>OX458317.1:18490601-19962246 GCA_949768715.1 Dascillus cervinus
GAGATACTGAGTGAGATTCAATTAACTTATTAACATCTCCGTTGCTGACGTCCAAGTTTAGTTTAGGTTAACTATTTCATTTGTGATAGTTTCCTGAGTTTCTTCAGGATTTATAGAATCATTCATCATTTGTGGGCATAATTGTTTCCAGGAACCTTTCATCGTTGACTCTTTTATTTCAGCCCACGAGTCACCAATATTGTTTATTGCATTCCATATACAGGGTGTTCACGAAAAAACGCCCCAGCTCCTAGCGCTATTATTAGGAGTCCAATTGTAACAAACGATACGTCAAATTAAATGGTTCAAAAAGTACTACAATGTGTAGCTCAAACATAATTTTTACCTGTTTCTCCATTCAAAGGTCAAAGGTCAACTTCATTTTTTCAAATTACAACCTTATATTTTTCTTTGACAATTTGATAGAGATTTTTTTTCTGAATTCAACGATGTATCACAATCAATATTTCTGATTTATTTTAGGGTAATAAAGAAATTAAAATAATAATTAATATTATTAGCAGTAGGCTTTGAAAAATAACTGAGACGTAGCGGTGGCTATGGAAACGATGTGTCAGTACGGAAACAACGTATTTTAAAGAATTAATTTATGAACAACAACAGATAACATTTAATAACTAAACAATTAAATAAAGAAATGGCAAATTAACAAAAATGTTCAAATTGGGCATCGTTTCTTTCCAGACATTTTCGTCGACATCTAGATCCTACACTTTGTGTAGCATTAATTAAAATTTCTGCTGGTGTTTCCCGACAAGCGTTGACTATTCTCTCTCTCAAAAATTCCTCCGTTTCCGGGCGCGTAGCATAAACAATATCTTGGATGTATCCCCAAAAGAAAAACTCTAGAGGTCACAAGACCGGGCGGGCCATGGTATAGGTACATATGCTCCAATCCATTTGTCTTCATTATTCTATATTTAAATAGTCCCTAATCATAAGAGCGTTTTGTGTGGTGCAGCGCCATCTTGTTGAAATACTAGTTCATTCCATTCAATGGCAACGGCAAGTCATCTAAAATTTCTTCTAAGTCTTCAGGCAAAATTTGAAGATATTTTTCTTGGTTGAGATTTCCATCAATGAAAATTGGTCCTATTAGGTATCCTGGCGCCTAATATTCCGCACCAAACGTTCACCGAAAATTTTATCTGAGGATTTTGTTCGATGGTAATATGTGGGTTTTCTACACTCCAATAGCGGTGATTGAAACGATTAAAATGTCTGTTGTTTGTAAATTGACACTCATCAGACCACAAATTTTTTGTATAAAATGATTGATCTCGCCTTAACTCGCTTAAAAAGAAATTACACAAATTTATTCTACGCCAGTGGATCGTTTAGTTCACTATTTCACTAGTTCACTATTATTCATTTTTATTACAAAAAATAGGTAAACAAACTAATAGCCAGTTTCTGACGGCGATGTTAACGTATTTCTCCAGTTAAATGTCCCGGTTACCATGGTTATTACCATTGTTGCAACAATAGTAATAGTAATTTTTATTTGTGAGACGTCGTTTCCATAGCCACCGCTACGTCTCAGTTATTTTTCAAAGCCTACTGCTAATAATATTAGTTATTATTCTAATTTCTTTATTACCCTAAAATAAATCAGAAATATTGATTGTGATACATCGTTGAATTCAGAAAAAAAATCTCTATCAAATTGTCAAAGAAAAATATAAGGTTGTAATTTGAAAAAATGAAGTTGACCTTTGACCTTTGAATGGAGAAACAGGTAAAAATTATGTTTGAGCTACACATTGTAGTACTTTTTGAACCATTTAATTTGACGTATCGTTTGTTACAATTGGACTCCTAATAATAGCGCTAGGAGCTGGGGCGTTTTTTCGTGAACACCCTGTATTATAGTTTTTCCAAAAATCTCTTAATGTAGGCCCACCTTCCCTGTCAGTTGCCTTGATGGCCTAATTCATTATTTAATTGTCCTCATATAATATGGTTTAAACGTAGCTATGGCTGTTTGGTCCATGGGCTGTATGAGACAGGTAGTATTGGGAGGAAGAAACACAACATTGATTTCGGGGTACAAATTCTGCAGAGACTTCGGGTGTCCTGGAGCATTGTCTAAGATTAATAATGCTTTAAATTGAAGATTTTTGTCTTTACAATATTGCTTAACTGCCGGCACGAAATGAAAAGTGAACCAATCTTTAAATATTAATGCAGTAATCCAGGCTTTTTTTGTTGGATTTCCAAATGACTGGAGGAAATTCTTTATCTTTCCCTTTTAATGGTCTGGGATTTTCTGATTGATAAACTAACATTGAGTTCAATTTTAAATCGCCAGCTAAGTTTCCACCAAGAAGCAATGTCAATCGGTCTTTAGAAGGTTTATGTCCAGGGGCTACTGATTCTTCCTTCGATAAGAATGTACCATTGGACATTTTTTTCCAAAATAAATCTGTCTCGTCTACATTAAATATTTGACTAGGAGAATATTTACCATCTACAATAATTTTGGACAACGAGGAAATAAATTCTTTTGCAGCACCTTTATCTGCATCAGCCGATTCTCCAGTGAATTTAATATTATGCAAAGAATACCTCATTTTAAATTTGTCGAACCAGCCATTACTTGCTTGAAACACCGTGTTAAAATCTTCAGTTAATCTAGTCTTCCAAGCTTCATGCAAACTAAGAGCCTTAGTTTGAATAATTGGAAAACTCAGAGGAACACCGTTTTGATGTTGATCATCAATCCATGATGACAAGCATCTTTCCATTTCATCCATCACTATACCGTGTCTTTTGTAAACAATTTTTGAAGACACATTTCCACAATTCTGAACGTATTCTTTTATTTTGTTCTTGTTCTTCAAAATTGAACAAATCGTAGACCTGTTTATGTCGTACGAACGACCAATTGCAGCAAACAATTCACCTCTTTCAGAACGTGTAATAATCTGCATCTTCGTCTCGATCGTTTGAAGTTTATGAGTCCTCAACAATTTTTGCATTATTGACAAAAATCTTTAAAAAGTTCAATTTTTAAAAATGTGCGAAATAGCAAATTGTGCGAAAGTAGAATGTGCGAAAGTCGAGGGTCGCCTGTATTGGAACATTTTGGTCATCTATACACCAAATTAAATGGTTGCAAATAAGCTACAAAATTACCTAATAAAATCAAGGGCATTAACTGCCCTTTCACAATTATGTTAAAGGAGCACGAAACATAAAAAAATCTTTTTAAGTTATTATTTAATGTTAAATTATTAAAATATATATAGTGGACCCTGAGATGTCAATAATTTAACAAATAAAATTAAAACAAGAACCTTATAATCACAAAAAATTTTATGTAAAATAGAATTACTTACATAGACGCCTAGATGTACTGAAGATGGTGGCATAGACACCGAAACGCGTCTATGTAAGTAATTTTATTTTATATAAAAACTTTTGTGATTATAAGGTTCTTGTTTTAATTTTATTTGTTAAATTATTGTAGTCAGAAGTATTAAAAACTATTTGGTAAAAATCCAATGAAAAAAATTGTTTTAGAAGATATTAAAATATTTAGAATTGCCGTGTGACGTCACTGGGTCGAGCTCAGCGCAACTTCGTATCTCTCACGTGCAAAACTACTCGCTTCGCACAATGATCCATCTACCTAAAAATTATATTTTTAATGCTTAATTTATATAAGACTGTGTGAATGGTTGTGCCAAAGACGATAAAAGAATCAGAATTTCAATACGGTGTTTAGTTATTTTCTTAAATATTAAAAAAAATAGCGCTGACTGGGCGTTCCGTCCCTATGTTATTTAAGTGTGCGTTTAAATGGTCGTAGCTCACAGAATATAATATTTTTTTTTAAAAAACTAGACACTAAAATTGTGGTTGCACCATCGTCTTCAGTACAAAAAAAAGTCTAAATACTCGTAACAAAAATTTGAAAATTTAGTTTAAAGGTAGGTAAATTATCGTGCGAAAGGAGCACCTTCTACACGTGCAAGATAGGGCGCTGAGCTCGACCCAGTGACGTCACGCGCATATTTTAAATTTGTTATAACTCATTAAATAACCTGAGTAGAAGCAAAATAAATATACAGTGAAGTCTCCCTTGGGCGGACACCAACGGGACCGACTAAAAGTGTCCGTTCAAGAGGGGTGTCCGCCTAAAAGAAATATAAAAATAAATCGGTTTTTTAATGAAAACTGTAATTAAACAAATTGCGACATTTAAAACGTATATGTAAATGTTTTTAAAATAAACAAAAAACTTAAAACTTGAGGAAAAAATAAGGATTTGTTACCTTACAAAATACATACAAAATATAACAGAATATACTAATGCATAAAATGAAATGAAATGCCACTTTAATGACGCAAAAATTCATATATTGTTGTTTGTCTCCTTTTTTTCTTTAAAATGGCGTCCAGAAATCGTACTTCTAATCTGGAAAGAAGCTCCAAAGACTCTGTATCTCCGTGCTCTTCGGCAAAACGTTTAAGCTGATTGGTTACGGTAATAGCTTCACCATAATTTGGGATAGCCTCTGTTGGTACTGGAACCTCATCGACATCAGAACTTTCGAAAAGTTCTTGTATTTCAAATGGATTTTCAATTTCTAGTCCTGAATCTGGATCTTCAACATACAAATTTTCATCTATGTTCAAAAAATCATTAATGTTTTTATTGTCAGTCAATTCCAACTAATTCTTATTTTTGAGGATATCTGCAAGTGCGTTAAGTGGTAAGTCATCTTCTGGATCAGATGTAACAGCCTCAGTGAACTGGTCTTCACTTTGCATATTTTCATACTTAAATCCTGCTTTACGGAAGCAATTTTTAACTGTTTCCTTGGTCACTTGGTCCCAAGCGGTTTTTGCAAAGTAAGCTGCATCCAATGGCGTAATTTTCTTAATTAACTCAAAAGCTGTACCAGCAGTTTCAATGTTTACTATCAGGTGTTTTAGTATTAGACTTCGGTAATAAGTTTTGAAATTTTTTATAATCCCCTGGTCTAGTGGTTGACAAGCTGATGTACAATTAGGGGGCAGAAACAAGATTTTTATATTTTTTAATTGGAGGTCTTTTGGATGAGATCCCGCATTGTCTAAAAATAACAAAATGTTTCTTTTTTCATTTGCCATTTTCCAATCTAGGTCTTGCAACCACTCTGTCATAATTTGTTCTGTCATCCAAGCTTTTTTATTGTCTTTTCCGCATAGACGTCAGACTAATATTGAATATTGAAGAAATAAATTACTTTACGCCAGTCATCGTAACAAAAGATTGAAATATAGCTTGCTCAGGTAATACCGGACTTACAATCAGGAACTTTAAAATATTTGCTAACAAATAAATTTACGAATTTAAGCGAAACGAACTAAACTTTCAGTTTTGCATAGTGACTAATCCTAAAATAACATAAAAATAAATAAAGAAATAAATATAAATAAATAAATAAATATAAAATTTTAAATAATGCATCAGCGACCCTCGCAACAGAAAAATGAGACAAGGCGTTTATTTTTTATTTGGTGTTTTGTCCGTTTAAGAGAACATTTTCTTGTGTCCGCGTCCGTTCAAGAGAATGTCCGTCCAAGAGGGAGTTAACTCAATGCACATTATATGAGAGTTGGTCGGGACCATGAGAAACTGTCCGTCCAAGGGAGATGTCCGTGTAAGAGGGGTGTCCGCGAAGGGGAATTTCACTGTACTTTTAAATTAAACAAACTTATTTTTTGTGTATTGTGCGCCTTTAATATTTTCTAATCATTACAATAAACAACAAAATCCATTAAATGCAATTAAAGCTAAATAGTAACAACAATAATAATAATACCTAAATAACAATATAATAAAAACAATCGTTATTTAGAAAAATGCATATTCCAATAATTAGAATACAACCATTAAAAGACTGCACTCTATCAAAAAGTTATTGAAATACCGGAATTTAATCTATTTAGATCAACTTTACTTTGCTCTAGAAACAAATGTTGAAATTTAAGCAAAAATGTAACAATTGAGTATGAGGTAATGTTAACGTAATGTTAATGTTACATACAAAACAGTACAAAATCATTTCGATGTTCACAATGATGTTAATCGTAATGTTAGACTTTGACTTAAAAGCGATGTTAAGTCTCAAAATTTTCTAACATCTGCCAATGAAAACTCGTTATTTTGAAATTTTCAATTGGCATTACAAAAAAGATTGTCATAATGACATTAGATTGTCAATTACCATGTTCTAACTAGGTAGGTCATTTAAAATAAATTTTTTATTCAATTTTTACTAATGGTGGCGTTTCTCCGTTCTAAAATCTGGACGAAAAATGAAATATTTCGTCCGCGCGGCCGAAAAATAAAAATAACTGGAAACGAGTAAACAAGCAATTAGTTAATATTTATTCTTCAAATTTCTTTAACCTCTTTCAGTTGAATACATGATCGGAAAACTTCAAAAACCTTTGTTTATTAATCAAAATGCATTATTAACGATAAAAATAATTAATATTTTGTAGTACTGATTTTCAATTCTCCGTAAACTTCTTTTGATTTTTGCGGCACTAACTTTAAAGAAGCCTATCTCACGGAAATCAGGAGGGGTACAAATTATTGCATTGTCGTCGCTCGGCATTTTTAATCAAACGTCACTTTGACAACGGACAAAATATTTTGTAGCAACTCGATTAATTTAATAATTACAATATTTATTCTTTTAATTTCTTATAATCTCTTGCAATTGCTACATGGCCGAAAAGAATATTTCAGACTCTTGCTGTTGCCGGACTCGGCGTTGCCTCATCCGGCAATTTTCGGGAAATCGTCCGAAATATTTCATTTTTCGGCCTTGCAACATAAATAACTATTTTATACATAAAGGCTAGATGCCGGACTCGAAATCGTTTTTTTAATTTTCTAAGCTCATTTTGTATCAAAATCTTATCAAATTTATACGAAAATTAAAATACCTTTCAATGGCTAAAACCCCTTTCTTCGAATTTTTTTCAAGGGCCCTCAAAAAAAATATTAATTTAAAAAATTCTAAAACACGCGACTTTACTCAACATCAATACAACGATTTGTTTTTTGAATAATTCCTAAAAATGAGGTCACGAATTTAAAAATTAAAATCTAGATATTCTGATTACGTCCGGACAAGCCTAGAATCGTCGATCTTCTTTTAACATTGGCGAATTTGGCATACGTTTGTCGTAGCTTAAACTTTTATACCGAAAACGCCCACTTGAATTATAACTTTGACGGAACTGTGCGTATCGCCTTTAATATCATTGCGAACATGAAGGCTTAACATTACCATTAATATTAACATTACCACTAAAATTAACATTGCCATTAACATCATTGTAAAAGGGCAGTAAGACTCCCACACCAGGAAATGATTTAAAGTAGGCGACGTAGAATGAACTAACCAATCATACTTCAAATAATGATTAATAGCAAAAGCATAACAAATCTCATAACCACGAAAAATATCAGTCAACAGGTTACTAAATTTGTCAGATACTCTTATTTGAGACATTTTGTGCGAAATACTTAGATTTGTACATTCTAATGGACAAAATAACTTTACTCCATAAACGTGAGCAAAAATCACACTATCTCTGTCTCCTAAACTCAATTCTAGCAAAAGCAACGAATGATGTACATTTGCGGCTACACAAATGTGCACAATACCTGACACAAATTTCCCTATTTTGCCATAGATTAAATCTGACTTTATGAAATGATTTCCGTGAAAAATATTTGTCATAAACAAAATAATATTGACATTTGGTTGATATTTTTTAAGACGCCTATAATATAAAGCAAAAATCAAGTTGCTATAAAAAAACGTGGCCGTAAATGTACATTCACATTTCGATTGTTTTTAGAAAACAGTCAAACCGGTATAAGACGAAACTGCTTGAGATTGATGAAAAATTCCTGTTTAGCCAGGTTCTCCGCTTATCCAGTGACCTGTCTAAAACAGAAAAGGAAACTGTCTAAGCCGGTAAACTGAAATTGAAATACATAAATAATAATTTCAATACAATTTCAAGATATATTTTTACAGCTTTTTCCACTTTTTATTAACACAAGTTATTGTAATATTTCTTTCAAGTGCAGTACGATATTCTAATAGTTTTCAAACCACCCACTCGGTACTTGATATGTTTAAATCTAAAATTTGGCTTTTTAGCAATAAACGAAAGAAAGAGATGCATGGAATATGTTATAAGAATATATTTCGCTTAATTGTAGATAAAAAAAATAATTATTACTAATAGTTTAGAAGTTAGATTTATTTATTTTCTAGCATAATTTACCTTTATTCTTAAAAAAAATATTTAGTTTTCACCATTCTATTAGGAAACATGTTCTCTACGAATTGGCCCAATATGAATGCGTATTTTTTTATCAATTAAGAGATATGAATGATTTTGTAATCCCATGCGTAGTCATTAATTGTAACTGACGATTAAACATTTAAATTCCTACATTTCGCTTTTGGCTTAAACTTTTAAGGAAAAGTTTAACGAAGAATTACTAAAACATTTTTCTCGGTGTTGACGTTCAAACTAGGGATACGAATCCCGCAAATGCGGGATCAGTAATGCGGAACTACACATGCGGGATCCGCGGGACTTGCGGGACTGAATAAAATTATCCGAATTTGAAAAATATGTATGCGCGCGTTTTCTGTCGCTGGGTACTTCTGCAATAAAATCAGGTCAAATTTACAAGATCAAACTTTGAATACTTTATCATTTCTCTGAAAGTATTTCCAAAAGAAATCTCAATAATTTTTCTTAATTTTTTTAACTTTTATTTTGAATTTAGTTGTCTTTTATTGCATAACTAACTTCTGGTACTTAATTTTCGTAGCAACTAAAAAAAACCTTGTGATAGTTTGTAATTTCGCAAATCCTGCGGATCCGCGGGATTGATGATGTCAGTCCCGCAAGCTTGCGGGAGTGAAGTTTTCATGCGGGATTAGTACCCCTAGTTCAAACATACATTATTTTTTAAGATAAATTAATTCATTTAAAAACCATTTTAATACACAAAAGACTATTAAAAGTATTTGCAAACTGTCCTATAAGTATCTTTTCCATAAAATTGCAGTAGATTCATAAAAAAACATGCATGATTTTACTTATCATTGAACGAATTGTAGAGAAATTAAACTTCACAGCATTCTAATACGCATCAAAGTGATTTGCTGTATTAGAAGTGGAAAAAATACTATTATGGGGCGGTGTTTATTATAAACTGTTATTGTACAGGAATAACCACTTATACAAACAACCAATCAAAAGTACTTGTTTTAAAATCACTTGCACAAATATTATGAAATAATAACAAATAATCGAAGAGAAATGGAAAGATAAAATATATCTTTTTGAGTCGATGATAACTTATATGCACCGGAATCTGTAAGGTCTCTTGCACTTGATATGACCTCCGCCCGCACCTGCATATACACAGGTGTCCGATCATGAGTACCACTTCAGAACCGATTTACTGATTATTTTATAGATATTAATATTGGTTTATCGTTCGAGTTCCTTACACTCCCATTCCGCTCGAGTATTTATCTTCGTGACTGAGATAACTTCGTTTTCCTACTTTTATCGTGTGAGTACAGTTTAAGTACTTTACCAAGTTTGCTCATGCTGAATTAAATTTCTTTATCAGTACAAATATCAAATAGTTGATTTCTCGGTATAATATTTTTGTTATCACGATCACCTATTTTTCGGCAATATCATAATTGGTAACGTACTTGAGAAGTTCTTAAGTACTGAAACAATGATATAAGTAAAGTTAGTAAATATTCGATACTTGTAATCGTAAAATTGCAGGTGTTCGTTTCGCAATAAACGTCAACAATTTTACAAAAAAATCTTGCGTAAACAGCACCTATCGTAAATATTAGTGTCTGTGAGAACATAAGTACAATATTATACAATTCTTTGCATCACATTGAATTTACTTAATTTAACAAATACTGTTTTCTAATCATATTTAAGAATTTGCACATTTCTGAGAAAACTGTTCAGTCTTCAACACCGTGGAGAAATTTGAACTTTTTCTCCACGGACGAGATTTGACTTTTCTCCACATAGTATTTATTGTTACCTTGACGATAGTACGACTGTTTATTAATTTCTCGAAAATTAATTGACATTGACATCTGTCATCGAATCTGTTTGCTCCATCTGTACAAAATATCAAGAAATAATGGAAATGGTGGATGATATAGAGAATTTTACCCCGCCAGACGTGCAAAAGACTGATAAATTTACAACAACTAACCTCTTGCCACAAAAGTCGAGAAAGAAATACGAGTTATGTTACAAAACTTTCATGAATTAGCGCAGCATAAAGAATACATTCATCCTCCGAATTAGCAGAGAAATATAAATTTTCCTAATTATGGTCTCAACAAGATGACCTTAGCCAACAAAATCATCAACGCAGTTCAAGCTTCCAGTGGCAGTGTGCAAAATACAACGGAGAACTATATAGCCAATAACAAAAACTTAAACATGGATACCCGGCGCCAGTCGGTATACAGGGTGATGAAAAGAAGGTGCCCATGATTAGTTACATGTTATAGACGATTTCTAACGAAACACGAATTTGAAAGCCAAAATAAAATTTGTTGCCTCTTCACCAAGATATAAGCTTTCCTATTCAGACATTAAAAATCTATAAGATTAACAATTTTGTAATAATTTCATCGTTTGATGTAGTCGATGGTGCTTTTAAAAAAAAGTGTAAAAAATCTATTGAAACCAACTTTATTACCGATGTTAAAGTACGGCTTCTTGGCTATGAGGAAATTTTATCAATGTCACAACATCGAAAATCTCCTAGGAAACGTTGGCAACAATAATTCACTTTCCAATGTCAGTTCTCTTGTCAAATTTGAACGATACAAGTCAAATGTCCTAAAAAGTCTTAAAATGGAATACAATTTCGGTGAATATCTAGACAAGTTGCTCCGCTTGGGTGAGACAGATAATAACACATCGGAAGCTGCTCGAGAATATGCTAGACTGTATCCACATCGACATCATCCAGATGCTAACGTAATTAGAAGAGTGGAGCAAAGATTAAGAGAAAATGACAAAATAATGCCGATTTCTGTAAATGGGGGACGACCTCGTGAAGTTCGCACACCACCGTTGAAGGAAACTGCACCAGAACGAAGCATACACTTTTTCATATTCTGAGATATTTGATATTTTATGTTTCAATTTGATCCGGAAAGCACATTGTTTCGTTTTTTATTGATCTGTTTTTAATAAATAACATGGTTAGGGGCCTTTTAAACAGGAATCAGTAAGTGCGACCGAAAGTTCATCCATTCTTATCAGAAATATCGCAAATAGTAGAAAATCTCTAAGTCCCTTAGGGGCTTTTTGCATACAGCCCTTCAATTACCTGTTTGTTGTGTATTTTTGTTTAATTACATTAAATTCTTTTGAAATAAAAAAGTAATGTCAACGTGACAGTTGTTTAGTCCTACGCAAGTGACAGTATCTGTCAGTGTTGGTTGCTTAGATACAAGAAGTAGGCCTACCTGAAAATAATATGTGCAGTATTGCCACGTTGTGCTCAAATTGTTTAAGTTTTAAAAAGAATCTACTTGGGCAAGTTTTGTTGCGATTTCCACAATGCTTCAACAGAAAGCATTGTCCCAATATCAATCATGGGCACCTTTTTTTCATCACCCTCCGAAATAGTCTGTAATAATAGTCTGGTTCGTCAATTAAATTTTCCAAGTTTGCCAAAAAATGAAAAAAATGTCCCGCACCATTTAGGGCCGGTTCATCATCAACAGATTTAGCAGTTTTACGTTCAGGTTGTTAGTATTCTTTGTACACATTCTCAACGATGTCATCCTCGGTTTTCAGCTGGGCCAACTTCTCATATAAATCCAACATGTTTGTAACAATTTTTTCTTGTGGTTTGCGTAATACTTTTCCAAGTTCGGTCTACAAATCGATAGGCGTCTAGAAGTGTTACCCGATCCTCTTTTTCCATTTCAATGCCATCTATCCAATGCAACAAGCACTTTTCGAAAATGAAATTTAATTGGTCCAAAGGCTGCAGTATTGAAGTCGTGCTGGGAGGTAGAAATACCAACTTGATATTTTTTTACGTTTAATTTACCGGAGATTAGTTAGTTTTTTGGAATCAACAGCTTCTTCAATTGATCCTAAAAGAAAACAAAAAATCAAAACCACATTTAAATTTAAAATATTGAAGTACTTATGTAGGTAGTACGGTACAGTGGTGATACATACCGATATCATTATGGGAAGTTGTCACGGTATCAGAAAAATCAACATTTAAATCGGTTTCTATTCGATTTATCGAAACTGCATCTTCAGGTAATTCACTACTAGTTGATATCGACTGTGATCCCGCTGATTGATTTTTCAATAAATTCTAAAAATTAGTATAATGTAGTATAACTGATGTTTTTAAGAAATTTTTCCCAACGTATTTTGTTCGAAGAAGGTTGAAAAAGGCCGGTTCGTACCCATGCCATAAATAGTTTGCGGTTTCACTTTTATGATCTGTTGTAAATCACCGGCGAAATATTTCTGGAAGTCTATCGCAATTTTAATAATCGTATAGTCAAAATATCTTTATTATTATCAAGTCTATAAAAAAAGTAAACATATCTACTTCTTCAAAAAAAAAAGTACAAAACGGCTTTGGAGTTTTCTAAATTCAATTTTTTGTAAAGATTTTACAGTGGTTGAAAAATTATTATCGTTCCTTATGTGTATGTATTTAATTGCGGCTCGCGAAAAATTTCAAATTTTGAAAAATGGCTCGGACTATCAAGGAGCTTGGCCACCCCTGCCCTATATAATGGTTTGATCGTTAATTAAGCTGAAACGTAAAATTAAATTAAATATTTCAAAAATTATTTCACCCAAATTTAAGTATTTAGGAATAATATTCGACTCTAAATTACGATTCCATGAACATTTTTTTACTTAAAATCAAGAATCAACCCTTTTACACAGGAAAAGAAAACACGCTAAAAAAATAAACCATTTTGGATGTCTTGTTTGTAATAATAATAATATTAATAATAATAATAATAATAATAGAACAATAAATGTTTTTCGTAAATATTCATTTTTGAATTAAAATGAATTTTAAATCTATCACAATGGATATGTCTATATTTTGTTTTGTTTAAATCTAGACACGAAAACCGATGTAAACTTTGGAAAAGAATCTAAAACGCATAAAATCTCAATTTCAAAAGAAAACGGACGTTTGTTTCGTTTTGAATGGTCACTCTTCATTTGATATCTACTAATTATTTCAGTAAATTAATTAATTGCATTTGTTTCTTATCAGATTAAACATTTAAGTATCGATTAACGCCTTTAAAAAATCTTCTCATAAACGAAGCACTAAGAATGTCAATTAAGGTTTTTGATGCGTTAGAATAACATTTTATTAAATGCGTGTATATTTATTATCTATTTAATAACAACAAATTAATGATTTGTTATTTTTATTAATAATAAATACTGTTTAGTAACAAATTTGAGCTTGTTTTCTTGAAACTGTTCGACTGTTACACGAACGTATTTTATTCGTTGTATCTGTCGTTTCACTTACTTATTTTGATTTTTGACTTAATAACACTGATCCTGAATATCAAATCTTGCATACGGACCTGATAATTTGTATACAACCATCCAAACATCCTTGTAAAGTGGCCTGCAAGCGCCGAACATCGTGTCGCATTTAAAGTGCGGCAGAGTGTACCAGGCTAACCGATTTTTTTATGCCTTGACCACTTACTAATGCAAAAAGCGAGCGGCCGAAACGACGACGACGTACGTTTGCATAAGTTATGTTAAGACAGTATGCTGATGATTTCAAGGCGCCAACCATTAAAATAATCAATAGATGTGTCTTGGACAGTTAAAAGGGACCTATCGTCCGAAAACAAGATTTCGAGAAAACTCTTTTCATCTGTTGATTTTTTTAACGTTTTTTAGTTTTTGTGTTCTCTTTTAAAGTGCATTCGTAAAATAACTAATACAAATAAAAATCTGCAGTTTGTTTCATTACAAAGAGTGCACTTTTTTCTATCAGAATCGCCAAAAAAGTAAAAATCGATTTTTTCGGACGATAGGTTCCTTTTAACTGTCCAAGGCACAGATAATGAAATAATCAATTGAAAATTTGTTTATGACGAAAAATTTTCAAAATATACCCTTCGTAACTGAAAGTTTATGTTACAACACACTTCCGTGCATACTCACCATTTGTCGAAGCGCAGGCGGAAGCGCCTACAAAAGGATGCGCGGAATGGATGAGCAGGGAAAACCGCAAATCGCGCAGCTCCGGTTTCCCTTAGCTTCGAGTTCGCGTAGCTCCGGGTTCGCTAGCTTCGGGTTTGTGTAAGCCGGGGTAAGCTCCAAGTAAATTTACTTTGCCGCTCGATATAACAATAAAATCTGTACCAGAGAAGCAAAACGATGTACCTATATCTACTTTTTCCAACCTGAACTTTTGATGTAAGTATATTGATTAAGTGGTAACACCACTCTAGCGGCAGAAAATAAGGCCTAACTTTGACAATTTATTTCGGGAGTATGAAAAAAGCAATAGAATTTCTTTTGAGAGGGTTTATTTAACACATATTAAACTACTTATAAAAAGACAAATTTTTTATTATAATTTTCATACAGAATGGCGGCGACAGAGCCCATCTTGAAAAAAGTGTTTTTTACACATAGCTTCACGGGAGGAGGGCTTTCTCGTAAAGTATAAGACTTGAAACAAAAACAAACAAAAAATTATAATCTATATATTATTAGCTGTGGGACTACGTAGATCTTTTTTTATTAAATTTTGAAAAAATGATACACTTTTGAAGAAATAAATCGAATTTTGCCCAAAGAATAAGCAGTAAATTGTTTATAAAAAGAAAATTTTACATTTAAACAAAAAACGGCTATGTACTATTCCAGCCACCGAAATGTGCACGATACCTGACACAAATTTCGATATTTTTCCATACATTAAATCTGGCTTTATCCAGTGATATATGTATAATATATAAATTAAACATTACAAAATCAAAACAAATAAATTAGGCAATAATAAATTCAAATTAGTTAAAAAAAGTTTATTAAAAAAATTAGAAAATCAACAATTTTTGCTAATCAATTTTTAAATGCCGATAAAGAATTTCGTAGTTCTGTGAGCAAACAATTAGGGGAGTTGCGAAATCAGAAGACAACTGTCCCTTAGATGCAAATTCAAACGTAAGCATAAGTTGCATTTATTAATTGAAAAAACGTTGGCATGAAAATTGACTGCAACGACTAGTTAGGATAGGAATTGGAAGATTATCTGAACTTCATGGTAAATTTTATCACCCGGAATCCATTTTCTACAGTAGTAACAGCTCGTGAGGAAACTCATTTTCCGGGTTTCGTTAGGACGTCAAGGCGTCGAATTAAACAAAGCGGTTTAGACAATTACGCAGCTGCGAAGAAACCATTTTTGACTGACGCAAACAGAGCAAATCGACTACAATTTGCTAATCAGTTACTAAATGCCGATAATGAATTTTGGAGTTCTGTAGTTTTTTCAGACGAAAAATGTTTCCAATCTTGTAATAATGGAAAATTACGCGTTTCTATTGGTTGTTCACTACTATGTCGAACGATTTTTATCACAATGAATTACCTACATTTAGATCTGCACAAATTTTGACGGAAAGTCAAGTAAGTTCAGTTGGGCCATCCTTTTACAACGCGCGATTTTCAATGCACCACAACTGTTGTTGTAAGTAACATTTAGCCCTATTGATCGTAGCTCCTCTACACCGACTATAATAAGTTATAAGGTCACAGGGAATATATGGAATAAAATATAAATTTTTTCATTTTTGTTCGCAGGGTGGCCCAGTACCCAAATTTTTGGGGCAACTGAACCACCTTCGTGCATTTTCTCATTAGAATGCATTGTTTAGAATTTTCGTTAATAGAACATGCCATTGTTTATTGCTTAACATTTTGGACAAGTCTGGTGTGAATATTTTGAAAAATAAGAGAAATATGCAAGATGCACAAAAGCGCAGGGCAACTGTACCACCCATTGCTAAAATTTAGACAGTGGACATAACTTCAAACCTCTTATACATATGGGATTTTTTCACTCAAGTTGTAAATGGAATGTTAGTAATATTTCCTTTCCATATTTTATCACAAATATACTTACCAGAAAATTATTTCCACCATGGGAAACAAGATGATTCGTGCAAAACGTTTAACAAAATTGGTATTCTACATAATTTTGAGTTTCGTTTGAGTTTCAATTGCGTTAGAAGGTTTGGTAACTAGTGGTACCAAGAAAATTTTTAAAACTCGTTACTGACTATAGGAAGAAAAATTCAAAGGGAGCGCCCAGATGCGGACCAATTGGGGGGAAGCGGTGTCCGTTATAGCCGAAAGTCCGTTATATAAAAATAGGTTTAAAATAAATCAAAAAACTTTTTTTTGAAATATACTGTATTTAGATATAAATAAAAAATACAAAACACAAACAAAATTCTATTTAATTGTCTTCGGACACTCGTCGTGAAGTGACGTTGCTGCAGTCTACGAGCATTATGTCTCAAATTCTAGTCCTAGACGTATGACGTGATTATCAGAGCCGCTAAAAATTGTTTACCTGTGGCGACACTTGAATTTAAGCATGTATAATATTAATAGGACATTTTACATTTTTTTACATTTGACCGGATTTTTTGTCCGTTATATCCGAAGTCCGTTAAATAGAGGTCCGTTATATCGAGGTTTTACTGTACTTGGAATTGCAAACTAATATTCTTATTATTTGCTCCATTTGTGGGTAGACAGCCTGTTTCAGCAATGATAACGAGGCTAAATATTTGGAGGATGCAATGCATAACACATTGCATAGGTAACGTGATTTTTATTTCGGCTTTTAAAAAGCACGAAACAATAAATTATTAAATTGCAGTTTTGCAGTCTTGCAGGAGTTCGACTGTATATAGTTTCGCAGAATATGTCACAAAAAGTATTAATTCCCTATACCTCCTCTTTTTTATTTCAGACGAGATTAAAAAATATCGCGTCGGTTTTAAAATGATTATTTCCTTCATGCACATAAAAAGTCCCAGTCACCATGGTTTTTCTCAGTTTTATAGCGATTATTTCCTTCATGCACATAAAAAGTCCCAGTCACCATGTTTTTTCTCAGTTTTATAGCGATTATTTCCTTCATGCACATAAAAAGTCCCAGTCACCATGGTTTTTCTCAGTTTTATAGCGATTATTTCCTTCATGCACATAAAAAGTCCCAGTCACCATGTTTTTTCTCAGTTTTATAGCGATTATTTCCTTCATGCACATAAAAAGTCCCAGTCACCATGGTTTTTCTCAGTTTTATAGCGATTATTTCCTTCATGCACATAAAAAGTCCCAGTCACCATGGTTTTTCTCAGTTTTATAGCGATTATTTCCTTCATGCACATAAAAAGTCCCAGTCACCATGGTTTTTCTCAGTTTTATAGCGATTATTTCCTTCATGCACATAAAAAGTCCCAGTCACCATGTTTTTTCTCAGTTTTATAGCGATTATTTCCTTCATGCACATAAAAAGTCCCAGTCACCATGTTTTTTCTCAGTTTTATAGCGATTATTTCCTTCATGCACATAAAAAGTCCCAGTCACCATGGTTTTTCTCAATTTTATAGCGATTATTTCCTTCATGCACATAAAAAGTCCCAGTCACCATGGTTTTTCTCAGTTTTATAGCGATTATTTCCTTCATGCACATAAAAAGTCCCAGTCACCATGGTTTTTCTCAGTTTTATAGCGATTATTTCCTTCATGCACATAAAAAGTCCCAGTCACCATGGTTTTTCTCAGTTTTATAGCGATTATTTCCTTCATGCACATAAAAAGTCCCAGTCACCATGTTTTTTCTCAGTTTTATAGCGATTAAATTTTGACGTTTCAAACGTGTCAAAATTTACCCGATTAAATTTTGACGTCTCAAACATGTCAAAATTTACCCGATTAAATTTTGGCGTTGAATAGCTTCTGAATTTTTTTTTTGCAATCATTATCAAAGATTCCTCGACAAGTAAATAAATAATTCGTTGTAAAATCTATTTATTCAAATTAATAATCAGGAAATAATCATGCCAAATATCCCGCGTGCATGAAAATAGCCTGATTAAATTTTTACGTTTTTGTCGCAACATTTTGCCATAAAGAAATATTTCTCGTAAATTTTCCACCAAAAATCCCTCGTGCTGCGCACTCGAGATTTTGTTAGGTGTCAAATTTGCTCGACATATTTCTAGGCAAAACATTTTGACAGAAACGTCAAAATTTAATCGGTTATTTTGATGCACTTGTGATATTACTGTTGAATAAATTATCGAAAATAGGCTGTCGTCATGTTGTCGAAACATCTGATTAGATTTGAGTGTCATATGGTAGCTAATTTTCGTAAATTTCATTTATATTTATATCATAAAAACAATTCTTATTCAACTTGACAGAAAATTCGGAAGTTCCTGATAGTCCCCAAGCCACCTGCCCAAGCAGGAATTCTTCATTGGATTTCATCAGGGAAATGGTTAATCAGATGTATGGTAAAGTTATTAGAGTAAACCATTTTGACATCAATATTTATTGCGAAAAACGCTTGAATACGTTAAATGTTATTTTTAGTTGCGCGTTGTTTAAATTAGGAATTATTATAAACAAAGTGATTACAAAAAAATTAAGAAAAACGATTTAACTATTTCAAAATATTTAATTTAAGCTAATGATCAAATTCTAAAAACAACTAAATTAAATATTCAAATTGTGCACCGTTGACTTCCTGACAGTAGCCAATACGACGAATAAATTATTTTTGGACATTGTCAATAACTTCAGGAGGTATACACCGTATCTCGTGATGAATTTTTGTTTTTAAATCTTCTAAATTCTGCGGCTTACTAACGTACACTTTACTTTTTAAGTATCCCCACAAAAAGTAATATAGGGGTGTCAAATCTGCCGATCTGGCTGGCCACTCAATCGGCTCCCTTCTCCGTATCAAACGATGCGTAAACGTCGCATCTAAATAAGCGCGGACAAGTACTGCATAATGGGGAGGTGCACCGTCTTGTTGAAACAAAGAATCATTTCTCGGAAGATCAGGTTCCTCTTGATCTGGATACAATGCTATTAGTGCAGAAATAAGGTCGTTTCCAGAACTTCCTTGATACAGTCGAACTGCTCTATAGTGACCTCCTCTATAATGATTTTTTTTTCTACAGTGACGTTTTTCTTCCTTGATGCGGTCGAACTCCTCTATAGTGACCTCCTCTATAATGAGTTTTTCTCAATAGTGATGTTTTTGTCAGGAACGTGCATTTTTGCACGTTTTGCATATAAAAATACCTCTATATTATAATTTTAAGCCTCTATATAGTGATTATTTTTTAAGAAAGCTTTACCAAAATTCTCGGGGAAGGAATTTTCGGTAATAGAAAATACAATTCCATACTTATGGGAATTTCCATTTTTAAAAGTATTACTGTGCAATCAACTTAGGACAGATTTTTTCATCAATAAGTACCTACATGTTATGTAAGTATTCAATTACATAACACTGGGGAACACAATTTTTGTTGAGTTAGATCTGACACTTGTTTTTGGCTAACGTTTGGCGTCTGAATCCAAAACTGACCCCAGATTTTCTCTATCACGTCAACTTTTTTTGCTATAGAGTGCCCTCCTTTTCATCTCGCAGACAACCGAATAAAATTTTATGGCCATGCGTGACCGTCGTCTGTCTGAATCGGTTGGTAACAGATGTTTAATTTTGTCGAAATAAATATAGTTTCAAAGTTTTCCGACAAAAATTCAGACAATTTACTGAAGATAAGTAACTTTATTGAAGCAGGTAAAAAATCGTTTGGCGGGCACTGGTTTACAGCGAGTCAACAGCTGCTTATCTGTAACCCAATACGATTCAAAATATATCAACTAAAGTCGCTTATTGTATGCAAGCAAGTCGTCAAATCAACGATCGTTAATACTCTAGGGTTAAGAAAGTTAAGCTGTGGAGACAAAACTTTACGTGATAGAAGAAAACTGATTGCAGTTTTGAAATCAGCATGCCCAGTTACGTCTAAAACGGGTAGAAAATCGAAGTCAACAGGAATTATGTTGAAAATTTTTCACCAGCCTGTTCAACCAATCAGAAGCCTTTCTTTTGAACCGCTACCAAGGCAACGCAAGTATTTTTTCGGAAATTTTTTTCGATTGGGTAGGACCCTGGAGTGAATTTTAATGGAAATTTTTTGACGTCATAATTACTGTCACTAATACTTACATTAAGTACATGTAACCAGAATAAACGATGCCATTTGACATTAAATGCCATTCAACGCTTCCCATAAACTTGCAATCAAAATATCGTATTATTTATAGCGTTGAGTGACGTTTATAGATAATATGTCAATACATAAATTAAATTGCAAAAAGGTGCAAAATTTTCTTACCGAATACCACTCGACGTTAAATTAAAATCCGGAAATAATTTAACCTCTAGTGGTATTACAAGTGAAAATTGTTCCCCAGTGTAATATATGATGAAAATCTCTATTGTTTATTAATAACTGTGTATATTTCTAAATAAACAAATATTTTTTCAAACATAATAATTCTTAATTTTTTGTTTCATTTTGAATATTGATTGGTTTTTAAAGTGACTGCTAAAACTGTAAAGTTATACGTGAATTCTATGTAGTGAAGTTTCTCTATAGCGATATTTTTCCATGGCTTTTCGAACATCACTATAGAGCAATGGTTCTTAACCTTTTAAGTGAGCCGCACCCCTTTGAATCTGAAAATAGGTCTCCGCACCCCATTGAAAAATGTGCTTAGATTTTTTAGTTTAGAAAAATACATTTTTGCGAAATTTATTGTTTATTTAAAAATTTTTTTACATTTTATATATCAAATACAAAACAATATTATTTTTTTAACTTTATTCTTAGTTTTGGCATATTTGCATATTTGATAATTTATATTGTTAGGGGTTTTTCCCGCACCCCCAGGGGTGCGGGCACCCCCGGTTAAAAACCATTGCTATATAGAGGAATTCGACTGTAATTATTACTGGTTAACTCTAATAACTTTACTATACATTTTTGAAACTTTAGGACTGATTATTTTCAAAACTTTCCTCTTCGAGGTCATATGAATTTAACATTGCCGTACTCAAAAAATGTTCTGCATCCAAATTTGTGAAAAAAATAGGGGGTGCCATTTAAAACAATTGTTGTTGACGATCGTAAAAAACTAAGGTTCACGGATCCGATGATTTTCTGTGCAAATTCTTCTAAAATGTTTTATCGAATTAATCCGTTACTTTACGAAAGCACTGTATACTATACAAACTATGAATTTTTTCAAATCTCGAATTTTTTTGCGATATTCGATTTATTTTCACTCACTGTCTGTGTTTTATGCACTTTCGCAAATTATAGAACGTATCCCTAATTTTGCCATTTATTCAATGTCTTTTTTGCGTGATTTTCTGTGGGATGTATCTACCGCATAAAAAATAGCTGATTGTAATTAGGATCGATTTCAGCAACGTCAGTTAAATTTAGGGCCGATTTAGTTATAGCAACGATTGCTTTTAACTATGCGTTATATGTATCTAATTGACGTTGGTGAAAAGGGCTTTGAAGACCGTCTACATATACTGAATTTTCAAACGTTATGAACAATAATATTGCATTTTATTATATTCTATTAAACACTATTGATAAATATAATGTTATATTTTCTAACCCGTAATAGTCAAAATTAATGAAGTTAGTTATCATTTAAAATAAAATATTTCTACGTAGAAAGTAGAAATAAACTAATGGGATAGTTGTTAGGTGCGATCGTAGCTATGAGTAGGTGTATTGTCCTTTGGAGAGCGGAGATTACATTGCAGGTGGACCGTAGCGGAATGCAGATGTAGAGGGCGCCCGAACGTCTGCAGAACACCTGCACACCTCGCGGCGCTTTCCGCGACCTTTGCTAATTATAAGCGGAGCCTTTTCACTTGGTTTTGTTATTATCGAGTTCCCACTCTAGGCCAGCGACTCTAACGGCGTGCCAACATGCGATGTTTTCAATAACGACTTGCTAAAGTAGTAAACAAGTACGCTCACTATAATAGCACAAATTTTAAGAAAAACTAGAATGCAAAAAACATTCAATCGTTTTCTAAATTCAAAATTAATACGATGGAAAAAAACTTATGTTAACTTGCGCTGGACTTCCCTGTTTTTGATAAACAAAGTTTTTATTCGTACTAAAAATACTTTTATATTTCGTCAATGGTAAAAACCCTTGGCGGTTAATCAGTTCAAAGCAACTTTTCAATAAAAACTAAAAACCTTCAAGTTCAGTTTGTCAAGGTGATACCTAAAAAGTAACATCCTTAAATATATGAGCAAGGTTTTTAATACAATTTTTTAAACATAATTGCTGACATATATGTACTTGTAACTTTTTTGAAACATAAGTCACTGTTCCTTAAACATTAATCAGAAATGTTGTACAGTACAACCTCGCTAATGCAAACAGCGGCGTGAAAAATAAATACCTCTATAATTCAAACAAACTTATTGCGTCTCTGGAACAGTTCCAATCGTTAATTTTGTTGATTCGGTTGCATTGTTTGCATGAATCAATTTCCTTAGCGATAACGCCTTGCAATCTCACGTCGGTTTAATGTAAAAAACCACGATTAAAGATTCCAGTAATCCAAACAAATTGTTAATCCCAACGCAACCCGGTCTAAATTAGTTTGGATTAGCAAGGTTGTACCTTGAAAAATAATTTACATAATTTTATGGTATCTACATTTCTTTTGAATTTGTTCTTAGTTTTGGCAAGTTTGCAAAAATAATGGTTTCCAGTAATAAATAAAAGTTGTCAATTAAATTATTATAGGCAATAGTAATGTTGTTATCAAACAATTGAAGGGCTGGTGAAAACAAGGCTACATGCCACACTTTTAACAAATTTGAGTTATCTATGCTACACATCACTGTGATATTCTGCAGGTCTCCTATTTTTACAAGCTTTTATTTAAAAATTAATTTTGGCCCACTTCAAGGCGTCTCGACGGGAAATTTTGTATAAATACGTAGTTCAGGTGACAATTTAATATTGTCAAAAGATTGTTTTTAAAAATTTTTCTTTTACCATATGACTTATTGTGATAGCTATTCTTCCAAGAATGAAACCACTGTCGCCCCATAGCGTTATTAATTTTGCAAAATATGTAAACATATTTGTGTAATAACAGCACAAGCCACAAATAAATTCATTATGGCGGTATCGTGCTCACAGGTTTCTGCTAAGAGAAAATTAGATTTTAATATTGAAAACAGCAATGAACATTGTGATTTCGACTCTGATGATTGTGTGTTGGACAAGGATTATGTGCAATCCGAAGAGCATTCATCAGATGAGTCTGAACAGGTTTTTTAAACTTTTTATGTAGCATGTATTGTTTTTCTCAAAATATTTTATTGTAAATTTCATCGGTTATATTGCAAATCTCTACCACCATTGAATGTGTAAGTATAATAATCCGATTTCACTGAATCCAAAAAAAATTGAAAATTTGGCACAACTGATTACCCTACATTCCTTCAGTGTATCACGCTTATTATCAAGAAATAGGGGCTGCTATTGTAGCTGTACCAGGAAATACCACTGAGGAGGTAACAGATAATGAACCCGAAAATTTGAACAACAATTTTTCAGACAATAGTGAAGATGAAAGCTAATTTGTAAAAAAACAATGTTATTTTTTTATCAAAAAACCCACAAGCCTCAATTTTTGTACTAAATAATTAAAATTACAGTTCTTTATTTCATTTATACTAAAAATCAACTCACCATAGTTAAATATACTCTCATTACAATTTTCTTATGACATTAACTGCTATAAAAATCATCAGGTTTGATTTTGGGATTTAACCAAATCTGTAACAATTAATATCTCAAAACTAGCTTCATGTGGCATGTAGTCTTGTTGCCCCAAGCCCTTCAGTTGATTGTAATTAGCGGTAATTATAATAGAGTACTTTTAGCATACACCGCTGCGGCTTTAATCTCTTGTCGAATTTTATTTTTTAATTCATTTTGAAGACGAATTATTAAAATTTTACGTTTAATGTAGATATACCTACGCTCAAGGGAATTAGTCGATTTTTGAACATTTCATCTAACAAGTTCATGAAACCATAAATATTAAAATATTGTAAAAATAACAAAAAGGATTAACAATTCTTGGCAACGCGCCCATGTTAAGTTAATGGGCACCAGCTTTATTAATTTCATTACAAGCTGTGGTCTCCAGTAATGATGTCCTCGACAACAAACGAAGGGTATTTAGCTGACCACCGATTCATTTTTATTAAACACAAAATAATAAAATAGCAAAATATAGCCTTAACAGAGCATAAAACAAATACATTTCAATTGCAACAACTACTATGTTACAGCATTCTGAAAGCTATTACGCCGTTTTCGCAAACCCTGTATAACATGTGCATTTTCACCGTCAACGACATATTATTTTCAAAATTTATGAAATCCCGCAACATTTAATTGAATCTTTTAAATAAAAGTGATAGTCCCTCTGTTCGAATTAAGAGTTCCATTTTACACAAAAATTTATCCGAAAATAAGAGTCCCATTTTAATTTAACAGTGTTGTGCTATGGATCGTTTTGATTGATTTCTTTGAAATTTGACATTTATCAAAGAAGACTTGATCCATTTTTTCTATTTTTCTACTCCCAATAAATAAAAAACAAAATTTTTCAGATGGGACTTTTATTTTCGGACGGATGGAGTATTAATTATTATGAATTGAATGAAACTGATAATAAAACAATTATTATTGTTAAAGTTTCGAAAAAGAATTCGGTTGTAACAGATGAATTACCTGTCTTGTTTCACAATGGTTTAGTGCTGTAAATTAAAGATGAAAAAGGATCTCAGGTGTCTAAGTACTGGAAGTGTAAAAAAGGAATGGCTTAGGTATATGGTGTGTTATTAGTGGGGCTACAACGAACTATAACCATATTAGATCCACCTGTGTGGCTAAAAGATCGACGCTTACGTAAACGTAACATGAAGGAAAGAGAAGTCACTATGGCGACAGTTCGTCGGAGAATGCAACAAATCCTATCTACCTGTTGATGCACTTAGAATCTTCAAACGCAACCATTATGGTAATGTGTTGTACACATTGCCGATAAAATCTAAATTTTCATGTGAAAGAATCCATAAATTTCAATTTTGGCGCAACAAAACTTTCGATAATTATAAAACTGCAAACTACAATTGTATAGAAGACAAACAACTTTATCGCTCTTTTTCCAGTTTACTAAAATGACGGTACGCAATTTATTCAATGAAATGATTAGATACTAGGCGTATTAATCGTATTTTATTAATAACCGAAAGTATTAACGATTTAATAATAAACGATACGGTCGATGTATAAATTTATGAATCGCAAAGTATTAAAAGGCGGTATAAGCCATCTGTGGACAATCGTGGCGCCGGACTGTCGGGTTCGCGCATACTCAGGTGCAGGCGGTCAGTGGTTCCCACGTGTGCAGCCACCCACGGGTATTGCTCCGAACATCATTTATCCGCCTCTGAAATGATTTGTTCGGAATGATCACCGTATAGAATAATTACGGTTCCTATTAATTTAACACGTCTCTACCCCTTTACGATCATAATTATCTAATCACAATTTTAAGTTCCTAAAACAATATAACAATCATAATAATGTGCGAACATAAAAATTTATACCTACATACCTGTACTAAATTTCTATTCTAAAATTATTGCAAAACATTTCAAGCAAAAAAAACTTTCCCTTTAACTTTATGAATATTTCTTATAATGTAGGTAGTACTTACATACGTGTGAATATTTTTTGTCACGTTTGTGTAGATAAAGTATTTTTGTTATTTTGTCTGTAGCCATTTTTCCAGAACATTAATAATATTGTTTTACTGTTAAAAATTCTCAAGTTTTTCTGGAAGATTTATTATCAATTACCTTATCAAGGACTATCTGTCAAATTAACTTCTACAATGCAATGTAATGTATTCGATCGAATCAGATTAAAATCATTTTAATTGCACAGCAATTTGATACAAGTAGGAATATAAATACTGATTCAAGTGACAATATTTATATGCAACTTCAATTAGGTATAATTTTCAAAATGATTACCTACCAACGAATAGTACCTCACACTAATTTTTGATCGAGAAAGTTTAACTGTTTTCTTATGCGATTAAAAGTGATGATTTTGGTTGTAAATAAAATATCAAATTTATTAATAAAACTTGTACATAGATGAGAAACATGTAAAAGCGTAAAAATTGCCGAGAAATTGTGATTAAGGATTTAATATTAAAATCACGTTTATATCATGCAAGTGCCTGTTTATTTTGCTTCAAAAGTGTTATTGACGTCGTATTTACTTTGTTCTTCATACCTCATTAAAATACTTTATATCATCGTTTAATTACTTAATACATTAATGTATTTATCAGTTAAAAACGGAGTATCTTTATTTTTTCTTGAAATTGTATAATGCAAATAAATTTTAAGTCATCAAAATTTCATTTCTTATCGCTGGTAGTTTATTCAAGTTATTGTTAACAATTAGATATTATCTTGTAATACACTGTACGGTATTAAGAAAGTTTCCCTTGGCTTGTTGGATTTTTACATGTAATTATTGATCAGTGTTTTCAATAATACTGAAAGGTGATTTAGTACTTAATTTGCACTTTTACTTTCTTAATTTTTTTTAAAAAATTAACGTAAGTACTGTAGTATAAAATTGCTCTACAATAATTTCACGCTGTTAATAGGTTTTTAATCAAATATGTATGTAATAGGAGTAATAGTTTCAAAATAATGGGTTTGACGTGGTTATTATGGTTTCTTCTCAATAATAGCGTAGTGCTTGCGGTTGTAATAGCACTCTCATAGCAGTTGCGTAACTTACAATAAGAATTATTTTACCAGAAAAGTTTTGAAAATTCAAGCGAGGATGAGAGAAGTCGCGGAATGTTAAGACTCAAATCTCAGGTGTTCAAGATTTTATTGTGAAAATGCAGGTGTGCGGCTTTGGTAAAGTATGTCGACCCATCAGAGTGCACGTGTGCAAGCCAAGTTTCTTTAAAACTGGATCCCAGGAGGTCTTTGCATGTTGGTGCAGTGTAATTTCTTTATATAACAGTATCAACAGTAATTGTCGAAATGAAAACGTTACCAAATTTTTGGGGTAAAAATACATTTTTAGTTAAAATTAATACCAGAGCAGACACATTTTTAAAAACATTTCATAACAGACAATAGTTTTTAGATGAGAACTGTGAACTATGTTTAAGTGGTGTTTTATGATTTACAGAAAAGTAATTGCTATGCTAAATGCGCGACAGTCAGGTACAACTGGCGCCTGTGAGTCGCAAAGAAACAATACAAGTCGAGACGTGACACCTGAGAATGAGTGCCTACCTGCTTGTCTGTCTATACTGAATGCCCATTTAAAGCATTTATGACTGTACCATTACTAAAGTATTGAGATTTTCACTAACCCGTAGAGCCATAACATAATATATCACCGAATTGTTAAAAAAAGTCCGTTACACTTGAGAAACTTGGTATAGGACCAAATTAAGCTGATCGCTGTGAACAATAAACAACTTTAGTGTTTAGTGGCACAAAATTTTTACGTTTCTGTGTGTATGTCTGTCCGTCCGTCAGAGGTGGATTAATCAGTAGGTGAATTTTCTAGACGTGCGCTTAGAGCCTCAGTCTCGAAGGATCTCAATGAAACTTAAAAAATTACAAACCAAAAAGATAATAGTATGCCTGTAAAAATTGCATTAAGCGTACCGCAAGTCCGCAACTGATGCCTAAGCAGATGATAACTTTTGAAACAATCAAATTCGTACTGCTGAATATTGAAAATGTAATCAACATTAAGCTTTATAACAAAATCAATTGTTTAATACGATACAGGTATTCAATTCGAAAACTAACGTCTTAGATATTGCTTTCGAGTAGGCAACACATTTTACTTCTAAGATATCATGATTGTAAGTCGTAGATTTCAATAATAATTTCATTTTTTCACGACCGGGAGTAGAAATCAATTTATCTGGCATCAAAATGATAGCAGAAGTGAAACATTTTGCCTCTAGGGAGAAAATAATATCAAAAAAATCCCTAGGGAGTTATTATTATATTTTGACAGTTTACAATGAAAGTACATCAAAGTAGAAATAGTAATCTCATTTATTGACATTAACAGTAAACAACACTGAAGCGCAATTATCAAAGTGAATATTAGCTGGAAACTCGCACGAAGCTGTTTGACTCGAAGTTAGGTTTACAGTTTTCTGGCTTGTATTACAACTTCCACCTTGTAGTACTTGGTTTGCAATGTTTGTTTTATTCTGCACCGAATCTTCTATATAGCTTTCAGCTACGGTGGTAGATTTCCACCCACCGTGTCTTTTTATAGTCGTAATATCAGCTCCTGAATCTGCGAGCAGAGTGGCTGAACTTCTGTGCAGGCAGTGCCCAGTTTACGTCGATGGGTTTGGTAAATTTAAATAAGTTGCGATGATGCTTGGTATCTTACCAAATGTGTTCTTTCCAACAGGTTGACTCGTACATTTTCCTGTTTTGTAAAATAAGAAAAAACGACGATTATTAACTTGAAGTGGCCGAAGTCCTGTATATTTCCTATATAAGCCAATAAAATCTATCTTTTTCTCATTTTCAGTAACCACAAAGGTTCGTGGTATTTTATTTTTTGTGTTTGGTATTTTTATAATTAAAGATGAATTAGCGACTTCAATATCGTCGACTGTGATGGTTGTTAATTCGTGTGATCGACAGGCGCCCGCAATGCCAAATATTAGAGCAACCTACAATAAATAAATAAAATTACAATTTAATAGTTTTTTTTAAATTTTACCTTGATCATTAAATATTCATTGTCATTTGCTTCCGTCAAAAATGTTTCTATCTGGTCTCTGGTCAAAACTTTAGATTTTTTCGCTTGGTAGCCGTCCGAATTCCGTTTGAGCAATGCCATCAACTTTGGATACTTACCTATGTCAGTGTTGTCGTTGACTAATAGACATGATTTTACCATGGAATATTGGGCCCACAAGGTAGACGATTTATACTTTTTAGATTTTTCGGTAAAATACGCCAACATGACGTTCTCAGTATAAGTTCTTACTTTTTTTTCGGTACGCCATTCTCTGAACCGATCATACGCTGCCTCTATAATTTTCTAGATTTCGTTGGTAATAAGTTTAGCACCGCCAAAGAAGCTGCATCAGTAATTTCCTGTGGTTCTTGCCTGTTTTCTTGGTATTCCATTTTGCACCAGGTTGAAATAAAATTTTAGAAAATTTGACTGTTTGTAAACAACTTTCTATTGTCATAGTGTCAATCTCAAAACCTACTTTAATTTATGAATTTTATTCCACAATTTGTCACTAATGTCACATTTTTATTTTTAAAATATTTGATTTGTGAACTAACGATCGTGAAAAAAATAGTATATACACCTCAGGAGAAAATGCTATTTTTCCCTCGGTGCGTTATGGCCCTCGGGCTGCGCCCTCTGGCCATAAATGCACCTCTGGAAAAATCAGGCATTTCTCTCCCTCGATGTATAATGTACTATTTAAGCCTTTTGAAAAGAAGGTCGATCTTTTATCTTACAATGAGTGAAAATTGACTTTGGGGAAAAGCCCAAACCATAATTAAATAATCATAATTAATCATTTTATTAATTAAAACTTCAAATTCGTTAATTCGATTTTATGCTTTTTTAGCTGCTTTAAATATAGTAAAAGTTTTTAATTTATTCAATGTTCTTTAGATCAAAAACCGCAGTTAAAGCAGTTAATTTTTGTCGATTTTTGACCTACGTCAAAAGGATTTACACGTACTTCCCAGCAGGAATGGTTGCAACAGAGCAATAATATCCAAAATACAGTAGAATTCGGTTATAACGCCCTCGGTTATGGCAAAACACCGGTTATAACGAATTTCATTCCAAGTTCCGACATTTTCTCTATATAGCAATGTAAAAATTCATCGGTTATAACGAACTCGGATATATCGAACTATTGGATATCACGAACCTGAAAAAGCCGCAATTAATACAATTTCCATCCGCTATAACAAACTTTGCAATGCAAAGACGGTATTTCCTCGTTGTACACTATTGGACAAATTAAATGAGACACGGCGTTCGAGCGCTCGCAGGCGGTTTTGCAAGGGTGTTTGGATGGTTGTCTACAAATTTGAAGGCAGTACTCAGTAAAATTGTCAGGGCCCCATCAAAAATAAAAAAATTAAGGAAACAATTCAAACGATGGGCGCGTTCAGGAAAGTTGACGTATATTGGAGAAAATCGTTCGTCTCCGAAATAAAAGTTTGGAAATTTGTTAAAATGTTTACGGAAACGACTTTATATAATTAGTTCTTATGCATAGTTTATGAATAAAAATGTTTTAAACAAATTTTCATCAACTTTAAAAAATAATTTTTAACTTTTAACTAGAAACATTATATTTATATTCTAAGCATTTTTTTCTAATTCTGTAAAATTTAATGAAAAGATGTGCCTCTGTTTTTATTAGTATAGCAAACACACTGTTTCAAACAGATATCACTGGCGTTAATAATGTTTTCATTTGTTGGGAGAATATTTTGGAACCGGTCCGAATTTGAATACGAAATATGTTGAATTCAAATTTATTAAATTCGAAAATTAATTCGCCGTTCAACGAAATTATTTAATTTAGTTATTTAATTTAATTTAATTATTTAATTAGTAAAATGCAATTAAAAAGTTCATTGAAATTTAATTGCCACACAAACCTAAATTTTACTTTCCGTGAAAATAAAAATCAAACTTTACAAAATTTTGGGGACAACTCTAAAAATTAACAATTTTGTAAAATCAGGCGCTACAAATAAATAATCAAAATACACGTTATTAATCTGAAAATATTTGACGGCAACATTTGCCAAAAATGAATATCTAAGTACTTGAAAACCGGTTGTTTTGCAGGTAGGGCGGGCGATACACCCTTGGCAGTTACGAGGAAATGGATTTGTGTGACAAATACATAGTTCTGACCGGTTGAAAATACTACGTTGAAATGAAAAATTGTTGAGTTTTGAAAAAAATCCAAAAACGGGTTAATTTTTAAATTTAATTTCACATCTTTATTTTGTAGACAATTTCTATGTATGAAGATAAATGAACAACGCAAGATTTCTTACAATTTAGTAACAGGTTTTTTTAGATTTTGCAGAAAAAATTGTAGGTATTGATGACTTTTGAAAACAATTGATGCTTTTAAATTTTAACTGACGTTTTCAAAACTGCAAGTAACTAATTTGAGTTACAATTGATGATTTTAAAAAACAATTGTAATTCAGAAAATGTCAATTTTAAATAAATGGAAAATTAGATTCTTGCGGTTTCTTTAGAAAACCGGTATTTGAGGGCGCTTCAATTGTTTGGTTCGTGGAAGTGAAATGTTTCCTTTCAAAGAACGACCAAAATACCATTTGAAAACAATTTGCTGTTTGATTAAAGATGACAAATTACAATTATTAGGTACTTTTAAATTTAATGGCGAGTAAATATTTTAAAAAGAAATTTGTATGATCTGGTTTTATGTAGATACTGATGTTGATTTGGAAGTAATAAGAATTCAAAAAAATAAAGAATTTTCGGATAATTGCATATTGCTGGTACTTTTTAATAAATTATTTATCATAGCCAAATAGATGTGTATGAACTAACTAAGTCGGTTAGCTGCGTTTAGGGTTTTGTTGCTATTTTGGAGAGTTCGCAATTTTATTTATGTTAAACGGTTATAAATTTACTTCAAGACAAAATTTTTTCACATGTTACAAAATGAAAGCCGACCAAAGGTTTTTTTAGATTTCGTAAAAAAAATTCTTTCGTTTTGTTTATAAAATTTATTTTTGAACATTTATTTACGTAAAGGTTAACAACAAAGTTTTGAGAAAAATAAATACAAATAAAATTAGATTTTATTGAGATTTTAACATTGTTTTTAAAGTAACTTCTGACTCACTCTAAGGTAAATTAAGATCAAGCATTTTTAATTAACAAAAACACAATAAAATGTACTTAATTCTTTTCGTGTAAATACAACTTGAAACAAACGTGATTTTCCTTATGCACGTAAACAATCCGCTATTAAACCAAAAGGGCCCAAAACATACTAGAAAATTGATATTTTTTAAAAATATTCTAATTGATACTTAAAACAGAAAACACACTAACCTATACCCGGTTGCATTAACGCCTGTTAAATTTAATTCTATAGATTAAAGCCATGGTAACAATTGTTGGAGTTATAGCAACGATTGCTTTTAGCTATTCGTTAAATCTAACTGACGTTGGTGCAACCGGGCACTAAACACTTTCAGAAAACACGTTATCAAACTGCAAATATTTGAGGCCAACATTTGCCAAAAATTAATATCGAGTCCAGAATCCGTAGGCATGGACCCTACTAAATTTTGACAAATGTTGCGTCCCTGAAAGCGTCCCCATACCCTTTGAGCATGGCGAAATAAGGCATCTGCTGTTCGCACATGATTGCCATCCCCATCGCCATTCCATTCACGAACAACAGCGGCCCACAAATTTTCGATTGGGTTTAGATCGGGTGATTTGGCAGGCCAATCAATTAAATCAATTAATTCTTGGTTGGCAAACCACTCGCACACTAATCGAGATTTGTGGACCGAGCTGTTATCTTGCACGAATGCAATACGATGAGGTTCTGGATAACGTATTCTCACACTAGGAAGCATTACCTCTTCCAAAATGCGAATATACTGGCCGGCATTCATGCGAGGTGCGAACAAGTTCGCCAGGTCCCTCAGACGACATCCATCCCCACATGCTCATGGTTATCCGTCCACTATCTCGTGACCTCGCAACATTTGCAGGTTGATAACGTGTTCCTACTGAACGCCAAAGAGGTTTGTGTGCCCCCATGTTGGTCTTAAAAACCTTCTCATCAGAGAAAATAACTTCGCTCCAATCTCTGTTAAGATTTTGTTGAGCAAAAGTTAATCTCTGACGAGCATGATCATTTGTAAGATCTACTTTTCTAGCACCTCCAACGCAATTTCATTTACCGGGACATTGCGATTACTTAAAGCAATTAGCTTTCCAAGGGTTTGCTGCGACACATCTTTTTGGGATTTTCCTCTACCCATCTTGTCCAAATAATATTTGAAGACTGGCAATTTAAACATTGCAAAAATTCTCAACACCCACCCTTGAAGGGGCCTAATAAAACTACGGTTGTAAAATATTCTCGTCTGGTAATGGAATGATGCAATTTACATTTATTGGGTGGTCTCTTACTACTAGTGCAATTCCTATTGTCAAACTACCACCTTTTAGCTAAATGGGTATTTGTAAATTGTCGGTTTCGCTGGCTTCAAAGTGAAGTCCCGATCAGTTCATCTTTGGTCGGTTTTTATTTTATAACATGTGAAAAATTGCGAACTCTCCAAAATAGCAACAAAACCCTAAACGCAGCTAACCGACTTAGTTAGTTCATACACATCTATTTGGCTATGATAAATAATTTATTAAAAAGTACCAGCAATATGCAATTATCCGAAAATTCTTTATTTTTTTGAATTCTTATTACTTCCAAATCAACATCAGTATCTACATAAAACCAGATCATACAAATTTCTTTTTAAAATATTTACTCGCCATTAAATTTAAAAGTACCTAATAATTGTAATTTGTCATCTTTAATCAAACAGCAAATTGTTTTCAAATGGTATTTTGGTCGTTCTTTGAAAGGAAACATTTCACTTCCACGAACCAAACAATTGAAGCGCCCTCAAATACCGGTTTTCTAAAGAAACCGCAAGAATCTAATTTTCCATTTATTTAAAATTGACATTTTCTGAATTACAATTGTTTTTTAAAATCATCAATTGTAACTCAAATTAGTTACTTGCAGTTTTGAAAACGTCAGTTAAAATTTAAAAGCATCAATTGTTTTCAAAAGTCATCAATACCTACAATTTTTTCTGCAAAATCTAAAAAAACCTGTTACCAAATTGTAAGAAATCTTGCGTTGTTCATTTATCTTCATACATAGAAATTGTCTACAAAATAAAGATGTGAAATTAAATTTAAAAATTAACCCGTTTTTGGATTTTTTTCAAAACTCAACAATTTTTCATTTCAACGTAGTATTTTCAACCGGTCAGAACTATGTATTTGTCACACAAATCCATTTCCTCGTAACTGCCAAGGGTGTATCGCCCGCCCTACCTGCAAAACAACCGGTTTTCAAGTACTTAGATATTCATTTTTGGCAAATGTTGCCGTCAAATATTTTCAGATTAATAACGTGTATTTTGATTATTTATTTGTAGCGCCTGATTTTACAAAATTGTTAATTTTTAGAGTTGTCCCCAAAATTTTGTAAAGTTTGATTTTTATTTTCACGGAAAGTAAAATTTAGGTTTGTGTGGCAATTAAATTTCAATGAACTTTTTAATTGCATTTTACTAATTAAATAATTAAATTAAATTAAATAACTAAATTAAATAATTTCGTTGAACGGCGAATTAATTTTCGAATTTAATAAATTTGAATTCAACATATTTCGTATTCAAATTCGGACCGGTTCCAAAATATTCTCCCAACAAATGAAAACATTATTAACGCCAGTGATATCTGTTTGAAACAGTGTGTTTGCTATACTAATAAAAACAGAGGCACATCTTTTCATTAAATTTTACAGAATTAGAAAAAAATGCTTAGAATATAAATATAATGTTTCTAGTTAAAAGTTAAAAATTATTTTTTAAAGTTGATGAAAATTTGTTTAAAACATTTTTATTCATAAACTATGCATAAGAACTAATTATATAAAGTCGTTTCCGTAAACATTTTAACAAATTTCCAAACTTTTATTTCGGAGACGAACGATTTTCTCCAATATACGTCAACTTTCCTGAACGCGCCCATCGTTTGAATTGTTTCCTTAATTTTTTTATTTTTGATGGGGCCCTGACAATTTTACTGAGTACTGCCTTCAAATTTGTAGACAACCATCCAAACACCCTTGCAAAACCGCCTGCGAGCGCTCGAACGCCGTGTCTCATTTAATTTGTCCAATAGTGTACGTTGTACTCGTGAGAGGTTGTGACCATTAGACAAATTAAGGTGGCGGCGAATAGAAAGAGAATCGTCAATTTACGTCTTTCTTTTTTAACGTATTTGGTGTTGCCTACGTGAGTATTTTTTAATTGGCCAACTGGTTGGGAATAGGTGTAGTAAAATTGAATCGGTGTAGAAAGAGGATTGCCGACAAGAACCAAAGACCGCTTCTTGCTTCTTTACCTTTATAAAAATAATTAAAAATAAAAAAATTTTAAAAATAAAAATTTTACCGTGTTTAATCCTGTGATTGCTACAATTACATTTCTGCAATTTCGACAGTATTTCTTTCCGCTAATAATGATAATTTGTATACCATTTAACGAAAAATTTTGGTATGATGAAATGTTACCGAAATTGAAAACGTTTTATGTTGAGTGTTTGGCAATAGAAATAATATTGAATAGAAGATCAAAAAATTTAAAATGTCGCTATCCAAATTATATCATGGAGGCTAAAAAAAGAACAACGAAGAAAACTAAAAAATAGAGCGATGTAAAATGTTTTTACGTACTCCACCAAACGGCACGCGTCTGTGTGGTATTACCAAAGTGCAGGGCAGTTTTCAGAAATAGAAAATTATATTGTTAACCTTCAAGGTATTCCTGTACTTTGTACTTTCGTTTGTAAAGTACCGACTGACACCGACCATTGCATGCTACCGCCTTCAATTGATTATTGAAACTAACATTTAAATGTAGACCCACATTTATAACAGCGGCGCCGACGTTAATACATTGGCAAATGACAACCTTTACTTAGTCCCATACTTACAATTTCCGATTCGCACGATCTTCAGGCTTGTAAGTACCTATCGACAATATACAGGTCGTCCTATGAAAAACGCACCACGCTATAACTCTGCTATTTATAATCCGATTTCAGTCATTCAAAAACCGCTTAAGACCGGTGTATAAATATTACAAGAGAATATATATATATTTTTTTTAATATGTCATTTTTGTGAATCAGTAGTAAACTAATTTTTTCATTTATTGTTGTTTGTATTGTTTCCTTGCAGTTTTGTTGTTATTTTGTTAACATATTGTTATTTCATTATGGATAACAATCAATTAACTGGTATGATGCAAGTGTTTTTCGAGTGCCACAAAAATTTTGATCAAGCAGTGTGCATTTGCGCAGCTCACTTTTCCCACAGAGAAGTTCCGGACCGTCAGAAATTTAGAAGAATTGAACGAAAGTTAGGAAATCACGGAGCTTTTAAGAAATCTAAGAGAGAGAAACGTCAATTTCGTGAAAATGTTCAGTTAGATGCCATTCTCAGTGTTCAAGAAAATCCAAGAACTTCAACTCAGGAAGTCGTACATAACATTGGAACGTCAAAAGACACTGTTCATAAAATCTTAAAAAACCAATTTAAATCTAAGACGAAATTTTACAAAATTAACCATAAATAGTTAAGTATAAATGTACCTACCTATCTCCAAGACCATGAACATGGTATCACTTATATTTCTCATTCTTTGTTACTTTCCACATTTATATTATACCTATTGATGTACGACAGCTATTACTTGGATCTTTACTTATGAGTTCCGATATCTATGACCTTCAGACTTTCAAATAGATACCTACAATATTGCTGTCGGATGGATACTACTACTAATGACATAATTAAACCCTCATAATAATCCAAAATCGATTACTGACACAATCCATTTCTAATTTCCTAAATCTAAGGACGAAATTTTCATCCAATTTATTAATAAGTGTAAATAATTAAGTATTAGTGTAAATAATTACTTTTTAAAGTGTAAATAAGTGTAAATACTATTTAGTAATAAATCAACTAAATATACAAATCTGTCGTCATTTTTGAGCAACAAAACGTGAAACAATCCACTCAAATAACTAAGTGCAAAAAACCTGCAAGAACTAAAAGCCCTAACTACAAGGGACCGTTATGGAAGAAATCTGCCTTTTTCATGAAAACATGGCTTGCTAAATTCCAATTCTGTGTTGATACAATTAAAAGCACAAGACAGCTAAATAATTAGCTTATTTGCGTTGAATTAGGCACCAAAATAAAGAGAATGTTTTTCTACATAAAATAAGCTATTAATAAGCTTGCAATTATTTATATATTGGATGTAATTACCATATAAAGTAGAAGACTTTGGGTTCAAAAAATACCTCATTTTCAACATTTTTTCTTCATATGATTAGGAGAAATTTCAGTTATTAAAATCATCTACTCACCTGGAGAAAGGTTTATAGATTATGCCGGTATTTTTTTTTAATCAGTTTGTTGCTTATTATCGGAGTCTTGTGCTCTTAATTAAGGTGGATTTCGCAGGTCTAGAAGTGAGGTTAGAATTATTGAATTTTCAGTCCAAGTTAATTTAAATATTACAACTTTAAGAAACATTTACTCAGTGTTACACTGTAGCCTTGAGAAATTTAGGTAATGAGCAAAATCGCTTGAAAATATTTTAATATAACATAATAAATTATGAAAAGTATATGTCATCATACCTTCATGCCAGTGGTTTGCGATTTCTACCTTTTGAAGCTTATCTGCACTGTACATTTTAAATTAATTTGGATTGAAAATTAAATAATTCTAACCTCACTTCTAGACCTGCGAAACCCACCTTAACAGCGCGTTTGCAATGTAATTGGTATAGGCCAGACCGCCACCTTAAATGAGACACGGCGTTTGAGCAGTCACTGGCGGTTTTGCAAGGGTGTTTATAGGGTTGCCTACGTTATATTGAGTACTGCTCAATATAACGGACCGTCTATAAATTACGTAACGCCAACGGGGGGTGGGGGGGGTTACGACCTTTTATAGAGGGGGCAGGGGGTTTTAATGTGTTGTTACATAACGATTGATAATTATAGCAAAAATCATATTTTTAATTGATGTAAGTAAATGACAAATTTTTTTTATTACGCTAAAGAGGGTGGTAGAGTTTTCGCATTACGTAACATTTAGTGTTACAAACTGTTACAAGGGGGGGGGGGCAAAATTTGTTAAAATTATGCGTTATGTAATTTATGGATGGCCCCTAATTGTGAGGGGCCCTGCAAAATTTAAAAAATTAAAGAAGCAGTCGCCTTAAAGTTGGCGTGAAAGTAGCAATCTCCCAACAGGACAAAAACAAGCTCAAGTTTATTATTAAATAGAATTTAAAATAATTATAAACTAAATCAATAAGCGATCAATCTATTCTTCTTCTACACAGTATTCTTCGTAGACACAATGCAAACCTGTTATAAAAATCATCTGAAAAATGAAATACTATACATCGGATAATTAAATTAATTTATAATGGTAAAAACACAACAACTACGAATTTACAGGTTAACTGCAGACATAACTGATAAACGGAGTTTAAATTTTAGAGACATCTATTTTTGTTTGGTAGTCTATATTTCAGTAAAATTGTAATTTTACTTTTTTTAACAGCTTCATTTTCTTCAAATTATTATCTATTTTTTTAGCACCAAACGGAGGTCAAGTATATGGATTTTTGTAATGCTGAGATAAATATAATGCAACATATTGAAGAATCCACTTTGATTTGTAAATTAAAATAAAAAATTAAAGGCAAAAGGTTAAAATTGAAAGATTTTGAATAAAAATGAAAAATAAACAATTAAAAATGGGCAACCCAAATAACACCGTTCCTTCAAAGTACGCATATACGGTACCCAAATTACACGGAGAAAGTTGCAATTTCAAAACTCGACAATAAGAGAAAAAAGATCACCTCAAAAACACTCAAAACACTTTCTGAAATAACATTTTTTACAAAAATAAAAAATTAGACAACTTTTTTATAACATTTAATTTCAATTTAGTAAAATCGTGGTATAAAATGAGTCATATTTATTGTTGTTCCTAAATGCAAGCCATTGTTTAAAAAATGTCCCGGTTTATCGTTCCATAAACTCCCAATTAAGAGAAAAAATAAAGTTCTTATGTGTTCTTGTCTGTTTCCAGCTGTATATGTAAAATACAGGACAAATTATAACGGAATCGACGCACGGTTGCTTCGCCACTGGATTCACAAGCACGAATAAGTTGTTGCCAGCCAATTGCTACCGATTGCCAGGTCCGTATCGAACTTTTTTGTACCAACGTTCAACGAAGTGGAAAATTGAAATTTGCAATTTAAACGGTAAAAATTTTGAATTAAAAAAGTTTGTGTAAAACTCGCAATAACTCCGTTGAATCAGCTAACATTTCTTATCGAGAATTAATGATTCCTTAAATTTTTTAATGAAATTATTAACGGAACAATAATTGTAAGTTCTATTCTCTGATGCGAAATTACTTTTGTGAACCAATTAAATTAAATACTTACAAGTATTCGAAACCTTTTTAAAATGAAAAACACATCAGAAAATGAAAAATCACTAAACCTTTGTTTGAGTTAAATTTTCTGAAAAAGAGGCACAAAGTAAATGTTGTAGAACTTTTCGAAAGTTTATAATTTAATTAAAATGGACTAATTACTTAATTAGCAATTCGAAGTAAATAATAAGTTGAATTATTAATATAAAGTTTACTGTAAAACTTACGGGTGTTTTAAATTTAAGTATTTGAGAAAATATTTACCGTCGACGCATTTAGAAGTTTTTGAATATTATCTGCTTCATTGTAGTAAATAATTGAATCGGTTATTGTTGAAAGGGGATAAGTCACTTTTGGTCATTTTCGAATATTAAGGAATTTCTTAGAAATATTAGATATTTCAAGGTAAACGCGTAGCTTGGTTGATAGGGATCTTCTCGGCTTTTTCCCGGTTTCTGACAGATTTTGCTATCTGTTCATTAAGTAACAGTTCGATAGAGATACGTATCGGTTGAAACGAAAAACGGTTTCTGGAAGCAATATGTCCATTAGGGAATATGCATGAAATTTAAATTTGGTTCAAATATTTTTATTCCGAATCTTTATTGGCCGGACATTTGAACTAAACCATTATTTTAGTAATTAATATCTTTTTAATTACTTAAAATTAATAAATAAAAGTGCAAATTAATTCAAATTTCTAAAACGCAACACCATTAGCTAAACGAAACGTGACGTCATTAGCTATGTCAATAAGTCGTACTGAGTACTGCTTACATTTGTATGCCATTGCAAACTTTTGATTAGTGTGTTGTGAATTCATTTATTGTTTAAGTGTAATTTTAGCATCCTAGTGAGATTATAAATCATTTAAGACAATGACTGAAAGTGGTTTTGTAAAAGCACAATCGGATAATCTGCCGAGAATAGATCCATTCATGATTTTAGATTCTTTTTTTACAGCAGTTAACATGCCAGTACGTATTTGACTTTTAAAATCTTTCTCATTCTCTGAGTCATCATCTTACGTCCAGCTTGATTCGGATGAAAAACTTGATACATAATCTTGAGATATCATTGAAGAAAGAGAAGACATACGATCTGGGCTGACGGCAAGCCATTTATTTTTGGCAACTGATCTTATTGGTGATGTTGTAGTATTTGTTAATGAAAGAGGACATTTTAGTGGAGATAGTGCTACATTTTTCTTGTCCATAGGGAAATTTACATGAACATCTTTACTTCTATTGGGGATTCAAATTAGTTTTACCGCGCATCGATACTGTCGCGCTGTGACGTCAAATCCAGGATAGTTCAAACAGTGAAGCTTAAACTCTAGTGGACGTGGCCGGTGAAAGTAATGGTTTTTGGTTTTTTGTTTTGCATTAAAATGAGTGAAGGAAGAGAAAGTGTGTCTTTAAGCATGGAGGAGGTTTGTAGAGCCCTATGTGCAACTCCATCCTCAAGAAACTTTATAAAAGGAGAGGCAATTTTAAAGAGCAAACAGTTAATTCTCTGTGAAGCTTAAAAAAAAAACAAAAGTGAAGTTCATGTGTATGCACTTTGCTTGCAAAGTAGCGCCCTTGATTCTCCACCGCACATAATTGAGGCAGTTCTAAAAATTAAAAAGGATTATTCATCTGTGGGTACTGTCTCATGTTCTTGTAAAGCTGGGGAAAGTGGCAGATGCAAGCACATAGCAGCAACTTTGTTAAACTGTAATAGGTAGGTTGTATACATTGTATTTTATTGTTAGCTTGTATTAGTACCTCATGGAATTGCAATTTAGATTCAATTATGCTGCTTATATTTTTTTTTTTGTTTTAGACAAGATATCTCAGAATTTAATCTGTTGTCGTCCACTGACAAAAAATGTCTCAGGAGGGAAAGGAAAGTGCCAGCATTAAGCCAATATGAACCGCAGGCCATTATGAAGACAGAATGTTTTCAAAGTTTGAAACTGCTCAGAATTTGAATGATTTAATTGAATGGTTGTCTCTACAGGACATTTTCCCAAGCCATGACTACTGCAGTAACGAATATCAAACCAAAATAACATGTGATGATCCTTTGCAATTATGCATGAATACAAAAATTTTAAGAAACAATTGCATTGAACACAACATTAAGGCTAGAGAAACTTGGAAAAAAGAAAGGCAATTCAGAATTACAGGGTCTAGGTGCTACTCTGTGGACGTATATAGCAAGATGGATTGGGGCAAAAAAGCTTCCACTTAGTTTTGGCCTAGATCCTTCTTGAATGATAACATGTTGCATGGGATCAAGTATGAGGATGTAATAAGAAAAATTTACCTGAATGAAAATATCCATGCAACAATAATTCAGACAGGCTTAATTGTAAGTAAAATTAATCCTTGACTTGGCTATTCACCTGATGGAATAATTTTTGAAAACGAGGTAGCAACAAAACGTTTAGAAATAAAATGTATTGTCAAAGGTAAGACTCTTTTTGCTAAGCAATTTTGAATATTACATAGGGCCTTCTTACTATTACAGGAAAACAAGAAACTATATTAGAAGCGATCAAAAGTTGCAAATTTATATCAAACTAGCTGAAGTGCCCGGCTTCGCTCGGTGTACAAAATTTGGTGGCTGTAGGATACTTCTTTTCATGCGAAAATCTGTTTGGGCGACAGCCCCCCCCCTACTAAGATGCACTTGTGTACAAAATTGGTGGCTGTGGGACACTTCTTTCTACGCGAAAATCTGTTCCCCCCCAATACGATTCACTTTTGTACAAAATTTGATAGCTGTAGGACATTTCTTTCTATGCGAGAATCTGTTTCGGTGATACCCTCCTACCAAAATGTACTTGTATACAAAATTTGGTGGCTGGAGGACACTTTTTTCTATGCGAAAAAATGATTGGGTGGCTCTAGGATATTTCTCTGTGTAGAATTACCCCCCCCCCGGCATCAAACTAAGGCCCCCCCACTAACATGCACTTGTATACAAAATTTGGTAGCTGTGGGACACTTCTTTCTGTGCGAATTTCTTTTTGGGGCTAATCTCCCTCCGACCGGCATCAAACTAAGACCCCCCTACTAAGATGCACTTGTGTACAAAATTTGATGCCTTTAGGACACTTTTTTCTACGCAAAAATCTTGTTTTGCAATAACCCCCACCCCCTTCCGATCGGCACCAAACTTAGAGTTTTCCTGAAAGCCCCCTACTAAGACGTACTTGTGTACAAAATTTGGTGGCTGTAGGACACTGTTTTCTATGCGAAAATAAGTTTCAGTAATCGCCCCGTGCGATTTTTGTTTCCCCCCCACGTTCGGCATCAAACTAAATCCCCCCTACTAACATGCACTTGGTGACTTTGGGACACTTATCCCCCCCCCGATCGGCACCAAACTTTACAGGAACACTCTCCAGGTTATGTTAGAGTATTCCTGAAAATTTCATCAAAATCGGTTCAGCGGTTTCCGAATCTATAAGCTACATCCCTACATACATACACACAGAAAGAAATAGTCAGTCTAATAGTAAAAAACGTGTATTTGCAGCTGATTTATTTATGTTTAAGTATTTAAATTGTCGAAAAGTACACTTTATTAACTATAGCTGACCCGACAGACATTGTCCTGTCCAAATTTCAATAAAAAGCACTTCAAGTTTTCCGAAAATTTTCAATTTTTTAATTTAAATAGATAATTGTACATTCAACGTTTCTAGCTTAAACGGTATGAGCTGTGCGTTGATCATCAGTCAGTCAACTTTTCTTTTATATAGATTTAATAATTACATAGACCACCTTCGGTAGATAATTTAGAAAAGCTTGAAGAGGTGTAGAAAACTTTGAAGCCTCAATGAGTATTGTGCGCTGTTAGCAACAAAGCAGATAGATATGCTGCGATTAAAAAGAAGTGCGGTGTCCCACTCAAGTGATTCTCGCCAAGAATTTGTACTCCAAGAACGCCATGTCGATTGCAACAAAAGCCGCCATCCAAATGAATCTAAATAAAAGCCGAGTGTTTTCTCTTTTTTTACTGAAGACGATAGTGGAACCAAAACTTCTTTTTTATTTTTAATATTTTAAATCCAACTGTACAGCGCAGTGGTTCATTTTTTTTCTCATTACTTATTTTTCTTCTTTCGTGCAAATACGGTCTGGAACATCAACATCATGTCAGTGAATCAGTAGCCAGTATAAATGCGTTTCTTCCACATAATAGTTTTATTTTTCAAAGTTCAACTGTTACTTATCACCATTTTGTTTTTGATTTAATTTAACGTTGTCGGCGCTGATATAGATTACTCGTGACTACCATTGAAATAACTTTTAGTATCGTTAATATTTAGGTATGTAAATAATAAATTGTGTTAACCGAGCAACATCGTGTTTTGTGCTCGTTTAATGCAATGCTAGACAATATAATATAATGCTAGAAAATGATTTCCGCTACAGAGACGCTACGCATCGCTTTACGTAGAGGGGCTAGCCATTTCGTTAACCAAATGTTAAGTAAAAAGTTGAAAATGTTTCGGAAATTAATATTCATAATCTTATAAAGTTAATTTGGAAATGAATAAAATACAAAAATATTATAACTCGTTCTCGGAATCGCTATCCTGGCTCTGATCTGATGTCAGTGCAATTCGATAGAAATCCGTATTCCAGACGTTCTCGGCTGATCCAATACGGAAACGTTCCTGATGAAACGGTCAACGGCTGGACAGGAAAGTACTTCCGAGGCTCAAGGTCTTACTTGTTTCTTCCCTTGTTCAGTGCGATGGAATGTTGTTGAAGTGACCCTAAAATTTTGCTTTACACTAAACTATTAAATCCAGTAATGTGGGCTTTCTAAACAAAAAACTTGAAATTTCAAATAAACTACTTCATGACTTCCTTGTAAACTGTATTAGTGGTCCTCCGTTCTGGTGCTACGAACGGGATTGTAAGGTATCATCCAGCGGTTGTCCAGTTGCATACTATTGATATCAATGAAGAAGCCATTGTCAGATGTAGACCTTTGTCGATACCAAAGGTATCTGTCATCTCCTGTCCAAATTTCAATCACCATTTTGTTCATTGTAATGCTTTCTGATACACGACATTTTTAGTTGCGAAAATAAACAAAACTGATGGTTTTCGGGATAGTTGACGACATCATCTTGGTTAGTTACAGAATCCACCGATTTGTAAGGCATCAATCCGCCAGTAATTTCACCTTGAATCTTGAAATTCAATTCGATAACATCAATGTTTTTCGCAGCCAATATAGCACGTTCGCTCAACCAATCATGATTTTTGTGATTTTGGGATATGTTTGGGAACACCTTTCCAATGAGTTCGATCCTTGATTTTGTGAATTGGCACAAATCGATGGGGAATGTAATGCAGCCAGTCGAAATGTCAATGGGGATTTTGCCATTGCCAATGTCCAGTAATTGTTTTGAAAATAATTCTCCAGATTGGTCGTTCTGCAACTCGATACTTAATTTGAGTGTCTTGATGTGTTTCCACAAAACGAACGACTTCAAACATGCATTAAGTTCATCGTGTGACGTTGACCGTGGAATCACTGGCAATGTTTGGCGAAAATCACCTGCCAACAGAATCATCGCACCACCAAACTGGTTATGATTGCTTCGTAGATCTTGCATCGTTCGGTCTAATGCCTCCAAAGATTTTTTATGCGCCATCGTACACTCATCCCAAACGATCAATTTGCATTGCTGCAAAACTTTGGCCATCGCACGGTTCTTTGAAAGGTTGCACGTTGGAGTTTCAGTGATATTCAAATTCAACGGCAACTTGAGTGCTGAATGAGTTGTTCGACCACCTTCCAACAACGTAGCTGCAATTCCTGATGAAGCAAATGCAAGTGCAATTTCATTCTGTGAGCGAATGGTTGCCAAAATCAATGCGATCAAAAAAGTTTTCCCAGTTCCACCGGGAGCGTCCAAGAAGAAAATCTCTCCAGTTTCATCGTTCACAACTTTCATGAGAGTGTCGTATGCATATTTTTGTTGCCGATTCAACAACGGAACGTTCGTTTGAACTGTTTCTCTCATTGCATCACAATCGTATTGTTTTTCAGACATGTCATATTTGTATTTGGTCCACAAATCAATCGGTTTCGATGGGAAACATCGTCGAATCGGAGACATTATTAAATTGTGTTAATTACGAACTTACCAGAAGCACAATTCAACTGAAACTTAATGTAATGCGATTAAACAACAAAATCAAAATGAAAGTAAATAAAGAATCACTCCACTCACAGCTGTTGTCAAATAACATTTGGCCACGCCCACTTGTAAAAGAGCAATTTCATATTTCCCAAATATTTAAATTTTCTAGGCCAATTTTAAACATTTTCTTTCCGTCATAACCTGTCTCGAAGTATTACGTAAATTTTACTAAAAGAATTAGCCAAATCTGTCGAGCCGTTCTTAAATTATCGCGTTACCAACACACCACATTTCATTTTTATTTATATAGATATAGGAGAACATCCAGTCTTTAAATTAAAAGAAAAAACCGGTTATTACGGCCAAATTCAACTTGGCATGGCTTTGTTGAATTTAAACGTAGCTGATTTTGTACTGTATGCCAGTTTTGACGACAGCATAATTACTATTCCAGTAAAAAAGGACACTTCATTCTTAAAAAAAATGTTATATAAGCTTAAATTTAATTATTTTGTAAACATGTTGCATTATGCATGCATTCATAAAAGTTGGGCAAATTCAAATTTGTTAGGAAATTGAAGACCTTAATTAAGAAAGGTGGTAAGTGCCAAAATTTCGAAAACCATTTTTTTTCTTTAAAAGGATGTTATGTACCATCATGAATAAGGTATGACACGGGCTAAGTGCCAAACGTAATATTTTAGTCTAGATTGCGCATTCTGTAGTGCTATCACTGTTAAATAAGAAAAGTGCTACGTGCCACACATTCAGTCATCAAAGGAACGTGCTTTCTTGTTAGTGATATATTAATAACTTTTAAAAAATGGAGAATAATCAGGAAGAGAGAACAAGAAGAAAAAAAGGTACAGGAACATTTGCTCAAGAACAGATGAGCTTGAAATTAAAGGGAAAAGAGTACCTAACAAACAAGAATATAAGACGGTTAGGAAAAGAGAAATCAAATGAAGCAGTAAGTTTAAATTACTAGTTGGACATTAATTTAATTCTCTAGTTTTTAACACAAACAGGTCACCTGCAAATGCAAGTATAAATGCAAAACTATTTCACTCGAAGGCAAGTTACTACTATTTACTGATTTTTATAAGCAAACCTTTGAAAGCCAAGGTACTTACCTTATGGGACTAGTACAAATAATAGATGTAAAACGCAGGAGACATGGAACATATGCAGCAGCAGCAGAGAGTCGTAGACAGTCGACTGTATGCTTTAGTGTGCCAAATGGAAAAGGCAACATTGTTCAAGTGTGCAAGAATACATTTATGAACATTTTTGCTATTTCCCGGAAAAGGCTTCATAGACTTATTCAAAAAAAGAAATTGGGCGATACTATTTTCAAGGATAAAAGAACCAGAACGTGTGTCAACAAATTTGATTATGCTGACAGGGAACTGGTAAGAAAGCACGTGCAATCAATACCACGGGATGTAAGTCACTACTCGCGAAATAGAACGGCCAACGAATATTTGAGTCCAGACTTGAATATTAGTCGCTTATATATAGAGCCTTTAAAGACAAACATCCAGACAGTTTGATTACTCAGAACTTTTACCGAGATGTTTTTAAAAAAGATTTTTCGAATTTGTCGTTCAAAATACCGCGGACAGACACATGTAAAACATGTGACAAGTTGAACTGTATTATTCAACTTAAGAATGAAGAAAGTATACTCGCTAAACAAAACTTAGAATTGCACCATCGAAAAAGCGAAAAAGCTAGAGAACTTATGGAAGCAGATCTATCTATGTCACAAAGGCCAGGTAGTAATATCTGCTGCATCTCAATGGACCTACAGCAGGTGCTTTTTGTGCCAACTCTTACCCATTCTGATATGTTTTATCTTCGGCAGTTATCATGTTTTAATTTTGGTATTAAAATAGAAGATATTGGCTAATCCATTATGTGTATGTGGAACGAGAGCATTGGTAATCGTGGCGGAAATAAAATATCTTCTTGTTTGCTAAAGGTTTTAAATCAAGGAATTGCTGATAAAGAGCATCTGGTCATTTGGAGCGATAACTGCTGCGGCCAGAATAAAAACCGAATGGTAGTTTTTACGCTACTATTTCTGGTATCTTTGAATGTTTTTACAAGCATTGAACAAACATTTCTTGTAAGTGGTCACAACTTTTTGAGCTGTGATCGTGACTTCGCTCAAGTTGAGAAAAGAAAACGTGCAATGAACGCATTCATTCCGTCAGATCTGATATCCGTGGTAAAGTCTGCAAAAGTTGAAAAGCCATTCCAAGTAGTAGAAATTAATCAACAAGATTTTCACAACATGCAAGCAGCGGCAGACAAAATCATCAACATTTCAAATTTGAACATCAGTAAGGTAGTGGCTATAAGATACGAATCCAAAGATCCAACAGTAGTTCATACAAAACAAGCATACTCGGAAACTACTTGGAAGAGGAATAAGGTTTTAAAGAAAGGTAAAACTCCCCAAGATATCCGAAGGGCGGTTTTAGGTCCGGGCACAAATAAACCAATATCTAACAAAAAGATACAAAATTTGCGTGCTATGGTAGACTTTTTACAAGACCAAAGACATAAAGACTTTTATTTAAATATAAGTAGCTAAGATGTGGGTAAGGAGCTGTTGCTGGCTATATAGGTAGTATATTACTGATGCTCAACACTTTGCAGTAATAACTGGTACTTACCACTTTTCTATATTTTGTAAATTTTTTTTTTTTTCTAAACAATGTATTTAGCCTTTTAACATTTGAGTTCAATAATATGGTTTGACGTAACATTTAACATGCTGTACTGTATCATTTTCTTATTCAAGCTGCAAAAATTGTTAATTAAAATGTTTTTCTTCAATAACTTGACTCTTTATTTTTGGCACTTACCACCTTTCTTAATTAAGGTCTTCAATTGTGTTCATAAACCAAATTGTTTGTTCGTTAATAGGGGCATTCGTTATCCTAGGTAACACTGCACGTACCTTACTATAACAGTTGAAAAAGGTGCTACGGGTTTTCCGGCCGCGTAGTTATATTTGCCTGGCAAAACTCAAGTCGGTGAGGGAGTGGATTGAAAATTAGCCCTCGAGGTTACCTGAGAAGCGTTCTCTCTTTCTGCTCCCGAAGTTGTTAGGGCGCCACTGCTTTTGGGTGGTCGATGTACCACGAGAGGAAGAAAAGCAGAACTCTCTCTCGGCGATGCAGGTTACAGAAAAATATCACATACAGAAAATGAAAATGTATTGTCTAAAATTTGGTCATGAAATTACTTTAACAAATTACGCTACAAAATTGAAACTAAGCAAAAGGGTACCCACGCGGCTGAAGGCCAATAATTCACAAACAGTGCATCACAAATTCATAACAGGAATCAGTACAAATACAGTTTAAATTAGTTAACTACGAAGTCTGCGTCTCCGGTCCATGTGCAGGCGATGAAACAGTTCATCCTTGTTAATTACGCCTCGGTGAAGTCATCCGGCTAGTTTTTCCCTCGATACAGATGTCCCAGAGGAAGGCCGTTACTTGCGGCACGATATTTTTAGCATCGTAGTATTTTAACTAACTTTTAGGAAAACTACACTTTCTTTATGCGGGACTTGACACACGTCGTTTTACTAACACCTCTCGTCAGGTTCTGTCGCTCACTTTTTTGATCTCCCCGCACTTCACTTTAAGGTTACATTATAGTTCTCTGCCTCGTCGAGAGTTGGAGTTGACTTACGCGCGAGTTTTGAAAGTAATGAAACGAACCTGGGACAGTACCGTAACAAATTCCCCCTTTTCTCATTTCCTCGACTATCCTACTATCGCTAGACCTAAACTATCAATATCCTAAATCTAACTATAAACATTGACAACCCTATTTACAACCAACCCCAAAAAAAAACAAGCCTTCCCCGGACACCATGTCCAAGGAGGACACCCAACCCCCGTTAGTTTATAGACACTAACGACGACTCAAATTCTACGAGAAAACATTTTTTTTCTCTCCAACCAGCTTGAAGAGCAAAATCGTCATGTCCAGTATAATTCGGCCCAAGGCCTAAAACTTAAAATCGACCCTCGAACGATCGCCCTCAAAAGAATTCATCAATCAAAATAATCAATTTACTTTTCACCTACCATGGGTGAAAGAAACTACAATAACTAGGCCTCCCCTGCCTATCAACTAAATATTTTTTCCCGATTCTTCCCAAAGTCAAGTCATGTTATGGTTAAATGTGTAGGCTAAAATCCGACTACGTCGATGTGGTGCTAGAGGTAACATTCTACTACCCAAAACTCTGGCACCTGCGGATACTACTACCGAAATCCTGAACCCAGCGACCCTATTGGCCCTTAGTAGTAACCACTACCTACCTACTCATTAACCCGTCAAATCAAATCAAAACTATTTAACAAAAATCATCATCTTTGTGTAAATAAAATTAAGTAATTTCTTTTACTAAAGTATTCGTTTTATTCAATAAACTTATCATCTGCTAGGATTGGGTTGGAAAGGTTTTTGAAAAAATGTCATCTGCTATTGGTATTAGATTGGCTGGCAAGCGATTTGCCAACATTTTAAACGTTTTTATCCTCTGATTAGACCTCTCAATATGGACCCTAGCTGAAGCTATTTGGGCAGTCTCAATAGCTTCAACGTGAGGAAATTTTTTCTTTTTACAAAGGAAAGGAGGTCGAACTAAACCAATGCCGAAAGACTCACACAAACTTTCGATTAAAAACCCTTTATCAACCATAATTTGGTCCTGTAACGTTTCTAGTTTGTATAGCAAACCACTTCTTTCAAAAATAGCTCTATCAGTGGTTCGGCCTCCAAATGCAGGACTAACGTAAGAAATTAATCCTGCAGGAGTAACCCCTGTCATAAATTTTAGTGTTGTTGTTCCCTTGTAATGTGAATAGCACTTAATTCGACAACATAATCTTTTATGTCTCTAAACTGCTATTTCAGTACAGTCAAGTACAATTCTAATTTTCTTAAAATGTTTGAAGCATTTTGGCATATTTAGCAATATTTCCTCCTTAGATGGAAAGATAATAGCACATTTTAAAACAGGTGTTAAAAACCTTACAGTTTCAAAAAATATTGTTTTGCATGTTTGAGAAAAAACACCAAATAATATTGCTAAAATTACGTACGGAAGATCCAATTTAATCTTCATAAATGTTAGAAATATCCTTTTATATAACGATAATCTATGGACTCGCTTGTCGATCAAAACGTTTGTTAATAAGCTTACTAAAGTATTTAACAATAGGAAAGAATTGATGCTTGTGCAACTGGTCAATTGTTAATCAGTTTTGACAAAGTCACACATACTAAGCATTTCCTTAGTATTTATTTGTTCTGTTACATCTTTTTTTTCTACACATACTTCAACACTCGCATGTATGTTTGTATGTTTTAACCGAAGGTCTAGTTTCCTTCAATAATAACAGACCAGCTATTACTTCCTGGCGAACATTCTCCGGAGTGCCATTAACAACAACATTAGCATTAGCGGAACCACTTTCTGTAGATGGTGAAAAAAAAGTATTCTGCTCAGTTCGAACTTGTCTCTTAATGAGACGTTGTTGTTTTGCATTTCTGCGACATTCCTTAATTTTTTTTTCATTAGTAACACTGTCGTGGCTTTGTGTTGGCAGATTTTGATTGGGTACAGCTGTGAGTTTCAAACGTTTTCTTGACGATCCTGAATTAAAAATGTATTTTTATTGTATTGTAAAATAATATTTTTAAATAATATTTAAACTATAAAAACTCTCGGTCTCTGAGAAAGGCGCCAGCCACGATTAAAATTTATTTTGCGTCAGCTGTGGTAGCTTAAATTATTTAACAAAAAATACTATGGAATCCTATCTGAACATGTATAACTATCTTCACTGAAGTACAATGAGCAAACATTTATTGAGTTTGTAACTTTTTTTTCCATACGCAACTTTATTTCCCACATTTTTTGCCTTTCCAGAAGTTCTATCTGTCCAAATCCATTTTTCATTTCAATTTTTTGACCATGATGTGGAAACTTGTGATACATTAAGTCACTGTTCTTCTTTCTAACTGATTTGCATCCATAAACACAACAGTTTTCGTTACTATTTATAACTTTTTTTGGTCTAAAAGGCTTGGTATGTTCCATTTCTAGGTTAGTAGTCATGGTTAATGTTAACACTAACACTTAAAAACTGACCTTTTTTTTTAAATGTCAAACAAACAAATTACAAATTAGTTAATTTCTTCTTTCGAATTATCGAAAACTAATCAAATTATTACAATCTTCGAACAATAACACACATCTCTGACAAGAACTTTCCTGGTTATGACGTCAGGCGCTTAGTTGAATTTTTTACACTAGGGTCGCATACTTAGCTTGAATTGCCTATACTTAGCTTTAATATTCACTTGTACAGCTTTATCAATAAGTACTTTCATTTCATTCTCCGATGAATTAATTTCTTCAAGATGGGAAGAACAGGATTCTACTTCATCATTATTTGTTTGTGGTGGTTTACATATTTCTATAGCATCACTACTACTGGCAGTAGACTTTGAGAGAGCTTTTTCTTTTTCTTTTTCTATCAGTGATAACCGTTTTTTCTTGATAGCACCCATTCTTATAACGGGTGATGGCATATTTCGATTTTGGCAATGGAATATGTGAGGCAAAACTCCTTTATTTAATCGTAGTGTCACATTTACACCTTCTTGTTTCATTATGTTGTATTGAACATAATTTTCTGTATCCTACTCTGTATTTTTAAATATAAAAACAAAACATTTAAGTGGGGATAACAAATTTAAAAAATCAAGGGATGAAGGGATCTTTCGCTTCTGCTGTGATATAATTTAGAAACAGAGCTGAATAGTTAAATGTTTTTTTGTTTTTTGTTTACGTAAAAAACAATAGCCGAAATCACAAAACTTTGTAAACTGGATTTAGATACAGTTATCTACTGCTTGTGTGATTGATTTTCAATACAAAACTTACTTCTGATTAACTGAAATTATATTAGGTATCGAAAAACCTAATTACATTTCATATTTAAAGGAGCGTTCATTTTCTTTATTATGTACCATTTAAATACATTGTAATAATGGCATTTGGGGAGTTTAAGCTCTAAGGTCAAAAATTTAATAAATAAATAAATACGTCAAACTTACATTAAAGTGATCTCCACAACAATGTAAACAAGTTGTTGCAGATACTTCATCTGTACTGTATCGATAGTACTTAGAACGGGAAACGGAAGGGAGTTAAGAAGAAGCACGTCGCAGCTTCATCCAACCGACGTTGCTATTACAAGCGAGCGAGTTTTTATTTTTTAAATTTATTCGGGAGGCGTAAAAAACTTTCAACAAAGCGTCTGTCGGTCCACCGAACAGGGAGTGTCAGATTCGCTGACTAAAAAATCACCTCTAGCCCTGGTGTTGTTTGGACTGGAACAGAAAGTGTTGAGTGGTAATTACCCTTTACTTTGACCCACTTGCCACCTGCTCCTATGCCTTCCCTAGGCTTTGACGCCATGGTGCTGTTACCTTTCCTGCACTTTACTGGTTCCCTAATGCGTCCTCGTCCTAGGCAATTCTGCCCCTATTTTTTCAACAGTTTTTCCTTAATTTTAAAATATTTTCGCTATTGTAACTGTAATTAATATTTTATTTCTGTAATATTGCGTTCAATTTGACGCTGGTCTGTGGATTATATGCGCTGTTGGGCGCCTTTTGTTGTTGTTGTTGATAGAATATTGACATAGAGCAAAAATTAACGAATAGAAAGAGCCACAGGGACAGTAATTATTGGAGGATTGACCTTGGACGGCGAGCGCGATCGCGTGGATTTGGCTCATACTCCACTGACGCCCGAATCAAAAGATTCGGGTGGACAGTGGCTCGCTGGAAGAATTTTTCAGCGAGGGAGACGGTGTGTTCGCGAAGAGATTAGATTTTTAAATCGCGGAAGATGGTTGTGTTGCGAACGAACCAAGGTGCGCTCGCAACCAAACGAAGGGCTTTGTTTTGTATGTGAGAGTAGGGCGGATAATCATTTTGTATAGTAACAATTTGTTGTCAATGGACAACACACTGTTACGACCGAACAGAGGGAAAAGTTGAGCTATACGCCAGTGGGCTTTTTGTTGGATGTGGTTTACGTGGGGCCTCCACGAAAGTCTGTTGTCAATGATGACAACCAGGTACTTCGTGGAGGCGTGCCAGTTTATTGGTTGTTGAAATAAGGTGACGTTGCCTGACGGCCCTTGCCACCTCTTTGTGAAGAGGACGGCTTGATTTTTCGTGGGATTTAACGCAATACGCTATGTCGAGTATCATTCCTTCAGGTTCTCAGCCACGAGCTGGAGGCGACGTGTGACAATTTCTGGTTCGGAGCCGCGAGAAAGGAAAGCGGTGTCGTCAGTGTACTGCGCTAAAATAGCTTCATGCGAAATCGGAAGCGGTATATCCACCGTGTAGATATTAAAAAGAGGCGGCCCCAGGATCGTGCCCTGGGAAACTCCGGAAAAAACAGGTTCAATTTGTGATACCGTGCCGTCAACTTTGACTCTAAATTTTCGCCCTGAAAGATAGGAGCGGATGAGACGCACGAGTAGTAATAGGAAATTAAAACTTATTAATTTGCAAACGAGTCGGTCGTATATACCAGACCTTGTCGAACGCTTTCTGCTGCTCAGGAGGAATTATGTTGAGTTCCTCCAGAGCTTCCTTGATTCTTGTGTATATGCAGACCTCTGCTGCTTTGGCGAGAGTCGACAGGAGGCTGATTGACCGATAATTCTGAGGGAATTTCGGATTTTGGCCGGGTTTGTGAATCGCTATTACTTTTGCGAGTTTCCATCGGGCGGGGAAATGACGCACGTAGCATTGCATTTGTGATAGCGAGTAGAAAAGCGATTGCTTTTCTTGGAAGGTGTTTGAGGGCTCAATTCGCTATGCCATCATAACCTGGCGCCTTGCGGGGGTGAACTGGGCGGATGTACGTTACCAACTCTTGAAAAGAAACGAAATGAATCGCACCCTCGTCGAGAGTGTTTAGTGTATTATTGACGTTTTCGCGAACATGCTGTATGTGTGCGTTGTTCGCCTGTCCGTCGTCCAGGCTAAACTGCTTCTCGTAGTTTAACGCGAATGCATTAGCTTTTTCTGCGAGAGTATACGCTATCCCATTATCTCCGTGAATGGGTGCGGAGCGCTTATGTCAAACGCTATAGTGAGCAGTTCTCGGCCTCCAGAGAGGCGACTCGAGCGTTCCACTGCTCATTTCGATGGATTCGAAGTGCGTTTTTGACTTCTTCCGCGAAGTGATTAGCCCGGGCTTTGTCGGGAAGCTTGCTACGGGTTTTCCCGGCCGCGTAGTAATAAATGCTTGGCTAAGCTCAAGTCGGCGAGGGAGTGAATAATTAGCCTTCGAGGTTACTTGGGAAGCGTTCTCTCGCTCTGCTCCGGAAGATGTTGGGGCGCCACTGCTTTGAGTGATCGAAATTCCAGGAGAGAAAATAAAGCAGAACTTTTCCCTCTCGGCGATTCAGGTTAAAATAAAGATGATAAACGTGATAACAAATATATTGACTAGCTCAAACCGTGAGGTTAATTCTTACCACACAATGGTATATCGACAAATTATACAATTTACATTAATCAAATCAAAATTCACATAAGGGTACCCATTCAGCTGATGGCCAAAAACAAAAATTGCGACACAGAATACATAACAGGAAATCAGAAAGTAACTTAGCTACAACGTCTATGCGTGCAAGTCCTCGCGTAGACGGTTGATCCCTGATTATTGCGGGCTGGCAAAGTCATCCGGGTGGATTCTCCTAACGCCGATGCTCCAGCGGGCCGATGGTTATTTACCGCACGATATTTTTAGGGCGTCCAGTATTTACTCTTGATAACTGGGAATCACTCACTTGCTAATTATCAGCGTCCAAACAGTTAGACTCACGTTCAGGTTCTCCTTTTGGTTTCCATTTCTGCGCACTTTTCCCCCGTTCACATCAGATTACAAATTACAGTTTCTGCTTCGCCGAGAGAGAGGGAGTTTTGGACTTACGCGCGAGTTTGAAAATATTTAATGAAACAGTACCGTAACAAGCTATAGAGTGAGATGGGCGGTGTGACGCACTCCATTCTTCTCTCTGATTAAATTTAGGATGTCTGATGGGACCGCGTTGTGTTTTATGATTGCTTGACGTGTGTTTGTTGCAGCATGTAGAGAGAATTTTGCAATTGTAGTGTTTATGCGCGCTACCGGGTCGAGAGACTGCAGGAGGTGTTCTGTGAAACGGGGCCAGTGAATAGTCTGTTTTTGAATCGCATCTCTGTCTTCGTTTTGCTGTCCGAGCAGCACGATAACGGGATCGGGATAACGGTTCCGCCGTCGACGGGTGTTGCGGTGAAAGGTAAAATTCCTGATATTCGCGTTGATACCACGCGCGAGGCGAGTCTCGCACACTAGTATCACGTCAATCTGGAGTCTGACGGCAAACTCCTCGAGCTGGTCACGACTAGTTCGCAATCCGTTCGCGTTCCAGAAGACGATTTTTAGCGATTCGGGGTTCCATTTCCGCGAGGCCATTAACGAGAAGCGAGGGGGACTGAGGAGGGAGCTGAGGTGGTCTGAACTAGTTGAGCGAGAGTAATTTGAAGTTGTTCTTGGGGGATCTGGTTTAGCATCGTTAGAATCGCGATGATATTGTTTGGCTTGATTGCATGATTTTGCATAACAAGTCGCGGGGGATACCTCTATCTATAAAGGCCTGGAAGCGAGAATTGTCTGGTGTTCGCATGACTTCCATGTCTGCGTCACACCAGAAAAATCTCGGTGAAGCCGATGAATTCCAAAAGGAAAATAAAGGTAATAATATCTAAACAAATCTGATGTTAGTAGTAGTTTGCACACACTACACAAGAATCTCACAGACATCCGCTCGCGTTGAGCGTTCGCACAGGAGAGCGAGTGGTAATCCCCAACACCGCCACTCCACCGGAAAGTGATGAATCTCTACCATTAGATGAAACCAATTCATATCAAGCTACTACAACTCGTTCAGGCAGAACTTTCAAACCAGTGGTAAAATTGAATTTGTAATAAAAAATTGAAAAAACAGAGATGTAACATGACCACTAGGCCATGCACGTACGACGGGCAACATACATAGATACTGTAATAAATGCTAGACGTTATCAATATCGTGTTTTACTTCAGTACTTATAAAACATCATAAATCCCAGTGCTCTTTTTGTAAAAAAAAGGTGGTGGAACGCTCAACAGGGCGATTTTATTTAGACCAACTATAAAAAAAAAAAAATTGTTGGAAAAAGGTGGTGGGACGCCGTTCCCAAGCGTTCCATGACAAAACCCATAAACAGATGTTACATTAAGGAACACCTTTGCAGGCACAAGGTAAGTATTTCAATGCATGTGGCGGATTTCTTCGAAGCACTGTATAGCAACATATGTCTAGCATTGAAAACCTTTTTACCATCATAAATACATGCTCCATCGTATAGCATTTTCGCGAAAAAGCATCTTTCTAATCCTCCTAAAAAATTTAAAACCCACGCTCAATAAACAATTCCGGTAAGTTTTGTTTTTCTTCAAAACCATTTAAAATTTTGATAAGAGCCGTCGATTCAAATTAATAAGTGCTTAAAACTTTTCCCTTGAAAGATAATAAATCTTAACTGACAATGGTCGCTTAAGTGCTAAATACTCACCATAATCACAAACAGAATACCTGTCATACAAATCTGGATATAGTTGCTGCGTTACTTTGAGGCAGATGTCCTTCTGCAGAAGTTTTTATTGCAGACACTTTTAAATCATCTTGTATAGGTTTACCGCAACATTACGAGGATGTAATTTATGGCTTCTGTAAGCATTATAGATTATGAAAGCATTTATTACCGCAATACAGCAGACCAGTCTAGGGTATTGCGAGCAACACCATAAGATGCAATCATTTTATCGACCACACAACTCTGCATTTAGTAGTTATAAAAAGTGGTCATACCTGGTTTAGCTTCAATCCCAGTGCTTTCATCTATCTTATTGTCTGCATGCATAGAGGAAACAAGTAAGAAACAGCAGTCATGTGGAGTAAATGCAAATACAGACAATTTTGGTTACCTACCCCGAAAAAGGTTCAAAATAGAAAATATGAGGGTTTGTGGGACTTCTAATTAAAATCACAATTATTTTTCAATTTTATTGAAAAATTTACATTTTCTTACAAAACCTTCAAAATTAGTCTAAGTCCTGTGTTGACGATAATATCACATTTCTTATGTGGATATTCCATCCACACAAATTATAAGAAACCTTTAAACTAAAATAAAAATATCTCAAAACACAGTATTGCCATAAACTGTTGTTACAGACTGTGCATCTACTAAATTTAGCCAAGACCACTTAAAAAATATTTACTTAATTAATCTAAGATTAATGAGGCACACTTCAATCGCTATAACTTCTATTCACAATCAAGAAAAACACATAATCTTGGTATCTGATCACTAAAGCAATAAAAATTAAATTTGTATAAAAATTTTATCAAGTTCCAATGTTCTCAACCTTGCCAATTATTTTATTTAAGTATATCACTAATAATCAATGAAAGAATTTTTTTGCTATTTAGTAGCAAAATGAATAAAACATTTCACAGATGATGTAGTAGTAGTAAATCGTTGATATAAACATTGCTCATAATGCAAACTGGTTTTATTCTCATTAAATGTACGTGTGCGTAAACGTGTCAATTTTCTTTTAAAACAGATCCATACATGGATTCAACTATTTAATCAATATTCATCATGAGAATAAGTTTACAAATTTGTAATAATGCACAACTTCGCTAATCCGAAATAATTCGCACCACGCTGTGCTCTAATTACTTTAATGTAATCTTATTGAAACAGAGAAAAAACTTTCATTGCGGTTTGTTTCACTCGACTCACCTGTGTATTAAAGAACTGGTCTTCCCAACAAAACAAATCGTGCAATGCAATAGATTTAGCAAAATGAATGACTAATAATACTGATCAAAACTTTAGATTATAGAGGCAGATTTTCTTTAATTTGGATTACAGACACACCTATCTATTTCTGGAACCACCGTTCGAATTAGCGAAATTGTGCTGTACTTTGCAAGGTGCTACAATAGAACTGATTTTTAAATAAAATAATTGTGCCTTTCAATATCAATTTAAATACACCCTTTAAACAAAAGAATTAAATAAAAGTAAACCATCTATAGATATTGAAACAGCAATTTAATTAATTATAAAATAAAACAATGAAATGATTTAACAAATTCAGATAATTTGTTACAGAATGTTTTTTAAAATTTAACTTGGGATATACAGCTTGACAGAAATAGCTTGGCGGATGACCCTGCGCAGAAAAGGAAGCGGGAGAGTGTCTTAAGATAAGGATATAGCTAGTATTGGCAAGCGACCACCAATAAAGAACTGAGCTCCGCTAAGGGGCGGTCTTTCGGTCTACGGCGCATCCATGACTCGTCCGCTGAGCTAAATTTGTCAAGCTGTACTTGCATCCAAATGATTTACATTTTACTCATTTTTGACTAGAATAAATTTCATTGGTATATTTATACAATGTGTTTGATTATTCATTATGATTTATTCGATTTTGCCAATTTTGGATTCTGATAATCATGATTTATTTAATTGAAATAAAGCGTAGCGGCGATTTTGGATAAAACAATCTTGATAAAATTTTATGGATTTAATAGATATTAATGAACTGCAGACGTCACACAAACTTGGTATAATAAATGAATTCAGAATAGAAAAACTTAAAACAGAAACTGAATTCACTTTTCTCTCAAAAGTTTTGCATGTACATTTACGGCCACCTAAATGTGCACAATTGTTTTTTAGCAACTTGATTTTTGCTTCATATCATAGGCGTCCTAAAAAACATCAGCCAAATGTAAATATTATTTTGCTTGTGACAAATATTATTTCAGGAGCCATTGGATAAAGCCAGTTTTAATCTATGGAAAAATAGGGAAATTTGTGTCAGGTATCGTGCACATTTGGGTGGCCATAAATGTACATGATTTTTTTGGCTTTATCTTTTTTATTGAAAATTAAACATTTTACTTAATTTGTTCAGTTACAAAAAAGTTTATTACCGCATAAGCAAATACATAACTGATACTATTATTTCTTCACATTCGAGTTTCATCATGTATGACATAAGCATACCCAACATTTAAAAATGTAATAAGCAAATTTAAACACTTTAATTTAATAACAAAAGTGTCAAGTGTGAAGGTGTTTACAATAACCATTAAGTAATTTGTTTTAATCTTTTCAATATTTAAATAAAAATTGAAGAGAACCGCCTGCAATACACAATATTTTTAACACCGAGGGCATTGGATGTGGTAAATAAATCTGGAAACGATTGGAACAGAACAATTTTTTAAATTTTACAATGCCATTAATGTTAAAAATGCATGCTAAGTGAAAAATTTTGTATTCTTAAGTTGATGAATACAACACTATGAGATCTATCACATAAAACAGCTATTGTTTTTTAAGTTTAGAAACAATGAAAAACATTGAGCAACATAACAAAAATAAATAAATTAAGTAATGAAAATTACTAAAATTGGTAAGTATTACAAAATATAGGAAACAATACAGCATTTTCATTACTATCATAACAAACCATTCACTTTCAATGTTAAATTCATGTGAATGAAAAAAGTATTTAATTAATATAATTAAAAGTTACATGTCTATCAGCATTTTGCGCAATTCGGTGAATAAAAAGACAACTACTAAAAACAACATGGTATAATTCTACATTTGCATAAACTAAAATAGTTCGTTACTTGAAAAACCGTAGGCATAATTCTAGACATGAATATAATATTAACAAATTAAATTCGAGGAATGTTCTCAAGTGGCAAAACAAATTTAAAGTTAAAAGCAAATGTTAAGTATATCATATTGGATAATGGACAATGTTGTTTATTAGTTTTATGTCTCGAACACAGAAAGTGTATTAGGTACTTACGTTTGTATATAAATATAAAATTTAACAATCATAATACTTTTGGAAGTCACAGCCTACCCAACAATAACGAGTTCAATATAAATCATCGCAATTTTCCATATTGGACAACAATGTTTTCTTCTCATCTTTGATTGAAACATGGAAATTACGCAAGACTGGAGGTTCAAAACATGGCTAAAACAAATTATAATTTATGTTTTATCATGGTGGTCATCATAAATATGTAATGATCCTGTGGTTAATATTTATATAGGTGAACAAAAATTAATTCTGTAACACTTACCGTTTCACAGACATTCATATTGCAACAATTTTCAATGGTAATTTCACATTGCTGGTTAGGCGGCTGTGGCCGATAAGTTAAGGGTGTGATATTCTTGTTCACTATGATACGTTTCTTTATACGAGGACGATGACGAAGTTTACATATTATTGTACACAGGCCGACAACAATAAGAGTTAGGCACAATAAACAAACTGCTAGAATTATTAGTACTGGATTTTGCACATCACTCATTAGAGTTCTATTAACTTTTGATATATCCAATTCATAGGCATTTGAATTATTCACATTATCCAATATTGAATAGTTCTCTTGATTACACCTGTAATAGAATATTTCAATTATGTATTGTAATAGTTATCCAGTTTCATACAATTCAAAGCGATATTTTATTTTACAAGCATAATAATGTAAATATATGTTAATAGATGGCAAGGTTTGAAGAGGCAATTAAATCTACAAAAATTGACACAGCTCCAGGAGAAGACCAAACTGTAGCAGAACACTTCCAGCATTTAAGTGATAAAGTCCAACAATACGTGTAATTGTACATTGTAATTTTTAGAACATCCTGTACATTCTAATAAAACTTTGGCAATTGTTTACGACTTTTCAAAACAAGCAGAACTTTTTATAAAGAATAACTTTTTGGCGTAAAGTTGAAAACAATTTTTTTTCCCTTTTATCAACCCCATCCGTGGACACACTGTATATAAGTTATGGGGCAAAAATCTTTATGATAAATAAAAAGAACATTTTCTAGCTATGTAGATTATCAGAAGGTGTTCGATTGAATAGGCATTTAAAAAAGTAGGGACAATAATATAATCAAAAATTTATACTGGAACTCACTTTGTTCAAATATTAAAAAGAGTTTGACAAGGATGCATACTTTCATGATGTTGATACTGAACATGTTATAAATCAATCTCTAAAAGAAAGATCAGAAGGTGCCAGGGTTTACAGTCTCATCATCAGATATCGATACCTTTTTTCCAAAGTATCGTAAGTGACATTTTGAGCGAAATTGAGATCTTGCATTATATCGTAAATATCGGACTAAATGCTTGTTCTGGCGGAGTAATATACCAATCAGTTTATTCTTTATGGTGATAAGAACACAATAAACCTATCGTAAGTACCAAGATAGTCACATGCAATGACCTTGTGGTCAAGAAAGTTGTCTCCTGCAAAATTTGACAGATGTGGCTTACGATACTTTGGTAAAAAGGTATCGATATGCTGATGACACTGTGTTGTTATAGCAGTGTCGATAAATCAGCCACTGGCTTTGACGAGTTTCTTACATGAAACTAGTGAAAATTGGAGTCTTTCATTTAATATGCAGAAAACCAAGATAATGGTATATAGTAGAAAGCTTGATGAACCTTTAGCAAATCTTAAATCAAATGAAATTCAGCTGAAAGACATAAACAATTATACTTATACAGGAAGGAGCACAATCAATAATGTAGATCATTCTATAGAAATGCAACAAAGAATTGAAATTGCTAGGGATGCATTTGTCACAATGAAGCAGATATTATGTAATCCAAAATTCCCTATTAAAACGAGTCTATGTTGTCTAAAATGTTATATATGATGAACATTTACTTACGACTGTGAAACATGGACACTAAAAAAGATAAATATCGACCGGTTGAGAGTATTTGAATTGTGGCAATATCGTAGAATACTAAGGATTAGTTGAACAAAGAAATTGATAACGAGAGGGTCCTGGAGACCATAAACAGCAGATTATATTTCACTGATACAATTAAAATCCAAATAATGTCATATCTGGGGCATTTGATGAGACACGAAGAATATCATCTGCTTCAAGTGCTTTTTTCAAGGAAAAATCGAAGGGAAGAGAGGAATAGGCCAAAAGAAGAAATCATGGCTCAGAAATATTAAGGACAGGAGAGACAGAAAAGAATTTTCCATAGTAATTGCAAACCTCGATTGAAAAGACACGAAGGAGGACGAGTATCGGCAATGGGAATTAACTGATCAATCTACAGAATGACTAAAACTGTATTAACCACTAGCCATCCACGCAGTGTGTTACTAAAATATTTTAGAACCAAATTGGAAACAAAACCAAACAAGCAGATAAATCATATTAAATCCTTACCCGCATATTGATTCATTTTCTTCTTTTAAAGGATCCTCTTTTCTTATTTGACACAATAATTTACAAAGTTGATTAGGATCAATATTTATTTCACATCTCCGTCCAGTGAAATGCTTGTTACACGTACAACTAGCAGTTTGTTGAGAATTTTCAGAAGAACAAATACCATTATTTAAACAATATCCGTCACAAATATTTTTTTCACAACGTTTTCCTGTAACTCCTTGTAAACAATGGCACTGTGGAACACCATTGCTTGATATCGTACAAGTTCCATGAAAGCAGTAATTAAAGCATAACGAGATTTCACAAAACAAGCCAGAAAAACCCGTTGTACATTTGCAACCATGTTTGTTTTGATATTCGCCCCCATTTAAACAAGGAATACTAGAACTGTTGATGGCAGGTTGGTAACTTTCATTAGTAGTTTCATCGTTTTCAATAGTAGTCGTTTGATATTCGGTGGTTGTGTAATATTCACTAGCAGAATCGTCGAAATCATTGGTGGTTTTTGTAAGACGAAGGCAATCCGAATCATTCGTAAATTCTGAATTTTTAACTATAAGATCCAATGGTGCTTCGTTAAATTGCTTTAGTTTTACTGGTTCTGCAGTTGAAGATTTCAATTTTTTCCATAACGAGTAATCAATTTTGTCTATCCAATATATATGTGTAGTACCAATTGCTATTCTAAACGGACGTTGATTATCACCTCGATACACTAACTGCCTATCTGAACCATCAAAATTTATACTTTCTATTTGATAATAAATTCCATCTCTGTCGGTCCAATATATTCTTTGTGCTGTTGGATCAAGAGCAATACTATTCGGCATGGTCAAATTTTTGCTTATTAGTATCTCAAAATTTTTTCCATCGGTAGTTGATCTTTCAATTGTTGATGCCTTCCATTCAGATTTTGACCAATAAACATATCTAAAATAGCAGAACTGCATACCATACTTCTAATATATTTTTATAACTTCTTACCCCCTGCAACTATCAATTGCAATGTCTCGAGGAATCCCATCTTCAAATTTTTTGAAAGTATACACTTTATGTGCAGTGTCATTTAATTCTATGAAATCAATAGTTTTATTGAAAACATCAGTCCAATATAAAATATTTGATACGGAATCCACGGCTAATCCCTGAAAAAAATATTATTTTTAATAGAATAATTTCCAGACATAAAGTAATTAATTACCGCAACATCATCTGGAAGATTTTTAACAATGGGTAAAATATCAGTCTCTTTGTTAAGTTGTATGCTATAAATAGTGTCATTGGTTCCATTCACTTGACTAACAAGAAATTGATGATGTACATTATCAAATGTTAATGCTTTTAATTTACTAAATTCTGCACTAATTGTTTCTACTAGTGATCCATCAGTTTTCAGTAATTCTACGCGATCACTTATTGTTACAGCCAGATCTGGAAAAAGAAATTAACAATTAATTTATTTAATAAAAAGTTCTGTTAGTAAATAAGCAGGTACTGAAAATTTGTTGGATTCAATTCAATGCTTTTTTGGTTGATTATAGATGAACAATTTGATACTTTACAACGCAAAATAGTAAACCATTATTTTTCAAATATTTATAGATGCATTTACTATACACTCATAAATATGTGGGGAAATCCTCAAGGAAATGTGGTACCGCTTAAATTGTGATGAAATAATGATAATGAAATGATAAAAAATTAATTAAAAAAACTGAATTTAAAAGTACCTACTAATGTTTTTACTTGAAAATAAAATTAATTTACTGTTTACTAACATTACCTGTGCAACTTCACATGTATGTGAACTTATGCAGTTTTTACTAAAATGTAGTTATTTTTCAAAAATTTGCAAAATCAAAATTTTATCGGTTTTTGAATAGAGGTAAATATGAAAATATATGTATTATACTTATAGCACAATTTTTTAAAATGTAATCAATTATGTGTTTGAAGAACTTCACTTTAGGCATAAGCCGAAGTAAGTAAATTATATTAGATTTCACTACGACTTGTCTCTTTCTATTTCTATTGTGTTGTTTTGGTACACTTTGAGCTTATCATGTTTATCTTACAATGCTTTCTTGTTCATAGTCTTATGACTAGTAGATCGGTATTACTGTCGACTTCGTTTTGTCCCTCCTTCAATATATCATGAGTTTCAAAAGACCTAGAAGTACAAAGTTCAAAACCCAACTTTAAGTTCCAGGTATTTCACCAATCGTCAGTAATACTACTATACCAACATTCTAAATTAGACACTCTTGCTATGAAACACAGTGTAATGTCAAATAATTCTAACAAAATTATGAGCATCGTAAAATGAGTTCAACGAATATTTTACAAGTCGTGCTGCTTAAATAGAAAATCCAATTTACACAACTCAAGTTGTTTTCAATTATTATTTTTAACTAAATTACAGCCCATTTGATAAATGTAAATGTACTTTTAATTATGCAGGAATCGAATAATGGAAAAGAAATTTTTTTTTCCGATAGGAAAAACTTTAACAAAAATTGGTGCAAATATGTGAATTGCCAAAAATTGAAATAATAATTTTATAATCTTTGTTCTTATTTATTTTCATATCTTAAGCCTTCTTTATATTATGGTCAATCAAAGTATATATTTATCGACCAATTTTGTTGCTTCAAAAGTTATCGTCGGGATAGACTGACATTCAGAAAAACAAAGCAGAAGGATGAACGAACGTACAAACAGAAGTTAAAAGTGGTTTAACTTGTTTCAATTTATACAATTTCATTGACCAAAAAGTGTAAAATTTGCCAGTTCGAAATTTATGTTGGGAGTAAAAGTAAAAATAAGTAACATTATAAAATGTAGAGCAAAATTCTTCTACGGATGGCAGTGCAGTATACAGACTACGACCATTCGCAATTTTCTAATCTCATACCTTATCGAAATCAACTCTCATCAAGAAAACCATCACGTTCATTATTAAATAAGTTATAGGTTACGTCGGTTTTAAATCCTAAAAAATTGCTACAGAAAATTTTTTCATATTGCATAGCGACCATTAATGCCTTCTTGTTTTTATCGAAAAATCGTAATACATAAGATTTTTGTACCAATACATCTGAAGCGAGTAGGTAACACTTTTTTTCTACGACAACATCGAAATATGTTATTTCACGAGCGTAAATTCAATCATAAACAACTACATTTTGTACAGAATTTCATTTCGCATCGGTTGCTAGGCAACAAATGCGAAATGAAATATTTCGTGTTCGGTTCACTGTTTTTGGTCACAAATATTAAGGCGGCCTAGAAAATCGAATGTCATCAGTTTGCTTCTGTCAACATTTTTGTACGTTGCAGATAATAATTTCGTAGTTATTTTCGATAACTCTTACAATTAATATGGAAAGTGATAGTGATAATGACTTGGAATTAACACCTCCAAACAAAACTGAAGTTGCAAAGTTCACAACATTAAATTTATTACCGGAAACGTCTAAGAAAATGTATCAACGCGCTTATAACCTCTTTTTGGAGTGGAAAGGAGATCAAAACGCAAAGTATGTTAAACGCGTTAGCAGAGGTTATCGTAGAAAAAGTGCAGTATGCAACACGCACAAAATGGCAATTTTACACTCGTATGAATTGCAGTACGAGTTGAAGACTCGTACTGCAATTCAAACTCGTGCAAAATGAACATTATTTTGTGCTTGTTGCATAATATACTATTTACACATCTTTCTATGCGACAACTACAACCATTCTCTAAACACTCTGTGAAATTTTCAGCGAAATCGGTCGAGTAGTTTTTGAGTCTATAGCGGACAAACAGACAAACAGGCAGACATTTATATAACATAGATAACAGCGATATCCGTAGACGTACGCGTCTTGCCCCTCCCACCCACTGACACCAAAAACATAACGCCGACCTTGATATCTTTTAATTTATATGAATGTTTTAGGAACGCATACGGGGCAAAAGATATTCTTTATTTTAAGCGATAAATAATCAAATGTTCAGTCAGACGCGTATTTTATTTTGTTCTTGCAAAAACACGATCGTAAAATCTAAACTACTCCTTTAAACAATGTTGTGTAAAAGACAATTTTTATCTACATAAAATTTCCCTGGCGCTAAGCAAATTTATTTTGATAAAAATTTAACATTACCTACTTAAATTACACCAGACATATTAAAATTAATTTTAAATATATCTTTTAGTCATATTTGTGAATTAACGTTAACATATAGGTAGGTATGTCGTCCCGGACATTTTACAGGTTTTTTTAAGCTCTACAACTTTTCTATAGAGAGCATTCATATATCTATTACCGTTGAAGCAGCGTTCGTAAGAAACGCATTCGCTCGACCGTTTTTTCATCGTCTCACGATGGAATTTTTTAATATTTTTAGCCCGATCGGCACCAAACTTCACAGGAACACCCTCCTGAAAATTTCATCAAAATCGGTTCAGCGGTTTCGGAGTCTATCGGGAACACACACACACACACACACACACATATACAGGATGATGAAAAAAAGGTGCCCATGAGTAGTTACATGTTATAGACGATTTCTAACGAAACACGAATTTGAAAGCCAAAATAAAATTTGTTGTCTCTTCACCAAGATATAAGCTTTCCTATTCAGACAATAAAAATTTATGCGATTAACAATTTTGTAATAATTTCATTATTAGGGTCTAAATTTGATGCAGTTGGTGCTTTTAAAAAAAGTGTAAAAAATCTATTGAAACCAATTTTATTACCGATGTTAGAATACGGTTTCGTGGCTTCGAGGAAAATTTATCAATGTTGCAACATCGCAAATCTCCTAGGAAACGGTGGCAACAATAATTCACTTTCCAATGTCAGGTCTCTTGTCAAATTTGAACGATACAAGTCAAGTGCTCTAAAGTCTTAAAATGGAATATAATTTCAGCGAATATCTAAACATGTTGCTCAGCTTGGGTGCAGCAGATAATAGCGCATCAGAAGCTGCTAGAAAATATGCTAGACTGTATCCGTATCGACGTCATCCAAATGCTAAGGTAATTAGAAGAGTTCGTACACCAGCGTTGGAGGAAGCAGTTGTGGAAGAGATAGAGAATGTACCAGGACGAAACATACGAGGAATAGCGCGACAGTTTCAAGTAGATTATCGAACAATACAAAGTATACTCGTCGATGAACATTATCATCTTTATCACTACATTAAGGTGAAAGCTCTTCGTCCAGGCGACTATTTTTCTAGAGTGCAATTTTTCCAATGGTTACTTGAACGTCACAGTAACAACCCTAAGTTTATAGAGAACATTTGGACAGATGAGTGCTATTTCTCTCAAGACGGCATATTCAATCAACATAATAATCAGATATGGGCAACGGAAAATCCCTTCGCATTGCATCCTCGTGCACATCAGCAACGCTATGAAGTAAGTTTGTGGGGTGGCATCATTAATCGTAACCTCCTAGGACCATGCAGAAAGTTTTCTACATTTTTTGCAAAATGATTTTCAAATTTTGCCTGAGGATTTGTCCCTTGCTATTTTCGGACAAATGTGGTAGGATAGTACGGGACTGGTGTGATGAGGCTCATCCAAATAGATGGATTGGTAGAGGATGAGGCTCATCCAAATAGATGGATTGATAGAGGTGGTGCAATTGCATGGCCTGCCTGATCACCTGATCTTAATCCTTGCGATTTATTTCTCTGACAATGAGATCACTTCAAGAATTTTGTATATGCCACTTCGATAAGCACCATAGAAGAGTTAAGGCTAAGGATAAACGCAGCGGTTGGTACAATAAATGCCCCTATGCTTCAAAGAGTAAAGGAAAACTTATTTCTTAGAGCAATATTGTGCATTGAAGTTGAAGGGAGACATTTCGAGCAGTTGCTTCAAAATTTAATCCAAACGAAGGGTTCTATGCAAGAAATCTCTTAAGTAACTTTTTCATATTTTGAGATATTTAAATTTTATGTTTCAATTTGATTTGGAAATTACATTATTTCGATTTTGATTGATCTTTTTTTACTAAATAACATGGTTAGGGGCCTTTTCAACGAAAATCAGTAAATGCGATCGACAGTTCATCCATTCTTATCAGAAATAGCGCAAATAGTAGAAAATCTCTACGTCAGCAAAAACTAATATTCACGATCACCGTCAGCGATTTATCAAATCAAGGCGGCTCGTCAATTTCAGGGAGGGTAAAATGCCAAAATAAAATTGCGATTTCGAAAAAATGGTACATAGAAAAAATGTTTGTTTTGAGGAGTTCTACTACGGGTTAAAATTAATAACATTATTTTCGAGACACGCTGTATATAGATTCTCATTCAACGTGATAACTGACAGTTCGTATTGTCAAAAGTTCACTGTACTTGGTTCCTCGATTAGTCTGGTTCAAACAATCTGGGATATCGGTAGGACCGATTACCCGGAGTATGCGAGGTATTCCTGTACTTTAAACAAGCCCATAAAAAATTAAGCAAATATAATAAAAATAAATAAAACTGTGCAATATAACTTTCTGACAATAGAATGTATAAAAATGTATAATTAGAAAGTAGTAATTTAACATAATATTTGCAGTTCATTAATAATTAATTAATTAGGTACACGTTATGCAAAAGAAAAAAGTGCTGAAGTATAGGGTTGATCAACTTCATGTGGAGTCTTTTGAAAGCGTGCAAGTCGTCACGTACGCACCAAATATTCGACTATCGCACAAACACTGTTTGTTTGTTTGTTTGCTGTAAGCAGATCATTTACAATCGCATCGTAGTATTTTTTAAATTTTTCTGACTGCACTACTAAAACCGTATTATGTTCAGATGATCATGACACGATTCAGTTAATATGATTCATAGAAGGTAATAATTATACATAATACTATTTGATGTACATTCAAAGTACAAATATTAATTATCAAATCATACTCCTATTGTAGCTATATCGACGATGTCATGTTGAAATGACTTAAGCGACAAAAATTCGAAATTGAGCTAAATACACCTCTGAAATGAGGAGTTTGAAACAAATCTATTCGTATAGTTGAATGAAGCGACACCCATGTGAGATTTTTGCTGATTTCTGCAATTGAATTTGCCTAGCGCCCTTGTTTTATAATTGGTACCGATCGCTTGACCACTCCACGACTTTGTTTTCTAATTTTTTCAAAAATCTGCTAATAAAATAGCATAAGAAATCATATTTACGTTTAGATTGAAAAGCCTAATGCACTAATTTAATAATTGAAACTTTAAAATTGACACGAATTTTTCTTTACATTTTTTTCGTATTTCTTACAATTCTCGCTTAACCCCGACCGGCGTTGTGATGTCCCTAGGACCGCGGCGGTTCTTCTTTTCATTAAAACTTCCACCAATACATTTTTATTTAATGTCTTGACTATGTTGCTATCTTGCTTTTGTATAGGTATGCATTTTGTTTTTTCGTATACGTGTATCGTATTTATTGGAATTTATATATGCGGCCCCAGGGACATCAGCACGCATAAAATGTCCACTTCACCAGTTAAGGGTTAAGTCGTTTCAGCATGACAACGTCAATATGTAGGAGTACATATGTCGGCGGCGAATTGTAAAATCAGGCGTTTCATAAAACGCCTAGTCGTTTTTAAATGACTGGGCAGATTGTAAAATATAGAATGAACGGAGAATTTTTACAATTTGACTGGAAATTTTAGGCGTTTTACAAAACGCGGAATAGCGCTCTGTCTTATTAAAAAATAATTTTGAATTTTGCTTGTTTTATAATATGACTGGTTCTATTGAAACTAAATGAAAACGCTACTTACTCAGAATCCGTGCAAATTTCGCCCGAGTCGTCAACGGTCATTTTATAATATGCCTGACTCATTCTACGCATTTTACAACAAGACTGAGAGCTATTCAGCGATGTACAAAACGCCTAAAATTTTAAGTCAAATTGTAAAAATTCTCCGTTCATTCTATATTTTACAATCTGCTCAATCATTTAGAAAACGATTAGAAAAACTACTGATTTTACAATTCGCCGCCGACACATACGTGAAATAAATTCATTATTTCTTTTATTTACTGTTGAGTATTTGTACATAGAGTATAGCCTTTATTTTGAAATAACACTTATTTATTATTTTATTATCAAATAATAATTATGTAATATTTATCGTGTGTTATAAATAACATTCCGCATAGACCGCACTTATCAGTTAACCAAAAAATTATCCATGTAGTAGTAAATTGTTCTCTTGTCGTTTACTTATTTTAAATTGCCGCTCAAATCAATATGAACTTTTTTTAAAACGTTTGTATTTTAAAAATTACCAATACAGAGTGTTTCATAAGTCGCGTTCCAAACTGAAAAGGGTGGTAGAAAATGCGTTTTTTAACATTTGTTAATTAATGGAAATCTGTCACATTTTACCTAGTTACTACACATAAAATTGGTTTTTGATGATTTGTTTTTCTAAAAGTGTAACAGGTGTCAGGAAACACATTTCGATGCATTTCTTCTTTTTGAAAACATCAAATTTATTTGAAACAAAAGTCCGACTGTCTACTAATAATATTTAATTTAGATTCAGTACCTTATACAGGGTGATTCCTAAAAATCGTCCCACGCTCTAACTCAGTTAGAATATAACCAATTAGTCGAGCAAGTTCTACAAGAAGGTATTAATTTGGATTGCCATTTGAAAAAAAAGTCGACTGTCGCTTCGCATTGAAGTTAATGTGGGAAAAATCCAAATTAATACCTTCTTGTAGTACTTACTCGACTAATTATTTATATATTGTTTTTTTTCTGAAATCTGGCAATAAATAACTGAGTTAGAGCGTGGGACGTTTTTTAGGAATCACCCTGTATAATAAATGCTGCAAATTATCTTAAAAATAGGTTTACAACCAAAATGAAAAAATAAATAATGTCTTACTATTTCACAAACGAAAAAAACCTATTTTATTTCGAGTAATATGTAAATGAGTTTAATAATTTTCCTAACAATATCGGTATTTTGTAACTGTATAATATAAATTGTTTCTAGGAATATTTTTGATAATGATTTGACAGTTTTTTTTATCTGCAAGTCGACGACGTTGCTGAAATCAACCGTGTAATGCCATTACGATTTTGCGAAACCCACGTTTTAGAGATAAATACTAACAACAATAAAAGTTTAATGTAAATTTGGACTGTTACAATCTTAAAAATTACCTTTTCTTTAACCCTTAAGGAGGCGCGTATATTTTCATAACGTAAGTACGCGCGTCGTTGTATTTTATACAATACGTAGTTTTTGTACATTTTGCTTACTTTATAACATACAAAATTTAAAATTTTTGTTTTTTTTCCTAGTGAATAATTATTATTTTACCAAACCACGTTATTTTGAAATGTCCATTGTGACGTGATAAAGGGGAAAATTAATAAAATACTTTATAATTAATGAAAATTTTACAACTCCATTGGGTGGTGGGAATGACAATGGAAGAATAGAAAGGTGATTTGAACAAATAACTGCCAACAGGTTGCAATAGGAATCAGAAAACTAAGTGTTGTACTTTATACAACAACGCGCCTCCTTAAGGGTTAACAAACACTGTAGTATATACCTCCCTGTTGTATGCGTGTATGTACGACAGTACCACGTCAAATGTGGCTCACACAGTACACATTTGACTGATTTTAAGTTCTCAGACATTAATTTTTTTACGCCATAAATTTAGAAAATGAACAGGTACACGGTATATTTTCTTGTGAATCAAGTGACTATCATAATACCCATGTACTTGTCATATCAAAAATTTACATAGCTTTAAAAAACAAAAATCAAAACCTATGTCAAATATACCCGCTCTCCTCTACCTACAATTTAGGAATGAATTTTTGAAATAATTTGATTTTCTGTTCTAGAGTAGCATGCGTATGTTAGGAAATGCGAATGCGGGAAATATAAAGTACACCCGAGGATCATCGTCGCTCGTTGGGTGAATCTGTTTTTAATATATCACTTACAATAGTTTGAGTTTGTAGAATATTTTCATTATGATAATTAATGGAAAATGTCACTTCAATAATGATTACATAGTTATTTCTTACGATATTTCAGCGATTCTGCAATTTTAATATGCCCGGTGCTGACGCCAAAGCAAATTTCTCATTGTTTTCTAATATGTACTATTTTATTGCGATATTTTCTACGCAGACCAAACACGTCTCAATTAATGCAAATATTATGCTATCAACAACAAAAACTGCTGAAACAAACCGTATGTCTATATTCAATTGTAATACAATCTGAATTGTTCGTCGTTTAAGAAATGCAACAAGTCTTTTACAAGCACACATTAAGAATAATTAACATGCAATATATTAATTTACGCTTTCTCTCGAAGGTAATTATTATTTTTTCTTAATTTTTTGAAAATTTTACGACTTCAATCAAGTTTTGATAGAAATATTATTTTTTCACAACAATAAACGAATATAATATTGTAATTAACACAAGGACTTATTTTGTAAAGCTGACAAAATTAAAGTTAAGAAATTGCATGAAATACATTTCCTAAAATAAAAATTTCAATTAACAAAATTACATTTCTGCAAACCGGTTATTACAGAATTCGTATTGTTCGATACCGACTCAACCAAATAGATGTCACACCCTTATGTGTTTCATTACATTCCCGGCAACGTTTGAATATTTTGCTGAATTTGAAGAATTTTTGTTCCGCAAAATGTTTCATTGAGATGCTGAAAAGTATCAATTTATTGTTAACAAAGGTCAATTAATTGCTGAACTATTAAAAAAGCATGTCTGATATTCTTAATCAACGTTAAATGGTGAATGGTAATGCACATTGTGAAGGCTAATTGAATCTTAGTAAAAATCTGTAGCTAATTGTAATCTCATTTAAAAAAACAAATAAAAAAATAACGGAAGTAGCAGTTGCAATGGCTAAAACGGCGTTTCCGCCAAGGACTGTTGTAACTAATTGCAAGTTTTATGTTAACCACTTCCGAATAACCTTAGAAGAGCGAAGGTTTCCTTTCAACGGCCTTTTTTGTTTTATAGCAAATTTTACATATTGCTCGACTAATTTTAACTTTAAAAACACTTTCTCAAGCAATAATTTAAAATATAGTCATACAATTCGCAGTCCTTTTATGCATAGGTACCCAATTCTATTGAAACCGTTTTTGAAATAATGTTGGCCATAATTCGAATTATAAATTCAATGATGAAGGATGCCTATACATAAAATTATCATTGTATTTAAAATAATATTAATGCATTCATGCACGCCATTGAAAAAGTTGTACAATCATTGTAGTTTTCTTAATATGCAAAAATATTATCAGAGTGTAAGAGTGCATTTTCATGTGACCAAAAGCAAGGACAGTTTGTCATGGCAGCATGAACGATATCCGATTGTCTTCACTTTTTGTCACGTGAAAAAGAACTTTGAAATTTATTCCAAAATAGAGTAGCTAACTAAAGACATGAATTTCTAACGCCAACAGTTTTAAAACATAGTGATTACTTAATAGGTTTTCGCGCTTGATTAATTAATACATTTCAGAAACAAAAATGTAAAAACGAGAAAACGATTTACCTTTCAAAATGTTAGTTTTTGCACGTTATATCGCAATTTACTGTTTTTTAAAATTTTGAGCAAAATGAAACATTTTTTTCAGTTTTTTTTTTGGAATTTGTATTAAGTTTCCTTGATCAACAATGTTTTATCATTTATTCATTCATTATGTATATTGATTTATATTCCTCTTTAAACGCAAAATTGATTCAAAACGTATCCCCCGTGTTCAACGGGTTGCCTGTAAGTATATTTATATAATAATCTGATATTACTTGTGATTGTATGTTATGCACAGAGTATCAATTAGTTACATAATTATTAGTAATTAAACGTTGAAAAATATCGATGAGATACCACGTGACAGTTTTAAATTTCTATTGCAACAGATACCATTAGGTAGGTAGGTTATATTGGTAAAATAATGTGAATCATCTTATTGAAACACCTTTCCCCATTGACGCACGGAGTTTTAAGGAGAAAAATTTGGTTTTCACATTGGGTTAACCGCTGCATTAGCAAATAATTTTAATTCAAGTTCATATTTATCTACACTTTTTATCTACAATTATGTCCCAGATAAGATGTATTACGTTAACGTGTAGCTATTTTTAAAGTACGCATGTGATAATCTTACATAATGCCGAAGTAAAATCAGCAAATATGCAAACAGAGAGCAAATTTGCGGCCTACGTGACTACTTGAAAGTAACCCATGGCGCGCGAAAATAGATCCAGTAAAATAAGTAAAATCACTCTTGAAATTGTGACTTACCCCAATTGTTGTTTTCTTCACGAGCAACAGACATTTTAAAAAGAAACCAAATAACACCTAGTATTATAAACATTTTAAATAAAAGTAAGTGAAAATGTATTAAAAGAAATAATTTAGGGTTTCAACGAGGGACACATGCACTTGCGCACGCGAACGAGCAAAATGCTAGCATATCAGTGCCGCGTTTCTATATAATGAATCGGTCGAATAGTTTAACTCTTTCTAACACATTGGAATGTATCCCTTTTTCATTTTACGTTCTACAGTAGTAGGTAACTGAATATCCACATTTTGGTGTCATTTAAAAAATTTTAGTTAATTAGGCATTTTTTAGTTTAGATTAGTACTTGCATTTGAGAGATAAAATTGAAAAAAAAAATAGCATGTGTACGTACACATAAAAAACGAATCTTCATAAAGTTCTATTGCACGGGTGTAAGTTTAACAAGCGAGTGAGCGCAAGTTTGATAAAAGATAACTGTCGTAAATGTCATATTAGGCTCGTTTCACACTAACCCGACAGTCGTTTAAACGATATGTTAGCCGACCACGATAAAAAGCTCTATTCACATATACCCGATAATAGCCCGGGACGTTTAACCGGTGTAACAAGCCTTAAACGAGTTTTTTATTTCTTCTATTTTGTGGGTGCAATTTCTTAATCACGAACCGCAGTTTTAAAATTAGGTTTTTGTGCTGAAGATATTAAGAAAATATTTGAAGATACTATCAGATCAATTTTCTTTCACATTTTAATGTGGCATCTTATCGCTCCCATTTCAAAGTAATTAACCCTGAAAAACTATTTTGTTCTACAGTTGATTTACGTTTAGACTGGACAAACGCGCTGCGGGTTTGCATACAAATCACACGAGGAGCAAAATGTGCAAAAAAGTACCGGATATTGATAAATATATTTATATACGAAGTTACATATTATTGCACTTGTGAGCGTTTATCGCTTCTCAATTTCGTAGATTTGCGATTCAGTCATTCCACTTTCTGCCTTCTTGCTGTTGTAATTTACTGCCAAACTTTTTGGTCGTTTGGTGTAATTTAATGGTGTCTAATACAGTTTCTTCAATCCATATGATCTCCCATCCTTTAATTCCTAATACGATCTAATTCTGTATAACGACAACTTTTCTACCAGAAATCGATATGAAGGGACATTATTCACAATTCATTTATTTCATTTAGCTCTCAAACCTCTGATATGTTTGATCTGGGTTTTGCACCTAAAGGTTTTACCTATCTTTTTATGGTTTTCCTTCACATTATCAAATTTAATTGACGGATCATAATTTCTTAGAAGATTATTAATTACTAACATATCTCCGATCAGTAGGGCTAGTATGCAGTATGTACAACTCCTCATGTTTCTCTTCAATTTAATGCATATATGAAAAAATAAAAATAAAATAAAATAACATTGGTTTTGGAGTTGGTGGATACTAAGCATAGTTAATTGCAAATAGCTAAGAAGGCAAGCTTTTAAAAAAAGGAATTATTACACAATATAATGTCGTTGGGGAACTGAATTACCTCGTCTGTAACGCAAGGGTTAAGGTCTTATACTTTCTAAGTTTTAGAACATTCTGTATACATACTTCATTAGAAGTTTGGCCACTATTTATGACAAAATATTTTTTTAAGAACGACATTTTTGCGTAAAGTTAAAAATAATTTTTTCCCTCCTTGTAACCTCATCTGCGAACACCTGTAAGTAATAACTACCAGAGACAGGTGAAACTATTAATGCGACAATAACCTTTCATGATACGCCACTGGAGGTATGAAGCGCTTGCGCTTTATCCATAAATAGTATTTACGCGTGAATTTAGAATAGTAAATGTTTTTAGTTAATAGTGCAATTAAATTAATGTGATTTTTAAATAAAAGCATGGGTGCACTTCCTCAGACATTTTATATTCGGGCATATTAAGGTATACTTTATTATTTACTAAACTTGTTGAAGCACAACCTGTTGTTTAGGTTATGTTGATAAACATTTATCATTCTACTGTTACTAAATAGGTAGATACTTTTTATTGATTTTGAAACAGTCGTTCTTATTTCAATATTCCTTTAACAATTCTAAATATTCTGATATGTTTCTTATTAATAGCTTTACTTCAATAGAATCCATTAAGATGTAAACATTGATGTTCAGTTAGGTACTTCCCTGTGACGAGAAATCGATGTCGAAGAACAGCAACCTTCTATGTATATTTAAAAGAAATATTTTTGTGAAGCGCCACAATTAGAAATAAAGTAATTGATATCCTTTAGTAACGCAACCAATATAACACTTTGAAATTTGGTTAGCTGAAAAGTAACTTTACAGGGCGTTTAATCTTTTATGTATAAATTCTGTTGCAATTGATATTTTAGGTTGCCGTTCTACAGCACCGAAATATTGAATAAATCAATATCGTGATATAACTCTGATAAACAGTCTTTTTCATTTCATTTGAGGTTTGATAATTATCAAAAAAAATAATTCTGTTACCATGGCAGTTATTTGCAAATATGTAATTTCTTGACATAAAAGTTAAATCTAGTTCTTTGTTTGGCCCTTTGCACAAATTTTTTGAAGCTGCTTGCCAAAAATGTTGAGTGAAGGTATAAATTGTATTTACACCGCCAAAAATTTGAAAAATTGTAGATCATTTACTTAAAAGTAAAAGGTGAAATACTTGCAGATGGTGTATCGTTTGATTATACATGTTAAATTCCATATATTGTTGTTTTGGCATTTAAGGGAACGTTTACGGAAGAACTGCTAGAACATTTTTAAAATACATTAATTTAGTTAAACAACGATTTTAATGCATAAAATGCCATTAAATTGTATGTTCTTATTATAGTAAATCGTTCTAGAAGTATTTTCTTTCTAAAACTGTAATAGAATCACCTAAAAATGTAAATTGTTCATTATTAGTTCATTATTAGTGGTAAAAAAAAAGATATTTACTCGTCTTTGAACAAAAGCTAGTGAAACTAGATTTCACGGCATTCTAATATAAATCAAAATGTTACGTTGTATGGCTAGTAGTGGAAAGACAAATTTTCTTTGCTTTAATAAATTACTATAAAAATAATTCGGCGAATATGTTTACGAGAAATAAATAACAGAGAGTTAGAATCACCTGCAACCGCGCCACGCGGTTTTAGTCTTTTTGTAATATGCAGTTATTTATTTATTTATTATTAATTAATTTCTAACATATTTGCAGAACTTGTGTACAGTACCATACATATTAATGCTCATTTATATGACACCAATTAAACGAGTTATGTATCAATCGTTCATAGTTTCTTTGAATTAAATCCCTTCCTATAAAATTCCTTGTTTCATCGGACATGGAAATCAATGAATTAAATTATTAAATTAAATTGATTATTAAAATAAACCTGCGGCGGAATTTCTCCAATACATCCGCATAGTTAGTTTCTTGATAAAATTTTAGTAATAAACTTTTGGTTAAAAATATATTTAATTTCGAATAATGGGATTTTTCGTTTCGTTTTTGCTTTAAAGAGTGCCATTAGGTAATGCCACGCTTTTTTAATTGTAAACCAGTTTTTAAAAAACAATAAAATTGAGCAACATTTAGATAAGAAAGGTGCATAAAATCATTAAACAACCGATAGTCGACGTAACTAAATCTAAATACAGGCGAACTCGGTTATAAAGTATACCATGTTTAAACCTACATTTTTAAGAAATTTATCCGTTTATAACATGCTCTATATACCTGTATCTTTGCAAAGCCATTATTTTTTCAAATTAAATTACACAGGTTATCAAAATTTTTAAACTTTGACAGCTTGAAAATGAAGTAGAATTAAGCAAAAATATCCAGAGACAAACCTGTATACAGCGCAAACATTTTTTTCACAATTTTGTAGGATTTTATAGAGGCTTTTGAATAATGTATCGAAGAGTTGGTTAATCGGCCATTTTCGGGACACTATAGAAAAATTCGGTATACGAAATTTTGTATTGTACTAATTGTTAACCAATAGTTACCATTATTGTCAATTACAATTATCAATTAGAAAAATGAAGTAGTTTGGTAGATATTGCCTATTTAAAGTTACGTTGATCGTTGTACACCGTGTTTCACGTAACTTTCCGAGACCTACGCCCAATGCACGCAAATCAATATTAAAAAATCGCAACATTCTAAATACAAAAAATATATATTTAAGTTTCATATTTTGGAAAACTCCTGACAAAAATAACTGTCAAACTGACCATTTAAATTTGTAAAATGTATTCGAACTGTTTTAATTAATTAAAAATAAACACTAAAGTTATGAAAATGAAAACTATGTGAAGGTAATTTAGCGAAGTCAGTGTTATTATTTTCAAAAAAATAGGGACCAATAATGTAATCGTTTACTACGCCGCACCACACATTGATTGAAAAGACGTTTAGAAAATGACTTTTTCTACTTTGGTATCATAAGTGAGTTTTTGTGAAACTAAAAGTAGTGTCACAAAGGAACTTTTTGTAAAACCGCTTTTGTTTTTTTTAAATACTTATTACGTTGGTATTGCTGTAATAGCACGCTGGCCGGCGTCGGGCATCTCTACGGAGCTCCTGTCAAGGTCAAGCCAAGTGTATAGCTTAATTCTTCCATGACTTATTCACAAAAATATCAAACTCGAGATTTTAAATTTGAAGTTTTAGTTGACATATGACACGTGACAAATACCAACACAACCAGTACCTAATCCTAAAAATCTCTAGAATATTTAGAAAGCACAATTTTCAAATTTTCATGAAACTAAGAGCACCAAAGTAGAGAAAATAGTATATTACACTCGTTTCATAAGACGTATTATCGCACTCGTAACATTGGAGCACTTCTCGCTTCGCTCGTCATGCCCCAAACTTATTCGTGCGACAATAGATCGTCTTATAAAACTTGTATAATAATATACTATTGTCATATCCAATGTGGATTTTCCAACGCATAATATTGGCAGTTGTGGCGGTTAACTGCTCCATTATTCAAAAATTTTGCGTCATCGCTGAACATCACGAATCTTAAAAAAATTCTCCTGGTGATCTACCTTGGTTTGGCGTCTACGGTCAGGGTAACTATACCTGTATAATCTCGCTGCAACAACTGCATTTTTGTAACACTCGCCGTAGATTATGATCACATCCACTCATTCATCGTTTGAATACATTTTGCAAATTTAAGTTGTCAGTTTGACAGTTTCTTTTGTGTTGGGGGTTTTCAAAAATATAAAACTTAAATATGTTTTTTGTATCTAGCATGTTGTGATTTTTAAATATTGAGTTGCATGTATTGGGCACAGGCCTCGGAAAGTTACGTGAAACACTCAGTATATATACAGGTAGACCTCGTATAACGGTAGTCCGATGTTTCCCGGAGTCGGTATGGGTAGAACCGTAACTCGCCTAACAGTATGACATGCTCTACGTAGTCAAGTCCCGACAGGCAGACGCCACGTTTGTCATGTACCATTGAAAAATGTGAAAATACGAGACCTCGTATAACACGGTAGTTAGATATAAAAAGTACGGTTAGGTTTCAGAAATTAAGAAAACTGCGCACACGTATCAGCGATACACGAGAGTACTAACTCACACCATTTGTTTTTCTAATTCTGAAAAATTTAGTTCGTTCATTTCTTATTTTCTTTTAAAACTAAGGTTTTGAAATAATAATAATAATAATATATTCCCCGCTTCTCTTAAGATGTTTTAAAATCTGTTTTTTTAATATTAGCGAAGTGAAATATCTTTTATTCACAATCAGTTAGTAACATACAACTTTTCTAACCCCTTAAAGGTTGGAAAGTGAGCGATTCCATGGATACACTTCAACCGGTCAGAAATAGTAAAAAAGGAGTCAGTAATGAGACGTAGTCGGTCAGAAATTAAATCATTTCCAACCTGTGGGGCGTTACTATCGATTTAAACTATAAATGTTAAATTAATGTAATGTATGTATGCAACCAATTTTTCTCACGTGTATGGACGGTGAACGCAATCCATTATTTATTAAGTATTTATTTATTATTATAATGTTGCTTGTTTTATTAAATAATTGATTGCGAATAAAATAGCATACAAACCTCGGCAAACGTACCATTCCTGTGTCTCGAGAAGTAGTTCACCTCAAGGCTACGCCTTTCGGTAAACTATAGTTCTCTCGACAGGAATGGAATATTTTCCACCTCGGTATGCTATTAACAGTCCTCGGCGCCCCGAGACTAAATTCAATGGTTTTGTACGTTGTCCGTACGGTCTCATTTTCAAATTTGAAAAGAAGGTCGCTATCTTATACGACGAGTACACGCTAGCCAGACGACTTCCATTTAATTACAGTTTGATATTATGTCAATTAAGCTTGTTATTAATTAAAATGTCCAAATTTCACCTAGTCGTACAACTTGCTGTACGCCTCCAATTTTCAACATTTTGCTTTAAAATTGTAATGGTCTCGTAGCTTACTCATTTATCGGCGGCCCTCACTATATCGTTTTTCTTCATATACTACCGTTTTTTAATTATTTCAATGTTTGTAAATTCATGTAAAAAAAACTGCCGAGAAATGACCAAGAAAAAGATCGCCTGAAGTCATCTGTCTTTTTAATTTATTGGGGGTACTTAAGATACTAATGTCTTGTTGTGGGGTCTGCTGCAGCAAGAGAATTCTAATTTTGGTATATGAAGCATTCAATGACAAAGCTTGCACATTTTCGGTATATTCTATCTACCTGGTTCGAACCCTCTTTTATGTGAAAAATAAGTCACTTTGCAATTTTGTTGACTTATGTTCTTTTTGAAACGAACGATTTTGATGTTTTAAATATCATTACAACTTACAGTCGCAGTCATTTGCGATTTAAGCTGGTTAGATATCATTTAAGTTGGCACGTGCAATCACGTGTATGTGTAGATAAAAAAACTAAATATTTCAATCTTCTATTTTCATTTGTTTTTGTTTTTGCGTTAAACAGGTTAATTTTGTTTACTCTTCATTTTTGCAATAAATTTTTAAACCATAGCATTTTTGAATAGACCATGAAGAGACATTTCAAATGAGATATCACAAACCCCGCTTTCCATTTAAAAATTTGGGGGTTGCAACTGTAACTCGAAAGGGGTTGAGGTTAGGAATGTAACTTTCACTTTACAGGATATCATGTGATAGACTAAAAATTACGTGTTTCGGGATTTGTTTTCAATGTGCAGAATAATTTAGATAATGAATTTATTCCAGTTGGCTGGCGCTTACTGAATATATATCGGAGATATAAAAAAATGTTTCAAATGAAAATTTTGCGTGAATTAATGTACATAAATGTAGCAAAAGTCATTTTTCCATTTGTAAATTAGAAATATTTCTGTTTCCCAAAATAAACAAAAACAACCAGTTATTTTTGAGTCCGCGCCCCGTTTGAAATAAAGCTGGTCCAAGGGTGTCAGTAGCAAAAAAAAAAATTTGCACTTCTGTGCCCCATAAGCTGTCACGTATTCATGGAATGTAAAATTTTTGAGATTGGTTATAATGGGCAGGTTTTAGAGCACACTGAAGCAATACTAAATATAGGCAGTTTTTTCAATAATTTTCCAAGTTTGATTGCTCGCCGTGTGGTCATTTTTCATCCAATTGGATCAAACAAAAAACCATAATAAAGAGCATTTAATGCCCATTAGACTGACATATCATTTGTTTCGATGTAACCAGTGCATCAGCCTGGAGCGCAGTTGACGTAAGATAACAGCAAAAACAGTTCATTTGCAGTTTAAGCAATCAAAGTGGTGAACTTCAAAAAATCGTAGCTCATAAACTATTGATCCTAGAGTAGCGGTCTCGATTCGATTCTGAGTGCCTATATCGTCAGGTATTTAAATGAATCAAAAATTTTTTTCTCCAAAAAGCCGTTTGCTTAGCGTACTCAAAAACGTGTTTTTTTAAAGTTCAACCCCCATTTTTAACACTTTCCGAAAAGGTCACGAGGTCAAAAACTTGACATTAACATTAGGGGCATTTATGAGAAAACATATCAAAAAACCAAACCTGATCGACCTTTTGCAGGGTAAAAATACATTTTTACTGGACTAAATACATTGTTTTCAAATTTGAAATTTTGTTTTGAAAAAGCGGTTTTACCTCAAATCATAGACCCACGAAAACATAGGAGTGCAGAGATCGAAAAGCCGGAAGCAAATATTCAAGTAATCAATTAATAAAAACAAAAGTTGTTTTCCTATTTGCAATTCCTACCGATAGGTACTATAAAGTTTACAAATATTTAAATAACGCTAATTACATCACAACAAATTTTCGGTTTTTTATTTTGTTTTACTAATAACATGCAATTGGATCCGTTCGTTTCAAAAATCATTTAAGTTAGCAAAAAAAACCCTCCTCCCTCTGTAAGTCCCATTCTGGTACAAATATTTTGCTACACATTTGGTATTTAAAAGAATAAAGGAGCCGAAAAGCCCGAATACATATTGTGTCGACAGTATTGTGAACTGCATTTCGAGTAAATATAAGTCGTTTCAAGGAAGTTATTTATGGCTACTTGACTCGGTCTATTATACACAATGATTTATGACCTAGATGGTAGTGTGGTTGCCTATCATTTAGTGCAACGCCTAACGTCGTAAAATTCAACTTTTACAAAGACAGGTCCTCTATGCCGAGAAGTCTTAAGCGTTTAATATTTTCTTCCATCGATACATTTAGTGTAACAAACTTCGACACTTTGTTGAGAAAGTCACTTTGAGCTGAAAATGCTATACGAAGAAAACATGTCATATTTCAACTTATTAGTTACAAAACTACAACAGATTAATGTTTTATAAGTGCTGTACCTAGTAAATAAGTAGATAGATTTAATGTCTAATTAAAATTGTTTGTTTTTAAAATGTAACTAGATATTAAATCTACCTACCTATTTACACGGTACGAAATAAAATAGGAGCCATGAAATTTGAGAACAAAAGATAATATAAAACGTATAACAAGTGCTTAAAATGTGCCCATTAAGCCTAAATAAAACACTTTTGTTTTTTGTTTTTTTATTAGAAGATATTTATTTACTTTATATTTCCTCCGTGTGATGGACTTTTCGTAACTCGGACAGATTCTCTCCCTTTTTAGTAGGAGTTATCCACGATATCCTTAATTATTAAAGAATTAAAGATAGCAATTTTATCTAAAACGTTTATGATTTGGTAAAGTGGTATTTTGATTTCATCACTTGTTTTGTTTTTTTGTTACGGCATAACCTATTTCAATTTTCTTCAGAACATTAAACTCACACTCCTGCGTTACATTGTTTAAATCATCATGCATTCGTGTCGAGTAGATATTGGACAAATTAAGAAATTTCGTAATTGAGGCGTATAAAACTCTCAAACCAAATGCTAAAATTATGAGACGTATTCTAAAATAAATTATGGATTTGACGTGCTGAAGGCTACATAGCAGATAGTAATCATATAAGTAATATAAGTAATCTTCGAAATAAAACGCCTTTCCCAAAATTATCAAGGGACAAAAAAATCTTAAAATAATGTAAGAAATAACCCCCTGAATGTTTGTGCCTATGTTTAGTAAACGGACTGTATATTAAATTTTGGGGAAATCCCCGAAACTGTTTCATTTATGTTATATGAGCGTCTCTTAACACTAGAACGCTATCGCCATTGGAGTTAATAGGTTGGTGCCAAGGAATATTCGGCTTTAATCAATATTGATTATATTGCGGTTTACAGATAAGAGTTGTGAATTTCTGCTGATTTTGCATTTATTTATTTATATTATACATCCGAAACAGTGATAGCAAAAATTCCAAACGCCGCATTTAAACCGCCAGAGCTGACGCGAAATACATTTTATTCGCGACTAGCGCCCTGTTTGATAGGCACTGGTTTAAAGCGCGTTATCAGTTATATATAAGTAACTTAATACGTTTCAAAATATATCAACTAAACTCACTTATTGTATGCAAGCAAGGTATAAATTTTACGTATCGATAATTCTCCAGTGTTAAAGGGACAAACACAAGGTCTTAAGTTCGAACGGGCGTAAGTTGAGAACTGCCTGTAGTTTATGTCCGTGTGGTTCAGAAAGGCTCCTCCACAATCAATAATTCTAAAAACTTGAGAAAAACATAAAAGAAAGCAAGTTAAAAACTTAGAAGTAATTCAGTTTGTACGAACAAATATACGCGAATTGGAGTTTGTGTGTTTACGAGGGGTTAGCAACCCCTATGTAACCCCTATGTAGCTTTCAAATTAGAAAATATAGCACAAAATTATTCGATTGAAGATAGTAATATGATCATTTCAAAAAAAAAATTCGATGAGGAAAGCTTTATCTTCAATATTCTGTAACATTCAAGTGATTCTGTAAAGATTATATAGGTTTTGGTATTAAGCACTGACTAATACCAAAATATCATAAAAACATATTTTTCCATAGCCTTCTAGCCGCGTCTGGAATTAAAAAACAAGATACAGTTGAACCCCGTTTTTACGTCTCCGCATTTCACCTTTTCCCGTTATTTGCGTCTAATTTTTGTAGTCCCGTTTCATTTTAATACAAATAATACCCGGTTTTACGTTTCTTTTTCCCGCAATTTACGTTGGAAATATTAAAATATTCCATCTATCTTAGTATATACGATTAAATCCATGACGATCATTGAAATGAATATGTATGCAGCTTTTAGACACGTCTGCAAAGTTTACAAAGTTTCATGTCTAATTATTAGGTGGACAATTTTTTATTTCATTCGCGCGTAATTTTAATATACCACTTTGGTCACAATAATAATAAATCGTGAATAAATTCAAAAAAGTGAGATACAATGTGGTCCCATAGCAAAAAAACGCACGTTCCTAAGAACTTCAAAGTACGAAGAATTTATAGTAGGGGAGACTGGGGTTAGTTGTTACATTTTTCACTTGTGAATTTTTTTCTTTTTTCCTGTAGCAGTTGGAGACTCATCAATTACCGTTAGTTAAAGAGTGAACCTTCTAGTACAAGAATATACATTTAAAAATTAACAATTAACATGGCCTTTGGTAGAAGAAAAAAAATTTTCAGCTGATGCAGGACTTAGCAATTTGCCCCAGGTTGGGGTTAGTTGTTACATACTGTGGTAGGTTGGTAGGTACATAACGAATTCAACTTGAAAGTAAAACTAAATTTTAGTCAAAAACTTTATTACAATTAAATCAAAATTATTTGGTATACCTAACACATTACATTAAATAGTTTTCTTTGCCTTTCCTTTAGGGGTTGTCTTGGTATTTGACCCCTAGTCGTTTTTCTCTTATAAGTTCTCATTATGAGTTTAGAAGCAATATCTAAGTTTATAATAATTACCTTCATAAGAAGCATTTAAATATGGGACAAATTGTTACAGTAACAACTAGCCCCAGCGGATTTGTAACAACTAACCCCATCACACATTTTGGAATATAACAATTAATTTGTGGTTATGTATTGATTTGAAAATGTTTTAAACTGTGCTACACTACTGCTAAAACTGTCAGCTTTATGTTGTGTAGATCGATAATTTATTATCATGCATCATAAATTTGTTAAAAACAAATTACTTTGGTTATTTAAAATTACTAAGACCAACGAAAAATGTTGAATATTTTTTACTTACCACACACGTGTTCGTAGAGAACTGAAGAACTGAACTGAAAGAGTTGCCCGTCTTTTTGGGCTAGTCGTCTCCGTGCTTTATAACAACTAGCCCCTGTGTACTTTTAACCCCAGTTTCCCCTATTCAAAGAAACCCATATACACAAGAAATAAATTTACATCAAACTAATTTGTATAATTTGTTTAAAGAAAAATTTTCATTGACCTCAATTTACATTTTCCCCCCATTTACGTTTTGTTTTGCCGGTCTCTTCAAAGAAGTAAAAACGGGGTTTCACTGTATGTATAATTAGCGTGACAGTGCTTCACCGCGAAATATGCTAACTGTCAGATTCTTTTAATTTTTGGCACCTTTTTTGAGACTGTCCACTTGAAAACGAGACGTATGGTCACGTTAGGTATATTAATACACATTTATTGATAATTATGTAATAAAATATTAGAAGTAGGTATACCATAATTTTCTATGTAGTGCGATGATTGTTGTATAACTACTAGGCGCTGAATGCGGAGCAATTAAAACATTTCATTTATTATTTTCAACTTCACAACAAAATAAGTCATTTTAATTTAATAAAAACATTCATTTTTACTGCATTTATTGATCTCATGAACCAACTAAAAATTTTAAAAATCGTTTATCACATTTTTCAACCAAGAACCAACTATGAAATCACCGACGAAAACACAGAGATTAGTATTAAACTAATAATCTAATAAAAACAAAAACAATTTTTTACACTTAAATACCGTATTATTTTCAGACATCAATTTGCTATCTATTTTACTTAAAACTGTGTTTTTGTTGGTTGCTTCTCTATTGCATCAAACCGCTACAGTATATTGGGATAGCAAATAGTTATGAAAGTCCGATAGTTTAAATTTTAAATCGTTTATCTGCCCATAATCAACATTTGAACAACAGGATAGGATGATACATTTATATCACATTTTAATTACGACGAGACAATTTGTAATGCAATGTCATTGTTGTATAATGATTAAATTACAGACTAACTTTATAATTGAACATGTGTGTTAATATAATGTAATAAATTTGGTGAAGTGATGAAAGAGCAATCCAAGGTAAGTTCATTTATTCATTTCGTTATTATTTTTAGTAAATTTATTTCTTGAACATGTATGGTATGATTTCATGTTTATTGTGACCGACTGATTATAACCGAAATTTTATTGCATTTTATAGCGTCGTTTTGACAGACGACGAAAAAATGTTGGTTGCTATTTAAAAAAATAAAAAATAAAATCATGATGTCGTTACTTTACCACGAAACACCCTGTATACAATATAGTCAAAATATGTGCCATTAAATTTAAAAATTGACCTGTTTTTGCATTTTTCTTCAAAACTTGATAGTTTAAAATTTATCGAATCGTTTTCTTAGTTTGGCCACTCACTGTATACGTTTTTTTCTGTATATTTTTGGACAATATAAAGCGAACATTTTTTCGTGTTTTATTATTAAAAAATGTTGATGTTACAAAAGCCAGCTGATGAATTGTTTCGGTGATGAAGTTGTTCCCACGACAATAATTGATCGACGTAGTTGTGTACTTTCTTTTCATTTATTGTTTCGTAAGTTAATAAAGTGAAATGCGATATGACGACTTTCATAAAGTGTTTGACTTGTGTAGTTCGATCCTGAAATACTTCAGCGTCTCAAGCATATGCGCCGTCGTCGATGTGTTTGGTTCGCCATGCACCACCCGCATTTGAGTATGAAACGAGCTAGTGCGTTGACATTAAACTGAAGTTGTAGTTGTATATCTTTTGTTCTTAGTTTGTTTTGGAAAATTTGATAAATTTGTGTGTTTCTACGAGTTTTGACTATGTTGTGCAAACAAAAGTGATAACTTCAGTAATTGCGCATAAAGTAGGTAATTTATTTTAAACTGTATTTTAAACCCCTTATCGGCTTGTGGCAATATTTTTTCAAAAACTCTGCTGATATCAACAGTTTATTTTTAAGTTTCATTTACGACTAGCAATAAAAAATGTTCCACATGATACTAGTAGTTTCATAAATATTTGTGTTAAAGAGAATTTAAATTTCAAAAAAAGTAAAAATGTAAATTTGGAAAATAAGTTTTTTATATCAGACGCATCTAATGTTTGCATTATGTACTCTGTAATCAATTTTTGGAACATAATTTGTTATAAGGTGGTGTTCATATTAGTGATCTTTAAAAACTACATTTGGAAAGCTATGTCAATGAAAATGAAAGTTACATGTTTTACACTCTGGTCTGGAGCGATTATTCATTTTTAATAAATAAAGTATTTAACTAGTTATAAATACAGAGGAGTTCGAATATAATGGACTCGCTTATAGTGAATTTCCGGTTATAGTGAACGCTATTACAAATACCAAAAAATCTTCCCATAATAAACATACAACATTTTATGTTTCGTTTATAATGAACCTCAGATAAAGTGAACCAATTTTGATGCATTTTTCAAGTTCACTTAATCCAGACTTCACTGTATGTTGTTATTACGAAATTATTAGGAACATAAAATGTGAATCATTAAATTAAATTAGTAATACTGATTTAGTCGACTTACGCTGCCTCGACTTACACAAATTCGAGAAAAGACAACAATCGGTTAACGGACAGGTGTATTATACATCCCTGAAACTTTCCATTTTCATAAAAAATCTCGGTATTCATACATATGACACAAGAATAACGTTGGCCATGTTAAAACAACGGTTGCCATACGGTTTAATATTTTAAATCGATAATACACCCGAACTTCAGTATAGCGTTTTGTGGGGATCTACTATACCGTTATAAAAGGGTTATTGTGAAATCGAGTTATTGAATTCTAGCAAACGACGTAACCGACTGTCGATTTCATGGATGGAAAAAAATACATTTCGGCAAGTACAATCGTGGCCATAGAATAGTTAACACTTACATTTATCTAGCAGTCGTTTTTTCAACTTTTTCTAGATAAACTCGCTAAGATTGCTAGATGACCGCAATATTATTGTACTGCATCATTATTTTACCGAAAAAAGATCAGTAGAATACATAATAATCTCAATATTATATAGAACCCTGAAGTGTATTCATGTATGTACATTTATTATTCCTATACAAATTACACATATGAAATTAATAATTTATTAAGCATTTAAACTTAAGTTCGCTTGGATTGACGTTTTACACAACTGTACTTGAACTGCAAATAAGAAGTAAAAATAAATGAATATCCTCCAAAAGAAGGTTCTTCTCCATAAACATTATATGCATGTCTAAACAAGTTTCACAGATCAACTTACTACTGTTCGCATTATAGAAGATGTCGTTCTTTCGCACTACAGAGTAATCGGTGCATAAGTGGGGTTCACACTAATGCGAATCTACTATACGTACATAAATATTAAACCGTGTAAAAAATAATAAATTCCATTTATGATCAGTTTCTCTTAACTACAAAATACAGCAGAAGCCGTTTAATTGGATCATGTTGGTAGACGTTGAAGCATTTACATAAGAATTGCACGTACAGTGGTCGCTGACTGTACCCTTAATAAATGTTGCGATATATATAAGCCGTTGTTGAATTTTGCTATTACTCTTTGATTCAGTGAAACAGTTGATTCAATTAACTAACTGTATTACTCATAAAAATTACTCTTTATTGTTACTATTTTTGTATTGTGTAATGTGACTACAACAATATAAAAATCGTTACTATTATTAATCTATACATATGAACATAACGTTATTCTAATTAATGCGGTAGATGATTACATAAAATCATATTGGTATCCATGCAAATCATTTCAATAGTTTACTAAATTTGTGAACGTTTTAGTGTTTTCAGCAAATTTCTTTGCATCCATCAACATTTTTAGGTCACGGCTTAATTAGAAATAAAGTAAAACTTTAATGTTCCAATATCTAATTTTAAACTGAAATCTAGTACGAGAAAGTTTATTTTTCGTTAAGAAATGTAAATAATCGCGAGATAAAAATTAATCACATTCGTATTTTAGCAAAATAATAAAAAAAGGCGATAAAAACTTTACGGGTTGTAGTATTCCACACTGTCATTAATCATATTTATATTTATTGCAAGTTCAAATTTTTACAACAAATTTATTGTTGTGAAGTTGTGTCGTTTGCTTCGAATAAATTAAATATTATAGAAATTCGTAATTAGAATAGCACGAGAGAGAACAATTGACACACCATATGGTGCAATATCTTCCTTCATTTTTAGGTGTTAGCTATAATTGTTGTAAGTCGGTTTGTGACGGAATGTGAGGTACAGGTTATAAAAAAAATGTAGGCGAAGTTTAGTGTACATGTTTAGTTAAAAATATTTATTTATCAGCAAGTCAAGTACATGGTTTACCCCGTTCACCAGTGCACAATGAATGTTGATAAATTTTCTTTAGTATCCTTTGCATTATACTTTTGGATACACCATGCACTGTTGAAACAATGCGGATGGTAGTAGCGGGTGGTGATAATTTTTTGGGGCACTAGCGACTTCGAACTTCTTGCAATGCACGCACAGGTCCATTACAACCTAGATTGGATATTTTTTCTTTCTGTTTTGCTATTAGTACTCGCGGGTGAATATGCCATTCACAGGTACGTTCATCCTACAAAGAGGATCTGTAGAGACTGTTTAACTGGTTCATGGGGCAATTGAATCAGTCGCTTAATTTAATCGAAGTGTATATTTGTATATTCGTTACAGCTGTCGCTTTATTGAATCCAAAACGGCGTACACCCATTAAAGAGCATCTGATGTATTGCATTACATAAATAATTTAGCAAATGATAAATTACAAGAGAGCGATTGATCAGTACCAGTTAAAAATTATCCGTAAGGACTGGATGTTCCTTGTTCCTCTTTTCGCTTAATTGTTTCGAAGAATTGACAGTTACCACGGCACTTAACAAAGGAAATAATATGCGTTTTACGTAATTCTTGTTAAGACGAATCGGGGAAACCATTTAATGTGTTTCTGATACGATAGAGGGCGCTGAAACTATTTAGCTGTTCCTACACAAACGAAGCAAAATATTTTTTTAAAAACCGAAAACAAATAATGCACACGTAAAAAATTACTAAAAATTCATTCTTTAAAAAATAGTTATATTTCCTTCTAAACAGTTGAGTGCACTGAACGCGGCCATTGCACACTAACAATAAATGGTAACTCATGCTGTTTGTGAGGAGTTGTCGACCTTCGTCCCTACCGCCACCTAACGAGCTCTACACCCTACCTCAAATCATCCCGTTTTATTACCGGACCCTTTATGTACCATAATAATATTATTTGCAGTAAAGTACTGCAGTAGCATGTAGTTCTGTCTATTACACGATAAGTTATCTGGAAATGCACGGTAAATATCTCCATTCATATTTTATTTTGAATAAAAAGTTTACATAATAATTATTAAGATACCAAGGGCATTATATATTTATTGAGTGCTTTCCATCCTTATTATGCATGGCTTATTAAGGATGCTACATTTTAAAAATTATAACAAACAAAGTAAAATAACATAACATAAGTAATAACTAGAATAAATAAAATAACTCATTAAGAGAAGAAGAAAGCGGGGCTGTGCCAAGAACACTAGCAACATTGCCTCTTTGTATAGCCAAACTTATTCGTTGCTTCAAATACGTTTTGGCTTGAGGAATTCCCGTTGTTTGCACAATACGCCTCCCCAAATCTTCAAGGAGAGAAAGGGCATCAGCACTCCAAGGACCCAAAGTTTCCACAGCGAAGGCGACAAAAAAATAATCATCAGAAATTGACTTATATTTTTTTTTCTTAAGATTTTCTGCCAAGTGGGCAGCAGATCTTGCAGAAAATGAAGACTCAGTTAAATGAGAAGGGGCAAGTGTATCCGTACAAGTAAAATCCCAAACTAAGGATTTACCTACTTTCCATGAAATAACTGTAATACCATCTGGACGTTTGCCATCATCCCTCAGAATACCATTAGGTTCAAGGATACAAGGAATGTTGGCAGAAGAGAAAGCACGTTTAATAATGTCATTAATACATCTGTGACGAGAAAGTCTTCCAGCACTTTTAATGCACGATAAACCATGATGACCCAACGAGTCTACAGAAGAACCGCACGAGCAGATATGAGGATGACAGAAATTGATCCCCAATCTAAGTGAAATAGCAATTTGTAAGATGTTTTTTTCTAAAAGAGTACCTAATTTACAAGATGGAAGAGCTTCAAGCCAAGCTCCAGATTCAAGTTCAGATCCAGCTAATAAGATAGTTTTTTCTGTGATATTTGAGGAAGATAATAAATTTTGAAATATTTTCTCACAGATAGGTAAGTCCCAATTTCTTTGAATAGAAAGCTCTTTTGGAAGTAAAGACGAATTAGAAATTTCCTTCCAATAATCAACAGTCTCGTTAAGGGATATAATTTCAAAATTAGAAAAACTAGAAGGTAGAATGGACATAATAAGTTCAGAATTAGAAAATATAGAAGACAAAAAGGCAGGCGAGGAAATATCAATTATAGACCTTATACCTAATCCACCAAAACGGATTGGTAATTTGGCTTGAGTCCAAGATCGAATTGTAAATTTAATATTCAAAATTTTTTCCAAAGAAGCAATAACAATATTATCCAATTCAAGACACTCATCTTTAAATTTCCAAAAAGGACAACATCTGAGATTATAAGTGAAATTAGGTATCCAAAAACAATGGCGGAGTAAAAATAAACTAATATGAGGATTAATTTTACATAGATTTGAAGAAAGTAAAGAGAATGAATCAATTTTTTTAGAAATGAATGGAGGAATTGCTGCATCGAAAATAGGACAACCAAGAATAAAAAGGTCTTCAACATTACAAACGTGAATACAAGGAGCTAATAATTCGAATCTTTCCAAAATTGAAGACTTGTCTAATTCCGAAACATTATTAAGGAAGAACAGTTCGCATTTATTGAAATTAAGAACTAAACCAATTTTCTTAAATTCAGAAATTATCGTTTCTAAGTCTTGTAAGACATCCAAAGCCTTACCACCTAAAGAACCATCATCCAAGTACCAAACATTCAATTCTGAAATCAAATTCTTAATAATTTGATGAATCGATAAACTAAAAATTGCAGGACCGTGAGGGCCACCTTGTTGACAACCTACTGAGGATTCATTTCCACACACAATTTGTTAATTTTTTATTTTCCTCCGAGTTTAGTTATATTTCGAGTTTAAGCCTTCATTGAACAACGCAACATTAATATTTCCCTTGCAAATGGGATAATGTTCAGATTATTTAATATGGTTACTTTTTATTGTTGATTCCAATACAAGTAAATAAGGCATTTTGTATTTTTTTTAAATTTCAATGTTGCCGAGTAACATTTATAAAAATACGGATTTACATTATAAAAATATTGCCAAAATCGTGATCGCATTTCTTTTGGGTTACATATTTTTTCTACGAAAATTCGTAATGTTACAAATCGCACAAAGAAATTATTTAAATAAATGTCAAAATGACGCCATATTTTTTGTAATAGAAAAAGTTTGTTACCCTAGTAGGTATTTTTTTACGGTGCGCGTCTTTCAAAATTTTACCTTCCAAGTCGGTTTTCATGCCGGAAAGATTGTAATTTCTCGTTTTCGTAGAAAAAAGGAAATTACAACACATCGAGTACGCCTTGAAAAAAAATCGTTAGTTTTTAGTATAGAGGTGGGTTGACTAAAAATGCAAAGGTACGTGACGAACTAATCGTACATTGACTTGTGCTTGTTCTTTGTAGTTTTATCTATCTTGTTTGTCACGAATAAACAAAACATTAATACCTACCATTATTTTTAAACTATGTATTACAAGTGCATTTTTAACAGTTATAATGTAGACAAGTGATAACGAAAACGTGTTGCTTTTAATGCATAAACAATGTAAATATAAACGTAATCCCTGAGTACCTTTTTTCGTCTGTTATTTCATTGCAGAAGAATATCTGATTATGCCTCTCACGCGCATTTCAGTTAAATACATCTTTCTTTATTTTAAGGGACAAAATTTATTGTAGACACGTTAGGGTGAACATACGTTAATACTCATTATTCAATGACATGAATATCAAAATCTATGCATTTTACTACTCACAATTGGTAGTGTGTACCAACAACCCCTACAATGCGAACAGTAGTATCTACCTAATTTGACTTGTGACATTTTTGCTTACTGTTAGACATATAAATAACGGTTATGATGAAACAACCTTCTGCTGTGCAATTTATTTACGAAGGAAATAATAGATTTTACATCTTATTTGGATTTGTGTGTAGTTGTGTACACCAAAGTAGAGCTTTAATAATTGAAAGTTATTTATTTGAAATTTTGTGCACATGATTCTGGCGTAAACAGAATGAGATTAGTTTAATAATGATAGTATTCATAATTACACTTGTGTCTAGGTAACATAAATTTTACCACTGCTGTAAAATTGATGTTATTATCGTACGTTAATCGATAAGAATTGGATAAAATTTGAAATTCAGATTTATATCTTCATTTGTTAACTGGTAAAACTTGAAATTTGTTGGCTAGTTATAATTGAAAATCAATCTGCACCAAATTAATGAGTCACTGTGTTTTTCAAAATTCACTTTAAGTTAAAATAAATACATAAATAAATTTGATGAAAGGAAATTGAAATTCATCTCACAGTCTTGAAAATAATATTTCAATCCCTTTACTCACTTTAATTTCTCCGTATACAAGGTGTAAACGAAATAAGTACATTAATTTTAACTGGTAATAAAACTCTTCAAGACCAACAACTTTTCCTAATAACTTTGTTTTGAAAACGTTTTTGTTTTCGAGTTAAAATTATTTTAAAATCTTACACAATTTTCTTACACGCCACTGGAAGCAAAGTTACCTAATCAACAAGATTACCTTATGAAACGGTTACCATTAGTTGCGACTATTATTGTCGATTTTAAACAATAAACCAATAAACACCAAAAACGGTTTATTTCAAATTTATTTTTAAACATTGGTGCGAGAAGTGCGCTAACGAAAATAAAGGAAAACGATCATAAAAATTGTTCAAAGTGTCCACTGTTGTTTTGTACACATGCTTGAAGACGCAGACGAAGTGATTCTTCTACCCTTTGTAACATGGCTCTGTTGTTACGAATCATTGCAGCACCAAGTTCCACCTGTTGTTGCAACGTTTCGATGGTATCAATTGATATAGAGTATACTAAATCCTTCATGTACCCCCACAAAAAGAAGTCGCAAGGGTTCAAAAGTCCGGCGATCGGGCAGGCCAGGGTACAGGACTGCTTCGTCCTATTCAACGAGCACTTTTCGAACATGATAAGGATACAATTGCTGTTCTTTTAGTATTTTCCAAATTGTAGCATGCGATACTCCATGTGGCAGTGCTAGCCTTCTTGTGCTGAGCCCGGGTCGAACCTCGACACTGTTCAGAACAGCCTCCTCAATGTTTGCAACTTGCGCTGGACGCTGCCAACCACGATCGTAAACTGCAGGCTGAAAAGATCCGTGATCTCGAAGATGCTGCACCACATTTACAAATATGCGAACATTCCGAAGACGACGGTTCGGAAATCGGTCCATGTAAATTCTTGGAGCTAAGGCTGCATTTCCTTGGCTCTCACCATAGGTTAACACAATATCAGTAAATTCGTTATTGGTAAATCTAGACATTTTTTCAGATTTCACTTGACAGAAGTGACAAATTAATTTTCAATAATAAAAAGTCATTATTTTTCTTTGTTGGAGGATTTCATAGAAGGCTCGTCAATTTGTGGGGGGGAAAAATGATTTTTAAAAATGCGATTTCGAAAAAATGATACATAAAAAAAGGGCTTATCTCGACGAGTTCTACTACTGGTAAAAATGAATGTACTTATTTCGTTTATACCTTGTATACGGTCTAAAATAATGATTGTGACTAAGTTTTTTTAATATGTTCAGTTTTATTTTTTTAAACATTTTCAATTAACGTAAATTATTAAAAAATAATTGCGATGCGCAATTAGAAAAAATGAAAGTGAGTAAAAATTTTAATGTTTCACACAATTATGAAAAGTAACATAATTTATTTATGCATGTATGTAAATATTTCAATCCGTAGACCTATATATTATGTATATTAGAAACATCTAAACACTTCTAAGCGTTTAGGCTTTCTTATAAGAAATTCTTGAAAAGCTATGCAGAGTAACGCTGTTAATAAGAGAAAAGAGTAATGGTTATAGAAAGTACTTTTTAGAAATTACAAGCCGTTAAATTAAAGGTATTGTAATTTAGAAATTAAGTTTTATTTAATAATTACAATTTGTTGAGAATTGTTTTTGATAGTTAGATTTTTTTCTTGATCGCTCTAAAATTATTTTTTTAGGTTATTCCTAAATCGACTGCTTGGAGATGAATATACTAATAAAATGTAGTAGCTTAATTAGAAAAATTAGAAAATTAATTTTATTAATGACTCACTTTTTTCTAATTGAAGGGCTCTATGCAAGAAGTACCTAAATCACTTTTCATATTCTATGATATTTGAAATTTGATGTTTCAGTTTGATCTGGAAAACACATTGCTTTGATTTTGACTGATCTTTTTTTAATGTGATTTCCAGATCACATTGAAACATCAAATCTGAAAATATAAAATATGAAAAAGTGACTTAGGTACTTCTTGCATAGAGCCTTTCAATTACTTTTAATATTCGAAAATTGGTAGTTTAACAAGTTTTTGTAGTGGAGATCATAAAATTTTACTATTATCTGTTGAAACAGTGATCTGACAGATTGTCACATGCACTTCGATATACTATATAAATGCAATCTTATATTAGGTGACTTCACAGTAATTTCGTTTAAAAAAATGTACCATTATTAAATCGACGTGTGCATGTATTTCACGGATATTTACAACATAAATCTATTTTAGTATTGAGCTTGAAATTCACCAGCGTAGTCTGTTTATAATGAACAATCGTCATACATTTTATTGCAGATGTTGTAGCAAAAAATATCTGCGATGAACGATGCGTAGAATTGACGAATAATAAATAACCATCGCGCTCGGGCTTTCGCTCCGTAGAGATTATTCCTTGCTGATATTTTACTTTCTGCACGCCCCCGAGTTTGCCCCCTCATTCTCAGTACCTTTCAGTATGTCGTCAAAGATGCGGATGGATGTGCATTAACTGATATAACTGAACTAGAGAGATGAAAGACATGCATCCAAAAACTTTTCAAAGATAAAAGATTACAAAACACGACTTCAGAAAAACCAGAACTAATGTAAATACACTCTGAAAAACATGAAAACGGGCAAAGCTGTTAACCCTGATGATATACCAATAGAGCTTTGTGACGAAATATTAGATGTCCTTTTAGACCCCTTTAACGTCATTTATGACAACGGTTTAATTCCTAAACAATGGTTGTTGTCTACATTCATTGTTTTAATCCCCAAGAAAGTGAACGTAAAAGAATGCTAGGACTATCGAACCATTGCACTCATAGGCAATATTTTAAAACTATTTTTAAAGGTTATTCATAGGAAAGTTTATAAAAAGTTGGAAAAAAATATAAGCAATACCTAGTTTGGTTTCCGAGTAGACCTTGGGGCGTGGGAAGCTCTCTTTGGGGTCAATGTGCTTTACCAGCGTTAAGTTGATATAGATTTTCAAAATGTATTATTTTAACAAAGTGAAACATGGTATAGAGTATAGATTGAGAATAATTATTAACTTATATTGGGGACAGAGGACCAGGATGGAAGTAGGAACCGAAATAACCGATGAAATTAAGATATACGTCGTAGGGTAAGACAGGATTATATCGTATCTCCGCTTCCTTTTAACTTTTACAACGAAGCCATCTTCAAGGAAGTCGGATGAAGAAACTGCGGGAATTAATATAAATGGTGAAATAGTGAGATACGCAGATGATACTATTCTTTTAGCAAGCAACGTTACTGATATACAATATTTGCTTGAAAAAGTAAATGATTGTTGTAAGGATTATGGACTAAAAATTAACTTCAATTAGACCAAATGGATGATAGTTGCAGTCTCCACAGATTCAATTAAATTTAAGGGTTGCAGATATCTTAATAGAACGGGTATAGACATACAAATACCTTGGAACTTGGCTAGAACAAACATCTGATCAAACAATGGAGATAAGAACTTTAATAGAAATAGGTAGATCCTGTGTTGTACAATTAAAGAAACTGTTCCGTAATAGGAACATCAATATTGGACTCAGGAGGTGGATGCTTCGTTGTTATGTGTTTACCATCTTGATTTATGGGGTGGAAGCTTGGACACTCAGGAAGAACCATTTGGATATGTTACAAGCTTTTGAAATGTACTGCTACCGTAGAATGTGACGAATAGTCTGGGTCAAAAAGATAACTAATCGAGGATGAATAATTAATGTGCAATTATACATACGATAAAAAAGAGAAGGCTTAAATGCCATGGTCATATAATGAGAAGTTCCAAGTATGCACTATTTCAACTCATAATGCAGGGGAAAATAAGGGGCAAAAGGAACGTTGGCAGGCGTAAAACATCTTGGCTAAAAAACTTTCGAGAGTGGCTTAATTGCAGCAGTATTGAAATATTTCGATCGGTTAGGAGAAGGACCATAAGAAGAAGTATCTTTCAAGTGTAACCCCTTAACGCACCAATAAAAAATTAGAAAGCGATCGTTTTTCCGTCAATTTTTTTATTTTCCACATTATTTATACACAATAAATAAGCAAGCAAACAACATAGCTGATATACGCCGACAGCAACTTTTCTCGGGTGGAAGAAATTAGATACATTTGGTTGGATTCGTATGTGAAACTAAAGTTCAAAGTTGTACGTATAAACTCGGGTATGCGGAAAAAAATTCAGTTTCTTGTACCCGAGTTAACTCTTGAGTGCGTTAAGGGGTTAAGTAATATAGAAATTCGACTTACACAAAATTTGAGTTAGATAGAAGTTCCCGAAACGCATTATTTACGTACCCCGAGATACCTGTATACACTCACGAATTGCGGTTGAGTTCTCCAATACTTATAGTGCATTTATGACTTCACGCTTTAAGTAGCTTACAACGGGCCCTTGACCCACAATGAAAATACAAGGAGCGGCGCGTACATGTAAAATCTAAATTTACTTTCCTGCAGATCTTTACGTAAAGCTACATAGGATCGTATGAGGGAAAATTTCACATTTAAACAATTAAATACTTTAAATGTAACTTATGCATTAAACTAATTGCCATCAATATCACTTTCACCGCTAGAGTTTTCGCTTAAATTTATAATAAATGGAGCTATAAGCTGCTTTTTATATAAATATAATAGATTGTAATACACCCCTGAACGACACGTGCCGCTTATTACAGTTACCTAATCTATTTAGACCTGGTTGTAAAATATTTAAAGCGTGAAGTCATAAACGCACCATAAGTATTGGATTCATCATGTTGCTCGTTTCAATTATGGAGTAGCTACTATATAATTCTTTTTTTAGTTGGTGTGAAAAGATATGTATGAATGAAATGATCTTGAAACAACTATAAATATGTTGGCACATGAAATTGTCAATATCGTCATACGCCCAGTTACTTAAAATTCTATTGATATGTGAACGCTTTGTGTACAAATTATCATAACAATAAAACCATTGTATTAATTCAAAACTAAACGCGAAAACATTTTATTATTAGTTCATGCAGCTGCAATATTTACGGTGTAGTTAGATATTACCAACAATTGTCCTTATCCGCACTAATAAGTCATTTTTAGCAACGTTAAAAACAACTTTATTATGTGCAGATTTCATTCGGATTTTTTTATTTTTATACAGATAGCGATAGGGGTACCATTTTCATAAGAAACAATCATTAACTAAATATCCCACATTGTGGGAGAAGGGCAGTTTTGGAACTCAACGCCTCAATTGTTTCAATATTCGATTTTACTCTCTACAAAAGAGAATGTATAGTTATTGTGAAAATTTTAGAATTTAAGATTTTCGTTGTTTTGTGAATATGAGAAATAATGCAACAAATCGCAATATGTTTAGAGATAAAACAAATTCCTTTTCTCATTCTCTACAACTTTTCTAAAAAATGAAATGAATGAAATTTTAAATTAAACTTATCAAGTTATATATCCATATCTTTCAGATTTTTCAACCAATTTACCTCCAAAATTGTTGTTTATGTTTCTGATTTCTTTTATGCAACTTTCGGTTTATATTACATTATTAATATCGTTTTATGAGGTTTTCGAAAATTATGGAACGCATTCCTAACTTTCCCACATAACATGCAATTACTTGTGCGAATTATTTATATGCGGTTTTCTGTGAAATGCATCTACCACATAAAAAAAAGATCCTACCGTTCTTTTATCAAAGTAAGTGTTTCAGTACTGATTGAAGCGAAAAACATTTTTTCACTCGCCATTATCCTCAAAAATTATTGTTTTCCAATATTTTTCGGTTAAACTAACCATTTTGCATCACTCAGTAAAATGCAGTATAAAAGCGCTTCCAACGTGGGGCCTACCAAACTGGATTATTATATGAGCCTTGCTGTAGGTTAAGTGGGGAAATAGAGTAGTACGTTGTCTGACTGAAAGTACTCGCTCAGTCTTAAAACTTTGTTGATATCGAAAGTCCACGTTTTCAGCACACTCGCTCTCGGTCAGTTATTCATTGGAATGTAATTAAATGTGTGTTTGTGAATAAAATGTTCAGTGGATTGAGCTCACACTTATATACCTATTAATTTTTACATGTGCATTGAAGTCTAAATTAAATACCAGTGTTCAAATTCAAAATTAATCTGATTGTAAGCTAAATAAGAGTAAGTATGGCTTCGGTAATTTTCTAGTTATTTCTTTAGTTATAAAATTGTTTTGAAATAATGATAAAATACATATTCTGTACTCAAGTTGGGTAATAGGTACTTTTAATTGATAAAGTATTTATTGCGCACTTTAAAAGGAATGTTATCAATACATTTTTCGTTTGTTTTGTTGATACTTAAGAATATAACTAGAGGTATTAATTTTGACCAGATATATATTTTTTCAATTTCAATATATTTTCTTGAATATGTAATAACAAATTTTGCAACCAAATTTATTTAGGTAAATTGAAATTTTTATTAACAAGTAAAATGCATCTACATTTTTGTTTCATCAGCCGCACAAGGGTATTGTCAAGCTCATATCTAATTTTTTATGGCGGAGAAAGTAGAGCATACCTCGTTTTTACTTTTTATTACAATTTAATATCACAATCTTTGCTTCTCCATTAGTAGATACTACTCTTTTGATTTAGTTTTAACGATGTACTTAGCAGTACATTTTGATAATTATTAACAATAATAACTTATCAGTTTATTGTGGACAAAATAATAAAAAATTCAACACCATATTTATGTCGAAATACATTCCATTCCAATTGTTGCGGACTTACGGTAATAATTCTATTAACTATTATGAAATATTTTGCATTTATTAATTTATTATATTCCTATTCTTACAAAAATACTTATTTTTGGGTGATTTTATAAAAGCTCTATAAACTTACCTAGTAATCGTAAACGCGACAAAGTTCAAAAAGTTAATCCCACAAGTTTCCGCAGATAATTTATAAATTAACATATAAAAGCCATTTTAAAATTAATATTCCTCTGAAGAGTTGAAGGTAATTTAATACAACAAACCATTATGTAATATTGTTTAATTAACATTTACAGATTCATGTTTTCATCATAATAATGAATCACAACGTCTACTTCCAAAAATTGTTATACAATATTTTCACAATTGTCACGTTTTCAGGAATATATAATAATTATTATTATACAATGTGCTCGCGAATAGCATCTGACTACTATTGAAAACTTAACTTTTCGAAATTCAACTATTTATATACTTGATGGACGTAGCCCGACGTTTCTTGTGCATCATACATGTGGTATAGGTCACAGGTATGATCAATTTGTTTAAATCTAAGATCGACATTTTTCAAGAATGTGTCTCGATCTACCTTTTAAAAATTATATACATATAACACATTCAAACTTGTGACTAATAAATGACGATGGCAGTATGAAGCGATCGACTAAAAATCGCTTCGCCATCTACTTGTTCAACAAACCTCGTATAGGAAGGAGTGTATATTATAAATTCGCAATTTCGGGTTTTATTTAGTTCACTGGCAATTTCTCTGCCACGGGCCAATCTCTGGTATTAAATATCTTTAGTATTTTAATATTATTTAGGAAATTCTCAGGAAATATTTTCACTGTATTTTTTTGAGTCATTGAAAGTGCAAAGTTTAGGACTGAATGTACTTTAATTATATAGTTTTATGGACGTAGTTAGACGGAGAGCACCATGTTTGTTACTTTGTTTATCAGAAGGTCACACATGTTAAGTCATTTGTAGGTCTCGTGTAAGTTTATTCCATTTACGGCCAAGTTTGATACCCTTGGTTTAATTTTTTGTCTATTCAAGGGCATGTTAAAAATTTACATAAGATATGTTGTTAGTTGCATATAGCTTTTGTACATAATACAAATATACCTACATTATATCCTATTTAAAATTAATATTAAACCACTTTATAGGTAACTAGATGGTTCGCAACAACTCCGAAAAATTTCAAGGGACGGTTCCTTGACTTATGAAAAGTCAAAAAGTTTAAATAGACATACATTGTCCCAAACGGCGTACTTTTTAAGATACAGAGCGTTAAAGTTTAAAACAATAATTGTTTTTCAAAAAATTTCCAAAACATAATATCAAAACAATCTTCTAAATTTTTTTATGAATTTAATGTTTCAAGAGATTTGTTAGCTTTGATTTTTCTTACGACGCCAGTGGCGTAACTATGGACATCAAAGTTCATTTTTTGTTAAAAAGAAAAACATGGAATGGTCCATATTCCTTCTATTTCGATATCTTTTTAGAATATGTACTCAGTGGTAGTTTTTGTGAAAAGCACGAATCAATGACCACTTGCATTATTTTATTTATTTCTTGATTTGATTGTTTCCAAGACGGCACAAGTCACAATAAAGATTCGTGCAATTTTCAGTAATTACATACTTATTTTAAATATCGTTAATTTTTTTTTTTCACGTAATGTGCATCACAATTACTTTATAATTGTGGGATAGTCGTTCTTTATTATATCGAAGAAGTATTATTTAGTTGTATACTTTTCTTTACTTACATTCAGGCGCGGAAAAGAATATTAATGTATTTTGTTAGATAAAGAAAAATTCAGCCAAGCAATGTCGGAAAATAAATTAAATGATTATAAAATGTTAAACTTGACCGTGATATTGCACAATTTACAAACTATAAAAATAATCATAGTGCATAATTATGTCCTAGGCAAGTAGTTATTTCAAGCAAATAGCTTTTGAAAATAGCAAATCCCTGGGCACATACTATTTATCTAATCAACAGTTATTTGCCTACAACACATACATTCGCATCAGATAAAATAAGACAACATTGCTGAAGCTTTGAATTTAAATAGCCAAAGTAAAAATGATTTTGATGAAATTGTAACTTTACACCTACAACCATGAAAATGTGCGATAAAACTAAAGGCAAGGATGTTACCAAGAAAAGTAGGTCACTGTTGGTATTCTATGGCGCAGACTAGTCGTGAATCGATTCGGAATAAACTAACTTCACTATTATAACTCACACATTTACTTACTTAGGGTGACCTTGCCAGTGAATGAACACTTTGCATTTATGCTGTTATATTTGCGTTCACAGAATTATTTTCTCCGTCCCCAATATCACTTTTGTTGCTAATAACTTGTTGTATCGACAGATATTTTCTTAGAGCACAAGATTATTGCATCATTTGGAAGACTCGGTGCAAATCAATTTATTAAAAGACATTTGAATACAAGATGTACAAAATACCTAGTGAATGAACACCAAAACCAAGTGAATGAACAGCGACGTCCAGTAAATGAACACCCAATATGGATGACAATAAATTAACTTCAAACGTATTTATAGTAAAGAAAAATTTGTTTCTTTGTTATAAAATAATATATAAATATTGGGAATATTATACAGACCGTCTCCAAAAAGAAACACGAGTCCATAACTCCCTTATTTAGCTAGTAAATTAACATACCCAATGTGGATGACAATCAATTAACTTTAAACGTATTTATAGTGAAAAATATTTTTCCTTATTATAAAATAACTAGTAGAAAACCTCAGCCCTAGAACGGTCTGACAGTATTTATTGTGTATTTATGCATTTTATTTATCTATTTTATTTATTATTTATCTACCATTTTATTTATATACATTTGCATTGCAATATAATGTATTTTGCTTTACTTACCTTTAAGCTCCGTAAATTGACGATATAAAAGATATAATTAGTCAATTGAGGACCTTGGTGCAAAAAGGGGATAAGTCATTATTGTCCCAATATCGAATTATGTATGCCATTTGAATGTATTCTAAATTAGGTGTCGTTTGATGTAAGAATGGGACAAGTTATAATGTCATAATGAAGTTAAAACTACTTTTGACTCATCCCATAACGCGTCTTTGATGCAACAAGGCGATAAATCCAATTTTCATATTGTGACTTATCTCCTTTTTACATCAAGGTCCTCAATTGTTGACACTCAGCTTCGTCGCCTACTCTGATCCGTTCAAAAAAAATTGCGAAATAGACCACCATCGGGAATTATATTTAGAGATATACATATATTGTGTATATTATATAAAACAAACTTTAGATAAAGTAATAAAAGCTGAACCGTCTACCTAGCAACGACTGGCGCAAATATATGAGGAGCTTAAATTCAAAGAGAATAATATCCATTTTTAACTTAATGGAGAAAGCAAAGATTTTTCAATAGCAGCAATACTGAAAATCATAAAAAACAAATACATGCAAGGAACTACTCCATTGAATTTCAGGATATAACAGTACTTTTAACAGAAATTAGAAATTACCAATGGCGGACTTCTTGCAAAAAAGGATTAAATAAAACCCTTTTTGAACTAAAAACCAGGATAAAACTCCATTTGAAGAGAAAGTGAACCGGGAAAAAGTGTTGGTATTGGTAAATTGTGGAGCGACTATAGCTTACTAAATTAAACTTTATTGAAAAACATTGATAAATATAGGAAATAAACCAAAATAGTTGTTGATTACAAAAAAATATTAAGTCTTCTATATTCACACACCTCCATCCCGTTGTCTTTTCCTACTTTCCTGACTACTCACATGCAAAACTTCAAATTCTATTTTTAACCGTAGAATACTAACGTTACTGGAATTAATAGTTTACTGTCAAGCAAAATTCGACACTGTGGCTGATATTGCTGATATTACGGTTTACAGATAAGAGCTAAGAGTTCCTGCTCTTTTTGCTTTTATTTATTTATATTATAAATCCTAAACAGTGGCAGTAAAAATTCCAAACGTCGCATTTAATATTGTTAGTTAAGTTCGTCGATGCTGATACCTAAATTTGAACGTGCAGATGTTTAATTTTGTTGAAATAAATATGACTTCGAAGCTTTTCGAAAAAATTCATACCATTTACTGAAGATAGATGACTCTATTGAAGCAAGTAAAAAATTGTTTGATGGGCACTGGTTTACAGCGAGTTAATAGCTTCTTATCTGTAATTCAATACGACTCAAAACATAAAAACTAAAGTCGCTTAGTGTATGTAAGAAAATCGTCAAATTGACGATCGTTAGTACTCTATGGTTAATATGGACAATCAGCGATTTAGTTGACATATTTTGAATGTTATTGAGATAAGAAGCTGTTAACTCGCTGGAAATCAGTAAGCATCAAATAATTTTGTACTTCCTTCAATAGTCACCTATCTTTAAGAAATGGTCTGAATTTTTGTCGAAAAGGTTTGAAGCCAAACTCAAACATCTGTACGTTCAAATTTATCTATTAACATCGACAAATGTAACTCTAATAATTAAATGTAATGTTAGGAATGTTTACTACTACTATTTCGGATTTATAATATAAATAAATAAATTCAAAATCAGCAGAAACTCCCAGCTCTTATCTTCAAACCGTAGTTCGACAATCGAATAATGTATATTGAACAAAAGTAGTTCATTCACTGGTTAAGAACTGGTAAGGTAAGAACCAGTAAATGAACATCTGTTCATTCACTGGAATTATCAATTTTGGCATCCAGTATATGAACACTTCGAAATAACAGAAATTCAAAATGTTATCTTAACGTATTTTACTATTTTCTACTCCAGGAACACTTTACTACCATAAAAATATAAAAAAAGCAAAATTAAGTTAATAAAAGTACTCCAAAATTATGTTCAAAGATACCATGAAATAGGACCTGCCTCTACATTTGACTACAACTCGCAACCAACTGTTGATTTGAGCAATGTCTTTTTTTGGAATAGACTGATAAGGAAAAAACGATAATTGGATCATATCTGTAGAGACCTAATGGAACTATTTCGCGCTCAAGATGGTTCGAAAATGCTCAATTGTTCTTAATAATTCAGTTTATTTGAGCAGTGTTCATTCACTGGGTGGTGTTCATTCACTGGACGGTTCACGATATATCTTCGTAGCTTTGCTGCAGTCAAGATTTAGTCTACTTTTGGTGTTAGAAAGTGATCGTAGATGTGAGAAATATATATTTAAAACTGTTATTGTTGTAAGTAGATAAATTTTTGTATCTATATTATCATTATTCATAAACGCTTAAGTTATGTATGTATATTAATTAAGAATGCGAAAAAATATTTTGCGGGTAATACCGTATTCATCGAAAAAGTTCCGACATTTCGCTGTTCATGCCATCAGCTTCTACAGAGTGATTCTGGCTCTTATGTTATGTCGCTTTTTCCTTGTTTTATAAGGTGGGATTCTTAGGTTCTTGTTCCGGAACAATGCTATGCTACGCAATGCTAGTTTCCAGATATTGTTCAGTCAGTATCCATCTTCCCTGTTGAAATTGTTTATAGATAGAGTGTGTCGCTTAATACAATGCTGTATAACCAATAACTGAAGTCATCATAGGTTTCGTTTAATATCTGTCAAAATTAACTGTTCGCCAATATGAGAGAACAGAAGATATGATTTTGATCAACGGCCAATGTAAAAAAAATTACCGCAGCTCGCTTATGGAGAGAACGCTTGACTGCGAAGGGGGTTGTTTAGCGACTGCAAAAATTAATTTCGAAACTATTTTGCAAAATTTAATAATATTACCTCAACCCTTTCTGATCCATAATAAAAAAAATTATTTTTAATGTTTCAATTGTGTATGTAAATTACAAACCCTTCAATTGTTACAAACTTGGATTTTAGTGCCTATTTTTAAACGCCTTTCGTACTAAAACATGATGATTAACTTTTACCGTGGCTAAAACAAAATTTACAAAAACTATTAATTGCGCATGCAGCTAAAAATTTGTTTGTGCATGAACAATTATCTTCAAATTCAAAACTTCCAGAAAACGTAAAACGTTAAGGCGCATGTGTGATAGTCCAAAATAGTTTCTGATAGTTGCAATTACAGGCTTATAATATAATTTAAAATAATCCGCTTATTATAATCAAATTTTGGTCATTGCTATCAATTTTAGGGGCAAAGGATAAAACTTTTTCTTTGTAAACTGAAACTTTTAAATGAAGAAGAACAAGAATAACAAGATTTTTTTGAAAAGGATTACAGTGTTTTTGTATGGGGGTATTTTTGCTTATAGAAATCTGTTTTTTAACAGATCCTAAAATATGAACAGTGAAGTTTTTACGACTTGGGTGAAAATGTAGCTAAATCTGAACAATGCGTCATACCACTGTCCGTCAAAACAGATAAAATGCCTAATCAGACGTCGAGAAAAGATAACGACAATCCACTGAGTTATGCCATAGGTGAAATGGTAAAATAAAATTGTTGTACAATATTATGATAGCGTTCATATCACTGTAACCCTAGAGAACTTATCTGAGCTTAAATAAAGCATTATGTTCCTCTTTTCTTTTTTGTGTAACGCAAACGCGTAGCGGTTTTTATCCGTTCTATAAGTAACTCGATTGTACAAGGGAAAACTCCATGCGCAAACACTCTATTATGAGCAGGAGAATTACATTCAGGAGTTAATAAATGTAAACAAACGACAGGCAACACTTGTTAACAACCGGTTCCATAATCGAACGTCTATTGGTCCTGTAAGAAATGGTGGCTTTATTGGCGGTTCAGACTATCAATATAATTGTCAATACATATATTGTCAATACAGCCGAAATCAATATTTTCATACTAAGTTTTCAATAAAATGTTACACGCAGTATTTATTGAATAAATTTAACGAAATGATCAGAATACGCTAAACGCAACCGATATAAATATGATTATTCTAATTACACTTGCATATGAATTGTATTTAAGTTGTAATTGCATGGAATATATTCATTAATAACAATTTAACTTATTATTTAATATAAATTGAAGGTTTCTTTTTGTTACGTGTAAGTTCTAAAGTAGGATATCCTGTTTTATTTTCTATTTGTGGATAGATTCCAACAAACATAATAAATACCATTTTATGTAATATAAAAGTAGATATAATTTGGAACAGTTACAATGTAAACAAGTATGGGTACAACAATTACTTAATTCAATGTATGGAAGTGTAAGTTTGAAATGCTTAAAAATAAATAGCCATTTACTTTTACTAGCGAACACCGTGACAATACTTTATACCAGGAGCTAAATAAGTACATCGTTACATATTTGCTACTCCTACTTTCAATAACTAAATTAAATTAAATACATGCATATTATAATTTGACAACAATGTGTTTTTAGTTGAAAGAGATCTAGAAAAGTTATTCTTTAAACAATTTTTATGGTTTGTAATTAATGTGAAATTAAAAAATAAACAAATAAGTTTACAGAATGCTAAAAATACCTTATATTCACGTTGTGCCTAGAGTCGTGATATAGAATTTGATTCTAAATTTAAATATATGTATATATATTGTGCTATAGCAAAGCGCGCACGTCGACAAAAATAGTTAGCTTCGAAAATGTTTTATAAATAATTTCTACCGGAGAACGTTTATTAGTCAAATGCGAGAAATGTACAAAATTAAAATTTTTATATAACATACATTTTATGATTTTGCATTTATTTTTAGAAAGTTGTAAAGAAATACCATACTTAACGCTACCCCGGTTGCTGGTAATTCGCTATAACGCTGTTTGCCCCAAATTCTAAAAAAGCGCCAATGCTTCAATATAACACTATTTTACTTGATGTCTAGAAAAACACCAAACTGAAATTTATTCAATTTATCGCTGTATTTTCGAACTCTAACCAATCGAGGAAGGGTGACGATTCGTTGAAGCGTTGTAATTCCCTTAAATTCTAAATCTATTTTTGTTCCTTTAGTATGACGCGTACATCTATGTTCATTGTCAATGAAACAGTGTCCTCGCTATCAATACTAATTGGAGGTTATTTATTCATTAAAAATGAATAATTACCATTTTTTAAAATGATTTAAGATGAGTGTGTAAAGATAACACAAAATTGATAAGAAAAATAACTGAAAATTGAAGTAAAATTTGTTTATTGTGCTAAAATAACCTCGTTTAACGATGTTTTGTGAGCGTTAAGTGGGGCATTAATGTACTTTATTTATTTAATATATTCTATTTTTGCAGGTATTTATCCAACTTATGCCAAAGAGAAGAAATGAACTAAAAATCCAGAAAAATGAGCAATTTGGAGTATAAATATGCAGATAATAATGGTCACTACTATTCGCCAACATTAGCACGAAGGTTAGGTGGTGCAAACTACAAATCTCCAGAAAAATCTCCGGAAAAATCTCCAAAAAAAGAAAGGAAATGGACATTGGGTAATATATTTAGAAGAAAAAAGAAAGAGGATAATGGTGATACTAGCAGTGAGGAAGATCATCAAAAGTTAAACTTTTTACATAAAAGAAAGCGTAAGACTGATAAAAAGAAAAATACCAAAGTAATAGGAACATTCGATCACATAGTTGTGTCACCTATTCATAATAATCAATCTACTGCAACTGGCAACAGTAAAACTTCAAATTCATCTACGTTTACGCTTTCTGATTCTGGTAGTGTACAACAAAATGTGTTAGCAAAGCTCCATACACGTTCACTCAGCTCCGAATTAACAAAAAATAATGTTGAATCTTTAAATCTCAATGATCGTTTGTCTCCTAGTAGTTTGGGTTCAGCCTCTGCGGACAGCTTAAATAAAAAAAGTCGTCTAGATCAAGTTAAAGCAAGAGCAGAAGCACGAAGAGGCAATTTGAAACATGAGAGTAGTTCTGATGAGGATTCTCATCAATCAACTTCATCCATATCACGTTTTAAAAGCGATGATAGTTTGTCAAAAAGGCACAGCGAAAATGCTGTTAGCAGAAAGTCTAGGACGGCACGTACTGAAAGATATGTTAGGCGATTTTCAAAAGATATAGATCTTGATCCTAAATTGGATTGTGTGGATTTGCATAAATTAAATGCGGGGGACAGTGAAACAAACCGGCGAAAATTAGTGAATGAACAATTTGAACAAAGAAGATCTTTAAGCAGAAGTCCTGTTTGTGTGACTCCTAGTGGTTCTAACAAACATCACTCGCCATTATCTCAAGCATATTTCTCAGGGTTATCTACCATACCACCTAGTCATAGTTCGTACAGTAAAATTAAATCAAACTATTCAAATGGCCTTGCTTCTTCAAAACCTCCATTGCAATTGTCTAATACTAGGACCAATGAATATGATTACAGAAGTACATTAAATGCTTTAAATATTCAGAATCTCAGTAATGATTGTCGAAGTGCATCATGTGATTCAAATATTCATACCTATAATGCGGATAATTATGTTCGAAAAAGAGCAACTTTAGAGAAATTAATTGGAAAACAAGAAAATTCAAATTATGCTAATCCAGTTAATATCGATAGTATAGAAAAGCAACCGCCTCTTCCCCCACCTCGCGATCCGAGAAGATTAACGTATTCTTTTGAAAAAGCTTATTCAAATCCGCAGTTGTCAAGTAGCATTAAATTTTTAAATAGAAATTTATCGCAATGTGTAGACGTAAACAAATCAACCTCTTTAAAAGTACATTCTCCTTATAGATCGACATCAGAGGATCACATCAGTAACATTGAGTCATCCCAGAATATTCTACATGTTCCTAGACCTTCTTCTGTAAGTCCAGAAGGTTTAAATTACCAAAAACAAAGTCCATTAACTGCCAATACTGGAAACAACTATCGCTATTTCGCTGACAAACAGCCAAGAAGTCGGAAACCTATTGGTGTTGTAACAGGAAATAAAAATGAAGAATCATTCTCAAAGGAAGGAGCAAACAATACTGAAACTTCTCCAATATGCAAACCTAAAGAGTTTTGGAAACAAAAAGAAGCAGCATTTTTTCAACAAGAAAAAAGTTTACAAAACAGATCTGTTTCTTACAGTCCACAAATGTTTACCTCACAGATACATGTGCGAAGTAATGTATTTTTACCGAGCGTACTGCAAGTGCCAAGTGAGGTAGAAAATATTTCAAGAGATAAAACAGATTATGTCAAACAAAATGGAAATTCATTTAAACCTATTTCGCCAATTTACAATACTTCATCAGATGTGAGTTGTAATGACAAAATTTTATCAAGTCCTGGAATATTTACTAAATTTGGTGAAGCAAATGTGAAGTCCACATTTATAGATCATGAACCGGCTCCTGTAAATTCTGCCAGTTCTGAAAGCAAACGTAAATCATCAAATTTGGAAGATGCATTGAATGAACTCGAAGCGATATATAACAGCCTTCATCTTGGCGATGATGATCTTCTTGAACGAGCTGAACTTAGGGAATCTTCAATTGCAAAAAAGAATTTTGTCGATTCCACTAATCATTTTTCACCGGGCGATTTAATATCACGTGGGGCATTGAGTGATTCTGGATTTTCTTATGAACCATTTGACAATATCAATTCGTCAAGAAGAAAACGACATTTAAGAAAAATAAGCACGATGGATCGAAAAGATGATGATATGGCATTTAGAAAATTGAACAAAGAAAGATCGATGACAATAAATGATCCTCAAGCAGTTTTATCAAAAATTAGTTATTTATTAACATCACCAGTTTATGGTAATTCCAACAATGAACAGTCAAAGTCAGATAATGAAAGAAAATGCAAAGAACCTGACATTACTCTTGATGATGTTGTTTATAGGAATATTAAATATAACAATAGTTTCTTAAAAACTGCTGATCCGCAACCTCTTTTTGGAATACCTTTGGGTCCTATCTCCCCAGCAGCAAACAGTGATTATCTTCATGCAGTACCTGATATAACACAACAATTTATACACCAGCAAAACAAAATCCCTGATATTGTTAAAGATGATTTAGCTTTTCGAACGTTACGTAAAGATGATAATAAACAACCAGCTCTTCCTCCACTAACTGCTGAAGATTATACAAATAATAATAATAATAATAAAAATATCCCAATAAATTCTTTTAAAAAGAAAAAAGCTGTAAGATCACTGTCAGCAAATATATACAATTTAATGCTTAAAGAATCTGAAGAAAGCAGTGATCATAATAAAAGCAATTCTAATGACTTGCAAAGTCTAAGTGATGTTGCAGATGCAATGGAAATTGCTAGAAATATTTTGAAAGAAAAAGAAAATAAAATCAAATTAACTAGAAAAGCATTTATGAGTGATGACGAAACAAAGTACTCTAGAAATTTACTAAAAACAGAATTATTTAGTAATAATAATAAATCACTAAATGTAAATAAGTCTAAATCTGCTTGTAATACTAACAACATACAACAAAAAGTACAAGTTTACTTTCCTCTGTGCATTGATGATTCTTTAAAAACCAAACCACCTCTTAATTTATCTGCTGATAGAAAATCTCCTAAATTACCTTGTAAAGAACAATCACCACAATCTGCTTCACCTGAAAAATTATCTGATATTAAAAGTGATGTTATGCTCAATGAACTACTGAATAATTTAGCAGCCGAAGCTTCTGAAACCAGTAAACGAATAACTGATCAATTAAAAATGTTGGGACAGGGACTCCAGCAAGATTGTAAGGAAGATACTATTGGAGAAAATCAGATCAACAATAGCAATTATCAATCATCAGTTAAAGAAATAGAATTAAAAGATCCAGAAATGACTAAAAATTATGATTCAATAAGAAGTGATGACAATAGTAGCAGCAATGAAACAATCACTAATGAAGCAGCCAACTTTGTAAGTGATTATAAACTATTTGGAACAAATATAAATGATCCAGTTACAAATCAAAGATTATCAGAAATAGATTCAGTATCAGAGCATGCAAAGTTATGTGAAAAGATTCTTGAAGGTGTTATTGAAAGTACAGAACTGATCAATTCGTCACCAGAAAAACAAGGAACAAGGAACAATGGAATTAAAAATGAGAAAAATCTAGATGAAAATCAAGAAGAAGAACATGATTATGTGAATATACATTCTGATGAAGAAATAACAAATACCAAAGAATCTAAAGAAGTTGCTTGTTCAAGTTCACAGCTGACCGTTAATGACAAGATTACTTATGGTGCTTTAACAGAATTGGGTGCTGACGTAACGTATATTGATGATGATGTTGATGTTAATTCTGAAAATTCAGACAAATACGATGGACTTGATTCACATTTAAAAGGTGGAGGTGAGACGTGTGCTAATGTAGACAGCAGTGCTTTAACAGAGTGTGCCTTATCTTTACCAAATGTTGAAATTAACTTGTTACAAAATGTAAATATTGTTGCTTCAAATTTATTTTCTTCCAATAATCCAGAAACACTTTTAAATTATAAAAGAACAAAAAATTCAATGTCGTTAAGATCTCCAAAATTAGTATTGTTAAGTTCAAATTCAATATCAGATGTTGAATTAAAATTTGAACATCAACATGAACAATTATCAAATTCTTGTGTTGAAATGAGTAAATGTAATGCAGAAGGTAATAATTGTGTTCCCAATAATTCTCATTTTTCACGTTCTCATTTTTCCAATTGTGTTGAAACATCTTCACACATCAATCTAGTAAATACTGAAATACCAGTCTCTGTAAATAATAAAAATGGGAATTCTGTATTAGATTTTCCAGATACACTAAGGCACACTTCCGCTGGACAAACAGTAAATCGTGTTTGGCACCGCGATCCTGCAGAAATGATGCTAACATGCTGTTATGGAGTTGCATGCACTTTGAAGTTAGCTTCATTAGATTTTATAGCATTTCTAGGATTATTATTTGCTATCATTTCACTTATAGCTCTGCTTGTGATTTAGTCATCTCAAGGATTCGTCTGTTGCCTTATTTTCTGTACTAACTTGCATTAAAATTTCTTTTCTGCCAAATATCAAAAAAGCTGCTGCTTTTCTACATTTATAGTTTATTTCAAAATTATAAAAATTTTCAGATAAAAAAAGTGGAAAGTTGTCAACAGACGATTCCATCAAGATTAGAAAAAGTAAAAAGCACAGATGTGATTTGTTATAAAGTATGATGTATGCCAAATATATACTATATGTATCTACATATATGTAGAAGAATATTAAAGTACAGCATTTGTTTTAGTAGGTTATTTAATACCTATATTTATTTAATACTGTTAAATTGTTACATCTAATTTTTTATCAAATAGATACTTTTGTTAAAAATATATTTAACAATTCAATCTTTTTTGTTTGAGATTGACATTTTACAAGTAAATACATACTATATTTATCACCTAAAATAAATTATTATTACCTCATGTTAAATGGCTTTAATATTAAACCTAATAATGTTGCATGTATGTTTTTGTGTTCCTTTTTTAACTTTATCATTCATTTATGTTATATTTGATATCATTAAAAGTTGATTACTGATGAATATGCTATGTAGTATAGGTATTTACTATCCAATCGATTACTGTTTTAACTTTAGAGTCTCCAATTTATTATTTTGCCATTTTTGTAATTTAAATTAATTCTACATTTACGACTGGTTTTCTGTATTTTTTAAATTCAAAACCGTTCATATTCGGAATAACTGTTACTGTGGTGATTTAAGGAAAGCAGTGGGAGGATTGATTTTTTCTCATTAGTGATTTCACTTGTGACTTATGAACCACATTATTATATTACTGTTACCAACCATTACTAATATTGAAAATAGACGAAAGAAATAAATACTTGGGGTCAATTTTGCCACATTTGTTGTTGGATGAATTGAAAAATTACTGCTATCCACTGGTACGTTTAAATACGGGCACTTGGTAGGAGGGGAAGGTAAATTTGTGCCTTCACTTGCTTTTAAACTTTACATTTCCAGTAGAAATTGATTTTATTTTAATTTAGTAGTCGATCTTTCCACCCCAAATAAGGTTCCTCATAATACCAGTTATTTACTTATTGTTAGTAGTAGCGATTTGAACGTGTTTCTGTATTTTATTATATTATAAGTAACAACTCTTTTTTTACACGAACTTGAAGTAACACGGTTGAAAAGTCTTTCTTTTTAAAAAAAATTACACAATATTATTTCAACATTTTTTTTACGCAGTTTTTAGACTAAATATAGTTCGTTATTTCATCTTACACGGTTTTCGGAACGTATCCCCAATTTTATTATAGGAAACTTATCTTTTTTTACACGCATTTCTGAGGAACGTATCTACCGTGTACAAAAAGAGTTTGGTGTAAATTCATAAAGAGTAAAAAATAGTTAATCAGTACATGAAGAGAGATAACTACAGAAATTAGTACATTACATACCGATGTGAAAAGTGTTTCTTACAGCTGAGAATTATGCTGGCTAGCTCGAGGTTTAATGATACTTCACTGAGGTATTGGTATCATTTTATTCACAATCATCCAGCGACCATTTTGTTAAAGTTGATCTGATCTTAGAGCGACCTATTGGAAGCGGCAAATTAACAAATTCTTAAGTTTCATAGCACACTTGACCCACGTTCCTTATGTCTATTCTGTATTTTATTTAACGAGCATGGGCTATTTTACACGACGGTAACTTTTAGAATACGTATTAAACACGAGTGTTATAAACGTTATTCATATTTAGTTAGTCGAGTGGTTTAGCGGAACATAACTACTCATGCGGTGTATTTTGTACACCAGGTCTTAAATTTACCATACAGTTTGTAAATAACGTAATACTTCATTTAAATTTGTTCACAATATATTAAATAAATTGTTGCAAAATTTTTATAGAAATTAAATTAAAAAACAAAACGAAGTTAGTGCAAAATATACATATTACACGGGATTATTACAGGACATGTCGTCTGTCCGTACCCAGTTGCCAAGTTCTGCCGATGTAGCATCCACTTTCCTTCTATTTCTTTATTTCCACCTATTTTTGTTGCTGTCATCTATTATTCACTTGGTTTTTTGCAATCAGGAACTTCTTTCGTGCTTTATTTAATTTTGAGCAATTTTTGTAGAGGTACCAAAATGAAATGAATCAATAAGATGCACTCGCGCACTGTTTGGGGGGGGGGGGTATAATTTTGACAATAATTTTGAACGAAATGCAGAATAAAATAAAATTTAAAATGCAGGGCTTTCCGAAAAAGGAGAAATTTTTTAAAAAATGCATTGTATTTCCTATCACCAGATATTCTATTCTCCGATAATTTTGGTAAACCTTTCTTAAAGAATCATCACTATATATAGGCTTCACATCATAATACAGAGGTATTTTTATATACAAAATATGCAAAATTGAACGTTCTTGATAAAAACATCATTATAAAGATTATTTTTTAATGATTTCATTCACCAATCTTTTAGCAGTATTTGGGCACACGTGTTTAATTCTGTCCAATCACAACATTATTATAGTGAGAATTTTCTACTGTACATTATTCCCGCGAGCATAATTTCTAGTATTTTGTTTACATATGTTACTTGACAGCACATTTTCTAGTTTTGACATCTGTCGCCAGTTTGATTTTAGTTTATAATGAATTAAACTGTATTTTTATGCTGTATTTTTTATTTAAACGTTAAAAAATAATCTTCCGAATACCACTCGAGAGTGCGAATTAATTAGAAAATAATTCTCCAGTTATTTTTTCAAACTTGTTGCCATTTGGGAATAGCCACTCGAGCCCTACGGGCTCTCGTGTCTATTCCCTGGCAACAAGTTTTCGAAAATCTGTCGAATTATTTTCAATTTATTCCCACTCTCTTGTGATATTACTTATGAAAATATGATTATAGAGGAGGTCACCATAAAAGAGCCCGACTGTATATTTGCGGATTTTATGCAATATATTATCGTTTCCCGCGCTCCAATTTCCGCGTAACGTTGTCCCTCTAATCATCATCGTGATGGTTTCGTTTTCGTGGTACATATTTGGAATATTGTTCACCCACTTTCGTTTAGGTCTGTCCCTTCGTCTTCTCTGTATCGGCTTCCAGTCCAAAATACCTTTCGGCCATCTATTGTCTTTCATTCAGCATATGACCGTACCAGCCCAGGGATATGGCTTTATTTGTATCGAAAATCGTTGTATTATTTGGTGTCGGATGTCAACGTTCCTCACTCTGTCTAGTAATGTGAGACTGCAACTCCTACGCCAGTAGGCCATTTCCGTCGCCCACAGTTTCTTTTCTTGTTTATTAGTATCCCAAGGTGCAAAGCCATATATCACGTGAACGACAATACTACCATAAGTTATAAAACTATAGTTCTTAGATAGTGGTGTCTAAAGATTTTGAGATAAAAACATTTCAACGCTATCTTTATACACTTCTATTACATATAAATTCGATAATACGCACCAGGTTTAAAACACGATTATATTTTGTAAAATAATATTAACAGGAAAAATACTTATGCTATCATTCTGTAGGGACGTACGGCAGTGTTGTCACCTAGGTGTGCTAAACTCTCGACGATGGTTTTGTAAATTCTTATTTTCGTCTCCCTTCTTATCTGTTGGCTTCATAATATCGAATGTAGTTGTTTTGTGGCGTACATTCCTTGACCTATGTGGTTTTTAATCCCTGTCTTATTTGATCCATCTTTGGTAAATATGATGCAGAGATATTTGCGGCTGCTTACTACTCTTATTACACCTCTTCCTAAATGAAAGTCAGAGGCCTATCCGCTTCCGTTTCGTCTTCAATAAGTTTATCCTTAAGACCCATGTTTGGTACTCTTTATGTAATTTTCGAAGTATGTATTAGATGTTTTCTTTGTTTTCTACTCTACCGTGCTTAGGAAGAAGGCAGTAACTATAAAAATATGAAATTTGCGATATGGATATCATTGGATTCGTAAAAGTAAAAGTTATTCTTACGTAATTTATAAGGCAAAAACAGTTACTGCTTTTTCAATTTTGACTCGCATTACAAGGTAAAAAGGGAGCATGTACCCATCCGCGCGAAAAAATGTTTTGTAGTTACTGCCTTCTTCCTAAGCACGGCAGTAATGACCTGATCGCCGCCAAAATTGAGAATGAAGAGTTTATTATTTTTTAAAATTATTATTTAGTTTAGTTTAGTTTTAGTTTATGTAGAACAAAATATGCTGGAAACCCTTACAACCTGTTACCGTTTCGTCAACACGCTTGCGCTATGTGCCCAGAAATAGTGTGGAAAATAGAACACATTTTATTACTTTATTGCTAGATTTGATTTTTTAAAGGAAAGGCGAATATAAACGGTTGTGGCACACGATAGTCACTAATCTTACACTTAACACTACTAAATTTATTAATTAAACAATTCAAATTCACAGAAAAATAAAATTGCTTTAACTAAATATAAAACAATGTTCCTTTTTATAACCGATTGATCAAAATTCAAAAACAATAAAAAAAGCTGCACAAATTCGACGGTTGGATTTCTAGGCTGTCTATAGTGACGTGGGTTGCCCTTCTTTCATAGTCGCACAGGAACCGCCATGCGCAGCACGCTTAAGGTGCCTTTACCTTATAAGATTTGTCGCAGGACTACTATGAAGACAAATTGCAAAAACAAATCCTAAGATTGGTAGCATTTTTTTACATGAGTTGAGCCGTTTACATTATGCGACAAATATTGCGACAAGTTGTAACTGACAAATGTCAAAGTATAATCTCAATTATCAAAACCACGCTTGTAGATGGGCCATGTCTGAAAAATTCATCCAAGGATTGCTTTCTGTTGCTTTTAACTTATCTTATGTCTCGCATTCGTGATTATAAAGGCGGGAACTCAACCATAACCTCAATAATAAAAAAAAACGAGTTGTAGGCTAACACGTGGGCTAGTAGACCCATATGCGCATGTGCTGCCAAGAAAATCCTACGACTATTCGAAACATAGTAGGGACGCGTTGCTTTCATAAAAATCCCAAGACTTGTCTAAAGTCAGGAGTGGCGCGACTAATCCTACAGTGTAAAGCTATCAAAACTTGCTATGCGACTGGTGAGAGGACTAATATTGCGACAAATCTTATAACGGGCGACGCTACTTAAGGACGAAAGACGGAGTCCACCGCGGCGATAACATTATACAATTTTTGATTCCATAATTATAATATTTGACACAATTTGCCTTATCATGCTACACAATTTCAATTGTGCACGATATTAAGGTGGGTTTGGCAGGTCTAGAAGTGAGGTTAGAATGATTGAATTTTCAATCCAAGTTAATTTGAAATGTACAGTGCAGATAAGCTTCAAAAGGTAGAAATCGCAAACCAATGGCATGAAGGTATGATGACATATACTTTTCATAATTTATTATGTTATATTAAAATATTTTCAAGCGATTTTGCTCATTACCAAAAAATTTCTCAAGGCATACTTGAGAAATTTTTTTTTTTGCTATTTCTACCGTGTGAAGCTTATCTGCACTGGACATTTTAAATTAACTTGGATTGAAAATTCAATCATTCTAACCTCACTTCTAGACCTACCAAACCCATCTTAAACCAAATCTTTTGCAAGAAATTGCAGTCTAATCTTAAAACGGAAATCTTAACATAATGACGTAATAGTACATCTGTAGCTAGGGCCCGACAAATCGTGGTGAATCACACAAAAACAGTTTTTACCCGTTTATAATAAGTTAACAAGAAAAAAATGTAGTCACCATTGTCGGACCAAGTAGCCATAATTGTCAAGCCCTGCCTATGAGGATATGATAGAAGACAATAGAAGTTGTGCTAAAATGTTGCTTGAGTAGCTATTTGATATCACAAAAGTAGTACCAAACGGGTTAAAGTTATGTGCAGTAAATGCCGCTTAATTGGATCACTTCGGTACACACCGCTTTTGGGTTAATTAAGCGGAGGTTATAGATTTGTTTTACGATTTGATGCAATTAACCATTGAACCAATCAAGCGGCATATACCGTGCTAATATTAATATTTCTGCAGATAATTTAACATTTGCTTTATTTCTTGATAACTGTGTTATTTCGTTATAGGTGTTCTGTAACTGTCGCCACCTTTCGCCACCAACTCAGCAGGTAACTTCCATTATTAATTTGTACCTATCCCATCCGTATTCACTCTACATCTTTTTTAGTATTTATTGTGTAAGTGTATTGTACTTCAAATTTAAAAAGCCAGTACGAATAGCAACCTTTTTGGTTCTATTGTCTTCATAAATTGTATGTCTGTACTTACATCAGAAACATATTATGCGTTTACAGTGTTTGAAAAGTTTTGCTTCAAATTAATGATCAAGTTCCAATTATTGTGATAGTTACGTTTGGGAATGTTATCGTATTTACATTAGACATTAGAAACGAAACTACTCTCTTTAAAACATAAATATAATATGTATTATAATCATCGACCAAAATATACCAATAAAACCAATAAATAATAAATAGATGTGAGTGTGACCCTCGCAATTTGATGATTTTAGTAAACATAAATGTGGACATTTTTTTTTTTGTTAAAGTGGTGCAAGTTTAATCACTCTTGTAACTTTAAAATATGAACTTGTAAGAGGTTTTATATGATAAATCAAGAAAGAAAACGGTTGCTTTCACGTTTGTTTATGTGTCCCGAAAGGAACCTTTCCCGTGGATTTCACCAGAAAACATTTTCTGGTGACTAATTTTTTCATACATATTTTCACAAAAGAAGTATAAATTAATAAGCAGGTCTTTATTTTGAACCATGGAAGCTAATATTTATAGTACAAATTGAATTATTGTTGAACTACATACTATATCATCGAAAATTGTTGCATGACTTCCTGTGGTCGGCTTCGCCTCCCTCGGGAAACTATCACGCTCGCACAGGAAAAGTCGCTTTTTTGCCTTCTAATAAAATAAGGCGCTCAGAAGCAGAGTGAAAAAAACGAGTTTTGAGATATAAGAGAAATAAGAATTTGTGTCAAGGCAATAACATAGCTTGGCCCAACTATCAAGCAAATGTAGAATTTATGATATGCGACCAAACTCAAATAAGGCAAATTTGCAGTTGGGCCACTCTGCTCCTGAGCGACTCAAATACACCATTATTTTTCATAGCATTCTGCATATTATATGAAGTCCTTAATTACTGTTGCTTATAGGTACCTAATAAGTCGATAACGTTTTCCTCGAATTTTTCCTTATGCAACCTTATGAAAATTTTATACTTGTAGAGACAAAAATTCCGATTGATATTAAAAAACACTATGGTGCCATTTAAAAAGAATTCTTGTGCACTTCCGGTTAAGCTTCAACTACAAAAAAAAACGTAGCTAAGCAGTTTCCAATAATAAATTTCGAATTTCATACAGGGTGATTACTAAAAAACGCCCCACGCTCTAACTCAGTTATTTATTGCCCGATTTCGGAAAAAAATATATGAATGATTAGTCGAGTAAGTACTGTAAGAATGTATTACTTTGTATTTTTAACCACATTAACTTCAATGTGAAGCCACAGTCAACTGTTTTTTTTTCTAAATCCAATGATATCTAATAACTTGATTTTGCAATAATATTAAGGAGAAATTTTTTTTAAAAATAAAAATAAGTCGGGCCTCCAGTAAAAAATTTTAGCATGCCTTGGAAAACAATAAGATCCTCACGTGATAAATGTCATTTAAGTGTCAATATAAGAGTTTCATTCAAATTTTCAACTATTTTATGATTCGAATTACCTCTTGCGGAACTCAATAGACTTTATTTTCAGCACCCCCACACAACGCCAGAATTAATACTAATTGACTAGAAGTTAAATTTGCTGAAAAATGGTTAGGAACATTTGGACCAGAGAAGTGTGTCGTAAAATTCCTCCTAATTTTATATTGAATGCAACCTATGAAGTGACTAGAAGGTGCCAGTTGTGCATTCAACAAGATGGTGGGCAATTTGAACAATATTTAGGACATTTTTTTGTTTTACTTGAACTGGTTTTGTTATTTGAATAAAATATTTCAGTCAATTCATTATTATTCATGATCACTGTGTTATTTCACATAAAAATTATAAATTCGAATCATAAAATAGCTGAAAATTTGAATGAAACTCGTATAGTGACACTTAAATGACATTTATCGTGTGATGATCATATTGTTTTGCAAGGCATTCTAATTTTTTTTATTAGAACCGCGACTTATTTTGATAAAATATTTTATTTTTTTTCTCCTTAATATTACTTCTAGGTCAAGTTATTAGATGTCATTGGATTTAGAAAAAAATCTACCACAATAAATAAAAAAATGTATATATTGCCATTTGAAAAAAAAAATTGACTGTCGCCTTCGCATTGAAGTTAATGTGGGAAAAATTCAAATTAATACCTTCTTGTGGTACTTCGCCGACTAATTAATTATTTTTTTTTTTTCTGAAATCGGGCAATAAATAATTGAGTTAGAGCGTGGGGCGTTTTTTAGGAATCACCCTGTACAAAACTTCTGTAACTTTTTTGTAGCTAGTAAGATGAAACGATAATTAGTCACTGTTACCACTTTCAGCGAACAACCTGTATAGCATGTATTTATAGATAATTTTGATTAAAGTAATTTTAGTTAAATTAATTAATGGCCGTTTTAATTTTATAAAAAGAAAATATAAAAATATATTGACAGTATTAACTCGGTTACCTAACACACCGTTTTGTCTTACATGGCAGCTAGACGTTGCTTATTCAGCTCTTTTGCATGCAAACGTTGCATGCAAACAGTAGGTACCTACATATTTTATTTTGTAATTTACTTAATTGAAATTCATATTTTTAATTGACTACATGCTAGATTGGTAGCTTATAATTACGTGCAGTATTTCTATTGAATAATCCTACACCCAAAGGCACACAGGGGAATTGATTATATACAGCGTGTATCTGAATTGCTTGGCCAAACTTTACCAACGTGATGTATGAAACAAAAGTGTAATAAAAGTTTCTATATACACGTGCCTAAAATTGCTTCCTTTAAAAGTTACGCGCGAACTTCAAGATCGATGCAAGCTAGTAAAGACAGCGGGGAATGTGATGGATTTTTGCGTGGGTGTGAGCACGGATTAATTTGAATTGATTCAGTTCATATTTTGAATATTATATATTTTCGCTCATACAAAACTCCATTGCATATCCCGACTGTTATAAAAAAGTTGTTATTTCAAATGTTTATCTAAGTTTTTCAAGTGTTGAAGTCGAATTAAATATTACGTTATTTCTTAACAATTAAGTGACAAACAAACAAAGTTTCACATTTTCAAAGTTAGTTATGAATTTTACTAATGAGGAAATGACAAACATATATTTCACGTATGAGCGAGCAAACGGCAACTGTAATTTGGCTCAACGGCTTTATTCTGAAAAATTTCGAAATTGAAGATGTCGATCTAAAGGAATTTTTGCGGCGTCTTCGTAAGAGAGGAACTTTTAAACGGAATACTGTTGATAGTGGGGTTCAAAAAAACGCTTTTTTGTGGGAGAGAGGTAAAAATCTTCATAAAGACACCTGTCGGTCCATGATTAACAGGCGAGTCAGGTTTTCCACAAAGGACACGATATGCCAACCACCGGCAGCGTGCACTGCCAGCAATGGGACATCAATAAACCAGCAGACCATGTCCGGCGAGAAGACTGACTAAAAACCTCTCTGGGCCTTTGGTGTGGTTTTCCCTGGAACAGGAAGCTTGGAATATTATTTATCCTATATTTCTGACGGTGTCGGTGGCTGTTCAGAAGAACGGGAAGTTGAAGAAGATTTACTCGATAGAATTGCAGAGAATTACAAAAACAGCACGAGGTATGGAGAGAGTTTTGCATGAACAGCTATGTACCCATACCAAAGCGAGTGCAGAGTATTAGTAAAACTGATTTTCAACCACTAATGTTATTTTGTAACCAGTTTCTGCAACAGTATATCAATCCGAACTTCTAAACTGTTGTGCTTTTTACGGACGAAGCATAATGACCACCTATGGCCAAAAGAAAATCCTCACGCGATTACACAATCAAGACACCAACAAACTTTACAGGAATTTTTGTAAAATGAAGTACCTATCTTACTCGAGGACGTTCCGTTGGAAACACGCCCTGACTTGTTTTTCATGCAAGACGGTGCTCCACCACAGGCTTGTTGCTTGTCGCAAAATTGGCGGATGACTCGAAACAAAAATGTGTAGATCTAAAATAATTTTTGAGTTATAACTAAATAAAGGCCGCCAATCATACAATAGTTAATTACTGTTACTAAAGGAATTTCTTCAAAATATTATTTCCATCCAAAAAAAAATTTAAAACGCCGCGTCACGTATTCGGTTTTTAAGGAACGGGGAATGTTTACACCTGCATTATATCTCAACCTCCTATTAAGAAATTGTCTGTTATTGGTCAATTTTATTTAACTGTAAGATATATAATTTTCTTCTTGATGAGAAAGGGAAGAATTTAATGTTAATCACTCGTCCGCCAGTTCTGGGACAGCCTGTATAGGCCTGATGGTACGATACAATAATGGCGTATAATAGAGAAGATAACCAAAGTACGAATCCACACTTTAAGAAGGCAGTACCGATGTAAACATGCGGTCGTCTGAAATATTAAAAATTTTATCAATATCGAAAGTAATATTTTGGGGTTTTCCTTATAAATAGGCTAAGAAAATTTCTTTTTGTTTATTGGTATTATATTTATCATGTCAATTAATTAGAGCAAAAATTACACCTCTTTCATACATGGTGTTCGGAAAATATAACACCAAAATCCCATTAGCTTTTAGAGGGTTGAAATATGATCGTTGAAATTGTGTTAGATTTTAGATTTTAATTTAAAATTCAAATATTTTCTCGTTCTCTTACAATGTCCCCTCTTCTTTCATACTCCATAAATTGAATAATTTCTTCGTGGTTATACTCATATCCAATAAATTATTAGCATTATTATTTATTATCAATAATAATAATAATAATAGTATATTGTATGGTTAGTATAGCAAGTGGTATATTTCACGCCGATGATTTCAAACGGAGCAAGCGGGAATATCACTTCCTGTATAAACAGTACATACTATTTCTTTTCTGATAGAAATACATTAACTACTATTTTATTACATTATGATGTGATGAGTTGTTTAAGATTACTACAGTCATAGCTTGATCACGGTAGCCCATGACTGCGCTTTACAAAACCACTATTTTTAATTCATGTGACTTACAGTCTAATAAGCTACACAAATATGCAAGAATATGTAATTTAAACCTAATTTGTAAATAAAATGTTAGGTGAGATTCATTTCATGGGCTTCCGATCATAATAAGCGAATTCCAGTGTAGTACACGAGATGAAAGTGTACCAGATTCAGCTCAATTATACCCCAATTTACGCTTGATTGGAACTTGTTGTATAGGCTGTTTTACGAATGATTATACTTGAGGGTATTTCTAACATTCGTGTGGTTCAATTTTAAACATAATGCCAGAGCCTTTAAGGGGTAACACTACATTAGCGGCAGAAAATAAGGCCTAACTTTGACAATTTATTTTGGGAGTATGAAAAAAGGAATAGGATTTCTTTTGAGACGGTTTATTTAGTACATATTACACTATAAAAAACAAGTTTTTTATTATAATTTTCATACTAAATGGAGGCCCATCTTGAAAAAAGTGTTTTTTACACATAGCTTCACGGGAGGAGGGTTTTCTCGTAAAGTATAAGACTTGTCACAAAAACAAAAAAAAAAATTATAATCTATATATTATTAGGTATGGGACTACGTAGTTTTTTTTTAACAAATTTTGAAAAAATGGTACAGTTTTGAAGAAATAAATCGATTTTTGTTCAAGAATTAACTGCTACGTATACTCCCATAGCGAATGTAATTGTGCCAAATCGATCCATGCAAAGGTGTTCGAGTAATCCGTCCTCCCAATTTGAAAAAAGTGGTTTCGAGAAAAACGCGTTGAAGTTGTACGAACATTTAGCGCGCGCTCCTGGGCGCTGCGGCAAAATTGACAATTGAACCTTTTAGAAAATTTTTTTCGCTGCAGGACCAACTGCATATTGTTTTTATGCCCCCAAAGTATTTTTTAAGCCAAAAAAAAACGATTTCTCCAAAATCCTAGAGTCGTGTTACTCCTTAATGCTGTTTATGAATTCTAATTGTATTGTATAATTCATAAATAAACGCGAAGACATTTTACCAAAAACTTATTATTATTAGTGGTCAACAGCTATAATTAAATTAAATTTTTTGGATGAAATTAACAATGAAACGGTTATTTTAAAGTTTTCTTGACCCTATCAAGCTTTTTTGAATATCAATACAGTATAATAATAGCCAAATTCATTTGTATATTGGTTATAACCGCCCACCACTTAATTGTTTCAAAACGGCTTGTACATACCTATGTAATCCAATTAAGCGGCATCTACTATAATTTGATAATTAAAAGGAAATAAAGCTTCTCTATTTAATTTACAAGTATGGTCTAATACTCTAATGTATTCAATACTTTTCTTTTTACATTCCAGTTATTTGATCATTTTTATATTGTGTATTATATGTGTATTATATATTATATGTGTGACTGTTTGGTGCGGTTTATGGTCCGGCAGGGTCATTGGACCCAAAAATGTTCGAGTTTTACGAACCGTCTCTGCCAAATTTTCACCATTTTTATAGTGAATTTTAATAATTTCAATGCGTTGTTGAAGCGTGTATCGTTCCATTTTTATTAATGGCGTAGTTTCTACTTGTCAAATGTCAAAAAATTACAGCTCCAAAAGTGACATCTACCGAAATAACGGGCTATTCAAAATAACACCTCTTATTGGAAAACCCTATAGATAAAAATTCCTAACTGTGTGTATATATATCTTATAAGAACACACTTACTGAGATTATTGTTTGTAGAATATTGATCATTTTCAATAGTGGTCGTAGAAAAATATATTTACTTTAGAAACCGACTACTGCAGAATGACAATTACATGAATTAATTCGTAATTTAAAAAATTGAAAAAAAAACATATTTTAAGAGGTTTATAATATAACAACGCCAATCCGAAAATGCGCTAATAAAAAGTAACTAGTACAACAAATCATGGCTAGGTAAATTTTTAAACTGAAATTATTTTATTTCTGTTTAACAAAGAAAGACAAGCAAAATAATTAGGATAACAAAGTCAGAATGCAATGATGCCTAGATAATTTCTAAATTAAAATTAAAAAAATTACATAGCCACGGTTACTTTCTATCTTTGTTATGTTACTTACTTTGTTGGTGTTTCTTTGTTGCATACATTAATTTCTTATTGTCAGGTTTGTTTTCGGACAATCGGTATGATCTCTAATAGTACCTATCGACAAAAAGGAATTTGCTTTTAATTATTTAATGCAAAATTGGGAACTTGCAGTAACCATTACAAATGTTTTATTATTTCCACAGACAATCTTTGAAACATTTAACTTTTAAAACGCTGTAAACGAATGAAGACGTTAAAAAGTGATCTAACATGCAGCTTCAATTGCATATTTTCTACTGTTCTTGTAACTACATAATTTACCAAAGATAATTTCAACTATTGTTATTTATACCTATCATGAAATGTAACAATAATAATGTTATACATACATATATTGTATTGCGAAGTAAAATATTTGCTGTGAACTTCATTTTAATTTAATAAATAACTTTATTTCTTTAATGTGGATTTATTAAATCTGATAAAATGCTTGATGGTCAGAAATATCTGTTATTGCGTTACCATTTATGATCATTTAGGCCATACTCAAGGTAACGCGATGATAGTTGACAGGTATTAACTACCTAAACCCGAATAAATTAGTTTGCAAACAACATAGGTATTGTAAAGGACAGAATTACTATAAAGCAAACTTGCGTTTCTGGTGTTTTTTATATTTGGTAAGGATGGATTAGATATCCTATACAGTTTGACAAATAGTTTTCATCTGCCGAGACAACTCCAACATATAAAATATATCTTGTTCCGTCACATCTCTAGAATAGGAAATTTTAAGAATATACAAAATTATTTCCAATTTATGAATTTCGCCATCTTTCAAAATTACACCAGGCCGAACTAAACTAAACTGAACTAAAACGACTTCAGCATTGGTGGTTTGGTATAGCAATTGCATCTGAATCCTTTCTATTATATTTTTGATAAGGTTACATGAACTACGAGTATACAATGTATTCCAAAATTCGCGGAACAGCTCCGCACTACGGCTTTAAGTAACGATAACGGAACGCGGAATAAACATTTAAAAAATTGCAGGTTGTTTATTCCAGAAGATATCGGCCTTTTTCTAAAGGTAAATGTGACAACACATTGAGTTCATCCTAATAATGATTAAGGTACTTGAGTTGTCTGTTCCCACGGAAATCAGAATAATGAAATATTTTTTTATTATAACGTTACCAACAAATACGATAAAAGTCAAATGTGTCACCGAGATGAGATTAAAATAATAATTTTATAATAAATGTTCAAAGTTTTGTCCGTGCTGATCTCTACATATTTCCACTCTCCTAATTATATTTCCCTGCACTCTTTCTAACATTTCCTCATCTATCGAACGAGCTGCTTCAAATATTCGGTTAACTAAATCTGCTTCATTTAAAACTGGTGTTCTGTACACCAAATACTTAATGTGACCCCAGAAGAAAAAGTCCAAAGGGGTGAGGTCCGGAGATCTAGCTGGCCAACCTGGCCAACGGTCCACCTGGTCCTATCCACCTTTCAGGAAATTGTTCATTTAACCAGTTTCTCACTGGTGCTGCATGATGAGCGGAAGCACCATCCATTTGCAGCCACATATTATTGATTACCGCTAGTGGAACTTTATCGACTAAATTTTGGAAACCATTTGTCAAGAATTCTAAACAATTGGCCCCAGCCAGTCTATTAGGTATAATGACTGGCCCGCCCCATTAACCGATTTCCGATAATGCCTCCCCAAACATTTACACTGAAGCTATGCTGGTAGTTAGCTGGTCTGAATACGTGAGGATTTTCCAAAGCATAAAAATGTGAATTTCTTTGATTGCAAAATTCATCCCGTGAAAATTTGCTTCGTCAGTCCACAAGATTTTTCTATAAAACAGAGGATCTCTTTGTATTTGTGCTAAAAACCAGTTACAAAAATTTTCACGACGTGGAATGTCTTCAGGTACTAAAGCTGGAACTTTTCTGTAATGATAGGGGTGAACCGCTCATCCTTAATTATTCGGCCAACTGAACTGTGTGATATGTCCAGCATATTAGCGATTTCACGTGTTGTTGTTGGATTGTCTTCTAATAAATTGAAAACAGCATCCTCTATTTCAAGGGTTCTTGTAGTTCTTGGACGACCTCTATTCCGATAAAAAGCAGCCGTTGGTGCTACGCTTCCTGTTTCTCTTACCCTTCGGTCTAATCGTCTAAAGACATTACTACTAGGATGTCTTCTCAGAGGATACCTGTCGCGATAGACCCTAGCAGCAGCAGCAGCATTATTTTCGCATTCTCCCAGCGCCAAATGCATGTCTGCATATTCGTTGTTTGAAAACATTTTAACATGACAGGACAAATTGACAACGGTTTTTTCTAGTCACGATGAGATTTATAAGCCATGTTGATTTGATTTTTTTTTTAATGATAAAGTGGTTTAAAAGTAAATTCAGAGCAATGTTGCCGTGTGTTTTTTCAGGTAAAACTGGCGTAAAATACTTTTCTGGAAATGGTATATTTTGAAGAGTGATCGACTACAAACTTGGTTATAGTTATTCAAAATTATTATGCAAGTAATTATAAACAGCAATCTTTAAAAAATATTTTCCAGTAATCTAGTTAAACGACATCAAATGTACAAACTTTAGATATTTATATCTTCAAAATTAATAGCGATGGAATTTTTTCTATATTTTTCTCATAATAATCTTATATAATCATGATCCATCGAGGTGTTCCGCGAATTTTGGGATACGTTGTAGATACTAACTCAGTGAGATAAAAATTACAATACCAACAAACGTGGTAATTTTTGAACGGTTAAAAGACTGTAAAAAATATTTTTTTAAACTTTATGTTGATAGTAATGGCATTTTACGTCTGTCAGTTTAAGATATAGCACCAAACGGTCCTGTCGAAAGAAGCAAAAAGAAACTTCCGATGAGGAAAATTTTATCTTCAATATTCTGTAACATTTATAGTATTAAGTACTGATTACTACTAACATTAAGTAAAAAAAAATTTTTTCACAGGCTTCTAACCGTTTCTGGAATTAAAAACACCATTGTAGGTAGTAATTGATTAAATTTTAATAGAAAAATAGCAAAGGATTTCATTGAATTTATTTATTAATGAGTCGGTCTGCCTCTATTATTTACATATTATCTGACTCGCTGTGGTGTTTATTTTAGTAGGTGATTTAAGGCTTCTTGAGATATTCTATCTCAAGCAACTTACAATGCGTGGTGGAGAGCTTTCATCAATCTCCTTCGCATCATGTCCCAATGCTCGATTCATGACAAGTCAGAAAAACTGGAAGGTCACGTCGTAAGATTAACATGGGTTTCTTGATAGATATAGAGAACATTACTTCCTTAATGTACCGCTAAACTTACATCAAAGAAGACTTATTAACATGAACAATAGGAGCTCATACCATTATCCCCCCGCCCCGTTTCGGTTCACTGGCTTCTCGAAAACAAATATTGAGAATCGTGCATTTCTTTACGTCATCTTCAGGTCTGCATGCAGAAACGAAACATACCATTCTACGCTACTCAAAGTACCAATTCAGTCTTGGTCTAAATGCCCCCAAACGTTGCTGCCGACGTTTAGGATGTAAGGATACCTAATGCAAATATTATGATCATATATCAAGGTAAAAAAGACGGTAGCTGCCGTGGGACACCCCGTAAGAGCGAAGCTCTAAACTAATTCAATATTTAGAATCAAAACTTTATCTGGAATGAAATTTTCACCGTCGGTGGATGAACTAGTGTGATACATTATTCCAATGTTTCCACTATTTGCACTGTTTACACTTTTATCAAACACATAACATAGCATATAAACACCAACAGCTGTATGCAAGAGAGAGAGAGAGAGAGAAACAGAAGAAACTGCGCAGATTCTCTGTCTCTCTCTCTCTCTGACAGCGCTGCGACATTACACTCTGATGCCTACTCTCTCTCTCTCTCTCTCTCTCTCTCTCTCTCTCTCTATCGTCGATTTCGCGTCTCACACCGAAGCGTCTTATTACACTTTTTGCCGGTTCGCTCTCGCCGCAGAACCTCGCTAAAATACCTTCGCTCTAAAAACTCGGAAACCGGTTAACCGTTTGAAGTGTCGACTGTCTTTACGAAACGATCCGTCAACAATTGATCTTGTGCTGCAGGATCGGTTTCTTAGTACCATTATCTGATGCAGCTTGGTATCCCATTGTTGGCAACATTGCGTCAAGTAGGTTTCTTTTGGGTTAAGACGGTTTGTAAACCGTAAACCAATAATTCGATCTCTCTTGCATGGTCTAACCCAACGGCTCCTCAAGTTTTAAACATTGCAACTCATTTTTTAGAAACTGAATCTATAGCGACCTACTTCATCCTCGGCACATTACATTTTTCTTCAGAGATACTAGACTAGCAATAAAAAAATCTTTTTATTTTATTTAAGCGGCCTACACATGAAGCGACCCACTAGTGGGTTGCGCCCTTAGAACAGAGAGTGGTAGGAAGGAGCATTATGCAAGGTTGCAGGGGAACGGGAAGGTTGATGCAAATGGCGGATCCTTGTCAGTGGCGTATCGAATAGGATTTCCATCGCATATTTTACGCCTGCAAGTAAAACTTTTTTCTCTCGTCTTGGGGAAAACTGAAAATTAAAATTTTTTATTATAGGCCAAATTAAGTTAAAACTAGTTTATTTTCACTCACAAAACAAAAAAATTCAATATTAAAACTTTGTAATTTTGTTCAAGAATTACCCACGCACGCCAATGAACCGGCTTGTCAATGTCAATGTCAACATAGACTCAAAATAATATTTTTGCCTGAATTTGAACCTAATTGAATTTTAAATAAAATAATAAACATTTACCGATGAAACGTGATCCCTTGAGAAGTAGTCTTGGGCGTTTTGGTGCAGCCACACGCAGCACAACTCACCATGTTACACAAATGTTTTAGTTCTAAGTTTCTTTCAACTATCAACTATTAACTATCACTAAAGTCTTAAAAACTATAAATACACTATACTCTACTCGATCCACCACAAAAATTACAAACTAAGGTCTTTAAATCACAAAAAAACACTCAAAAACCACTTGGCATAGAAAACATAACAAACGATGTGTCAAAACGAGGTTGATACAAATGGCCGAATTTGTTCCCCACCTGCCGTCCATAATCGGTAGCAAATGCTCCTTCCTCCCACTCTCTGTTCTAAGGTTGCGCCTCATAGTTTGGGAATCGTTGGCCGAGGCATAGCCGCGCTCTCAAAACACTCGAAACGGAAGAATGATAATAATGAATTATGAAAAGATGTTATTTAAAAACAATTAAAAATAAATTAAAAAAGCATGTGTTGGGGCTAAAATTGACCCCCCTTGGTCACCTGATGGTTAATCACCATTCAAGTCACAAGAAATCTAAAGGAAAACACCGACTGAGAAAATTAGAAAAAACTGACAGAAATACCGAATTACGATTTGATCCAAAAATTTAATTAATTAAATCCATTGGTAGCCCGACATTTCTGCGAAGTTTGGTCAAATAAATCCCATCCTTCTTGGGTTTGCGATTTTAATGTAACTGAGAATATATCGCACTTCGGTTGCAAGAGTCGCACAACTCAAAATAACAAGTTTAGTATAAATTGAAAAAGTAATAGATTTTCTTCTGTCAAAATCCACAATTTTCTTCTGTTAAAGTTCATAATTTGGTGCAAAATTGTTTAGGTTACCATAAATAAAGCGTTTTTCAATAGGGACGCTCGATTTTAAAGTGTAAATAAAACAAGTTGTGTGTGATATATCTATTCAATTTTTTTCTATTTGAAAGTGTATTTTATGGTATTAAGTGTGGAATATAACGTCGTTCAAATTTCCGCCGCGGTTTTGCTTGGTGGCACGTATTCAGGAGGTTTAATTTTCAACGACTTTGTCGCATTTTTATTCTCGCCATAACCGTCCTGCCGAATCGACTATTCGACGTTTGGTGGCCAAATTCGAATCTATCGGCTCGATAAATAATCAGCCAACACCAGTACGTTACGGAAACGCAAGATCTACTGAAAACATCCCTGCTGTGCTTGAGAGTGTACGGGAAAACCCAAGGCAGTTAATTTCTCGTCGTTCACAAGAACTTGGCCTTTCTGTGATTTCAACTTGGCGAATTTTGCGTCGTGACTTGGGTCTGCACCCGTATAAAATCCAACTAACCCAGGAACTTAAGCTAAACGACCATATAGCCCAGTAAAAATGTATTTTTATCCTGCAAAGGGTCGGTCAGGTTTGGTTTTTTGAAATGTTTTATCATAAATGCCCCTAATGTAAATGTCCAGTTTTTGACCGCGCAACCTTTCCGGAAAGTATTGAAAAAGGGGGTTGACCTAAAAAAAAACACGTTTTTGAGTACGCTGCGCAAACGGATTTTTGGAAAAAAAATAATTTTGACTCATTTAAATACCTGACGATATAGGCATTCAGAATCGAATCGAAACCGCTACTCTAGGACCAATAGTTTATGAGCTACGATTTTTTGAAATTCACCAAATTAACTGTTTTTGCTGTTATCTCACGTTTCGTGCGCTCCAGGCTGATGCACTGGTTACATCGAAACAAATGATATGGCACTGTAATGGGCATTAAATGCTCTTTACTATGGTTTTTTGTTTGATCCAATCGGATGAAAAATGACCACACGTCGCGCAAACAAGCTTGGAAAATTATTGAAAAACTGCCCATATTTAGTATTGTTTCATTGTGCTCTCAAACCTGCCCATTATAACCAATCTCAAAAATTTTACATTCCATGAATACGTGACAGCTTATGGGGCACAGAAGTGCAATTTTTTTTTGTTTTTGCTACTGACACCCTTGGACCAGTGCAGCTTTATTTCAAACGGGGCGTGGACTCAAAAATAACGAAAACGTCAAAATTCTCCTAGACTCCTGAAAGTTGGCACGTGCAATCACGTGTATGTGTAGATAAAAAAACTAAATATTTCAATCTTATATTTTCATTTGAAATGTCTCTTCATGCTCTATTCAAAAAAGCTATGGTTTAAAAATTTACTGCAAAAATGAAGAGTAAAAAAAATTAATCTGTTTAACGAAATAAAATTTTAAACTATAGCATTTTTGAATAGAGCATGAAGAGACGTTTCAAATGAGATACCACAAGCTCCCCATTTCCATTTAAAAATTTGGGGGTTGCAACTGTCACTCGAAGGGGGTTGAGGTTAGGAATAAAATTTTCACTTTACAGGATATCATTGCCATAACCGTCAACGGCGAGCGCTACAGATCGATGATAAGTAACTTCTTGTGGCCTAAACTGGACGATATGAATACCGATAACATGTGGTTCCAACAGGACGGTGCTACGTGCCACAGAGCACATGCCACGATGGAAATTCTGGACGAGCGATTTGAGGGCATGGTCATCTCGTACGATTTAAGCCTTTAGACTTCTTCCTTTGGGGCTATCTTAAATTGCAGGTCTATGCGAATCAACCGCAAACAATTGACGCTCTAAAAGTCAACATAACAAACGCCATCCAGCAAATTCAGACAGATTTATGCGACAAAATCATTGACAATTTGACCTTCCGAATACGTGCTACCGAGCAAAGCCGCGACGAACATATGAACGACGTTATATTCCACACTTAATGCCATAAAATATACTTTCAAATGAAAAAAAAATTGAGTGGATATCTCACACACAACTTGGTTTATTTACATTTTAACATCTAGCGTCCTTATTGAAAAACCCTTTATGTGCTACCTTTGAAATTATAAGAGTGTGGTAATAATTATATTTTAATATATTTTTGGAGACAAAAATATTTTAAAATTTTTGAGTTGTGTCACTCTTGGAGCCGAGGTGCGATATGTTATTTTAAAGGTAATATACGAGGGGCGGTCTTAATATTTCCGAACTAGACATGAAAACAAAAGACAAGATCAACAACACTGGGTGTTAGATCTGGACTATAAGGGGGACAGTTAATTTCTTCGAAGCCACAATCAGCAACAGCAGCTTTTTAATGTTTTGACTTGTACACTGGCGCATTGTCATGGAGCAACGACACATCTTGCGTCAGTTTTTCGCGTCTCTTCACTTTAATAGAATCTCCTAAACGATGCATTGTGGCGTGTTTGTGAGGGAGTTGTTTCAGTAACACACCGGTTTGACTAGATTTTTATTTAACATTAGAGAAATATTTACAAGTTACTTTGATACAGAAAACACGTATGTGAGATCGATTGATGTCGTTTGGAGGTGAGGACGGACTCCCTGAAGCTCATCGAAATTTTGTTTTTATGCAAGCCTCAGGGAGGTCGGTCTTTTACCTGCAAGGGCAGTTTCTGGTAGTCTGGTGACGGCGGTACACTTACACATGTCATCGTACATATGCAAGTGTCTTTTCCAGATATGTCTAGGCGCTGTGATGGAAAATGAACCGTTCGTCGGTGTCACAGCACCATGTTATCATACTACCCTTATTCAGATAATAAATCAGCAGAATTCCCTGAGAGTCTCAAAAAATTGTTGCTATTATTCTTCCTATAGAAGGGGTAACTTTAAACTTCTTAGGAGGGCCGGAGTCCTTAACATGCCACTGCATCGACTCTTGTTTTGATTCAGGATTATATTGATGAACCCAGGTTTCGTCTCCAGTGACAAGTCGATTGATAATTAAATCTGGTTCGCCCCCACAGCGCGCCAAAAATTGTTCATACGCCTCTACCCGGACACGCATTTGGAATGGCGAAAGCATTCGCGGAATCCATCTTGCACTAACCTTTGTCATTCCAAGGTACTCGTGTAGAATTCTCAAAACCATGATTTCTGAAACACCTAGGGCCAGTTGCAGAAACGAAGTTAACAGCGGCGTCAGCTAATAGAGCGTTAACTAGATTTATGATTGGCTGCCAGCAAACTGCAGAATATAATTTTTTTCTCATATATCCCCAGATGTTTTCAATAGAATTTAGATCCGGAATTTTGGAAGGCCAAAGTAGTAAATTAATTTCATTTTCATCCATCCACTGTCTTGCAATCCTTGCAGTGTGAACTGGGCAATTATCCTGCGAGAGAAAAAAAATTGTAAATGTATTTTTAAACTCAAAATTAAATTATTTTTCTTACCTGTTGAAAAATGAAATTGTTGGGAAAGGTAGTTCTCACGGATGGTAACAAAACATTTTCCAATATTTCTCTATAGTGTTCTCCATGTATTTTTCAGCTTACTCCAGGTCCATGAACACTTATCCATCCCCAAAAATTAACCGAAATTTGACCAAAATTTGTTATGTGTAATTTTCATGAAATCTAGAATTTCTTGGTCTGTAAACGCGTAATTGCAAGATTGGAAACATTTTTCATCTAAAAAAATTACAAAACATTTTCCAAAATTTTTCATCGGTATTTAAAAACTGATTAGCAAATTGTAGTTGGTTTGCTCTGCTTTCATCAGTCAAAAACGGCTTCTTCGCAACTGCGTAATTCTTTAAACGGATGTTTAATTCGACGCCTTGACGTTCTAACGGAACCCGGAAAATGAGTTTCCTCATCAGCTTTTGCTGTTGTAGAAAATGAATTCTGTGTGATAAAATTTACCCAATCTTCATGAGGTTCAGATACTCCAAATTGCCACACAAAAATTGCCACACAAGTTAGCAAGGCATATGTGATTAAATAACAACATAATGGAAAATGTCATCAAAATTTAAAACAGCTGTACGGGTATATAAAGACCGCCCCTTGTACCTATGTTCCTACGTATAATTCTTATAAAATAAAAACATTGGTTAATACGTGGCATCTAATTGAAACGAAGTTTATTTAACACATTTAAAAGAGGCAAATTAATTATCAGGTTTATTTAATGATAAAGTTTTTAATGAAAAACTGTGTCCTTCATTAAAATTGTTTTCCCTTTTTAACCGGTAAACGGAAAAATCATCAAAACATAGATCACCTTGTAAGTTCTAATTAGGCCTTTAAAAATTAACTTTAATTGATGTCTGTATTTTACAGGTATAATAATTTAAAAACGAATTTATTTGTGCTGTAATATTATCTATTTTTATTTTCTATAAACATTCGCAGCACAAAAGATGCCAAAAGATGTGTTTTCAGTAGTTATAAATATTGTATACCGAAATAAAAAGTTAATGTGAAAGATATTATTTGTAGTCGCCGTTTAATCAATGAAGTAGTTCATTTTTGATAACATTCATTATAGTAGATTTTATTATCTATGTACTGAATGTTTTAATTGCAATTAAAGTGAAAATTTTGTGAATAAAACGTACAATATATTATAATGGTGTATGTTTAATGTACTTATACATTAATTGTGCAGTAATTGCTAAATTTGGAAATTTAATTTATTAAAATAGTTTCTTGTTCAGCAAATAAATTCACCTTATACAAATATCCTTGTTGGTTGTGTTTTCATTGGTTTCTGGTGAGTCAGCGTTGACGCAAGGTTGTAGAATGCACGGTTCGAGCCACAGGTTGATTTCTTTAGTTATTTTGCGTGATTTTGTGAATATTAGTGCTTTTAAGAATTAACAGTATCAGTGATAACGCGGTTTAATTCGTCTAATTATCTATTTTATATTCTTAACACATTTGATTTGTTTTTTTAAAATTTTTAACCCATATAATAATAACGCGAACTTTCAACTTTGTGTCTCATTTTAAATTTCTTATTTGCAAAAAAATTGTAAAAATAGTGCTGGAATTATTTTGTTTATAGTAACAAGTTGCTTACCGCGATTTCGTATTCACCCTAACCTTTCTCACATCTGTCACATACACATGTATGGATGTAAACAGTCGAAAATAGGAGTTTTATTGAGCGTATGACTCATAGCAGATTTGTTATGTATAAAAAATATTAGAATATACAAATTTTGTTCGAAGTAATTACTTGTGCGTTTTGTTTTGTGAAATAACTAAATGTGAGCGATTAAAAATCAAGTGCTGTAATCAGATAAATGTAAATCTTGTGCGGTGATGAGGTCATCAAAATAATTAGTAAGTAAGATGTGATCATTACATAAGTGCACTGAAAACCTGTGTTTATGTAATACGATTGCAACAATGCTGAATTGAAATTTTACCAGGGTAATCATCGAATCAAAAGAGTGAAAGTAAAAAAAAGTAAAAAGATTGTTCTACTAGAATGTTGTAAAGTTTATAAATAACCGGTGTAGAGATGTTTCTCACTATTGATAACACGAAGTGGTTAGGTACCTATCTATCTATTTTATTTATTTTAAATGCTGTGTGTTGGCATTTATTAAATTTCAAAAATCAAACAGCTAATTGAAAGAAATATTTTTTACAGAAAAATGTATTTTGTGAGGAAAGGATTTTCAACCAGTTGTATTGAAACATCTCATTAATTTGCTCTTTTCTCCATTTTGTTTCCTTATATGATTACAGTTTTATTTCTTTTACGTTTATAAAACTGTTTCACCTATTTTATTTATTGAGGACATTTTAAAATTTACCTGCATTATGTGTGAGTAAATTAGAGAATATTATAACGATTAAAGTTATTGTCAGTAAATTTATTTTCGAACTGTTTTAATTACGCGCGCTTGCCAACGTTAATAGTTATTTAACCAACAAGTGCGTTAATGAGAGCGATTAATAATCGAGACAGTTTAACGTGTGAGCGTAGCGAGCACGTTAATTGTTGTCGAGATTATTAATCGCCGATTAACGCAAAAGTTGGTTACACTATTTTTCCGGTGATCGAAAGTTATGAAATTGAAGAGAATGTAATTTTTTCCGTGTAAAAAATTTCAATAGATATTGAAATCAAGCATGCCACGCAGTTTAAATTAACAAATCAAATTAATCAAATCAACGGTGCCATGACTTACAAAAATGTCAAAGCTGTGACATTCCAACTGAACTTTTTATAAAGTTTACTTATTTTATTGTTGCTAACTTTTATATAAATAGTATTACCAAACATAAAGTAAGTAATTAATTCAATTTGTAGTGCTTATTGGTATATTTTATTTTCATTTTGTCATACAATGCAATTTACGAAGGAAAATGTTTACTTACCTGCAAACCGGTCCTATTGTTTTTGCAACAACTTTTTTGGATTATCAACATAAAAAAGTGAGGTTAAGAACCAGTAAATGCAATCACAATTTTATTGTTGCAAGGCGTCATCTCAGTGACTTATCCGCTTTCAACACTAAATAGTATGTAACAGTTGATTAAAAATCATCAGGAGCTAATCGGAGAAGATCCCTTTTTTGACATCAAGCTTCGTGTTTACATTGAAATATTAGAAATACCTTAAAATATTTTTGGTTGCCTAGTTACCGGAATCGTGCATTAATGAAAAATCATTCATTAATGAGGGTCATTAATGCACGATTTCCTATTCACTAAACCGGTCCGTAAATCAACGATCATCGGAAAAATTTTATTAAGCTATTCTTTGAAAAAATAGATCTCGATTATTTTATTACTAATTTAAGTGTATTTCTAGTGAGAAATATACCCACTTTTAGTATTAAATTAGCAAATTTACATACCTAATAGTAGATATTAAGTTTAATTAGTATTATTTTAAACTACGTATGCTGGCCATCTGACAAAAGTAGTACGTAACCTTCTTAAATAAATTTCTCCTACACAAATCATCGTTTAGAAAGTTTGATTGACATCAACAAAAAAATTGGTTAGTCAGTGCACTCGTGTAGAAATTAGGAAGATTTATAACCTGTTTCTAATAAAAGTACCTACAAATGAAAGTACAGTAGAATCCGGTTATAACGAACCTCAAGGGACCGTCAAAATTGGTTCGTTATATCCGAAGTTCGTTATAAGCGTTAATGAGAGAATAAATGCAAGAGTGTTTTATGAAACCTTTATTGTCTAATATACATATGCAAATGAATAAAACAATTATAAATATAAGGACTAAACTTAAGTAATTTTATTTGAAATAATTTGTTATTTTCGACTGAACTGTCGCATTTTTGAAGTGTAAATTGTCCACATACATTTCAACGGCACTAAAATGTTCAATAATTGAGTTCGGCGCACCATAAAACTGTAAAAAATTTCGAAGGTTTTTAATATTTCTCACAGCTTCGTGTGTAGATACAATGTTTAATGCTGGTGCTTCCGACTCATCCTCACTGGCTTCTTCTTGGTCACTTTTGCCTTCATCTACCACAGATGCAACAATATCTTCGTCGCCCAAATATTCTGTTGTGACTAATAAATTGTCTACATTAATATAGTCATTCATGTTTAAGATTTCTAAAAAGTTTGAATTTTCTAATTGTTCCGTTTGCTTTTCTTTTTGCAACCACTCATTTATAGGCAAGTCATCATCAGATCCAAAATCTGATATGGTATCATCATCAAAACGAAACCCACCTTTTTGGAAACACTTAACTATTGTCGTTTGTGTAATTTTTCGCCAAGATTTATCAGCTAAATTGATGGCTTGAAGGATGTCAATTGAAAAACTTTTTCCCTCATCAATGCTACGCACAATTTCTACTAAAAGCATCTGGCGATAGTTAGCTTTAAAAGAGTGAATTATACCCTGATCCATGGGTTGTAGCTTGGAGCTGGTGTTTGGTGGTAAAAATATAAGTTTGATGGATTTTAGTTCCGTAACATTAGGATGTGCTGGACAATTATCGACCAACAATAAAATTTTTCGCTTTTTTCTTCGCAGTTCTTGATCCCATTCACGGAGTTCGGCAGTAAAAATTTCACCCGTCATCCATGCTCGCCGGTTGGCTTTGTATTTAACGGGTAAATTTTTAACATTTTTTAAACAGCGTGGATTTTGCGATTTCCCAATGATAAGAAGTTTTCTTTTTTCTGTACCGGACAAATTCGCACAAACTAACACTGTTATTCTGTCTTTGGATAACTTTCCACCTTTGCAGTGTTCTCCCTTGAATTTTAGCGTCTTATTCGGGGTTAATTTGTAGAACAAACCAGTTTCGTCCGCGTTAAAAATATCATCATCGTTAAATTGTCTGCGAAGTTCTGGCCACACTGTATTTAACCAATTTACCACTACATTATCATCTACTGACGCTGATTCACCAGAAATTGTGCCGCCACAAACGTTGTGACGTTTTTTCCATCGGTTTATCCAGCTATCACTGCACGTAAAGTCATTTTCTTGAGTAAGTCTTTTGCCAAAGTCCTCAGCTTTTGTTTTTAAAACACTACCACTAATCGTTACATTATTTAGTCTTTGTTGCGTAAACCACTTTTTAAGAGATTGATCCACATCATCGTTCTTAGATTTTCGTATTTTTTTAGCGTTTACATTTTTACTTTCAAATGCCGCACATAATTCTTTCTTCTTCTTCCAAATTGTTGCGACGGTGGATTTACGTATGTTTTTTTCTCGACAGATTTCTTGTTGTGGTTTGCCATCTTCTATCTCACGTATTATTTCGAATTTTTCTTTTAACGAAAAGGATTTTCTTGAAAATTTAGCCATTTGTACGAAGCTGTTTAAACGTTGGCTCGTATTAAACTGATTTTAAAATCGAAGTGAAACTCTGTTTTTTTTGTAATACATAATTCACATGTGCTCATGGGGTTTAGTGTGTCCGATACGGTCATTTCTTAGAAGGTTTTAGCGATAATTTGAAATCCGTAACATCCGGTCAACTGGGCTTTTCTGTTGAAATATGTTTTATTTAAAGGGCATAGTAATAAATTTGTCAAAGTCGTAAACTAACGCAGTGGCGATACCCTCACAAATAACCCAATACGAAAGACAAAACGTACAACGGAAAATTACCGACCAAGGTTATTGCGCATTACATCCTATGCAAAGTTCGTTATAGCCGATTGAAATTTTATTAATTTCGGCTTTTCAGGTTCGCTATATCCGATAGTTCGTTATATCCGAGTTCGTTATAACCGATTAATTTTTACATTGTTATATAGGGAAAAATGTCGGGACTTGGAATAAAGTTCGTTATAACCGGTGGTTCGCTATAACCGGAGTCGTTATAACCGGATTCTACTGTACTTATAAGTAATATAATTAAACTTATTAATCTGTGATCACTGGACCTCGTGAAACTTTTATTCCACGTGCATTTTGAGATGTAGCTCCCAACAAACACTCAATTGCCGGTTTCTGTAATAAAGCACCAAAAAGTCCGAAACTTTATTTTCCAATTTTCCAATTCTTACCCCCTAAAGAATGAATAACACTACTATCAAAATTCTGAAGAAACAAAATCACTAGTGCAATCACTATCATTACAATGGGGCGAGCTTTCGGGAGTGCAGTATTGAAGAAAAACTTAGTGGGTTATTGTTCCGACAACACTATTTATAAACCCTTTTTTAAACCATAAATTCGTTTTTCTACGACAACATCGAAATATGTTATTTCACGAGCGTAAATTCAATCATAAACAACTACATTTTGTACAGAATTTCATTTCGCATCGGTTGCTAGGCAACAAATGCGAAATGAAATATTTCGTGTTCGGTTGCTAGGCAACAAATGCGAAATGAAATATTTCGTGTTCGGTTCACTGTTTTTGGTCACAAATATTAAGGCGGCCTAGAAAATCGAATGTCATCAGTTTGCTTCTGTCAACATTTTTGTACGTTGCAGATAATAATTTCGTAGTTATTTTCGATAACTCTTACAATTAATATGGAAAGTGATAGTGATAATGACTTGGAATTAACACCTCCAAACATAACTGAAGTTGCAAAGTTCACAACATTAGTTTATTACCGGAAACGTCTAAGAAAATGTATCAACGCAAAGTATGTTAAACGCGTTAGCAGAGGTTATCGTAGAAAAAGTGCAGTATGCAACGCGCACAAAATGGCAATTTTACACTCGTATGAATTGCTGCAGTACGAGTCGCAGACTCGTACTGCAATTCATACTCGTGCAAAATGAGCATCATTTTGTGCTTGTTGCATAATATACTATTTTAACATAACTTTACATTCCAGACATCAATAAAGATTTTTTCTAGCCATTGAGCTTGTTGGTTTCTGCAAGTATTGGTCGCCTCTTTATTTTATGTTCGGTATGTACCTTGGCAGTTGTCCGACCCAAAGATTTCAATATTTTAAAACTTTAATTATAGTTTTGTTCTGTGCTAAGTTGTATGCTGTCTATAAATAACAAAATTTCAATGGCTGTAAGTTTGCTGCTCTGTGGATTCACAAGTGGGCTCCAATCATTTTCCATGCTGTCTGTAAAGTTTCGGAATTATTCTTGTTCCCTTACCACTCGTGTAAGATGTTAATAAGATCATGCAACACGGGATGAATTTATACATCAATGTCCCTGAACTGGTGCCATTTTAGAAAACCCAGTTACACACACCGGGTGATCATGTACAAATGACTAGCTTCTCTACATCAAATTTTAAACATTGAGCATCTCACCATGATGAAATATCAATAATAATGCAATTGAAGGGTTTGCTGCAAAAAGGAGGTAGCTCCATCCTATCGCTGTTTGGAGGTAGCTCCAAGAATCATCCACGTACCGTCATCTGGACGATATTTTTTGAATGAAAATACTGTTCTAATATGTAAACACCATAATTGAAAGTAAGCAACAACAATATTTTTACATACCTAACTTAAAATTTGAATTTATTAAACTTTTTGTTTGGTTTCCCAACAACTGGAAAAATTGGAGCTACTTCCTTTTTGCAGCAAACCCTTCAATTGCTACCCATGAAATTGAGTAAAATACTCATCCCCCATTTTCTAATATTCTTTTTCTACTTTGGTATCATAAGTGAGTTTTTGTGAAACTAAAAGTAGTGTCACAATAGTATATTATTATACAAGTTTTATAAGACGATCTATTGTCCTACGAATAAGTTTGGGGCACGACGAGCGAAGCGAGGAGTGCTCCAATGTCACGAGTGCGACAAGACGTCTTATAAAACGAGTCCAATATACTATTTTTTATACTTTGGTGCTCTTAGTTTCATGAAAATTTGAAGATTGTGCTTTCTAAATATTCTAGAGATTTTTAGGATTAGGTACTGCTTGGGTTGGTATTTGTCATGTGTCATATGTCAACTAAAACTTCAAATTTAAAATCTCGAGTTTGATATTTTTGTGAATAAGTTATGGAAGAATTAAGCTGTACAGTTGGCTTGACCTTGACAGGAGCTCGGTAGAGATGCCCGACGCCGGCCAGCGTGCTATTACAGCAATACCAACGTAACAAGTATAAAAAAGCCAAAAGCGGTTTCACAAAAAGTTCCTTTATGACACTACTTTTAGTTTCACAAAAACTCACTTATGATACCAAAGTAGAAAAAGGAACTTTTTGTGAAACTGTTTATGTTTTTTTTTTTTATACGTATTACGTTGGCATTGTAGTAATAGTACGCTGGCCGGCGTCCGGCATCTTTACCGAGCTCCTGTCAAGGTCAAGCCAAGTGTCAACTTTTCAGATAAAAAGCAATCACAATTATTTATCTCATTTATGTCAGATTTTGGTGAAATTGACACAATTTTTAACGAACTTAACCTAACTATTCCTTTGTTCTTTTTCTCCTGAAATGGTGCAGTTGTTATAAACATTAATTGAAACATGAGAAGAATTGTTAAAAGAAAAGCCGGGTAAGTTTTGCGACAGAAAAGTCTGTTGAAAACTGGTGCTGGTAGCATCTCGAACCTTCACCTCAACCTGACCCACATTCAGGTTATTGTGACTTGTACTGGCATGGGAGATGGAAGTACTCGGTTGTGATGAAGTTGACCTAAACATTTCAGCAACGTCTTTTTTCTTCTGCAAGGAATGTTCTATGTAATTTACAGCTACAGTGGAGCTCTTCCACCCGCCATGTCTCTTTATAGTAACCAAATCGCCACCCTGATTTGCCAGGTGAGACGCGCTCGACCTACGGAAGCAGTGTCCCGTGTACTGCTCAGGATTGCATAATTGCAGGTATGATGCAATTATTTTTGGAACCTGACCAATCTTGTTAATTTCAATTGGGCTTTTCACGCAGTGCCAACGCCATCTTTATTTACAAGCCGTGAAGCCATGCTTGGCAACACCGCATTAATGCACAGAAGTAGGCCGGGTATCATTGCACGTCGGTTGCAATCGAAACTTATTAAAAAATAACTAACATGAAATGATCCATACTACATCATTATTCTGATAGTATTAAGAAATAAAACAAAAGTTAGTAAAGGCAGGAAATTTTATTTTGTGGTATTTATTAAACATTAAATAACATTATTTACAAATAACATATTTTTAACGTTTATTCTTCTCTTTTGTTAGCGTAGCTAATTTCCTTTTTTCTCTAAATTTTTAGTGCCATTTGTTTCTTTTGAATATTTTGTGTAGTTATTCAACAGAATATTTGCAAAAACAGAATACAATGTTTTAAACAATCTAGAAACATCGTTGCCACACAGACAATGTAATTCAAATTGTTGAAAAAAGTTATTGGAATTTAAGCTTAACTGTGTCAGTTGAATTAAAATGCCTTTTTGACAGGAAGATTGCAAAAATTTTGTTTCCCACACGCTATTAGCTACAATATATTCTAACAAAGCATACATATGAAAGAAAACACACTTAACATGGTAACTTGGTACACTTAAGCCACCTCGCTGTAAAAAGTCAAAATATTCGTTGCAAACATTACTACCGCGTCCTTCCTCAAATAAAAAAACACAGGCAGTACATTCCAGTTTTTTGCAAACAGATCGTGCTCCATAGCCACAAACATATATGCAGCTTGATTCCTCGATTTCACATAATTCAAGATAATTTGAAGTTATAATGGGGCGAAATTGATCAATGTCAACATTATATAAATTTGATTCAGTACTTTCATTAGCAAAGTTGCTAAAGCATGCTTCTCTTTTATTGATCATTTTCAAAATATGTCTTATTCGTAATTTGTTTTCTGATTCAATTACTTGCCTAACTGATACATTATAGTTTGATCCAGATAGTCGTCTGTACATTCCAAACCTTTCCTCTAACTTGTCTGTTTGAAATTTCCCCAAGAGTACATACGAAACATTAAATTTTGTTAAAGCATCGTTAGCAATTTTACATAACACTTGAGATGCTCTTCTTATTGCTTCAAATGTGTCGGAGCTTAAGCCAGCTTTGTCCTTGAAAGACTGCCATGCTTCTATCCAAGACAAAAAACGTTTCAAAAACAATAACTTTTCATCCTCAATACTACAAACTGGTCCTGCCCATTCATTTCTTTTTATTTTTCCTACGATAGGGTTTTTAGAATTTACAATATCCCACCAGATGCGGAAAATTTGTAAAAAATTTGCAGTATCTGTACATTTTTCTTCCGTTTGTAAAGCAGCAATAGTTGACATATGAAAAACATTATCCACTAACAAAACGTTTTGTCTCTCTAAATTCGAGGGATACAAAGTTTTATAACTCAACTTATATGCTTTTTTAATTAACTTATTTTGCTCGTCCTTGAAAAATAGTCGCAAATGTTCGAAACATGCATACCGTTTTATTGTATAATTTTTAAAATCAGGATATATTAAAGTGTGAAAAGTATCTTTTTTGTTCAACCAGTTATTCCTAACATTTTTAAAAATGTGAACAGTGTCATACGATAGGTAAGTATTAATATCAGGGAAGCATGGATTTGGCATAGATTCGTTTGAAGAAATTAAAGTGAACATATTCTGATTTATTCTATTGTTATCAGTTAGTATCGCAACTATAGGAAAACCACATTTTTGAACAAATTCAATTACCTCATTAACGAGTATCTTTAACTGATCTCCTGTTGTGTTATTCACAGGAACTAGTCGAATAACTTCACTAAAATTACCAAAAGCAGAAGAGATCATAAAAGTTTGAATAGTTTTTGCCAGATCCTTAGCATTATTTTCTGAACTGCCAACAATTCCATTGGCTTTAAAATCTAACTTAGATTTCACATAAATTTCATCAATTTGTAATATTGTATATTTTTCTCGAACAGTCAAGTTTTTGGAAATTTGTTTCAAATAGTGACTTGTATTTGAAAGATTTTTGTCTGGTTTTACATTAAATCTAGAAGATATTTGTTGTAAATATCGTTTACTAGGCAGCAGCAAATGATCTTGTAAGAGCATGTAACAAGACGATGAATATGAATAAGCCATAAATGCAAACAAAATAGTTGCTGGGGAATATTTTCGTCTTTTTAACAATATCATGTTTAACTGATCAATTAAAAGTTCCAATTGTTTTTTATGTTGATAGTCTTCCATTTCTTCAGCTTTTTCGTTACACGTAACTAAATTTTCATACGACTTTTGCAAGAAAAATTCAAAAGATCGAGTCCTTAAATTGTGTTGACTTACGTTGGCATACCTAACTAATATATTTTCAAGTTGCGACCATCGAGATAATTTTAAATCACAAGGGAGAATCCAGTTCAAATCGTGAGCAGAAATTTCTTCTTTTCCAATAAAGAGTTTTAATGTTAAATCACTTTTCACAAGAACACTACATAAAATTTCGGCGGCACTTAACTCAGTTTCACTTTCAGAAGAACTATTAGAACACTCAATATTTAATAAATACAGCCAAACACCAAAGTTGCTCTTAATTTTAAAGTTCCACTTTGTTTCACTGTTTATACCTTTAGTTTTGTTTGAAAAGTGTCAAGAAAATTTGTAAAGTCATTTATAATATCAGATTTTACAAATTCTTCAATTTTTCCAGCTTCTTTTGATTGCAACGCTTTCCTTCTTACTTCAGGGTCTTTTCGTCTAACTACTGTTGAAGTTGAAGACAGATAAACTGGAAGATTTTGAAAAATTGTGGGTACAGCGTCTTCCTTTCATTTTGGGTGAGATAATAGCAACGTAGTAACAGTTGACCCGTTTTTGTATATCTGATCTAATATAACATCATTTTCGTTAAAATGTTTTATACAAACAGATGAATACTTCGTAGGCTGCCAATTTTTCCTCGGGATAGCTCGAAGCCATTTCTTTTTCGTTTCTTCATCTTTTGGAAATGAAAACGTAGTAACTGCAGCTTGCCCCTTTACGGATACACTTTCGTAATTCGATTTGCAGCTTGGGACACAACATTTTCTAGTCATCTAAAAAGTTTTCATGTGAAAAGCATGAACCAAAGGTTAAATGTACTTACTTTCTATATTGTCGAATATCAAATTATTGAGTTAAATATTCTGATAAATACACACAGGTTTGGAAATACCACAACTATCTAACGTTAACTGCACTTTATAACAATATCAACAACAACTCAATGATGCAATGCTGAACTGAAGAACGCAAAATGTCCGCCTAGCAACACTGCTGCCAAATTTCTTAGTTCACGGCTTGTAAAATAAAGATGGCGTTGGCAGTGCCCATTACGGTACGTTGAAAAGTAACGTGGAGGAGCTCCACTTAGCCGAAGACTGATGTATTTTTTAATCAAGGTGATCTAGTACTCATTGCTTGTTACAAAAAGTCTTGATATTTTTGTTTTAGTAATAGGTACTGATACATAAATGACGTTATCTTTAAATTTTATGTCAGCAGTGTTCATGTTAGTGAGTTCATCACGTCTTAGAGCGCCCGAATAACCCATTATTAAGATAACCTAAAAATCAATGTAATGAAAACTTGTGATACACGTATAAAGTTGGAACTTACCTTAACTGTTAAGTACGTTAAGTCATCTGCTTCATGAATAAAGCGATTTATTTGATCTTGTTCCAATATTTTAGATTTTTTAGGTTCATAACCATCAGACTGGCGCTTGTAATCGTACAAAATTTTAAATATTAAGATTTTCATATGCATTCAGACAACTGCGGAGCATACTATAGGATGCCCAGAGGATTGGCGCCTTTTTTGTTGAACTTAGTTCTCCATAATACGCCAAAAGGACATTTTCGGTTGTTAACTCAACTTTTTTTTCGGTACGCCAATTATTAAAAAAATTATATTCTTTGTCATAGATGGGTTTTGATTTAGGGGGCAGCAATTTATTAAGTGCAGTTTGAGCAACCGCGCGTAATTCTGGGGGTGTACAACTGAATTCTTCCATCACTCACAAAAATATCGAACTTGACATATGACACATGATAAATACCAACATAACCAGTACCTAATCCTAAAATCCCTAGAATGTTAACACGTATTGTTGTACTCGCAACATTGGAGCACTCCTCGTTTCGCTCGTCGTGCTCCAAGCTAACTCGTACGATAATAGATCGTCTTATAAAACTTGTATAATAATATACTATTCTCTACACCATTTGCCTTTGCTAGCGTAGAATGGAACTCTGTTCAATACGTTTTCTAGAAATGATTCTCACGACAGCTGGTTTTTTCCTTTTTACTCAAGATTGCCTTCGCTTGTAGTACATAGATGGAAATTCGATAATTGGAAATAAACAGACGAAACCATCGCAGGGGTGAAATTGCTCAGATAATATTACTAGTGATGTACTTTTTCTGGTATTTTTTTAAAATTTTTGATGGATTTTGTTATTTTTGATAATAAGAGCGAAATTGTCAAAACTAACAAATTGCAAATATGTAACTACATAGTCGCAACATTATAAACAGGGAAATACGATAGTAAAGATATTGTACAACAAAATTCATGAATCGATTTTATGGGTTTGAATATTTCAATCTTTTGTTACGATAACTACCATATAAAAGCCATTTTGAAATTAATATTTCTGTGAAGAGTTGAAGTTAATTTAATACAACAAACCATTATGTAATATTGTTTAATTAACATTTACAGATTCATGTTAATATACAGGCTGTCCCATCACTTGTGGCCACTCCCAAAATTGAGCTTTAATTGAAAGTTATTTATTTGAAATTTGGTGCACGTATGACTCTGGTATAAAGCTAGAAATTTCCAGTTTTACGTGTTAATTGTCGGCGATTTAAATTTATGACATTGTAAAAATTTGTCACTGTCGAGTGGTAGTGGGTCGATGTGAACAACAGAATCGTACCTAAGTCGAGCCTTTTTACATTCTTGTAAATTTCTAAAATTTACGTGAATTGCAAGTCCTCTAATAAATTACGATTATGAATACGAAGATACTTTAAAGTGTGAATGTTGAATTATTATTTTTAACTCGAAGACGACTTATTACATTTTCGTTTGAAATATTTTCGGTGCGGTTATGGAAAAGGGACACACCATTCGAGGTACCAGTTATAGTGTGACCATCGATATAGTATTTTTACAACGACACGCTTTAAATATTTTACAACCGGACCTAAATGGATTAGGTAAATGTAATGGACTGCACGTGCTGAGGCTAGACAACTTCGTTAAGGGGCGTATTACAATATTTTTCGTACATAATATAACAAGTGGTCTAAAGTTTCCGATACAATTTGTAATTTAAAATATGAGTAGCTAAAGTTGTAGAACGTAGAAAGCTCTTAACTGCTTCAAATTTTAGTAAAATAATTGTTTAAATGTGAAAATTTCCCTAATACCAACCCTGTGTAGGTTTACATAAAGATCTGCAGGTAAGCAAATTTGTGATTTACAGGCACACGCCGCTCCTTGAATTTTCATTGTGTACTAAGAGCACGTTGTAAACTATTTAAAGCGTGTAGTTGTAAAAATACTATATCGATGGTCACGCTATACCTACTTCTAGTTTCGGAGAAAAATTTTCAATGCCATACATTTAAATCGTACTTAAGATTCCAATATCAGGGAATTTTAGACTAATTCCAGCTTTTGGAATTTTTTTTTACTTTGGATATTTTTGCCTTAATAATATTGATCTTGAAAAGTGAAATTTGACAAAATTGGGAGATATTATTTTTATAAAAAATCAGTTTTTATTTTTTTTTGTCGAAAACTAACGTCGACCATTAACATTTAAAACTGGAAATTTCTAGCCTTATACCAGAGGCATGCGTGCACCAAATTTGCAATAAATAACTTTCAATTAAAGCTCAATTTTGGGGGTGGCCACAAATGATGGGACACCCTGTACAAATAAATTGTATTAATTTGTGCTATTTTCGTAAAAAAACAACAGCGCTCCATAGTGGAATTTTTTCGGGCCTCTTAAGTGTCCACCATTGAGGGGTTTCACTGTACCTAACTAAGTCCTAATTAGGTCATGTAAATCATTTCTAAAAACCGTGTATTCTTTATATGGGAGTACAGTAGAGCGTCGATTATCCGAACTAATTGGGACCGACTACCGTTCATATAATCGAAAATTCGAATGACCGAATATTCATAGTTTATGAGGGAGGGGGAAGCACTAAAACGCTCAAAATGATAGAATATAAACATATATTGAACAACAAATAATATTTCAATCACATTATAATTTATGTACTTTATAAATCAAATTTTTAAATCAATCTTAAAACTTGAAAGTTTAAGTCGCGCAACAATGTAATGGCAAAGTTAACGACGATTCGGATGATTGAAGTTCGGATAAATCAAATCGTCATTCGGATGATTGACGTTTCGGATAATTGACGTTCGGATAATCGACGCTCTACTGTACTTGCAGTATGATCTTTTCCTTGCACATTATTCTTTTATACAACTGGATACTACCATGAAAACCAAATAAAAGAATCGTGACTAAGGTGAACGCATCTGTTAGCAGCCTTTTAACAAAATTTCGAGATTATTATTATATCATATTGGCGTTTTTGTTTACATTATATTATCGTTTCCCGCACTTAATTTTCACACAGCGCTGTTCCTTCAGTTATCTTGGTCGAGGTTTCGTTTTTCCGTAGTATTTACAATATTGCCCATTCACCTACGTTTAGCTCTGTTCCTGCATCTTCTCTGTACCGGCTTTCGTACCAACGCAACGTAGGGATTTGGCAATGGCCATTTGTTCCCGGATATCATATCCGTCCAGCTGTTTTCTATAAGGTTCTTAAGCGAATTTGTATATTTTATTAGAGCAGAATTGCTAGCCCAACGTCTAAACCCGCGAACTTGGAGGATCAGGTGATTTTATGCCAGGGTTGTCTTTCTTTAGACTGATTTTCTTGCCAGATTCCGAAGATCAGTCTTTTCCAGCAGTCATATCTGACAAACAGCTATATTTAATGAAATAAGGTAAATTAAATATAAATATGAAAAAGGTTCAGAAATGTCCCAGTCTCGAGTATAAAATTTAAAAAATAATTATTTCCTAATAAATACATGGTTTACCGGTTCTGGGTTGGGAGATGTATTTTGGTCAACCCCCGTGCATTTCTTATCAACCACATATCAGAGAACACTATCACAGGTTGCTGCCCTTGGTAAATACAAAATATTATTAATGTAGTCACATAATTTTTGAATAGGCCGCGAACAGGTAGCGCCAGGATAACGGCACAACAAATTCATTCTAAAATTCAAATCGCGCTATCTTGTAAAGTAAATTTGTGCATCAATGTTGTTTTGGTTAACTAATGAAATTATATTTTTAGGGCAGCTCTAAGTTATTATCCTAATGTAAATTGTGGCTTCCTTTCCGGTTAAAAATTGATTAGTGATACAAAGAACCGGAGGTCAATGAGCAAGTCTTATCATTTATTAGAGTCTTTCTAAAAAGATTCTTATATTTTAATTCGTCCAATTGTTTAAAACGTTTTTTGATTTTCAAAAGTGACAGAATGGTGTTATTATTCTGGCGCCTTTAGTATTGCAGTTATGAATTTTAGACACATGGTCGTTTTGGTCTAATAATAAATGTGAGCATTTTATTTTGTGGTTATTTTTATAACAAGTTAATGGTACGTATTTGACTAAATGTCGAAAGATGATGTAGATCTTTTGTGTTAATGCCTTTTTTATGATAAAAAAGTGAAGTTTATACAGTTCGGTAAGAGATAAATGTGTTGTCATGTGAATTAAAACTATGTTTTCAATTTGATTATAGGAACTTTGTAAGTTTTGTTCAGTTTATTTTAATTTCCATACACATTTAAAAATGCTAATACTTCATTTATTTTATATTCCTTCGATTGTGTAGAGGAGCTTGATTTTAAATATATATATATATTTATATAATTATATCGTGTCATAGCATACCACATCAGGAGCCCGGAAAATAATCAGACATTTTTGTTTTGATCAATTCAGATTTTGAATGCCCTTCTGATTCTTTGGACTAGGAGCGGCAGAAATAGTTTTTTGATTATAGTGAAGTACCTACTAACTATAGCGATTTAATCAATTACATGTGTAAATTACACTTCAAAAACGACTTTAGAGTTATTTTCTACAATTTGTTTCGACATAAGTACAGTAGACTCTCGCTTATCCGAAACCCGGTTATACGGAATTCCGTATTATCCGGAACAGAAAATTTTTGTAATATCACCGCTTTATCCGGAAATGTTTGTTTTTGAAATCCACTTTATCCGAAACGCGGAAATATATTTCTTAGAAATGATATCAACGATTGTTTTGACCGGAAACTGAATGCCTCAGGCCAGGTGCAGGGTAATATTCGTTAGGCTTTGTATGTACTCTGTATTTGCAAATATAAATGAATGTGAAAATGTTGCTAAGACAATTTTGTACAATGGTTAAAAACTGATGAACAAGAACTCAGACGGTTGTGACATAAAATGACGGCGACGAAATGTTTAATTCTCCGGATTATCCGGAATTTCGTTTATCCGGAATTGATCTACCGGATAATCGAAACTGTACAATAATGAAACTTTCCACCATATACTCTTATAATTTGGATCGTTTGCTAAAATAGTAATATCCAAGATAATTTTTTGAGACTATTTTCCAAATTTTACTTTATATTAATTCATACACTCTAATTCAGCATCTTCAACTAACCATATATGTTGTAAATTGTCCAACATCATTATTATTGCATCATCACAGTTCGTTCTTATTGTTTTTGACTCGTAACGATCGTGTATATGTACATACATGTAAAAATGAAAGCATGAGTTAGTTATAAGCAAATTATATTTTTCTACGACAACACCGAAATATGTTATTTCACGAGCGTAAATTCAATCATAAACAACTACATTTTGTACAGAATTTCATTTCGCATCGGTTGCTAGGCAACAAATGCGAAATGAAATATTTCGTGTTCGGTTCACTGTTTTTGGTCACAAATATTAAGGCGGCCTAGAAAATCGAATGTCATCAGTTTGCTTCTGTCAACATTTTTGTACGTTGCAGATAATAATTTCGTAGTTATTTTCGATAACTCTTACAATTAATATGGAAAGTGATAGTGATAATGACTTGGAATTAACACCTCCAAACATAACTGAAGTTGCAAAGTTCACAACATTAAATTTATTACCGGAAACGTCTACGAAAATGTATCAACGCGCTTATAACCTCTTTTTGGAGTGGAAAGGAGATCAAAACGCAAAGTATGTTAAACGCGTTAGCAGAGGTTATCGTAGAAAAAGTGCAGTATGCAACGCGCACAAAATGGCAATTTTACACTCGTATGAATTGCTGCAGTACGAGTCTTCGACCCGTACTGCAATTCATACTCGTGCAAAATGAGCATCATTTTGTGCTTGTTGCATAATATACTATTTTTGATATCTTTAATCTTTTGTATAAACACGGTTGCAGTTATAACGTTTACAATTTATTAAAATCTTTCCAATCGTTTTTGTAACTTTTAGGTGGTTGCAATCTAACAAGGTATGCATTTTTCTACTAAATGACTTTCTAGCTCGTTAAAAGCGGATTTCTGTAATGAAGCAAAGAGCTTAGCTAAATCTTTTAATTAACAGTTAGGGTAGAGGCACCATTTTTAGTCACTATCGCATAGTTGCACCATCGCAGGCAACTGGAATGAGCTCTTTTTAAATGTAAGACTTGAGAGGAGTTTTTGTTCAGCTTAGCTAGGCAGGATATAAACTTGGTATCTATGTATTTATAAAAAAAATGTGCCTTTAAATAAAGTGTCACTCTAAATTGCTGTTTTGAATAAGTTATCCCAAATCGACCAAATTCATTATTAGGGCCGGTTTATTAATGTTCAGCTAAATTTAACCGATAGTTAATAACAATCGTTACTATCACAATTGTTGCTAAACACTTTAGCTGACAGTTCGTATTAAACTGGCAGATAAGTGATTTAACTGGACATTGATAAACTGGACCTCAGTCGGCTAATTCAACCAATTTGCACCGTTGCAATTCTGACTTGAAATTGGGCCCTAAGCAATTTTGTAATCGCAGAAATTAACAAATGATTACGAATAACCGTAAACCACGTTACTCTATTTATACAGGGTGATGAAATAAAGGTGCCTGTGAGTAGCTACATGTTATAGACGATTTCTAACGAAACACGAATTTGAAAGCCAAAATAAAATTTGTTGTCTCTTCACCAAGTTATAAGCTTTCCTATTCAGACAATAAAAATCTATACGATTAACAATTTTGTAATAATTTCATTGTTAGGGTCTAAATTTGATGCAGTTGATGGTGCTTTTTTTTTAAAAGTGTAAAAAATCTATTGAAACCAACTTTATTACCGATGTCAAAAGTACGGTTTCTTGGCTCCGAGGAAAATTTATCAATGTCGCAACATCGCAAATCTCCTAGGAAACGTTGGCAACAATAATTCACTTTTCAATGTCAGTTCTTTTGTCAAATTTGAACGATACAAGTCAAATGCTCTAAAAAGTCTTAAAATGGAATCCAATTTCAGTGAATATCTAGACATGTTGCTCCGCTTGGGTGAGACGGATAATAACGCATCGGAAGCTGCTAGATAATATGCTAGACTGTATCCACATCGACGTCATCCAGATGGTAACGTAATTAGATAAGTGGAGCAAAAATTAAGAGAAAATGGCCAAATAGTGCCGATTTCTGTAAACGGTAGACGACTTCGTGAAGTTCGTACACCACCGTTGGAGGAAGCAGTTGTGGAAACGATTGAAACTGGATCAGGACGAAGCATACAAGGATTAGCGCGACAGTCTCTAAGTCACTTTTTCCTATTCTGAGATATTTGAGATTTAATGTTTCAATTTGATCTGGAAATTACATTATTTCGTTTTTGACCGATCTGTTTTTAATCTGTTAATCTGTTAGGGGCCTTTTAAACGGGAATCAGTAAGTGCGACCGACAGTTCATCCATTCTTATCAGAAAAGGCGCAATTAGTAGAAAGTCTCTACGTCACTTAGGGACTTTTTGCATACAGCCCTTCAATTACCTGTTTGTTGTGCATTCTTGTTTAATTACATTAAATTCTTTTGCAATAAAAAAAGTTATGCCAACATGACAGTTGTTTGCCTTACGCAAGTGACAGTGTCAGTGTTGGTTGCTTAGATACAAGAAGTAGGCCTACCTGAAAGTAATTCTTTAGAAAAAGAAATATGTGCAGTATTGCCACGTTGTGCTCTTAGACAAACTGTTTTAATTTTAAACAGAATCTATTTGGACCATTTTTGTTGCGATTTCCACAATGCTTTAACAGAAAGCATTGTCCCAATATCAATCATGGGCACCTTTTTTTCATCACCCTGTATCTTGATTCGAGTCTGAAATGATGTAAATCTTCGTAATTTCATTATTTAAAAATGTTTTGGCGACATATATAAAAACGTTAATCAAAGCACATTCTAGATTCTTTACTTACCGCAAACCTTATAAATAGGTCTTTATTGAAATTGTTTATTTAAAATTTGTTTTGAAAAAAGGTACATGATAAGTTTAAAGTGATCACGCAAAAATGGGGAAAAAATATTTTATGTAATTATAAATAGGTATTTAGCATTTACCGTTAAAAAGCAAAAATCCACCACATTTATTTCAAAGTTGAAAATCTACGCTTAAGGTTACCGATTATGGCTCTTTGTTAAACAGTTAAGGCCGCTGCACAATCGATCTGTAACAGTAACGCTATTGAAAAGCATGCATTTTAACATTCTTGCTGTTCCCGTTCGCGTTCTGGTTACTTTTACAGATCAATTGTGCAGCGCCTTTAGTTGCAGGCTGTTTCGTATTTGTTCTTAACACTGACACCAGCCATAGTTCTACAACGTCCACTTGTAATAAGTACCAGGAAATTGTTGTGTAATTAAACATGTTTGTGATTCCATTTGGACGGAACCTAGTCAGCTTCGCAACTTCGTAAAATTAAAGTAGCATTGTGATTATACTATGTATCAAATGCAATCTTTTATTAAGGCTGCAGAACTCAATCTTAAAAGTGCAATTTTAGGAAAATAAATTAAACTCGAAATTAGTTACGCCTAACAGCAATTTGTAAAGGGATGATTGCTGTCTTATATGACCAATTTTTTCACAATCAACCTTAGAAAGTAAAAAGTAAAGTATGATATAAAAAAACATTTTTATACAGCATTTATATAGAGAATTTTTGATTCTGTACTTTCTTTCTTTCGAGTAACGGTTTAGAAAAACTTTAAATTCGTCCACTGTGGAGGTCGTTTTCAGTTCAAAAGAAGACGTTCCGTCAACGATAACCACCATTTTGTTCCGTTGTTATAACCTTACCAAGAGTTCATTCCCAAAAACTCAAAACTATATGTATAAATATTTTCTGATAAAAAGTTTTTGATTGAACTATAACTTTGAACACCTATTGCTCGATTCAGTGATAAACCTTTTTTAACCAGAATTTTAAGGAGAATATTTTAGTACTATGTATACTGTTTTTTCATCTAAGTAAAACTTCAAATCGGCCCCTCCAGAGGTCGTTTCCGGTACAAAAAATATGTTCCATCTATGATATTGGTGGGAACGTTTTTGTCTTTATTTCTAACCCCCACTGAGAGTTAACTCCAAAAAAATTAGTAATTCAGTCAAATCTGAATAAGACGAAACTGCTTGGAACCGAAGAAATGATCCGTAGCTAGGGTTACCATATGTCCTCCTTTGGGAGGATACGACCACCTTTTTAGACATTCATCTTCCTTTTGTCCTCCTATAATACAAAACCTTAGGCAGTCAGTGCAGTAACCTTTTTTAATTTAATGCGAGTTCATAATACATTTTTTGTTTTTTTTTTTAATTTTACAACTTTGTCCTCCTTTTTCCTCAGAAGTCCTCCTTTTTCTCCTCCATATTGATTTTTGGATATCCGTAGCCAGAGTTCCGCCACCAGTCGCATCTAAGACAATATGTAAATCGGGATTGAAAAATAGTTCCGTCACAGACAGGATTTCGGCTTATTCAGTTTCTGACATACCAAGTTTGATGTTTTCTAAAAGCCTAAATAAATTTAAATTTATTAACTCAACTTGGTTACGATTTTGAAATTTTATTTTTCTACATTATTATTGGAAATACTATTCAATATTTATGAAGGAATATATTTCGCACTTGAGCAATCAAATGTAATAGAATCGGATTCTTTCTTTCAATTTAAATTTATTCATAATAAATTTGAATTATTTGAATTCACAAGTTATTTGATTTAAGTGGAGCGTTATAACTCTTCTTTAAAATTGATTTATTTGCTTCTAGTTAATATATTGTCTTTTTTTCTAGGAGAGCAATTTGATGTTTTTAATGAATACGACCATAACATGTCGGAACAACGAGAAGGGCGTGCGGAACGAATGACTCGATATAAAGAACAGCGCAGAAAACAATTAGCATCACAATTTGGACCACACAGTGAACTTCAGCTTTCTTCGAAACCAAGAATAAGTAGAGAATCACCACTGAGCAGTTCAGATAGTCCGCGAGAAACTAAAACTTCACGACTACGTGCTGCTGCTACTGCTTTAGATAATTCCATTTCCTCGAAATCCAACGAGGTTTGTGAATTAAGTAATTTTGGAGTCAAATACTTTTAACTTTAAGATTAGTAACCTACAGTGACAGAATAGTTATTTTCGTTACAAGTAGTGTTTGTTTGGTGAGTACGCTTTCAGTCATGCCGCGCCCCTCGGTCAATCCACCATAGCTTTTCGTCGATTTCATAAGTACACTGTATGGCAATAGTATCGAGACATCTCATTGCTAGACTAGTTTAACGTCCGAAACTAAGCATGTCCTTCTCTAACTTTATGTGCATCGTTACGTTTCAGTTCCACTCATTCATAGCGTTGGTTGGCGAAAAATTCCTGTAGACCGGCCGAGGCATCCCATTACATTTTACCTTGAAACGAATTTTTAGAACGAAATTTTAAAGCTTCTGTGGTTCATTGACAGAGAAATGCACTTTATAATGCAATAAATTAAGTAGTCTTATGGATTAAACAATATACTATTTATTCAACATAACAAAAATGAAAATACATAAGTTTATGAGTAGTAGATAATTCTATAAAATTAACATTAAAAATATATCGAAAACAAAAGGAATTACTATATACTATAAAATATCAATTAAAATTAAAAACTAATCAAAAATTTACAAAATTACTGCAAAATTAAAATTAGTAGTGTGTGGGAAATCCTCTAAAGTCGATTACTTCTTGCAAGGGATTGTTCATTGACCGAACTAATCGTTCGCAATTAGGTTGACCACGAAATCTTTCCCACACACGAAGACAGTGGTTGACTTGATCTATAATTTCATTTATTGGAACACCCTGTTCAAACAAAGTAACCACTTTTGCTCTTAATTCGATGGATGAATACATTTCGCAAACAGTTCTTCAGTCAACAACGTGTTTGAACTAAATATTTTCTTCTAGAAATTGGTTTAAAAGTAAAGTATTTTACAACACAATAATACCTGTAAATGTTTAAGGGATGCCGGTCATTTACCTAAACATAAATTTAAATAATTGTTAAAAGTATCCGTCACCAAATCAAAATATTCTGTTGTTTTATTCCCAATTCGTTTCTTCTCATACACTAGTAATTTTAATTTTGCAGTAATTTTGTAAATTTTTGATTAGTTTTTAATTTTAATTGATATTTTATAGTATATAGTAATTCCTTTTGTTTTCGATATATTTTTAATGTTAATTTTATAGAATTATCTACTACTCATAAACTTATGTATTTTCATTTTTGTTATGTTGAATAAATAGTATATTGTTTAATCCATAAGACTACTTAATTTATTGCATTATAAAGTGCATTTCTCTGTCAATGAACCACAGACGCTTTAAAATTTCGTTCTAAAAATTCGTTTCAAGGTAAAATGTAATGGGATGCCTCGGCCGGTCTACAGGAATTTTTCGCCAACCAACGCTATGAATGAGTGGAACTGAAACGTAACGATGCACATAAAGTTAGAGGACATGCTTAGTTTCGGACGTTAAACTAGTCTAGCAATGAGATGTCTCGATACTATTGCCATACAGTGTACCTGTTCTAGTGTTGTATTTGACCATATACCTGAGCAGAACTTCTTCGTCCGTCTGATGATAAAGAATCATACTCTTATTTATTGTCAGTATTTAATGAGATCCATTTTTTCTTCGAATCTCAAAATATTTGTTAAATACAAGTGCACACATTTGGTTTAAAAGTGTGGTCTGCATGGAAGAATAGAACGCCATCATTCGAAAATACTCAACCCAGAGTTTTGTAGTTGGGTACATCGTTTTCAAGAATTTGAAGGATGGAGCAAAGTTAGTAGGCATATCATCCATAACATCTTCATCTTCTTCTGTCTGCCATCTACTCGACGGACCTCGATGACCTCTCTGATGACGACGCATTAGAGAATCTCTTCTGGGTTCATGAGCCGGATCAAGAGGAGATAAGAGAAGACAATAACACAAATGATACTCCCGAACCATCAAAGAGAGCTAAACTTGATTAAAAAAAAAGTATCATTTAGTTTTGCTATTAATTTTATTTTTACTTGTTTCTTAGGATGTTAAAATCGTTGATCGAGGGGGAGGCATTTGCGGGCCCTCGTCGCACCTCGTTTGAAGCCCGGGCTCGGGTTTATTGTATTTTCTGGTCACCTGTGGGTATTGCACAGTGTTCAAAGTTAAAAATTACTGCAAATATTAAAATATGAAAAATTTGCGAAAAGTTGAATAGCTGTAATCAGGATACTATTAGGTTTAGAGAGACGGTTCGGGTTTCAAATTGTAACAAATTCAGTCTACTTTAAAAAAATATACAGTGTTCGTTACCGAAAAACTGAAAAAAGGTGAAAAAATTTGGCGTTATTTGACAAAGACCCGGGGTCTGCCGAAGTCGAAAACTTGAATTGACTATAATGTTCCTTTTGCTAGTAGATCTGCGCCGTCTGCGAAAGGTAGAATCTACTAACTTAGAATTGTGCATTAGCGTTCCCTTATAATTCGCCGTAAGGCTTCTTGTAATTTTTCCAAAGCAAAATTAAATAGAATGATCGAAGTCAATTTCTCCCTTCTAGTCCTTTTTGTACTGTTAATTATCCTGACAACTTATTCTGCAGCAACACTTAATTTTGCGATTCTTTTAGTTCCATGCGTTTTCCAATATTTGTTGAATGATTAGCCCATTTATGGCCAAAGTGCGGATGACCAATCTTCATTAAATTTTGATATCTATTTAGTTATAATATCTGCATTAACTATCAAATGAACCGTAAAATTTTTATTTCAACTAAAATAACGGTTTTTGAATATTCAAAAAATTGCTCAATGTAGCATTTTTTATTTTAGTGTAACAGCATTATTTCAAATAAAGGTAACAAAATGGATTCATAATAGAAATGTAACAATTTTTTTTGGAAACACATTAGAAAAGGTTGCTTTCGTGCCTTGTGTATTTGATTTTACTTTATTATAAATCATAAGATAGTTATTTCGCAATAAACATTGAACGTGCGTATACGCACCTTTGGCGAAAAGCTGTATACTTTCTGGGTGCATTTTTTCGTAATTGTTTTTATTCTCCCGTAAATTTTGCTGATGTTCTAAAGGTGTGAATTTTACTTTATTTTATTTTTAAATTTTTAAATGGTCACTCCTCAATTTATAAATAAAATTTTAACTTTTTCTAATTTTTTGCCCTTTCTGATGGAGATCAACCCTATAAAAGTTACGTAACTCTGACTACGAAACTATACCTTATGCCACCACTAGATCCACACACGCGTGTTGTAGACGTGCAACTTGAAACCTGAATTTTTATTGGTTGCTATAAATTTGAGGCGTTAATCTTTCTCACTTTTTTCTGTATACGAGCGTGAAATAACGATTAAGATAAAGTAACCAAAGATATTTATTGGTAAAAAGCCGGTTATATTTGCTCTCAAGTTATGGTGTTTGTGTTCCCATAACGGTTATCTGTTCAACTTTATTCCACATGGTGCTATAGCTGCAGAAAATTTTAGCAAACACACATTGCTTTGAGAACAAGGGCTGTTTTAGATTTACTATCAGTTGCTGCGGTTATATAAAATCCCAATACGTATCAACTAATAAGTCGAATTGGCAAAATCCTGTAGCGTAAACACCTGTAATTCGCATTCCAAGGTTAACCCATTAATGGCCAAAGTATCACAAACGAACCATTAACAAAATAATTTTTTAAATTTTTTTTTATAAATCAAAATAGATATCATCCTATCAATTGCTACATAGACTACTCCAAAGTTGATCATGCATGTGTTTGAACTCGATTTGTATAAATAATAACAATTTTATAAATTTTTAAATAACGTTCATTACAACAGCGTGTACAGTACTTTATAAAAAAAATAGTAATATGCAATAAAATGAATTATGAAAGCTTGACTTTATAAATACTGTCTTCCATAGAAACCAAATAAACGCTAAATGTAAAAAAAGGTGACAATTGTTTATAAAAGAAAAAATTACGACCAATTAAAATTAATGGTTTGTTTATGATACTTTGGCCAGATTCAGTGGTACAAACAGAAGTGCACGTGCATCACGTCCAAAGGTTTGTGACGAGGCAACGCTCTGTGTGATAGTAAAGTGTTAAGTGAACAAATATTTTATCGTATTTTATTATACTTTATTATAAAAATAATTGCACCTAACAGGTAGGTTGAAATTATTGAGTACTTGCTTTTTGTCTATTACAAATCGTTGATCTCAAATTTGCAACATGATACCTGCATACACATACAGTATTTATAAGAATTATTCATATTACAGTCATGTCTTCTGGTAGAAAGTGGGAGCTCAAAAGAGCACAAACTCTACAAGAGCTGAAAGCAATATTGGAAGAAGATTCCGATCTTGAAGCTATGAATGAAATAGATGCAGTTTATGTTCCTCCAGCTGTCGACCCTCTTACTGATGAGGAAAATTTGGATGATGATCGTCTTGTGGGCGAAAATATAGAAACAGATATTGTAGGAACATTCGAAATACATACACAAGCTTTAGATGACGAAGTTGATAATTTTGTTGAGCCAACTGCGGGCCCATCTAGCAGCAAAAAGAAAAAAATCAAGTCAAAACAGTACGTACCGTCTTGGAAAAACAAGAACCCAGATATTCATCTGTGCCAACCACAAGTGAATTTCAAAAAATGCAAGAAATAAAACAAAATGTTGGTGGCAAATCGCCTTTGGAAGTCCTTCTATTATTTTTTGATGATACGCTACTCAACGCAATAGTAGATTACAGTTTGAAATATGCGCAAGATAATAACCGCCACGAATTCAAATTTTCTGTATCTTCACTCAAACAATTTTTGGGAATCCTAATACTGACTGGTTATCACACATTACCAGCTTGCGATTTGTATTGGTCAAAAGATGCGGATAAGGGTGTGGATTTAGTAAGAAGCTGCATGAGCAGAAATACATTCAGATCAATAAAAAGAAATTTACACCTAGCAGATAACAGCAATTTAGACAAGGCGGACAAATTTTCTAAATTGCGTCCTATATTCAATTTGTTGAATGAAAAATATTTGCAGTTTGGAATATTTACTCACAACCTTTCTATTGACGAGCAAATGGTCCCTTATTTTGGCAGACATTCAGCAAAAATGTTTATGAAAGGTAAACCAGTTCGCTTCGGCTTCAAAATCTGGTGTTTATGTAGCTCAGGAGGTTATTTATATCAATTTATCCCTTACGGTGGTGCAGCTTCTAAAGATACTCAACAAGAACGGGAACATTCACTAGGAACACGAGTGGTTTTAGACTTGCTATCTGTTGTGTCTGATGCGTCTCAATACAAAGTTTTTTTCGACAATTTTTTTTCAAATTACAATTTGTTCAATATTTTGAAGGAGAAAGGATTTTTTTTCACGGGAACTGTGAGAGAAAACCGTTTACCAAATTGCCCGATGCAAAGTAGCAAAATACTTAGAAAACAAAAAAGAGGAGAATTTGACTTCTGTTTTGACGAATCGGCCGAGGTAACAGTTGCAAGATGGAATGATAGCTCGGTAGTAACTGTTGCTACAAATAATGGAACGATTGAACCAATACTCAAAGCAAAACGATATAACAGGAAGTTGAGAAAAGAAGAACAAGTGCCTCAACCAAACGTTATAAATGATTACAATATGCATATGGGTGGGGTTGATCTTCTGGACAATGCTGTATCGAACTACAGAATTAGAGTCAGAGGTAAAAAGTGGTGGTGGCCACTCTTCATCAATTTTGTAGATTGCACAGTATCAAACGCATGGAAAATATATAACATTAGCAACGATTCTCATATGTCCCAATTAGAATTTCGGTCATCTCTGGTTTTATCCCTGATAAAGAGCCAGACCAAATCTACCCCCTCAGATCAGACAGAGCAGGAAACGGAAGAACTGCAACCTACAGCACCGTCCACATCTTGGGGTCGTCCTTCACGAGGAAGCTTACCAAGTGCAATAAGATTTGATGAAGTTGGTCATATTGTAATAAGAGAGGAAAGAGGCAAAAGGCGCCGTTGCAGGGTTTGCAAAACGCACACTGTATATTTGTGTGATAAATGTAAGATTCACTTACATCCTGTTTGCTTTAGTGAATTTCACAAACAAAGTGCATGATTACTTTTGTTAAATAATTTTTGTGGAGTCAAGTTGTACTTACACCTAATTTTTAGTTTTAGTTCATACATTCTGCCAAAGTATCATTAACGAACCATTATTTTTCATTTATTTGTTGCTATTATTATTATTATTATTTTGCATTTTTCTTTTAATTTTATCATAAATACAGCTTAGCTATAATTTTTTTAACAAAATTGTAATTATTTTGGTGCTTGGCCATTAATGGGTTAATACGCTTTCGTTTGAACACTCGGTTTTAGATATTCTTGTTTTTAGCGTAAACACCTTAATTCGCTTTTTTTTTTTTTGTTCACCAACAACATAAATTTAAAATTTTACAAAAACGTGACATTTTCGTTTGAGTTTATAGGTCTAAAACTCTTGTTGTATCGTTTTGTTCAAAACATGTGGGTGCAATATACCAACTTTTAGTAGGATGGAATTAGTTACGTTTAAATTTCACCTTTGACGAGGTAGTTGCAATTAGTGTTCCGTTTAGAAATATAAAAAAAAATGGAAGAAAAAAAGCGTTGTGCGTGGAATGACAATGAGGTTCTTTGTATGATAGGAATAATTAGTGAAAAAATTTTTTTAGCGATGCTAGACGGAAAAGCGATATGGCAACTTAGATATTTGTAAATATAAAAACAAAGCATTTAAGTGAGCATAACAAATTAAAAAATTCAAAGGATGAACGTGTCTGAAGGGATCTCTCGCTTCTGCTGTGATATAATTTAGAAACAGAGCTGAATAGTTAAATGTTTTATTGTTTATTGTTTACGTAAAATACAATAGTCGAAATCACAAAACTTTGTAAACTAGATTTAGATATAGTTATCTACTGCTTGTGTGATTGATTTTCAATACAAAACTTACTTCTGATTAACTGAAATCATATTAGGTATCGAAATACCTAATTACATTTTATTTTTAAATAAGCATTCATTTTCTTTATTATGTACCATTTAAATACATTGTACTAATGGCCTTTAGGGAGCTTAAGCTCTAAGGACAAAAAATTTAATAAATAAATAAATAAATACGTTACACTTACATTAAAGTGATCTCCACAACAATGTAAACAAGTTGTTGCAGATACTTCATCTCTTCTGATAACCTTACACCATTCCTTACGTATTTTTGCACCCATCGGGACTCGAAAAAACACTTTATCAGGTCCACTTCTGATAGTGTTTTTGCATTCAGGCACAATGCAATACTTATAAACTGGATTTTGAGCTTTTTTCATGGCGAAATAAGTTAACTCAAATGTAAACTTGGCCGTTTTGTATAATTTGTATTTGTCACGAAATTATTTCAATTAAAAAAATTCATAATTATTTTATAAAAGTTTTTATAAATTTTATGAAACTTAATTAAAATTCGACTGTTAGGTACATAATGACATAAAAGTTTTGTATAATTTTGAATTTTTCAAAGATCTCCAAAATTTTCCATAATTGCATATAAATTGTGTAAGACCGGCGCTTTGCGATTTTTACACCGTACGGATAATTACCGGCTGTTTACTCTAAAAACCTGAAAACTGGATTTACTTAAAGCGCATTAGAACGAAATGTATAAAGAGGCCCAAGTCGCTTTACCTTAATTCGGGTGTAACTAAAGCGAATTACCCAATACGTATTGAAATAGTATAAAATAGTAGTATAAAATAATAGAAAATTCAGAAAAACACAGATTTTTTTCGACAATTTCGTTTCTTTTTGCCGTTATCCGAGAGGAAAGATTTTTTGCCACTGCTGTACGGGAAAATCGTGCAGCTGAATGTCCAATTGAACCAAAAAAAGTTACGGGTAAGCGTAAACGAGGTTCGTACGTTTGTGCGTTTGATCCAAATTTGAAAGTAGTAGTGGTACAGTGGAATGATAATTATGTGGTTACTGTAATGGCCAATGCTTGCACAGTACTTCCACTGGGACAAACTAAACAATATAACAAGAATAAACTTAAAGATGAAGCAGTTCTCCAATCAAACGTTTGCAAGAGCCACAACATAATTACACCTATTTCGAAAGGTTTTATTTGAAAGTGTAATTTTTGTTGTTTCCTATATTGTTTTATCTTTATTTTGTTTTTTATTTTTGCTGACCGTTATTTGCGAAAGGTGCATATATTGATACCTTTTTACCAAAGTATCGTAAGCCACATCTGTCAAATTTTGCAGGAGACAACTTTCTTGTCCACAAGGTCATTGCATGTGACTATCTTGGTACTTACGATAGGTTTATTGTGTTCTTATCACCATAAAGAATAAACTGATGGGTATATTACTCTTCCAGAACAAGCATTTAGTCCGATATTTACGATGTAATGCAAAATCTCAATTTCGCTCAAAATGTCACTTACGATACTTTGGAAAAAAGGTATCGATATACGCACCGTTATTTTTTTTGGACATTTAAAAAAAAATCAATAAAACATTAAAACCGACTTACTAACATATTTCAAGTAATATTGAAGAAAAGATGTATAAAAATCGATAGTTTTTATTGTCTTGGCAATTACTAATGGGTTAAGATGTGATGTGTCCTATGATGAAGATCAGGTTTTTTGTTAATGGTCAATAAGTAGTAGTTGCAAGAAATTTAACAGAACAAAGCAACAGTTTTTTTGTATTTATTGAAAAAAAAAGATTATGTTCAATAAAAATTTTGTTCAGTCAAGTTTAAAACAATAATTGACTTGTTGATATTTTGAAATATTTAAAATTTATCTACGAGAAAGTGCTGATAAAATGCTATGTCTATATGAAGCATATGCGCACAACTCTCACTCATGAGTCAAAATTGTAGCGTTTAGTTTTGTGGCCACACGAGTTCCGATTAAGTATGTGACTAGATACAGTATTTGGTTGAATTTAAGCTATGAAATAACATGTTAAATATTTTGTGAGTGTTCATTTTGTATAAATGTTCAAAGATGCTAAGTTTTGTGGAAGTAGTGGTATTCTATCTGTATTACATTTTTCTGAAGCACTTCGTCGAGGTTTGTTTATTAAATAGTTACTATAATGAATGCATTTGTTTACGAGCAATATTAATCAACATAATGAAGTAAAAGCGTAATCGATATCAGAAATGATGTTTATGAATGAAGAAAAATTAACATTATAATTGTTGCACAGAAAAATGCACAGTAGTTATTTTATGTGATATCTCATTAAGATTAATGACTTTATTATTTAAAATCGCATTTGCGTTACATAGTGATTAGTGAAAGAGCAATTAAAAATTAATTAGAAAGTCATGAATTTTTAAATCTTACCTTTTTAAGTTTTTTACAATTCGTGATATTCATTCAACGAACACAAAAAATGTTATATTTGTGTTTCATACGGACTAGAGCGTAAATTTTTTGTAATAAACTTGATATTAAGCTGTTTTAAAATTGTAACTTGTGCAAATGTTCTTAATTCTGGTTTGCTACCTAATTGTTTCATTAACTATTAATTATTTGGTTCAGTTTTTAATATTGCAATCTGTTTTATACCATAAAAATGTATACCTACCTATTTTGGATTTTTCAACTAAAGTTTTTTAATTAAAGATGTTTTTATCATGATTAGTTATTTTTAGGTTGTTCAAATATTCACAGAATTGTTAAAAAGACGGGCAAACTGCGGTTGGATATCTACTGTAGGATGCCTAAAGTTTGTTAGTTTTACTGCAACAATTTAGGTATTTCAGGGATTAATTGGCAAACATGCAATTTCTGTTAAACTAAATCCGTAGAAACACTTGGTTCGTTCAAAAGTACACTCGGATCTTTTTTTATGCGGTAGACACGTTCCACAGAAAACCACATAAAAAAAGATATTGGTTATATGGTAAAAATATGGATAGGTTTCATACTTTCTTAAAACCGCATAAAACCAAAGTAACAAATTAAATAATAAACAAAAATCTCATAAAAAAAATCAGAAAAATAACAATGAATAAAAAACATCAGGTAAATTGGTTCGAAAATAAAAAATCTTTACAATAAAAATTAACAAAATTTAGATTTACACTTATACACAATGTTTCAAAAGAATCGAGACATCCCATTAATGTTAATGTTAATTTTAAATTGCTGCGATGACACAATACGGCAAAGTGAGCGAAAAATCATTTTGAAATTTTCTGTAGGACAGCTGTTAACACAAGGTCAAAGCAGTTATCATCGCTGCAATTTAAAATTAACATTAACATTAATGGGATGTCTTTTGAAATATTGTACATAAAACACTTTGTATAATGAAAAGAAAAAAAACATTAATTTTTTTAACGCTCGCGCTGCTTAAATACGACAGTTCATATATAATTTAGTGCAACTTGTTCTTTTGCTTATCTACAAGGGAGAACCACCGGCTCCGATACTACGGGGAAGCTTCAAATTTTCTTCAAATTACAAATCGCACAACTCCAAATCCGCATAAAAAAGACCCGAGTGATATTCAGAATTGTCAACATAAGTTAGTAAAAAGTACCTAATCGCAATTATAACATTTTATTATTATTTTTTAAATTAACAATAGATATTCTGTTTAATAATATTAAAAAGCACAAATTAACATCAACTGCACATACAACTTTGAAATATCATTTTACCTACATTTTTTTATGGATTTATCTTGGTAACCAAATTATAACTCATTATTGTTCTGGTTTCCTATTAAATTTATTAATACCGGAATGATTAAAAAACTAGTATTACAATGATGACTTTTGTAAAACGAGTACAAGAGTTTGCTCAACTGAAGAACCTAATATTTCGAGTACACTCTTACAGTAGATTCTTTTTAATGCGAACACCGCCAATACAGGCTATTCGATAAATATACATCAAAATTTATGCATTGATTATTTTGTAGTGCAAACGAACAAGACCTTCTTTGATTTGTGATGAGTAAAGGTAGTAAGCTTCTGGAATTTATTTATTATAAGCACCATGTGCGCCCGCAAAAAATATAGATTTAATTTCTGGTTTTGCTTCCATACTGAGTTAATAATAAGTAGGTAAAATCTTAAACTGTCAGATGTAAAGTGCTTATAACAAAAATTTATACATAACTTCATAGCCACATAATATTCCTCCTGATATAAATAAGAATGGTCGAATTTTGGTTTGTTCACTAAATTGACGTATAAAGTACACCCATCCCTCGATATACGTAGAAGTTCGGTTCCCCGGAATTGCTACTTATATCGAAACTACGTATAACGAATATATTTTAACATTATGCTATATGGGTTTGAGACTTTTGTGCTAAAAGGTGTATACCTATAATAAAAAGAAACATGTTAGTTCAATTAAAATGCGAAATTTAGGTGAACAGACTGCGTTTGAGTTATGGATGTATCGAAGAATGTTGAGAATATCGTGGGTAGAGAGAATAATTAATGTCGAAGTGATGCGACGAATGAATAAGGAACAGGAAGTGATATTGACAATTAAAAGATGAAAGTTGGTATATATGGGACACATTATGAGAGAAAAAAAGTATCAGCTACTTCAGGTCATTGTACAGGGGAAAATTAAGGGAAGAAGATTGGTAGGAAGGAGAGGAAACTCATGGCTAAACAACGAATTATTTAAATCAGCGGTTTCAAAAATAAAAATCGCCTAAAGAAGAAGATACTCCTAATCATTTTGTATTGAAAGAATATAAGGAAATTCCACGAGAACTAACTTGTACGGAACTCCCCCAGCAATGGCACAAACCTCAGGGTGAAGCAATAGAAAATGAAAATATTTTAAATAGTGTCTTTGCAGAACCTGAAAGCAAATTAAAAAGAAAGCGCCCAATTTCTTGTTCACTGTATAATGCGTCTTCTGCAAGTTTGAAATTATCTTTACGTAAAAAATGCCAAATCTTCTAATTATATAAAACTAGATGTATGTGTGTGGGTGTGTATGTTCCCTATAGACTCCTAAACTACTGAACCGATTTTGATGAAATTTTCACGAAAACTCTAGCATAGGCTGGAAAGCGTTCCTGTGAAGTTTGGTGCCGATCGGACTAAAAATTTAAAAAAATTCCAAAAACGGTCGAGCGAATCCGTTTCTCACGAATGCTGTTACGATAGTCTGTAGGTACGACGCTTCAACTAACGACTTTTTGGGAATTTTAAATTTTGTCTTTCAAATCACAGTTACGTTTTACGGTTTTGACGGTCTTGCTACAACGCACAACGAAGAAAACCCCCTTTTGTTTATCATTTATAAAAATATATGTTTACGTGTATCATTTAATTCAGCGTTTCTTAAACTTTTTTATTAATGACCTTGTTACGGTACTGATTCATTAATTAAATTCAAATTCGCGCGGAAGTCAATTTCTCTCTCTCTCGACAAGCAGGGAATCTTAAGGTCGTTGAGGTCAGTGCGCGAAGTTCGACAAAAATTAAAAGTGAGCGACAGAACCTGACTGGGTGTGTTGAATGATGGTCACGCGTGGATTCAGCGTCGACAAGTTGAGGATTCCTAAAGGGAATTCGCAGTGCAAGTAGTGAAAAATACGGTGCCGTAAATATCTGCCGGTCCACCGGGATACCAGCAGTCCAGGCGATCTACACGGATGACTTCTCCAGGGCGGGATGATTGAGGAAAAGCCGCCAGCGCATGGAGCCGTGTCGATGTTGTAGTTAAGTTGACCGTATTGATACTTGTCGAATTTGACGCTTCGTGTAATTCAAACATTTCTTGTATTTAATGTTATTCGAGCATTTGTGTTGCATTGTTGCAAATTGATGGCCTTCAGCTTTTTTTTGGGTACCCTAACTTTTAATTTAACTTTATCAGTAATTGTAAATTGTTTAATCACTTAACTAGTCAATACACTTGTTATCTTGTTCGTGATTGTTTCTGTAACCCCATTGTCGAGAGAGAATTCTGCTTTGTCTACTCTCGAGATATTTCAACCACCCCAAAGCAGTGGCGCCCTATCAACCTCCGGAGAAGAATGAGAGAACGCTTCCCACATAACCTCGAGGATTAAATTTCAACCTACCCCCTCGCCGACTTGAGCTTAGCCAAGCAAACATTTCTACGCGGCCGGGAAACCCGTAGCAATATTTTGTCGCCCAACGTGGGACCTTTAGTATTTGGTAGCTCGGGGTTGCGTTCGAAGTTGTTCTCTCTCTTTCACATTGTATCAGGTGGTCGAATTTTTGGGTCACGATTTTGTCTAGTTAAGCCACGGAAACCGGTCCGTTATCGTTATCGGACCAGTTTGTTATCGGGTGTTAAAAATTTGTGTTTAAAAATTTGCGACAGTGCCGTAGGAAATCAATTTTAGCTTAGGATTTTTATTAGCACAGTAAAGGGGCAGGTTCTTTTTTTTGTTGGTTGTTAAGTGTACTACTAGGTACTTGCTATAGGGGAACACTTTTGGTGTATTATAGCGGTTAGGTTTTTTTTTAGGGTTAGTTACTATTAGTAGGTTTTTTTTAATAGTATTAAGATGGATCCGCAGTTCTTAGAACCGAACGAGGTTCAACACGAATTAGCGGTTCGGGGAATTTCATGTACCACTGGCTCCGTGCAGGAGCAGCGGACCTTGTTGGCGGGCGCATTGAGGAGGCAATCACTCAATCGTTCTTTCGCTTTCGTTCCGAAACCAGTCGCGTTCGCGTCGGAAATCAAGGCCATTTCGGCAGGCCTTACGGAACTGGAGAAATTGCTCGCCGACTTTAGGGGCGCTTTGTTCGACGACGGTTATCGTCGAATCGACGCGCGTCTGAACCACTGGACCGAGCGGGTGGATCGGTTAGAGGCGCACTCCGAGGAGGAGGAAACGTTGAAAAACTGCCTTTTCAACCTCGCGTTGGGTTTTGAGGGAACGTTAGCCTATAAGTCGCGCTCGAACGAACGGCCTATGTCGTCGTCCACCCCTACCGTCAACCGACAGCCGTCGTCGGCCGTTAGCTCGCCGCGTTCGTCGCAAGCGATCCTTAGCGTTCCAGTATACAAGTGGAACATTCATTTCGACGGAACAAAAACGGGTATGGGTTTACTGGATTTTTTGAAACGCGTCGGAGAGTTGCGTTCGGCTCGCGGAATTTCAACCGCCCAATTGTACGAGTCTTCGGTTGAGCTGTTCACCGGAACGGCTTTAGACTGGTTCAGGGCCAACCGTGCGAGTTTTACTAACTGGTCGGATATCGATTTGGCATTAAGGCGAGATTTCCTTCCGTATGACTACGAGGAGGCAATTTTGGAGGAGATCAAAGAGCGCACACAGGGTGTCGAAGAGCCTGTCATTTTTTATATCACGGCCATGAGGGCGTTGTTGGGTCGACTTCCCCATCCTTTCCAGCTCAGCGCACAGATCAAGGCGGTGCGACGGAATTTGGCCCCGTTTTTTATACACCATTTGGCTTTGGTGGACACTCCCACCCTGGAAGAATTGACGTCGGTGTGTCAACGACTTGAGGAGTCACAAACGCGTGCGGCCAAATACAAACCCGCTCAGCCCGAGAAACCCAGTTTTACGCGGCGTGACCCCACCGAGTTTAAGCAGTCCCCGTATCGTACGAATGACGCGGCCGGGCCAATTTGTTGGAACTGCAGGCAGGTCGGGCACTTGGCCAGATTCTGCAACAGGCGGGACCAGTCCCGGAATTCGGGAAACGCCAGCCAGCGGCGGAATTAGGTCGTAATCCGTCAGCTGGAAGTTTTAAGAGTAACGACCGCTCGGATCAGTCGTTTGGGCAGCAGCCCATTTTGAATTATATTTTGTCACAGGCGAGGGACAACGAATGCCCGTACGTCAAAGTTGAGATTTTGGGACGTAGGTTACACGGGTTGTTGGACTCTGGCGCCAATAGAACTTTTGTAGGGAAAGAAGGTTGGGAAATTTTACAAGACCTGGGAGTAGCATTAGATACGGCACGGTCTTCAACCTGTCGAGTAGCAAACAACGACAACTGTGAGTGCTTAGGAGTGGTGAGGGTACCGATTATGTTGTAACAGCGCGTGCGAAATTTTGACTTATATGTAGTGCCGGCTTTGCGCCATGCCCTAGTGTTAGGGATAGATTTTTGGTACGGCATGGGCATTGTGCCGGACATTAGGAAAGGGGAATGGCTGTTTAGTTCGGAAATACCTCAACCACTCACATTAACTAGTTTACAGGAACAGGGGGATTTAACTCACACGCAGGGCGCTCGACTTGAAACCGTCGTAGAAGATTATTTCACAAAAATTAAAGATGTTAAATTAGGTTGTACTCCCATGGCTAGCCACAGTATTAAGGCCAGAGGGCCTCCGATTCGCCAACGGGCATATCAGGTGTCTCCCTTCAAACAGGAGTTAATTGACAAAGAGTTGGATGAGATGTTACGGTTAGGGGTGATAGAGAGATCCAGCAGCCCGTGGGCCAGTCCAGTCCTGCTCGTTCCGAAGAAGGACGGACGTTGGCGGTTTTGCGTGGATTTTCGGAAATTAAACGGTGTCACCGAACGGGACGCGTATCCACTCCCTTTTATGTCATCCATTTTAAGTAAGCTAGGGGGGGCGCGATTCATTTCGACCTTGGATATTAAAAATGCCTATTGGCAGGTACCTTTGGACGAAGGGAGCAAGAAATTTACGGCTTTCGCGATACCTGGCCGTGGTCTATTCCAATTTACTCGTCTGGCTTTCGGCTTGCATAACGCGCCGGCGACCTTTCAGCGACTCGCCGACTCAATTTTTGGTCCTGAATTGGAGCCTTTTGTTTTTGTCTATCTGGATGACATCGTTATAGTGGCGGACTCGTTTGAGAAGCACATAGAAATACTTCGGGAAGTATTCAGGCGGTTGCACGCGGCCGGTTTGACGCTAAGTAGGGAAAAATGTCATTTCTGTAAGCCCGAATTAAAATATTTAGGCTACGTAATTAATCGAAAGGGTCTGCATGTAGACCCCGGTAAGGTGGTAGCAATAGTGAATCTCCCCGCTCCTTCAAATGTCACTGGCGTACGCCGAATTCTAGGTATGGCTTCGTGGTACAGACGATTCGTACCAAATTTCGCGACGACCATAGCCCCGCTAACAAAGCTTCTCCGGAAGGGAACTAAGTTCCATTGGAACAACGAGTGTGCCGAAGCGTTGACCGCGATTAAAGATGCATTAACGACCGCACCCATACTCACATGTCCCGACGTGACTTTGCCGTACATTTTGCAAACGGACGCTTCCGCCGTCGGTATCGGAGCCGTGTTGACACAAACGCACTCGGACGGGTCGGAGCACGTAATCTGCTATATTTCACGTGGCCTGTCGGCACAGGAACGCAATTATTCCACCACCGAGCGAGAATGTCTCGCGGTTTTATGGGCCGTCGAACACTTACGTTGTTACTTAGAAGGTTGCGAATTCACCGTTGTGACCGATCACTATTCGTTGTTGTGGCTGGACAACCTTAAAAACCCGCAAGGCCGTTTAGGACGATGGGCATTGCGTTTACAGCAATTTCGTTATACGATTAAACACCGGAAAGGAAAAGAACATGTAGTGCCGGACGCTTTATCACGAGCGATTCCGGAGCACGATACGCCGTCATTAGCGTTGATTGAGTTTGGAGAAATACGAGATCGATGGTATTTGCGTATGCTTGATAGGGTACGCGCGGACCCTTTGTCATTTAGGAAGTGGAGAGTTGAAGACTCTCGCTTATATAAATATTTAGAGCCAGAATTGCCGAAGCTCGAAGGAGTCGAAGAGCGTTGGAAGATAGTAGTTCCCCGGGAGTTACGTCAACAGGCATTAGAGGAGTGTCATGATGTACCTACGGCGGGACATTTCGGCGTTTATAAAACTTATTACCGGTTATCGCGATTGTATTATTGGCCGGCCATGAAATACGATGTCACCCGTTATGTTCGGTCTTGTGAAACTTGCCAGCGTGTTAAACCGGAGCAGCGCGCTCCACCGGGGTTGATGAGTACTCGACCGGAGATTTGCAGACCTTGGCAGGTTATCAGCGTTGATTTAATGGGACCTTTGCCGCGAAGTGTACACGGCCATACATCGATATTTGTAGTGACGGATGCCTTCAGCAAATTTAATCTTTTCTTCCCACTACGTAAAGCAACTGCTTCGGCAACCACTCGAATTTTAGAGGAACAGATTTTCCTGGTTTATGGTGTACCTCAGTTTTTGTTGTGCGATAATGGGGTACAATTCAAGAGTAGAGAATTGACGCGCCTCACGCGTAAATATGGAGTTCGTGCCATTTTCAACCCGAATTATCACCCGCAAGCGAACCCTACGGAACGAGTCAACCGTGTGTTGAAAACCATGCTAGCAGCCTATGTCAATGACGACCATCGCACTTGGGATCGGTGTCTTCCGGAGCTCGGTTGTGCGATACGAACAGCCCGGCATGAAGTAACCGGTCGGTCCCCGTATTTTATTTTGTACGGCCAGGAGATGCGAACTCACGGCGAGGAACATCGGATCATTGACGATATCGCGGTCGCTGAGCAACCCGAGCGAGCGCCGGAACAACTCCGCGCGTTCCGCGCTACTATTAAACGTCGGTTAGAGCTAGCGGCTGAACGTGTTCGCGAACGATACAATCAACGACATCGGCATGTCGAGTATGCTGTAGGCGATTTGGTTTGGCGAAGGAAATTCGCTCTCTCGCAAAAAGCGACTCATTTTGCCGCCAAATTAGCGGGTAAATTTACCGGTCCGTTTAGGATTAAACGACAAATAGGACACTACATTTACGAACTAGAAGACGAACGAGGAGTTTCGTCCGGTAATTGGCACGTAAAAGATCTGAAGCCATACTACGACGTCTGGTCTGACTAGTATATCCGGCTTTCCCCAAACCGTTCGGTTGTTGACGGTAGAATCCGTTGATCTACTTGTAAGAATGGGGCACGTAGGCACACGTGGTAGAACGCATTGCTTTATAGGTCATATCATCTTGACGTGGATTTATAGCCGGCTTTCCCCAAACCGTTCGGTTGTTGACGGTAGAATCCGTTGATCTACTTGTAAGAATGGGGCACGTAGGCACACGTGGTAGAACGCATTGCTTTATAGGTCATATCATCTTGACGTGGATTTATATTCGGCTTTCCCAATCCGTTCGGTTGTTATCAAAGGTCGATGTGATAAGCTACTTGTAAGAATGGGGCACGTAGACGTACGTGGTAGAACACAATGTTTTAGGTCTTAACATCCGGACATAGTTTTATGAATCATTCGTACCCCGAGGTGTCGTGACTCTTCTTGTGGGAAACTTGCAAAGAGCTGATCTCGTGACGCTCGGCGCACCCTCTCGAAGATACGCGCCTCGTCGAGTGTTGCACTTAGAGTGTTCAGACTTTGGATAGAACTAGTGAGTATGTGTGAGTGTGAATGCGAAGTAAGCAGGGTAGTCCTCGGGTGAATCAGCTCAACGGGAGCGACGGTATTTGGATTTACTCACCCAGGACGATGTAGGTTGTAAATTTTGGTTCGTGGAACAGATTTCAACTATCGGCTTGCCGGATTTGTAGCCCTGGCTTATTACTTCGAATAGTATGAATGTGATCTCGGATGTAACAGTAACACAAAATGGATTTGACGGGTTTATGATAGTAGGTAGGTAGTGGTTACTGCTAAGGACCAATAGGGTCGCTAGGTTCAGGATTTCAGTAGTAGTATCCGCAGGTGCCAGAGTTGTGGGTAGTGGAATTTACCTCTAGCACCATATCGACGTTGTCGGATTTTAGCCTACACATTTAACCATAACATGATTTGACTTTTTGAAAAAAAAAAAGGTCGAGGACAAATATTTAGTTGGTAGGCAGGAGAGGCCTAGTTGTTGTTCTTTCACCCATGGTAGGTGGAAAGTAAATTGATTTATTAATTGATTTATTGATTTGGTTGAGATTTCTTTTGAGGGCGATCCCTTCGAGGGACGATTTTAAGTTTTAGGCTTTGAGCCGAGTTATTCTGGACGTGACGATTTTTGCTCTTCAAGCTAATTAGGGAAAAAGGAATTGTTTTCTCGTATAATATGAGTCGTCGTTGGTGTCTATAAACTAACAGGGGTTGGGAGTCATCCTTGGTCATGATGACCGGGGAAGGCTTGTTTTTTTTTGGGGTTGGTTGTAAATAGGGTTGTTAATGATAGTAGTTAGGTCTAGGTTATGGGTAGTTTAGGACTAGCGATAATAGGGTTATCACTGTATAGTAGATTTAGGATATGGATAGTTTAGGTCTAGCGATGGTAGGATTGTCGAGGAATCCTGACTTCATCAGAATTCCTCGTAGGGAGAAAAGGGGGAATTTGTTACGGTACTGATTCATTAATTAAATTCAAATTCGCGCGGAAGTCAATTTCTCTCTCTCTCGACAAGCAGGGAATCTTAAGGTCGTTGAGGTCAGTGCGCGAAGTTCGACAAAAATTAAAAGTGAGCGACAGAACCTGACTGGGTGTGTTGAATGATGGTCACGCGTGGATTCAGCGTCGACAAGTTGAGGATTCCTAAAGGGAATTCGCAGTGCAAGTAGTGAAAAATACGGTGCCGTAAATATCTGCCGGTCCACCGGGATACCAGCAGTCCAGGCGATCTACACGGATGACTTCTCCAGGGCGGGATGATTGAGGAAAAGCCGCCAGCGCATGGAGCCGTGTCGATGTTGTAGTTAAGTTGACCGTATTGATACTTGTCGAATTTGACGCTTCGTGTAATTCAAACATTTCTTGTATTTAATGTTATTCGAGCATTTGTGTTGCATTGTTGCAAATTGATGGCCTTCAGCTTTTTTTTGGGTACCCTAACTTTTAATTTAACTTTATCAGTAATTGTAAATTGTTTAATCACTTAACTAGTCAATACACTTGTTATCTTGTTCGTGATTGTTTCTGTAACCCCATTGTCGAGAGAGAATTCTGCTTTGTCTACTCTCGAGATATTTCGACCACCCCAAAGCAGTGGCGCCCTATCAACCTCCGGAGAAGAATGAGAGAACGCTTCCCACATAACCTCGAGGATTAAATTTCAACCTACCCCCTCGCCGACTTGAGCTTAGCCAAGCAAACATTTCTACGCGGCCGGGAAACCCGTAGCAACCTCTTTTTGTCATTCTGATTGTTTTTCGCGACCCCAATTGTAAAACCATGATTACAGTAGTTTGGTAATAATTTCCATAACTATACTCGAGTATAATGCGAAGTTTACTACCGCTCTAAAATCGATGTTGTTATCGTATGGTAACTGTAGAAGTTCCTTGAACAAGATTATCTTTCTTAACTAATTTCTCCGAAACATATATTTTTTGCATTTTCATAGTTATAATATCACAAAAAAATAGTTATGCATTTATTGAACATTTAAATGTAATATACTACCTACTGGTATATTCTATTCGCCAAAAGACCAGAAATGTATAACTATCCATAACTGTACAATGAAAAAGAACTCCATTTGCAAATTAATGTTTGTTTCGTCGTCAAAATGTCCGACAATGAAATCGTGATAAAGTTTTTCAATACACCAAACGACCATCGAATATATCTTCTCGAAACAATCCTCAGTCTACGGTTTCGGGAGATTTATCGAATAGTTCTCCTCGGTATTTCAGAATATATTTAATGGTGCTGCGATAAGTATAACTGCTGAAAATTAGATACATTAAAAATATCTATGCATGCATTTTGCGAAAATTGTTCAGTGTTTCTAGTCTCTACTCACAAAGTGTTGTTGAGAAATAGTCGTAGATCAAAAATAATATTTTACGCAAATGCCAAAAGAAACGCAAGTAATTGCCCGATGAGAGAAAATCTCACAAACTGAGCAGACACTTATCACGAACGTATTTGCATGGATCAACTCCAATATTTTGTAGTAGACTATTTAGTAAAGCAGGGTTCTTCAACCTTTCAGTGCCTTCGGAACTTTTCTGACTTGTGGTAGTTTTGAAGGGACCCTCGTAATTTGAGATAGTATTACCTTTGACGTTATTCAATTTAACGTTATTGGTTTTACTTCTTTGAACAGTCATCAGAAATTTCCCGGTAACGTGAAATAAAATCTCATACAGCTTCTAATCTCGGCTTAAATACATGTTATTTTGGTCCAGAACGCTACCGGTCGGTGGTACCGTTGTGCTTAAATCGTTTTCAAACCGTTTACGTGGCATACCCCTAAAACTCTCTTCATTTACAGATAAACACCGCATCAAGTGGAAGTGAAATAGCGCTAGGAAATTCACGAGTGGAACGCGACAAAAGTAGTAGACGCAAATCGAATTTAAATCGCTCATTAAACTCCGAAGAGGTGCCTTCAGTTGAAACGAAAGGTTAGTAATAATTGTTGTCAAGGTATTATTAACCATATTCATATACTGGTTCGAAAAACTTTAACTTCAACTTTAACGAAACTTATCGGTACTAAAAAATTAACTGTATCCAACAATTATTCAGTTAACGCAACAACGGTAGCAACATCGATTTTGCGGCAGTGCTAAAATTCATATTATCCACAAGTGTAAAAACATTATTAAACTAGTGTAATAATGACTTACGCTAGTGTTTCCCAAACATTTTAACGTAAAATCTTAGTTTTTTTTTGTAGTTTAATAAAAATAAAATGATCCAGTAAGGCAGGCGATACACAAGCAAAACTTGTGAACCCCATTGACTGCTGCAAGCGAACCTTTCCGTCAATGTGGTTTAAGTGGGTATTCTAGTCTAGAGGCATGAATGTGAGGTGTTTTTTTGCGTGCTATAAATAAAAAACAAAAAATATTTTTACTATCCATTTTTTAACAATACATAAAAAATAAAAAAAGTGAAAAAATTGAAAACTCGAAATGTTATAAGCTGTTGAAGTGGGGGGGTTGGAAAAAAATGGCGCGCCAAGTCTGTCACGATTGCAACCCTCCAAATGATGTGAAACAAAAAAATAAAAAAGATTATTTATCTAGATAAATGCTGCTATCGTACTAAATTAAAAAAACTGAAAAAAAAATTTTTCCGCTAAATTGCGGATGTCCGAAAAAATAATAATTTTTTTTACTATTTTTTTGACTTTTCTGAATTTTTTAAAAATAGTAAAAAAAATTAATTTGTTATAAATCATAGTTAGTACGATAGAGACATATATAGAGAAGACTCACCAAATTACAAGTAAATCGGTTAAGTAGAACTTGAGAAATCATGACAAACTTTTTGAAAAAAGTAGTTTCGAGAAAAACGCGTTTAAAGTTTCGGGTAAAATTACGCCCAGTGTCGTTCCGGCCCAGCCGGTTTGGATGTCGTGTCACTAAAATGGCTATATCTCCGGAAATAATTAAAATTTTGACAAATCCTTTTAGGCATATTCTTGAAAGGTTAAACTTTGAAAATATGAGAAAAAAAAATTGGTTTTTTCAAATTTCTACACTAGAATACCCCCTTAAACGGGGAACGTCGTTACTTTGGACCGACGAATCGAAATACAGTGAAACCCCGTTTTTACGTTTTTGAAGGGACCGCCAAAAGAAAACGTAAATGGAGGGAAAATGTAAATTAAGGCAATGAAAAATTTTCTTTACACAATCATACAAATTCTTCGTACTTTGAAATTCTTTTGCACATGCGTTGTTTTTGCCATGGAACCACATATTATTGCACTTTTTTAAATTGATTCACGATTTGTTATTATTGTAGCCAAAGTGATATGTTAAAATTACGCGCGAGCGAAACGCGTAAGCCCACGTGCTTTTTCACTTTTTCGAGAATACAATACCGAATGAAATAAAAAAAGTCTTCCTAATCACACGATCACAAAATTTTGCAAAGTGCAAACGTGTCTAAAAACTCCTAACATGTTCATTTCAATGATTGGCATGGATTTAATTGATTGTGCTACGATAAATGGAATTTTGCGGGAACAATAAACGTAAAACCGGGTATTATCTGCATTAAAATGAAACGGGACTGCAAAAATTTGACGCAAATAACGGGAAAACGTAAAAACGGGGTTCCACTGTAATTCGCAGGCTTGTAAGATGTCATTACGGAAAGTTTTAACACAAATGTTAGTGACAGAATTGCAATTTTTAATCTTATTTACAAATGAGTAACAAATAAAGTATTATACAATATTTATGCCAGGTAACTATTGGTTCACGGTGGTGGCAGGCACACTATAACGGCTCGCTAGTCACATCCACCATTCGCCAGAAAAATCAGTTTTACCGGACTAATAATGTACAATACTATTCATTGTAAAAAATATGCGTAGTTATTGAGACTAAAATAATTATAGAAGATCTAATGTGACTTTTTGAATTCAATTAGGAAATTGTTGTTTTTTTATAGTGATTTACTGGTACCAATAGCGACTTGTGCATCTGTTTCCATAATGAGACGTCAGTGTACTTTTACACGTGCAATGATTTTGGAACTGGCGTGCAAGTCGTTATTGGTGTCGGCAAATCAAGGCAGGTGTAATGCGAGCACCATTTGTGAATAAATTATATTTACCTTAGCAACGTAACATAACAATTAAATTTTTTGTTCTAGATGACAGCATCAATAGAAGACGTCGAAGACGTTTCTTTCCTCCTGAGGTGTTGCAGCAATCACTTTCGAAAAATCATCCCAATGATAAATTGGTTGATGATAATAACACTGCCACAGATCTTTCAACAACTCAGGTTATCACTGGCTCTACAAATGTTTCTAAAAAATCAGAACTTCGCGTTCACATGGAAAACGCCCGGCGTGGTATAGTGCCATCATGCTCTGAATTGGGATTAAGGTACAAAGCACCATCTAAGAGGATTCTTTCTACCCCTAAAGCAAAAACGAGGTTATCTTCCACCAATGCCATTGTTAGTGACTTATCGTTGGATAATAAAAAAGCTGAACGAGATAATAAAGAAAATGTTAAACAAACAAATAAAGACAAAGTTAAATCAGATAAATTAGCAGCAAATGTTGATGGTCAGTTATTAAAAAGCCGTAGAAGTTCTACTGTATCAAAAAGGATGGATGAACTTACAGCATTAACTAAAGAAACTTTGGCTAGAGTAGAAAGGTTGGCTAATCGAAATCGACCTTCCCCACCCCAGGATATAGACATACAGCAGAAGAAAACTTCAAATTCTAAGGTTAACACTGAAAAAAGTTATCAAAGCAAAAATTTAACTTCTGAAACAAAACATATTTCAAATGTGATTAGCGGTGCCAACAAAGACAAGGCTCAATTTGCAATGTTGAAAAGGAGCTCTAAAGATGAATCTTCTGATGTTCTAATGACAACTGTAAATGCAACCAGTGTTCCAACTTCAATACTTAAAAGAAAAGTGTCTCAGGATGAATGCAGATTGCAATTAGGAACTGTTTCTCCAACTTTTGTCCCTCCACCAGTTACTTTTTCTCCTAATATTAGTGATAAAAAAACCAATACTAAAAGACAAGGAATTTTAAAAAAACGGCGTAGTTTAGATGAAAATCAAGTTTTGAGACACAGAAGTTATAGTCCAGATGTTTCATTTACTGATAAAACAGAATCTCGATCTATATTAAAAAATCAAAGGCGATCGTCATTGGAAGATATTGTTAGAGCCCAATCTTTGGAATTTAACTTACACGGTATCTTAAAAAGAAAGTCATCTAAGACTGATGATTATTTTGAAGGCAATAATTCACCCCACAGTATTCTCAAACGTAAATCTGATGCTAGTAGCGCAAGTTCAACTTGTAGTACATCGCATGTTTCCATCACGACAGCAGTAATATTGGCTGCTGCAGGTGGGGCCGAAATGATTCTAGAATCAGGTGATGTAGTTAAACCTATTTTAAAGAAGAAAAGTATTAGTGATGATCATTCATGTAGTGACAATAAATATAATGAACCTCCAAAACCAATTTTAAAGAAAAAATCAAGTACTGATACTGATGAAGCTGAAGAACGGCGTAAAAGACCGATATTAAAACATTCAAAAAATTCTGTTGAGGAGAAAGATGGAATCGATACGTCTGATCTCTACCATCCTGTTTTTCATAAACACAACAGTAACATTACAATAAATGCTAATTACGTTGAAAATGATGTAAAACCAATATTAAAACAGTCATCTAAAGAAGATTCTTCTCGTTCTCGTCTCCTTTTTAATGATGTTAATATTAGTTCAATGTTAATCACAACCGAATTCCCAGATATTTCTAATGATTCTGTGGATGTACAAAGATCTCATTCAATATGCACAGAATTTGAACCGTCGGAGATAACTATACGGACATTTGAAGATAGAGAGCTTCAGAAACCGAGACCTTTATCAGTGTCACAGTTAGTAATGAATTTTGAACAGTCAACAGGTGCTGTCCCAAAAACTTCTAGTTCAAAACGACGCAATGAAAGATATCGAACTCAACCAGTTACGCACAGTGAGCTGCGGGCAAGGTAATGAAATTTTATTGTTTACTTTTCTTTATAACCTTAATTGAAAATAACTAGTAGAAATTTCAAAGTATGAATTTAAACGGTATAGATAATTATTATTGTAACCTTAAGAACTTTTTAAAAGGTTAAAAAACTGCATACTTATCTACTTCATTTTAGATTTAAAAAGATATACTCAGTGATATTAAAATCGCAACACCAAGAAAAGATGATAATTTTTTAACTAAACTAAGGAAATTACCAATAGGTATTTCATAATTGGTTAAATTATGGAAGGATAGAATTATAGTAAAAAACGTTTTCAAAGACAAGCTCTCAGTAATATTAATGCGTGCGTAGGCGTTCCGCTGTGAGAACGTTAGCTAGTGCCACTGATTTCAAGACTAGAAAAAATCCTTACAAATATATCAAAAATGTTTCCGCATTTGTTAGGAAAAGTTCAACTATTCCCAACTCAAATTAATATGGAAATATAGCATCTTTCCAAACATTAGTAGAAAAATAATATACAGTGAGGACGCGTGGGTTGGAACAAATTCATTTAAAATTCATGGGTTTGGTTTTTGGAAAAACGTTTGTACACGTCGATTTTAGTTTTTAAAACTGCATCTTTTTTGATATGTATAATTTTACGTCTTTTGTTTTCGCATTATGACGTCTTCAATATTGTTTTTAAATTACACCCTATATTTTTGTTCACGAATTTGGATGCAGCACATTTTTCTGAGTACGAAAATGTCAAATTCGTATGACCTTGAAGAGGAAAGTTTTCGAAATAATCAGTCCTAAAATTTCACAAATGTATGGTAAAATTATTAGAACAGACCAATAATAATATCATCAAGGAAGCGCTGAAAACAAAAGACGGTTTTGACATCAACAAAATATATTGGGAAAATGCTAGAAATCGTCGAATTTTATTTTTAGTAGCGTATTTTAAATGAATTTGTTCCAACCCACGCGTCCTCACTGTACGTAAAGGGTGTTACAATAAGAGCGCAGGATTTAAATTTTAAATAAAACAGTTTTATGTAGCAAAGTATTGAAATATTTAGTAATTTATAATGTACACATTTGGAAATTATGTATGGAATAACACATCCGGTAAATGGCCGCCAAGGCTTTGTTGGCAGATGCGTACTCTTTTGGTAAAATTTTCAATAACGGTTTTGCATAAATGTGGCGGTATTTTGTTGATACAGCGTTCAATTTCGGCCTTCAATGCTTGGGTGGTCGTGGGCTTGTTGGCGTAAACCTGAGACTTTAGAAAACCCCACAGGAAAAGTCCATTGGTGTTAAATCGCAAGATCGTGGCGCCAATACGGATCACCAAAACGGGAGATGACACGATCAGGAAAAGACTCGTCCAAGACCGTCAACGTTTCACGGGCTGTATGGCTACTTGCACCGTCCTGCTGAAACCACATGTCTTCAAGAGCAATATTTGCCAATTGAGGCACAAAGAACCGGGTTATCATGTGACGATAACGTTCGCCATTCACCGTTATTGCATTACCTGCCTCGTTTTCCAAGAAAAATGGTCCAATGATTCCATCAGACTACAATGTACACCAAACAGTTTCCTCTCTCCCGAAGAAAAAAAAAAAAAAAACAAAACAACACCAAACAATGACACGTTGGGGATGCATTTGTTTCTCATGAATCATTCGTGGATTTTCTGAGCCCCAAATGCGACAATTTTGCCTATTAACGAAGCGATCAAGGTGAAAATGGGCTCCGTCACTGAACATGATTTTTTTCACAAAATCGACATTCACTGCTTGTTGTTCAATGATCCAATTGGTGAATTCTCTTCGCTGTCCGTGGTCTGTTGGCAAAAGTTGTTGAGTCAATTGGACTTTGTAAGCATGGAGATGCAAATCTTTAGTAAGACTATGGTGAAGAGTGGCCGTTGAAACGATGAATTTTATGAATCGTTGCAACCAAATTTTCACCATTTTGATAGTAATGTTTAACAATAACGGCGCGTTGTTGTATCGTGTATCGCTTCATTTTTATTAACTTCTATCTGTTTCCTATCAAATTGTTACAATTACGAACCTATCAAATCATGACCGTCAAAATGACACGCAATTCAAATCTTGCGCTCCTATTGTAACACCCTTTACAAGTAACGTTTTGGTGTAACTCAAACTTTTTTTACGGTTCCTTGGAGATTCGACGTAGGGAAGTTCCACTGTATGCGAACTTATAACACGAGAATACAAAAGCAATGCTTTGTTAATGGTCATAAAATCCTCATTTAAAGTCAATAAAATAATAATCGGTGAAATGACTAGATAGGTAGTTATTTATATTGCCACCTCTGTCAAAATTCTACATTCTACGTATCATTATCATTAATTGAATGATTGTATTTATGTATTTTCGTATTTATGCATTAGTGAAAGCATTCATAAAAAAAATGTCATAGAAAATTAATATGCAAAACAATTAAGAAAATAGAGCATCTAATAAAAAAATTGAATAATTGAATAATGCAGGCAAATTTGTTTCATATGCATAAAGTAGGAAATTGTGCCTGATTTATATTGTATTTGCCAACTTTCTGAATATAGTACATCCAGACGTAAACGTTTATTTTTAACGTTTACTTGTGAAAATTGTAACCCATACGTTTTGCTACAGATGTTTAATGTTATTATTGTTTTTAACACCAACCTATTTCTAAATGAAACGCAGTTAGTTTATAAAAATTTGTTTTCGGTGTTAATTACTACATGTATCCGTGATCATAACAAAATACATTTGTTATGTTACGTTTGCATACTTGTCTTCGATTCATATTTGCAAATTTTCATTTTCGTTAATAATAGCCTAGCTTATGTACTAGTTAAATGATGTTCTATTATTATTCATTCTGTCATCGGCTTCAAGCAATTTTGATGCAGTTTTATTATCCTGTATGGTGCTACAAAAAGTTCATATAAATTGATGGTCTAAAACGCGTCGTTTACATCCAATTAACGTACGGAAATTAAGAAGCTTGTCAAAAGTGATTGGTGCAATTTTTCCAAACAAATGTAATATGACCAATCACATTTGCCAAACTTGTTCATTTCCGTACGTTAATTTAATTTAATAGAATGTAAACCCTCCTTAACACTCTTTGATCGGTAAGATCTCCAGATTTATTTCCCCTCGAATTCTACCTACGCGGCCAACTAAGGCGCTCGGTGTATTCCACTTTAGTTGAAAAAATCGAGGATTCAGATAATTGAAACAACAGAACTTTTCGAGTGAGTGTGGCCGACTAGCTCGACAATGTATTGTTTCATATGTAGATCATTTTGAATATTTTCTTTAAAAAATCAAATTGCCATTTCATTCTTTTTCTGCCCTGAATTTTTTTGGTAGAAATATTTGCTCAAAATTGTCCCAGTATGTATTCCTATTAGATTTTGAAATTGTCGAATGAATTTCGTCAAACTGTTACTGAGAAACGTTGCCAAAGTAATAAAATAGTCTAAACATAGAGAAATTCTACTTTGTTTTACTTTTTGCCTAAAATGTACAAAGACTCATAAACTCATTTTTGCAATATGGTGCCATTTTCCACCGGCGCGGAGGGCCAAAAGGGTTAATATAATATTTTACAATATAATAATTTAATTGTATAACCAAACTTTAAAGTGAGTGAAACTCGGAAACAAGGTGGTTTAGACCTAATAGTTCCAATCCCGCATCAAAACTTCAATCCCGCGGATTAGCAGGATTTGCGGGATTACAAACTTACAATTGTAACTTAACTGTATATTGATTTTGTGGTAAGAAATAAAATTGGAATGAAGCAGGTGGTATACATCTACAGTAAACCCTCGATAAGACGAACTCGCTTAAAACGAACACCTCGTTAACGCGAACAGACACTGTAGTCCCGGCTGATTTCTTATCGTTTCTTATGAAATGTCGCTCGGTTAACACGAATGCTCGTTAACACGAACTACGAACTAAATTTTAGAACCTTGAGGTAAAAAATCCCTCTTAAGACGAACAAATCAGTGGTGGGGAGAGACATAATATTTATTTTCAGTCGTCAGTGAAGCTTTAACTACGAAGTGTTTGACATTTGAACCCGCACAACTGGGTCAGTGGCACTACCTTTTTTATATATATATATATATATTTTATGCCAGTTCGCCAAAATTGCTATTCATGGCAGAGTTACTTAGTAGATTTATTAACACTTGTCACCACGCACCACAGACAATGTTTTAAAGTCGTTGCAAAAAGGATCACTATTGGCACTACCTGAAAGTGTCCCTTTTTTCAAGAACCACACAGCTTCAATAGCAACATTATCAGTTCATTTTTACAAGTTAAACACATACCACAAGATCGTAAAGTTATTATAGTATTCAGTTATACCGTATTTTTTAATTTGAGAGGAAGATTCAAAAAATCGCGCCAAAAGGGTGCATGCAGTGTGCTGGCAGCCAATCATAGATCTACGTTTTGGCGCGATCTGTTTGAATTTTCTTTTCAAATTAAAAAATACGATATAGTTATGTTATTGTGTAGTTATTATCAATAAATAAAATTCTTATTATTTTTCTTAAAGTAATACATTACGTATGTATCAATCGGATATGACGAACTTCGTTACTACGAACATACAATATTTTCGTCCCTTCCAGTTCGTCTTATTGAGAGTTTACTGTATTAAAAATTACACCTATCGAAAGACAAGGGTGTTGGCAAAATATGATTTACATTGTTAACAATTCACAAATATTTGAACCTCGAAGTTAATATTTTTGTGGGTGACGTTTTTAAATTAGGAAAACTTGGTGTGAAAAATTTTGAATGGCCACAAAATTAACCATATGTGTCAACTATAAATTTAAATTTTGTTAAAAATATTTTGGTCTCTACGTTCGATCTATTGCGGATGTTGTTGCCAAATAAGTATGCTATAATTAGAGTTACAACTCTACGAATTGCAGTAGCGACTTGAGCTTAAAACATAAAGCAGCCATGTGTTCTCATTTTTGTGTTGCCATTTTTTAAAAAATATTGTGTTAATTAACTGAAAATGTTTTTTTTTAAGTTTGAATTCTGTTCGTGGATCGCCGTTTGATGCCCATTCACCGTTTGATAATCATTCTCCGTCAAGAGTTTTGATAACTAGCCCATTGCCATCGGATAAAATTAACTCCGATTGCAAAAGTTCAGACTTAACTGTGTCTTCCGAAAATGATAGCGGACTAAATATTTTGTGCTCGGACAATCCCAACATCAGTATAGATAGGGAAGTAAATTGCAAAATGTCGTCAGATTCGGCTTTTCAGTCTCTTGGTGATGGTTTGGAATTAGACCTGGAAGACAAACCTCCAAAAAAACCGTTTAAAGACAAAAGATTCGGGTCTATGGAAATGAATATGAAACTGTTGGCTGAGGAGGCTCAAAAAATGCGTTCCAGTCGAGGTTAGTGTGAAAATCAGCAGTAAAAATTCTGTGAAGATTCATATTTTTCTTAGCTTCAGGTAGCGGCGAAATTTTCAAGATACGAAATCGTAAAAGTGAAATTTACGGAGGTGGAGTATCTAATCGCTTCTCAACACAACCTGTGACGCATGAAGAAGTTCAGGAAGCAGCAAATCTCAAAAATTCTACACGAGAAGGTAATCAACTTCAACATTAAAAAAAACTTGAATAGTAAAAATTTCTTTAATCCGTTTATTGATTAACAAAGTTAATAAAGGGTCCAGAAATGAAACGGGATGATTTGAGGTGGGGTGTAGAGCTCGTTAGGTAGTGGTAGGGACGAAGGTCGACAACTCCGCACAATCAGCATCAGTTATACCTTATACACGATCAGTTGGGGCGATGTCGTTTAAATACTGATCACGGCTTAAAGTAATAAAGCTGTTATTTAGGTGTGAATTGTTACCGGACGTATTCAGGTAAAAATTTGAATACTCGAAAATTTGTACAAAATTATTTAAAATTTTATATTTACATATTTACACATTAGGATTAGTCACTATGCAAAACTAAGAGTTTAGTTCGTTTCGTTTAAATTCGTAAATTTACCTGTTAGCAAATATTTTAAAGTTACCGATTGTAAGTCCGGTACTGTTCTCGGTTTTACCTGAGTAAGCTATATTTCAATCTTTTGTTACGATGACTAGCGTAACATCGTTTATTTCTTATCTCTAACAAGATCGCCCCAACTGATCGTGTATAGCCTATACCATTTAGTGTACAATGGTCGCGTTCAGCGCACTCAACTGTTTAGAAGGAAATTTAACTATTTTTTAAGGAATTAATTTTTTACTAATTTTTCACTTGTAACGAGAATAACATTTGGTATTGTTTCAATCTCGCTTTATGTTTTTTTTTATGGGGTACTTAAAAACAAAAGTTGTTTGAGGACTTGGATAGTTCTGGGTCGATCGGCCTCAAACACATTTGCTTTTAAGTACGGCAAATGTAGTGTTTAGAAATTAGCTTTTTTGTATTGAACGCCAAAGGGTTATTCTTGTTACACGTGAAAAATTAGTAAAAAAATCATTTTTAAAAAAAGTTAAATTTTCTTCTAAACAGTTGAATGCGCTGAACGCGACCATTGTATAGTAAATAGTAACTCATGCTGATTGTGAGGAGTTGCCGACCTTCGTCCTTACCACCACCTAACAAACTCTACACCCCCCCACCTCAAATCATCCCGTTTCATTGCCGGACCCTTTATAATAAAAATAAATTACCGCTGATAGATGTGACTCCCTTTTATATAATTTTATTAGTAAAATCATTTCTCATGGTTCATTAACCATGATTATTGATTGAGGTCATTGTCCAGGTTTAATAATATGTACACTGCTTATTTTAAGAAAACTTGCCTTTTTTAATATCTAGAGACGTGATTATTTTCAATTAATAATAAAAACGTTTTTGCACCATGGAATACTACACTACAAATAGGACATATCATAGATGCCGAGTGCAGATAGTGCAAAAACATCCTATCCGTCAAAACTCATTTGAAAACCATGGATCATTTTTCTTGAAAAATGTTTGGCTGTTTTGCTCATTTTTAGCCGTCACGGAAAGTTGAAAATATCACCATTCTATAGACCTGATACATAAAATAGATATTTTGTTTATTTTGAAATAACGACTTGCCTAGTTTTCAAATGGATGAAAGAGGTGATCTGAATGTGGGTAATTTGAAAGTCGTAGGTTGCACTTTTTGAAAAAAATGTTTTGTACAATAGCTTCAGCTTGTTCACATTCAATCCGAATTTGTAATCCAAATTTGATGGTTTTAATCGTCCAATTAGGACCGGAAGTTGAAAATATCAGCATCCGATACATAAAATGAGCATTTTTTTATTTCAAAATAATTACTTCCATAGATTTTATAAGGGGTAGGCAGATGCTCTGGGGCACTCTGTATAACTAACCTTACCAGAACGGAATGGAGCGAACGTATCAACTTACCGAAATTGGAAGTTCACATATTTAATCTGTCGTCTATATGTATACAAGTTATAAATTTTGATTTTATATTTTTTTGATAGTTTTATAGATGTCACAATTAGAAATTTATATTTAGACTTTCTGTACTTTGAACACTTGTACCTTAATGCATTTCTGAGATGCCTCGTAAGTTCAGTACGAGTTATTCGATCGGATCTACGAAGTATTTTTGATATTTTACACAGGGCGTTAATGAATAGGTACGTGCTACAAACTTATACGGTAGGTAGGAGATTTGTCTGCTTGTCTAATTGTAAGACTTGTTCCACAAATGCCGGTACCTAAATAATTAGCGCACTATGTTAGAGTCGAAACTTCATCATTATTCTATCTTCCTCTCGTACATTCAATATACACTTCATACATTTCACTCATTCATATACACGTTCCAGCACGCATTGCGGTACGAACTGTTACAAACATTTGCTAGAAAGAGAAAGAATATTAATCGAAACGTCTAATTGTTGTGAACTCTCAGGAACACTGACACAATTTCGTCGAATTAGAATAAATAGGTACACTATTGTCGTTTGATTTCTGTTTATTAACACAATACTTATTATTTACAACATTTACACTTATTACTTATTCTTATAATTATTACAAATTATGATTAAATTTCGATGGATTGATTTAGTAAAGATTTAAGATTTGGGAGCTTCTGGTTGAGACGATGATTTGTATTCAACTACTTTGTGATTTTTTGGCAAAAAGCTAGGTTAGTTTGTGGGGTAGTGCACGTGGTTAACGGTTTTTTTTTTTATGAGTGGACCGTTAGGTCGTTCTAAAAGGGTTCCTTGGAAAGTGGAACTGATTTTCTCCGTTAAAATGTATTTTGTACAGGGATGGTAATAAGGTTTGAAATAACGGTACAAAACGGTACAGGTCTATAACATAATCAGTGGTTTCAAGTGTGTAGTTGTTAATGTGCTACATTAAGTACCAAGAATATAGTTTTTCTCCATTTTCGAGAACTTTTTAAGTTTTCCTCTGCGCTGGACCTGCCAACCAATTACTAACGTACCTAAATGATGAAGGATTCATATAATAACTGTGACAAAAGTTTTAATTTTAGCCTTATCGTTTTATCTCGTTTTTTTTTTTTAATGTTACTGATTATTGACGCCCCAACACCGTATTTTAACGCTAAAGCTTTTCCAATAACTCCAAGTTTCAATTCGTCTAATGTAGCGGTTTTTTCGAGTATTGATGTTTTATGGACACGTTTTAACGGCGGTATATTTAATCAGAATACGCACTGGCAAGCGCAAGTGACTAAACAATGCTCATGCAGAGTCCCTAAATGAAAGTTTACTCAAATATGCAAACTTTTTGATCTATCAAACCCTATTTGGATTATCGAAACTACCTGGATTCAGATTACAGTGTTGTTTTATGGATGCGTTTGTCGATCCGAATTACCGTACAATACGGACCACTGAATTTCAAATTAACGAACCACTACTGTACGTCGTGTCCCAATAATCATAACATATTATTTTATCGTCGACGTTTTTACTATTTTAGTAAAGAGCAGGCGGCCTATCACCATAGTAGAACGCAAAACGCCGATTTAAATTTTTTTTTATTTTCGAAGACATTTTGAGACAAACAAATTTCACTTCATAAGAGACATTATAATTATCTATCTATTAATTTTATTACTTAAACGTGCACGGGGCTTATTTGATTTAAGGGGCGCATAGTGTGGAAACGGGTCATGTTTTCTACAAAATATTCTCGCTCTACCTACCTACAATCTTATCAATATTGACAGCAACATAGTTGAATAATGCCTTGATACATCTATCGGGCTCTTACTTACTTTTATTGGCAGTAATTTACAGTTTGTATTGTGGACTTTGTTAATTGGAAATTTTATTAATACTAACAATAAATTCATTTTGTTTGCAGTAAAATGATTATTGTTTGATATATAGATGATATAGATTACTTTGTATCAGTAAAACGGGGTGATAAGAAACACTGGGGTGATAAGAAACAATACGTTGCAAGAAACTGTAGTGTAACACATCTTTTCTATTTTACTTTGACAATTCTTAATACTGGTGAAATGAACAGCACCAGCTCCAACCGTTAAAATTTGATGTTAAATCTTTTGTATTAAAATGTTGATTACAATATAAGTATTTATTGATTTATCATTGGCAAATATTTGTGTTTTGATATCCTGTAAAGGTAATGCACTTATTACTTAACTTGTTTTTAATATTTGTTTTCGTTTCAACACATTATTATGTTACCGGAAAGCCCGTTTTTTTCAGTAAAATTGAGGTGATAAAATTACAAATTAATCTTTTGTTAAACATGTAACATATTGTAAATTTTAACGTTTCAAATGCAGTCTTGTTTTGTAACGTGAAATGCACAATGGGGTCATAGTGACCCCGAACAAGTGATGTCAAAGTTATTCAAAAATTAATGTTTATTAAAATTTATTGACGCATGTAAATGCAAACATATGCTTATAGGGGATATAAACGTAGGTTTAATTATTACTGTATTATTGTAATTATTTTATGTGCTGAAATTACATGTAAGAGTATAGGTTTTACCCAAGTTTAAAATTAAAAGTGGTTCTTATCACCTTGTTTTACGATATTTATTTTTAGGTGTCTTGTACTGACAATGAGATTAAATTTATTCTTTCTATCAATCAAATATACATAATATACTAAATTTGATTTCCATTATTCTAATTAATCAATTATTGGTTGGTAATTTAAAAACAATATATAACGTGAGCTTGTTATACTATTAAATAAACGAAAATTTCTGTATTATATAATATAATTGAAAGTGTATATACTGATATCAACTTTTTTCCTTTTTTACCTAGACTCAGATGAACCAGATCCCTCAAAGCTTAGTTTATCAGAAAGGATAAAGATGTTTAATAAGAAAATGTCTGAAGAAAACAGCCAAAGTCATGAAACATCTAAACGACGGTTTACTAGATTCCAAACGCAACCAGTGACAACAGAAGAAGTTGAATCCGCAAGAAATATTGTTCCTGCTGATAATGGAAGTAACAATACAGGTACTTACAACTGAAAGTTATAACTATTTAAGAATAATTGTTTTCTTATTTCTTTTATTAGATGTTCATTTCAATTATGAAGATCCACCGCCCCTCGAAAAGAAAAGTATTTTAAAGTCTAGTAGCTTTAAATCAAGTCCGCGTAAATCGATGTTAAAAAAATCTAACTTCTCTATAGACTCGCAAATTTCACCACGGCCAATTCTTAAACTTGATATGACAGACTTTTCTCGAGATGAAGGAATTTCTTCTGATTCTGAACCTGAAAATCAATATAATAAAAAAGTGAGTGTTAGTTCAAATAGTGAAGATGACAGTGCTTCAAATTTTAAGAAGAGGTACGCTCAAACTATTTATGAAATGAGCATGAACATTCAAAAGAGAACACGTAATAACGATAGTGTTCCTTTATCATCTGATGATTCTTCTGGTGGTCGTGAGATTACAAGAATTATTAGTGGACATGACACTGCTAATACGTAAGTATAAAATTATTGGTATAATTACGAAACAGACGGGCCTGGGTCCAGTTGAACCCCATGATGAAATGTCACGAAATTGTTGTTGTTCAATTGGAGAATTTCCCTGTTTAATCGCAAATAATTAAGATAAATTTTAACACATTTTAAAGACAGGCTGGCGTCTAGACAGACCTCAGCTTAAGAAAATTACATGCAATGAAAATAGAAAAGCGAAAAATTGGACTAAAATATTTTTTCAGGTTAATTGAAGGCTGAAGTGCAATGCAGGTGCAAACATACACCACATGCGTTACTTTGAAATCGAATATGAAAAATTGTTCAAAGGTATTGTTGATGGCGTTTTATATTCTGTTGCCATGGACTTTTCAAAAAAACAGTGCATTAACTCTTTTGTGATTGGTGAATTTTATTTAGCAATAACTCGTAATTTTCTTTAGGTAGAAAAACATTTTTCTTGTACAATTCGATTTCATTTTAAAAGATGTTACAGTTATGAACTCCTCAGCCAGTTCTAAGTCACCCTTATTTAAAATTTTTATACGTTGTAGGTATCTTATCTATTTTACAAAGCATCTACTTGTTTTAAACGATTGCAGATATTACTCAATTAAATGCATACAAAATAATAACAGAAAAAGCAGGAAGTACTAGATATATTATCAAGATTTAATTTTTATGTAGAAAGTGAATTTTATTACCTTGAACAATACTTATCATAATTCATTACAGTGCTTTCATTTTTTTAATATTGATTATTATACTTACTCCGAAGACACTAATTGAAGTAAAAACAATCATTAATTCACTATTTTTTGCAGTAGTAACAAAAAAATTGCTACAATAAATTATAATTGATATGATGCTCAGTTTTAATTTTTAATAATGATTTATAATTTAAAATTCATATTTATGCTCATCCAAATCTCGTTTAAATAATATTGTACAGATAGTTATGAGAGCAAGCAATGCTTTTTTTAATTAGTGCGTTTGATCTAGAGCTGTAGCCGAATGGATCAACCCAAAAATTTATGATTTTGTTGGTCTTCAGTAAAATAGCTAAACTTTTTTTTACTACTTTTTTTTTTGTGAAAAATGTGTTACTTTCATTACGATTTCCACTTTCGGTGGAAGCCGGGAGTTGAAAATATTTCCAATCGAACGGATACGGTCGATATACTACTAAGTGACCTTGAATTTTCAATTTTCCTCAATATTCTAGTTTTTAAAAGGGGTGTACGGGTGGTTTTGGACACCCGGTATAATTACGAAAAAGAAAACTAGTTTATACTCCTATTTTTTAATAACACTTTAATATAAATTTGAAAAATATAAAGGTACTAAAACGGGGGTCATGTTTTATTATGCTTATGTTTTATTATTATGTATTTACGGAGTAAAGAATGTGATAATTTTTTAAATATCTACAGTGAATGGAATATTTCCATTACAATTGGAACTATTATTTTTTGAAAACTCCTTGATTTTAATTGAAAAAATACACATTCTTCTACCAAATGTAATTCCCAAACATTATTTGCTTTCGAGTAATGACGTCATCGGTATGTATATATTTTTTAAACGGTAAGGCGATATACTCTTTTCAATTCTGAAAATAGCGCAATAAAAATGTTGGTACCTAAGATATGTAACTTTTTGAGCAAAACACAATCAATTGAAAATATCAAAGTTAGTAGCAAAAATCAATCAAAACCTATCTTACTCCGTTACTAAGTAAATAAAATTGTTAACTGAAATGTTCTAAATGCCATCCACTGGTGAGTATTGATTTCGATTATACATTTTTTATGTTGTGTAAATGTCGAAATCAATATTATTAGTCGGTATAATTTTTAATGGTACTGAATGAAGCTTCGTCCAATAGTATCTACTAATAAAAGTTAATACAATATTTATATTACGTTACAAAATATGAAAGAGAAAACGCGTAAAATGTAAAATTTAAATTTATCTAGGAAATCGTTTTGTTGTTCAAATTTCACTTAAAATCGTTGCATACACAGATGGTATCAATGGTTAGGTCATTTGCGATAATTCAATTTATCGAGTGTGTAATCATTACTTTCACCGTGTAATTAAATACAGTCAACTAAACCGGTTGAAAGAAAATATGAAAGTGTGGCCAATTATGGTAACGTCTTTGCCCAATGAAATTAAAAATATAATAGTACATTCCAGCTGTAAATACAAAAGTAATTTTTCAAGAACAGCAATAATTAAAGAAAAGTATAAAGAAATACGGGTAAAAATAATCACTCTCATTTCTCTTATTTTGCTAGTATGTTTTTTTTTTTGCGTAAAACGAAGTGACTTGAAATCGCGGAGTGACTGGAACATTTTTGCAACACGATAAGATTTCTGCATGTGATTTTTGACTAAATTTCATAGTGGAAACAGTGTCGTGAGATACGTGCGACACTGCCTCGCGAAACTTTTGTTTCATCGAAAAGTTTCATCAAGGCAACACGATACATAACCAATATCGCATGACATATTTATCTCACGTGCAGCACGTAATTTGTTCTCTCAACGACCCGACTCTTGCCAAGTAAAATTAAATGAAGTGTTTAGAAAGGGAGAAATAAATAATACCGGTCACCGAAGATGAAATTAGAATAAAACTAATGTTAATCTACATTTAAAAAAAAAGTTATATTGACCGGTACTTTTTTTTCTATCGGAAACTTAATTTTCTCTAATAGATAGTTGAAGTCATAACATTTTATAACATCTTTCGACTTCCTGTTTTAATTCTTCCAGCAAGTTTTTCTTCTTTTTTTAATCCAATCGCGTGGCGTACCCAAAATTTATGAGCTCTTGCTTTTTTTTAGGAGAGTATCGCATGCACACAAGCTGTTTTTTTTGACACCATTGTAGACGTTATACTTGTTAATCGCATTCAAAATTACAAATTACTGCAAATTATGTTTGTACTAATAACTTCAACGAAATATTTATGCTTATTTCATTCACCTTGGAAACATTGAAATATCTCGGCACAATCTCATGATACAAAATTTTCACATGAGATGAATTTTATGAGTTAAACTACTCAAATTTTGCTGGCAGTGGAAGCACATCCTGAGACATTTGTCCCATAAGTTAAAATTTATCGTGGACACGTATCTTAACAATTTAAATTCTGTTGCCATCGCCAGACAGTATGGTGAAACTTCTCTAAGGACTGAATTAAGAGCCAGCGCTTATACATGGTAATAGCTAAGCGCTCGGGAAAAAGCAAATAGAGATTTTCGTTTGAGTTCGGAGTACAGATAAAAAAATATCCGAACTCAAATGAACCTTTTTCTACCTGCCTTTCCCCGAGCCACCACCACTACCAAAAAAAGCTCGAGTTAGAGAAACTTTGTATTACAGAAAACGCAACAACACATTATTTGTATATTATATTATACATAGCGCAACGTAAGTTTCTGTTACAATGAAAGTACAAAAGTGCATAATTAAGGTCAATAGAAAGAAATTACATTTTGTACCAAAAAGTAATCAGTAATCTTTTCATGTTTTTGGAAACCACTTTACTGCTTTTATAACATTTCCAAGTTTATTGAATGAGATTAATATTTAATTTTATTTAACTATGTATTCTTCGGGGGGTCGTAAAAATTGCCAGTGAAAGCTCAAGAGCAGACGGTACAAAGGTTAAAACGAATAATCATTGGAAACAACCGTTAAAGAGTACAAGATAGGCAATTTTGAAAAATTTGAGTGAAACATATCGTGTTAATGGATTTGTGTTACAAATTAATAGAATATGTAGGGGATTCAAAGTGGACCAAATTTTGATAAGAACGTGAAAGACAAAAAAGTTATGACTAAAACAGCAAAATGGTTTCTTGACTTACCATCTTCTCGACACATTAAAAGCAAATTAGAGAAACTATTCCCTTAAAAACTACAACACTATATTATCTCGTTGAATTCTTGTGAATAAAATCAATAATACCTAGTCCCATCTTTGACGGTCGATATCTCAGCAGCAAGGTACTCTAAGACCATGGTTTTTTTTCCTTTAACGAGAAGAATCAGTTCTAGTGCGCTGCCGGTGTACTCTTGAAACACCCTGTATATTTAATTAATTATTATTTTTCAATTTTTATTTATGAAAATTACAAAATAATAACTTTAACTATTTTTTTTTAAATTCATTCTCAGGAATGCTCAAATTTACGACGAATTTATCTGGATTTTCAAGTCAACCCATAACGGAGAGAAAATGAAAAATCGCCTTTGAAAATTTTTATAAGAAAACTAAAATATCTATAAGAAAACTAAAATATCTATAAAAAAGTAAATCGCACGAACTTAGGGTCCAAAGCATTAGAAATTGTTTGTTTTCTTGAAAAAAAATTGTTTAGCTAAGCGACACCCAAAATGTCAATCAAGTGACCCCGTTTTACGGGATAATGTGAAATTGTATATTTTTGTTGAAGTGGTCGATTGAAAATCAATGGCTAAACTGTGAAACCTCGTATGTCACATAAATTGTCGAAAAATTCATTAAATTACTACATCGAGTTTTTTTTTTCGATGATAAAGTACTTTGAACTGAATACTATTTTTAGTACGATTACGATGTTGTTCGTGTGTAGGTAAACATACCTACACCTGTAAAACTGCCATTATGAGTTTACTCCATCGCGCAGCTACCTATTTATTGTTCGAGTAGAGTAATGATATCTTCTGTCTAGGTTGTTACAACTAGTAGTTCAAGATCGAGCGTGTGTAGTGGTGGTTGCTTCTGTTCGCGGTTAATTTACAGCTGTCGTTTTGTGCCGCTACATTTTCATAACATTGTCAATGTTTGAATATTTTTGATTACATTCAAATAAACATTTTATTAAATTTAAATGTGTTTATAGAAGTTTTTCCATAAATCACTGTTAAATAACTAGAAAAATGGAATGGGTAATTACATTTATGTATATTACTAGTATTTATTTTAGAATGTACGATGTTGAAGGTTATGAAGATACTGAAGTAAAGTATTAACAACCGCTTGCATAATTTAATCTCAAATAATCACAAGTTAATTATTCATAATTTCAATTTATATCTCTGAAAATTGATTTTTATTCAATTTCGTTAGGAGTGATGTCTGCAATAGTTCACGAACTACTCTATTATCGATCCTGTCGAAATAACTAACGTGTACGTATCAAGTCATTTTCCATTCATAACTTTCACTGATCACAAGTTTGCTTCGATAAATTGGAAAAAATTGATCAAATTTATTTCAAGTCGTATCTGTGGTACAGCACCATTTAAGTGCGGGGTTTGTGAGGCAAGGGGAACGTATAACGTACGTCACCATTATTCATGTCATCTCCCTTCCAGTTTGATTTCACTGTTCAACTAATGTGACTTCCTAAACAGGCCTGAACCTAAATCTGTCAAAAGTAACGAAAGTATATAAATGAAAGTAAATTTTATATCTATGTTCAAGTTATTATCTTATCGTGATGTATGTTTTTAATTAAAATACGTATACATTGTTTGGAAAATACCGCACCAATTATTCACTACTCGAAAGAGTTACTCTTGCTGATCGCAAAAATATGAAATCAAAGATTCTATTTACTTTTTTTTCGTGGTAAACATACTTTTAATTTGTCTCAATTTTGGAAAGGGATATTTTGTTTGGGAATAATATTACAGCCATTGCAACGCAATCATTATTCATAATGTAGTTTTGAATCTCTTGTAACCTTGTTAATTTCACCCAAATGCGTACTTTTTAAAATTTAATTATTTCTGTTTGCGAATAATAAGTTGTGAAATTTTTTCGTATATTCGCTTCGTGTCTGTTAGGTAGGGTGAACGTACCCGTTGTTAGCCGTTTAACTGAATTTCGAGATCGCATATCTGGTAAACAGTTATATTTAAAAAGATATTATGTATGAAATAATTTACATTGAATACTCGTTTGGTATAAGAATGCGTCAGAAATGCCGCATTTAAAAAAAATATTTTGCCAGTAAATGCATATTTTACCGGTTATCGGTCACCAGCATATTTTTGTCGACCACCAGTGTATCGGTTTTTGGTCCTCATGGTCGACATGAAGTTATTTCTCGACAGTGTTCGATAAACTTCAATTTAGGTAGTAAATAGGAAATGCGCGTGGTCATTTTTTTTTAACAGGGCACATATAAGCATTGTAACAAAACAAATTTTTATACCATCTAATGTCTGGTTTGTTTATTCTCAAATCAATTAACCCGGCTTCTACTGCAATTTTCGTTAGCGTGCCGATAAAATATTTTTTCTTAATTGGAAATCCGAATTTTGAATTTGAATTGCGAAATCAGCTATTCGGTTTTCGCCTTCGATTCTCATGATAGGCTAAGATCATCACCACTTATATCATGTAGGCGTTTTAAAGAATAGCTCTTGGTGCTCCGAATTCCTTACTGATCTTTCTAATCAAGATCTGGCCCGAAAAAAATATATCTTTATATTTTGCAACATTTTTCTATTATATTTTTTATGTAAAGTTGGGTTAACGTTTTTTCTGTTTAGTGCTGCTCGATCACTCAAGATTTCATCCTTAATTTTTTTGAAAAGTCTCTCCAGCATTATCACGTATTTATATTGTAACTAACGGTTCCAATCCCGCATCAAAACTTCAATCCCGCAAACCTGCGGGACTGAGGTCATCAATCCCGCGGATCCGCAGGATTTGCGGGATTACAAACTATCACAATGCTTTTTTCAGTTGCTAAGAAAATTAAGTACCAGAAGTTAGTTATGCAACAAAAGACAACTTCATTCAAAATAAAAGTAGCATTTATTATTATTAATTAAAAAAAAATGAAGAAAAATTATTGAGATTTCTTTTGAAAATATTTTCGGAGAAATGATAAAGTATGCAAAGTTTGATCTTGTAAGTTTGACCTGATTTTATTGCAGAAGTACCCAGCGACAGAAAACGCGCGCCCGGCATACATATTTTTTAAAATTCGGATATTTTTATTCAGGCAAGCAAGTCCCGCGAATCCCGCATGTGTAATCCCGCTACGTTAGCGTTTACTTACGCTGTAACTACTTTATAAATAAAGAATTAAAAGTTGTTCGTTCAAAAGATCCAGGATTTTTTCATTTATAGCCTTTTGTGGATAAAACACTGCTGTAAACAATTTTTTTGTTTCAAAAAAAAGTAGTAAATCAAATATTATTTTGCTTTTAATTTTTTTTTCAAGCGCAGGAATTGCATAAAATAATTAAATGCTGCACGTGATTTTTTCTTTAAATTCATCTATGTTAAAAATATTAATTTATAAATTAATTTAATGGGATGCTAATAGGTAATCGTAAAATTGGCAAGGAGAGGTTAACTCAATCAGACTCCTCATTCGCTGACTTGCTCATCATCAGACGAGAGTAGATCTCGGGGCAGTTTGCGCTTTAAACGTTTGTGAGTTGTTTTTTCACTTACAATAATTAACAAATAGTTCATAGCACTCACTCAGTTTATTTTCACATTGGAGTCTCTCTCGTTTATGCGAGGTCACAGGGCCGACCTCTACCTCGGATAAGCGAAAACTCTGACAACCCGAATTATATTTTGGTACAATTTTCTCTTCAGTCATCAAATGCAGTTTCACCTACTTTATATTTCGCTACAACGTAGTTAATTTAATAGCATTGAACATCTCTTGGACATTATAACAACTTTGTTCGCTTGTTTTGTGCTATGACCCAAGAAAAACAAAATATAGTCTATTTTTTTAATTCAAGACATGAAATTGATAGAACAAATTGCACTAGAACCTTTCTAGCAAATAGTTTTTGGCGGCAAATTTGAATTTTAGTATTTTTAATTTCATAAAATTATACAATATCCTACAGATATTATTAAAACGAGCCGATATAAGAGCGGTTTGTAATAGAACCAAAAAAATGAAATTAAACACAACGAAATAAAGATACAACTAAAACCACGGAGTTCTGATAAGAACCGTCTTTATTACATATAAATGAAACACAACGGATAAAGACACACAATATTGAAACCATGGAGTTCTGATAAAAACTGTTTTTATTAGGGTCAGTTGTTCAACAGTGAACCATCTAATTTTGTGGCCGAGTTTGTAGCTTATCTACTGGGATTTTATTTTTGCAAACTGTTTACCAGTTAAATATGATAAATAATCTTTAAGTATGCGGTGGGCTAAATCTATGGAAAATCAAGTTTTTGAGATATAGCCGTTTTTTTCTTTTATGTACTTTGGTTCACTGTGAGACACGGGTGTGATACAGTGAACCATGACTGTGTACACACCGAACCAGATAGATAATAGGAGTTTTAGATGGAAATAAAAAAATTTATTAGAAAAGTATAGAACAAATATTGAACCACATCAACGCCATCTTTATTTACAAGCCGTGAAGCCTTGCTTGGCAACACCGCATTAATGCACAGAAGTAGGCCGGGTATCATTGCACGTCGGTTGCAATCGAAACTTATTAAAAAATAACTAACATGAAATGATCCATACTACATCATTATTCTGATAGTATTAAGAAATAAAACAAAAGTTAGTAAAGGCAGGAAATTTTATTTTGTGGTATTTATTAAACATTAAATAACATTATTTACAAATAACATATTTTTAACGTTTATTCTTCTCTTTTGTTAGCGTAGCTAATTTCCTTTTTTCTCTAAATTTTTAGTGCCATTTGTTTCTTTTGAATATTTTGTGTAGTTATTCAACAGAATATTTGCAAAAACAGAATACAATGTTTTAAACAATCTAGAAACATCGTTGCCACACAGACAATGTAATTCAAATTGTTGAAAAAAGTTATTGGAATTTAAGCTTAACTGTGTCAGTTGAATTAAAATGCCTTTTTGACAGGAAGATTGCAAAAATTTTGTTTCCCACACGCTATTAGCTACAATATATTCTAACAAAGCATACATATGAAAGAAAACACACTTAACATGGTAACTTGGTACACTTAAGCCACCTCGCTGTAAAAAGTCAAAATATTCGTTGCAAACATTACTACCGCGTCCTTCCTCAAATAAAAAAACACAGGCAGTACATTCCAGTTTTTTGCAAACAGATCGTGCTCCATAGCCACAAACATATATGCAGCTTGATTCCTCGATTTCACATAATTCAAGATAATTTGAAGTCATAATGGGGCGAAATTGATCAATGTCAACATTATATAAATTTGATTCAGTACTTTCATTAGCAAAGTTGCTAAAGCATGCTTCTCTTTTATTGATCATTTTCAAAATATGTCTTATTCGTAATTTGTTTTCTGATTCAATTACTTGCCTAACTGATACATTATAGTTTGATCCAGATAGTCGTCTGTACATTCCAAACCTTTTCTCTAACTTGTCTGTTTGAAATTTCCCCAAGAGTACATACGAAACATTAAATTTTGTTAAAGCATCGTTAGCAATTTTACATAACACTTGAGATGCTCTTCTTATTGCTTCAAATGTGTCGGAGCTTAAGCCAGCTTTGTCCTTGAAAGACTGCCATGCTTCTATCCAAGACAAAAAACGTTTCAAAAACAATAACTTTTCATCCTCAATACTACAAACTGGTCCTGCCCATTCATTTCTTTTTATTTTTCCTACGATAGGGTTTTTAGAATTTACAATATCCCACCAGATGCGGAAAATTTGTAAAAAATTTGCAGTATCTGTACATTTTTCTTCCGTTTGTAAAGCAGCAATAGTTGACATATGAAAAACATTATCCACTAACAAAACGTTTTGTCTCTCTAAATTCGAGGGATACAAAGTTTTATAACTCAACTTATATGCTTTTTTAATTAACTTATTTTGCTCGTCCTTGAAAAATAGTCGCAAATGTTCGAAACATGCATACCGTTTTATTGTATAATTTTTAAAATCAGGATATATTAAAGTGTGAAAAGTATCTTTTTTGTTCAACCAGTTATTCCTAACATTTTTAAAAATGTGAACAGTGTCATACGATAGGTAAGTATTAATATCAGGGAAGCATGGATTTGGCATAGATTCGTTTGAAGAAATTAAAGTGAACATATTCTGATTTATTCTATTGTTATCAGTTAGTATCGCAACTATAGGAAAACCACATTTTTGAACAAATTCAATTACCTCATTAACGAGTATCTTTAACTGATCTCCTGTTGTGTTATTCACAGGAACTAGTCGAATAACTTCACTAAAATTACCAAAAGCAGAAGAGATCATAAAAGTTTGAATAGTTTTTGCCAGATCCTTAGCATTATTTTCTGAACTGCCAACAATTCCATTGGCTTTAAAATCTAACTTAGATTTCACATAAATTTCATCAATTTGTAATATTGTATATTTTTCTCGAACAGTCAAGTTTTTGGAAATTTGTTTCAAATAGTGACTTGTATTTGAAAGATTTTTGTCTGGTTTTACATTAAATCTAGAAGATATTTGTTGTAAATATCGTTTACTAGGCAGCAGCAAATGATCTTGTAAGAGCATGTAACAAGACGATGAATATGAATAAGCCATAAATGCAAACAAAATAGTTGCTGGGGAATATTTTCGTCTTTTTAACAATATCATGTTTAACTGATCAATTAAAAGTTCCAATTGTTTTTTATGTTGATAGTCTTCCATTTCTTCAGCTTTTTCGTTACACGTAACTAAATTTTCATACGACTTTTGCAAGAAAAATTCAAAAGATCGAGTCCTTAAATTGTGTTGACTTACGTTGGCATACCTAACTAATATATTTTCAAGTTGCGACCATCGAGATAATTTTAAATCACAAGGGAGAATCCAGTTCAAATCGTGAGCAGAAATTTCTTCTTTTCCAATAAAGAGTTTTAATGTTAAATCACTTTTCACAAGAACACTACATAAAATTTCGGCGGCACTTAACTCAGTTTCACTTTCAGAAGAACTATTAGAACACTCAATATTTAATAAATACAGCCAAACACCAAAGTTGCTCTTAATTTTAAAGTTCCACTTTGTTTCACTGTTTATACCTTTAGTTTTGTTTGAAAAGTGTCAAGAAAATTTGTAAAGTCATTTATAATATCAGATTTTACAAATTCTTCAATTTTTCCAGCTTCTTTTGATTGCAACGCTTTCCTTCTTACTTCAGGGTCTTTTCGTCTAACTACTGTTGAAGTTGAAGACAGATAAACTGGAAGATTTTGAAAAATTGTGGGTACAGCGTCTTCCTTTCATTTTGGGTGTGCTAATAGCAACGTAGTAACAGTTGACCCGTTTTTGTATATCTGATCTAATATAACATCATTTTCGTTAAAATGTTTTATACAAACAGATGAATACTTCGTAGGCTGCCAATTTTTCCTCGGGATAGCTCGAAGCCATTTCTTTTTCGTTTCTTCATCTTTTGGAAATGAAAACGTAGTAACTGCAGCTTGCCCCTTTACGGATACACTTTCGTAATTCGATTTGCAGCTTGGGACACAACATTTTCTAGTCATCTAAAAAGTTTTCATGTGAAAAGCATGAACCAAAGGTTAAATGTACTTACTTTCTATATTGTCGAATATCAAATTATTGAGTTAAATATTCTGATAAATACACACAGGTTTGGAAATACCACAACTATCTAACGTTAACTGCACTTTATAACAATATCAACAACAACTCAATGATGTAATGCTGAACTGAAGAACGCAAAATGTCCGCCTAGCAACACTGCTGCCAAATTTCTTAGTTCACGGCTTGTAAAATAAAGATGGCGTTGACCACATCCACCACTATCGTAGAGAAACTTAATAAATTTAGCGTACGACTGTTTTCTTCTTAACCACTTCCTTTCTACGCTTGCTTGCCTGTCTTGCTTCTTCAATCACATTCATTTCGGGTGTATCCATCGCAATCATGCTTTTGCCAGTTTTGCCGCACCCTGTATGCACAGTGAACCGGTAGTTCCACACCGGTAGTGCTGGACACACAAACATGGTTCACTGTGAACTACCCGGCAATTTTACAAAAACTAAATTCTAGAAAAAAAACCGTTTGATAAAGTAACTCATTTCGCTGACTAAACTGATAGAGCCTTATCCATTTATAATAGCAAACGGTAGCATAAACAATAGTTACAGAAACAAAGGTAATATGAAGATTTAAACTTACCGCTTGATTTTTACTTTCGCACTCACAAAACACGTTTCTGCGGGTTTACCAACGATGCGTCATTACAGTTTATCAGTAACTACAATACAACTTTGAGGTAAGATCTAGCAAATTAAAACATATGTCGCCATAAACGTAACATTTTAAATTCGTTGAAAACGAGGGGTGGTTCACTGTTCCTGCTTGGTTCACTGTTGAACAACTGACCCTACTCCAAAAAAAGACGAGTCTATAACTCCCTTATTTATTGGAAAATTTTAGTTATCTATTCACCAAGTTAAATGGTTGCAAATGGGCTACAAAATGACCTATAAAATCACGCATAATCTACTATCAAATATTTTTTTTAAATTTGAACAATATACTTTTTTTTAAATAATTTTGATAGAGATTTTTATTCCGAAAATAACAATTTTCAATACCGCTCGATACATATCAGATTTGTTTTTTAATTGTGGGGATACGCAAGCGTGTGAAGTTTTGTACTACTTCATGTTTATGAAACAATTATTATAATGCGATAACGATGTTGCGCTAATCATGTTAAGAAGAAATTTAAATTTTATTAATACATTATTCATGAAAATTGGAACTTGGCCTGTGTTTGCTTGTGATCGTATACAAATTAGTCAACGGTACGGTGACCGGACCGTATAATTGAATACTTAGCGATTTTGTAAAGAAAAATTAATTCACTACTTGAATAGATATTTGTGACGTGCCTTTAGTTATTTGTTTTTGTGTTTTGTTTTTTTAACGTATACCAGAAACATAATCGAATATTTGTTTCCTGTAGCTGGTTATGAAATTATTATTATTTTTAAAATGTTGTCAGTTTAAAAAAAACACATTTTTGGAATCATAAATCGTGCTACCGTAGAGGAGGGGAAATTATGGAGGATATGCACTGGCAGCTTGACACATCCTTAAATTTCTTTCTAATTGTATTTTTTACATGGCCCAGGTTGTCAACAACGGCTATTAAAATTTCTGCTATTAGTTGATATTTGTTTAAATTTGTTGTTTAAAATTGCCATCTAAAACTTAGTTTTGCGCATATTAAAGATAAGTGTAAGCATTTTGATAAAAAGTTAGTGGTTTAACTTATTAGCGTTGTCACATTAAAAAATGAATAAGTTCAGCAATTATTATCTGTACAACGTAGTAATAAATTCAATAACTTTGGCAATTAATGTAAATAAACTTTAATGGTGTACTAATGAAACGTGTTCTAATGTGTACTGAATGGGTTTGTTTCACTGTGTACCATGTAATATCTTCTCATTATTAGATAGATGCTTATGGTTAATGTTGAAAAGTCTCAATTGCTGCATTAAAGTGTGACAATTTTGATTGTACAAAAATATTTAGCATTGCAACGTAGGAAACTACAATAACAAATTAAAATAATTTATAAAATTTCACTTGTTTCTCTTCAAAAGCAGAATTTATTTTTAAAAACCCGCTAAATTTTATAGCACAGCAAGGCGTGATACCATCAATATTACCAATATTAAATACTACAAATTTGGCACAATAAATAAACAGATATTTCACTTGCATCACTGTGTACAATGTTCCACTGTACCACTCTCCCCCATTTTATTCGTTGTCTTTTATATGATTTGCTTATTTCTTTCAGGTTAACTACCAACATTCAAGTTTCTAAAAGTAAGAGTCAAACTGCTATTGGGGATGAAATTGGTAGTAAAGCATTTGAAGTGCGGCGTTCCACTACGCACGCCGCCATGCCTAAAAGTATAGCCGAGCTTCAGGCAAAACTCAAAAAGAGCGGAGATAGTGAATGGCGCAAAAGAATTCCGAAACTAAATAGCGCCAATGAAGAACTCAGTGCCTTAAATGTCAAGAATTTATATAACGTAAGTAATCGTTTTCGGGTAATTTTCACTAATGGTATATGGTAAGACTTTTATTCATAATATCTTTCAACTAATCGAATACCGTTATTCAATAATGAATACAAATTTTCAATTGTCAAAATTTAAGGTTTCGAACTTTCGAACTTCTGATAAACCAATGAAGAGGTTGCTTTCTACTAACCACCCGGGTTTTCAACTGATACAAGTTTTCAATTTTATTTGGCACGCAACCTAAAAATCAATAAAGTTATTTTTATTTACTAAAATAATTTGTCAAATTACATTTCATAAAATGGTTCACGAAATAATTTTTTCTACAATAGTGCAACAAAGTACAGTCTCATGCTTTCTTTTGAGTGCAAAAAGGTGACACTTATCTGCAATAAATCTGCTATATCAGCCTATCGTCAATGTAGGAAGCCAATTATTTTTCTTTATCATTGTTGCACTATTGTAGCAATAACACTAATGTTAAACTCGGAATTTTATTTTTGCCGGGTGGACTTACTAAAATCTTATTACTTAATTTTAATTAGACAATCTCAATTTTGGAGCGCCACTTAAATGTATTTTTTATTTCTTCCTTAATTTTGAGGGAAAACCCAGCCGAATTCAATACCATTTTCAAAATATATGTACTTAGTTTCTATTTGGTAATTTGCAAGAAAAACGCATGTCCCGTGATAAATGAATAACGGTGTACTGTATCTACTATCAGTCAAATTAGAATGGACTACCTGTGCTTAGTTTTAATAAAATTATTAACAAAATCTGGAATGCGAAATTATTTTAGTGGAGTAATTAAACTATGAAATTGAGCGCTTACTTACATAACATCCTGTATATTGTCCAGCATGTTATATTATTCATCTGGTCTTAAGAATTATTTTGCAAAGTTCAATGTCTATACCGTATTTTTTAATTTAAGAAGATTCAAACAGATCGCGTCTAAAGGTATCAGCAGTTTGCTGGCAGCCAATCATAGATCTACCTTTTGGCGTGGCGTGTTTGAATCTTCTTCTCAAATTAAAAAATACGGTATAGTAAGTTAAATGGTATGTGAACACATATTCACAATTATCGATGTTTACATATTGTCATCAAGCACCTACACTTATAAAATTTTTTGTTTATAGGATGAATTGTCGGAAAAGTCGTCCATTCTTGCAACTAAAAAAGATGAGTTGGATGCTGCTGCAAAACAGTGGAAAAATAGAATTGAACAAGCTGATGCAGTTAATTTTTCGGTAGCAGGTCGTATGAACCAAAATGAAGATGTTGCTACAGTACAACTTAACCTACCAACATCAGACAAAATTAAACATACACCACATGCAAAAAGGTTCAAAGGGCGAGGAGGTATGCATTCAAATAGAAGCAAGTAAATTGACACTATTTTCTAAATTAACAAATTAGCAGGTGATACATCTAAAATGGTTGCTTCAACACCATCATCGCCAGAAAAGACTGCAACTTCTCCTTTTACAAGAAGTATATCACTGTCTGAAAGTAACACAAACTTATCGCCAGGTCATTAATTATTTACTTGTTTTTAATAGTACTGAGAATTATTTTAATTCTTTACAGAAATAAAATCTATAAGAAAAGTTGCTGTGGTTCGACCAGATGATTTTACTTTTAAAAGTTTTTTTAAAAGTACGGAACACAAGAAAAAATCTGATCATCTTCACATATCTGTAGAAGATTTAGATAGTGTGCCTAGACAGTGCACTAATCTTTTGGTTCAGAAAAGAACTGTTCGGTTCCAGAGGCGAAGAGAAGGATCAAGAAATCCAGTCAAAACTCTTGCAGCTCGTACTGATCTTAAAGACGAATATACAGAAATACTGACGGGAGTTGCAGAAAGAGAAACAAGACGAATTAACATAGAAAAATGCAAGTATATTTAGCTACTTATTCAATAGTTTTGTCGATTTATGTGGTCATTTATTTGTTTTTCCATAATTACTAATAAATATCAAGGAATTAATGTTACATAATGAATTGAAAGAAAAATTACTTTCTTAGCTAAAAATGAATTTAATACCCAATGCCCTTGCAAATAGGGCATTTTTAAGAATTTTGTTTTTAGGTATTATGCGTAAGTTATCAACAAACACCTTTAACGAAACGTGAAATAAAATTTAATCCAACGTATATCGCACATTTGGGAGAAGACTGGCACAACTCAAAAATTGTCAATTTTGAGATTATTGCATCAACTTACTTGGGAAGATACATTCTTTTTACACAAAAAACGACGTTTCCGTAGTTATAGTAGTTTTCGAGGTATAGCGCCACTGCCATTAACTTATCCTGTGTTTCACATAGTAGCATTTATTTTAAAACTCGATTGAAGTTTTTTGAGTTGTGCCAGTCTTCTTGCAAATGTGCGATATGTATTATAAAAAATATAGAGCGTACAATGAAACTTCCTTTACTTGAATTTCCATAACTTGGATTATTCTCTAAGTTGAAATTTTATCATGGATCTTGAAGTTTGCTCGTTTTTATATGAGAACCCTAGAAGCCAAGGGGTATAAGTGACAAATTCAATATAATGAGTTAAATGCATTATGATGTCCGAAAATATGCATTCTGTGTTGTGGCCAAAGGGTATAACTAATTTCGCACCCAGTGCTGTTATCTGTTGACAAGTTACTAGCCACTTTCCTTTAAATTATCATGAATCCACAACTTTGAGCTCAATTATCTCGAAACTATGGTTTTGGCACTTATACCCCTTGGCTTCTAGGGTCCTCATATGAAAAATTTTCTTTTTACTTTGACTTTTCGAACTTCCATACGTCGAATATTTATTTCTTGAAGTTATACTTTAATGTACTTTTGTACGTTGTATCATAAATAATGTATATTTAGTTGATTAACGTGCAACGTAATTATAAAATTGATTATTTATTATTATTTATTGCAGCCCTTGAAGAAGCTGCAAAAAGTAGCCGCAAAACATTGGGATAATCGGTAGTTTTATTACACCAGTCCACATCCTGAATAAATAATCAATTTTATAAATAATGTATTTTGGTATTTTCTATATTTTGAAGTTTCCCCAACTCTTAACTTTTTTTAAAGTGCCTTGAAATTTGACTTGGAGAAGTTTAACTGTACACATCACACTGTTTCTATTTATTTAAAAAGCAGAATCATAATTATTGAAATTTCTCTATAAATATATTGCCCATAAGCAATAAGTAAATTTCACAAGTCAAATTGCAACTGTTCACATTATAGAAGCTGTAGTTTGATCACACTACAAAATAGCCAATGCACACATTTTGATGTTCATATTATTGAATAGTTCATATAAGCCATGTTCACACTAGCTAATCTCTTGTTTTTTTTAAAATATATTATTGTTTTAGTGGCAAAAACTTCCAACTTGGCTATGGAAGCATTAGCTGGTTTGGCAAGTAAAGAAGACTTTTCATCTGTGGAACTAAAAAAATCATCAGTATTACAATTGTACCTACCTTATAAGGATTTAATGTTATTGCAAGTCAAAGGTCGCAGACATGTACAAACACGATTAGTTGAACCCACTGCAGCAAGCATTAATCAGGGTGATTGTTTTGTATTGATTACACCTGATGACCTTTACACTTATATTGGATCATATTCAAATGTTATTGAACAGTCACGTGCAATGGATGTAGCAAATCACATATATCAGACCAAAGATATGGGTTGTAAAATTGTCAAAATTATTGTTATCAATCCCAATAAAAATCAGTCAAGTTCTAAGGAGGTTGAAAATTTTTGGTTGTCATTAGGAGTTTCAGGTGTAAATGAGGTTGTGGGTGCAGGTCATCCGGATGAAGATGAAATATTTGAAAATACAATAACTGAAACAAATATGATTTATGAGTTGCAAAATGATGAATTAGTTCCACATGAAAATTATTGGGGATCAATTCCAAAATTTGAGATGTTAGATGCGACAAAAATTTTAGTATTTGATTTTGGAACAGAAATGTATGTTTGGAGTGGAATTAATGCTCCATCAGAAGAGAAAAGACTGGCATTAAAATTAGCAAAAGAATTGTGGAATGAAGGATATAATTATTCAGATTGTATCATTTGCCCAATTAATGTAGCATTAAAGTTAGGATCTCGTAAACACCAAGAACATGTTTTAAAATCATCATCTCGTCCTTCGTGGTCTTTATTTGCCAAGCTTACTCAGCACAGAGAAACAATCCTGTTTCGAGAAAAATTTCTAAATTGGCCAGATTATTCTAAAATCATAAGAGTCAAAGAAACAGATAAAGACAAATTGGTTGAAGTTGTGTTTGATGTACAATTGTGTAAAGTTGAAGATATGGTCGAAAGAGATTATTCTGAACCAGACCTAATAATCGACAACAGCCATTTAGGACGTGGTACTAATTTTTTTGATGAGGAGACGAAGAGAATGTTTACATTTAAAAAGTTAGAGATTACATGTTGGAGTGTTCTGGAATATGAAACGGAAAAATTAGTAGGAGCCTCTTTCGGGCAATTTCATTCTGGCAATAGTTACATAATTCGTTGGAAATATCAAGCCACAATAACTGGAAGGGAATTAGGTGGAAATCCATCTAAACATCATCAAGCTGGTAGAGATCAATGTGTATACTTTTGTTGGCAAGGAAGTGAGGCTCCTATTAATGATAAGGGTGCAGCAGCACTTTTAACTGTTGAACTTGATTCTGAAAATGCGAGACAGATTAGAGTTAGTGAAGGATTGGAACCCGCTGCATTTTTGCAATTATTTGAAGGTAGAATGGTCATTCACAAAGGACGACGTGAGAAGTCCAACCAGGATGCAACCTATAAGCTTTATATTTCTAGAGGAGAAATAGAAACCGAAACAGTTTTGATTGAAGTTCCTTGCAGTATGAGATATTTACGTAGCAAAGCATCATTTTTATTAATTGATTGTAAAAAGACGAATTTTTATATTTGGCATGGTGCTAAATCATCATCCCAGACAAGAAAAGTCACGCAAGATGCTGTTGAGCATATAGTACAGCATACACCGTCTGAATTCATGCTGTCAGAAACTGATGAGATAACAATAGAAGAATTAGAGGAAGGGGAAGAGAGTAAAGAATTTTTAGAAGCGTTGGATGGTGATAAACGTCAACTTTATTTATCATTATTAAAAAGTACTGTAAATTACAAGTCCACTGCCAGGCTATTCCATTTAACTAACCTGTGCAATATGTTAAAAGCAAATGAAGTGCAGTGTCCACACAAGAGCAATTACACTACTCCATATCCGTTTCTCCAGTATGAGTTGTACTCAGTCAACCAACCAGGTAAATTATAAAGTATACTGGAAGCACTGAAACAATACAAGTCAGTCTGAAGAAAACGTTAAAAAAGAATTAATACCTCAAAGCTGTTCTGCATTCAGTGATATTTAATCAATTCATTTTGTCTACCAATATTTATGTGGTACCTAATTTTCATCCATTGTGCACTACCAAAACGATACAGGATTGCTTCCATTACAGATTTACACTTAACATGTATAAAAACATGACTTGTACTGTTTCTGCAATAAGTGATTTGAATAATAACCTCTCTAGTTTGTCTTGTACAAGGTTGCTGCAGCGGTGCCCAATCCACACAGTATTTGAAATAGTCAAATTTTTGTTAAATATGATAATACAATAATATTTCCTACTGTCTAAATTAATATGCCAATCAACAGAGCAAAATAATAGCCTAAATTTAACATAAATACTACCTGGAAACCGACTGTGCGATTATATCAAAGACAGTTAGTAGATTAATTCTGCATAGTTTCCAACTCGAGAATCATAATTTTTAATTTTTTATAAACAATTTTCAACAAAAAATCGCGTTTTTTAAAGTTTTTTTTTGCTTGTAAAATGGAAACTAATGAAGCAGTTTTAATGATGTCAATAAACGAATTGTAGAGAATTAAATTACGAAGAGAATGAAAGGTCGAATGACCCGATCGGATAATTAGAACCAGAGAAAATCTGGAAAAGCCGGAAAATTCAGTGTTCTTAAAAAATTTAAGAGCTGAAACTTTTCACAAAAAAACGGCCGAGTACTCGAAAGTGGTCGAGTAGTGGGGGGAGACCAGCCGCTGAGGAAAAGCGCAGCCCGTTTTTACTCATATTCACGACTGTTTTTCACCTATTTCGTTGCATTTTATGGAAAAATGAAAATAGACGTTTTGTTGCTGTGCACAACTAGTTTCCAATTCTGTTTTTAAAATTTAAATCTGACAATTACAGGAGCATCCAGCCCTCCGCGAAAATATCTAAAAAAAAATTGAAATGGTGATTGTGCAAAAACTGTTAGTACGACACAGTACATATAAATAGCTACCTTTGTGAAAAGTTTCAGCTCTTAAAATTAAAAACTGGCGGAATTGTGAATTTTTTAAGAAAACACTTAATTTTCCGAGTTTTCCGGCTTTTATCCGGTTCTAATTATCCGATCGGGTCATTTAACCTCTCACTCTCTTTGTAATTTAATTCTCTATAATTCGTCTATTGACGTCATTAAGATTGCTTCATTAGTTTCCATTTTACAAGCAAAGAACTAAAAACAACGCGATTTTTTGTTGATTATTTTTTAGTGATTTCATTCACCAATCGTTTAGCAGTATTTGGGCACACGTGTTTAATTCTGTCCAATCACAACATTATTATAGTGAGAATTTTCTACTGTAGAAAATTCCCGCGAGAATTATCTGACATCTGTTAAACTGTTAAACTGTATTTTTTATGTTGCATTTTTGATTCAAACATTAAAAAATAATCTTCCGAATACCACTCGAGAGTGCGAATTAATTAGAAAATAATTCTCCAGTTATTTTTTCAAACTTGTTGCCATTTGGGAATAGCCACTCGAGCTGTACGGGCTCTCGTGTCTATTCCCTGGCAACAAGTTTTCGAAAATCTGTCGAATTATTTTCAATTTATTCTCACTCTCTTGTGATATTACTTATGAAAATTGTTTATAACAAATTAGAAATTATCATTCTCGAGTTGGAAACTATGCAGAATTCATCTACTAACTGTCTTTGTAATAATCGCACAGTCGGTTTCCAGGTAATATTTATATTATGAAAAAATGCTTTATTGCTTGGCTTATAATTACAACAGTAATTTTTGAGGCCCACTTTTGCAACTTAATAAAAACAAATTGTTATGTATGTGCACTAATTTGTAAGTTTAGTCTTTACCTTGTCTACTTGTTATGTTTTTTTTTTTAAATAAATTTACAGCTCTTTTCTTATTGGATGTTGGGTGTGAAGTTTGGTTATGGCAAGGATGGTGGCCAGAAAGGGAAGATGATATGGAATTAACTGACCAAACTGGATCTGGTGCAGTAAGATGGCAAGCAGAACGTAGAGCTGCTATGCAAATTGCCTTAAAATATTGTCAACTTTTGGATGAAAATAAACATACACCTGCCTATCTTACTTGGGCCGGTTTAGAACCTTTGGCCTTTACAAATTTATTCCCATTTTGGGTGGATCGAGATGATATTGCTGAACTCAACATAAAGGTTTGTAAGATATTTTTGTGTAGCACCCAAATTCTGGAAATTTGGAATATCTATCTTAGTTGTGAATCCAGTTTAAGACAATGGTTACAGTTTTTTAATTTGCTTGAAGCGTCAATTTTATAATTCATTGGTAATTAATATTGGTTTTCAAGAATAATCAACAAATTAAATATATTAATTATAAACATTTTAAGGGAGTTGATTACTATTATTAATGTTTATTTAGTAAATTGTATTGTGTTCACATTTCATAATAAAATTAAACTGTCATTGAAATTTAAAGAAGTTTTAAAGCATTGTTACAACAATAAGCTGCATAGTAATTAATGAACTTTAACTTAAAAGGCAATTTAATTTTATTCTGAAATTGGCTCTAAATGATTTACATTAATTTACAGTAACGACAACGACATCTGCATATAAAATCTTTTTAACATGAAAATGATTTATATTTATCAATATAAATATTAAAAATATAATTGTGTAAATGTGAAAGTTTTAAATGCAAGGTTTTCTTTACAAACCTTTTAAATAATTCATTTATTTACAACACCTTCAAACTTTAAAACTGTAAAAATGTCAGAATGACCAGATTAGCAGTTTATAAACACAATTAAATATTTTAAATTATCTGATAAATACAGAAAACTAGTGTAAGCAAACATTATAAAAGTGATTTGCTGGACTCTTATTGCTGTGGAGTACAGGCAGGTCTTTTTTCATGCCGATTTGAAGTTGTGTGGTCTAAATGCCATGCAATTTCAAGGGTTACCCACTGCACTAATTTTATATGAACACGATATTCTAATGTTCATGTAAGCAGCGAGCATTCAAAAAAAATTACTGTAGGTACTATTTTTTATTATTGGAAGTCTACATTTACGTATAATTAATGTATCATGAGATCATTTAAAAACCGGCCAAAGCATACCATGTGTAATTGGTGAAGTTGTGTCGTAGATTAGTTACAGGTCATTGACTGTAATGTGTCGACTGATGTTTGCATCACATCGGTTTTAAACTAATAGGCGCATTTATAATAGATTTATGTTTAAAGATTTTAATGCCAACTCTAGCCTTCTTTTAAATGATCTCACAGTAAATATAAGTAGTGAGTATCTGTGAAGTTTATTTTTTCATGGCAGTATGGTGTTTGTTTTTTTTCATTATAAGTCTAATTACTTTGACCCAAAATTGCAATTTCACATTGCTTAGTAATACATGCATAATCTGACTATTTAATTAGTACATAATGTATTACTGTTTATTTAAATTATGATATAATATGTTATGCTTTCTTTCAGGAAGGTAAAAAAGCAGGAGAAAAAGTACTTATTGAAAAGGAACTTGCCCTTTTAACAAAGAGTTCTTATTCATTGTCAGAATTGTTGCAACATCCATTGCCTGATGGTGTTGATCCAACACATTTAGAAAATTATCTTTCTTCAGATGATTTTATTGAATTGATGTCAATGGATATTTCCGAATTTCAAAAACTGCCAATTTGGAAGCAAACTGCATTGAAAAAGGAAAAAGGTCTATTCTGACCTATATTTTTTGTATTTACTAACAAAACAAAGTTTTTTTAAATAAATGCTTTGAAATGTAGAAAAGTTTGAATTTTTGCTGAATTAAAGTTGTGATATTTATAAACAGTGTATTTAATATTATTTTTAAGTATTGTATAGCCCATTATTGTGGTGCACATTATCATATATTTATTATAATTTTTAAAAGTGATGAACTGACTGTACATTTTATTGATTTTTTTTAAAATTGAAATCAAATTATAAATCTTTTGAAATACATTGTCAAAGTTTTATTTATTTTTCTCAACAAACAATTCAAGTAAATTGCTTTTTATTATTCATAGTAGAATAAGCACAGAATAAAATCATTCTAAGAATTAGGAAAATTGAAAAATTGGTTATAAAAGGTAGGTACATTCTTTCAAGTTTCGGAATTTTTAACTTAATTTTTTCATATTATGCCTTATAATTCTTTTAACATAAAATAATAATAATTTTTTTAAATTGTCAGGTGAGGTTATTGTTTTTATATCAATGCAGTGTTTAAGAATCTTTTTTTTTTTGAGTTGGTGTACATTTTAATTTACATATAAAAATAGAAAACAATTTGGTTAAAATAACAACTTACTGAAAAATAAAATAGATATTTCCAAAAAATTAATATAATTAATATAATAATCAGAAAGATGGTCGGTAGTTGGTTTACCTATTGCAAATTATTGTTTGTTTGTTCAATTATATGGATCCAATAAATAAATGCCACCATATATTACTATTTATTAAATTAAAAAATTATAAAATTATCTAGTTTTTCACATTTATGCTGACAAATATCAGCGTTTTACATCTGCAGCAAGGATTCAACCATTCTTTATTTTTCAACTTTATACGATTTTGAAAGTACTAACTATCGATAAGAAAATTTTATCGCTGTAAAACCGTGCTCCTTCCTCAAATAACAAACTGTGATTGGCTATATTAGCCATGAATAAAATAATCAAAGCCAAATAGATGTGTATGAACTAACTAAGTCGGTTAGCTGCGTTTAGGGTTTTGTTGCTATTTTGGAGAGTTCGAAATTTTATTTATGTTAAACGGTTATCAATTTACTTCAAGACAAAATTTTTTTCACATGAAAGCCGACCAAAGATGAACTGATCGGGACTTCACTTTGAAGCCAGCGAAAGCGACAATTTATCTGTAAGTTTAAAATTTTTAGTAATTCTCAATATCTAACGAATGTAATAGTTATTTAGTATACAAGACAATTACCAAGTTGAATTTTATCTATGGGGAAGTCGTTTAATAGCGAGTCGAAATTGCGTGGCCCAGCTTCTTTGACTTTGTTATTTAATGCTTTAAAAATGTTATTGGCATTTCCAACTTTGATTTTCATTTAGGAATTACAGTAGAATCCCGTTTTTACGTCCCCGAATTTCAAGTGATCCCATTATTTGCGTTTAATTTTAAGTCCCGTTTCATTTTAATGCAGATAATACCCGATTTTACGTTTATTTTCCCCGCAATTTACGTTGGAAATATTCAAAATGCAGTTATTAAATGCATAGTATTGAAAAAACCTCTATACATAAGAAGTAAATGTACACCAAACTAATTTGTATAATTTTTTAAAGAAAAATTTTCATTGCCCTTAATTTACATTTTTCCTCTATTTACGTTTTTTTTATCGGGCGCTTCAAAAACGTAAAATCGGGGTTTCACTGGATTTGTTTCTTGTATAATAAATAACTACACAAGGACATATTATTTCAAATTACGTAACTGAAGATTATTTAAAATTACTAATTATGACCAGCTGAAAATGTAACTAAACCTAATATTGTTTATTAAAGCGAAGACAGGTATATAAATGGCTGAGAAGAATGGAAGCAGAGAATGCAGAGGAGCCATTAAGAGTACGCCGAACCGGACGTTGCGGGCGCAAGAAGCAATTATCTGCAGCAGAAGAAGGGCAGATAGTTGCAATGAAAGGGGAAGAGCCGTTTGGGTCTTCCCGCAGCGTCCGAGATGACCTAAATTTAAATTGCAGTAGCCGTACAGTTGCTCGTTGCTTAAACCGTAGCGGCTTGCATTGTCGGCGCCCTGCTAGAAAAGTCGATCTTACAAATGATCATGCTCGTCAGAGATTAACTTTTGCTCAACAACATCTTAACAGAGATTGGAGCGAAGTTGCTTTGTCTGATGAGAAGGTTTTTCAAACCAAAAAGGGGGCACACAAACCTCTTTGGCGTTCAGTAGGAACACGTTATCAACCTGCAAATGTTGTGAGGTCACGACAGAGTGGACGGATAACCATGAGCATGTGGGGATGGATGTCGTCTGAGGGACCCGGCGAACTTGTTCGCACCGGTCCACAGTGGTCAAAAATGACAGATTCTCGATCTAAACTTATAGGTCTTAGAATAATCATCCTATTGTAATGAAATTTTGGAGTCCCGGGTTGTAAACACCGTAGAATCCGCTCGATGTAATAATTTAACCCTAGACTTTAGTTTTCAACCCTTTTAGGGGGTTGAAATTTATAAAATTCGAATGACTGCTAAAATGCACCTAATTGTATAATCTATTGATTTAAACACTATAAGTACCTATCTATTATGATGAATATACAAACATCACATTGTGTAAAAACTTCAATTTAAAAAAAATGGAAGGCTATTTTTTTAAATATTTTTATATCCCGGTGTACAATAACTAATGAACAATTTCTTACTCCATTTCATGTTGATCATCTTCAAATTCTTCTTTTTTCCCCCTTTCCTACTTCTTCCTCTTCTTCTCCTTCACTTTCTTCGCCTTCATCACTTTCAAATTCTTCTTCAAAACCTTCCGCTAATTCGCTTTCCTCTTCATCTGCGTATTCGCCTTCTTCATTTTTATCCTTTGCCTCGTCTTCTGATATAATTATCAAGGGCCGCATTTCCTCATCGACATATCTAATTTTTTTTTTGCCACAACTAAATGCACTTAAATATGGGTCCGAACTCAAAATTAATCTGTTGAACAGATCTTCGTTCACCTTTATATAGCGCTAATTTTTCTGGTATGATTTAGACGATACCGTTTGATATCCTTATTTTTTGCTTCCTGTGCTTCCTCGGACAGCTCGCCTATTGGAACAATTGCATATTGTACTGTGACAGCCCCATGTATCAATAGCTTGTGTACTGAAGGGGGCATGTAGTACCAGTTGTACAACTGTACATATCGTTCTGCCGTTTTCAAACAATATTGTTCGAAATTTTCCACATTTATTTCATAGCCACTGTTAACTGTCCGTAAAATTACACCAAAACGTTTTATTAAATCTTCATCGATTCCTATAAATATTTTTAAGATATAGCACAATTCTCAAACAGTTTCAATTTTCATAATAACCCGTTATTTCTGAAGATAAAGACGGATTGGCAAAAAATCGTCTTGCCGTATTCCCATCATTGGATGTTCCTGAACCTGATTTTGGAATATCCACAATAAGTCCCATTTTTCTGCGGAACTTAATTTGCAGATTTTTTTTTCTTTTTCTCAAAAGTTCCTTTTTATCTTTTCTTACCTAAGGAGCATGTATTTTATATCATATAAAGTACCATTTATTAATTCATACTCACTTTCCAGATTTTAAGTTCCAGTCTATAAGCTATATGCAATAGGCATTCAAAACATCGAATATATGCATGTAACACAGATAATCCAAACTGGAGACTTTCTGGTTCAACTCTATATGATTTAATAGACACAATATCGTTCATTTGAGAAATTGTTGCCATGCAAATGTGGCATTTCATGCTGGAAGTGTTTGAAAGAGCATTACAGACCTGAAAGTTACATGAATAAAAACCTACCCATACATTCTATAAAGTCCAATTTCCTACCTTACCATCGACCATGGTTAAAGATAAATTAAAAGTAATTTTTCCAAGTGGAGATTGAAACGGTACTAAATTTTCGATTTGGCTTTTAATTTCTAATTGTTCCAACCTTGAAACTTCTTCTGTTTCCTTAATCCATTGAAGTCTTATTGGCCGACAATATTTTTTTGATGAAGTATGAGGATTCTTCCACAATAACTCCTTAGAATTTTCGTCCACCACTCTAAGAGGCACAAATGAAGTAGCAAACAAACTTTCTTCAGTACCTGGCAGGGCATCTTGACGAGTTTGTTTGTAACTAGAAAACCCTGAACTTCCATCGAATCCCCATTTACATATTAGTTTCAAAGATCTAGCCTCTTCTTGCATGAATTCGTTAAAAATGCATTTTATTATGCTGTGACAAGTTTTATCCAGCAAGTTTTGTAGCGGAATTTCACACTTCTCTTCCGTTATTGAAATACCCTTGGGATAAAATTGTTTTTTAGATTCGAGGACCTTATAATATGGCGGGTAAAGATCATTGCAATAATAAAAAACAATAAACAACAAATAAAATAAACGAAAAAACACTAACAAACAAAAACCAAAACAAGAAAATCACAAGAGCACACTGAACACTGTCCGAGACCGAAATACGTGAAAAAATGAGTTAAACCGCTGTGCACGCTCAGTACAAAAACAGCTCTAAAGCCCTTTGACGAAAATTGTTGAGCAAGAACCAAGTACGATAGTGTTCCTAGAAGTCCAGGCAATAACTTAAGAGTTGTACAAAGATCTATTGTTGTCTATTACTAAATGAGTCACCGACTTTAGTTTTAGAATTCGTTGATAATTACGTGCTGTTTATGCACAATTCAAAAACCATTAAGGCTTAACTAAAATAACAACTTAGATACACGAATAGTAAGCCAAAAGATCATACTTTTAGGCCAGGCATGTAATAAATCAATATTTCGGGGCAATAACTTTGAACAAGCTATCAAAAATTGCATTTTTTTTAAGAGAAAAGAAGGTACACTAATTTGCGTTATTTTTATCAAATTTAACTGTGTATAACTTTTATATACATCTTCGAATCAACCTAATTTTTTCTGAGAGGTTAGTTTAGTATTAGGGTTACTTAATATGTGAATTTTAGTGTCCAGAAAATACATGAAAAATTGAGGTTTCGATCGGGTTTTTGTGATTTTTGACCACTGTGCGGTCCTCGCATGAATGCCGGCCAGTATATTCGCATTTTGGAAGAGATAATGCTTCCTAGTGTGAGAATACGTTATCCAGAACCTCATCGTATTGCATTCGTGCAAGATAACAGCTCGGTCCACAAATCTCGATTGGTGCGCGAGTGGTTTGCCAACCAAGAATTAATTGATTTAATTGATTGGCCTACCAAATCACCCGATCTAAACCCAATCGAAAATTTGTGGGCCGCTGTTGTTCGTGAATGGAATGACGATGGGGATGGCAATCATGTGCGAACAGCAGATGTCTTATTTCTGTATGCTCAAAGGGTATGGGGACGCTTTCAGGGACGCAACATTTCTCAAAATTTAGTAGGGTCCATGCCTACACGTTTGCAAGATACAATTGCAAACGGCGGACGATATTAATTTGGCAAATGTTGGCCCCAAATATTTGCAGTTTGATAACGTGTTTTCTGAAAGTGTGTTTTTCCAAAAGGGAAGAGAGAAGAAAAAATTTGTAATTAACGAAGAAGTCGAAATTAATGTAATTGTGTATTTTATATGGTGTGAAATTGTAGGTGAAAAAATTAGTGAACAATTTTTTTTACCGAAGTAATCTGACTGGAGTGAGATATGTAGAATTTATGAACACTATCCTGCATAACTGTTTGGATGAAATGAATTTAATTTCAAGGCAACACATCCAATTCCAACAGGATGGAGCACCGGCCCATAGTTATTAAGGAACAACCAATTTGCTAAACAGATCATTCATTGATAATGGATAGAAACTAATGGTTCCAAACATTGGCCATCGCGTTTGCCAGATTTAATCCCGATGGATTTTTATCTGTGGGGGTATGTGAAAATTGAGTATATAAGAAGAGATATGCAACGGTTAATGGATTGGAGAATAAATTTTAACAATAATAATTTTTTGAAAGCAGCGCGCAGTGTTCAAAAGAGCTCAAAAATGTGTAGACCAAGAGAGAGATATTTCTGAACATCTGTTATAATGGTTTGGTCTCTAAACTTACATTCTCAGCTTGCTGTGGAAAATATGTTTCAATAATTATGATTTTCAACTGTTTCATTGCCTACATTATTTTTGTAGTTAATTGAAATAAAAAGTTAAATTACTTGTAACTTATCAGTAGTTAATTTAAAAGTACTAGTGCATTAAAATTACAACAAATATAGAACTCCAAATAATAATTATTTTTTGAATATTTAACATCTTTCTGGATGTCTCAATAGTGCAAATGACAACATTTACCACAAATAATTAACAATAAATATAAAATTGCGTCTAATTAATATTTTTTAAATATTTAACATCTTGATGAAAGTCTAAATAGTGAAATTTATTCCTCCAAGTGACTTCTTGAACACAAATAATTAACAACAAATACAAAACTGCCCCTGATGATATTTCTTTAACATTTAACATCTCTCTGAATGTTTTTACGTTGGAGTTTATATCAAATAAATTACAACATATATGACACTGCACATAGTAATTATTTTTTTGAATATTTGACATTTAAACATATGTAAAAAAGATATTCTATTTGAAAAAATGTTATTTTCGTGAATATCTCGAACAGTTGACGTTCAATTGTCTAATTGGTAATTTAACCGACTTTGTAACTACAATATTAACAAAGTTATCAATGGTGAACACTTAATATAATACAACCTGCATTTCGGCTTTTTTAATAGAATAATATTTACGATTTTTTGAGGGATTAGAAGCTGATTCAACTATCTACAATAAAATGTGTAATCTTTTTGTAACACAATTTAATTCAGTAAAAAATCTGGCTGGGCAACAATAAAGGCGACAAATCCTTATATATCAACTTTTTTAACCGAATTAAAAAAAGAAAAGTGTTATATACAAAATATTAAATTATAATGTAATTAATTTATTAAGTCCGTGTTGCTTGTAATGGATGTATTCACTATTTTCCTAAACCGCCATCTCCTCCGTAACTAAACCACTTCCATAATCGAAATCGTGTCCATAACTGGAGTAACCTTTAGCAGGAGCGGCAACTTCGGTTTTAACAACTATTGGAGCGGCGATGGTTTTAGTTACAACTGGAGCAGAATAACCGAATCCATAATGATGCCCAAATCCAGAATATCACAAGATGGGTCCAACAGCAACGGGGGCAGCTACAGATACTCCATGTCCAATGCCATATCCGCAACTGAGGCGGCGATGGCGTGTCCTACAGAGACAGGAGCAGCAACAGCGTGTCCTTCCGGAACCATATCCAGCACCATAAGCAAGACCTAAGACTCCACGTTTTTCGATCTTCTTGGCCTCTTCAGAGAAGGCAACGGCGACGAGGGCTAATGCACAGATCTAAACAATTCGGTAAGAAACGGCACTAATCAAAATTCAGAATACTCACCAAGAATTTCATTTTGTTGCTGCTTCGACACTTCGAATGGTTGTGATGAATAAATGGGATTCGAGGAGGGTTAATATAGTTGGAAGGATCGTTCATCGGTGATTTTTTTTTTGAACGTGTGGAAGGCACAAACTGGTCCATTAGTAAATATTTTAGTGGCGTACGGGATTGTTTGAGCGATTGGAAGATAATTCAAGTATTTATGGTAAAATTTGTAACCATTTTTGAGGAAAATGAAAACGAATTATAATTGACTAGAAAATCTCGTTGGATAGTAATAAAGGCGACAAATCCTTATACAGTGCGTGTCTGGAAAATGGAATAAATTGATTATCTCAACATTTTTTGTTAGTTGACAGTGTTAATTTAGTTTAAGAACGAAACGTTATTAATTTTGTGATTTTTTAGTGTGTTGTAGCGACTTTCGTTCAATTGATTTATTTTTTTTAACCCTTCAATTTCGGAATAACTTGTTAAACCGTAGCTTTTTTGAATAGAGCGTGAAGAAACCTTTCAAATGAGTCATTACAAGCTCCCTAAAAATGACGTGTTTCCAGATTTTTTTTTCAATATTCACAATAATTGAGATAATGAATTTATTCCATTTGCCTGGCGCGCACTGTATATCGGCTTTTGTAACCGAATAATATCCACGATTTTTTGAGCTATTGGAAATTGATTTAAGTATATATGGTAAAATGTGTTATTTTTTTTTTTGGGAAAATAGGAAAGAATTTTAATTGGCTAAGAAGTCTCGTCGGGCAATAATAGATGCGATATATTCGGATATATCGGCTCCTTTAATCGAATAATATCCACGATTCTTGGAGGAATCCGAAGCTGGTTTAAGTATCTATGGTGAAATGTGTAATCTTCTTGGGGAAATTTGAGCGCAATCGCCGCTCTCACTTTGTTCCTACTCAATTCCTGTAAGCTGGGAATGCGTGACGTAGCATTAATTAATTTCTTGAAATACGTTGCTCCTCGGTCATCCGCCACATTCGGAATGTGTTCTTGCAACGAAAAAAATCTATGTACCGGCATAATGGCCCTTCCGTAATTTCGAAATATATCGAGGCTCATATATTCAAGCTCGTCGTTTATTTCTAGACTAATGCACCGGACTAATGTACTCTTCCAGTCATCCCCAACAAATGGGCCAAAATAAAAAATCAGTTGAATCATAGCTTCAAAGCATGTATCAGGGTAGGGTGTCGCTGGCCAGCTAACAATTTCACACGGCATTTCAAACAGTAACTCGAATTCTTCTTTCCACTGAAAATATACATAAATGATGGAGATCGCGTGTACGTGGATAGGTACTCCTAGTTTGAACAGCATTCTTAATAATTGTAGTCTATCTTTTTGTTCTACGGCTCTGTAATAGAACGCCGCTAATAAATGTTCAAAGAATGAGGCAGTGGGAGATCTCGAATTCACTACTAATGAATGTAAATTTTTCCCAAATTGAGTTTTCAGGACTGAATATATGTGCGGGAGCCACTCTTCAAAGGAATAGTAGCGTTTCAAAAATTTGTAGAAATATTCCAAATTTAGACTGTTTCGATCACACGCAGCAAAAAGGAGGCTAAATAACACCCAACTTGTGACGGATCGATGTTCCATTGCGAGGATCATGGAACGATTGTTGTAAGGCCCGAAAATGCGCTGACCTCTTCTAAATACATCAACAGCCAGCGGACTATCATACTTCATCGCTATATCCAACATGCTGTCTCCGTCGTCTGTTTTGATGTTAGAGTCGTACGTTTCATAATCGAACAGCATTTCTTCAATTTCTAGACAGCCTCTTTCGAGCACCATTGCCCACATAAAAGGGGACCAGCCACAATTGGTTCTTATTTCAGTATCGGCGTTATAGTAGAGAAGCATCGATATTAATTCGATGCTGCGTTTGTAGACGGCCACATAAAGAGGCGTTTGTCCCTCTTGGTTCTGTAAGTTAATCTCACAGCCATGTCTGATCAAACAGAGAGCCATCTCTTCGTTGCAGGTCGCTACGGCATAATGCAAAGGAGTATTGCCTTCATAGTCTTCCAAATTAATATCTGCACCACATTCCAGGAGGATATAAAAGGAGTCAATTAAATCGTATTGTATGGCTACATGCAACAGTGTGCGGCCGTCAGAATCGAATTCATTCACATCGCCTCCATGTTGTATCAGCCAATAAAGAATTTTGTACTTTCCAATGGCGTTATGCATATTGGCACACCGCAAATTCAATTGTTTAATGATAAGTGTAGTTGTTGATTGATTTGGTCGAGAAGTGAGGTCGCTGATGGTGAATGGTCTGAATGTATTGCGATCGGCTATGTATATTGAGTTTTCCTTGATGAGCCATTTCAGCACATCCAACCTACGAACAATGCAGCGCATGAATTATTGGGAAATTATGTTAAACACTAAGCTTCGGTTAACCCTTAGGTATTCGCACTGTTCTTTACTTACATAAGTACTCGTGTGGGGTTTGCCAGACCCTATAAAGTGCACGGCCGGAAATAATTAATTGCTGTACGGTTCTGTGTGAAAATTTATCAAAGTTAAGTTAGTCAGTATCAAGTGAATGGTCTAACTGAGAAATACCTGGAATGACAAGTTCCTGAACCTTATGGTATAAGTGGCATAAACTTTTTAAACAGTCGCGGTTCCACGCGGGTACTAAAGGGTTAATGACAGTTACATTTAATCGATAATGAGTTATCTTTAAGGTCTATTATTAAGGTAACCAAACGTACTTTTTTAGGGAGTTTTATACTCCTTTATTGTAAACTGTACTCCTTTTAAAACGAGTACTCCAAAAGTACTCCTTTGCATTCTTTTGAACTCCTTTGTAAAATATAAAAACTTGGCATTTAACTTTGACCTTTAAAAACCTTTAAAAAAGGAGTTTCGATTTATTATAGCAAATAAAGGAAATGATGATTCTATGGTTAAATGTACAATCTGCAAAGGAGCATTTTCTATTGCGATTGGTGAACGAAGTGCAATAAGAAAGCACATTGATACTAATAAACGTAAAACATCTCTTGATGCAGCGGCTTCAACGTCTAAACTAAATACATTTTTTAAAACTGATAGTTTTTTACCAAATGAAGATTGAAATAAAAAGTATTTTAAAGAAAAATAATCACTTCTATTCTTGGTTGATAAAGTTTTCCATTTTCTTGTTTCAAATGATTGCAACAAGGGTTGACTTTTAAGAGTCGGTTTGCCTAGGTGAAAGCATGCAACTTGCAGTGCACATTTTCATGGTTTTACCTAGGTAAACCGACTTTTATGATTATGATTACAACAAGGGTTGACTCTTAAGAGTCGGTTTGCCTAAGTAAAAGCATACAACTTGCAGTGTGTTTCTTTTAACGTGTTTATACACATAATTGTTTGAACTAATAAATTTTGATATTGTTTAAAAAACATATAGTTGAATGGAGAAAACTCGGTGTTTTTTCAAACCAAATCACCATATCCAATGAAAATTCATTTGTACTCCTTTTGTATACAAAATAGTTGGTCACCTTACTATTATAGCAAAGAATAGATACATAAATGAACAAGAAGCGAAACGAGGCGAGAATCTTTTGTTATTTGATGTCATTGATTTTGAATGCGCAGGTCTGGCCAAACTGTTAAAATCTGCTCAAGACCAATAACAGAAATGTAAGATACGGGTTATTTTCAAACAACGCCGCGAATATTTATTTACAAAAAAAAAAAATTCTATATTCTATTCTATAAAAACTTTACATATTTTATTCACAATTATGTATTAAATTCTTAATAGTAATAGAAAAAAAATTAAAAAATACTTTTATGAATTTTTTGTGACTATTTGTACATAGTTTTAAATTCATCAGATAATAAAATTCAATAAAATCAATTTACCTAATTTATTTACAAACTTCAAAATTCGAAATAATCAAAATAACATTAAATAAAGTCTGTACATAGTTTTATTTACATGTATGTATTAAATTCTTAAAAAAGATAATATAAAAAAATTACAAATGTAAGATTTTGATGATTTTTTTTTGTGTTTATTTGAATTTTTTAAATTCATTGTTATTGCGTTTTAGGCAGTGAAAAATTTTCATTCGGCAAAATAATTTCGGAAAGTTAGGACACGAAGGCACATAATCAATTTTGTTAAATATTTTTACAAGTTTCCTACCAACATTTGGATTTATTGAAAATGCTTCAAAGTTCAAATTAAATAAATTGTCCATTTGTCTAACAAAATTAATAAAATCTTCATTAGGCATGACTAAATTTTCAAAAGTTCTGTTATCTTTGGTTTCGTGTGATTTCAGATGACTATAAATTAGAAGCTAAATTTTTGATTTCTAATTTCTTGCATACGGTAGAATAATAAATTGTGAAACGACAACATTTTTTTGTACAAATAACCACAAACGTACAACAAAGCATTTTCGGCGAGGAAATCAATTTATCTGAAATCAGTGAAATTGAAACTAAGTTGATTATTTGAAATTGACACCGGCTGCTGTTTAATAACAATTTTTTTTAAATATTTTCATTTATAACAGTTAACAATTGATCAAAATCATTGGCACAGTTTGCACTTTCATTATGATCTAAGTAATTTAATAAAAATAATTTTTTAAAAGTGTTCTGAAATATTTGTGGAGTAGGATTTGTACTGTTGCCCCCTGAACCCCTGACAGTTCCAAACCAATTTTGAAGAGCATCTTGATTAAGCCTTGTGGTACACAGGAACGAACGGCCTTCATTTTTTAATTCGACCCACAGAAATTTTAAAGCCGTAATCGTTATAAGCCACCCTCAAAACATTTAATTTTGTTTGTAATTAATTTACCAGCACTATCGAACATTTTAATAGATTTTATCAAATCTACCATTTCATCTAAAAATTTCATTTGGTATTCAGCCCCCATAAATGATAAATTGTATTTTTTAGCATTTTTATGTTTTGACGAATTTAATAAATTAAATAATTTATCAAATTTCTCCAGAAATTCTGAAATGTGTACTTATCTGTTATTTACGTAATTAACCACCTACACAGGACGAGTAATAATTTATAAACACTCCCAACAAACATCTAACAGCCATTTAAAAACAATACAAAACGAACTGTAAAATCCAAAATTCCATAATTTTCAATAAATTTCTCCGATTTTATTTAAATTTCTCTGACATTTTTCAAATTTTAAAATCCCCCTGGCGAGTTCGGTTTTCTACATTTGCGCCTAATATTTAGACTTTCATGTGATTTTGAAAGTTTCGCCAGACATGCGCATTCAAATAATATAACCGTTGAAACATCCCGTTTTGCTTCTTGTTCAATTATGTATCTATGCTTTGATTATAGGCTGAGAAAGTACATAATATCAATGTGTGCGCGGCCCCGACTAGCCGTGGGGCCTGCACGTGGTCCTACGCGAGTATTTAAGGGTTAACACGATTTATTTTTGTTAGAATCCGTTTGTGAAACATTTTTCGTTTGGTCATGAACTGGACCCTTAGCAAATTATTATAAAACCACGAAATTTCCGGAATAGAATTTATGCCGAATAGAATTTAGAACCAGCGGAAATAAAAAGTTTAAAGTTTATTTTTCAACTGAAACCAGTTATCATTACTTTAATCAAATGTGCCTTTTGAGTGCACTGGAAACTGGCAATCACAAAGTAAGTTAATGACAAAACGGAAAACGGTCCAGAAACGCACTACAACATGTTACAATATGCATTTTTCTCTAATTTTTAAAATTGTAAATCGATTCAGACTGTAACAAATAGCAATATTCCAACGAGTTAAAAAATCGACCTCCAAATTCAAAACAATTTTTTTCTACAAGATGCAAATTTACTGGTACCACATCAGAAGTTCCATGACACGCACGCTTGCGCCCTCCAACGAAACTGAGACGTATCACGTAAGAACGTAAACAATAAGCTAGCCGCTATTTTGAGAGAAATTGTAGTTTTACGAATTAAATAGTAACTTTAGGGGCTAATTTTCTCTTGGGACGTTGAAAAGTGGTACATATTTTGTTTAAGTATTTAATTTTGATGTCAAAAATTGATATTTCATTGTTCAATCGCGACGGGTTTCCATTTAACGAAATTAAAGTAACTACGCGTGTTTTGCAACCGGCCATTTTGTAAGTGATTCACGACGCAATTTCACAAATTAGCGATGATTATCCGAAAATTGATTTCAATAAACGATATTTGAATGAAAGAATGAATTTTATTTACCTGTTGCCGCAGTCGGACGCCATCGGTCCTTCTTGTCCCGGTTCAAACCGAACTATCTTCAGGAGACGCTAATGAAACATTTTTCAGAATTGATGAAATTGTACAGCTAATGTAATAAGAATTCTTACCGGTACTTCACTCATTGTTCTAAAACTTTGCACTTAATTAAGTTTAAACTTTCACACACAAAATCGCGAAAAAACTGTGGTCTTAGCTTCGTCACTGTGATATGGTTAAGCTTGAACTGGAGCGCATTTTACTAACATTTAAGCTTTCCCCACTACTTTTTTTATTGTGTTGTTTGAGCCGCGTCGGTGGCTTAGTAGAGACAGAGAAAGAAACATACTACAATTGTGCCGCTTGTCTTTCCCCGAGCGCTTACTTGTGAATTTATTTTTTTTAATGTTTTGTTGATAGTAATGGCATGTTACACCTGTCTGTTTAACTTAATACAATAGAATCCGCTTTTAACGAATACCAGATATAACGAGCAATACACATAGAGAAATTTGATTTACTACTCAATTTGTGGTGGGCTGTACATTTAAATTCGGCCAAGCAATGGAAACTGTAATTTTAGCATAAAATTGAACTGTCCTGATTTTATCATATTTCACTGATTAAAAAAGGAACGTTATGATTTAGACAAATGAACTTTCAAAGTTTACAAAATATCAGTATAATGAAAATATAATATTAGTATAAGTTGGTAACAGCATAAACTAAATTGTAAATTATAAACAAATTAGCATTCTGTTATTCTAATGTTTAAACTAAATGATATTGTCTACTGTTATTCGAAAGCATTAAAATAAATGCCATTTCGTCGGTGTGGAGTCAAAACCTTCTAGCTCAACATTACTTAGTTTTCAGGAGAGCTTAACAACTTATTTTTTTTATTCAAACGTCAAACAATTATGAAAATATTGTGAGAAGTTGTTGCAGGTTTGCGCATACGTATTGACGCGATACCAGGTCTTTTAATTTATCAGGGGAATCGACTTTTCTACTGCAAGAACCTTTTAACTCAAAATCATTGAAAAGTCAGGTACGAGATTTTAAGTCCGCACCGACGATTTTCTAAATAGGTACTAAATTGCACACATTGTAAATACACAACATAAAACTTATTCGTGGCATTTTTAATGGGTCCGTGAAGTTGACACCTGTGTGGAGGTACAAACGAAAAAATTTATACCAATCGTTTGTACTTCGTTTGTACCTGTTTGTACCCTCAATAATTTTTCAATTGTTCCACAGTTTCGCAGATATTCGCTAAAAACGTGACCCGGTGTTAGCTTCACGCCAGCACCGGACTTGAAAGATTTTGAAAAACTAATTACGCCAATCGTTTGTACTTCATTTGTACCCTCAATAATTTTTTTCTAACACAAACCCTTGCAGAATAATTTTGAAAAAACTTTTACATAGCGTGAAGTTGACACGGAACATATAAGTAAACAGTTAGATTTTAACACCAATCGATAGATTTTCGTTAGTACCTGTTTGTACCTCAAATTAAATTTCTTCAAGTTCATCCCTCTAAATATAAGAACTGAAGAAGGTCGCATCAATGTCACGGTCAAGGGCCTATCGCACTTCGCTCTCGGTGTGTTGAAACGACGTCAGCATAGTTTTGTTGATGTGTTTAAATTTGATAAATTAGTTTTTAAAAAATGATTTACAAGGCATAAGGACATTACGTCGTAACCATTATTCATTCTTTTACGGTCCCATATTTAGTAATAAATGCAATTATTATAAAATTAAATTGTATCGAGTAACTACCCCGTCTAAATATTTTTCCGTGTCTTAGTTAAGGGAAAAATCTTTCTTGAAAAAACACTCCAAATTGTGCGTATGATTTTTCAATATATTGCAATTATACCCAGATATTCTTAAAATAAACAATGTCGACCTTACGAAATACATTTTTATATTTTGTTTTTAGTGAACGAATTTTCTTGAGATTTTTATTTAATTTAATTTAATTTAAATTAATTATTAAAACTTAATTATTAAAAATAAACGCCCCTGCACTTGGGTATTTTTAAAACATACAATTACTTCATTGGGAGAACATTTTCTTTCCATCATTGCACGATGTAAAGAATACTTCATGAAGTTACACATCATTTTACATCAACATGTTGATGAAGATGTCGTATTGAATTGCAAGACGTATGACCAAGAATTAAGTGGGCATTCAGGTAAATCTAAATTAAGGTTACCAAACGTACTCCTTTAGGGAGTTTTGTACTCCTTTTTTGTGAACCGTACGACTTTTAAAACGAGTACTCCAAAAGTACTCCTTTGCATTCTTTTGTACTCTTTTGTACTTCTAAAAATATAAAAACTTGGCATTTAACTTTAACCTTTAAAAAGAGTTTCCATTTATTATAGAAAACAAAGGAAATGATGATTCTATGGTTAAATGTACAATCTGCAACGGAGAATTTTCTATTGCGATTGGTGGACGAAGTGCAATAACAAAGCACATTGATACTAATAAACATAAAACATCTCTTGATGCAGCGGCTTCAACGTCTAGTTTTGGACCAAATGAAGATTGAAATAAAAAGTATTTCAAAGAAAAATACTCACTTCTTTCTATTCTTGGTTGATGAAGTTTTCCATTTTCTTGTTTTCAAATGATTACAACAAGGGTTGATTCTTAAGAGTCGGTTTGCCTAGGTGAAAGCATGCAACTTGCAGTGCACATTTTCATGGTTTTACCTAGGAAAACCGACTTTTAAGATTCAACCCTTGTTGCAATCATTTGAAAACAAGAAAATGGATAAAATTTTTACCTTAGCAAACTTTGTGAAAATGTGGATCCTAACATAAATCGAAAAAAAAAATTGACCTGAGCACACTTCCTTTTTTATTAATTACATAAACGGAAAATTTACCATACAAAACGTAGGAATAAATAAATTTGGGAACATCGGAAAAGAAATTGCCGCTTACTTAAATCTTCAGGATCCCAATTTATATGCCGGACACTGTTTCCGTCGTAGTTCTGCGATAATATTAGTTGATGCTGGTGGTGACATTACCTCACTAAAACGTCACGGTGGGTGGAAATCCACGGCAGTGGCCGAAAGTTATATTGACGAATCAATTCAAAATAAAATCAACGTAGCCGATCAAATTTTGAATTCAATTGAATGCAGCCAAACCAACAATTTACTAAATATTGTTGCATCAACATCAACAATAACATCCACCAATATTAATACAACAGTGCCGCAGCTGCATTTTAATAATTGCGCCATCAATAATATAACTATAAATCAAAAAGAATAATTGTGAAATTTCCTTTTTTTGTTAATTAATTAATTTTCAGATATCGATACCTCAGTTCTATGTTGTAACAACTAAAAAACTCATTTTTGTGTTAAGCACATCATTCAAAAGGAAAAAGTGTATTTTATTCAATTCAAAACAGTTACAAGTCAATTTTCAAAATTCGTTTGTAGATGACTCACAAAACAAAATTTTGTGCAAAGTTCAATAGTGTAACAACTCAATTTTTTTTTGTAAATTTTCAGAAGTGTAAATGTTATTAAGGTAATCATAAATGAATAATTATTAAGTATGCCAATTATGACCCGTAAATTCCTTAGCACAAAAAAGATATAGTAAAGTCAAGAAAACTACTATTTTTTTTTATTTGCTATTATCTCAAAACTTGAGTTTTTGACTTGTTACATTATGGAACTGAGGTATCGATATGTTTGTGTTTTTTTTACAAGTTTAATACATTTAATACATTTTGAAAATAAAGCGCTTGTTTTTTAAAATTATGATTGGTCGTAGAAAAAATAGTGTATGCAACTCACATTTAATGGCTATTAAGACACGAGTATGAGAATTACGACACGAGCCGCAGAAAATAAAAATATATGTATTATTCTGTGCTTTCGGCTTCTCGGTTCTGCATAAAAAAAAACAATTATGTCTTTTCAAGACAGCGTTAATGGGCCGTACGTGCTCAAAACATGAATCGGGTTGGATAACATTCACAGTCAAATATTGTCATCCTGTACTAACCTAATAAAACGTCATCTTTTTCGCTCTCATACGCACTTGTATCCACAAAAATATGAGATTTTACGGATATTTGCCCTTTAAATCAAGTAAACACTTCCATCTCTCTCTCTCATTTTTAATCTGTTTGTCGAGTGCTGCTTCTGTATCTAATTTTATTCTGTGGTATAGGTAAAGAATAGAAAGTTTACAAAGAGGCGACACTCAGAAAGAGAAACTAAATTCAGACAGGGATAGAAACTAATCTGATTTAAAAAACCCATCGAACATTCTCGTTTTACTTCGTGCTTTTTCCGTGAAACTATTCATTCTATTTGCTAATTCAAAATTGCGGCCCTTTCAATTTGGCCTATGAGATGCACGATCTCGTGCACCTGCTATCTCACTGCACGTGCTATTATAACACGTGCACTTTGTAACCGTTATTTAGTTCAATATAACAATAGAAACTGTAAGTGTACTCCCAAAAATATAGAAGATTGTCTATATTTCAACATTTATAAAAATGTACACTATTGTTAGCGTCGCTGATAGCGGGAGATAAATTTGTGCAGCTTCTTTTTATTGTTTTTTAATTTTAATCATTCCGTTATAAAAAGGAACATTGCTTAATATTGAATTAACGTAATTTCATTTCATTGTGAATTTTAATTATTTGATTGATAAATTCAGTGGTGTAAAGTGTGAAATTAGTGACTATTGTGTGCCACGCCGTTTTTGTATTCGTCTTCTTAATTGTTTTCGAAAAATTCAAAAACTCCAACACTATAATAAAATTCATCTTGTTAGAATTAGTTTGCTTCATTTTTTAACTAAATAACTAATAAGGTTTTCTTTACCCGTTTTATGCTTTAAAATACTATCTTGTGATTAATATTACACATTGTGCGATAAAATTGAACATCTGTGCATCCGCTACACAAAATTAAAAGGACTGAAATTTCGAGGTCACGAAAAGTTGAGCCTAGACATCAAAGAAACCGACAGAAGTGTCCCTTCTGTAAGGTTTTCTATTCTGTGGTTGTGTATAAAAATAATAAATTATGTCTTTTCAAGCCAGCGTTAATGGGCCGTACGTGCTCAAAACATGAATCGGGTTGGATAACATTCACAGTCAAATATTGTCATCCTGTACTAACCTAATGAAACGTTATCTTTTTTCGCTCTCATACGCACTTGTATCCACAAAAATATGCGATTTTTACGGATATTTGCCCTTAAAATCAGGTAAACACTTCCATCTCTCTCTCTCATTTTTAATCTCTTTGTCGAGTGCTGCTTCTGTATCTATTTTTATTCTGTGGTATAGGGTTGGAATAAAGTATGGAATCAAGCAAATATCTTGAAAACGAACGAGACAATATTGATGAAACTTGCAAGTTATATCGTATTTTTTAATTTGAAAAGAAGATTCATACAGATTGCGCCAATAGATCTACGATTGGCTGCCAGCCAGCTGCAATTTGCTGGCAGCCAATCATACATCTACCTTTTAGCGCGGTGTGTTTCAATCTTCTCAAATTAAAAAGTGCGGTATGGTGTAGTGACGCATAGCGCATTTGATGATAGACCTTGTTTTTCTGAATTACAAAAAGATTGCACGTTTCGCGTTGATTAACCAAAAATGTTTTAAGAAAACCAATCCGCTGACTTTTCATCTTGAATAGCCTCTTTTATTATTGTGCTTCGGGCCTTCAAAAATCTCTGATAATATTCGATTCATTGTCCAGTTGAAACTGCTCTTAGAAATGTTGATCTTAAAAATCAATAAAAATTAATAAAAACTAGATTTGTTAGAACTCGCCTCCTCGTTGTGTTGATTGATGCCCGATTAACTTGGAAATAACCACGTAATCTTTGCCAGCAGGGAACTGTAAAGTCGGTAATAACGTCGTCACAGTGTCGAAAATTGTACAATGGCCCCAAATTAAAATAAAAGTTTTATAACAGTGATTCAAAATTACTAGTTTGTTAATCAGTTTTTTAATCGAACCTTTCAACAATCTTTGTGTAAGAAGACTGTAATTTCAATATTAGGCATCGATGGTAAAATTGAAAATTGAGACGAATTTTAATTCACTAAAAAATCTTGTCAGGCAACAATAAAGGCGACAAATCGTTGTACAGGTTGTATTATATTAAGTGCTCACCATTGGTAATTTTGTTATTATTGGAACTACAAAGTTGGTTAAATTAATAAAGAATTTGTGTTTTTTGCGCTAATTGCCATAATGAAAGCAAAAAATCAACCGAGCGTCGAATATTCGAGATTTTCACAAAAATAACCTTTTTAAATGGATTGCCCTATTCTTTAAAATTTTGGGTTTGGTTTTTAGAAAAATGCTCGGACACGTCGATGGTAAATTCATGTATGTACAAAGGCTGACCCAAAAATAAGTTACGACTAGCAACTTTATTTATTCAAATGGAAACGCCTATTTTTTATTTGGTTTTTGAATTCTGCATCGAATTCGAAGTATTTTTATGTACCATGTCCTATACCCAAACTCAACAGTTATCAAAAAATTTACGATTGAACATTCAATAACTGAGATTGTATCCTACAAAATTTATTTCACTCTGTGGTCTGAAAAGGGCCGATTTATTAAAAAAACAGAACAACAAATCAAATTAAATGTTCAAACTGTTGACCATTAACTTCCTGACAATAGGCAAGTCGAAATTCAATTTCTCGTAACACTTCAGTTAACGTTTGTGGCTGGATTTGTTTTATTTTGGCTATAATTCTATTCTTCAATTCATCAATATTTTCCGGTTTATTGAAGTAGACTTTAGATTTCAGATAACCCCATAGATAAAAATCTAATGGGGTTAAATCTGGAGACTTAGCTGACCATTCGATAAAACCTCTCGTTCCGATCCATCTATTTGGGAAAATATTATGAAGGTATTCTCGTACTGTTCTCGAATAGTGTGGGGGCGCTCCATCCTGTTGGAACCATATCGAATCTACCGGTATATTTGGGTTCTCATTATTCAAGTAAAGTGCACTTACACTGGGTATTATGTCATTTTGTAGTAAGTCTAAATATTTTTCATAATTAAGTGTTCCCTCAATAATAAAAAAAGACCCATAATTCCGGCCCAAACGTTTACGTTCTAAGGGAATTGTGTATGACTTTCCATTCTCCAATGTGGGTAGTGCCTAAAATCGAAAATTTTGCCTGTTTACCGAACCATTCAAACAAAATGTTGCCTCACCGGAAAAAACTATCTTACGTAACAATTCCGGGTTGGCATTGCATCTATCCATCATTATTTCGCAAAATTCTAATCTGCGGTCGAGATGGTCTTCAATAAGTTCCTCGACAAAATGTACTTTGTATGGGTGACATTTGTTCTTGTGTAAATATTTTAGAACAGAAGATTTACTTATTGACTGTTCTGCAGCTACTTGTCGACTTGATTTGTGAGAATTTTCTTGTAAATCGAGCAAAACATTCAATTGTGTTTTCTGGAAATGTAACATGGTTGGTTTTGCAATTGTCTCTGACGTGGCCAAAGTCTCTAAACTTTTTCTTTATCTTACTGACTACTGATTGTATAATAGGCCTCTCCGGGTACTTATCATTGAACAATTCGCAAACTTCAGCTTGTGTTCGAGTATTATCTCCATATTCTACCATCATCAACATTTCTATTCGTTGTTTCTTTGCAACTGTACTTGACAAGTCAATAATCAAAAAAAAACAAAATAAACACACAGTTGAATGCTTTGCTCGATTTCCAGCGCTTCCTTGATGACATTATTAGTGGTCTACTCTAATAATTTTATCATAAATTTTTGAAACTTTAGGACTGATTATTTCGGAAACTTTCTTCTTCAAGGTCATACGAATTTGACATTTCGGTACTCAGAAAAATGTGCTGCATCCAAATTCGTGAACGAAAATATGGGGTGCAATTTAAAAAAATTATTGATGACGTTATAGTGCGAAAACAAAAGACGATCGTAAAATTATAAATATAAAAAATGATGAAGTTTTAAAAACAAAAATCGACTTGTCCGAGCGTTTTTCCAAAAACCAAACCCATGAATTTTAAATGAATTTATTCCAACTCACGCGTCCTCATTGTATAAGGAGAGGTATGCAACAGTTAATGGATTGGAGAATAAAATTTTAACAATAATAATTTTTTGAAAGCAGCGCGCTAGTGTTCAAAAAAGAGCTCAAAAATGTGTAGACCAAGAGAGAGATATTTCTGAACATCTGTTATTATAATGGTTTGGGTAATAAAATTAAAGTTTATCTAAACTTCCATTCTCAGTTTGCTTTGAAAAATATGTTTCAATAATTACGATTTTCAACTGTTTCATTGCCTACATGATTTTTGTAGTTAATTGAAATGAAAACTTCAATTACGTGTAACTTATCAGTAGTTAATTTAACAGTACTAGTGCATTAAAATTACAACAAATATTGAACTCCAAATAATAATTATTTTTTGAATATTTAACATCTTTCTGGATGTCTCAATGACAACATTTACCACAAATAATTAACAATAAATATAAAATTCCACCTAATTAATATTTTTTAAATATTTAACAACTTGTTGAAAGTCTAAATAGTGAAATTTATTCCTCCAAGTGACTTCTTGAACACAAATAATTAACAACAAATACAAAACTGCTCCTGATGATATTTCTTTAACATTTAACATCTCTCTGAATGTTTTTATGTTGTAGTTTATACCAAATAAATTACAACATAAATGACACTGCACATAGTAATTATTTTTTGAATATTTAACATTTAAACATAATAAGTAAAAAAAACATTCTATTTAAAAAAATGTTATTTTCGTGAATATCTCGAACAGTTGACGTTCGATTGTCTAATTGGTAATTTAACCGACTTTGTAGCTACAACATTAACAAAGTTATCAATGGTGAACACTTAATATAATACAACCTGCATATCGGCTTTTTTAATAGAATAATATTTACGATTTTTTGAGGGATTAGAAGCTGATTCAACTATCTACAATAAAATGTGTAATCTTTTTGTAACACAATTTAATTCAGTAAAAAATTTGGTTGGGCAACAATAAAGGCGACAAATCCTTATACAGTGCGTGTCTGGGAAATGGAATAAATTGATTATCTCAACATTTTTTGTTAATTGACAGTGTCAGTTTAGTTTAAAACGCCGATTGATATATTTTTTATTGTATTACATTACTAAGAACGAAACGTTATTAATTTTTTATTTTTTAGTGTGTTGTAGCGAATTTCGTTCAATTGATTAATTTTTGTTATCCTTCAATTTCAGAATAACTTGTTACCTTTCAAATGAGGCATTACAAGTTCCATAAAAATGACGTGTTTCCAGATTTTTTTTTCAATATTCACAATAATTGAGATAATGAATTTATTCCATTTGCCTGGCGCGCACTGTATATCGGCTCTCGTAACCGAATAATATCCACGATTTTTTGAGCTATTGGAAATTTATTTAAGTATATATGGTAAAATATGTTATTTTTTTTTAGGAAAATAGGAACGAATTTTAATTGGCTAAGAAGTCTCGTCGGGCAATAATAGATGCGATATATCCGGATATATCGGCTCCTTTAATCGAATAATATCCACGATTCTTGGAGGAATCCGAAGCTGGTTTAAGTATCTATGGTGAAATGTGTAATCTTCTTGGGGAAATTTGAGCGCAATCGCCGCTCTCACTTTGTTCCTACTCAATTCCTGTAAGCTGGGAATGAGTGAGGTAGCATTAATTAATTTCTCGAAATACGTTGCTCCTCGGTCATCCGCCACATTCGGAATGTGTTCTTGCAACGAAAAAAATCTATGTACCGGCATAATGGCCCTTTCGTAATTTCGAAATATATCGAGGCTCATATATTCAAGCTCGTCGTTTATTTCTAGACTAATGCACCGGACTAATGTGCTCTTCCAGTCATCCCCAACAAATGGGCCAAAATAAAAAATCAGTTGAATCATAGCTTCAAAGCATGTATCAGGGTAGGGTGTCGATGGCCAGCTAACAACTTCACACGGCATTTCAAACAGTAACTCGAATTCTTCATTCCACTGAAAATGTACAAAAATGACGGAGATCGCGTGTACGTGGATAGATACTCCTAGTTCGAACAGCATTCTTAATAATTGTACTCTATCTTTTTGTTCTACGGCTCTGTAATAGAACGCCGCTAATAAATGTTCAAAGAATGAGGCAGTGTGAAATCTCGAATTCACTGCTAATGAATGTAAATTTTTCCCAAATTGAGTTTTTATTTCAGAACACTTTTAAAAAATTATTTTTATTAAATTACTTAGATCATAATGAAAGTGCAAACTGTGCCAATGGTTTTGATCAATTGTTAACTGTTATAAATGAAAATATTTTAGAAAAAATTGTTAATGAACAGCAGCCGGTGTCAATTTCAAATAATCAACTCAGTTTCAATTTCACTGATTTCAGAGAAATTGATTTCCTCGCCGAAAATGCTTTGTTTTACGTTTGTGGTTGTTTGTACAACAAAATGTTGTCATTTCACAATTGTGCCGTATGCAAGGAATTAGAAATCAAAAATTTAACTTCTAATTTATTTTGTCATCTGAAAGCATACCAAACCAAAGATAACAGTACGTTTGGAAATTTAGTCATGCCTAATGAAGATTTTATTAATTTTGTTAGACAAATGTACAATTTATTTAATTTGAACTTTGAAGCATTTTCAATAAAACAAAATGTTGGTCGGAAACTTGTAAAAATATTTAGCAAAATTGATTATGTGCCTTCGTGTCCTAACTTTCCGAAATTATTTTGCCGAATGAAAATTTTTCACTGCATAAAACGCAATAACAATGAATTTAAAAATTCAAATAAACACAAAAAAAATCATCAAAATCTTACATTTGTAATTTTTTTATATTATCTTTTTTAAGAATTTAATACATACATGTAAATAAAACTATGTACAGACTTTATTTAATGTTATTTTGATTATTTGTAATTTTGTAGTTTGTAAATAAATTAGGTAAATTGATTTTATTGAATTTTATTGTCTAATGAATTTAAAACTATGTACAAATAATCACAAAAAATTCATAAAAGTATTTTTTCTTCTATTACAGTAAAACCCCTCCATAGTGGACACTCAAGGGACTGGACAAAACTGTCCACTATAGAGGGGTGTCCACATTAGAGGGGTGTCCACTATGATGGGTTTTACTGTACTATTAAGAATTTAATATATAATTGTGAATAAAATATGTAAAGTTTTTATAGAATTGTTATTTTGATCATTTAGAATTTTTTTATTTGTAAATAAATATTCGCGGCATTGTTTGAAAATAACCCGTATTTTACATTCCTGTTATTGGTCTTCAGCCGATTTTAACAGTTTGGCCAGACCTGCGCATTCAAAATCAATGACATCAAATAACAAAAGATTCTCGCCTCGTTTTGCTTCTTGTTCATTTATGTATCTATTCTTTGCTTTTACCATGTCAATGTTTTGGGGTGACCTTGCTTTTCGTGGAAGCCCAGGTTTTTTTTTCTTCACATCACCAGTTTCCCTGAAGTTGTTTACCCATGAAACAATCGATTTTCCGGCCAGGAACACGACTACGGGGCGCAATATTGAAATGGGTACATTCCGTACGTTGCGTGGCGATGATTGAATGGCCATTAGAAAAATATGCCTCGACAGCAAACGTTTGCTCCACCTTCTGTTACCGCCCACCTCCACGAATGACAACGGTCTCGCCCGACGACCCCCGATCCCAACAAAAACGCCTATAAAAGGTGGGGATTTTTGTACATTCGCCAGTTGAGCTCCGACTCTGACTAGAGTCACTTCAATAAACAGTAACTATCTTAACCGTAGTTTCTTGTCGATAACCCCAACGTTCAGTTATCGTTCTTTTTAGAACGCTAGCCCCGTTTCGTGGCATAAAGAATTCGGCATACGCAACGTTCAGCTACCGTTCTTGTTAGAACCCTAGCACCTCTTCGAGGTATAAGAATTCGGCGTGCGCAAACGTTCAGCTATCGTTCTTTTTAGAACACTAGCATCCCTTCGGGGCATAAGAATTCGGCAGGCGCCGAAAGAATTCGACACGCTTCCGTTGCTACGTGCCTTCGTTAAGCCCGTGGGTAACATTTGGCGCCCAACGTGGGGCAAGAGTTTTTGAAAAAATTCACGAGGACCCACCCCACCCCGCAACATGACGACTCCTAGGCGTTGTACGAGGGCGCACCCGATGGACGACGTTATCACCGGAGAACCCTCCATAATCCAGGAAGACCTGCTGGGAGAGGTCCAAACCTCCCAGTGGCGCCCACAACAGTCAGCACAACAGCTGATACAACAACAAGAGAGAACCATCCGAATCCTCCAGGTCCAGATGGAGGAATTACAGAAGTCCATGGGAAGGATGTCCACTCCAAGGCCTTCACCTGCGATTCCGCCGAGGGTAAACCCTCCACCATTACCGGCGGTTCCCGTGGCAACTCCCGTCTTCTTCCCGGTCGCTCCTAGGCTCCCGAAGTTCGCGGGACGTGCGGAGGAGGATCCGCACGTATTCCTACAGCGTCTCGAGCGCTACTTCGAGATTTGCCAGGTGGATCCGGCAGACCAAGGGGAGATCGCAGCCGAACAGCTCCAAGCGGACGCGAGGAAGTGGTACGACGTAAACGTGCTGATGGGTTACTCCTTCGAGGACTTCCGAAGGATGTTCCAGCAGCAGTACTGCTCCAAAGCCGCAGACGCAAGACTCTCGGGCCGTTTCTACGGAGAAAAACAGCTCTCCTCGGAGTCCGTGGAAACTTTCCTCAAAAGGAAGCGGCGTTACCACGATCGACTGGGCCTGAAGTTAGCAGACGATACCCTGGTGAGCCTTCTTTCGCAGCAACTCGTGAAGGACTTCCAAAAGGTGCTGGTGTTCGGAGTCCCGGAGAGCTTTGAGGAGCTGCTAGCCATCGCGAGCCGTTACGAGGCCTTGCAAGAACAACCCCGCCATGGGACCGCTCCGGCTGTCCCAACACGCCAAACCATGCCGGCGTGCAGACATTGTGGAGGGAACCACCTTCACAGGGAATGTCCAAACCGGTCCACCACCGCTTCGGGAAACGAACAAGCCACGACGTCCCGCCGCGAGACGCCGCAATAGGGCCACACGCGGTAACCATCAACGCCCTGTTTGGCCAGCAAGGACTTCCCCGAGTCCTACTCCAGGTGGGCAACAACTCATACGGCGCCTTGGTCGACACAGGAGCATCCGCCAACTTCGTACGGGACGGTCTTTTCCCATTCCTCGTTGGAAGAGATCCTGGGGCACGCTCACCACTCACCGTGGGCGTCTCCACGTTCACCACCAAACCCGTGGGAACAATACGTCTCGTTTACGAGCTAGGCAGCACCACCATGGCAGACGTCTTCCATGTCGTGGAAGATCTCGCGGAGGACATCATCCTCGGCCACTCCTGGCTTAAAAACCGCGACGCCGTCATCGACGTGGCCCGTAGTTGTGTACATTTCGGGACGAAACAAAGACAAACGTGTTTTTTCCAAACCGCGACCCCTGTGCGAAAAGACGCAATACCCCTAGTGAATATACCGAACAATTTTCCCCCAGCGCTCAAGGACGCACTACAAAACACTCTGGGAGTGCATGCACGCGTGTTCGCGGACAGTGCCGTTATAAAAGTGACGCGTTCGGCGGAACATGTGATTTCGCTCATAGACGAAAAACCCGTGCACCAGGCTCCTTACCGCTATAGTGACGCGAAGAAGCAAACCATCCTCGAACAGGTCCAGGAGATGTTAGCAGCTGGAGTGATTGAGCCATCCACTTCCGCGTACTGCTCGCCAGTTGTCCTGATCGGCAAAAAGGATGGAACGCCCCGTTTCTGTGTCGACTACCGTCGCCTGAACGCCGTCACAGTCAACGAGGCTGCACCGCTGCCCATCATCCAAGAGACGCTCCGAGATTTAGGACCAGCTAAGGTATTTAGCGTTCTCGATCTCAAGAGCGGGTATTGGCAGATTCCGGTCGCACCTCGATGTCGCCACTTGACCGCCTTCGCGACGCCACAGGGATCCAAGTATCAGTTCCGGGTAATGCCATTCGGGCTGAAAAACGCACCAACCACATTTCAGAGGTTCATGTCCCAGGAAGTCTTGGCAGGCTACCTACAAAAATTCGTCCTGGTATACCTTGACGATATCGTGATATACTCGGCGAACTACGAGGAACACCTCCAACACCTAGGGCTGGTGTTTGAACGACTAGGCATCCACGGCCTCCGATGCGCGCCGAAAAAGTGCCACCTGGGGACGAGCCGCATCGACTACCTCGGGCACATCATAAGCGACGCCGGAAACGAACCCCAACCCTGCCACCTGGAGCAAGTGGCCAAGGCGCGTCCACCAACCTCCAGAAAGGACCTTAAGCAGTTCCTGGGGATCTGCGGATGGCTCCGCGATTACGTCGCCAATTTCGCACAGATGGCGGCTCCCCTTACAGACCTGCTGTCTCCCAAGCAGAAATGGAGATGGGGACCGGCAGAAGAAGGCGCGTTTGCAGACGTAAAATCCGCCGTAGCCGCTCCACTTCGCCTGGCCCGTCCCGACCCGAGCAGGGAGTACGTCCTGCAGACCGACGCCAGCGGTGTCGGCATGGCCGCCGTCCTTTACCAGTTGGGCCCTGAAGGTAAAAAGGACATCGTGTCATATGGTAGCGCTCGATTCACCGAGACGGAGCGACGCTATCATATTAACGAACAAGAGTGCCTGGCCATTGTGTGGGCAGTGAAGAGGTATCGGCCGTACCTAGAGGACCGCCACTTCACCCTGGTGACGGACAACCGGGCATTGCTATGGCTTGCGAACGCCCGCGACAACGCGAAACTAACGCGTTGGTCACTGTTGCTCCAGCCATTCGCCTTCACGATAGTACACACTCCAGGGAAGGAAAACCAACTGGCGGACATCCTATCCAGGGACCCACTGCCGCAACATGGCAACGTCGACGCCCGGGACGAGGAACAGCTCGTGGCCCCAAGGACACGGGAACACACGGACCCGCCACCTGAAGCTCTAAACGCCCTCGTGTTTACCACCCTTCAGGAAGAAGTCCGTGTCGCCCAACGGAATGACCCCAGTTGTCGCCGTCTCGTGGAGAGATGGCATCGCGTCCAGAGGGACGGTCCACAACAACCAGGGGATCGTATGTACGGCACCATTTACCAGGTCCAGGGGGACCTCATTTACCGGGTCCAACCCGGAGGGTTGCGACTACTCGTGCCCCAAGCACTGCAGGAGCAGATCACGCAGTACCATCACGACTCCATTCTAGCCGGTCACCCCGGAGCTGAGGAAACGGAACGAGCGATCCAGGAAACGTTCCACTGGCCCGAGATGACAAGCTACGTACGGCGGTACGTGCAAACCTGCTTACTTTGTGCCCAGTACAAACGTAAGCCAAATCGGGAGCGAGCTCCTCAGAGGCCAAGACAACCTCGCACCCCGTGGGAGACCGTCGCTTGCGACCTCATGGGCCCTTACCCGGAAACGCCACGAGGACACCGCTTCATCTTTGTCGTTACAGATTTATTTTCACGTTGGGTCGAAGCTTTTCCGCTGGCGACCGGGACGTCCAGGACCGTTTGCAACCTCCTGGAGAAGGAAGTCTTCGGGCGATTTGGTTTCCCAAACACCATCATTACTGACAACGGGTCCCAGTTCACGTCCCACTGCTGGGAAAAATGTTGTCAGTCATGGCAAGCGGACCACTTCGCCACCGCAGTTTACCACCCCCAGGCTAACCCTACGGAGAGGAGGAACCAGGACGTCAAGAAGGGGCTGCGAATCCGCATGGCCAACCGCCGTCCGACCACCTGGGACCACCTTCCGCCAGTCCTCTACAGCCTCAGACGAAGGCGTAACGCGGCAACGGGAAAAACTCCTGGGGAAGCACTCCTGGGATACAACCCCCGGCTCCCAGGTGCCTGGGACTCCGACGTCGAACGCCCTCCCACCCCGGACCTGGGGGACATCCGCGATGAGGCCCGCAACAACCAGCGGGCCTACCTGAATCGACGCCACCCCGAGCAGCCTCCGGCCAGGCCGTACCACGTAGGCGACCTCGTCCTAACCAAGGCAGCACCAGGAAGGCAGCGCTTTGGACCAGCCTGGCTAGGCCCGTACGCGATCGCCGCTGTCATCACCGATACCATCTTCATGGTAGACGTAGCAGGACATCAGGTCCGATACAGCGTCAACCGGATCCGTCCAGCACCGCCAACGCCACCGCAACCCCAGGACGAACCACCTCCCGCGGCTGCGCAGTAAAATGATTACGTGTATATATAATTGTAGAAAATTGTAATCATACTAGTTTAAGACCCGTCGCGCGACCGTTGCCTCAAAGGGGGGGCGACTGTTACCGCCCACCTCCACGAATGACAACGGTCTCGCCCGACGACCCCCGATCCCAACAAAAACGCCTATAAAAGGTGGGGATTTTTGTACATTCGCCAGTTGAGCTCCGACTCTGACTAGAGTCACTTCAATAAACAGTAACTATCTTAACCGTAGTTTCTTGTCGATAACCCCAACGTTCAGTTATCGTTCTTTTTAGAACGCTAGCCCCGTTTCGTGGCATAAAGAATTCGGCATACGCAACGTTCAGCTACCGTTCTTGTTAGAACCCTAGCACCTCTTCGAGGTATAAGAATTCGGCGTGCGCAAACGTTCAGCTATCGTTCTTTTTAGAACACTAGCATCCCTTCGGGGCATAAGAATTCGGCAGGCGCCGAAAGAATTCGACACGCTTCCGTTGCTACGTGCCTTCGTTAAGCCCGTGGGTAACACTTCCACCTTCCACCATTCCATGATGCAGAAACAAAAGATAAAAGCGTGACAGCTAACAGAGCGTTATGTAGATCTATGATTGACTGCCAGCAAACTGCAAATTGCTGGTAGCAAATCATAGACGCCAATCTGGAAGCCATCTGCCGGATATAATCTTTAAAACTGTGTAAACATAAACTTTAAATGTTGTACTTCATCTTGTTCAAGAAATTACATATACGTTACTTTTTTTTAAATTGATTTTCTAAATAAACAAGTTGCTCTGCCCCACCAATGCAAAATTTTCAACATTTTTCAATCCGTTCCAAAAACTTGTAATAGATGAATCCCTAGTGTTATTCAAAGGAAGATTGCATTTCATACAACTCATTCCCTCAAAAAGGCATAAATTTGGAATAAAAATTTTTGTATTGTGCGACTGCAAAACGGGAATTGTTTTGAAGATGTTAGTATACACCGGCTCTGAAATTGATATACCGAAAAATGATCCGTTAGGTGTTTCTGGAGCTGTAGTCAAAAAGCTTATGGAAAACTAAATGGACGAAGGGAATTTCTTGTATACAGACAACTGGTACACTAGTCCTAAGCTAGTAGTTCATTTGGACCAACAGAACACAGACTTATGTGACACCGTAAAAAAAAATAGGAAACATTTCCCAAAATTTGTACATCGAGTGCCACGTGGAGAATGTGAACGGAAGAAATGCGGAAATTCGGTTGCCCTTCGATGGAAAGACAATCGCGACGTTCTTATGCTATCAGCTTTTCACAAAGGAGCAATAAAAAATAGTGGAAAACTGACACGAACTGGTGAAGAAATTATGAAACCGGACTGTATATTATACTATACAAAAAATATGAGACTGATTGATAAATGCGATATGCAGTTGGTTACAGTGAACTGTGTTCGAAAATCTATAAAATGGTACAAAAAATTATTTTTTCATCTTCTGGACGTTGCCATACTAAATGCATACAATATGTTCCTTGTCAAAACAGGAAGACCTTTTATACGGCTAAGTATTTTTGTGAGGAATGTTGTAAAACAGATTTTGGAAAAACACGGAACTATGAGTGCCCCAAGACCAGGAAGGCAAAGTATGGACGTTATTGATCGATTAGCTGCAACTAATTTTATGGAGAGACACCATCTTGCAAATGTTCCACCGACTGGAAATAGACAAAAGGGACAACGAGTTTGTCATGTTTGTTCTAACACTACGCGAAGTGAAAGAAAAAGAAAAAATCTTACTACTTCGTGTCCCGAATGTAAAATAGGACCTTGTGTAGGAGAATGCTACAAAATTTACCATACAAGAAAAACATTTTGAATACACGTAAAATAAAATTGATCACATTTTGAAGAATTTTAGTTTAGTACCTGTACGGTATCACACGCTATCATTTTTATATACTTAAATACATTTCCTTTTCTCAATCAGTGTAAACTACTTTTTTCTTTTTGTATTTTACCATTTTTTGTATATGCACTGTATTTCAACGAAAAAAAATGTTATAATTGTTATTTTTTCATAAAATGATTATAAATATAATGCAGTCATCATAAACTTTATTTTGATTATTGTATGTTTTGCTGTTTATTATAAAAATAAATTGTTATAATAATTGTTGTTTTTGTCCTAAAGTATATATGCATATATTGAAAATATACATACATATTAGCATTCATTTTATTTATATTATTGTTTATACTAACTACTTTCCTCCGTATCAATACACTAATTTTTTTTGCGTATCAGCGGATGGTTTTGTGAAAATATTTGCGTAGTTAAAGGGTTAAATTATTATTTAATGTTAAATTATTAAAAACTATTTGGTAAAAATTCAATGTAAAAAAAAATTGTTCTAAAAAATATTAAGACAATTAGAATTGCCGTGTGACGTCACTGGTCCCCACGCAAACAATCGGCATATCTTTTACGTGTAAAAGCTACTCGCTTCCCACAATGATTTATCTACCTAAAAGTAATATTTTTAATGCTTAATTTATATGATACTGTGTGAATGTTTGCGGTAGTGTTGTTTTTGTTTTTTTAAATATTATACAAGAACAGCGCCCCGACTGTGCGTTCCCTTACTATTTTATCTAATTGTGCGTAAAGTTTGGCTAAAGATATTCTGCGTTTACGACTGTGCCTTTTACAGTACTATATGTGATCCGCCCATAAAGTAGGTAAGCTGCAATAATCAACATGGTCAAAAATGGACAGGGTTGTATTTGGTAAATTTTTATCCTGATGCTTAGATATAAATATGATATAAACGATTAAACATTAAACTTCTTCTAATTATTAGGTAGGTATGTGGAGTTATTGATTAACTTAGGTTCTTGATGAATTTTGTATAAGTGAATTTTCTATGACTTTTATTTGCGTCGCACGGCCCTGAAGTATCTACGAAAATATTTTTTAAAAGTTGATTGCGATATAAAGTCGTAAACGCAGAATATCTTTAGTCAAACTGTATAAAGGATCGTAGCTCAGAGCTATTTGCAACAGTAGCCACAAGAACGTCGCCGACCAGTTTTTGGGTGCATTGAATCAACGGTACACCGTTTTCCTAATAGAGAAAAATCGCCGAAACGATTTTCATCTTGGTCAGGATTTTGTAAAAGGAATTCATTTCAATCAGAACAAAGTGCAAGAACTTGCAATAAACATTTTTTAGAAAGTGATTTTGACGAATTTTCTACCAAATTCAAAAGAACCTTGTTTGAAAAAAGTGCTGTATGATCAGTGCAGTGCAGGTGCATTAATTTACATTCGGCAACTTAATAAACGTGTACATTTACGTAACTCAAAAAAAAACAATCTAGTGCGGTAGAAATAACATTTAGAAACGCGTAAAAGTAATACGAACCACCGGGCCGCGTCATCGCATTTAATATATTTTAAAAAAAACTAGACAATATATTAAAATTTTGGTTGCACTATCGTCTTCAGTACGAAAAAAGTCTAAATACTCGTAACAAAATTTCGAAAATGTAGTTTAAAGGTAGGTAAATTATCGTGTGCAGGGAGCAGTTTTTGCACGTGTAAGATAGGCCGCTGCGATGAGCAGGGACCAGTGACGTCACGCGCCTATTTTAAATTTAGTATAACTCATCGAATTCCTTGAGTAGAAACATAACACATATACCATTTTTCTTAGAATTAAACGTACTTTTAAATTAAACAAACTTATTTTTTGTGTATTGCGCTCCTTTAAACACCGAAAAAAAACACAATACCCGGGTCGAGGGAATCTTCACGAATTCCACTACTAATAAAGCGGGCTACACATGCTACGGTATACCTGTGCGGTTTGTCGCTCCGGTGCGCCTGTGCAGGTAAACCGGAACGTGTGGACGATTAAACGGTGACGATCCGGCCGCCTGCACAGGTCGCCTCAGCAAATAGATATTTTCATTCGATAAATAAAACCGTACAGGCATATCGGACCGTGTATAGGATAGCAATCCGGTCGTCTCAGTTTTTTTAAATTTGCCGCAGACAAGGTCTCTCGCCCGCACGTCTCGTTTCTTTAAGAAATTGGTTGCACGTGTCCAAAACTGAAAAACATTCTTTTCTTCAACATTTTATGGAGGGTCAAAGCCACTTTCTGTTTAAATTGTTTGTGTATTTTAACAACACTATTATCATTGAGATTTTGTTTTTTCAAGTCACAATAAATGAACCCTTCACAGAAATTGAAAGTCGCTTTCTCGAGTTTCTCCTAAAAAATGTGTTTATCATTGACAATTGACGTTGTGTCATCGAGATTTAGTTTATTCGAAAGTCACCCTGCAATAAATTAACCCTTAAAAAACACGACATGGTGAATGATCTTTAATTCTTTCCTTTTAACATTTTATGAGGGACCGAAATCACTTTCTCCAGTAAACCCTAAATTGCTCGTTTATCAATTGTCACCGAAATTTCGTTTTTTCAAAAGCGACATTTTTACAACACAGACAAAAATCCTCAATAGGTCTCAACAACGCAAATGTGTAAAGTTAAATAATCTACATAAACAATACGCTGCCGTACCTTCACTGAATTGAATTTATTGGTTAAATTATAATAATTAGTTGTATGTATTAAAAATACGACACGCAGCTGAAGTGATTTTATTGTTAAATTTGTACAATTGAATGTAATGTAATTAATTTAAAAAAAGTATCAAAATTTGAATAGTATTATCAGAATAATACCGTGTTCATTTTTGAAATAAAATAACCGCCGATATTTCTGAAAGTGGTATTCAATGGCCTTTGAAAAAAATCGAATGGGGGTTAACTGTTTAAATTGCTAGGGTAGTTTAAAAACTCCATTATCACTCAGATTTCACTTTTTCGAAAGTGATAGAATGGACCATTTCGGCGCAAGTCTTAACCGCTGCATCAAATTTACATGTGAATAACGCTCTCTTTCTTTCAACCAATCTTTACACCACTGTTTACGATTTATTTTGTGTGTAGGGCGCTTTTTCATACATAATAGGGAGTTATCGCAAAGACCCCCTTAAAGTCTCCGCTCCGTGAAATACCACGTGACCCAGTCCGAAATTCAAGTTACGGAGAGAGCCCTAACCAGAGTTATCGCAGTCTCTCCGTGAACGCTAACGCTTTTAAAAAGAAGCGAAACGGGACGATTTAACGGTGATATTATTTGAATGCGCATGTCTGGCGAAACTGAAAAGCACATGTAAGTTTAAATATTAGGCGCGAATGTAGAAAACCGAACTTGTCAGGGAGACTTTAAAATTTGAAAAATGTCAAAGAAATTTATTGAAAATTATGGAATTTTGGATTTTACAGTTCGTTTTGTATTGTTTTTAAATGGCTGTTATAAGTTTGTTGGGAGTGTTTATAAATTATTACTCGTCCTGTGTAGGTGGTTAATTACGTAAATAACAGATAAGTACACATTTCAGAAAACCATTTACATTAAGCATTATACCAAAGAATAAACAAATTAGGAAACAAATTTATGTATGCATTACAAAGACGTGATTGATATTTTTTTTGGAAACAGTTATATTTCCCGATCTACGTGGTGCCTTAAATTTAATTATTAATTAGTAATTGGTAATTTTGCAAACTGACGTTCCCACGAAACAAAATTGGTAGATTTGATAAAATCTATTAAAATTTTTTGATAGTGCTGGTAAATTAATTACAAACAAAATTAAATGTTTTGAGGGCTGGCTTATAACGATTAAGGCTTTAAAATTTCTGTGGGTCGAATTAAAAAATGAAGGCCGTTCGTTCCTGTGTACCAGAAGGCTAAATCAAGATGCTCTTGCAAATTGGTTTGGAACTGTTAGGGGTTCAGGGGGCAACAGTCCAAATCCTACCCCACAAATATTTCAGAACACTTTTAAAAAATTATTTTCATTAAATTACTTAGATAATAATGAAAGTGCAAACTGTGCCAATGATTTTGATCAATTGTTAACTGTTATAAATGAAAATATTTTAGAAAAATTTGTTAATGAACAGCAGCCGGTGTCAATTTCAAATAATTAACTCAGTTTCAATTTCACTGATTACAGAGAAATTGACTTCCTCGCCGAAAATGCTTTGTTTTACGTTTGTGGTTATTTGTACAAAAAAATGTTGTCATTTCACAATTGTACCGTATGCAAGGAATTAGAAATCAAAAATTTCACTTCTTCTAATTTATTTTGTCATCTGAAAGCATACCAAACCAAAGATAACAGAACTTTTTGAAATTTAGTCATGCCTAATGAAGATTTTATTAATGTACTTAATGCGTTTATGATTTAAGTATTTTACAACCTTCAATTAAAATTAAAAGAACAACAAACAACAACAACAACAAAAGGCGCCAAGCGGCGCATGTATTTGCAAAAATTGTAGCATCAAATTGGACGCTCAAAGACAGAAAATAAGGATTACAAAAATGAGAAGAAACTTAAATATATAGATGTAAAGCTAGTAAAAAGTATTATAATAAATTATGGCTGGGTTGCCCATCAAAAAACGGAAAGGGCAGTCCTCTGGGTAGGAGAGTAGTAGTATGATGGCACCAGGGCTTCTTAAAGGTGCAATGAGTGTGTTGCAGGTCAAGTCATCTTTAAAGTGGTACCATCAGCGCTTCCAGGTAGTAGGCAATGTCGCAAGTGGCCGGCAAGTCATTCAATGGCCACCGTAAATGGTCGAAGTAAGGCCGGGTCCACCAGGAACAGGCGTTCCGCTGGCGGGGGCCAAGGTTGGAGTACAACCTGCAGATCAATTCGGGCTTCATTGAAAAGAGGGCATGTAAAAAGGCGATGGGCAGGGTCGTCCACTTCCGTAGGACACACAGAGCAATTCGGGTGCTCCCATTTTCCAATTCTGTGAAGGTGGACGGCAAAGTTACCATGACCGGAGAGTAGCTGCGTTGTAATAAAGGATAGGTAACGAGCAGCATTTGGTACCAGTGGAAGGAAGCGCTGGGTAATCCGCCCCTTGGTAGAGACATCCCATCGCTCCTGCCACCGGTCTTGAATCCGTAACGTTAAATATTCACTAGCATGAGCGCAGCTAGGGAAGTCGACGCTAAGAAGGACATCGTCCTCAAACGGAGCAGATCCAAATCTGCAAAGACTTCGGAGACAAGTCCTCTTTTGGATCTCCAGGTCCAACGGAGGAATCCCGGCCAAGACACCCGCAGCATCATTGGATAGGGAGCTGTAGCCTTTACATATAGCTCTACAGCAAAGTCCGTAGATGGAATCAATCTTTCGCCGTACCTTCACCATCCGAAGTCTGTGCTGCCACATCTCAGCACCATGACTGGCAATCGGTATAATGGCACATCGATAGATAGTGTGGAGGGAAGCAGAGACGTCCAGATCCCACGAGGTTCTGCACTTACGTTTCAGAGCGCCAATAAACACCCGAATTTTCCTTTGAAGATATCCAGCATGTATTTCGAAAGTTAAGCCACGATCAACCATAACGCCCAGGTACTTTACGCACATAGATTGCCGGATCCGAGAGTTACCAATCATTAGAACCAGGTCACGATGATGAACACGCGGTGGAGAGCGGTTAACCATGAATGTAGATTTAGCAGTCGAAATAGTCAACTTTTGAGACTCAGCCCAGCATTGCAGAATGTCCAGACACTGCTTAGAGCGGAGCCGCAGACCAGCTCTGGTATCAGACGTCACAACAAAGGTGAGGTCGTCTGCATATGCAATAACATCACAGCCATCGGGAAGACGCTCCGCAAGTAAGATATCCACAATACAATTCCAAAGAGTCGGGCCCAAAACCGACCCATCCTCTCCTGGGACAAAATCAGCCTTGGTTGGACTTCTTGTCGTGTCCGAGATTATATCCGTGTGACCCGGTGCTTCAACTGTCAGCGCTTTGGTCATGTTAGTAAGCACTGCAAGTCTGCTGAACAGTGTGGCTATTGTGCTTCCTTGGAGCACCCTTCTAAGTCCTGCCCCTCCTTTGATGATTCTTCTAAATATAGCTGTTCCAATTGTATTCGTTCTGGTTCCCGTTCCTCCACTCAGCATGATACATCTAGCCAATCCTGTCCAATCTACCGTCATCGATATGCTGACCTAATCAATAATACGCTATTTGATGAGTAACGTCCTTATCCTACAAGCTAACCTGCAGAATTGTAAAGCTGCTACTGCTGAAACCATCCGGTATGTTCTTCAAAATAATATTCATGTTGCCCTGCTGCAAGAGCCTTATACCTATCGTCGCAACCAACGTTACTATATGCCAGGCTTAATGGGTCTACGCCTTGTTGCTGACAATTCCTCTCAATTCCGTTCTGCCATCCTCATCAATGACTCCCAGTTTGATGTCCTTTATCTTCATCACCTTTCCTCTGAAAACCTTACTACTATTCTCATCTCTGGGTCCTCCCTTGAATTATATTTCATTTGTGCCTATCTTCCCCCTGCTTCGCCCATTCCCAATGACCTTATGGCAGTTCAAGAAGCCCTTGCTGAACTTGAAGGGAAATCTATTTATCTATGCGGGGATTTCAATGCTAGATCTACCATCTGGCATGATCATCTCTGTAACTGCCGCTCTGTATATGTTGAAGAGTTCATCCTGACGAATGGCCTCTGTGTCCTCAATGAACCTGGAACGCTGCCTACGTTTGAGTCGAGAAATGGCAGCAGCTACATTGACCTATCGCTTTGTAGTCCGGACCTGACTAGCTTTACCTTTGACTGGAGCGTGATTGATGGCGTTAATTGTGCTGATCATCGGGCTATCACTTTTAGTCATAATTCAAGCAGAACTGCTCCTCAGATTGCCTCTATGCCGTCCTACTATTTGGATCAGTCTTCTATCCTACTGGAGGATATTGTAGTTCCACTTCGGTCCCTTGTGTATAATGTTAACCGTGACTGGCCTGTTTTATCATCACCGGCTGCTATTGATTCGAGCCTTGATGCTTTGTACAGTGGCCTCAATGCTATCATCAAGGACCATGCTCGACGAAGAAAGAGGTTCCCTTTTCGCCCGGATTGGTGGACTAATAAGGTGGATCGTTTCCGCCTCATTTATTTGTACCGGAAAAAATGTTTATATAGAAATCGTATTGAAGTTGAAAGTAACCGACTCACTGCCCTTATGGCTACAGCTAAGGAGAAGTATAATCTGGTGCTTAACAAAGCTAAGGAGGACTCATGGAAAAGCTTTGTTGAGAACGACCTTGCCAAAAATCCTTGGGGTGTTGTCTATCGCCTGGCTACAGATAAGTTTCATTCGCGAGGAATCCTGGGTTCTGTCCGAACCCCGGATCTGGACCACACCATAACTGTTCGCAACACCCTTATGTCCATCCTCCATTCTCTTTTGCCTGATGATGACCCTGCTACTAACAATGCACACCAAAAAATGCTTTATGGCAATTTTAGAGCTGTCGCCCCTGTCCCTAACTATGATGAAGCAGATTTCCCTGAGGAAGAGCTGGAGGCTATTATACAGCACATTCATTGTAAGAAGGCGCCCGGGCTGGATAACGTTAGAGGTTGCTTTGTTAAAATGATTCACCCGGAGATTGGACCCCTTCTGACTCGCTTGATGTCTGCCTGCCTGAAGGCTCGATATTTTCCCACCAGGTGGAAGCATGGTAATCTGAAAGCCCTATTGAAGGATTCAAGTGCGGATCCATCTACTGTGAAGAATTATAGACCAATCACTCTTCTTCCGGAGTATGGAAAAGTCTTGGAGAAAATTATTCGTAACCGATTGGTTGACACTGCTGAGCCCTTCCATGCATTGAATCAATACGGTTTTGTGAAAGGAAGATCGACTACTGACGCCTTGATGGCGTATAAGGCGCTAATTACTGCTGCTGGCCCGTTGTATATTTTAACTATTTTTATAGATATTTCAGGTGCTTTCAATGATCTATGGTGGCCTGGACTTGTCCAGGCTTTCAGGGACAAGGGAGTCTCTGGGGCAATCATTGCTATTATTGTGAGTTACCTAAATGGCCGGAAGGTGGAACTGTCTTCAACCAATACCACCGTGATGAAGACCTGTTCTAAAGAACAAACGGCAGATGCAAAAACGTTAATCAATTGGAGTGATTAACCCTTCAGTAGGCGCCTGTTATGTTGTTACACAAGTAGGCGCATGAATTACATATGTAATCCATATTGATTATTTATGATTGTGTTAACAAAATATTTTTTTATTATTATTTTTTTAAGATAATGATACTTTAATACATTTTATAACATGTAAAAAAAATTTTGTCTTGAAGTAAATTTATAACCGTTTAACATAAATAAAATTGCGAATTCTCCAAAATAGTAGCAAAATCCTAAACGCAGCCAACCGACTTAATTAGTTCATACACATTTTTAAATTCAAACTACTTAACGTTATGTTATGGATTTCTTCCCGGTTATTTTAGCAAATATATCGGGTCCGTGTAAATGTTTCACGTTCTGAGCAAGCGCGTTAACAAAAAAAATTGAGAACAGCCGGGCTGTGTCCGCGTCACGTGTTCCCTTCGAGAACTTTCCAAAAACGATCCGATCTTGCCCATGATATTTCAGCAAACGTAAGGGGGTCGGTTAAATACTTCACGTTTCGTTACTTTCTGAGCATGCGCTTTAACCACAAATTGAGAATAACCGCTGCGTTTTACGTACCGGGGTCTCTGCGATAACTCCCTAATAGTAATGCTACTACCGCTAAAGCATCGTGTGTGACGCCATCGCTTTTACACAGAACTGACAAAGAAACCGTAATCGTGTGGATGCGCTTCTGTATCCGGTAAATCGTATTCGACAGACCGGAACGACAAACCGCACAGGTATACCGTAGCATGTGTAGCCTGCTTAAGAAAAGCACCCACAAAGAAAAAACTCTTTGAAATAAATTTAAAAAAAAACACGACTGTTTTCTGGAGGTTACGGCACCGCGTCTTCGGTTTTTAAGCCAAGCTAGCGTCCCTCCCGAATCTTTTTTTTCTCTCCGTTCCTCCGCAGCCCTTAGGTTTCCCGCTTGTTACACGTAGGTGTGTGCTGCGTTGCATACGGTGCAGGATTTACTTTAAATTCGGTTACTACACTATTTTTATGTTTATGTTTTATGTCTACGTTATATTTTATGACGCTGTGTCTTGCAACATCCAAATAATTTTCACAAAAAATTATACAAGCCCAGATACTATGTAGGGTGACCTTGCCAGTGAATGAACACTTTGCATTTCGGTTGTCACATTTGCGTTCACAGAATTATTTTCTCCGTCCCCAATATCACTTTTGTTGCTAATAACTTGTTGTATCGATAGATATTTTGTTAGAGCACAAGATTATTGCATCATTTGGAAGACTCGCTACAAATCAATTTATTAAAAGACATTTAAATACAAGACGTACTAAATACCCAGTGAATGAACACCAAAACCAAAAACCAAAACAGCGACGTCCAGTAAATGAACACCCAATATGGATGACAATACATTAACTTCAAACGTATTTGTAATAAAGAAAATTTTGTTTCTTTGTTATAAATTATAAATTATGTTCAAAGATACCATGAAATAGGACCTGCCTCTACATTTGACTGCAACTCGCAACCAACTGTTGATTTGAGCAATGTCTTTTTTTGGAATAAACTGATAAGAAAAAAACAATAATTGGATCATATCTGTAGAGACCTAATGGAACTATTTCGAACTCAAGATAGTTCGAAAATGCCCCACTGTTCTTAATAATTCAGTTTATTTGAGCAGTGTTCATTCACTGGGTGGTGTTCATTCACTGGACGGTTCACCCTAGTTCATAAAAATTGAATCGTATCTATTTGATCAGAGATCTTGTTAAGTTAATTTAAATATCTACCTAAATAAAGAACTTGAAACCTGAACAATTAAACAATGTCTAAAGATTGCCAGAAAAAAGTCAAATTAAAGTTTTATAAAGTAACGGTTGTACCAGAAGTTTCATATGGAACATAAAACTAGACTTTCACCAAAATGTTGTTAGATTACAGAAGAATGAAAGTGATATAATCAGAATTGGATATAGTATACATTCAAACTGCCTCTTTTAATCAGCTCTCCATATAATGGACACTTTCCGGTTCCATAAGTGCTCATTATGGAGGTATTAGATCGAACATAACAGGATGGAAGTTTTTTTAGTACAAGCCACAAGGGAAAGAAGTAAGGTAACGCTGAATGACTGCGAGACCAGAACAAACCATCTTGATGATCTGAAAATAAACTGAAGAAGTGACACTTTCAAGAAATAAAAGATTTCCAGCAATTTTCATTTAATTGTACTTAAAGTCAATAACATACATTTTAAAACACAATTCGAAAGTACATTAAAACTATAAGTAAATGGTTAAAATAATTTGGTTCTGATTTGACGAGTTGACCTCCTAACACCTGGTTCAACTGAAAAACCAAATATTAATATTTAAGACAATTTTGCAAACGTACTTACAAATACCTTTTGTAGTACTAAACGTAATTAAATCATCCTCCTTTTCACTTTCATCAGCAAATGTCACAGACTTTGACAGGGAAGATTTATTCTTTAAAATACTTCTACAAGGTGTCTGTACTTTGGCCTTCTAAATAATGAAGTGTTTTTAAGTTTAAGGAATACATGAAAACGTTAAATTATACTAACCTGAGGTGTGATCGTTTTCAAATTTTGTGTTGCTACCATGATAATCAATCCTGAACTACGTCTTGGAGCTGTGGTTGAAGTCTTTTGTACATTCATAGTTTGCTTTGCCTTTAAAATTGCACGTTGAACAGATGAAGAACCAGCTTTTGCTTTCGCTGGTTTTCGTTTTGGTCTCTTCGTTACCTGTGGTTTTGGCAATACTTCTATCCAATCGTTATTTCTTAGCGTCACTAAATTATCGAAACGTTTTTGCAAATTGTCGACCTAAAATTCAAAATCAACACAATCTATTGCAAAAGATATTTACACAATGTACCTGAATAAACAACATGTCCCAAAATCCGTGCAGATCTTCACAGGTGATTTTTTCCGTTTGCAATTCACATTGATTGATTAAGTTTCGGAATTGCTTAAACTTGTTATTGATTAACAGCTGTGATTGACCGATTGCCACATGAATCATATTGCAAGCTTCATCGACTGTAGTCTCCTCTCGATGAAGACTCCACTGATCACATAGCTTTTGTATGTCGGCAATTGTATTATCCAGCACTTTGGTAAAGTATCGAGCAGCAGCTTTTGGTGTAGTTGAAGACATAGCGTGTTCCAGTTTTTCTAGTGACTTGGTCGAGGGTGTGTCGACACCTGGGAATAAATTTGATTTACACTTTCGTCTGTTTAGAATTACAAAGTTGTATGTGCACTTGAAGAACATGACTGAATGAAAAGAGAAATACGAAGAGCAGTCAACATGGTTTTCTAGGAAGTGTGCAGAAACAAGGAAACATGATCTACTTCACGTACTACTTGGATACCTAAAGAATGACAACAACCATAGCACACAGATAAGATTGGCATAGTTACAAGGGATATATCAAGAAATTGTTTCGAGTCTGAAATTCACAAATTTGTGCTCAGAGCAAAGTGATTCTAAACAACAATCTCACGAATAAGAGGAATAAGACAAAACATGAATGAAAGCGACTGGAAAGATAAGAAAGAATGGAGATCAAAATATGGGATATATAATTCTAAACGAATTAAAGAAATTCTTACCAGTTGTTGGCTTCCTTCTGTCAAGATATTCTTTCCTTTGATTATCCTTTCCCCGGCTTAGGACAATAAATGGTGTGGTACTACAAGAGCTTTCAGCTGTGACCATTTCTTGGTCTGAATCGCTGTCTTGTGAAACGCGTTCTTGGGATTTTCTCGGTTCAAATTTTAACCTTGTTGATGATGAAGTAGAAGGTTGTAGCTTAATGTTCTTCGGTGGATTGAACTTATGATTTGCCGGTGCAAAAGTGGCCATTTTAGAAACCTTCTTCACCATTTTGCTTTCAGGTATAGGAATAAAATTAGGTGCACGACAGACCTTAAAAACGGGTTTTTGGTTTCTTCGTTGTTCAGCTCTTTCTTCGTTTCTCCTGTGTTGCCATAATTTTAATTTATCAACCCTTTCTTCATGTGGAGTGTTTTTCTTCATTTCCAAAGTATAATTGTTGTCGTCGACAAAGGGAGATTTAGGCATTTGTCTTCTCTGATCCAACAGCGAATCTCTTTGCTGTCGTCGGTGAACATTTAATTGCGTCAATCGTAAATCCACAGCTTCTGGTTGCAATATTTTGCCAAATTTATTTCCTGTAGTTTTGTGCGGTCTTTTAAAAAGATCAGAGAGGTCGGCCATTGAACTGCTAAAATTAGCATTGAAATTATATTAATTAATTATTAATATATTAATTATATTATTACCTTGTGCAAACACACCTTTAAAACTCGACTCTACTAAAAAGAACAAAATTCGTTGATAGATATTTTCAAATTTATCACTGGGGAACCAGTTTGTTATCATATCATTACTTTAAAAAAGAAATGTAGATTAATTTAAATTTTGTCAATTCTATTTGATGTATTTTTGATTTAACTAATTCTACCAATATAATAAATTGCAAACAATTTGAGTAATTACAAACTTAATAAAGAAAATAATTTTATTAATCTCTTTTTTCTAAATGTAGTTTATTACAAAAAAAATTATTTTTCTCCGAGTTTCCTGATATCTAACAAGCATCTCCATAGTACAGGTAGATCTCAATTTAAGTAGGTAATTAATTTACATTCGGTAACTTAATAAACGTGTACATAAGAAAAGTGTCGTTCATTTACGTAACTCAAAAAAAATTATCTCATGCGGTAGCAATAACCTTTAGAAGCGCGTAAAAGTGATACGAACCACTAGACACTAGACTAACTAGACACTATATTAAAATTTTGGTTGCACTATTGTCTTCAGTACAAAAAAAAACAGTCTAAATACACGTAACAATATTTCGAAAATATAGTTTAAAGGTAGGCAAATTATCGTGTGAAGCGAGTATTTTTACACGTGTAAGATAGGTCGCTGCGATCAGTAGGAACCAATAGCGTCACGCGCCTATTTTAAATTTATTATAACTCATCGAATAACCTGAGTAGAAACCTAGCACACACCATTTTTCTTAGAATTAAACGTACTTTTAAATTGACCAAACTTATTTTTTGTCTATTGTGCTCCTTTAATGTCAAAACATAATGTCCACATTGACATTTTTAAAATTGTCTGACTTGAATAATTTATCAAAGTCAACGCTATGTTGACAAAGATAAGCGTTTGCCCTTCAGACTTTCCACACAATAACAAAAATGTGACTAACGAGCGATATTTAAATCAAATACAAGAATGATAAGTTAGTTGTTTTTATTTATGGTATATTCCAAACTGTATTTCCATCGTTGCTTTAATATTCTCAGTGACATGGAACTTGCAACACCAAAATGGATAGGAATTGCTTGACAGAAATGTTGAACTAGCAATAAGGACCGTACGAATTTTACTCCAGCGCCATTATTGTGCATTTTTGGGTGGGTAATTGACCTATCCAACAGACCTAAAACTAGATAAATTCTCGTGTTGAGTTACGCAGAGCACATAACACATGAACAGCTATGAAATTACTTATTATTGTTTATGTCACAAAGTTATATAGTGACGTAGCGGTGTGATCAGCGCGTGTCACTTTGAACTTGAATTTCTATAGGTTACCACTCGCATGGGTGAAAAGAGGTGGAAAGTGCGTGTTCAGCACTTGATCACCGTATATGACATTTCAACCGACACAGTTGGTTTATTTTTTGACCACATCGTAGTTGAGATTCAGTAGTTGTTGATCAAATAACAGCTCATATTACCCTACTTTCTCGTAAATAACAAAGACAGGACAAAATTTTCTTTTCAAATTCAATTAATTATTACATATTGGTAGCCAATGATTTCTGTCAAATTTGACGAAACATTTCTAATGTCATTGAGTATAAATATTTTGAATCATAATTATTTACTTAAGTATACTTAATATCTCATCAGAATTCTTAGTTCGCTCGTTAGTAAAATTCGATTCGTGGCCGTAGTTTACTGTTTTTACAATTCTGTCGGTTAGTTACGTTCATATTGCATTGGATTCAATTGCATACGCGCTTCTTCAATATTGTAAGTTTATACCAGTTTTTCCTATAAGAACAAACCAAATTAAAAACTATCCTATTTTAACAACGACATTTTTTTAGATAAGCAAGAGATAATTTTGGGGGAACCATGTCTGTCCAAATTGTAAACAGTGCTGATTTAAATCAAATCTTGAAGTGCAGTTTATGTAAGCAATGGCTAACGGTATTTCCAATTCATTACGATTCATCAGAAAAACTTGTTTGCGGTCTACATAAACCTGAAAAATCATATTCTCGAGCAACCCATTTTGAATTATTAGTTCAACATTTCAAGTTTCCGTGCCCAAATCATCAATATGGATGCAAAGAATTATTAAGCGCTAAAAATATTCAGCAGCATGAAGCTGGTTGCATCTATCAGCCTGTGAACTGTAAATGTTGCAGTTGGATCGGTGATCTTCAAAAACTTGAACTTCACATAACTCAACGCCATTTTACTGACATTTTACTGTATTTGCCAATAATTGATTTGGAGACATTAGACAAAAAGAAACAAATCAATAAAACGTATTTTCTCAAAGAAAATAACGAATTATTCACAATTCAGCTAAAATATGTTTCGAAAGGTATGCAAGTTCATGTAATGTACAATGGTAGAAAACCGAAAAATGAATTATACCATTATCAATTACAATTTTTTAAGGATGTTGTAAATAATAGTTTAAAATTCCCTTACTTTGAAATACAAGCATTTAATAATTCTATCGATGTATTTTCAACATCTGAAAATGTCATAGAAATAGATTTCAATTTTTTAAATTCAATATTAAAAATTAAATCAGGCGTACTAAAAATGAAATCTATCATTTTGCATAAACGAAAATCTGCAGAACAACAAAACGCAACTGAATTAACTAATATATATGCAAATCTTCTTCAGTGCGCCATATGTTTAGAAGAGATGTCTCGTCCAATAATAATGTGCCAAACAGGACATTCATTTTGTAGAAGATGTTGTTTGATGCTTACAGCTTGTCCATTGTGTAAAAGGAAGATGACTGAGACACGCAACTTTGCTCTTGAACATATATTAAATAAAAAGGAACAACAATCTACATCAACTAGTATCGCAACAAGCTTGTTGTCATTCTTAGAATTAGAAAATTTCTCTGACTAAAATTAATATAATATATAATATAATTAATGATTAATTTATCATTAATGTTGAGATTTATGTGAAGTTTTTGTTTCATGATATTACTTTTCTATAACTGCCACTAACGTGCCTTTTTCAACCACATCCACTTCACTCTCCCTGTTCTCCAAAAGGCAGTATGACTGTATTAAAATAACAAAATTAATTATACATACTGTCTCAAGAAAAAACATATTTTATAGTTGTAAAAATAAATGAATAATATTAGTTATTATCAAAAACTGGTAAATATAATTTTTTTACAGTAATACTAAAATTCAGTTCCATTTACACCAGATTTTTATAAAATGGCATCTTATCAAAGTTTGTTTAATAACAACAAATTAGTTTTAAGTAAAATTTAATATTTAATACATAGACTGTTTTGCGTTTTTAACGACATTGCTAGCAATAGAATAAATTTAATTAATATAAGTACCTATATATTTGATATGAGTTTCAAAAATAATTCTTATGTGACTTACGATATAGAAACAAAATTATGTTCTTAATTTTACCTAGGCAACTATTCCCTAATTTTTACTGTTACTGTATTCCGCATTTCTTTAAAATTTGTAGTGATCACGTGCTGAACACGTACTCTCGGCCTATCTGCACCCGTGCGTGTAAGTGAGGTAGCGAGTGAGTGGGTACTGCCCAAAATTGAAAATAACCAATAGAAATTCAAGTTCCAAGTTACACCACATCTAGATATCTAACACCGCTACGTGACTATATTTTTTAAAGAGGAATATTAGGCATAAAATAAATTTCCTTAGAACATCTTACTATCTGTTATGTATGGCGCGTCTAAAACTTCCCTCCTCTTTCTAACTTTTCAACAGATTGAGTTAGAGAGTTCGAGGAAAATTGACGTTAAATTATATTTAGCAATATATTTTTTTTAAATTCAAAAATTTTAATTTTAAATTTAATTTTTATTGTAAAGGTATTTCAATCCTCTACAAACTTATTTTTATAGAATTACAATTAAATTATGTATATAGTTAAGTTGGTAATAAGAAGCGCGCAAATTGTTGTATACCGAAAGTTCATGTGTGTAGATATATACTTGTAATCTTAATGTAGTTAGTCCGTTTTGTTCTATTAAATGTATTACATCAAGTACTGCGTATTATTAACATACACCGTGATTCACGTAAGTTACCGAGGCATGCGCCCAATGCACGCAACCCAATATTTAAAAATCGCAACATGCTATAAAAGAAGTCGATATTATAATACAACAATATCACACATTGTGCTCACAGCCAGATGTAAGTACTATGCAATGGTTTTGTTGAAAAAATTTGGACCACATTACCAAACACAGATACTGTTGAACTGTACATCATTATGCAGATCAATCATATCTTAAGTGAAATTGTCCTCTACGATCTACAATTTTTGGAGGAACCCGTCTATAAGGAATTAAAACGCCGCAAATTCATATGAGGATTGCAAATAAACACAATAAAAGTATCAGGGACGCTGGAAAACTTTTAGATGGCTCTTCAGCAAGTCAAAGTTTTGCAAAAAAGAAACGCAATACAGATGCTAATGTTATAAGTTTGTTATATTTCACAACTCAACCTTATAAAGTTTTGAGTACATACATAATATTAAAATTATTCTTCCAATTGTTTATTAAGAAGTTAATGAAGAGTTGAAAGTGTTTGTCCTGTATCCAAACTGTTGGAATTATGTCCTTTTAGGTAGGTACCTCACAGTTGTATGTCATACGTCCATATTGGCTCGAGTATAGTCTTGTACAGTATTATTTTATTAGCTAGTGACAATTGAAACTTTCGCCCTAGAATCCAGTACATTTTTTGTATTGTGATAGCTAGTTGCTTCATTTTTGTCCACATGTGCTTCCTCTAATTTAGTCGTCTGTCCAGGTGGATACCCAGATATTTGACGCTCTCCGCTTGGGGTATCTGCTGGTTATTGAACCGAACTGGTGGATAGTTGCCTCGTCTGGTGGTAAAGGTTACATGCGTTGATTTTGTTTCGTTAACATGTATGCGCCACTTATTGCATCAACTTTTCATTTTGATCAAATGAATTTGAAGATGCTCAGAGGCTGTAGTAGGGTTAGGGTGTGATGATGGTAGAACGGTATCGTCTGCAAAAGTAGCGACTGTTGTTGCTTGCGAGGTAGGATGATCTGATGTGAATAGTAGATACAGTATCGGACACAAAACACTGCCTTGAGGGACTCCTACTTTGATGGGGTATAAAGATGTTTGAGCTTCTCCATGCCTGACAAGAAAGTTTCTATTTGAGAGGTATGATTTGAGTATTTGGTAATAGTCTGGTGGAACAATACTTTTATGTTTGTTCGTTTGTTTTCAAAATCTTTGAAAATTGTGTCTGCTATTCTATGCACTTGCTCAATTGTGCAATGTTGCCTTCGGAATCCAAACTGATGTTCAGGTAATAGGTTGTTGTCTATGAGTATTGGCGTAATTTTCGCCAGTAATAATTTTTCAAAGACCGGTAGCGGACTAATTGGTCTATTGGACGTTACATCTTCAATGGGTTTTCCAGGTTTGCGTATGAGCATAATTGTGGCTACCTTCCATCGTTCAGGAAAATGTCTTAGTCGCAATATTGTATTGTATAAATATGTAATAAACTTGTATCCCTTTTCTTGTAGTTCCCTGAGTACTTTTTCTGATATGAGATCGCACCCTGCCGCCTTGTGGGGGTTTAGATCTGTTTGGATTGTGGTCTTAATTTCATTGCTTTTTGAACGGTTTAACAGGTGGCGACATTTGGAATGGCGCCTGAAGATATTCCAAAAATTCACTTTCTTCGGCCTTAGTAATTTTTGCAGCAAATAGTGTAAAAACCCCAGATAAATATTTAGAAAAGGCTAGAGCTTTTTTCTGGTCACTTCTAGCTCAGGTATTATTCTCTAATCGAAGAGGTGTAATATACTGCTGTGGTCGTTTGAGCCTCTTGGTCACTTTCCAAAGTGAATAATTTGTTGCCTCTGTAGGTGTTAGATGCAGTAGATAATCTTGCATTGCCTGGTTTTTAATGCTGCTGAGAAGAGTTTTAAGTTCACTGGTTGCTAAATTTAGTGTTTGTTTGTCGCCTGACTTAAACTTTCAAGTTTTAGATTGTTTTAAAAAAACAAAAATTATCCAGATTTAAAACATGCTAGAGTTATTTACAATTCTAATTTCAGCGTCTTAAGTAACATTATTCGTTGCTTATTCAGCTATCGTCGATTCTAAGTCATCTATTGTTATGCAGTATTTCCATTTATAGTTCTAATCTTAATTCTAGGTAATCTAATGCTTAGTCATTAGTTTCGTTGATATAACTCCTGGGTGTCGCGTTGTTTGCCACTTCCTGCGAAGTTTGCGCCTTTCTGCAATTTTTCTCTTTACTATAATAGGACAGTCTAGATTTTCATTATTTTTGAGCTCTTTCTTCGGTGTAGCTTGCCATGCGGCTTGTTGGATTATTTTATTGAAAGTTTACTTCAACCAGTTCCTGTTCTGTTTTCAAAAATACATCCAGGGTGAGAGATTCCTCTAGAAGTTCTCAAAATAGTTCCCAGTTTGTATATTTACTATATAGAGCAGGAGGGTTCTTTTTGGGTAGGACTTTTGTACATACTGTGACTATAATCGGGGAGTGATCTCTTGTAAGATCTAGGCAGGATTCTACTTTTAGTTTTTTTGGACTTATTCCTTTCACAATGCAGAAATCAAGCAGATCAGGCATTTTTGTTAGATCTGCAGGCCAGTTTGTTGGCTCACCTATGGATAATGACTGCGAACCAGTGTTATTTAATGCTTTTAGTAGTTTTTTGCCTTTAGTGGTGCTTAATCTTGAGCCCCACTGGACATGCTTAGCGTTGTAGTTACCACCGGAGATATACCCACGTAATACATGTACTTCCAATGGCGTACATTGGACGTACACAAACGGATCACTGTACGTCCAATGGACGTCCAATTTGAGACTAAATTGGACGTACATCTGGACGTCAGTTTGTGGACGTTTTTGGGACTACATTTTGGATCTTTTCGGACGTTCAATGTACGTCCATATCGTGCCTTTTTATGGACGTCCATCGACAAACGCTTATTGGACGTCTTTGGGATTGTAAACGGATTCGTTTTGGACGTTCACTGGACGTCTTATGTATGTCCATTTTGATTCAAATTATGGACATTAATGGACGTACTTATAAACGTTGTGGGTTTAAAAAATAAATAAATAAAAAATGGAAAAAGTATATATTCAAAAATAAATAAGCTTAAAAAAAATTCTAAATTCAAAAATTGTTACAATAACGATCTTTAACAAATAGAACTAACTATTAACAAATTAAATAACATGAAACTTATTATTCAAAAATAAGCATAAAGAAATATGTAAATTTAAAATAATTTGCAGTGAACAACTTTACCTATTTAACTTTAACTATTAACAAACTAAATAACTAGAAACTTAACCTTAAAAAATATGCACATTCAAAAATAATTACCATACAGAATTTAACTAATTATTAACAAATTAAACAACTAGAAACTTTGAAAAAAGTCATTTCAAAACAACACCGGTCCTTTACCACAATTTTTCCATTGCAGCTTTAATATCCCTTTCGGAGGAACTAAATTTACACTATCTAAAAAAAGAAAATATTACACACCCCTTTCTTAAAATCATTTCAACTTACCAATATAATGAAAGCTGCAATTACAAAACTCACTTTTTCCCTCCGATCTTGGATAATTCAAATTGCACAATACAAATTCATGTATGTATTATCAAACAGACTTGGGATTTGTTTCGTAAATTTATAATAAATTATTTCTCCCAATTCGGGCAGAGTAAATTGTCTAAAACGTGTAAAAAACATTAGAAAAAAAACTTAAATACATTGTCATTTATACTTACGGCAGTCTCCAAAAACTCTTCAAAGGGAACTCACTACAACTGATGAAATAAAGTGTACAGACACAAAATGCATCGAACAAAAGATTAACGTTAAATAAGTTACTGCAAAGAGGTTCTTTGCCCCGACAGGCGTAGAAGAATAGAATTCCGACCCTCAATGCAATTTCAAGGTTACGGATTCACAAAAGGCTAAATCCTTTCAGGCTGTGAATAATATCTTAATTTATTGCTTTAAATTTTTAAATTTAAATATCTTAAAGATATTTATAATCTATTAATACAATTACCGAATTCAAATTTTTTTCTCAATTTAAGTTGTTCAAAAATTTAATTAATTCACTACATTTCTTTTAAAAACGAGACAGATTCTTTGTGCAAAATTTCAATTATTTTTTGAAATCAAAATACCGGACCACTTGGAATTGTAAGATTGTGTTTTTGTGTAACGTAGAATGAGGCTAAAATAATCACTGTGGATTTTAAATTTCCTACAGCGTTTTACTTTAGCTACAAAGTTTATTAACGTGATAATTAGTTGTAAACATGTATCACTTAATGATTTGTAGGGAAAAATTTTGATTGTTCGTTTCTAAATTAAATTTTAATTAAAATAGTTGGTGATTAACTTCATACTTAAAATGGGGTCAATTTGATTAGTGACGGAATCAAACAACCTTTTCATTATTAAACACAATAGAGGCAAATTTTATCAAAACTTTATTTACAGGTAACTGAAACTAAACAAATGTTAGACAAAATTTGAAAAAATTAGCAGTTATAAATTTGTATTCAAAGTTGTATCTCGTATTTTACATACGAATTGCTAAAAAATCGTTCAATAGTTTAATTAATAATTCACTAGAAACTCCTTATCTCGTAAATCTAATCAGGATATCAAAACAACGTATTCTTCATAAAGTCAAAGTCATAAAGTCATAAAGTAGTGAGTTTAATTAATAATGCTTTTAGTTAAAGTTTCAAATTTTTTGATACATGTCGATTCGTTTACGGACCGATCAAATCTAGTACACGAATGTACGTCCAAGGGACGTCCGTACTGATCCGTTTATGTACTGTCCGTTTATGTCCATGAATGTACGTTCAATGGACATCCATATTGATCCGTTGATGGACGTCCAGATTAAGTCCATAAATGTGCATCCAGTGGACGTCTCATTTATATCCATTGCTGTAATGTACATTTATGGATGAGCTCCTGTGTTACTTGGGTATATAGATATACAGTGAGGACGCGTGGGTTGGAATAAATTCATTTAAAATTCATGGGTTTGATTTTTGGAAAAACGCTCGGACACGTCGATTTTTGTTTTTAAAACTGCATCATTTTTGATATTTATAATTTTAAGATCGTCTTTTGTTTTCGCACCATGACGTCATCAATAATTTTTTTAAATTGCATCCTACATTTTTGTTCACGAATTTGGATGCAGCGCATTTTTCTGAGTACGGAAATGTAAAATTTGTATGACCTTGAAGAGGAAAGTTTTCGAAATAATCAGTCCTAAAGTTTCAAAAATTTATGATAAAATTGTTAGAGTAGACCACTAATAATATCATCAAGGAAGCGCTGGAAATCGAGCAAAACATTCAATTGCGTGTTTATTTTTCCGGTTTATTGAAGTAGACTTTAGATTTCAGATTACCCCATAGATAAAGTCTAATGGGGTTAAATCTGAAGACATAGCTGGCCATTCGATAAAACGTCTCCTTCCGATCCATCTATTTGGGAAAATATTATGAAGGTATTCTCGTACTGTTCTCGAATAGTGTTGGGGCGCTCCATCCTGTTGGAACCATATTGAATATGCCGGTATATTTGGGTTTTCATTATTCAGGTACACTTACCCTGGGTATTATGTCATTTTGTAGTAAGTCTAAATATTTTTCAGAATTAAGTGTTCCCTCAATAAAAAAGGACCCACAATTGAGCTATTCACAATTCCGACCCAAACGTTTACTTTCTGAGGGAATTGTGTATGACTTTCCATTCTACAATGTGGGTTTTCTGGTGCTCAATATCGAAAATTTTGCCTGTTTACCGAACCATTCAAACAAAATGTTGCCTCGTCGGAAAAAACTATCTTACGTAAAAATTCCGGGTTGGCATCGCATCTATCCATCATTATTTCGCAAAATTCTAATCTGCGGTCGAGATCGTCTTCAATAAGTTCCTCAACAAAATGTACTTTGTATGGGTGCCATTTGTTCTTGTGTAAATATTTTAGAACAGAAGATTTACTTACTGACTGTTCTGCAGCTACTTGTCGACTTGATTTGTGAGGATTTTCTTGTAAATCGAGCAAAACATTCAATTGTGTGCTTTCTGGAAATATAACATGGTTGGTTTTGTAATTGTCTCTTACGTGGCCAAAGTCTCTAAACTTTTTCTCCATTTTACTAACTACTGATTGTGTAATAGGCTTCTCCGGGTACTTATCATTGAGCAATTCGCAAACTTCAGCTTGTGTTCGAGTATTATCGTCATATCCTACCATCATCAACATTTCTATTGGTTGTTTCTCAGTTAAACGCGCCATTCTTCAAGCCTTGAAACTGTACTTGACAAGTGTCAACAATCAAAAAAACAAAATAAACACACAATTCAATGTTTTTCTCGATTTCCAGCGCTTCCTTGATGATATTATTAGTGGTCTACTCTAACAATTTTATCATAAATTTTTGAAACTTTAGGACTGATTATTTCGAAAACTTTCCTCTTCAAGGTCATACAAATTTTACATTTCCGTACTCAGAAAAATGCGCTGCATCCAAATTCGTGAACAAAAATGTAGGATGCAATTTAAAAAAATTATTGATGACGTCATGGTGCGAAAACAAAAGACGATCTTAAAATTATAAATATCAAAAATGATGCAGTTTTAAAAACAAAAATCGACGTGTCCGAGCGTTTTTCCAAAAATCAAACCCATGAATTTTAAATGAATTTATTCCAACCCACGCGTCCTCACTGTATATATACCGTGAATCAATTATGGTCTACTTCTGAAATTTTCTTAGTTGCAACCAAACATACTAATTCCACTTACCACTTGATACTGCCTTTGATTTAAATTATAAATGGAATCAAAATTGCTTTATTGTCTACAAACGTCAAAATGACAATGTAAGAAATTTAATCAGCAAAATTACGTATAAGGGCTTAAAAACTAACGCAAAAATTGTTCAAAATGCATTCCATTGTCGAGCAAACAAACTTCGACCCGGTTTAAAAACGGCCTTTGAACGCATTGTAATGTCTCTGGTGTTACGGCCATACACTCTTCACAAATTCGTTGTCTGAGTTCTTCGACTGTATGGAAAGGAGTTTGGTAGACTCTTTGTTTTAGTAAGCTCCACAGGAAAAAATCTAAAGACGTTAAGTCTGGACTTCTGGGTGGCCAAGGGTTATCGGAACCTCTTTCTATCCAAACGTTTGTAAAATTGTCATCTAAATATTGTCAGAACAATGGAATGCTAGATGTATTTTTTAATTTTTGAAAAATTAGAGATCTAGTGCTTGTTTCAATTAGTATGTTTGGTTGCGACTAACCAAAATTCAGAAATAGACCATAATTTATTCACGGTGTATACATATATTTCTTAATGTGAGTAGGTAATGTTCTCGAATTGCTCTTGTTTATTATTATATATTGGTGGAAATGTTTAGATGACCATTCCAGTCTTCAATGGCTATTGATGTAGCTTGGAGATGTTGAAGTTTGTATTCGGGAAGTTTGTGATGTCTTATGGAATTTTTGATAATAGTAGCCGTTCCAGCGTGCGTTGTTCCATCTGGGTGTTGTGTGGCGTATACTGTGTATTTGGGTATTTTTAAATAACTTCTGTCCGTAAAGAATAATTTCTGGAGCAGCGAAAAATAAAGATTTTCAGTTGAAACTTTTCTGACAAGTGGTTATTACAACAGGTTATATAAAACAGAATCGCACACTTTGTTAGCGCATTTTAATTTAATCTCCTTGCGAATATTCGATTTCTGGCCATAAAAATCAATGCTACGGTGGTCCTACAAACATCGGGTTGCCTAGATTTTGGCCACGTGATGCCCGGGCCCTATTGTCACATTAACAAATGAGGTTATGAAATGAAGCTGTCAATATCAGGTAGGTAGCTGAAGGTAAGCGTATCTCAACGTCGCAGACTCAATAGATGGCGCTGATGATATTCGTGAATATTCGTAAATATCCGAACTTTGGAAACTTTTTGGGGCATTTGAGCTGTAAATCGCTAGCTACAACGACGTGATGTACAACATGGAGGCGAGCTACACGACAACCACGTGTTTAGAAAATGGTGTTTAAATAATAGTGTTAGTGATAATATTACATACAGCTGTACCTAGAAGTAAACGATTTTATGCAAAGTAGCTTAATGGTAATCTGCCAAGTTCACGTTTGGAAAGACGCGACGCAATGGTTTTCATTTATTAAATATGATGTCGCATCCAATTCGTCATTACAACATTCAGCTTTACTTATAAATTAATATCAGAACCGATTTTACCAACCTCAATTTAACAGACGTTGGTGAAATCAGTTTCTTTGTAATCATAAATAATACATTTTTTATTTACTTTTTGTTTATTAATAATGCGAGTTATATTCTATACTTCTTGTTTAACGTTATATAAGGGGACAATGATGATTCGAGTGAGACATTTTTAAAACCGGAAAGCGAAGGGTAGGTATAAATAATTAAAATTAAATTTTCCGCAAAAGCTGAAACGAAAAAAGCGCCAATATTTTGGCTACGGTTTTTTACATTGGCTCTTACGTGAGTTGCGCCTACCTACCTGGTGTAGGCCTCTTAAAGTCCAGGTCAGTTTGCAACCGTAGAAATGCAAACATAGTTCAAATGCCAACCACATAAAGTTTAAATAAAGTCCATATGGACGGTTTTCTCAATCAATTCATCTCAAATATTTCCTTAAGGCGATACGCTCGGTTCCGTCAGATTAATCTTTCAAGTGGACATTTCACTGTTTTTGGTATAAAATTTAAGCTAGGACTAAACTTGCCAATGTTAGGCTTTCTTAAATCATTCATTTCTCAGTAATCATGATTGCACCAAATATCTCACTGTTGCAATACTGCGACGACGCTCGACACCGTATACAATCGTACCACATATCATAATTTGATTTCAACAATTTTTTTCCAATTATCTAGATTTTATTTTTAATTTCGTGGCCTTATTTCTTGGAATTTTTCAAACAACAAAACGTTGTATTGTTGTTGAGTATTACGAAATTACTTGTACAGACAATTTCGAAAAAAAAGCGATGTACCTATTGAAAGCTATACTTTTTAGAAGTTTTGTACACTTTTGGTAAAATTTTGATAAAAAATAAGTTTAGGGAATTAAAAAACGATTTCGTGTCCGTGCGTCTAGCCTTAATACAACGATTTTGGATACAATTAAAGCCAAATCTTTGGGCTGGTACGATCATATGCTGAACGAAAGACAATAGATGGCCAAAAGATATTTTGAACTGGCGGCCTATACAGAGAAGACGAAAGGGCAGACCTAAGAATCTTCGTTTGAACCATAAACACAATTTCATTACAGAAAACGCCTAAACAAAATATGTCCTACGACTACGTCAGAAACGAAAGGAACTAATCAAGTGCAACAAATTAAAAAACGAAAAGCTGTGAGCACCAACAAAAAGTGAGAATCAAATTCTTTTTCTATAAAAAGGATCTTTATAGTAAAGCAGCTAAGAGGATTCGAAAAAAAAATATAGGTTGCGACTATTGCCCTAATTGTGGTACCACTTAAAGTGTACTGAATTTATTTGCGTAATATTCATATGCAGACGTTACCTCTAAATAATTTATTTGTGATATGTGCAAATAAATATTTTGAAATGTTAGATGTGTTAGTTGCGTTAATTATTTTCGGTTATTTCGATTATTGTTACAATGATTCAACTGCTGCTGCTGACAAAATTTCATACATATTCAAATTTATCGAGCAAGGCCATCCAATAAGCATATGTCGGAAACGGGGCCGTGAACGGGCATATTGGCGACCATCAAGCAGACGCTGACGGCCGTCAATTGGTCAAACGTGCGTTTACTGACAAAATGTTTTTTTAAAAATTTTATACATTGAAATGCGGCATTTCTGATGAATTTCTGCTTTAAAAGACTATTCAATTTATCTTATTTCATACATGATATCTCATTAAATGGAACTGCTCGCCTGATATCATTTCTATAATCCCGAAATTTTGATAAAAGGCTACCAACCGGTCGATCACCATAGAATTCATGTCCTACCACTTATCTCAGAGGTTTCAGAAAAAAAAATCATGACAAATCAAGTTCATATCTAGTAATTTCCAATGTTTCTAACTAATTCACTAGTCAAAATCGGACATATCAGTGTTTATTATCAAAAAAAAAATGTTCAAAACTTATTTTCTACCACCTGTTTCAGTTTGGCTCATGACTTATAAAACACCTGTATAGTATCTGCATATTAATGTACATTTAATTTGTGGTGATTTGGAGTTATATTGTTTCTTGATGATTATTAAGTATTTTTGTTTATTGGTTTTACAGAAAAAAATAACAACGCATTATGCTGTCATACAAAACAATTATAATATTGCAATATCACAGTAACAACATCTTATAATTAGAATAATCAATTTTACATTAACGGAACATTTACGATTACGATATGATTATATTGATTTGTCTTCGTGAAGTAAACTGAGTACGTACATACTTGTAAGACAAATAAAACACAGTCTATTAACTTTAAAACTACATCTAAGTAACTTTAGAATTTTGTTAAATTAGGAATGCGTTTTGTCATGTCATACTGCACTGCCGGAATACCCGAGATTATTTGTCTTTTTAGTAAAATCAGTAAATCCAGAATCAGGAGTCTGAAAAGTCTCAATTTTTATGCACTTTTTACGTGGTCTTTGATGTTGCAAAGTTTTACTTTTTGAACTGTAACTAGTGGAACTTTTTTCTGTTTCAGAAACTCCTAAAAAGCCTTGATGTACTATCGTTCCTGTAGAAGGTAACGTTCCATATTTATTGGTAGCAAAATTTGGATAGCAGAATGATATGGAAGAATTACGATTTTTTATCGTGATTGGAATTGTTTGTCCAGCTAACGGATTTGATGCGATGAAGTTTTGTTCGGTAGCTGCTTGTTTTTTACTGCAGCTATCACTGAAATCTGCGGATTTATTAGTCGAACAAACATCTGGAGGAGTTTTATGTAGCAGTGGTCCACATTCAGGTTCATATTTGAAACGGCTTGTGCAAATGGGGTCGTATTGTTGGCATGAAGCTCCGGATAACCGCACCAGATGTTCATTTGATAGCATTTGATGTTCTCTTAATTTTCTCTCTGCCCCCGGAACCATTTCTCTGACCTGTAATTTATATACAAAGTTAATTGGATAATAAATGAGTTGTAATTACAAAAGATTTTAAAGAATATACTACAACGTTATTTGCATTTATTTGCATATTAGTCATCGACCCGGCTTAAGCAGTAATAAATCTTCATTCCTCTTAACACAGTGTACCTTCTGCAAGTTTTGTCTTTAACAAAATATAAAACGATCACTGAATATTTGTGTTTATTGGTTAATTTTAGAAAATCTAAAGCAAAATAGTTATTTTTGAAGGAAAATGCGGAATGACAGATTTTATGGTAAGAAACTCGACTCTGAAAGTAGGCTATGAAACCCGTAATGCAATTATTTAATATTCTCAGAATGAAAAAATACTAGTTGCAATATTTTAATCGTATCTTATTAAATATGAGAAAATCTAATTTTATTTTGCAACAAAAAAAAAACAAATCTAAATTAATATTTAATTATGTCACGATAGAATAGAATGGTTATAATTTATCAGCGACTACGGACATCGACGATATTGACCTTCAAAATATTTAATCGTTTAGTGTATTTCCGGAAAAAGTTTACATTATTATTATTAAATCTGATTTAATAACAAAGTCGATCGAAAATGTGTTTAGCATAATTTACCAAATATTGCAATCTGTTTACGTAAATTGAATAATTATTAAATGATATTGTTTATCATACAATCTATTTTTGAAAAGGTGAAATGTTATGCTTTATTTCATTTTCTCAAAGATTCCGGAATATTTGTGAATATCAATAGGATCTGCTGGTGATTCCATTAAATCAATGGAATTGAAAAATGTGGGATGTGTCTGTTCCATACGTATTTAATAACAATATATTAATCACTCATTACTTCCGTTAATGTTAAATCCGATTTAATAATAAACTTCAGCTTGCTCTATTTCAAATTTTATGCGAACTTTTCTTATGTATTTAATGTTTCTACCGTTTAAATTGTTTAATCAAATGAAATCAATGAATCGAATACAGGTTTTTGAGATGTGGACCTTCGTAACCTATTACAAACTCCTGGTTGAACCTCGTAACAAACGAGAAAATACTTCGTAAGGCGAACGTCGAACGAAAGTTGCTGGATACGTTCGATGATCCCTATTTCACTTTAATTTTCTTAACAGACACCGTCAAGTTCTCACAAACCATAAAGTTTAATTTGAACCAAAAAGACAATCATTGGAACAGTATCACTCGAATCAGTTGAAGTTTATAGGGTTATACAAATGTAGTTAAAAGTTCAATAATAGAAGTTAAAAAGTTCATAACAATTAAGTGGAGAAGTTAAGCCAGTACTTACTGTAAAATTGAAATTTTTATTCCTATCAAATTATCAAAGAAAAGGTTGTAATTTGATAAAATGAAGCTGACTTTTAGGCTTCAAATGGAGAAACAGCTGAAAATTATATTTAAGCTACACTTTGTAATACTTTTTGAGCCGTTTAATTTGATGTATCGTTTGTTACAATCAGACTCCAAATAAAAGTGCTAGGAGCTGGGGCGTTTTTTCGTGAACATTCTGTATACGGGCACTGATTCTCTTTAGATCCGAGCGCCACTAAATGTAGTTGAAGGAGCACGATACACAAAAAAATCTTTTTAAATTATTATTTAATGTTAAATTGTTGTAGTCGGAACGTATTTGGTAAAAATCCAATGTAAAAAAATTGTTTTATAAGATATTAAGACATTTAGAATTGCCGTGTGACGTCACAGGGCTAGACCCAAGCGACCGGCGCATCTTTTACGTGTAGAAGCTGCTCGCTTTGCACAGTGATTTATTTGCCTAGAAATTATATTTTTAATGTTTAATTTATATGAGACTGTGTGAATGGTTGTGCCAAAGATGATAAACGAATCAGAATTTCAATACGGTGTTTAGTTATTTTTTTAAACATTAAACAAGAACAGCGATGACTGGGCGTTCGGTCCCTATGCTATTTAAGTGTGCTTAAAAGCGGTCGTAGCTCACAGAATATAATATTAAAAAAAAAAACTAGACCCTGTATTAAAATTTTGATTGCAATGTCGTCTTCAGTACAAAAAAAAATTAATTACTTGTAACAAAATTTCGAAAATTTAGTTTCAGGGTGGGTAGGTTATCGTGTGAAGGGAGTATTTTTTGCATGTGTAAGAAGGGCGCTGCGCTGAGCTCGACCCAGTGACGTTACGCGCCTATTTTAAATTTTTTCTACTTTGGTATCATAATTGAGTTTTTGTGAAACTAAAAGTAGTGTCACAATAGTTATTTTTGTATTAAGTGCGCAAAATGAGTGTTTGTTTAATGGCGCGTGAGAAGTCAATTTGGGCCGAGACCGTCAGGTCGAGGCCGAAAATGACAGTCGAACGCGCCATAAAACACGAAGTTTGCCACGAAATACAAACAAAGTTTTTTCTACGTCAAAAAAAAATTTATTTTGAAATTTTGTCCGAACGAAACAATTTTTTTCTACGACAACATCGAAATATGTTATTTCACGAGCGTAAATTCAATCATAAACAACTACATTTTGTACAGAATTTCATTTCGCATCGGTTGCTAGGCAACAAATGCGAAATGAAATATTTCGTGTTCGGTTCACTGTTTTTGGTCACAAATATTAAGGCGGCCTAGAAAATCGAATGTCATCAGTTTGCTTCTGTCAACATTTTTGTACGTTGCAGATAATAATTTCGTAGTTATTTTCGATAACTCTTACAATTAATATGGAAAGTGATAGTGATAATGACTTGGAATTAACACCTCCAAACATAACTGAAGTTGCAAAGTTCACAACATTAAATTTATTACCGGAAACGTCTAAGAAAATGTATCAACGCAAAGTATGTTAAACGCGTTAGCAGAGGTTATCGTAGAAAAAGTGCAGTATGCAACGCGCACAAAATGGCAATTTTACACTCGTATGAATTGCTGCAGTACGAGTCGCAGACTCGTACTGCAATTCATACTCGTGCAAAATGAGCATCATTTTGTGCTTGTTGCATAATATACTATTTCGTTAAAAAGATAGATTTTGATTGGACGAAATTTCCACTTTGCGCACACGTGCGCAAAGTGAAATATTTTTTAACGGTTAAAAAATAGTGCACTTTGAGCATCGATAACGATGCATAAATGTCGTCTTTTTTGACGTTTGTAGAAAAAGGAACTTTTTGTGAAACGGCTTTTGATTTTTTTTTAATACTTATTACGTTGGTATTGCTGTAATAGCACGCTGGCCGGCGTCGGGCATCTCTACCGAGCTTCTGTCAAAGTCAAGCCAACTGTACAGCTTAATTCTTCCATGACTTATTCACAAAAATATCAAACTTGAGATTTTAAATTTGAAGTTTTAGTTGACATATGACACATGATAAATACCAACACAAGCAGTACCTAATCCTAAAAATCTCTAGAATATTTAGAAAGCACAATTTTCAAATTTTCATGAAACTAAGAGCACCAAAGTAGAAGAAATAGTATATTACACTCGTTTTATAAGACGTATTGTCGCACTCATGACATTGGAGCACTCCTCGCTTCGCTGGTCGTGCCCCAAACTTATTCGTGCGACAATAGATCGTCTTATAAAACTTGTATAATAATATACTATATTATAACTCGTTAAATAAACCGAGTAGAAACAAAATACATACAGTGAGCGCTAGCCAACTGGAATAAATTCATTATCTCAATTACTGCGCATATTGAGAAAAAATCCAGAAACACGTAATTTTTAGTCTATCACATGATATCCTGTAAAGTTAAAATTTCATCCCTAACCTCAACCCCCTTCGAGAGACAGTTGCAACCACCAAATTTTTAAATGGGAAAGGAGGGCTTGTGATACCTCATTTGAAAGGTCTTTTCATGCTCTATTAAAAAATGCTATGGTGTAAAAAATTATTGCAAAAATGAAGAGCAAAAAAAATTAATCTGTTTAACGAAATTCGCTACAACGCATTAAAAAATCAAAAATTAATAGCGCTTCGTTCTTAGTAATGTAATACAATAAAAAATGTATCAATCAGCACTTTAAACTAAACTAACACTGTCAACTAACGAAAAGTATTGATAAGTTTTTATGTCACTTTATAAACATTTCAATTGTTTTTACTTGCCTTTTCAGTATCAAGAACCAAACGCTATTAATTTTTGATTTTTTTTAGTGTGTCGTAATGAATTTCGTTAAACAGATTAATTTTGTTTTACTCTTCATTTTTGCAATAAATTTTTAAACCATATCATTTTTGTATAGAGCATGAAGAAACCTTTCAAATGAGGTATCACAAGCCCCCTCTTCCTATTTAAAAATTTGGGGGTTGCAACTGTCACTCGAAGGGGGTTGAGGTTAGGAATGAAATTTTCACTTTACAGGATATCACGTGATAGACTAAAAATGACGGGTTTCGAGATTTATTTTCAATATGTACAATAATTGAGATAATGAATTTATTCCAGTTGGCTGGCGCTCCCTGTATACCATTTTTTTAAATTAAACGAACTTATTTTTTGTGTATTGTACCCCTTTAAATGCGAATATGGCCCACAGTCCCCCTTTTTCTTTGCAATATCACTATTTATCCATCCACGTCCCCTACGTATATTTTAACCATACTTTCTGTTAATTTGATAGATCAATATTCCAAAGAACCAAACGAGTGATATACCTATGGACAGTGCGGTCGCGTTATGACTGCGGCGGTAGCAAGTATAGCAACCACAATTTCCGTCTGCAATTGGTTCAGAGATAGGGTAAGATTACATCACCACAAAAGCATTGTTCTCATTAAATCATTGAATTCGACTGCAATTAGTCAAAATCGAAAAACTGTCTGGTTTGGGGTGTTCTGACATATTTCTTTCATTTGTTTCCATTGCTATTCATTTGTTTTTGTTGATTTGAATTCAGCGCTGTAAGCTCCGGCCACCACTGTAGTCTAAAAGTGAACGGTCTTTTACCCCCCGCGTTCGACTGAACTGCCTCTAACACAGGAATGGATAAATGCGGCCACCAACATTTACATATAAAAAGTCGAAAAAAAGTCTGCTAGATAAATGTAGGTGTTACTTATTGTTTTTCTTTGCGTGCTATGTCCGCTTAGGGAACGTTAGCTATCATGTTGGCGATCATCACTTCATCCAAAGACAGAGAGAGATTCAGTGTTTATCCCAATTGTCTCAAGTTTAGTTTTAGTCTTAAATTAATATTATGTCCACAAAGCACTTTTTTATAAGGTAAAAAAGCTGATTGTGAGTATGCAATTCGGTAATTTACTTCCGCAGTATGAGCCCATCTATCGTTGATTCTGTAGCCCAGTGTATGTTAGTTATTTCATACGCCTGTTTCATCTTTAACTTGTTTGATTTTCGCTCAAGAATACCCTGGTGAAGTATAGGGTTTTCCAATAAGAGGTGTTATTTTGAATAGCCCGTTATTTCGGTAGATGTCACTTTTGGAGCTGTAATTTTTTGACATTTGACAAGTAGAAACTACGCCATTAATAAAAATGGAACGATACACGCTTCAACAACGCATTGAAATTATTAAAATTCACTATAAAAATGGTGAAAATAATAATAATAATAATAACACCTCTTATTGGAAAACGAAGCCATCCAGGTGGAAATGGGTCTCATCACTCAAGATGATTTTTCGATGGAATTCCGGATCATTTTCATGCATTTCAAGGACCCAATCGGCAAAGATACGACGTTGTTGATGATCGGCCGGCTTGAGTTCTTGTGTTAACTGAACTTTATAAGCCTTAAGACCCAAATCTTTATGCAAAATACGGTGTAATGACGTTTTTGGAATGTCTAATTCCAAAGAACGACGAGGAATGGACAAACCTGGGTTTTCTTCAACACTTTCGGCTACAGCAGCAATATTCTCGGCTGTTCTTGAGCGACGTGCACGGGTTTTATTCTTCACATCACTAACTTGTCCCAACAGCTCGAATTTTTCCACCAATTTCTGTATTGCGGTCCGACAAGGTGCTTCACGACGACCCAAAAATGTTCGAGTTTTACGAACCGTCTCTGCCAAATTTTCACCATTTTTATAGTGAATTTTAATAATTTCAATGCGTTGTTGAAGCGTGTATCGTTCCATTTTTATTAATGGCGTAGTTTCTACTTGTCAAATGTCAAAAAATTACAGCTCCAAAAGTGACATCTACCGAAATAACGGGCTATTCAAAATAACACCTCTTATTGGAAAACCCATTATTATGCAGTTAAGGTGGACAGGGTGTATAAACTGATTATGCATTTTTTAAAACAAATTATAAAAGTTAATAGATACATAGTCATTTTACAGTAACTACTGACATTTACGAGTAAAATTTATTCATGTGTGCGTTAATAAATGATAGTTTAACATTTATCAATAGGCAAAGTAAAATAATTACCATTTCATCCATGGAAGGGAATCGATTCAAATATCCAGTTAGGGAAAAAACAGCAGCTATTTTTGTCATGATGAACGCGATGCCTGCTGTAAAGAAGCACCAACCATAACGGTAATCATAGGGAAATCCAGAAATATGTTGTTTATGATACTGTGTTATTTCGATCACCGTTTCTGACAATGCCGATGCGAAAATAACTAGACCAGTTCCTAAACCTAGTGCTGTAACAAATAATTACAAAATTAAATGTTGAAAATTTTGAAGGGCGCGATAAGAAGGCAGTGTTAATTTGGAAAAAATACTTTATAAGTTGCAAACAAATAGTTATTACAGGTAAATAGTATTTAACCAGACAGATACTAAATAAAAAGATTTATCACAGAAAAAAAAAACTTTAGTTGTTGTGAATTCAAAGTTAGATTAAATAGGTTTGATTGCAATCTTTATAATGAATAAAAAACATAAATCTGTATTTAAGAGTAAAGTAGCAATAAATAGCGCGTGATAAGTATTTTATGGCCTCCCTGGATTAAATCGTGATTTTCTTCCCGTTTTCCGAAAACTGAAGTAGCATATTTATTCATAGGAGATTACTAGTTAATAATTAAACAAGACTATAAAGTTGAATTTTATCTATCTCTATTTTATCGAGATGTTAATTATAATAATGTGGATAATGCAACTTTCACGTATCAATATAGGTAATACAAAATTTTTATTCAATCTTTATTATTTAACTGATTATTTTTTTGCATTAGGTTGAAATCTTTAGTAATCATATATTTGGACAGAAAAATATGGCATACCTACCTACATCTGATATACAGTGTGAATTTAAAATTTTTACCATATTTTCAGACGGAGGAGCAAGTACAATTTTTTTGCCACGATTTGCGTTATTTAGTAACCAAAACAGATGATGTAAACAAATTTTGGTTGCTCAAAGTAGGTAAAATGATTTTTATGCATTATTTTGAAATAAGCAGATAAAATTCAGTTTCAACTGCAAGGATTTAATAAACAAATTTAATTTAATAGAAACACATTATGTGAATTACTTTGATTTAAGGTTAGTATAATCAACAAAAGGACATAGATGACTAAAGTTATAAATTATAGATTATGAGAATGTGAAATATTTATCCAAATGTTCTGAATTTTCAGTAATTTTTAGATATTTATTCAGAGGAGGAGGTTCTAACAAAATAGATCACAAAAATGTATACCCTAGCAGTTTTTATATTAAAAATCTGGGAATGCATAAAATGGCGTATATACAACAACGGGCAATAAACTATCAGGTAGTTAGATTCCTCACTTTGCTAAATGAGCAATTAAATGAATTATTACTTTTTTTACACAATTATTTCTTTCTTTATTTATTTATTGCTCAATTATTTATAGCCATCTTATATAAAGTGTGCCTAGATTTACTTAACTTATGGAACTTTTCTTTCTTTTCATCTTTTGCAAGAAATAGTTTCTGTGAAGAACTTTTGCGTGCTTCAAAACTGTTATTCATGAATCAACTCGAAGAATAAAAGAAATTATAAGCAATATAAACATAATTTTAATTATGTAAATTTACAAATGAATAAACTTTCTGGGCCAAGAAATTAAAAATTTGCAAGTTTATAATCCAATATGTGCTTCACGACCCTCCACGCCTTTTTTGAAACGCTTCATTACTGAAGCAACGATTAGATGGGAAATAAACCTGTTATATGTTTTAGTAACTTGACGTAATGCCAGGTAATTATTCTCCACACTTGATAAAATTTCTGCCTCAGTTTTATTCGGTTCAGAAATAATAACGTTTGTGAGCAAATACCGAATAAAACGCAATAAAATCTTGCATGCTGCAACAGAATTTTTTTTATCAACTTTATTAAATTGAAAATGAAACTGTAGCAGTAATTTTCAGCAAGGTCGATCTTTTTTCATAAAGGGTCCTGGGTGAAAAAGTTTATTTGGAGCCCTGAACAGCAGAATAATGTAATAACAAACCAAGACTTATATTGTAGATTGAACATAATCGCTTATAATTAATACTGGATGAATTAATTTCAGTCAATTAACCTTGCGGATGCACCACCCTTAACTCGTAAATTACATTATCAAAACCAATTTAGTAATAATGTAAATATCTCAATATTATTTTATTTTATAGAGTTATAAGTATGTACTTTGTGAACAAAATTTTAAGAAATAAATGCTGCTCACAATCACATTTTAACTTCAACGTGTGAACTTTGATAGGTTGAGAAGGAGCTTAAATGAGGGCAGAACGAACATAGGAGGATTTACGCTCAGGATTTCGGGATTTACAACGCCATCCTTTTATTTCTTTTATATCCCTATAGTTGACGTTATTGGAACTTTCCTTTAATTTAATAGCAAAGTTAATAAAGTTAATTTATCATTAAGTCAAAATATTAGATATGAACAGTAATTTACATACCACTTAGTATATAAACGCCACATGCCGTGAGAGTCTTGTTGTCATTGTTACAATGACCTAGCAGTGCTAAAAACGATCCGGCAAGCAGAAGAATCAATGCGCATCCCATCAAAACGGTGCACGATCTGGAAAATATTAAGAAATTAATATTGTTACAACACCTTCAATAATTTAATTAGGTACTATGACAAAAAAACAAGGTAAAGCAAATTTTTTTGTAAAATTTGTTGCAATGATAGCTAAAATTAAGTAGTTACTGGTGAAAACAAAAGATACCGAATTAATAATGCAATAATTATGTTGGTGAATAGAGGGGATTTATAATTCTTATTCATTTATTAATGCTTCAAAGATTTTAAATTTATTCTACATATTTGTTTAAGGATTAGCTACTTTCGTTTATTATGATTGTATAATTGCGGTCATGAAATAGTTAAAACAGTCGGGATATGTAATGGAGTTTTGCGTGGGCGAAAATCTGCTCGAACGCAATGTAATATAATATTCAAGATATGAACTGAATTAATTGAAATCAGTCCGTGCGCACACCCACGCCATCACATCACATTCCCCTTTAACACCTTCGTTTATCTACTAATCCTTTTTCCACTTTTTTACACGTAAAATGTTAAACAACCGACTTCTAAATGTAGATGTTCAATATTTCACGATCGTAATTGTACATTGATTAAATATTGTGCAGATACAATACAATACAATACAATAATACTCAGTTTCATATTTCTGCGGAAGTTAATTTTCATTTTGGAGTGTTTCTTATTTTGTCAGAGCTGCTTTAGTGAAGCAGTAATTCAAATTATAATATATTCTTGCTTTAATGATAGTTTACATTTTCTCCCGCAGTTAAATATTTATTTCATGCATTGGACACGCTCTATCAAGTAGTGATATTTTCAATCCCCGGTTGGATCAGAAATGAATAATAATTCATACCAGAACTTGATGTTTCTAACGGGAAAATGATATTTCTTGTTACAGATTACAGTTGAAGCTCCTTAGCTTGAACTTTCAAGGGGACCGAAACTAAATTCGACTATAGAATATTCGAATTAAAGAAAGTGAATATTTATTTATGCCAATAAAAAGTAAATAATATATAAACATTAGTAAATACATACAAGATTAGTTGTTTAAACTACCCATCAAAATTCAATAGGTAACCGATTAATTAGTTTAATTGCCAATTAAAGTAACAGGTGACTCACTTTTGATGAGCAACTCTCTTGGTACAATTTGTTTCATCAAATTGTATAATTTTATTTTTATTTTAAAAACACAATTTTCAGCAAAACTCTATTGTAAATGCTTTGCTTTTAATAATCGTGGATAATGCACTTGTTGGTATTTTGCATTATTCTTTTTGACGCAACTTTCAACTTCTTTTGAAATATCAAGTTTTTGTTGCACTGTAAGGCTTAAAAGCAACTTAAAAGTTGCTGTTTAGACTTGATATTAAATTTTTTACGTTATTAAACAATACGACCGACTCGATTTGAAACACCAAATGGGGCTGTGTGTGAAAATATCATCTTAGTTTCAGATCCGACGTAGGGGTTTCTAGAAGTAATTTTGCTAGAAACTGTTTGAAAACGTTTCCAAATTGACGATAATAAGGTGTCGATTTCTCGTGAAAATTCGAATTATAGGAATTCGAGTTACGAAGCTTCAACTGTACATGAAAAAACACGAAACTTTTTTTAATCCGCTTTAGAAAGTTTAAAAAAACTTTTCATATTCGTAGCAAAACTTTTTACTCGGGATTTAATATACCTTCTAATATCACATAAAGTTTGTGAATTGTTTTCAAAGTTTGGAGAAGTGTAACTAAATATTATGGAATATTATAACTGTTAAATACTTACAATTAGCATCTTGTGATATTGCAGAAAATGGCTTAAATATGAATTAAAATAGAATAGAAAAAACAAATTTAAGTTTAAACAAATACAAAAAAATAAAGCAGATGCTCAATTTATGTTTATTGCTAATAACCGCAGCCGTTTAATTAACTTAAAACTGTGTATATATTTAATTTTGTTTCTTTAAGTCAAGAAATTAATTAAGTAATTGAAGTTGTCCACACAGATTAGTCTTACAGTATATCAAATACTTAATGAAAAGAAATTATTATGAACGGTACAAAATTAACTGTCTTAGCAATTCAAAGACAAAAATGATTAATGGTTGAAGACACAAACCTTTTAAGAATTCAATGTAATGCCCAATTATATGTATATTGCTTAAAATGGTGTATATTAACATGATTCAATGAAGCGGCATCTGTTGTACGATTTAAATATAGGAAAATTTAATATTTGATGAAATATGCATAAGTTTGGTACTTATTATCAGGGACCCCCACATAGGTGCAGTAAGTGGTAGACCTAAAGGTTCCCAGAATTTGCATGCATTCTCAAATTAAAATTTTAGTGAGATGAATTCGTTAAACTCGTTTGCTTTATGAACTCTCCCTGAATTGTGCGGTTAACGAATATTATTCTGTTATTGTCTTATTCTGATTTTTCGATCCTGTTATTGACGACATTTACTTCAATAAACAATAATAACACAAAATAAGATGTTTAATTCTAACATGAAATGAACATAAAATGAAATTTAATTTTTAATTTTTGTTAGTAATTATTATTATCATTGCATTTATGTTTCTGCATCTTTTTTAAAAAATGTGTCACATTCTCTTTCAAACTTTGCTAAAGTAAAAATGGGAACGCCTTAATTACGATAAATTTGGTATTATCAAGGTTCAGCGGGATTTAGAGGAGCAGAAAGTTAAGCGGCGGTTTTTTTGGAAGAAGCCGTATACGGCACAGCAAGACATTTGTTATAATTACTATACCAGAAACAAGAAACGATCTCCCTCCGCAGGTTTATCCTACAATTTATTGTTTTACGCAACTCCTATTTCCTACAATCAACAAATCCCGTACGGTGCAATTTAGTTCTGCTTTCTGGAATAATGCAATTTAACACTTTCCACTAAATCTTACAGTATAGGTAAACATACATTTTCATTTCTTGTTTTTAACCAATTTTTAAAAACCTAGCTGTTACGTTTTATTTAAATAATACTTACGTTTCACAATTGCTACAAAAACTCTTGCCGATAAATAGAAATAAATCATCGTTACAATATGTCACCAAACTCCAAATTTTGAATATTTTGGATTGAAGTAGATAGCCTGAAACGGGTTGTTTAAATAATATGAAAAAGTCCAAATATTGCAACCCTCAAAAATGCAAGAAATCATAATAATATTTTGCCGCAATTCTATCTAGCAGTCGTATTTTTTGAATTGCAACATAAATAAAGTGGTAGGCACAAAACGTGCTGGAAAAATATATGCAGTGGAAAATAAATCAAAAAGATGATTTTTTAATATTCCTTTAAACCATGAATATCGTAAAAGTTTCTATCTACCATCATGACATAATATGTTCATTTCATATGCTAGCCATGGATACATAACAAGGCTCACCGTCCACAGGTCACGCCCCTTCAGTTTTATTTTCATTACACACAGGGCGTAATGTTGGTTGCCTACGTACGCGATACAATGAGCAGTTTGTGCGCGGCTCCCTAAGCAAATGTCCCGGGTTCAATCTTGGGCAACAGCAATATCGTAGCAAAATTACAACTGCCTCTCCTCATAAGACAATGGCAAAACACCGAGTTATTCTGCCTAGTATCTTCTTCTTCTTCTTCCTTCTTCTAGCTAGGTTTAAAGTCTGTTCCTCTTCGACAATGCCTCACTTCTCTTTCCTCAAACCATTTTTTCAGACTTTCTATACTTCTCTTGCCCAAACCGAATTTATTTCTCGCGATTCTTACAATTCTATTCTGTCCCATTCTTTCAATATGCTGATTCCATTATTTTTATCTCTTTCATGCGTCCATGCTCTTATGTTTTCCCCTTCGCACGTTCTACTTATATTTTCACTTCTTTCTTTATCAAATAAAGTATTTTCGGCAATTCTACCGCTGTTTTCTGCTGTTTCTAAGGATCGTTTTGCTTTAGAGGTGTGGGATCTGTTTTCAGCCATGTAGCTCGTAATTGGTCGTATTGTGGCTTTATAAATTCTTGGCTTTGTTTTTATATCCAGGTATTTATTTCTTCAAATGGTATCATTTAGAGAATCTGCAATTTTATTACTTTTCATTAGCTTCATTTTCAATATCGCCAAATACCTAAATGACATTATCTGTTGGATAATATTCTGATTTATTTCAAGTTAGCATAGTACAGGGATCTTTCGATGTCTACAGACATTTAGTTCTTGTCTTGCTGATGTATTGAAAATCTGTAAATTGCTCTTTATTTTCAGCCTACACTACAGGCATCGGGGAGAAGCGGGTACGCCTTGAATAAGATACGTCACATTACGAAGAGAACTTAACTTTCATTTATTGTCCCTTGATTATCCATAACACCTTTAAACAGTAAATAAATACCTGTCACCGAGCAATAAAAACATCGGATAAGATTTTAGTTAACAAAATCCAAATAGAATTCATCTGCAGTTGTAGCGGTGTATTTTTGTCAATCGGTTTAATTTAGGTGTCAATTTGTGAAGGTTAGAGGCAAGCGAATTGTCACGTGATGTTGGTTACATAACCAACGGGTGTTTTAAAGGCTTGAGGAATACGGAACGGTAAATTTGATTGTAGATAAATCATCGTATTTTATCCCGCACATAATGGCTATTATGAATTCAGATGCTTACAAAATACTCGTCTTCGACTCTTATTTACAAACTTCCATCTTCGTTAATAGTAGCCTACATTATGTGCTCGTTAAATAATATAGGTACTATTATCTAACACTTCGAAAATTGAAAATACACTAATGGGTCAATTTCAAGTTGGGAATCACAGCGCAACTTTTATAATGTAAATTGTAATCTCGGTGCGACTCGAATTGCTCTACTCGCGACGACTGTTTATATGATGCGACAATCCCTGCGTCTGCTACTCGAGGTGCCGCAGCGCACCGATATAAAATTAGCCGGCACCTCTAGAAGCTGACGCATCTACATAAGTGGTCGCGACAGAGTAGAGCAATCTGAGTCACTCCCAGATAGCAATTTACATTGTAAAAGTTGCGCTGCGATTCCCAACTTGAAATTGACACTTAATGCTTCGAAGTTCCGCCATAGGTGGGACCGTCAACAATGGTGCATGTCGAAAAAGTGCAAGTCAGAGTGCAAAGAATAGAGTAGTGACAAAGAAGGATATATTACGTTTTTCGTGCAAATTAGGGCAGAAAATTTCCGATCAATTTCAAATATTACGTCAACTGTATTGCATATATCATCATCTAAAACCATCTTTGATTGTTACTCCCATTGCATTACTAGAAGTTCACGGTTATTATTGTTCTGACAATGTTAAGACATGAATGTAAACGTGATTGGATTGACATAAGAAACTGGTTCCAAAAAGGTGATATGCATTATTATGCTTGATAAGGGATTCTGTGATGCCCAAAATTGTCGCAGGAAGTATCAGCTTGCAATCAAAGACATAAAATCACGCAGATAGGCCATAAAGACAATTTTTAGAGGAAACGTGAAATCTTAAACTAGTAAAACCAGTTTACAGCCCCAGTTGTATCCATAGGAATTTTACTTCAGAACATTTTGGACTACAACATATCCAAAATTCACCCAATTTGATATGTGACCAATATTGAATCGGTTGTAGAATAAAATTGAGATCCTGGTGAGGGGTATTTCATTGGACAGATTTTGTACACGCCTTGCCTAAATCGATGAAGTTTAAAGTACTACCCGGATTCTGTCCGGTCCTGCTCGGTTCTGCCCGATACTGCCGAAGACCTGCCAGGTACTTTCCGGGTATTAGCAGGTACTGCCAGCTACTGCTCGGAGATTGTCAGGTATTGCCCGGCATTGCCAGATACTACTCGGTTCTACACTTACGCGAAGTTAATAAATTCTATAGAAAAGGCTATGTAGGATCGTAACTATTCACCCGATTTTCACAATCCAAAAATCAAATTGAATAATTCAAAACCCGCCATAATAACCAACGATAGTCAACTTTTTTTTAATGGCAACATATTTTTTTACATTTTTTTCGGATTTGGCTTTATTTTCAGAATACAATGATATAAAAATATGGCATTTTTGTGATACAAACGAGGATACAAATCAATAATTGAATTTTATCAAAATGAATTGTAATCAAGTAAGCTTTGACGGCACCAAATTATTGCAAAATATACGAAAATATAGCTTCTAACTGGACGAATTTTTGTTTGAAGATTACCATTTTAATGAAAACTGGTTCCATGGCGTACTTGATTACTCTTCACTTTGATCCGCCAGATTTTGGGATAAATCCGGATTTTCGGGGACGCCCCAGGTTTTATTTTTTATTGCCTTGCCCGAGGCCTTGCCGCTCGCCTTGTCTCTGCTTACAATGCACTTACCTCGGCACTTACAGGTGTTTCATTTTTGATCTATGGCATTCCTCTCACTCTGAATATAATATCTGCTGAAAGCCGTCCATATTTTTCTCAAAAAACAGCATTGCGAAGATTCTTACAGTCTTGAAATGACCATTTATTAAACGAATCTTTAAGTATTGACTGCCAACCTCGCTGCTGGCATTTTGTTCTTTATTGTGGATGTCAGTGGCGGAATAATCTTTCAAGTTGAGTTCACTGCCAGCGTCCTGTCAGGTACTGCCACAGTTCTGCTTAAAATTTTAAATGTCTTGCCTCCAGTGAAAGCTTTTTCAGTTAAATTTGAATTTTGTCATATAAATTATAGTAACGTAAAGACACACATTTTATATTCCATCGCTACACAAGATCTCACCATTTTTTGTATACCCGATCTTATAAAAGTGTGCGGTATCCTTTCAATGCTTTTACCAAGATTTTCAGATATTTATTCCTTTTTTTTTCAATAAATGGTTTCATCATTTTGCAATTTTGTCATTAATGTTGCGAATACAGTAAACCCTCGTTAACACGAACTCGGTTAAAACGAACACCTCGTTAACGCGAACGAACACTGCGATCTCGGCCGGTTTCTTATTGTTTCTTATGGAATATCGCTCGGTTAACACGAATTCTCGTTAACATGAACTTCGAACAAAATTTTGGAACCTAAAAGCTAACAATTTCGTTTAGCACAAACACATCACATGTTTTACTGTCTTACTTGCATACTAACCCCTAGAAATTTGAAAACATTGGTTAAGCATTGCGATTAATATTTTCGCTCATTCTAACAAACGTTTGTAGCAGTTCGTACCGTAGTGGTGTTTCTATATAATAAACATAATGCGTGCTACCCAGGATATGTGTGTATGAAGTGTATGTTGAATGTAACAGAAGAAGATAGAATAATGAGTAAGTTTCGGTTTTAAAATAGCGCGATAATTCTTTAGGTGTCAGCATTCATGGAAAAACGAAATAAAGTTACTACCCTATTTCAGTAAACAGTTAAACACGTTTTGTGGTTTAGAATATCTCCTCCACAATCTAAAAGGTCTCAACAGCCAATAAGTTTAAAAACTAAGCAAGCAATTTTAGTTGAAGTTGACAAAGGCGAATTACAAAAAACTGCTATTGCAGTGAAATTTCACATTCCAAAATCAACATTATCAACCATCATAAAAAACAGAGGTAAAGTTGACGAGGCTTCAGTTTCTGGATCTACTTCCTCTCATTCCAAACGGCTGCGGATGGAAAAATACGAAGGTGTGGAATTTGGAATTAAGAAATGGTTTCAACATTTAAGAGCGTCCAATCTGCCGATTTCTGGTCCCATCATTCAATGTAAGGTCAAGGAAATTGCTCTATCTTTCGGAATTCAGAATTTTGATTGTTCCGCTGGTTGGCTTTGGCGTTTTCAAAAACGGCATGATATAGTTTCTCATCAGAGGTGTGGTGAAGCAGCAAAAGTGAATGGAACATCAGTCATTGAGTGGCTATTTATTTTTGCTGCAATTAAAAATACATACCTACCTAAAAACGTATTTAACATGGATGAAACGGGTATTTACTTCAATTTATTACCAAATCGTACACTAGATTTTAAAGGTAACCGTTGTCATGGAGGAGTCAAGAGCAAACAAAGAGTGACCGTGGTAGTTTGCTGTAATTCAGATGGATCGGAAAAATTTAAACCTTGGGTGATTGGTAAATCACAAAATTCCAGATGTTTCAAGAAAATCAACAGATGCCACTTGCCTTGTGACTACATTTGCCACCCTTCTTCATTGATTGATTCAAAGGCCTTCAGGGCATATGGTAACACAACGACGTAACATTCTGTTGACACTTGACAATTGTGCTGCACAAAAAATTGATAACTTGGAACTATCAAACATAAAAATTTACCTTTTTCCTGCGAATTCAACCTCTCGTTTACAAACGCTTGACCAGGGCATAATTGCTAATATGAAAAGTTACTACAAAACTCGATCACTAAAATTTGCGATTAGAACTCTCGAGTCAGAGGGACAAGTTACAAAATGGGATATCCTACAAGTTATTAGAGCGATTGGCTCTTCATGGGATGCTGTTACGGCAGACACTATTAAAAAATGTTTTGAAAAGGCATAGTCATCTTCAATAATGGATCCACCAGAAAACAAATATCTAAAACAACCTCCGAAAGAATGGGCCTTGAAACTTGAAACATTTAGACCACTACGTATCTTTTTTCAAGAGTTTGTATCTGTTGATGATGATCTGGCCGTTTGTTCAGAAATAGCGATTGATCAAAATGAGCCATCAACATCGGGCGCCGGTTCTCAATTGTTGTCGTCCAGAAATGAAGTTTTGGCCGCACTTTCGCCATTACAGCGATTTGCAGCAACAACAGACGTTTGCCAGCAGTTTGACACTTGTTAAGACATTGTATCTAATGAATGCACCGTAAAATTACGTCAAACCCTACGCCAAACCAACATTCAGGAGTTTATTAAGTAATGTGCACATAAATTGTACTTATTGTGTATTATGGTACCTATTTTGTATTTTATTGTTGCAACTTTTTTTATATTATATATTACGTGACTTGTTTTATTTGATTTATTTTCCCATATAAACATGAGACAAAGCAAAAAAAATTAAGTAACTTAAAAATCTATAACTCGGTTAACGCGAACAAATATAACACGAACTCGGAATTTTCCGGCCCCTTCGATTTCGTGTTAACAAGGGTTTACTGTATTTACAAACTTTCCTATTTTCTTACGGAAACGATATCATATTTCAGCCTGCAAATTTCACGAGAAAATCTTAGTACAGTTATTATAGTAAACTCGTATACGTTAAGGATTCAAAACCTGAAAGTTGTACAGAACTTAAAGTTTCCGTTCATTTCTAATGCAGTAAGGGTTAATTTACAAGTTAGTTTGTTCATTTACATGTCAGAACTAAGGTTTTCTTCATGCCTACATTAGGGGGACGCATTCATTTCGACATGAATTTGTGCATTATATTGTTTTGGGAGGGTTTGGTGTAGGTGGCGGGGAGAGATTTTACCACGCGGGTTAAAATTTGACGTTTTAGCAGCTGACAGGGGATAGTAAATGCACCTATAGGTTATCGAATAATAGTATATTATCCAACGACGCTATAATGACTGCTATTATAATTACAACACTTGTTCGCTTCGCTGGCTTGTGCTGTAACTTTCATCCGATGGAATAATAGGCATTACAGCGAGTTGAATACTATACTTTATCTATGACTAAACTAAATTAAAAAAGCACAATTTCGTGATAATATTAATTTTCAACAAAGTGTTGGTATAATTGATAAATTGAATGAATGGAATTAATGAATTTAATGAAATGTTAGCATTATTAGTACTATTATTTTCACTAGTATTGATTTCATTACGAATCGCAGTAGAGTTCGAGGTGAAAGTTTTGGTGTTGTACGTACACTTGCCTTGAAATAGTGTTGGCTGCAGCCAACTTATTTTGTAAGGACCGATCTATGTATCGTTCAGCGACCTGGGTGGATTTCCAGCTACCATGACGTTTCAGACCCCCGTCAATATCTCCGCACCCGTCAATGTACAAAGTAGCTGAAGATCTGCGATAGCAATGGCCTGTATATTAATTTGGATTTGGTAGTTTTAAATGCATTTCTATTTGCTCTCCTATTATTGCAAATTTGTTTTTCCTGATTCGTTGTATGGTGCATTTAGATTTTTGATAATTTAGAAAAAACGAATTTATAACTACATGGAATGGGCGAAGATTCATATATTTTTTCACAATATTATAAAAATGATTACTGATGGTAAATGTTCTCGCCACTTTAGTTTTTGTTTTAGGTACAGTTATTATTAATATTGTACAGAGATCTTTCACATCGTGGATTGCCTTTTCATAGAATTCATTAGAACGACAGGCACCCATAATGCTATTAATTAAAATATTTGCAATCTTTGATAATTTTAGCTTGTGCAAAAGATAAATTTCATCAGGTGCTGTAGCAATGAATTGTTTTATTCCTTCGGGTTTTAATGTTTTCGATTGTTTCGGCTTGTAGCCTTCTGATCTTCTTTTTAAAGGGGAACAAAGTTTGCAATATTTTTCAATGTTCACATCGTGATTTATTACCAGAATAGTTCTCAACATGGAGTAGAATGACCACATTAAAGAGGTTTTGTATTTTTCGCTTGTCAGCAAAATAAGATATTTTAATAATACGTTTTGCCAGAATGAAATTGTCTGTTTTTGATTACGCCAATCCATACATTTTTGGTACGCGTTGTCGTAAAAACGTTTTGACTTCTCTGGTAGTAATGTGGATGATGTTGCTTGTGCTTTTGCAATAATGTATGGTGGTGTACATGAAATTTCAACTTCGTGATCACTTTCCATCATAAAATGGCACAAAAAACGAACACAACTGACCTTTCGCAACTATTCAGTTTACACAAAACGCATACAAAGCCAAATATTATTATTAGATTTTTATCTATTAGTTCTGGTCACGTAGACGTTGATCGCTTACATGCTTACAATAATGATGAATGTGGGAGAGCGCTTTCGCGAGATCTACTGATCGAAAAGTATTAATTATTATCCGACTAGTCCATAATACAATAGAACAAGAAACTATTTATCTACTAGGAAGGGATTAGTCTCCAAACGAGCTTGGGCGTGAAATTATACTATAACTATAATTTGACTTTTACAGAATTAATAACCTGGAATCCGTAATAGCCATAAGTACTAATAATTTAAAAGTAACCAATGTACAAAACAAACAAATATAGGTATAGTTCGGCAAAAGATTTAGTGTGGTTATGACTTTACGCTTTAAGTAGTTTACAATGGACCCTTAGTACACAATGAAAATTCAAGGAGCGGCGTGTGCCTGTAAATTATAAATTTGCTTATCTGCAGATCTATATGTAAATTTACACAGGGTGGTATTAGGGAAATTTTCCCATTTAAACAATTATTTGTTTGTTGTTTAAATGTAATTATATTATTTAAAATTTTCTACACATGAGATAACTATTATTAAAGCGCCCGGGGCCACGTCTGTTGATAGTGTAAATACAAGGGAGTGCCAAATTGGTCACACAAATTACAGATCATAAGAAGTGGTTTGCCTACTGGCTTAGAGTTCACGGTATCATGATTAGTTAGCTAACTATTAAAACTATTAACTATTAAAGATTATCTTGTTTAGACTCATTTGTTATATTATGTACGAAAAATTTAATATATTGTAATACACCCTTGAACGAAGTTGTTTAGCCTCGGCACGTGCCGCCCATTACATTTACCTAATCCATTTAGGTCCGGTTGTAAAATATTTAAAGCGTGACGTTATAAACGCACTAAATCTTTTGCCGTTCTATACGTAATTTAAATATGTGTATTATTCTAAAATATCACGTCCATATATTCTTAGTTTCTTTTGTTACATTTCTAAGAATATAATCAAAATAGTGGTCAGTTCCAACAAACGGTTTCAAATTGATTAATTGTGATCACTACAACTAGGAATTGGTTATTATAGACGGAAGAAACATCTTGAAATGTTGAAGAAACTGCCAAATTTCAATTTCATGGAAGTTCGCACAAAAATACAATAGAGAGCAGTTTACTTTACCATTAAAAAGTATACTGCTACATTTTAATTAATCAATGTCATTTCACTAAATAATTAAAACAATCGTTGCTGTAACTACAATAATTGTCAGTATCATTAAACTTAATAGACGTTGGTGAAAACAGCCGCTATGCAATTAGTTTAAGAAAAAAAAATAAACCAAAGATACTAGATTCAAGTTTTAAATCATTTATCTTCATATACAACAATTAGTGCCTCGAGACTTTTCTTCTTATTTTTCACTTCTGTAATAAATGATTCTCTGTCACTATTTTCCTCCAAGATTTATTAGTGTTATCGCAGGACATTTATTGCTTGACATTTCTTACGTCGATTTATAATGATTTTATCTTTCACATAACAGTTTAATAAGAGTTTAATATATAGGCTGTCCCAGAAATGGAAACCGAAGTTTTAATCGTCGATTCTTCTTTAAAAATGGACTCGAATCGCCGAAGAAAAATGTTTCCACTTTAAGTAAATTTTGAGTTATTGCTAAATAAAGTCCAGCAATCCAGTAAATGAACTATTAGTAATCATAGTTACTGTAATGTATCGAGGGGTTAAGGTAGACTTCTACAGTTGAGGCACGGACATTGCAATTGAGGTGAAGCCGAAAGCGTAACCGTATCGAAATTATTGTAATATTACTTTGCTTCCGTTTTAAATCATTTAACAATATGTCAATTCTAACTTATTTAATTTAATTACATGATCCAAGACAGTAAAGTACAATTTTTCTTTCTTCATCTATCTACTAAAATCTTATATGTATCCATCTTTATCTAACACTCCACTGTAAATACTTGCAATGTGAGTAGATTTAAGTAGGTTAATGTAAACTAAGCAGTTATATCGTATAAAGATATACATGCCGAATTCAACAGAGTCCATTGTTAAGTTTAATATTAAAATATAAATTATTTGTAGACATTCAACATTACATATTTGTCTTTTTCTCTCTAATGCAAATATTCCAATTTTTTTCTAACCAGACCTGTAATATATTCACAATCAGTTAGTAACATACAACTTTTCTAACCCCGTAAAAGTTAGAAAGTGAGCAATTTAATGAATACACTTCAGCCGGTCAGAAATAGTAAAAAAGGAATCAGTAATGAGGCGTAATCGGTCAGAAATGAAACCATTTCCAACCTGTGATGGCGTTACTATCGATTTGAACTATAAATGTCAAATTAAAGATCCTAGAGTATGCAGCCAACTTCTCTCACGCGCATGGACGGTGAACGCAATCAATTATTTATTAATTATTAAGCATAGGTAAAGGCAACACAACATGTTTTATTAAATGATTGATTGCGAATAAAATAGTATACAAACCTCGACAAAAGTATCATTCCTGTGTCTCGACAACTAGTTCACCTCAAGGCTTTGCCTTTCGGTAAACTATACTTATCTGGACAGGAATGGAATACTTTCCACCTCGGTATGTAATATACTATTTTCCACTACTAGCCATACAGCATATCATTTTGATTTATATTAGAAGCCGTAAATTTTAGTTTCACTACCGTTTGTTCAATGACAGGTAAGTATTTTTTTTGTTATTGAGCGCTGGTCAATACCGAACAAATTTACATCTTTTGGCGATTCTATTACAATTTTAGAAAGAAAATACTTCTAGAGCAATTTGCTATAATAAGCAAATACAATTTATTGGGATTTTATATATTAAAATCGTTGTTTTAACTAAATTAATGTATGTAAAAACTGACCTACATTTGAATGTCAATTTTGTCAAAAGTGTTTTAACAGTTCTTTCGTAAACATTCCCTTAAATGTCAAAATTACAAAAGGTGGAATTTAATATGTATATTTATACAATACACCATCTGCAAAGATTTCACCTTTGTGGCAAATCTTATTTTCATTAACGTTTCTTTACTTTTAAGTAAATGATCGACAATTTTTCAAATTTTTAGCAGTGTAAATACAATTTATACCTTCACTCATTATTTTTGCAAAGCATCTTCAAAAAATTTGTGGAACGAGTCCACAAAACTATAGATTTAACTTTTATGCCAAGAAATAACATATGAGGAGTTGAAATGAAACCCGTGTTAAATGCCTTTTCATACATTTTAAGATATTCAATTTTTTCTCTAATGCGTACAGAATTTTAGTTCAATAATTTTGTAAAAAATTAAGAAAATTTTTTGGCATCAATATAATGTACCTGCGAAATATTAGTGCGTACGCATTAGAGAAAAAATTGAATATTTTAAAATGTATGAAAAAGCATTGAACACGGTTTTCATTTTAACTCCTCATAACTGCCGCGCCGTGGGAACAAAAATTATATTTTTCTTGATAATTTGCAATAAAAAATATTTTAAATTCAAATATTACTACATAGTAAGAAAAAATTATATTCACCACGGTGGCGCGCGTTTTAGTATCTAAACGCGGCCCTCAGGTTATAAACATACACTTCTCCACCTCAATGTACCTATAATATATTATTGCAAGTCTTAGAACCGTATTTTGTTTAAATAACAATTAATTACATTCGGTTTTTAAGGACGGCATTCAGTGCATGTTTTCATCTACGTTGTAGTACGTCAACTTCCAATTAACCCTCTCGGTCATTGTGCTCTCAATTGAGAACAACCTATATTAATTTTTTCTATCAAACTCAGCCTCTTTTACCTTTCTATCACACCATGATCGGTTATGAACCTCCTATTCTTTCAATTGAGTGCATGTTTTACCATTCATGACAATTATAAACTCATTTAAAATATGTTCCTAAAGTTGCGCTGGGACTGGGCTATGACAGGCTGTGTACAGCTCTATTTTTTTTTTTTTTGCTTAGGTATGTATTGGTTGACAATCGATTTCAAAATCGCATTTTCGTATACAGGTTGTATTATATTAAGTGTTCACCATTGGTAACTTTATTATTATTGGAGTTGCAAAGTCGGTTAAATTAGCAAGGAATTAGTGTTTTTTCCGCTGATTACCGTTATGAAACCAAAAAAACAATCGAACGTCAACTGTTCGAGATATTCACGAAAATAACATTTTTTTAAATGGAATGCCCTATCCTTTTTTGCATATTTTGAAAGAATTTTTAATTTTGAGTGAAAAAGTCTTAATGCACTATTACGATTAAATTAACTACCGAGAAGTTACAAGCAATTGAATTTTTTATTTCAACTAATTACAAAAATCACGTAGGCACTGAAACAATTGAAAATTGTAATTATTAAAACGTCAAAAACAATTGAATGAATGTGTTAGTTAATATTTTCATCAAACATTAACGTGGTATATTCAACATTTATTACTTTTGGTGTGATTTAGTAACAGCTGTGTTCAATTTTGGTTTCCGACATGGCATTTTCACATTTAGAAAAATGTGACATGCTAGAAGCATATCTTATGTGCGGCAAGAACTCGGCGAGAGCTCGAGATTATTAGGTACCAGCAGCAGTACCCGCTTCGATTGCAACCAATTCAACAGTATTTTCTGAGACTGTATAGAAAGTTTAGGAGTAACGAAACAGTGTTTCAAAAGGGAAGAGAAAAGAAAAAATTTGTAATTTCTGAACAAGTCGAAATTAATGGAATTGCGTATTTTGAGGCATATCCCAGAAATTCAATACGAGATATTTCAAGGGAGTTAAATTTAAGTTTGAACAGCATTGAAAGGATTTTAAAGAAACATAAGATGGTTCCTTATCATTATCACCCGGTGCAAACGTTACTTCCAGGCGATTTAAATCGAAGATTAACTTTGTGCAACTGGTATTTAAGTTACTACCAACGACACTTCAATAGCGAGTTTCATTTTCTGTGGACCGATGAATCGAACTTCTCAAATTCTGGAATGTACAACAGAAAAACGAATCATTATTTGGCCCGCGAAAATCCATTGCAAGTACACCCTATAAATCCACAAATGCGGTTCAGTCTAAATGTGTGGTGTGGAATTGTAGGTTCAAAAATTATTGGACCATTTTTTTACCGTGGTAATTTGACTGGAGTGAGATACGTAGAATTTATGAACACTGTCCGGCATAACTGTTTGGATGAAATGGATTTAATTTCAAGACAATACATCCATTTCCAACAGGATGGAGCACCGGCCCATAATTATCACGGAACAACCAATTTGTTAAACAGATTATTCATTGATAAATGGATAGGAACTAATGGGCCCGTGCGTTGGCCACCATGTTCGCCAGATTTAACCCCCATGGATTTTTTTTCTGTGGGGGTATGTGAAAAATTTAGTTTACAGGGAGAGATATGCAACAGTTAATGAATTGGAGAATAAAATTTTAACAATAATTAATGTATTGGATGGTAGAAAAATTTTGAAAGTAGCGCGGTGTGTTCAAAAAAGAGCCCAAAAATGTGTTGAACAAGACGGTGACATTTTCGAACATTTATTATAATGTCTTGGTCATGCAATATGTTTTTCTAAATTTCTATTCTCAGTTTGTCGTGGAAGAAATGTTTCAATAAATACCATTTTCAATTGTTTCAGTGCCTACGTGATTTTTGTAATTAATTGAAATAAAAAATTCAATTGCTTGTAACTTCTCGGTAGTTAATTTAATCGTAATAGTGCATTAAGACTTTTTCACTCAAAATTAAACATTCTTTCAAAATATGCAAAAAAGGATAGGGCATTCCATTTAAAAAAATGTTATTTTCGTGAATATCTCGAACAGTTGACGTTCGATTGTTTTTTTGGTTTCATAATGGTAATCAGCGGAAAAAACACTAATTCTTTGCTAATTTAACCGACTTTGCAACTCCAATAATAACAAAGTTACCAATGGTGAACACTTAATATAATACAACCTGCATACAAACAGAGTAGTTTTTGTTAGAAACAATTATATTTTTTTTTATGTATTTTGTGTTTGTGTTTTACTTCATTAGTTCAATTGAGGACAAAATACAGTGCTCAAACGAAACATTTTGATAATGTGGAACTTACCAAAAATTTTGAAAAAAATAATATTTACGTTGTAGTAAATTTCAGATTTTTATCTTTAAAGGTGTTAATTCGTGACCGAGAAGGTTAAGAAATCGGCCATTCATTTCACTGTACATATATTAGAAATCATTGAATATATAATTTTTTTCATGGTAAGAAAGAATTTTCTTAAAGAGAAAGATTTAGGGTTTAAGATTTAAGGAGACAGCAGGTGTAAATGAAATAAGTACATTAATTTTAACTGCTAATAGAACTCTTCAAGACCAACAACTTTTCCTAATAACTTTGTTTTGAAAACGTTTTTGTTTTTGAGTTAAAATTATTTTAAAATCTGACACAATTTTCTTACACGCCACTGGAAGCGAAGTTACCTAATCAACAAGATTACCTTATGGAACGGTTACCATTAGTTGCCACTATTATTGTCGATTTTAAACAATAAACCAATGAACACCAAAAAAAAGTTTTATTTCAAATTTATTTTTAAACATTGACGCGAGAATTGCGCTAACGAAAATAAAAGAAAACGATCATAAAAATTGTTCAAAGTGTCCACCGTTGTTTTGTACAAATGCTTGAAGACGCCGACGAAGTGTTTCTTCTACCCTTTGTAACATGGCTCTGTTGTTACGAATCATTGCAGCACCAAGTTCCACCCGTTCTTGCAACATTTCGATGGTATCAAATGATATAGAGTATACTAAATCCTTCATGTACCCCCACAAAAAGAAGTCGCAAGGGTTCAAGTCCGGCGTTGGGGCAGGCCAGGGTACAGGACTGCTTCGTCCTATTCAACGAGCACTTTTCGAACATGATAAGGATACAATTGCTGTTCTTTTAGTATTTTCCAAATTGTAGCATGCGATACTCCATGTGGCAGTGCTAGCCTTCTTGTGCTGAACCCAGGTCGAACCTCGCCACTGTTCAGAACAGCCTCCTCAATGTTTGCAACTTGAGCTGGACGCTGCCGACCACGATCGTAAGCTGCAGGCTGAAAAGATTCGTGATCTCGAAGATGCTGCACCACATTTACAAATATGCGAATATTCCGAAGACGACGGTTCGGAAATCGGTTCAAGTAAATTCTTCGAGGTAAGGCTGCATTCCCTTGGCTCTCACCATAGGTTAATACAATATCAGTAAATTCGTTAATGGTAAATCTAGACACTTTTTCAGATTTCACTTGACAGAAGTGACAAATTAATTTTCAATAATAAAAAGTCATTATTTTTCTTTGTTGCAGCATTTCATAGAAGGCTCGTCAATTTGTGGGGTGGGAAAATGGTTTTAAAAAATGTGATTTCGAAAAAATGGTACATAAAAAAAGGGCTTATCTCGACGAGTTCTACTACTGGTAAAAATTAATGTACTCATTTCGTTTACACCTTGTATATAGAGTCATTTAAAAATAAAATTTTTGACGGGACGTTATGAAGTATCTAACGTAGAACTCACCTCATCCGTGTTATAAAGACAGGAGCAAGTTCCAGTTGAGTAGTGAATCCCAAATCGGTAGATCGTATTTCCTCCCATCGAGAATATTTGACCAAGAAACAGGATGGCGATGGTACATCTATAACCAAATTTGATATACATGATTATGAAAAAAACAAAATCTTCTGTGGCAGAAAAATTTAGTATAACTCATTTACTTTATTGTTTAACGAAAAATTGTTTTGTTGGGGGGTAGTAGATAGTCTACACGGGTTCTGGGGCAGCCGCGAATTAAATTGATTCGCGGATTTGATTCTCGGATTGATCGACACCATCTTTAATCCTTTAATCGAAGATGTAATTAGACCCCTTTAATCACAGATGTAATTACCCTAATTACCGCGTAATTGATCTGATTACAATTGATCGGATTGCACTAATTATAACCCTTTAATCACAAATGTAATTGTCCTAATTACCGCGCAATTGATCTGATTATAACCCTTTAATCAAAGGATTATTCTAATTACGATGTCAGGCGTCTGCACTCCTGCGCATCATCTATCTCGCTCTTACACACATGGTTGAACACTCCATCTCTCTCAGACACATTGCATAAGCGTACGGACAGGAATTTTCTTGTTTGGCGCCGCACACCCGAGGCTGCTCCACCCCCGCGCACCATCCATCTCCCTCTTACACATGGTTGAACACTCCATCTCCCTCCTACACATGGTTGAACGCTCCATCTCCCTCTTACACACATGGTTGAACACTCCATCTCCCTCGCGCGCATTGCATAATCGTACGAACAGGAATTTCCCCGCCAGGCATGACTGACGTCACACTATTGATAATCAGAACTTCCCGCTCAAGTTGTGAAATTTTTAAGTGAAAAAAATGTTTTGCCATAAGCGAGTTTCGAACCCCAATCTCGGGGCTACAGCAGGCAGTCCATTACCTCTGAGCCGGCAAGCAGCCCTACTTAGCGTGTATTCAGATGTTATATAAGGAGCGAGAACACTTTGTAAAAGTAAAAAACAACATAATTTCTTTTAATTTGTATATTTATATAACTATTTGTAAAATATAAAAAATAATTGAACTTATTTAAAATACATGCTTTTCCATACAAGTGTTTTATAATACATCGGTGGGAGATGTGCGAAAAATAAAATGATTTTAATTGTTTAATTTTAAATAGAATATGCAAACTACGTTCTTTATGCGTAATTTTACAAGCTCGGAGATGTCTAGAAATACGCGTCTTTGCAAGCTCTGGCGAATGCATGAATTGGGAGATGTTTGAAAAAATAAACCAGGATAATTTTACAATGTTTTTATTCGTACATACATAAAAATCATATAAATTTACAATAATCGCAATTTTTAATCATCGGTGGAGGTCCATCGATTTCGGTTCCGCCACAAGTGTTGTAATGGGTTAAACATCTTCGGCAATCGGCGACATCCTTATCCAATTGGAACTTTAGAGGTAATTTATCCCAGATGAAATGGATGCTATGTGTCATGCCGCCGCCATACCTAACAAAGAAGCAGCGGAAGGCCTGGAGGACCCAGCGTAGAGATGCCGCCGCTGCTGCGATGTTGACGGCGCCGAAAAATATAGTTGTGAAAAAGTGGGTTTAAATAAATTATATTAGCGCGACTTATTATTTTAATAAAAATTTGATATGTATGTTGCGTTCAATCAATTTCATAAGCCCCCAGACACATCCCGACAATTTTGATTAAAGCACAAACTTTTGCACGAAATATAAAATGTTCATTTAAATCATTCATGGGGCGCTTTCCACTATTTAAGATCTGTTTAAAATTTTGCGTGTTTCAAATTTCAAGTCTGAACCCATAGTTTAAAACATACTTCGACACACACTTATTTTTCAATAATGCAGCAACAACTTATAATAGAAAATGTTGAATAAACTTTAAATCCGATTTTCAAATTTCAAACAGCGGGCTAGGATTTGATGAATCATTTAATTCACGGTCTGATTGGGTTGAAGTATTATAAAACACTTATATGGAAAAAGCATGTATTTTAAATAAATTCAATTATTGAAAATATGCAAATTAAAAGAAATTATTTTTTCACAATCAAAATTACATATAAGAAAATCATGCGAGTAAATTACGTGTTTTAATCAAATATTCAGATCAATTTACAGACAATATTGACAACACTTATAGAATAAAGAAATAATATTTACAGCTAAAATAATATGTACAATCTTAAAATACTTATTATCAGTAGTTTATAAAATACATACTTATTATTCAGTGCTTAAATAATTAAAATAAACTTAAATTATGTGCAACACACACTTCAGTCCACATCCATAGTGTCATTTCGCACCAGTTTGTAATGGCCCCAGGGCAATGTATCGGTTGTGTTCTGTTGCAGACAGCGCTTATTGTCATGGGGACTAAGGGCCAATTTAAATTCTCGCACCGTTTGCACCGAGTGACACACTGATCTAAAGCGATGTTGGGTCCGGCAGGCGGTTGAACTTTCACGCAGACACTTGACATAATCATCGAATGTTATTGTGTTCCTAACCACAGCGCCACTCACCCCTTTGGCTTTTTTTACACGGTCTGCACCCTCCACGCGCATAGAATACATTTTACTGCGCAGTCCCACAAACTCGGTTACAATCTGCCCGTTGCATTCATCCTTCATCAAACCGACCACCTTTTTGTTGACCTGGGGCATGTTGAATTGATTTTCAACAGGATAGTCGGAGGTGTCGAATAGGTGTATGTCACGTCGCATCACCTCGTAAACATCTGGGCTGCGCAGCTCATAGATAAGGCTGTCTGTATCAGTGTATAAAAGCTTGCATCGTCCGGAAAACTCCCGCACTATGTAATCATAGTGGAAGGCGTAGACGCATGTCTTGTATATATCCAGAACACAAAACCCAACGTATGTCGGCTTATTCATCATTACCTCAGTTTGTGCCAACTGAATCGCAACAAGATCCTCGGCGAAAATTGAGTGGCTGTGGAAGTTTGGTCGGGATATCAGAGCTTCAGCGCCATACCGGCCGCTCCACTTCGTAACCAATTTTACATCAACCCGCTTGCGCACGTTTTCCATGGTCTTTCCAAACACCGCATTATTCATGAGCTTGAAAAGATTCTTTTCAAACTCATTGCGGGCTTCTTTACGCTTGCTGCTGTTAAGGTCGATATAACCCTTTAACCACGGCGACTGGTTAAAACTGAGGATGCGGCGAATTTGCGTGATGCGCAAGCCACATTTCACAGCCTGTTGTAAATTACGATAGTGAATCACATACCGCAATTTTGGTGACAGGGTGGCGAGAAGTTTGTGCTCCTTCGATCCAGGTGGTGCTGCCTGTTCCGGACACAGGGGCAGATCTTGGTGCGCGTCATGAAGTTCCTCCGGATATGTCAAATCCACTTCAAGAATGTAGCCGATTGGTGAGTCATCAGGGACATCCCAGCTGACGGCAGGATCGGCCCACTTGAAGCCACCTGTTGGGAGATGTTGCGACATGGCCCAACCGTATAAGTTATTGACATCAAAATACATTATGTACGTTGAGGGATTATTCGGATTGAACGTTTGCATGTGTTTGTTGTTCGCGCGAGCATAACGGTTGCTGCACTGACTCAGGCCGCCTCTGATCCCACGTTCAACAAACATTAGCATATCGATATCTGTAAACAGTTCCAACTCGATCTCTGTATACTTTAACATTGCACTCCAGGTGAAGCCCGGAAGTGTGTAATAGTGTGCAGGGTCAAGTTGGTATGACTGCAAGCAGCTGTTTCGAAAGTTTTCGAAAACATCTGCAAGCAAGAGCACGTCTGTTTTCAGATACAAATCCGAATAATCACCCAAAGATGTAATGCCGAATTGCACCCATACTGATTTGGCGTGTTCATAATCTGCGTCGGTTATATTGCCCCCTGTTAGATTGCTGAAAAATTGTGCCTTCTCAGGCAATTCGGGGGCCTCAAGCTTTTCCCAGCAATCTAAGAACTCGTAGGGGAACACACCCTTCCGCCTCAGCAAAGATAAATCGGCATCAGTTAAATTTTGAAATTGTTGTGGTAAAATTTTGAGAGCTGGCATATAAGATGCCAGCTTGTCTAAAGAAGAGGACATGAATTTAAAAGAGTCGATAAATCTGAAGGAAATATCGCTCCCATCAATATTTTTAGTAAATGAAATGTACCGTTCTTTATTCTGAGGTAGCAGGTTAATGCGCCCGGGGAAACACATAGCAACATCCTTGATGAGGAAATGCGAGTCGTACCCACACAGATTATGAAATACAACGGGAATTGCACGCGAATCTTGATAATTTAGGTTGCAGGCGTTATGCGCAGCACCTCGATAATTACCGGTGAAATGGCAGTGGTCTCGTACTCGTTCGACGCCGAGGGGCTTTTCACAGATGTGACATGTGGTGGCTTCGATGAATTGACGTTGTTGGTCAGGCGTGAGTTGAGTCATAGGAACGGGTGTTTCGTATGCAGACTCCAAGTCCTGGGCTAACCGCCTTAGTTCGGTGGCAAACCATTTAGCCGGCTCCACACCACGATAACTGCGATAGTATGATCTTGAGTCGTCATAGCTGCAGGATATATAGTAACCAATGCTAAATGGTTCGTGTACTTGAACCACATTGGTTTTATTAGCCTGATTCTAGAAAATAAAAATAATTAAAATCAATTTACAATTCGTTTATGTAAACTTACCGGATCAGGGGTCACACGTTTCAAGATACACTCGAAATCAGCGTATACGATGAATGGTACCCGTTCCTTGTGGCTCTGGTTTTTGAATTTGATAATGTTGTTTGTGCTCGAAGGCAGATTAACTCGGCACTTATTAATCTGCCTGCAATCGAGAAGGTGGCTGCCCAGTTTTGCATCAGTGTTGAAATAGTGCAGACATCGATCACAAATATATTTCTTCATTTTATCCTTTGACAGCTGACTGCCGACGAGACGCGACAGGTCTTTGATCCACACATAATGGAATGTTAGTGGTTCATCATCATCATCGGCACATTCAATTTGTTCATCATCATCAATGTAACTACTTTGGATGAGGAGTAAATTGATGTGGACATCCTTCTTATTCATAGTGATATGTGTGGGCGAGACTGAAAACGCCGCCTTCTTCTTATGCAGAATGTATACGTTTATTGACACATCATTCTGACGTTCAAATTTTGGTATCGCTCGCGGCATTACGGGGAACTCAATTCCTGTGAAATTGAGCTCGTTTGCAAACCGTGTATAGTTGCCAACACGGCGAGGTGTATTGCCGTGAGCTACTGGGTGTAGCGCCGAGAGCAGTGCCCACTTGAAACACTCGTTGTCTGCATTTTGAACATTGATGCATGCGTGCTTCCGTTTGATCGGTCCTGGTAGATCAAGGTATGACCCAGCACGCATTGGATTGTATTTGTTTATATTTACAGTTAAATTTACGATTCGGCGCAAAGTCCAGCCCGATCCGCGTCCTTGGAACTCTTCCATTTTCCTTCGTGTGGGGTTTGCAACACTGTCTTCAAACCAGACTGTTAAATCAGTTGTTGCACAGATCGCCACATTCCTAGTTGCAAATGTTTTAACTTCCCGCATTTCACCTTCGTTGGTGTTAACACTGTATTCCGACGCTAACACGGTGTTAACTTTAATGTTCCCGTGTTTTGTGATTGCGTTTTTAACACGCACCTTTGTTAGCATCATGGCGTCTGATAGGAATGCATCAATGTCTACATGAGTTAAATTCATCACTGCGCCGGTCCGAATTCGATTCTGGAACGATGAATTTATATCAGACCACATGACGCGCTCCGATCGTTTCGTATTGCGCACGTGGCCGCCGCCCAGGCGTCGTTGTAAAATTTTCAACCGCATCATTTCGCTCTTGACCATGGTGATTTCGGATATGATGCTGTTCTTCTCACCAACGGTGCCATGGCTATTTCGCATAAGTGCGTACAGAGTTCGAACATGTTTTTGAGCCTCGGACAAAAAGAACTCGATTCTAGCAGTATCATCAGGAGTGATTACATTTATAACCTCCCGCAAAATGGCGGACATCGTGCGATTCGGATTCATTTTATCTACATGCATACCCAAACAGATTAAAAATTGAATTGCAATGCAAAGTTTCCTTACCGAAAGCGTCTGTAAAATTGGATGCGAAAAATGGCCGACTGGCGTTGCAACACGTTGGTTCACAGCAGTTAAGTTTTGGAAACAAAAAAACACTCACGTACAGTTGAAGCAAACACTGTTGTACTGCGTTTTATAAATAAAACAATCGATGCACACACTGTTGTACTACGTTTTTGAAAAATCACTCGATAATACGTCAATATTGTGAGATCAATGGCGACAAAGTGGCTGAGGAATGCGCGTGATGTCGGTTTTACTGAGCGGACGTTGGGGGTGTAAGCCGCTTTTACAAGGGTGCACGCCCTTGTAAAAATCGTGTGCCTATTATATCAAATGAATACATGTTTAAGTATGAGCTGCGCTAGCTTTGTGGTAGGGGCTTTGGTTTTCAACTCGAGGACTCAAGTTCAAACTCCGACCCATGCGAAACATTTTTTTCACTTAAAAATTTCGCAACTTTACACATTGGAAGATGTTATGGTTGATTACTGCATGGCATAGAATTCAGCAGAACATGTTTTACAAACATTTTAGATGGATTGCATGATGTGTTTAAACAAACCATATTTCCCAGTGTTCAAGCTGTGTGTGTGTGTGACAAGCATGCATAAATTTGTTTAACTTGTAAATCGCCAATTTATGGGCGCTGTGAATTGAAGCAACAATTGTATGTATAGAATTCATTGGAATGCTATTTAAAGGTTTTTTTACATGCATTTAGATATATTGCAAAGGCATGTTTAAACTGTGCGTAACATGTATCCCTAAATTCATTTAACTTGTAAATCACAGCGTCTTAAAGTTTTACAACCACATCGAATTGCAATTGTGCGTTGAAGTCTGACATTGTATGTTTAAAGTTTTTCTAGATGATTTAATATGGTTGAAATTTTAATATGATGTAGTTCACTAATTGGGGAATATAATAATATAAGTTTGCTGGACAGAAATTCGACTGTTTTAATTAGAAGCTGAGCTGATTTAGGTTGCACCGTAAAATTGCTTGGTGAAAAAAAAAATTACTTTGAATTTGGCTAAGTTTGTAGCAGCATGCAATTCTAAACGCGTCTGAGCTTGTAAAATTACGCATAAACAACACAGTTACACAGTACATTTTTTTTATTTAAATCATTTTACATTTTTTTATTTAGACATTAAACAATATTACATTTTTAAATCATAGCACTGTCTATGGCTTGGGAAAAAATTCAATTTGATTATATTGTCCGCCAATATAGCGCATATGGATGGCCCCATTTGTTGAATTTAAGATTGCTTCGTCACCTCCAATTATTTCAGCCATCCTCGGCGGTAAGAATATCGCACAATCCATTAAATCCGCCATTATTCTAACACCATATCTCGTCTGCACTTTGCGGAATTTGATTATCGGGTATGTCGCACCGACTTCGAGTTGACTCAACTTTCGCAGTGGTAGTTGATGCTACACATTCAGAAATAAAATTGTAAAAATATGCATAATAATGTTTTTGAAAATAACTCACCAACATGGCAACATTATTTAACTTAGTTAAATCCATAGTTTGAATGTGCTTGGTAAAAATAGTTGATTGCAGGTTGTAACACGTTTTTTTTTTTTTGGCGAGCAACACGTCAATATCGGACAATGGTTTAGGACGAAAGGACTCGGTTTATTGCGGCTCTCGTGTACGTCGGCTTTGCGCATGGGCGTTCAATCTGGCACCTGTTGACCGAATTCACGAGCATGCCACTTTACAAAACGCTTTCTGTAATACCGTCCATCTGTCAGTTAAAGATTTCTACTTTACAGGGGTGCGCGCTCCTTATATAACATCTGAATACATGCTTAAGTAAGGATGCTTGCCGGCTCAGCGGTAATGGACTGCCTGCTGTAGCCCCGAGATTGGGGTTCGAAACTCGCTTATGGCAAAACATTTTTTCACTTAAAAATTTCACAACTTGAGCGGGAAGTTCAATAGTGTGACGTCAGACATGCCTGGCGGGGAAATTCCTATTCGTACGATTATGCAATGCGCCCGAGGGAGATGGAGTGTTCAACCATGTGTAAGAGGGGGATGGAGCGTTCAACCATGTGTAGGAGGGAGATGGAGTGTTCAACCATGTGTAAGAGGGGGATGGAGCGTTCAACCATGTGTAGGAGGGTGATGGAGTGTTCAACCATGTGTAAGAGGGAGATGGATGGTGCGCAGGAGTGCCGACGCCTCGGCTGTGCGGCGCCAAACAAGAAAATTCCTGTCCGTACGCTTATGCAATGTGTCTGAGAGAGATGGAGTGTTCAACCATGTGTAAGAGGGAGATGGATGATGCGCAGGAGTGCAGACGCCTGACATCGTAATTAGAATAATCCTTTGATTAAAGGGTTGTAATCAGATCAATTGCGCGGTAATTAGGACAATTACATTTATGATTAAAGGGTTAAGATCAATTGCGCGGTAATTAGGACAATTACATTTGTGATTAAAGGGTTATAATTAGTGCAATCAGATCAATTGTAATCAGATCAATTACGCGGTAATTAGGGTAATTACATCTGTGATTAAAGGGGTCTAATTACATCTTCGATTAAAGGATTAAAGATGGTGTCGATCAATCCGAGAATCAAATCCGCGAATCAATTTAATTCGCGGCTGCCCCAGAACCCGTGTAGACTATCTACTGGGGGTTGTTGCGTATTACGAGCAAAACAAAAACATTTAAGAAAACACGTAAACATATTTATCTTCAGAGATCCAAGTTTTTAAATGACTTTTCTACATTATGTGCAACAAGTTGTCAACGTTTCAAGTGAGTATTTGTGATGCACAGATACTTTTAAAAATTAATTAATTTAAATCAACCAACTTCATAAGCGTTTGTAGGTTACGTTGATCTTTATTCGTCATCCCGTCAACTTCACATTTGTGAGCTAGTCGTTCGAAATCGGATGTCGTGGACAGGCGGTCGTCCTTAATGTACTTTTCTTTGCGCTTCAGGTGCGACAACTGATCGTTTGAAAATCAAAAATCATGACAAAAAATGACATTATATGGGTCCATAGCGGAGTGTTGGACCTTTTTCAATCTAGATGACATGTATTATTTTCTTGAATTGTCTAAGAAATAACGCTCACAACTCGTTCAAAACTATTATATCGAAGATAATCAGCCCTACTCTGTATCCCAGATGTTATTTTCAACATAACTTGTTAAGTTCAACTAAAAATAAAAACAAGAACCTTTAATCACAAAAAAATTTTATATAAAATAATATAAAATTACTCACATAGACGCGTTTCGGTGGCTATGCCACCATCTTCAGTACATCTACTACTTCAGTACTAGATGTACTGAAGATGGTGGCATAGCCACCGAAACGCGTCTATGTGAGTAATTTTATATTATTTTATATAAAATTTTTTTGTGATTAAAGGTTCTTGTTTTTATTTTCATTATCGACATCACAGGCTCCACTATATATATATTTTAAGTTCAACTAACATGCTGACCTTAACAGACAGCTTAACAGATTTGTCTTTATTACCTACCGCGTATCCCTCGGTTACATATTTTGTTCAGAAGAAAGTTAAAATATTTTTTTAACAGAAATCGTTCGGAACATTTCGTCAATTTTGCTCTCATATATGCGCTTCGCGTCGTTCGCTTCGCCTCGTTTCTCAAAATTCATTTTTCGCACGATAAGTGTCATTTTTGGAACTTGTAATGAAAATAACTATTTTTCACGACCGGGATTAGAAATCAATTTATCTGGCGTCAAAATCATAACAGAAGTAAAACATTTTGCCTCTAAAATGAAAATAGTGTCAAAAAAACCCTAAGGAGTTATTATTATATTTTGGCAGTTCACAATAAAAGTAAATCAAAGTAAAAACAGTAAACTGATTTATTGACATTAATAGTAAACAACACTGGAGCACAATTGTCAAAGTGAATATTAAGTGGAAAATCGCACAAAACTTTTTGACTCGAAGTTGGATTTATAGTTTTCTGGCTTGTATCACACATAGTCGAACTGTCACCTTGTAATACTTGGCTTGCAAAATTTGTTTTATTTTGCACCGATTCTTCTATATAGCTTTCAGCTACGGTGGTAGATTTTCACCCATCATGCCTTTTTATAGTCGTAATATCAGCTCCTGAATCTGCGAGCAGAGTGGCTGAACTTCCGCGCAGGCAGTGTCCAGTGTACATCGATGGGTTTGGTAAATTTAAATAAATTGCAATGATGCTTGGTATCTTACCAACGTGTTCTTTTGCAGAGATTGACTCGTACATTTTCCTGCTTTGTAAAATAAGAAAAAACGACGATGACTAACTTGAAGTGGCCGAAGTGCTGTATACTTCCCATATAAGTCAATAAAATATACCTTTTTCTCATTTTCAGTAAGCATAAAGGTTCGTGGTATTTTATTTTTTATGTTTGGTATTTCTATAATTAAAGATGAATTAGCGACTTCAATATCGTCGACTGTGATGGTTGTTAATTCGTGTGATCAACAGGCGCCCGCAACCTACAATAAATAAATAAAATTACAATTTAATACAGTTTTTTTTTTGTAGTTTTACCTTAATCATTAAATATTCATTGTCATTTGCTTCCGACAAAAATGTTTCTATCTGGTCTAGATTTTTTCGCTTGGTAGCCGTCCGAATTCCTTTTGAGCAATGCCATCAATTTTGGATACTTGCTTTCAACGGTCTAAATTAATACCCCGTATTGCAAAACAACATGAATACCTTTACTACATTTATAACTGCAATTACGGCTATTTGGACATATATAACTTATATACGCGTCCCAGAAATAACGTCATTAATTTTAACCCGTAGTAGAATTCCTCAAAACAAACATTTTTTCTATGTACCATTTTTTCGAAATCGCAATTTTGTTTTGGCATTTTACCCTCCCTGAAATTGACGAGTCGCCTTGATTTGATAAATCACTGACGGTGATCGTGAATATTAGTTTTTGCTGACTGCATAAAAAAATATCTACATTTTGTTAGTATGTTTCTTGTCCTGCTGCCGTCGAGGTATGTAGATAAGAGCATTATAAGTGTACGTCAAGCGGGTCTTGTGTAGGTACCATTACAGCCACCGAAATGTAAACGATTTTTTTTAACAACTTGATTTTTGCTTTGTATCATAGGCGTCCTAAAAAAACATCAGCCAAATGTCAATATTATTTTGTTTATGAAAAATATTTGCAAACGAACGTAAAAAATGCCACGACACCTTTCACGAGAGCAAACAAGTAGAGCCGTTGCAAAATTAGAAGAGAACTGGTCATTAGCTGCTGTAGCTGCAGATTTAAACGTAAGCAAAAGTTGCATCTTTCAATTGAAAAAACGTTGGCACGAAAACACACTGCAACGACCAGTTAGGGTAGAAATTGGAAGAGTATCTGAACCTCATGAAGATGAAGATTTGGTCAATTTTATCACACAGAATCCATTTTCGACAGCAGTAAAAGCTCGTGAGGAAACTCATTTTCCGGTTTCTGTTAGGACGTCAAGGCGTCGAATTAAACAGAGCGGCTTAAAGAATTACGCAGCTGCGAAGAAACCATTTTTGACTGACGCAAACAGAGCAAACCGACTACAATTTGCTAATCAGTTTTTAAATGCCGATGATGAATTTTGGAGTTCTGTAGTTTTTTCAGACGAAAAATGTTTCCAATCTTGTAATAAAGGAAAATTACGCGTTTATAGACCAGGAAAATCTAGATTTCATGAAAATTACCCACATGCGACTACAAATTCTAGTCGATTTTCGGTTAATTTTTGGAGATGAATAAGTGTTCATGGACCTGGAGTATGCTGGAAAATAGATCGACGTTTAACGGGCGAACACTATAGAGAAATATTGGAAAATGTTATGTTACCATCCGTGAGAACTACCTATCCCAACAATTTCGTTTTCCAACAGGCAAGAAAAATAATTTAATTTTTAGCTTAAAAATACATTTACAATTTTTTTTTCTTTTAAAGGACAATTGTCCCGTTCACACTGCAAGGATTGCAAGACAGTGGGTGGATGAAAATGAAATTAATTTACTACCTTGACCTTCCAAAAGTCCGGATCTAAATCCTATTGAAAATATCTGGGGATATATGACGAAAAAATTATATTCTGCGGATTTTCGGCCTAGAAATGCAGTGGAACTTCAGGACACTATTGAAAACGCTTGGGAGAACCTTATGGAGGAATATGACATGAGGAAACTAATTTTATCCATGAGAAGAACGCTAGAGCTTGTGATTGCAGCTAACGGCGCTGCTATACGTTATTGAAAAACTCCAAATTAAATTACTTTTCTTACCTGTTGAAAAATCGAATTGTTGATTAGCAAATTGTAGTCGGTTTGCGCTGTTTAATTCGACGTCCTGACGTTCTAACGGAACCCGGAAAATGATTTTCCTCACGAACAGTTACTGCTGTCAAAAATGGATTCTGCGTGATAAAAATTACCAAATCTTCATCTTCATGAGGTTCAGATACTCTTCCAATTCCTATCCTAACTGGCCGTTGCAGTCAATTTTTATGCCAACGTTTTTTCAATTGAAAAATGCAACTTTTGCTTACGTTTGAATCTGCAGGTAACGGCCAGTTGTCTTCTGATTTCGTAACTGCCCTACTTGTTTGCTCACAGAACTCCGAAATTCTTCATCGGCATTTAAAAATTGATTAGCAAAAATTGTTGATTTTCTAATTTTTGTAATAAACTTTTTTAACTAATTTGAATTTATTATTGCCTAATTTATTTGTTTTGATTTTGTAATGTTTAATTTATATATTACATATATTTTACAAAATAAAAACATTTGCCCCCTTTCACGAAAGTCACTGGATAAAGCCAGATTTAATATATGGAAAAATAGGGAAACTTGTGTCAGGTATCGTGCACATTTCGGTGGCCGCAATAGTACATCTTGATTCGCGGATTAAAGTGAACATTTTGTGAAAATGTCTGCATTTACGAATTATGAATACACGGATATTGTATTAGCGTATGGTGAAGCCACCGGAAATGCTGCCCAAGCCCGGATAATTTACATGCAGCAATTTCCAAATCGTCGCATCCCTAGTGTTCGTACATTTGCACGGGTTGTCCAGCATCTCCGGAATCACGGATCTTTTAAGGCTGCAGTCTGGGATCGTGGTAGACAACGTCCTGAACGCATTAAAAATGTTGAAGAAGCTGTTTTGGAAAGCGTGGAAGCTCGACCAGGGACTAGTATTTGAAGACTAGTACACCAACATGGAATATCCCGAAGTACGATTTGGAGAATACTAAAAGAACAACAATTATATCCGTATCATGTATGAAAAGTTCAGTTTTTGCAACTAGAGGATTTACCTCTCAGACGTCGATTTTGCGAATGGGTTCTTGCAAAAATAAACGAGCAACCCAATTTTTTATCCATTGTATTGACAACTGATGAGGCTGAATTTACTAGAGAAGGTATTTTAAATATGCATAACACACATGTCTGGCTAGACGAAAATCCTCATCCTGTAAGGGTCCGCAGTTTTTAGCAACAATTTTCCCTCAATATTTGGGCCGGAATTATAAATAGACGACTAATCGGACCTTACATTCTGCCACCACGGCTAAATGAAGAACAATACTTAAATTTTTTGAATAACCACCTTTTTGAATTATTGGAGAATTTGTCTCTACAACTTCGTGAAAATATGTGGTACTTGCATGATGGTGCCCCGTGTCATCATGCACGCATCGTGCAAAATTGGCTAAATAAAACGTTTCTTCAAACGATGGATAGGACGAACGGGCCCTGTAGCGTGGCCTGTCAGATCGCCAGACCTTAATCGGTGTGACTTCTTTTTATTGGGGTACATGAAGAGCTTGGTGTACTCAACCCAAATTGATACAATTGAAATTTTATGTGAACGGGTAGAAAATGTTGCCACAACAATCCGCAACAACAGACTCATGTTGGCCAGAGTGGCAGAATCTTTTCGTCGGCGTCTTCAAGTTTGTCTTGACAATAACGCCAGTCAATTTGAGCATTTATTGTGATTACTTTGTATTGTTGTTTCTTTCATTGGATATTCAAGGTATGTACGTTTTATAATAAATAATTTTTTTACTCACTTATTTAAATCACCCGCCGCACATCTAGTCTTTGTTATTGTGACTTGTAAATGCTTGTAACAATTATTTTGAACATACCATTTTTGGTAGTAAAACTTTGACAAGGACTCAAATTATTTCATTTATGTATTACCATAGCATTTTTCAATTTGCATTCCAGAACTTTACAATAACAGCAACGGTCAAATTAATGAGTTGCTGCGTCGACAGAACTAAAAAGCAGGGAATGTTTTCTTGCATTAGTTCTTTGTTCTACGCTTATCGGTGTTTAACATTCAACATTATTATCCATAGGCGGGTAACGAAATAAGAGTCAAATCTGTCAACAATTTTAACTTGTTAATCAAAACGTTTACACCAAAAAGTTATTTAAAAAAGTTCTTGGGTTTGACGAGTTCTGTCACTGGTTAAAATTAATGACATTATTTCTGGGACAGGTTGTATAATAACTGCCATTTTATATCAGTTACGTTATATAAGTTGCGTATATCCAAATAGCCGTAACTGCAATTATAAGTATATAAAGATATTCATGGTGTTTTTGTAGATACGGGGTATTAGAATTAGACCGTCGTTATATCAGTGTTGTCGTTGACCAATATACATGATTTTACCATGGAGTATTGCGCCCACAAGGTAGGCGATTTATACTTTTTAGATTTTTCATTAAAATACGCCAGCATAACGTTCTCCTTATTTTCTTTTCGGTACACCATTCTCTAAACCGATTATACGCTGCATCGTATAATTTTCTCGATTTCGTTGGTAATAAGTTTAGCACCACTAAACAAGCTGCATCAGTAATTTCTTGTAGTTTTTTCCTGTTTTGTTGGTATTCCATTTTGCACCATCTCGAAATGAAATTTTAGAAAATTTTACTGTTTGTAAACGAGTTTCTATTGTTATGGTGTAAATCTCAAAACCTGCTGTATTAAGTTTATTATATAATTTGTCACTATTGTCACATTTGTATTTTTAAAATATTTGATTTGTGAACTAACGGTCGTGAAAAAAAATAGTATATTCATCTCGGGAGAGTATACTATTTTTTCCTCAGTGCGTTTTGGTCCTCGGGCTGCGCCTTCTAGCCACAAATGCACCTCTGGAAAACTCATGAATTTCTCTCCCTCTATTTATAATGTACTAATTTTATACCCAGCTACGTATGCTTGGTATATAGGGATACGTTGAGTTGATTCCTATATTCGCAGGTGTAGTAGCAAGCGAGTCACGTGCAATGGATAATATCATCTCGGCTCGGAGCTAGCTATTTATTACACGACGTGGTACGGTGAATGTTATTATCAAGCCATATACCTGCATACGAGGGTGGAAGAGTGGTTTGAATTTCTATGCGCTTCGAAGCGGCATTGTATTACCACTAGATATGATGGTTTAGTGCTTTGTTAGCCAACTAAAAGAATTATTTAAATGAAATTTGTGGGTTTAATTCTATTGAAATATTTAACGAGTTTGTTTTTCTGCCGCTCACGTACATTTTTTACAGATTTCGGAAGTTTTTTAAAATTTACCGCTTCTTTAGTACTGATACCTACTATTTGAAATAAAATAAAATCGAAACCAATATGAAATATAGATGTAGTTTCATTTTCACCGTTTATCAATGTAATATGGTTGAAAGGGAGGAAGTATTAATCGCCGAGTGATCGTTCGTATCAGTTAAACAATAAAAGTCAAATAAATTTAGGTAAACATAATAATCGTTCTCAACAAAGCGTAGAAATCACAGTCTGTTCAGAACCATCACAAATCAAAGCTTGAATAAACCTTTTAACTATTGATATAAAGCGCATATCGTGAATAATGATTGCTTGCAATTAGGGACCGCACAGTACATCATTTCCACCGGAATCTATACATCCGAAGCGATCAATTGACTTAAAATGAAACGTATTCGAAGTGTTATTTGATTTTCTTCAATAAATGTGCGGTTTTGAAACAATCAGTAACAATTGTTGTCAAAAGAGAAAGATTTTAATGTGTGCTTGGACGTAAATGTATGCTGTAATTGCTTTACATTGATAATGCAATATGTTCGTATGAATTAAATTTGCATGCCAAATTGATGATGGCAGCTTTTTATGAGTTTAAATTTAAAAGTGTAGAGATAAACTCTGTCCTAAAATTACAAATTTTTCAACAGCAATGCAGACTAAAGAACGCATGGAATTTAATATGTTTCATAGGCTCATAACTATATTGATTTAACTGGACCCTAGATTTTGAGTTGGAAACCTTGGTATAAGTTTTATACGAACGACATAATGATAAATATACAATAGATAAGTGCAAATTTTAATAATGTTTAATACACCAAGTCGTTTCTACGGCGGTATGTAAGTTATCAAAATTTTCATACCGTGATTTTAATAAGGACAATAAAAATTAATTAACCAAATGTTGGGTTACAGTTTAAGGAATGTGCCAATGCCGCCATTAATAAAAAACAAATGATGGCTGGTCATTGGGTTTGGTGTAAGATATATATTTTTATAAATATCGGCCAGTTGCAGTTTTTTTCTAATAGTTGTTAACTTTTAACGAATATATTCCATACTTTAGCCGTTATAACTATACGGGAAAAGTCCCTGCGCAAACACTAACATTGAAGAAACCATTTGGAAAGAAACTAACATTTACGTTTAGAGAAGAAACTTCTGAAGCAGTTCATGTTATTAATATTTTATAAATAAATTGTCATGTGTGATTTTGTTCGGTAGATTTTATTATTGTCTTCGCGATTTAAATATTGTCATTTCGTATGTATTGCGGGACCTCGAAGTATAAGTGGGGAATTTAGTTGTGATTCTTGTCGCTACTCGAGGCAGGCGGGTTCTTGGCAACTGTTCGTTGAACGATACAGACGTGCGAGCATAAATATTAGCCGTTAAGGTGTATAATCAAATAAAGTTGCATAATTCTGTTTCGGGATTAGGGCAAAGTTGACTTTCTGCATGTTAAGTAGGTTATACCCAAATCAGTCTTAAAAAGTAGTGAGCTGGTTGTAGCCTTAAAGCATTTTTCTAGTCACTACGTCCGATCCTTGGGGATTTGAAAGAAACCTTTACAGTCGGGACCTAAATATATTGGCACCAACTAAGAACTTGTATGACTCTCAGATCAACTTTTGATACTGGGAGTTTTATATTCAATTTTATTTATTTATACTTTTGTTTGCTTCAAATTTAAGGATTTAATTAATTGGCTTTATGCAATTAGTAAGAACGTGTAGATACCACCTCCAGTGTGGTCGTTTAAAACTATTGTTCTACTTATTTATATCTGCCATCTTGTTAAGTTGAAGTGTACAAATTATTTATTGGTTTCCATTGAATTGTGCCTAATCAAGTTGAACGAGCCGCTTCACTTTTTTAGTTGTCGTTGTCATTAAACCCTGCGTTGCACAGATACCGGTTAAATCGACCGGCTATTTACTTTTTCATATTTTCCTTAAAAAAATTAATACAAACCATACTTCACATTTTAGATACTGCAGTCTTTGTTAGTTCTTTAATGCAATTCTAATATTATATAAGGTTTTTGTTTTTTTCGTATTAGACGCCATATTTGCGCAACTCCGAATTTGTTTTTGAAATTAAACATAAAATATAACTTCACCATTGAAAATACGTTTTCAAAGAACAACGGTCAATTTGACCGTTTACGTACTCTGGCGTTGAAAAAACTGACCAGTGCAACAGCGGATTGGAGGCGTAAACTCAGTTAGAAACACTTTTATTCAATTCAGTGGAACCCCGTTTTTACGTCCCCGCATTTCACGTTTTCCCGTTATTTACGTATAATTTTTGCAGTCCCGTTTCATTTTAATGTGGATAATATCCGGTTTCACGTTTATTTTTCCCACAATTTACGTTGAAAATATTTAAAATGCAGTTATTAAATTTATTAAAATTAAAAATTCCATTTATTTTAGCACATTCGATTAAATCTATGGAAAGCAATGAAATTAATATGTTTTTAGACATGTCTGCACTTAGCAAAGTTTCGTGATCGTGATTAGGTACACAATTTTTTATTTCATTCGGTATTGATTTTTGAAAAAGTGAAAAACACGTGAGCTCACGCGTTTCGCTCGCGCGTAATTTTGATATACCACTTTGGCTACAATAATAAAAAATCGTGAATCAATTAAAGTAAATGTCGTACAATGTCGTCACATGGCAAAAAACGCATGCACAAAAGAATTTCAAAGTACGCAGAAATTATAGTGTTGCAAGAAACCTATAAACACGAGAAATAAATTTAAACCAAACTAATTTGTATGATTTATTAAAGAAAAAGTTTTCATTGCCCTTAATTTACGTTTTCTCTCCATTTACTTTTTTTTTGTCCGTCCTTTCAAAAACGTAAAAAAGGGATTTCACTTTATACCTTAAGATGCTTTTCAGTCCCAATGTCTGGACAAAAACTGATATTTTTCGTTCGCACGGTCGAAACGGAAAAATGAATGGAGAGGCTACATGTTTTCAATGCAAATAACTAAGCAAACAATTAACTTGCCTGTTCGTTTGTAAAGATGAATCAAATTTTGCACCAATTTTTAGAACATCTTTAATATCTTTGCAATTGAATAAAAAAATTTCTATGCTACACAGACTAAATAGTTATTTATGTATTAGAGGCATAATCAATAAAATTATAGCAAGAAATGCTTAAAGCAGGATTCGTAGCGGAGGGCTTTTAAATCCCGGAGGGCTGTAATCTATTATGCCCGTGGTACATTCAATGTTTTATTTTATTTTCGTCCTGAAATGGTCAAATTGAAGAATCCAATATTTCGTTAGTGTTGTTATGGTTTTGATAAAATATGAAAAATGTTAGAAACAAGTCAAACAAGTAAAGAACCTTTGGAATTGATCAAGCACTTTACGGTTTAAATTTGTCTAATAATAGTAATTTTTGTTCTGATAAGAATAATATATTCCTTAAATTGTTTGAATAAATTGCTTAGCAACTTTAAAGCACAATGAGTCGTAAAGACTAATTTAAGCCTGCTATCGAGGGTCAATAAACAAGATTATGATTCCAAAATTAAATAAAGATTATTTCGGATTCTTCCTGTTGCCGGATTCGTCGTTGCGTCATCCGACAATATCCAGCAAATCGTCCGAAATATTTTGTTATCGTACTGATAACATAAGAAACCAATATTGTATATTGTTTTCATAATTTTACGCATTTCTAAGACGTTAAATGTAAATTGAAAGCAATTATAAGAATTACTGCTAAAGCTATCGGTATGTTAACAACAAGGCTTAACGGGTGCACACATAGCGAACTAATTGTAAGAAGTTAGTTAAAACAGCCACTAAGATTAAAGGATAGAATTTGGGTTTTACATAATAACAAGTGTGTCCATTAATTTGTATCTGCATTTTGTTGCGAGCGGGTCAAATAAATTATTCATTGTAGTGTAACTACAGGTTTCTGCTTCAGCGTTTACAATGGCAAACTTGTGTAGTCAGCTCCAGGAAACTATTTTGCAACTGCTATTAAGATCAAATATTGCTGATAACAACCGTAGCAAGAATACAAATGCTCATCCTTGTATATGATTTACTGTTCCCCATGAATTTATATCAACGGTTTTATTACTAACGTTATTGTAAATATCAACAACAACATTGTGTTACTTTGTAATTGTTGCCATTGTGAAGATCTTGTATTATTTGTATTAAGAGTAAATGTTATTCATTTGGAAATTATTCCCTCGCAATGAGTTTAAATTTTGAATAAACAACTGTATTTCAGTAATATCATGGAAATTAAAACATTTATATAAAACTTTATAATACTGTAATATTCTCTCTAAAGTAAGTTATCAAGAAACTTTCTAAAGACACCTTACAAAACGACTGCTATATTTTCCCCGAGTTGAACAGTCAAACTTGGGTCAATGTTGTAATGATTGCGCATTCGTGATGATATAAAACACTTTTTTCACTTTAAAATTAATAAAATAGAATTTTTATTAAGTTACATTATTTTTAAACTATCAGTTCGACCCATCGTCGTCGGGCAATTAATTGATGTACGACTCTGTAAGATAAACAGCTCAAATCCAATTATTTTTGCAAATCCTAAAAGGGATGATTCTACCTTAAATAGATCTTAACAAACTTTAATTGTCAAACTGTTCTTCCCGTGTTTCTTATCTTATAGGGCAGCTGAAGAGTAACAATCACAGATGTTACAGTATGGTGATTGTTACCCTTCAGTTCACTCAATAGTTGTAATGTGTATTGCGCTATAAATCCCTTATTAATGATTCAAAAATCCAAATAAAATAGGCCATAACGGTACAAAAGAGTCTTCTTCTTGTGCGTTTTGATGAGATTCCAAGATACATTTGAAAATTTTGTAAAAAAACAAAATTATTTCTCAAAAACGGAACACTGTTGTGAAAAAAATTGACCATCGCCTGACAATAATATTATGTTAAAACTATGTATCGGGTCTTTTCTTTAACATTGCACATACGATGTAAATATCCCTGTGTCCAATTTAAAAAAAAAAAATTAATCAGTTAATCTATGCAAATTGTATATTCAATTTTTGAAAGAAGAGACGGTAGATAATGATACTCTAATGTGGGGTTCGAATTAATGAAATCGGATTATTGATAACAGAATTATAGCGTTGTATCTTGTAAGACAATCTGTATATTATGAGCATTGTGTGAGTGATACTGCCAATTAATCTGGCATCAATGTGTAATAATTTTTTTTTCAGAATTATATTGTTACCAATACTGCCCTCCTAAGAAAAACCCCCGTATCTACAAAAAAAAAAAACATTGAAATTTTAGTACTTGTTCGATTCTGCTCGATTTATATGACATATTTACTTAATAAAAAGACCGTGAATGCAAGAAAGCATTGCATTTACGGTCTTTTTATTAAGTAAATATGTCATATAAATCGAGCAGAATCGATAAGTACTAAAATTAAAAAAATAATTTTTTTCTGTAGATACGGGGGTCTTTCTTAGGAGGGCAGAATAAGCAAACAAGTCGTATTTAATTGAAGCACGTTTATTTATTTTTTCAAAAACTCATTTTGAATCACACTAAAGTTTTTAGAAAATTGGGTGAAGTGGTTTTTTATGATCACGATAGTAGTACATTAAACTAAAAGTAATATAAATTGTGCATATAACATTTACGAATTGGAAGCATACCTATTATGCAAGTAATATTTTACAATAGAAAATTTGTTATACATACTAATAATTTGTTTGATCAGTGCATATCATTAACGAATAAATTACCGAATATGTGTTTTTAGATGTAGGCACCCACTGTAAGTACTTGTTACGTGATTAAAAGCAATACCCAGTGTTTGCAGCAGGTAAGTAGATATAATTGATTTCCTATTTGATATTGAAATTTAAGCAATAAATCAAAACGTCAAGAGATTGTGCGTCCCGATTGAGCTTTGACTGTTTTCAGAGGTGTTACGGAGCAACAGCGCTCCCCAGACGCGCATTAACCCAACACTCGGAAGCTGCTGAGAAGGGCATCGGCATGAGGAAACTTTTGTATTGATTTTTCTCTTTTATATTTCTTTAACCAACACCATTTTTTGGTTTATTTTAATAGAACGGATCTAATAAAAAGAACATGGAAATCGATCTTTATAGAATTTTATCTATATCGTATGTGTTAATTATAATTAAATGGCCATTCTGTTTAATACTATTTAGGTACTAGAGATACAATTCATGATTGTGAATTATCGATTTTTTTATAAATAAGTATAACTATTTGGCTTACAAAAATTGCCTATAAAAATTATGAAAAGTATGGCACCTGAAATTATAAACATTCGCAATAGATAATTAAAAAATTTGTTAGGAAATGGGCACAGAATTATGCTCAACATTTATTAATATCCTTATTTTATTCTACTTGAAGCCGTTTTTGAGAAAAATACAAATCAATGAATATCGGCATTGTCTTTATTCATTCCAACATTATCTGTTTGGTGATTTAATTCTTTTTGTGGTGACTGTCAAACAATTCATAATAAAAATTCATATAATTCTTAGTGATTACTTATTTTAAATATTGTACAATATTTTTCAAAAAAGCAACTTTTTTTTGGACCTTTAACACCTTGTATCTTTAAAACTAAACCGTTTAGGATATCCGTTCATATGAACTTTATATCTTAGCGAGGCCGCACTATAAGGATACACGAAGCATCAAATATGCAACACGCGGCAAAATGTATAATACCGCATGCAAATCTGTACCTATTTCATAAACTAAATATATGACTGACCACGGTCATATACACGTATGCAGCGCCTTAATCGCGTGCAGTTCTTGTTTTGCAACAAATGTTTTTACCGCATCGGTATAAGCCCGTTAAAAAAATTTATAAACGCAGTATTCAAACGAATACTATTTTCACTCACGTATGGTAATTAAAAAGAAGTTGCTGGGATGTGTCACATATCATCACTTCAAAGGAGGACTAAGAGCATGAGTTTCAGATAAATTAACAGTACATTTTTGCACTTTGCAAATTAATACATTTTCAGTATTTTCAACTTAATATTTTCATAGAATAATCTTACTAAAAAAGGGACTATTGGACTATTGGGGACTATTGCAGGGTCCCTGTAATTTACACTGAAAAAAAAGCAGTAAATAAAACTACAAATGTAAAAATTTATACCACAAATTGAATTAAAAATACGACTAGTTACAAATTGTATCATTTTTTTCTTAACAGTTGTAGTAACTAGGTTGTAGCTACATTTGCAATAATTATTGTTATTTTCACTACAACATTTGTGGCATATAATACTAACGTGTATAGCAAGATTTTCGACAAATATTATAGTAAAGTGTACTACGCAGTCATTGCAAAATTTACAGAAATAAAGAGTAATGTGTTTCAAATGTTTGCAGCAAAAAGTAAAAAATTTGTACTAAAAATTACTATTTTAGAGACTAAGTTTTGCGACAAAAAAGAGGAACAGTTACCGCTACACATATCCTTTTTTATTATTATTTATTATTGCTGTTACTTTTACTACAGGTTTTGTAGCATAATTTGCAAGAACCAGGAAAAATGAAACGCAAGAATTAAGTATCACAGGATGTCTGTTATATATTTTAAACAATAAAACATACAAATATAATTATAAAACTACCCTAGTAGCAAAGAAATACAGTAGAATCCGGTTATAACGGCTCCGGTTATAGCGAACTACCGGTTATAACGAACTTTATTCCAAGTCCCGACATTTTTCCCTATATAATAATGTAAAAATTAATCGGTTATAACGAACTCGGATATAACGAACTATCGGATATAGCGAACCTGAAAAAGCCGAAATTAATAAAATTTCAATCGGCTATAACGAAGTTTGCATTGTATACAACGCGCGCAATAACGCGACCAAGGGTCGGTAATTCCCCGCTGTACGTTTTGTGTCTTTCGTATTGCGTTACTTGTGAGAGCATCGCCACTGCGTTAGTTTATGACTCTGACAAATTTATTACTATGCCCTTTAAATAGAATATTATTTCAACAGAAAAGCACAGTTGACCGGATGTTACGGTGTTCAAATTATCGCTAAGACCTTCTAAGAAGTGGCCTTATCGGACATACATAAACCTCTTGAGCACATGTGAATTATTACAAAAAAACAGAGTTTCACTTCGATTTTAAAATCAGTTTAATACGAACCAGCGTTTAAATAGCATCGTACAAATGGCTAAATTTTCAAGAAAATCTTTTTCGTTAAAAGAACAATTTGAAATAATACGTAAGTAGCTATTTGGAAGAAAAACAAAGAATTACGTGCGGCATTTGAAAGTAAAAATGTAAACGCTAAAAAACTACAAAATCTAAGAACGATGACGTCGACCAATCTCTTAAAAAGTGGTTTACGCAACAAAGATTAAATAATGTAACAATCAATGGTAGTGTTTTAAATACAAAAGCTTAGGACTTTTTATAATTTTTTTATACATATTCATATGTATATTAGACAATAAAAGTTTCATAAAACACTCTTGCATTTATTCTCTCATTAACGCTTATAACGAACTTCGGATATAACGAACCGATTTTGACGGTCCCTTGAGGTTCGTTATAACCGGATTCTACTGTACTTTTTAAATTTTTTTTTTGAATATTTAAAAAATATTATTATAACAGATTTCTTTATATTTTAAAAATATTTTTTAAAAACATTTCAAAATAATTTTTTTTTCTCCCAAGAAATAATTGCCAAAATCTGCATCAATCTAAAAGCAAAGAAACAAAATGTTTACATTGTACCATGGATATATTATTATACAAATTTACCAATATAGACAAGTTTGAAAGTTTCACCTTTCGTCTATAAACAAAAAGTCGTGGTGTCATTCCATTTTATGCAGATTTCCTTTCCGCAAATCCACGTACTTCAGGCACACTTGTATTTTATTAAATTCTTACAAAGAACTTTTACATCCGCTAAAAAGTAAAATTTGTTATAAGATAGATATAACACTAAATGTATAAAATATAATCAAAATTTTTTTTTACCTTACTCGTTACTATAATTTCTGATATCGAAGCAACTGGTTCGCATGTTCCTTTCTTGTTGTATCTTTTTGTTCCGACGGAAATAAACTAAAAAACAATTTGTTTAATAGCTATTACATTGAAAAAACGTTTGAAAAAATCATTCGGTCAGGTAAAGTGTGGGAAAAATTAAAATTACAACAAATATACTTACATGCGAATTTATCACACACAGAATCAGAAAATCCCCATTATTTCAGGATCATTTTTAGAAATGGCCGTTGAAACTGATCATTTTGCTGATCGACATTTAATATTGCATTAAATTAACATCTTCATCTGAGCACATTACACTTGTAATTTCCTATTTCTTCATAATTAAACATTCACTAATTATTTAAGGTACTAAAACTTACTTTACATTAAAAATACACAAAATACACACCGTAACATGTATTTACTTACTGCAAGCCGAATTAGGTCTGATGGTTGGAGGTAACTTTTAAGAAATTCTAAAGTAATTTATCTATTGTCAGTAAAGCAGTAAAGCAATTGACAACATTCCGATCATTGTACCCTCGTAGCTCGATCAAGGGTTCCCTCCAAACAATAGCCCCAGTAAGGTCATCCCAAAAAAGAACCCCTATTTTTCTAATTTTTGAGCAAACAGTTTTCGAGTGTTTAATATTGGAATTAATTCCTTTCTGCGGTAGTCTTGACGAAGCTCACACAAAATCACAAGCCACAAAACAAATAATTATTAATAAACTCGAAGCTCGATTATCGTTAAAAAATGTAACTATGAGATCACAGCATCCGCGAATTCGTTCGTACCCGCTCGATAACTTTAAATAAATTCATTCGGCAAGCACGTGCCAACAATTATGAATTTGTATTGGCCAGAAATTTTGGAAAAATATGCAATGATTCTCATGACGTTAATTCATTTATTTTGTGGTAAAACTCACTCAAAATATAATGTAAGTTGCAACAATCTTATAGCAAATATTAAAACAAATGTATTACCATAATTGTTTGGAAGAAGTAATAAACTTTGTAGATAAGATTGCTACAAAGTTTTAACTACAAATGTTTTAAAAATTGTATTGCAATTTTAAGTAACAAATGCTCTCTTTGTAACAAAAATTGTTACAAAATCTGTGCTACATTATTGTGGTAATTTGTAACATGCGATTTTTTTCAGTGTAGGCTTTTGCATTAAACTCAAGGATGTATAGGTCGTTTCAGATCTTACGAACTTCGCCGCAGGAACCAAAACTCGTTTCGCGATAATACAGACCGGTTTTCTCCTATTAAGTGACCAAAGGTAGTTAAATGTGAATATCGCCCAGAGTACTTTCCTTCCGTTTGAAATATCACTAGTATATAGAGGCTGCTGTCCATTTTGCAGGCTAATTCAACTTTAAATTAGGATGCGACCCGTTGCAAATTGTTATACACCATTCTCATGGTAACCTCGATTGCACCGTTACAACTCTGACTTGAAATCGGCCCCCAAGACTCTATATTACTAGATACATGGAGGCATAGTATTAAGCTGAACTTAGTGTTTGGTAAAATAATTTCAGATTGTTAAATAGAGTTAAAACAAATATTTTTTTAATCAAGTCGTATTTTAGAAATGGTATCAATAAACTTATAAAGTTACAGCAGCGTGAGAGGAGACATTTGGGCGACGTGGTCTTCCACATATTAATTTCTCTTTTTTTATGGTTTAATTTTAAAAATATTTCAATAAAATATCTTTATATAAAAATTAGTTCTAAATTTTTTCTAAGTGCAAAACATTATGTTTAAATTAGGACACGTACTCAGAGGAACAACAAATTATAATTATTTACAAAGGGTCAGCACAGGAATGACGCTTAGCAAGGAAAGCGGCGGGAAATCAGAGTTAACCCTGATCTAGGGCTAACAACGCAAAACACCCATGATAGAAAGAGACAAAAAAAGAAGCAGATGATTTTGAAATCTTGCCGGTCATTGTAGATCATTTGCCTTCCTAATTTAAATATTTCGAGGAAATGATTCAATGATGGTACAAAATTTGTTTATTTTGTTAAGTACTTTCATTGTAATAGTTATTTACATAAAAGTCAAGGTTAGACAGGATTTGAAGCAAGAGGGCGCGTAGAGGCCGAGCACTTTAATAATAGAGAGGTAAAGTCATTTTCTTGCCGTGCAATGTATACAGTAGAATCCATTCATAGCGAGGGCTCACTGTAATTTGAAATTAGCTCGTTATAAGAGGATTTCGGTAAAAGCGGATTATTATGTAAAAAATACATTTATGCGTACTGATTAACAGAAATAGTATGTAATTTTCATCTGCTTATTATTCAATACTGTTTCGTTAATTAAATTTTCCAAATTTGCCAAAAACTGAAAAGATTGTTCCGCACTATTTAAAGTATTTTCGGCTTCAAAAAAACTCTGCAATTTTGCCAGGCACTTTCTAGTTTCCGTACGCGAAATGTTTTCTGGCAAAAGGGCCGGTTCATCATCATCGGATGTAGCAGTTTTAGGTTCAGTTTGATTGTATTTTTGGTACGCATTCTCAACGATGTCATCCTCGGTTGGGATTTCACTAGTGCATACTTAATTGTGAACTGTCACATACTCCTGAAAGTTGACTTTTTCAGCCTTTAATGAGATACAAAGTTCACTAAAATGCACTTCTTCATCCTATTGCCAATTTTTAGCTGGGGCAACTTCTCCTAAAAATCAAGCATGTTTGAAACAATTTTGTATTGTGGTTTACTGTGATTTTCCCAAGCTCGGTCTACAAATCGAATGGCGTCTAGAAGCGTTACCTGTTCCTCTTTTAGTTTAGTTTAACTTCGTTCTTTAAAAAATGTTGACAGGGTTGAAGTAGATAAACCATATTCTTTACATACTACCGATTTAGAGACGTTCATGCACTTTCTGAAGGATATACTTTTTTTTGACTAACTGTAAACTGTTTACGTTTTAATTTACCGGAGGTTGACATGGTTATTCTTCGGTGACCTATATATATATATATATATATATATATATATATTATATCCGGTATTCGTAAAAAGCGAATTCTACTGTACTTTTTTTAAATTGCATAACTGGTCTATTGTGTCTATTTTGCCCTTATATTACCATTAGGTATCGAAGTGTGTTGCAACCAGTGTTTGTCAATAACTGGACAATAACCATATACTATGTAGACCATCTACATGTCTGTTACAGAGTTGGTGCAAACCTTGCTGACATCAGTGATATTTGTATCTAAGTGTTGTGTACAGTACGTCCCCCAAACTTCCCGATATGTTAGGAGAAGCGTCATGAATTGTACTCCTCATAATTAATGGTAACTGGATCAAGTATCGATCACGAGTGGAACGGATAAATTCCTACCTTTAAATTACATAACTAAATTTTAGAAAAGTCATAATAACTGTAATAAATCATAGTAATCTAATCATAGTACTTAGTAATAGTTGTGAATTACAAACATTCTACTTCTTTAAATAGCTTGGCTTGTACTGTCATGGATAAGGGAAATTCTACTTTCCTAATCAAAAAATTATTTTGTCAAATTTGAATATATGTTTTGAATTTCGTCGGCTGGGTGGTTCAGTGGTAATAGAATCAGAGAGGGACGCACGAAAGTTCGGAGTTTGAATCCCGGATAGCTCGGAATATTTGTTCAGTAGACGCTTTTACTAAAATGTCTGGACGTTTGGTGGAAGTAACAAAACCTGTATACAACGCTTACATGCTACACCGCTAGCGTCAGCAACGTGTACACCAATTCTGTAATTCACATGCGGGTTAAGTTGTGCATTTAATGACCAACACTGGTAGCAACACACACGTCGAGGCGTACAGAAAACAAGATGGATGATGATAATTCTTTAATATTGCGAAGAATTTCAGAGGCGTATTCGTTCCTATAAACATGTATCCGAAAATGATTCGTTTCCGAAATACAGTGTCTTATGGTTTGGAAATATCTAAAATTACAGAAATCGTTAAAAATTCTTTAATAGTTTGAAATGGCCCATCAGATGGCGGGAATTCATTGTAAATAGCATCAGTTATCATTATACATCACTGAATTCATGCCAGCGTGTTTAATTGTGTACCACGAAGGATCTGTAAAATGTACCGTTACACCAATAGTAAAATGTGAGATATGCATTTTGTTTATGGCCTTGCGAACGGCAGCACAGCAGCAGCCAGACGCCTTTATGAACAACGTTATCCATATCGCATGATTCCACATCAGCGTCTTATTGAAATCGGGAGTTTTCAAAAATGTAAGTATGTCTGAAAACGGGCTCCCTTGTAGTAACACAAATGCAAGCAGTAGAAAAATTGCTCATACATTAAACATGAGCCAATCAACAGTTTGGAGAATTCTAAACGGAAATCTTTTGTACCCCTATCAGCTGCAGCGTGTACAAGCACTTTTACCCGATGATTTTCCACGACGAGTGATTTTATGTCTCTGGATCCAACACAACATAGTGGTAACCCGCAATTTTTAGCACAAATACTACTACACAATAATCACATACGAAGTGATGAAAACCCACATGCGATGTCAGTCAACCGTCATCAATACAAGTTTTCCCTCAATGTGTGGGCTGGAATTATTGAAGACTTTTTGATTGGACCATTTTTGCTACCGGGCAGACTGAATGGACAATATTATCCTACATTTCTTGAAACGGAGTTGTCAATACTGTTAGAAGAAGTCCCTATTCAGTTAAGACTTCAAATGTCGTTTATGCACGATCGTGCTTCAGCACATTTCAGTTTCATTGCTAGGCAATATTTGGCAATATTTAGCTATTTAGCTAGATAGGCCGAAGAGGAGCCCAGCCTTGGCCTCCACGGTCCCCAGACTTAAATCCACTAGATTTGTTTCTTTGGGGGCATCTAAAACAATTGGTTTATACGACTCCAATTGAAAATGTGAAGGATTTGCAGAATTGCATTATCGCGTCTTGTGAAACAATTCGACATACACCGGGCATATTGGAACGTGTTCGCCAATTTATGCGCCGCAGGATACAAGCTTGTGTAGATGCTGCCGGTGGTCATTTCCACACTGAAAAAAATGCCACCTAAATTTTTTTTAAAAAACCACTTCTTACATTAAGAATTGGTAAAAGTCTTGTATTTAGCACGATTCTGCTTACTTTTAGCACGAACAATATTAAATCAAGCAAACCACAGTTTTGAATTAAGTACGGGAATTCTAAATTTTATTGTAACCTTACTGGAGGTACAGCTTGACAGAAATAGCTTGGCGGATGACCCTGCGCAGAAAAGGAAGATAGAGAGTTGTTTAAGATAAGGATATAGCTAGTATTGGCGAGCGACCACCAATAAAGAACAGAGCTCCTCTAAGGGGCGGTCTTTCGGTCTACGGCGCATCCATGACTCATCCGCCAAGCTAAGTTTGTCAAGCTGTATGTATTCTTCGAGACGTGCGCAAGGTCCAGTCCAGCTGCGGGGATACAATTGTACGGAATGTTGTAAATTGCTTTATGACCGACATTTTTACAGAGAAGGACCGTTTACTGACAAAAGATAAATTATTTTAGAATTTCTTGCAAATTTAGTTGAAAATCATATCTAACTCGACTTGCAATAATAAAATACATATTACGGTGTTCATTTTCTGTATTTTTATTGTAAAGCGAATTTTTAGTAACTTACATAATTAGTGAATGTTTAATTGTGAAGAAATGGGAAATATTACAAGTGGTTTAATGTGCCGAGATGAAGATGTTAATTCAATGCAATATTAAAAAATGTCGATCAACAAAATGATCTGTTATCAAATGATAATGTGGTTCTTAAACCGAAAATGTACTTTTAAACAGGATGTGATGTTAAATTTTCACCTACTAATAAAAATATGTATGGGAAATAACTTTATATTCTAAAATTCCTTCAATTCAAGCATTCCACTTTAAATTCATAACAATTTGAAGAAAAAAATTGTATTTACAAGTGGTTATTTAATATAATAAGGCCATCTTCAATTCTTAAATAAGAAAACACATTAATTAAGAACATTCTTAAATAATTAAATAAAAGTTCTTGAAATCAACATGACATATTCTTAAATATAAAACTTATAAAAGTTCTTAAAATTAGAGCGACGCATTCTTGAATTTGCCACGAAGAATCAACGTTCTTGAAATTTTAAATTTGACAAATAGAATAAACATTCTTGAAATCAAGCATAAGCCACTCTTAAATTTGACAAGAATGAACATTCTTAAAACTCAAGAATGACCAATTCTTGAGCCAAAATGAAGAACGCGCAATTTTAAATGTAAGCCCGAATTTTCTTACCTATAAGAATTTTTTTCCGAGTGCAGCAGTTTCTGTAAATAGTGTTATTATGTGTAAAGCTCTGTATTTCGGAAGCGAATCGTTTTCGGATACATTATGTTTATAGCAGTGGCGGCTCGTGCATAAGTGCTGCAGAGTTGCAGAACTGCCAAAAAATTAACGCCAAAAAAATTAACTTTGTTTGTATTTAATTTATAAAACGTAATATTTAAAAAATTGAATTTCGTCGCAGAATTTTATTTTCTTAAGGGCGTGTAGTACCCTCAGAACGTTGATATGTTTAAATCTAAAATTTGGCTTTTTAGCAATAAATGAAAGAAAGAGATGCATGGAATATGTTATAAGAATCTATTTCGCTTAATTGTAGATAAAAAAAAATTATTACTAATAGTTTAGAAGTTAGATTTATTTATTTTCTCACATAAGTTACTCTTTTATTCTTAAAAAAAATATATTTAGTTTTCACCATTCTATTAGGAAACATGTTCTCCAGGAATTGGCCCAATATTATTGCGTATTTTTTCATCAATTAAGAGATATGAATTATTTTGTAATCCCGTGCGTAACTGACTACAAATGGGATTACAAAATAATTTACCCCCCACTATCCCCCGCGCGTCCTGCACATATCCAAACTATTTTTTTCTTTATCTTGCTATATGTGCTGTTTTTCAAACAGATTTTTGCAACGCTCGCAAAAATTTATCTTCAAATGCGTGGATTTTAATTTTCGTCAGTTCTGTTCGAGATTTCGAACGTGTGTTAAGTGCGGTTTTTCGCTTTGTGGCTTTGTATTAGTATTTTTTTGACAATAAATGTTGTTGACAATTTGATTAGTTACGAAGAAAAAATAGATTTTAAAAATAAAGGTCGACCGCTTCCGGAAATTGTTATCGAAATATGCAGTATTAGTGGTGGAAAATCATATAAACATCACTTCAACAAAGAAGTTTATGTAAGGAATAACTGAATTTGTGGCTGCAACAAGAAAAAAGTTCCTTTTTGTTATCCATGGAGATAAAGCATGGACACAGGTAGGAGTGACTGATTTAGTACACTTGAGTGAAAAAATAAAAAAGCATGTAAACTCCAAAAGTCATCTTCGCAATTCAATGTAGTTAGCAATATTAGGAACAATCAACATCCAATCTCCAATCTGCTGATTTTGCATTTATTTATTTACATTATACATCCGAACAGTGATAGAAAAATTCTAAACGCCGCAATAAATTTTATTCGCGGCTAGCGCCCTGTTTGATGGGCACTGGTTTGTAGCGCGTTATCAGCTGTTTATCGGTAACTCAATACGATTCAAAATATATCAAAACTTTACGCATCGATACAATTTCAGTGTTAACAGCCTTGTCCTTGCTTTCTATTGAAAATAAATTTGTCCGAAATTAGAAATTTTAATGAAAAGGTCATTGATAAAGTTGCTACTAAGAAAGACCGCAGGATCGATCTGATCTACAAAAAATAGGTAAGTTTAAATAAAAATACGACCCTGATTATATGAGATGCAAATTGCAGAACACCTGTTTTATTGTACCACGAGCCGCCACTGGCTTATAGGAACTTTTGTTCCTTATTTCTGTCCAACGAATATGCGACTGAAATTATTCGCAATATTAAACAATCACCCTGTAGCAGCGTTGAGCCTATATGTTTTGAATTCCACAAAGCTTAATTCATAAATATTAATATCTGAAAACAAGAAAGTCGCGTTTTCAGCGATTCAAAGTTTTGTCTTCCTTGAAATTATTTTCTTTCCAGCAAATGAAAAGTTTTAACTGTTCTGCTACAATTTGTTTTTCTGATAAATTGAAAACGTCAATAAAACAAAAACATTTTACAGGCGTTGTAATTTTAATTTATAAAGTCTGAGTCAGCAATTTAATGTAGCTTTGTTTTACGGGAGATGAGATTTTATGTTAATAACCTTCCCGAAATTGAAACAAAAAGGAAATATGGTAGCACTTTTATGCGCAGCTCGTAATAATGTTTTCTGATAAAATGTCTACTTCTGTGAAATTATTTTTTAAATTAAAATATTGCAAATTAATAATAAATATGTATCCACGACGAACTATAGTACATATAGCATTATATTAAATCCGTGAAATATACTTACTTACGTAGTCTGTTGCGTAAATTTTTTTTTCTCGCTATTCTTCTTCTATTATACCCCTATGAATTTGTTTCTATAATGCGAGACAATTAATTATTAATTAAGTAGTTTAGTAGTTTAGTATTAGTAACAATAATTCCCCAGAGTTATCGATTTTCATATGTAGAGTAAGTGAAACAGCAATGAATGACGACTGCAATTACTTTTTAATTAATTTTACAGCAACCGTGTTATTATTCTGTTCCGGATTGGCCTCCTACTGGCCGTTTCAATTACGCGGTTCCGAATTTGTGCTAGAATCTACAGAGCTTAAAGCCAGCGGAAAATCATAATCTTTTTCCAATAAGAAACAAATAATGGCAACGAGTTAAAAACGAACGAAGATTCAATTTATTAATACTTACGTATTGAGACATTTATTTTTTTTACAGATGGGCAAGCTCGCCATAGACCAATCCGAAAACTGATGATTGTAGTGATGTCGGAGTTGGGTAGAGTTACCGGTTCTTTGGTGTAAAGCCATGTGCCACTGACAAAAGCCACGAGAAGAGTCGCTAACGCCAGTAAACCCCAAAGGACGCCCAAGCGGGACAAAGCCTTTCTAGAGTTGCAACACATCACATACCACTAACGCTAATTTACTTTGTCGCTTAAGAGCACAATACTAAGCATCACTTAAATTTAACGGAGAATTTATAATTATGCGGTAATAAAATATTTAGTTTGTTGTGAACATTCGCTTAACACGTCCTCCAAGTAATGAAAAGTTGCCTTTTACAACAATAATTGTCGAGTTCGAGTTTAAAATTGTACCGCAGCATAATTTTAACCAAGGATTACGTAGTTTCAGAGATTTCTGTAGTCATGTAGTTTAAGTAAATTTTAATTTTTGTCAATACAGATAAATCTATTAGAACTAAATATGAATGTTCAAATTCATTTTTAAATCTTCGTACATTAACCAATTTTTCTTAATATGTATTTAGATATATCTACTGTTTCTCGAGAAATTACGTAATTGAGTTTAAAAGCCGTAGTACAATTTATACAATAATACAGTAACACCCTGATTTACGCGCTTAATGCGTGAAAAAACAAGAACGTTAAGCGAACGTAACGTAACGTCAATTACGCCTTTTTAAATTGTCATTATGAAGTATTTTAAATTAAAAAAAAAACAAATATAATAACGTTGAAAACAGTATTTAACAATAAAATACTGTTTTAATTTTGTACTACATCAAAATAATTAAAATTAAATTTTGGGAAGAATTTAACTTTCGTTTGTTCACAATATGATCATCAAAAATGAAGTGAGGGGATATATTTGTGTTCCGGTTTGATAAACAGTTAGCTAAGTGGAAGTGACATATAATTGAACAAATTGCCAAAAATTAGGTAATATAAAACAATAATTTTATTGAGGAATTAAAAAATAGGAGATTATCGCAGATAAGTACGGGGAATTTAGTGGCACTGCTTCGAATGACTGCTGTCATTTTCAACACACACACGCCGAACATTTTGCTTCTACAGTGTACTGTAAACCGTTATTTTCATTACCAACTGCACTTAAGAATATACCACTGCCAATGCAACTATTTGTTTTAATGAAAAATCCATTTTATTAATAAATGATTACACAAACAAAGGTTTGGATTTGAACTTTCTATCAACTGTCGACAATGTCAACTAAATCTTAATAAACAACCAGAAGTATGTTCAGATTGCAATCTTGTCAATTTTAAACAAAAGTTTGTATTGTCAACTCAACCAGTTAATTCTGATCACATAGTATAACGATGGAAAACATGGCTGCCGGTCATTTTTAGAAAACAAATTTAAGTAAGCCACCAAATTATTTTGATTAATTCTACTGAGATCAATTATTATCTTCGGAAGCGCATGAAGGGTAATATGCGGAAAAGATTTCAAGAAAAAGATGAATTATTAATTACTTCTACAATTATTATAGGAACAGTTACAATATGTATTCAAGCAGCAACGGAAGAATATTTTAAATAATTACCGGATTAACTTTGTTAAAAATATTTTTTTATTAATAAAACAGGACATGATCTTCTTGACCTGTTACGGTTATGGGCATTTTAGATTGCTTCGCAAGTGGAGAAGGATCTCATGCCAGAGAGATTAAAGAAAACAAAGTCACTATACGAAAATCGGACCTTCTTGACATAAAATTAAGTGCCAAGTTTTCATCCTACTCAATAATAAGTGAGTTATTAAAAAACAATTGAACGACGGCTAGTAATTTGGATTGGGGATCTATCTCAAAGAAGATCTCTTATAAGTGGTAATTTAATTACAAAAAGCTATTTGGCTGTACGAAGAGATGAGGTAACCCAACCAGTTTACTGCCGTTGCCCAGCCCGATAAAGTGTTTTAGGATAGCAAAGGATTGTTAACTAGTTCCTACAAAAGAAATGCATTTCATAACGTCAAGATCAGAGGCGAGGTTGAATCAACAGATGCGTTCAAAAATTTTGCCAGAGTTATTGAAGAAGGTGAATATTCTGTAGATTAAGTCTTCAACGCTGACGAAACGTGATTATTCTGGAAGAAAATGCCTAGTCGCACTTACATAGAAAAGTTCGAGATAAGAGCAAGTAGGTTTAAAGTAAGCAAGTTATATTGTTACTTTGTAGCAATGCATCTGGAAATCTAATGTTGAAATCCTTTCTAGTAAATCGATTTCTAAAACCACGTACGCCAACAGGCACAGACCTAAAACAGCTGCCGGAGCATTGGATGGCCAATATAAAGGAATGGGTGACAACTGCTGTATTTACTGAATGGATTAATAACTGCTTTCTACCAGAAGTGAAAACAAATATGAACCAGGAAGTTCTCGATTTAAATTTTTTATTAATTTATTGGTTATAAAGCACCAAGCCACCCTCATTTAGATCAACCAAATGTACAGTTAGAGCAATTTCCACCTAATAAAACAAGCATTAGTCAACTATTAGATCAAGGTAGAATTGCTACTTTTAAAAAATATTACGTTAGGCGCACTTTTAAATTCATATTAAATGAACAAAAAAATTAACCATTAACAATAATTACTGTTTGGAAACAATTTTATATTTTGGATTGTTTAAATCTGCTAGCACTAAAATAAGACCCAATGCTTTCAATACCTGCTGGAAAGCAATTTGGGCTGAACCGATGAAACGTCGATCTTAACAGCTGAAACTATGACTTTGTCACATGAAATTGTTGGAAAAGGTTTTGATACCTTGAGCAATACTGATATCGATAAATTGCTTGCGGATAAAGCTTTAAATGACGATGATATTATTGGTGTAACTTCCGATTATCATCGAAGATCCAGAAAGCGATAGGGAAGTGGAAAAAGAACCTACTCTTTTTACAATTGCAAGTGTAAGTATAATACACAGTCATAAGAAAAAAATCCACATAAAACGTGCCTAAAGTAAAAGCTAATTCAAGTAATGAAAGTGATGTCGCAACAGTTCACAAAAGTTGCCGGGTATCGGACAGATATAATTCTAACGAGAGAATGTAAATAAAATTGTTACTTTTCAAGACAATTAAAAATAAAATTTTAAAAGAAACCTATTTTAAGTTTGATACGAATGTCTTTTAGATTTTCGAACCAATTTGCCTTAAAGTTTTTACCATTGTTATATTTTTGATTTTTTTGAAGCAATTTTGTTTTTTACTTGTTGCTTTGGTGTTCTGCAGTTTTAGAAAATTATGAACCTATCCGTATTTTCACCATATAAGCAATGCTTCTTTTTAAGCGAATATTTTTATGCGGTTTTCTTTGGAACGTAATTAACGCATAAAAAAATACAGTGTATCACATTTTTATAATGAAGGCCCCATAAATGTATTATTTGTCCTTGCATAATGTAAAGGAACATGATGAAATGTTTATCTGGTACGTACAGTTAACGAATTTAAATTTGGGACGACACAATTTATTGGTGTAAACGTTGCTTAGATATGCCTAGTGGTTTATGACAATAAAACTTCCTGTGACAGAAGAGAGTACGACAGAAAAAATTTACTCGTAAGTAATAATGAGGTATCATTTACTGAGTGAGGCAGAAAAGAGGTTTGCAATTGCCAAAATAGAAGAAGGATGGAGTTTAAGCCGTGTTGCAGACCTTTCGAATTCAAAAAAGTAGACAATATTCAATTTAAAACAAAAATGGGAAGAAACAAATAATATGGCAAGACGCGTCGGCTCTGGAAGACCCAAAAAGTCTGGAGAGGATGAAGACTTTTCAATTAAATTTTGATAACGCGAAACCTTTAATGTGACAAATTCATTAACGCAAAAATATTTTATCTCTCGAACAATATAAATAAAATTAGCTTTCTAACGCAAAATGTCTTATGGTCAATTTAGAAACTTATTTCGAGCAGTTAAAATTATTTTTTTATTTTGTTGTCCTTGCAAAAGTTACAACTCACGCCTTTACGCAATATGCGATTGATATTTGAGAAGTTGAAATGAAAACCGTGTTCAATGCTTTTTCATACATTTTTAAATATTCAATTTTTTCCCTAATGCGTACGCACAGATATTTCGCAGGCACACTATATTGATGCCAAAGAACTTTTTTAATTTTTTACAAAATTATTGAACTAAAATTCCGTACGCATCAGAGAAAAAATTGAATATCTTAAAATGTATGAAAAGGCACTTAACACGGTTTTCATTTCAACTCCTCATTTTACAGTTCTTAAAATGTTTTAGCGAATTTCGAAAGTTGTAAATACATATAGTTCACGCTTTTTAATAGTTCAATGTTGTCTTAAGAGTACGTTAATTAACTCAAAAAATAGCACAAGGAACAAGGAATAAAATGCTTTTATCACTTCGAGTTGCGGATCATAGCGATTTATCAAAAAGTGGAAGTGTAATAACGATTTAAAACAATTTGTGGATTATCCAATAATACTATGCATCGATTCCAAAAACAAATTATGGATGTGTAACAAAAATTAGGACTAACGCTTTTCATATTTTCTTTTAATCATAATTACTCTTGATAATGAAATGGTCAGTAAATTGTTTTGTTTTATCTTTTCACGCGTTTGTTTAAGAGAAACACGAAATTCATTTGGCTTGTAAAGTATTTGGGTTTCGATAATTTCATGTTAATCGTTTTGACTGTATGTGAAAAATAATATTTTGTTTGGTAACTGTTGGCGAGAATATGGCGATTTGTATTGTTGTACATCAAATTAATGTTTAATTTTTCTTCAAATATTTACAATGTTAACAAAAATATGTTTAAAATTTTCAAAACAACTTTTTTTAAATTGTTTTTTGGGCACTTTTTGTATAGTTTAGGTACTATGTTCGAAAAACTAATTAAAAATTAATTAAGTATCTATTTTCTAGCACTACTAAATCATACTAAAACTACAGGTTTGTCAGGATATGTAACCATTTTTGTTCAATGATGCTTTTGAAACATGTTTCTTACTAGGATACAGTACTTGAAACTTTCTGGTTTTTTCATTCAAATTGTTCTCTTTATAGCAACGGGTGGGCAAAAGCAGTGAGCAAATCGTTTCGCAGAACATAGAAATAAAGAAGTTGTCGGAGGTATTACAAATTTCAATTTTTTTTTAAACATTTTAAGAGCAAGATTGAAAAAAATGCTATACAGCACTCGTGCAGAACCGAATTCGTTCACTTGTGTCGCTTTGCACACTCGACTTTGTCCGTGTACAAAACTGGTGCACCCGTGATCGAAGTTCTTTGCTTCTTCACATGTACTGTAATATACTATTACTGTATAAGTGATATTAAAATGTCCTTTCATTTTATATCTTGTTAGTTATTTTAGATATTATAACCAAAGATATAAATATGTGTTCTGTTGATGTTTTAGTTTTAATCATAACTAAAGGTTTCATCAAATGAAAAAAATAGGTGCGAATTTTATATCATTAATCAGTTAACGATTCGTTTCCAGCTTATATATTACGTGCCATTATAATTCTAGATAATATATCGCCGGAAGGGTGACACGTTAAGGTTTTTTAGTGACATCGAATAGTCCGGTGGACAAGGGTAGAACATACGAATGAGACCTATTAATCTCTCGAGAGGTAATTGAGGCGGCATTACACAGTCCATTAGCCAGCAGTGATCTGATACATGCGAAGTCAGATAAGCTCACATCAACGAAACATGCGAACCTTAAAAGCTTCTCACGTTGAAAAAGCCATCTTCCGGTGAAGTCTACGAGCCGAGCAAAAAAAATAATTACTTTTTTCCGATTAAACATAGCCGAGAAATAGTTGACTGAGCACTTGTGATATTGAGATTCTACCACTTAAAGGAAGAACCAAAAGGATTAAATAAAACGATACTATAAATGAGAAAAAGTTTCTCATTTTTATCTGTTGTGTTACAAGAAACGATTATCTGTGCGAAACGGAAATATTTCCGTTAACAACTTAAATTACTGGTTTGTCATTTATAAAAGAAAACATGATTGAGATGCCCCCGTGCAAATTTTTCATCTTATTCTAATCTAAATAATTATGTCTTAATTAATTAAATGTTTTCACACATTCCACCTTCTATAATTTTCAACAACACCATCTATTCACAAAATCATTTTATCTTCATATCACAACGTAGTGTTTCTAAAATAATGCTATTATTAATAACAACACACGTTATTAAACTGTTATTATAAGGGCAACCGTATTCACACCAGCAGCTTACGCTGAGCAGCTTGAACTGAGGCTTGCCACGCCAAGCTGCAACCCCCGTGTCAATGGGCATGCCTACAGCGCGCCGCCGCCTTGAGCTGTGTCATCTATCAGCTCGGTACTTTTTGCGTCTCAGTCAACATTTTTGATTGTTGATTTTGAGATGATTAAATATTTACGTAAATACGCTCTTTTATTAAATGAATATTCAATGTTGACATCAAGCTGCACTACCGAACTAGGAGTATTTTATATTAAAAATATAAATAACGACAGTGATGAAGTACAAAACGACCACGTATAAAAATTCTGTAAATCATTAATGGTTTATTAACTCAAGTAATAATATTTAATGATCATTCTATTGTAGGTTGACAATGATGGTTAGAAAATTAAAATTAAGTTAAATCCTTCGCTCTATTTGAATACGTACGATGAGAAACTTGTTTGTCTACAGCCTACGTCGGCTATAACGAGCTTCAAGGGACAATATAAATGAGTTAGCTATATGGGAAGTTGGTAATAAATTATTTAAGTACAGTAGAACCTCGATTAACCGTCACCATCGGGACTGGGACTGTGACGGTTAAACGAATAGACGGTTAACAGAAATTTTGCAATAAACGTGTACAGTAATGAAATTTCAGGGCTGGTTTCTGACGAGATGTAACTGAAAACGCGTGCAAGTGCATCCGACACATTTATATTTACCAAAATAGGTTACAATAGGAAACTGCCATTCAAACGAAAGACCGACCACCCTGAGGATGGTATAAAGACATCGCATCGCTTTGACCGCGCTCGTCGCGTTCGCGTTCACGTTTTTTTTTTTTTTTTGACGCTGACGGATAACAGAGAGTGATTGTTAAAAGAGTGACGGTTAATCGAGGTTCTACTTAGAAAATTTTTCTACATAAAAAATATATAAACTAAATTGGATAACAATAATAACTAATATCTATGTAAATTTAAACTTAAATTAATGCAATTGTATTATCAAAGACATCTACACCAATAGGGCTCAAAGCGAGTCTTTATTCGACACATCGGAACTGTCGGATTTTAACCTTCGAATATTTGAGAAATTTGTAGGTCGTAATAACACGAATTATTGAAAACTGCTTGTTGATTTGGACCTCCTTATTTATGTCAGAATTAAATTAATACCGACATTATTCAGTAAATTTATGACAAGAATGACGATGGTTTATGTACACATTTTTTGGAGATTAAATTATTAATCAATTAAATGATTTTGTAATGAAATGACTGCTTACCTTGCGTTCGCACCTGCACTAGTAAAATATGGGTTGCATATGCAACTACTTCTATTATAAAGTGGCTGTTCTTATCAAACCTACCCTAGTAGCCACAAATATTTTCTTCATATTTTAAAAATATTAAGAAAATATTGAATCTTTTTTGAACATTTGAATATTTTAGTAACATGAATAAAATATATTCTAAAAAATATTTTAAGCAAAATGTTTTATTAATATGAATAAAATATATTGAAGAAAATATTTTAAGGAAAATATTTTTTTAATATGAAGATAATATATTGAAGAAAATATTTTAAGGAAAATATCTTGATAATATTGTAGGGAATTGAATTTAAAATTTACGCCTGCACCGTCGGCAACCCGACACACGCACCGACTTAAGTGGCCAGATTCTTAAGCCACGATAATAAGGGTGGAGTGGGGTCGGTTTTTTTGAGGAACGCGAAGCGAGGGTGCGGAGAGAAGCGAGCGCGCCGAAAACCGAAGAAGACGCTTCGCGCAAAAGTTGTTGTTTTTTATTGTTTTTAAAGTGTCTTGTTGGTTTGGGGGGGTGGTTTTAATTAGTGGTGTAATCCGTGCAGGTTTCCCTCGACACCGGGTATTGTATTTTTTAAGTTTTTAACGGTTACAGCGCATGGGGTAGGTTAGTTAGCATGTTAGATTAAGTTGTATGAAACTGCTGTTGCGATTAGCGAATCAGCCGCGAATTCCGCGTGAGTCTGTTGTACTCGTTCCGCGATGAGTAGTACGGTGTTTTTTTGTCGCGGGCGCGAAATAACTTAGGCTTGGGAAAAGGGACGCGGTTTCTACGTCCTTAAGGTTCAAATTCGTCCGGAGTGGCGTGGGCTGATGACGTCACACGTTTGGGTTTCGAGTCCAGTGGAGTACCCGGAGGCGTACAACCGAAAGGGAAACGCGTTACTTAAGTAAAACAATCGGGGGTTTTTGAGAGAAATGCCAGCTCGGATTGAGTAAACGTGCAATCCCAGGACGCGTGCAATGTTTTTGAACGACCGTCGAGACGTTCCAACTTCGTGTTGTATTCAACCAAGAGACGAGGAGGAAAAGCAGTAAGGCCTACAATCGCGTGGCTTGCGTCGCGTCGTAAGGAATGGAACCGCGAACCGCGAGGAGTGGATGCCTGCCAGGGACGTCGTGTTTAAAGGGTCTGAGGGGGCGTAAAACCTCATACGCGAGGATGCTGGTATTAAGGGGGGATTGTATGAGTGATGGCATGCTGATTAGTGTTTCGTGTTTTTTTGAATTGCCTGTTCTAATTGTAAACATGGGAAATCGTCCTTTTATTAATTTAAATTATCATCTACGAGTAATGTGGGCATTTGGTTATCATCCCCGGGCACTGGTTGCAGCTCTTGCCAGTGGCGGAGAGCAAGATTTTGTGTTCCATTTCCTCGGTGTGAGTATAACCCTAAAGGTCTGGTATGTCTATGATGCTACGTATGTGCTATTTATAACTGTGTATGTTTTTGTACTCGGTGGTGGTTAGTCCGGCCAATAACGGGCCGGGACATTATTTATAGGCCGAGAAATTTGTTGTTTATAACTGTGTATGTTTTTGTACTCGGTGGTGGTTAGTCCGGCCAATAACAGGCCGGGACATCATTTATAGGCCGAGATTGTTGTTTTTATTTGTGTCTAATTGCCGTGCCGTTCTTTCCACCGTTCGAAAAGGCATTAAGGTAGAGTTACGGACCGCCCTCTACGGCGCACTGTACATATCGTGTGCCTGGAAAGGCAACAGTTCGTAGCCCGGTTAATTAATCATAACAAATAGTTCTTGTTATTTCATGCCTCAAGTGATAATAATGATAAAATCATGTCCATCATTCGTACTGCCTTGCCAATCAAAATTTATCCAGGTCTTCGGTGTGATCTCCGATATGTTTCGGATGATTCGACATTGCCACCTAAATATGCCACACGTGTTTATTGATCACATAACCACATCTCGTTTATGTTGTTTGTATGTTCTTTTTTAAAAAAAGACGATTTCTTATGTTGTGTATGTCGGTGTTGTGTTAATTGCTTTATTTGCTTGTGTACTTTTTGTTTGACATGCCTGAGGAATCTGTTTGGGTGGAGGTTTCACAGATTCCAAATTATTGCATGAGCATTTGTTTCGTTTACTATTTAAATTTAATTAAAAAGGCATCCTCCACTATGCTATTGTTTTATTGAAGACACCTCTTCCCCTAAAAGTCTCACCGTTGCATCCAGAACGCTTGCCGCATTGTGTAAACGCAACGAGGGGTCCTACCTTCATTCTCGACGATCACACATTTTGGCCAATTTGAATTTCGCGGTTTAATTCTCGAGCGTTCGGGATATTTCAAACATTTAAATTAATTCGACGGCAAGTTTGGGTCATTACAATATTAATGAAATATATTGTAGAAAATATATTAAGGAATATATTTAGTAATATGTATGTTATATAGCAGCGGTGACCAAGCTCCTTGATAGTCCGAGCCATTTTTCAAAATTTGAAATTTTTCGCGAGCCGCAATTAAATACATACACATACGGAACGATAATAATTTTTTAAAATATAATAGCACAAAAATGAAAAGAGAACTCGGGTACATTTATCGAGAGCCACAAATAATCCTTCAAAGAGCCGCATGTGGCTCGCGAGCCGCAGGTTGGCCACACGTGTTATATAGCATTACTTATATTTTATTGGGAACAGTTTTGCTTAATATTTTTTTCTGTAATGGCAATATGTATTTGTAAATGTCGATTTGATATAACAAAAACAATTCAGTTTTTTGTAAATTTGGTGATGCGTATAACCGATAAGTACGAAAAAATATATCGGATGGGACTTTTGCATAAAATAATAAAGTTATTATTTAAGTTTTATAGAAGGTAGCGGTGAGCAACATTTTCTAAAATGTCATAATTGCTTGATACCTAAGATTTTCATTCTTTAAAGTAATAATGTTGAGCGCTATTAGCTGTATCTTAATACATCGCGCTTTTAATTTTTGCTCCATGGTAACAACTGTTCTCTATTGTATCGGTTATTTGCAGAAAAGTTAATTTTACGATGTTACAAGAAAATTTCGCCAAAAGCCGACCTGCCAAAATAGACAAAGTTTACTGGTTTGCCTTTGAAAAATATATAACATGTGCAAATAATTTAATTTAATCAATATTGATTATATTGCGGTTTACAGATAAGAGTTGTGAATTTGTCCTGATTTTGCATTTACTTATTTATTTATATTATACATCCGAAACAGTGATAGCAAAAATTCCAAACACCGCATTTAAACCGCCTGAGCTGACGCGAAATACATTTTATTCGCGGCTAGCGCCCTGTTTGATAGGCTATTTATAAATAACTTAATACGTTTCAAAATATATAAACTAAACTCACTTATTCTATGCAAGCAAGGTATAACTTTTAGGTATCGATAACTCTCCAGTGTTAAACAGCGAGGCCTTTGCTTTGCATTGACGCTCTGTGAGTTAGAAATGTGAAACTTTTCTGATCATATTTTCATTTGTATCAAAAACATCTCTAATTTCATTATTAGTTTGTTGTATGGAAAAGTTGCTGTTAATTACGACGTAAGTAACGGTATTTACTCATGTATTTGTAAACGATAGACGTAATCTTTGCAAGCTATGTGTTAATCTATTCAGCGAACCTGTTTCAGCTTAGTAATAGTTAATGAAATTTGTTACTGCGCATACAGTGGATGCATTGGAAGATATTAATACCAGGATTTTTAATGAACCCGAACGTTTCAATGAATTGGTAAGATACCTGAGTAGTCAGTTATTTTTTTGTATTATTACTTTTTCTATTACTTTTAGCTAATTTTCTATACTTGCTGGAAGGCGAGAACTTTCAGAAAACGATTTATTCAATTATGGGGAAATTATTCCATAATGAATTAGCCGTTTTGTATTAAAATTATGTGCTGTATACATAAGAAACAAGTTTTTCTGTTTTAGACAACTAGAGGTAAGTTTATTTTTTATATTCTAAAATACTAGGTAAATATTTTATTTGAATATTTCCTCAATATTTGGAAAAGTATAAATAAAATATTTCATTTGAATATTTTCTCAATATTTGGAAAAAATATAAATAAAATATTTCATTTGAATATTTTCTCAATATTTGGAAAAAATATAAATAAAATATTTCATTTGAATATTTTCTCAATATTTGGAAAAAATATAAATAAAATATTTCATTTGAATATTTTCTCAATATTTGGAAAAAATATAAATAAAATATTTCATTTGAATATTTTCTCAATATTTGGAAAAAATATAAATAAAATATTTCATTTGAATATTTTCTCAATATTTGGAAAAAATATTAATAAAATATTCAAAAACCTCTCACGAAAAATATGTATAATTTTTTTTTAAATTTTTTTTTTTTAATTTTTTTTAAATATTTTAAAAATATTTGTGGTTACTAGGGTAGTCTACACCGGCACATGCAAAATATTTGCCTGTGTTTCTGAATAAAATTATCTGAACGGACAATACGTCATAACTACCTAGAAGTAAATACTCGATTTGAACAATTGCCAATTGGAAAAATAAAATGATCTACAGGTAGCCCTCGATTTGCGCCGGCTCAATTTACGCCGATTCACAATATCGCCGCTGTGGAATTCACTGTTTCACCGTGTACATAATTGGGTAATTCACCGATTCTTCCTATGTTAGACTGATTTTCGTTTCAGTGTTGAGCCGCGACGATGTGAATTTTTTTTTCAAAAAAATGTAAGAGATCCGAAATTTTGAAATTTCATTTGTTTTTATATATTTTATTTATTTTGTTTTATATATTATTAGTCTGTCATTATCGTTTGATTTTCGGAAAATAAATATATTTATCGGTAATATCGGTTATCAATCGTTGAGCTGGTGATCTGACAGTAACTAGAGGTCCTCCTCGATCGCGTTGCTTATACGACAGTTACTGCGTTTATACATTTCAAATACGTATTCGGTAATTCAATTTAGGCCTGGTTTTATAGTAGCCCAGTCAATTTATACACAAAAAAGGGCTCAACCTTGCAGAAAGTCAAAGTATAAATTGACTGGGCTCCTATAAAAGCAGTTTTGTTAAATCGTATTGAGTTTAGCATAAACGCAGCAAGTGAGTGCTCCAGTCAGAGTATTGTAAGGACTCATTTCTACATGCAGTTTTTGCTGCAAAATAGTTAATCCGAAAATTAACTTAAACATAAGGAATTAATGAGTGTAACGGACAATCAAAGTAATTATCACAACAAAGAAAAAATGTAATCATGTGTAAGTTAATTTTCAACTGAATTTATTTAATTTATTTAATTGCAAGAAAGGAAGACAAACAAATAAGTAGCATAACCAACACAGAATGCAATTATGGGTAGGTAATTTTGAAACTAAAAAAATAAATAAAATTCCTGACAATTACAAGTTGTTTATGACACAATATCCAAAGAAAACATAAACCACCTGCTGTAATCAATGCCACGGCGAGTTAGTGAGTGTGTAAATAACAGAGGCGGACTAACACATTATGTATTACGGAAATTCAATGAATTATAACCTGTTTCTGTTTTAAAGATTAATTCATTATTATCTATGACCAAATATTTCGGCTAAATTTGGTTACAAGATACCAGTCCTTTATTGGTTTTGCAATTTGCACATCACTGAGTGAGTATTTATTGTGCAAAAAAACGAAAACCAAGTATGCGTTCCGGGAATGGTATAATGTGAATTGAGAGATTATCGGATAGAGTGCCTGCACCGGCACTCCGTAAGCCGATAGGGAGGAGATCTCCTCCTTGAACTTATCGCGCGTGTGTCGCTTGAACAATCGTATATTTTCGAATAGTTCGGGCCGAGCTCGCTAGACGGAATATGGAAACATTTCACAGTATTTGTATTCGGCACTGGCTCTTTGTAAGCCGATCAACCATGGATCTCTTTCCTGTGTGTACGCTCGTCTGTCGCTCGTAATATCGTACATTTTCGACTCCTCCGAGCCAAGGCTCGGTAAAAACACCTCGCAATCACTGGCTTATCTCTTTGTAATTTTTTACCTCTGTCTAACTACAGTGCTTTTCGGAGTCGTTCTTTCTTACTGGTTGAGCCTCTTGTGAACACAAACAATAGCGGGAAGCAAAATTTACCTGCTTGAAGGACGGTCATCTGGGTCAACACGATGAAATATTCGAAAATCTAACATTTGGCTTTTTGACTATAAATAAAGGAAAAGAAAGTATGAAATGTGTTATAAAAATATATTTTGCAGAATTGTGAACAAAAAGAAATTTATATTACTAATATCTTATAAGTTACATCTAACATTTTTCTCGCATTGAAAATAAACTTACTCGATCATTCCATTGGAATATTTTAAATGCATATTTTTTTTATCAATTAAGAGATCTTAATTATTTCATAACAACGGTTTGTAGTTAGGTTACAATGTATGCTTGTAACAACAGTAATTTTAAATTATTAATATTTTGAATTATACTAGTTCCTCATTTATATGAGACTGACACATTTCTTAAAAACCGTCTTTCAATTTTTAGTTCATCTTTACGTTGCATATCTTCCTCCAAATTGATATAATAACCATATATTGTATTCATTTTGAGGCGTTAAAAGATCACAAAATCAACGGTAATAATAAAAAATTAACACTTGATGTTATTATATCACCTCAATGAAACAAATTACTAGGCAAAATTAGTTCTCAAAAGAATTAATTTTGATCCATAACCAAACGCAAACTGCAAAATTAACGCTAATAATAAAACAGTACCAAGTAGACGTCAAGTCAGTGAATCGTACAATAAATCGTACAGTATGAATAGCTACCTATAACGATTATAGTTTATTTTATTACTGCAGCTGGTAGTTGTACAATATTGTCGAAGATTTATTTTTTTATTATTCTGCAGTATTGGAAGTTCTTTCCCGTTTTCTTGCAAAATTGGTTTAAATATGTTTGTGTATGAACATATTGAACAAGAGTATTATTTAAGAAGCGTGTAAATGTACATTTGTCAGAAAGATTTTATGGGTTTTATGGGTTTATTGCGGTTCGTTTCTTATATTCTTTGAACCTTACAGTGTAATTTTTGTTTGAATGGTGAAAAAGGTTTACAATGCGACATACTTCACTTTCGGTTGACTGACCTAAATTCACATCGAAATTAACCATATTTTTTATGAACATCACCAAAAACAATTGTTTCGCATTTAAAAGAAAAATAAAATTATGGAAATACTTGGAATGTCTTTGAATGTTTGTTATATCGCGAATAATTTCTAAGAATAAAATGTGTTTTTTCTCTTTAACGTTACACATAAATGTGTCAATCTTTGAGAGAATATTTAGGTGCGAATGTGACTAAAATGAGAAAGTTTCAAAATATAAAAATATCAAATAGAGAGTAATGTTTAGCAAAATAATTTTATTCATAATTATTATAACTAGGTACATTGATTTAATACTTTATAACTAGGTAATGCTGAAATTATAACTTCTGTGAATACTTCAAAATACATACTTTAAACCTACAATTTTACCAGCTGGATATTTTTATTTATGTCGAATATTGCCGAATGCGCAGCGAAGTTTCTTCCTATCTCGTGTTTATCCTTATTTTCTGCAAGTTACGGAGTGCCGATGCTGGTCGCTGAGAGAGTGGGGAACTAGCCTTCTGAGTGGCGAGGGAAAAGGATCATCATAGACTGTTTGTGTGGACAGCAGCGTCTTGGGCACTCCAAAAAGTAACGTCTAGGAGGAAGAAATACTAGTGCTATTTCGCCGGTAGAATCCCAACCCCAACAGGAGAGAGTCCGCCGTCGATTGACGAGGAGCGACTTTGCAATATCAGTCTTCCTGTAACTGTGTTTCATAATGGAATCGCCCTTTTGGAGCGATGTTGCGCATCGTAATGTTATCACCTAAGAATTGAAATTGTTAATGTTAAGGTTCTCTTGTTTGAATTAATGCTTATTTGATCATTTTTCTCCGACAGGTGGTTCGTAGAATATTAGCCTGTAACTAGTTTTTTTTTTGCCACAATAAAAGTTAAGTTAAATTCCTTGTTTTTTTTTTTTAATTTGTTGATGTCTCAATTTCTCGCTTTTCGTTCCAATCGGGGTCAGTCATTTTTAGTTTAAAGCTAATGGCGTCGTTTTAGGGCAATCGAAACCCCCGCTACGCATCCTTAATAGGACTCGCTCCCGAATTTCAAGGAAAGAGAGCAGGTGGGTGGATCTGCAACCCCTCACCTTGAGGGTGGCGTGGAAAATGTCAAACCAGTTTGAAACGTGAAAATAGGTTTCTCTGTACACCAAACCGCTTATTGGAATTTATTTTCAACGTCTCTGAAAACGCTAAAAACAAACTGCGCATGCCCCTGTTGATTTGAAACGGTTTTCATTCGGTCTATGATCAAAACTATTACTACCTAATGTGTATTGGATAGCAGCTGCTGTTAATCTTTTAGCATTTGCGGTTCGCTAAATAACCTAACAAAGATTCGTAACTCCCTAGTTTGTAGTCACACAATAATGATTAGCATTTATTTTAAATTAATAATGCATTCATAAGTAGGCATTATCTGTCAAAGTAATGAAAAATTTTCAACTAACGATTTATTGCTTTATTTTTATATTATTATATTTCGTTTGGTACAACGAGAGTATCTGCCGTTTTTCAAATTAAATATAGTTTAACATTTCATATGGATTTTTGTTATGGAACTTTGTAAATATGGGAAAAATAATATCCTCTCGTTGTTGGTTTGATTTGAAGAACTCTTAATTTATGATGTAAATTTTGAAATTTATGTGTAGAAAACAATAAAGCAATATTTTTATAAGATTTTAAAACATAATATTTATTAAAGAAGTTGTATCTAATAGAATCTTGGAATAAGAATAATTATTAGAAGCGATTTTCTTTGATTGAAATAAACCGAGAAAATGCTAGCACGGCAACAGTATAGGGTTTTCCAATAAGAGGTGTTATTTTGAATAGCCCGTTATTTCGGTAGATGTCACTTTTGGAGCTGTAATTTTTTGACATTTGACAAGTAGAAACTACGCCATTAATAAAAATGGAACGATACACGCTTCAACAACGCATTGAAATTATTAAAATTCACTATAAAAATGGTGAAAATAATAATAATAATAATAACACCTCTTATTGGAAAACGAAGCCATCCAGGTGGAAATGGGCCTCATCACTCAAGATGATTTTTCGATGGAATTCCGGATCATTTTCATGCATTTCAAGGACCCAATCGGCAAAGATACGACGTTGTTGATGATCGGCCGGCTTGAGTTCTTGTGTTAACTGAACTTTATAAGCCTTAAGACCCAAATCTTTATGCAAAATACGGTGTAATGACGTTTTTGGAATGTCTAATTCCAAAGAACGACGAGGAATGGACAAACCTGGGTTTTCTTCAACACTTTCGGCTACAGCAGCAATATTCTCGGCTGTTCTTGAGCGACGTGCACGGGTTTTATTCTTCACATCACTAACTTGTCCCAACAGCTCGAATTTTTCCACCAATTTCTGTATTGCGGTCCGACAAGGTGCTTCACGACGACCCAAAAATGTTCGAGTTTTACGAACCGTCTCTGCCAAATTTTCACCATTTTTATAGTGAATTTTAATAATTTCAATGCGTTGTTGAAGCGTGTATCGTTCCATTTTTATTAATGGCGTAGTTTCTACTTGTCAAATGTCAAAAAATTACAGCTCCAAAAGTGACATCTACCGAAATAACGGGCTATTCAAAATAACACCTCTTATTGGAAAACCCTATATTTTATTAGATCATAAACGAGTTCTCATCAGGTAACATCTGGGCTTGTTGTTTGATTACTTTTTAAGCTTCCATTTTTACTTCGTCGTAAGAAATAAAAGCTTTAGTGGTTTTTCGATTGGTTCGAACACTCACTTACATAATGACGCTTATTGGTATTATTGGAGAACTCCCAATGAGACATCATAAAAGCTTTTTCACTCTTAACGATCGGATTCTTGTCTTATTCTTCTTCACTTACTTCTGAAATACTATCTGGTATCAGTTTTACATTGTTTGTAATGCTTCTTTCTATTTACTAAAAATTAAATAAATTTAATTTCTGAGTTCTACACGGGTACACGGGAAGAACGATCAAAGTCCATTTTTCTTGAAATTCATCTTTTATTACTATGTGGTAGAGAAATTTGTAAGCTTTCGAAATATGCTCATGGATTTTACGAGAACGCTGCAAGTCCATCAAAACAACAAGTAAAGTTTCGAACCTTATCGAAATACAGAGTAGGTACTTCAAACAATAAAATTCGAATTCCACCTAATCACGATAACAAACCTTTGTAAAGTACAGATGGGCCTAAAAACTGTTAACATTATCATTTCAATGATTTCCATGAATTTAATCGAATGTGCTAAGATAATGAAATTTTTAATTTTATTCAAATTGAGTCATTTGTTTACAATTCGTTTACAAACATCCGCCTAAAACATATCTAGTATTTTTTCTTTAACCGAAAAATAAGTACGTAGGTACTTTAGGAAACCACACATTTAAGCTGTTTTAAATATAAATCAAATCGAATTATTCTTATCGTCTTCTTTTGGTTATTGACAAATTGTTTCATTGTGTCAAACTGATCATTAAATAAACACAACAAACAATCTAATATTTTTTAAATATGGAAAAATAAATATTTCTTCTTGAACCTAATCTAATATTTCTTGAATACACAAAAATAAATATTTTTTTCGTTATGTAAATCTAATATTTTTGAATATGCAAAAATAGATATTTTTTTCTTGATATAAATCTAATATTTCTTGAATGTAGAAAAATAAATATTTTTTTTGTTACGTAAATCTAATATTTTTTGAATATGGACAAATAAATATTTTTTTCTTGATATAAATCTAATATTTTTTGAATGTACAAAAATAAATATTTTTTTTATTATGTAAATCGAATATTTTTTAAATATGCATAAATAAATATTTTTTAAATGTATTTTAAAAATATTTTAAAAACATTAGAAATATTAGAAAAGATTCGAATATTTTTTAAATATTTTATAAATATTTAATAAATATTGCATGCTGGTAGGGTATTCAAATATGTACGCAATATCGTCGAAAATCTAGGGAAAAGTTATAAAAGAGCGGTGAGCTGGCTAAGAGTGTACAATGCAAATTTTAAGGCAAAAAGGTTATTTCTGTAAGCTTTATACCAATTTTTGGCGTAACGTATTGAAACGCCATAAAAATTAAATTTGTTTTGTTGCCAACAAATACTTCTTTGAACTACAAAATAACAGAACGTGTTGATTTTAATTATCCTTAGATTTTTTTATGGGGCTATCTAAAAAATATTGTTTACTTTACGCCGATTCTTACCTTCAAAAATCTCCGCGATCGAATACAGCATAGTTTTCGTGTAGTCCGGAATAGCCCCGGAATTTTTGAGCGAGTTCGACGATGCGAAGCCTGCATTAACTGTTGAAGGAGGACATTTCCAGCAATTTCTCTAACGTCTCACGATAGCACATTTGTTAATAACAAATCTATGCGATATGATATTTGTTCTTGTTCTTTTAATAAAAACTGTCTATTGATTATTCGTAATTTCGAAATTTGCACGTAACTTTACGGAACCATTTTTGGGCACATTATAGGAAATTTTGTTAAACTTTTGTTCCATGCACCACGTTAGTAAAGTTTGCCCAACCAATTCAGATACAGGTTGTATAGGAATAATAAGTCTTTGTCACTCACGTCATCAAACTTAACTCTAGGCAAATTTAGTAAAATAGACTTTGTCGGTGATATTGCTGTGGGATATTTCCAAGTTATTGTCTCTTCGCTACAATTTGTTCAAAATGACAATGAATTAATAAAAAATAAGCTGTTTATTACAAACAAATCTTACAAAAGAAAATTTTATACGGAAACTTTTACTTTGTTGTTAGGGTTATAAAATCAGCAAGAAACATGTTCGTGGTGAAGGTTCTCCAAAAAGATTCGATACATAAAATTAGACGAGCTTTGTTGAAACGAAGTTCATCTGCTTAAATTCTCGGTGTACAAAAATTGTATACTCTGTTACTCTGGTAGATAACAGACATGAAGGTTTCCGATTAATGTAAAAAATCACTAAACGATGTTTTGTCGCTCTTTTCACAATAATAGTTATTTGTATCATTAGGCCAGAAACTGTATTTTTGCGAGTGCGAGTAAGGTTTGAGGGGAGAGGCCGAAGGCCGAGACCCTCAACTGCGAGTACTCGCAAAACAGTTTCTGGACGTATGATACACAACATTTTTTAGGCCGATAATAATATTTAAATAAGAAAATATAAATTTGTTGTTCAAATATCTCGGCTAGAGAATTTATTTTTTCTTCTGTTGGCAATATTTACCCGGAAAGATTAATTTGAACTTAAAAATCAAGTACCCAGTATGTATTGCTTTTTGACGTTTATGACAAAACAACCTGCAATTATGACATGGATTGAGATTCTTGCAATATTGTTAAATTAAAAACATCCTTTATTTTTATAACTAATATTAATAAAGTTCTTGTCGATGTTAACAAACGGTGTAATTGACATTTAATTTTCGATTTGGTTAGCAGATTTGGTGCTACCAACCTACAAAATTAAAATTACACTAGTTTACATTTTCAGGCCTAGTCCTGAAAATCGGATTTTCGGGCCTATTTAGAGGACTTCAAAATCAGTCATTTAGGACGGAGGCCAAAAAAAGTATTGAATATCAAAGCGACTAATGAGTCTGCAAAATTCACCATTTCTGACTGAAGTAAATTTATTTTTATTTACGGAAACATATTTATGACTTTATTTTATTGATTGTTTGGTAAAGTGCGTTCAGGTTTAGTGTATTCTCCGTTTTTTTTTTAATGATATCAACTTTTTGTTTGCTTTGTACACTTTGATTTTCTGTAATGTTTAACTACTTTTGCTACTTTCTATTATTTTGTTAGTGGGGTGTGGTTTGTGGGTAATCCTTTTTCTATCTTTATAAATTAAATCCATATTTTATTATACAGTACTTTCGTAAAGTAACGGATAAATTCGATAAAATATTTTAGAAGAGTTTTCACAGAAAATCCTCAGACCGGTCAACTTTAGTTTTTAAAACTGCATTGTTTTTTATATTTATAATTTTACGATCGTCTTTTGTTTTCGCACTATGACGTTATCAACAATTTTTTTAAATGGCACCCCATATTTTTGTTCAAGAATTTAGATGCAGAACATTTTTCTGAGTACGGAAATGTCAAACTCGTATGACCTTGAAGAGGAAAGTTTTCGAAATAATCAGTCCTAAAGTTTCACAAATGTATGGTAAAATTATTAGAGTAGACCAATAATAATATCATCAAGCATGTTTTGGAAACAAAAGAGGGATCGCCAGATTTGACACCCTTTCATTACTTTTTGTGGGGATACTTAAAAAGTAAAGTGTACTTTAGTAGGTTAGAGAATTTAGAAGATTTAATCCCTCCTGAAGTTATTGACAATGTTCAAAACGAATTTATTCATCGTATTGGCTGCTGTCAGGAAATCAACAGTGCACAATATTTTAATTTAGTTGTTTTTGAATTTAATCATTACCTTACATTTAGTATTTTGAAATATCTAAACCGTTTTCTTTATTTCTTTTGTAATCATTCAGTTTGTACCAATCCTATTTTAAAAAATACGCTACTAAAAATAAAATTTGACGGATTCGAGCGTTTTCACAATAAATTTTTTCTACTTTGGTATCATAAGCGAGTTTTTGTGAGTTTTTGTGTCACAAAGGAACTTTTTGTGAAACGACTTTTGTTTTTGTTTTGATACTTATTACGTTGGTATTGCTGTAATAGCACGCTGGCCGGCGTCGCGCATCTCTACCGAGCTCCTATCAAGGTTAAGCCAAGTGTACAGCTGAATTCTTCCATGTCCAAAAATATCAAACTCGAGATTTTAAATTTGAAGTTTTAGTTGACATATGACACATGACAAATACCAACACGACCAGTACCTAATCCTAAAAATCTCTAGAATATTTAGAAAGCACAATTTTCAAATTTTCATGAAACTAAGAGCACCAAAGTAAAAAAAATAGTATATTACACTCGTTTTATAAGACGTGTCCCAAACTTATTCGTGCGACAATAGATCGTCTTATAAAACCTGTATAATAATATACTATTGTTGATGTCAAAATCGTCTTTTGTTTCCAGCGCTTTCTTGATGATATTATTATAAGTCTACTCTAATAATTTTATCATAGATATATTTTAAACTTTAGGGCTGATTATTTCGAAAACTTTCCTCTTGACATTTCCTTACTCAGAAAAATATGCTGCATCCAAATTCGCGAACAAAAATATCGGGTGCCATTTAAAAAAATTATTGATGACGTCATATTACAAAAACAAAAGACGATCGTAAAATTATAAATATCAAAAGAGATGCAGTTTTAAAAACTAAACTTGTCGGGTCCGAGGATTATCTGTGAAAACTCTTCTAAGATGTTTTATTGAATTTATCCGTTACTTTACGAAAGCACTGAATAATTATATAAGATTATATAAGATTAGTTTGTTAAAATAATTGAAAAATTATTATTTTAAGTGCCAAATATGTAGACAATTTATTCTAACATTTCTTTTAATTAGAGAAAGTTACTATTCAATATTTGTATAATATATGCCGACTTAATAGTATTCACAACAGCGTGTTCGTTGCTGATGTCTCTCGATTAAACATGGAACTTAGGAAGTTACAGAACTTGTTTAAGTTAGGGTAAATTATAAACCTGTTCGTGATCACTTGCGGGTACTAAGGATATATAATAGAGATGGATCCTACCCTAACTTATTTGAACCTTACTGAGAGTTCATTCCCTAAAACTCTAAACTTTCTAGATATTTTCTGATGAAAAGTCTAATTGGCCTGAACCATAACTTTGAACACCATTTTGGAAAATTCAGTGGGAATAAATTTGATGGTGCATGGAACCGCGCATATACAGAATTTTCTGGAGAATATTTTAGTTCGGGAATTGTTTCTGGCATGGCACCGTAAGGTAAGACTCCTGAAAGTTGCATAAACATTTTTAATACTTCATCGATTAAGAGATTATTGGTATTCTGTGATCATTGAGCTTAGTATCTCGTACGAGCGCTCGTCAAAAATATCAATTACTGAAAACATAAGTAAAGGGTCCGGCAATGAAACGGGATGATTTGAGGTGGGGTTTAAAGCTCGTAAGGTGGTAGTAGGGACGAAGGTCGCCAACCCCTCACCGTCAGCAAGAGTTACTATTGAGTTTATAATGGTCGCGTTCAGCGCACTCAACTGTTTAGGATGAAATTTAATTGTTTTTAAAAGAATGAATTTTTTATTAATGTATCATGTGTAACAAGAATAGCCAATTGGTATTGCTTTAATCTCGTTTTATTGTTTTCTTTTTATGGGGGTACCTAAAAACAAAAGTTGTTTGAGGGCTTGGGTAGTTCTGGGTGGATCGACCTCAAACATTTTTGCGTTTGGGTACCCCCATAAAAAACCGCCATTCAACAGTATTGATGCAATACCGCTCAATATACTACCAGAGGTCATGTAAAACTTCCAAGATTGACTCCAAGAATGCATAAATTTCAATGGAGGACATTTGGCAAATGTAGTGTTTAGAAATCAGCTTTTTTGTATTGTACGCGATCATAGACATTTATGGTTACCCTGTATAATTATTACAAATATCTGATAAACGGTTAAATCGTATTAAGAATGAAAACGAAATTTTTGCTGATAAAATCATCTACGCCAGTTTTTTGGGGAAATTTATGAAAATAATCTCAAATTATTATATTCGTTATGGTACCGTAGAATGATGGAACATCATTTTAATTTAATGTAACATAAAATATCATACGATCAAAAGAACTTACCTGAAGTTCGATCGTGATTATATGAGGCGTCCGGTCCGAAGATATCACCATGTTTAACATGTAGTCCGTCTCTGTACTACTGCTACGCACACTATTTTAAAGACCCCCTGACCCCTCTCTGTCTCATGGCCACTGGGAACCTCATTTTGTTGAAATTACCCTTAATCGCAACTCCGGGCCGGAGAGGGTGGGTGGTGATATCTTCGGACCGGACGCCTCATATAATCACGATCGAACTTCAGGTAAGTTCTTTTGATCGTATGATTATATTTCGGCGTCCGGTCCGAAGATATCACCATGTTTAACATGTAGTTTTTTAGAGATGCTAGTTGCGATTGAAACAAGCACAATACCCAGACGACTGAGTTTTAATAAAAAGTATGATCCTATAAAGCATTACAATACTAATTGTAAGCAGAGAATAATAACAAAAGTAATAGAAATTACGGTAGCTAGGATGCGGAATTAAACCCTAAAATTGTCTTTGCGAAAGCCTCTTTTTGTGATAGTGGGCGATCATAAAATTGGGCAAATGTGGCCGAGCGTTGCGTCCAGCCGGCTGTGCTCCGAATAACATCAACAGAGAGACCCTGTCTAAAGGCTGCAGAGGTTGAGGCATGTCTTGTTGAATGGGGTTTAAAACTTGTTGTGTCGATTCCGGCCAGTTCCAAGGTTTCTTTTACCCAACGGCTTAAAGTTTGCTTTGTGGCAGCACTATATGGTTTTTTGCAGATTACGAATAAGGAATCCTTATCCGCTTGGCGCAAATTTTTAGTAGCGTTTAGGTATTCTTTGAGAGTAGTGGCTACACATAATTTGGGCTTTTCGCCAAAATATGGGATGTAAAGACATGGATAAATTTTGCTGGTTGCTGAAGTTTTAATTGGGTCGGTTATGAATATTTGCAACCCCGATGAATTCTCGACAATGTTTGTTGTTCTTATTAATGAAATGGTCTGAAGTCGATGTCCGGTTATAAGGACTAGAAGAGTGACCAATTTCCTCGCCAAGAATGGTAGCGAATTGGTGGTAACAGCCTTTTCGAAATAGTCCAGTACCCTTCCGGGGTCCCATGTACAATTGTATTTGGGGCCGGCCGGTCGTAACTTTGATACGCCCTTCATAAACCGTTTCAACCGCAGATCGTTTCCTATATCCCCTGGAAGAATCAAGGACAACGCCGATCGATGGGAGTTAAATGTCCCGTATAAATTTTTCTCCTTGTTGAGAATATCCTGAAGGAACGTAATTACAAGTTGCACGTCGCCCTGATACGGACAACTTTCGGATTTGAGGCAAAAGTCCCACCATAATCTGTACGTACTGTTATACTGTTTTAAAGTTGAGCTGCATATTGATGATAGAAGTGTATCAACGGCGCAGACCGGAACGCATTTTAGCTTGAAGGCTTCGCGGACAACCTCGCAGCAACCAGGGTAAGGTCCTCCGCCATAGGATGTTTGTTGCTCAAAGGTGATGACAATAAAAATTTATTCGGGTGTAAAAACACGAGGTCGGTGACCGCTAACTTCTCAAACAGTGGGTACCAAGATTGGGATCGCCACCAAGGTACCACTAAAATTCCCTCCGCCTTGTCCTTTATGATTTTTTGTAGACACCGCAAAATAAGGGAAAACGGAGGAAAAGCATAGAAATATAAGCGCTCCCAGCGGATTGTGAAAGCGTCCACGGCGACCGACCCCGGATCTTTCAACCAAGAAACATATTTTACGCATTTTGAATTACAGTTGGAAGCAAACAAGTCTATTTCTGGCCTTCCAAGATTCCCGGTTATTATTTCAAAAGCATAGGGGGCTAAGGACCATTCTGTGTCTGTAGGGAGCGTTCGAGATTCCCTATCTGCTTGCCAATTCCCTTGTGAACTTATGTATGATGCCGTTAACCAAATGTTTCTTTTTTGACACCATTGCCATATTGCTCTGGACAGAGCGTTTAGTTTTGGATATCGAACGCTCCCCATTCGATTTATATATGCCAACGCGGTTGTGTTATCGGTACGAACTAGTACGTTACTATCTCTGATGTGGCGTGCGAAACACCTGATACCGTAAAGGATTGCCCGAAGCTCTAGAGAATTTATATGGTCTTCCCTATTCCGACTCGACCACCACCCATGCGTTCCTTCTCCGTTCGCATATGCTCCCCATCCGGATAGGGAGGCGTCTGTAAAAATTTCGGTTACGAAGGAGTCTTGTTTTATGTCATTGAACGCATTACGAATGTTTCGAGCCCACCAATCTAAATCAGACAAAACGTTGCGCGAAAGAACCATTTTTGTGTTATAGTTTGAGTTGCTTTTGAGTAAAGCTAAATACTTTTCTCTTTCAAGTGTTTTCGTATACAGCCAACCGTATTTCACACCAGGGCATGCTGAAGCAAGTAAACCGATAAACCTAGCAAATTCCCGAATTTTGCAATGTTTCCTGTTTTGAAAATACTTTGCCCGCTTTTCTATATTTTCCTTTTTCCGTTCTGTTAACTCAATTTTCAAATTCTCGCTATCAAACATAAAACCCAAGAATTTGCATTTTTTGCTAGGAATTAGGTTACTTTTTTCCCTGTTGATTACGAACCCTAGGGACTCTAATGTATTTATTGCAACGCCTACTTTTTGGAGGCAGTCTTGAAAACTGTCTCCCATAAGCAGGAAGTCATCTAAATAGTTCACGCATAATATCCCCCGAGAACGGAGTACTTGAATAATCGGTCTCATCAATTTACTGAATGTGTAAGGAGCGGATGATCACCCGAATGGAAGACACGTAAACTCATAAACCTGTGTCTTAAACGAAAATCTCAAGTATTTCCTATGGTGTGGGTGGACAGACACCGCGAAATACGCGTCTTTTAAATCAATGGTTGCCAAAAAACAATCTCTTAATAATAACCTGGCTACTGTTCTTATGTCTTCCATTTTAAAGTGCGGAGACTTAACGAACACGTTAAGTTGTGTTAAATTCAGAATAAAACGTTTCCCGCCGTTCGGTTTGTCAGCAAGAAAGATTCTAGAAAGAAATTCGTTTTTTACTCTGATATTACATTTTTTCACCGCCCCTTGGGCTAACAATTGGTCTATGGTCGCACAGAGATCTTTAGCCTCCTTTGCTGAGAAACTAGATTTAGGGGGATTTTGTTGGAAGGGCTTTGCCAGAAGTGGTAACCTGTACCCCTTGACCCAGTTTAGAATTACTGGATTAGACGTAACTTTTATCCACTCCTGGAAGAAAAGCTTTAACCTTCCAGCAAAGGAGAAATTGCTCACCGGAATTATTTCCTTAGGGAGAGACGGTTGTTCTGCCTGGAGGGGCGCGCCCTTGCTGGTCTCGTCTCCCTCGGACGACGGACCGGGCGTTGCCGGTTTAAACCCGTTGCCGGGTACGAACCTTGCGAAGTGGAATATGTAGCCTGCGACCTAAATCCGCCTCTTTTGTAGGGTCTTTTTGTAAGAACCTGTACCGGTCTCATATCCTTTCCGGTTGCTTCCAACAATTTTGCCGCCTTGATTTTTTCGGACAGATCTGTTCCAAAAAGGAATTCTGTGGGTACCATTTTATCCAACACCTCCTTCACCCCTTTGGAAACTAGCGGGTTAATCAGAGCGCGGCGTGTGAAGGAGATATCGTGAAATAAGCTTAAAAGAACACGGCCCGAATCATTTAAGCAGGATAGTAACCTGTTTTTGGCTTCTCCCTGAACCCCCCCCTTGTCGTCAAGAAGAAGGTTGGCGGCTTTCCCAATTATTGCCACTGCTCTACCTATCTGGGTTTGGTACCCTAAATGTGTCGAATCCCTGATTTGGTGGGGGCCCGAGAGAATTGTTGTGATTTCGGGATTTAGATTTGGGGCCGTTATGTGTAAATTAGACGGAAGTGAATGGCGAGCGTTTATTTGCTCCACCTCGTCTGGCAGCAAACCATGCGCCACAATATGTCCCCACCGAGAACTTATTGCCTGGTGCAGCACATAATGCTCATTGGGACCTTTTCCCGGGTCCTGCCCTAAAATATTTAGAAGCTCCTCTGGTAACTCCTCGTCGTTGTGGATTACCAGATGATCATCATCCACGTGTGTGGGATTTGTGCCACCTTCTGATGACTCCGCGTCACTCGGATCGCGGCCGTCATCAGGCAACGGCATCCCCGACCCGCTCGGGGTGCGGCGGATGCGTGGGCTTCTCGACCTTATTAACACCGATGCAGTCCCGCTCGGAGTACTGCCATCGGTGGAGAACCCGTGATGCATACGCGGTTTACTGCGTGACCTCGACCGTGCCCTGTCCGGGGAATCCCGGCGCTTTTGCTTACGAAGTTTGCTCTCAACTTTTCGTAAACGTTTCAGAAGATCCCGATTCGAAAGTGAATCGGTATCTGATTCACTAGAGTGTCGATTTCTCTTTCCCATATCTACAAACTTCAAAAAAAGAAGAAAAACAAGTATGAAATGGTACTTACTTGTAGGTTAGATAGCGTGACGTGCGCGCGTCGAGCACACAGAAATGAATGAGGTTCCCAGTGCCCATGAGACAGAGAGGGGTCAGGGGGTCTTTAAAATAGTGTGCGTAGCAGTAGTACAGAGACGGACTACATGTTAAACATGGTGATATCTTCGGACCGGACGCCGAAATATAATTAGTACTTAATGTTTAAAACATTATTATCTCCATTTTGAAAAGTATCGATTTTTGACATAGAAGCGGATACAGAATTTCCGCCGCTCATGACATATGAAATAAATACATTTGCTATTCCAAAATACTCAAAAGCAATTCGTTGTTGCAATATCAACAATGATTTCTTTAGTTCTTATTTTGGTTTCATTTCGCAAGAAAATTCTAAAAAGCTCGTATACAACACGGGGTAAAAGTGTTGTTTTTGATGACACCGACATAGTGAACATTAAATTTCAAATTGGTTTCATTATTTTAAAAATATAACAATTTATGACAGGCTGAAAATGAATTTACTCGATCCACATTCATTTATGCGCGCTCTGTAACAATTTTGTATAATTTATTGTTTCCCAATAACAAACTCTATGCACCTTGTTCGACCTTGTACGATTGAACATGTGACTTCTAATATAAACTTCTCTACAGTGAGGGAACTTGAAATGAAATGGTAATCAGTTTTTAGGTAACTTTGAGTGAATGAACTGTTGATCGTATAAACGACTAACAGCAATCATGTTTGTTTATTTAATCATGATTCAGTTATTTTGTAGTGGTACTGTTATTGCTAATGAATTGGATGTAATTCATCAATGGAATTATATTAATTATACGTGGAAATCCGTGGAATCATATCAAACAAATATAAACTTACGACATTACGTACCAGGGAGCGATGTTATAGGGGGTATTAAAGTTTATCAAGATAAAATATATTTAACTCTCCCGAGAGTTAAGTTGAATACCTGTGTAACTTTAGCTTCAATTCCTTTGACTGCATGTAAAAAAAATCCACTGTTAACTCCATATCCCAGTTGGGAAATGAATTCTGTAAATAATTGTGATGCACTTCAAGACGTAATTGGCACGGATATTGACCAAAACGGAATTATGTGGGTATTAGATGGCCGACGTGTCAGCCGTAATACCATATGTCCACCAAAAATTGTTTTGCTAGATTTGAATCAAGGTGGAGCTGTAATTCAAAGTTTTATAGTTCCAAGTGACCTTTGTCCTCACGATAACGGTTGTTATTTAAATGATGTGGTCATTGATGGAGATTTTGCCTATATTTCCGATACAACCACAAGTGATCCTGGAATTTTAGTTTTCGACCGCAAACGAAACGACGCGACGCTTGGAAATTACAAGGCGTATTATTTACTAGTGTGTCGCATATCAACGGTATTGCATTGTCGCCTGATTGTAACACAAACAGAACATTTTACTACATGGCTCAATCTTCGTACAATATATTTTCTATTGATAACTCTATATTGCAACAAAAAAGTTTAACAAATGTGAATATAAGCAGATACATTACAAACCACGGAAGGAAACTTGCACCTTCGGGTGGTATGATAGGGGATAATGTTGGAAATTTATATTATGGGCTGTTACCACTAGATGCCATTGGAAAGTGGAATACGTCAAGATCCATTACGAAAGCAGTAATATTTTCACAAAATCATAATGTTATTTTGTGGCCAGATACATTTGCTTTTGATATGGATGGAAATTTGTATGTAACAACCAACAAGATCCTTTATTTTACTCAAAATGGAATTGATAATAATGAAATAAATTTTCGTGTCTTAAAATTTTCAGTAGGCACAAAAAGTTATCAATGGTGTTCTATATAAATTTTGCATTATCATTTTATTCATCTTGTAAAATTATTATTTATGTACAAAATTATTCACTGACAAACTTCGGGAGGTGATTTCTCAGTCCTTTTCGTAACAAAAGTTCCTATTGGCGTCGGTCCGGAAACGTGAAGTTACAGAGTCACGATCTTCTGAATTTACAGCAGTTCGATCAATGAAATTTCGAGCAGTACTTTTAAATTGATACCTAATAAACAAATATGTGTTTTTATTTACAATAGCAGATACCACATAAGTAATTTACAATAAAACTACACAAATATAATTATATTCGCATAAAAAATATATCCACAGCCATTTCGTGTATGAAAGTAAATTGTAATTATATTTAAAATAATAAACAAAAAATGAAACTATTGAACAAAGTGAATTTTAAATCCTTTTATTTTTAGTTTGGCTTGTAGTACAGGGTAAGTCAAGTTTTACCGCCGGTAGCAAAATAGCCCTTCAAAATAATTTATCAATTCTCATAAATTGCATGAGTAATTTTATATTATTAACGAACATTGGTACAAGAAAAAAAAATTTTTTAATCTGGTAAAATTTTGGCTTTATCTCAATTACTAGTTGTTGAATTTATTAATTTTTTTCATGTACGAACAGTAAAATATTTTCAGACAATTTAGTGTAGGTAATTGAAATAATTTTACTAATTTGCGTTTGTTAAATAAAGCCATCTCCGTATTAGAAGGTATTTTTTTAAATGATTTGCGACAAAACCCTTTATTTTACTTATTTGGCGTCAAATAAAAATTTCTTGGAAAATTTGTAGCAATAATCGAAAGAGTAAACTTCAACTGATGTAACATGTAAATTGCATATTTTTCCCTCAATTTTTAATAGGTATTATGGCCGCGGCGGTAAAACTTGACTCACCCTGTAGAGATTTGCAGTAGCTGGTGTAGTTTACATTACCCAACTAACACAGTAATTATATTTGCAGTATTCAATTGCCCACGTTCGCAAAAATATTGCTTTAGGTACAGGCTTCTTCGAATTTGTTAATTCCCAATTATTTATCATTTTAAGTATTTTTTTAATTGGGAAACGAAACATAGGAAAATATCGTGGATTTTGACTGTGTAACATTTTATTTTATACTACCTCTCAACACCGGTCACCGCTCAACAACGGACAGTTTTAGGTTCCCAGTGAATGTCTGCTGTAAAGAGGTTTTACTGTAAGTCAACGTCATCCCTTGCAGGGATAATAGGCCTGATCAAAATATCAAATAGTGACCTTAGTAAAAAGCGTTTTGGTTCGAATTCCTAATTATTGAAATAATTCCACATTGAGCTAGCTCCTTTTGCAGTAAAATAGCAATATCTTCCTTTTGTAAAGTAAAATATAGTAAATGTTATTCAATTTTAAAACTACACTAGAGCAATTTTTTAAAATAACTTAAGTTAGCGTAGCATATTTTTTTTCCAGTATGAAAGCGTCGAAGGCAACTAATAAAAATAATAATTCATGCATCTGCAAAAATGATTTTTTCCAATGGTATAGAACACTTTGTTTCATTTTTGATTGCAGAGATATTCAGGGTCGCAGAACAAAAATTAAAATCTTGGAATATGGAATTTTGTAGCTGTGGCACTCGAAAACTGATCTAAGCTATCGATTTTCACAAAATTCATAAATGTGCGATTACTCGAAGACAAACGATCTCTTACCAATGTCATATTTTGATATTCTGGTTAGCCATGAGCTGGTCTATCATTCGTCCAAGGGATAGTGGTGATTTTCGGGACACTTATATTACAAGATGTTTTATAAGTTGCGTCCCAAACTGAAACGGGTATTATAAAGTGCGTTATTGAACACTTTTCTATTAATGGGCATATCGCACCTCGGCTACAAGAGAGGCACAATTCAAAATAACAAGTTTAGAGTAAATTGAAATAGTAATCTATTTTCTACTGTCCAAATACACGATTTTCTTCTATTAAAGTTCAGAATTTGGTACAAAATTGTTTAGGTTACCATATTGTGCTACTTCTTGAAATTATAAGAGTGTGGTGCTAATTTTATTTTAATATATTGTCGTGAACCAAAGTATTTGAATATTTTTGAGTTGTGCCATTCTTGCAGCCAAGATGCGATATGTCCGATATTCACTCGTTAATTAGTTAGGAGATTTGGAAGTTTATTATCGATAAAATTGGTTTTCCACAATTTGTTTTTCTGGAATTGAAACAGGCAGTAACAGAAACACTTTGAAGCACTTTTGCTTATATTAATTAACATGTGATTGATTTTCAATTGTGAATAAATAAGAACCATTTAAATATTGTACCTATATTTGAAATAAATTGATCAGGTGATCATTGAATTCTTTCAAAATAAATCATAATCAACAATATCTTATGTATGTTTGCAAAAATTGCAAAACTGGAACATTGACTTACAATTTGAGATTAGAATTACTCAATACTACAATGTCACTTAAATTCCACGTTTAGTTAACATATTTTTCTGTCCGTAGTACTTAACACTGTAGGGAAATCAAAGAAAATTTAACTGCACTTGAGTAAAATTGATGGTGTTATAATAGAAAGTGAAGAAGAGGATGCCTATACGCAGTATTTTTTTAACATTGTACAATCTAAATAATTGAAAATAATAAAGTTAAGTATTTGATAATTTTCGATGTAATTTATTTTAGATATTATGGAGTTGCGTCAGTTAACCAGATAATCATAATAGACAAAACTTAAAACGGCACAAATATTTGAACAAAGACGGATAGAGAATTCAAAAAAGTTGGACAAATAGCGGGGTGGGAGAATAGCAGAAATAAACTTCTGGCATCAGGCGAAACAATAGATGATTTGCATAAGAATGAACGTTAGTAAAATTGTAGTGTGGTTTAAAGGGTCGATGCCGCAATACTAGTTTCACACTGCGGTTTTGTTAGGGAAGATACTAAACTCTAAAGGAGAAAATAGGTTTCACTTTCACGCTACAGAAATAATCTAAATTTCAATTTCGCAATTTATTTAAATAAATACCGCATCACAAGCAATAATTAATTACTTTGACGTTGAATAAAAAAAAATAAGGAAAATAAAAAATGGAACATCTAACAACATGGGTTGTATTTAACTTTACCAATTTGCAGAATAACGATTAGAAATACACTCAGAAAAAAACATTCTCGTAGGCAAGAAAATTCGGGCTTAAATTTAAACTTGCGCGTTCTTAATTTTGGCCCAAGAATTAGTCATTCTTGGGTTTTAAGAATGTTCATTCTTCTTGTCAAATTTAAGAATGGATCATTCTTGATTTTAAGAATGTTTATTCTACTTGCCGAATTTAAGAATGGGTAATTCTTGATTTTAAGAATGTTTATTCTACTTGCCAAATTTAAGAATGGACAATTCTCGATATCAAGAATGTTGATTCTATTTATCAAATTTAAGAACTGGTCATTCTTAATTTCAAGAATTTTGATTCTTCTTGACAAATTCAAGAATGCGTCGTTCTAATTTTAAGAACTTTTATTATTTTTACGAATTTTAGAATGAGAAGGAGTTTTAAAATATGAAGTTATTTAACATACGTGCTTTTATTAAAAGTAGGCAAATACAGCACTAAAAATAAAAATTTGACAACGTCACATCACATTCTTTTGTTGAGTAGCTCACTATATTTAATAATAATAAGTTCAATAAAACATGATATTAGAAATAATTGTATAACTACTAAAGTTCAGTGTAAAACGCAATAAAAAAATATTTGAGAAATTATTGTATAATTACATACTAAAGTTCACTGTTTACTCAGTAGTAAATTCCGCACTGCGTTTTACCGGAGGACGGATAGTTTAAAGATAAAAATAAAAAAATGATAACGGATAAATTAGTGTATTTACAAAATTAACAAAAAATGAGAGTGATGCATGTTATGGTGCAGTTACAGATGAACTGCTATGTATGCCAGTTACAGATGAACTGTCATGTATGCGAGTTACAGATGAACCGCCCTGTATGCGAGTTACAGACGAACTGATTTTAAAACTGCTTCAGGGTTCATATGTGCGCCCCCTCGTACGCGTTTTCTTGCCTTTGACCAGGCTTTTAATGTTCTAGGAATTAGGGACGCAACATACTCCCCCCGTTGCGAGACTCGCGAGTAACAAGTCTAAATAAGGGTAATGAAATAATTGCTAAAGATTAAGATTAAAAACTAAGCATAAGAGATTGACAATTGAGGATTACGAATTAGCAATTACAATTTAAATTAAAAATTACAATTTATTTTTTATTTTTATAACTAATATTAAATAGTAAAAAGTAACATGTATATAACAAACAAAGTAAAATAACATAACATAAGTAATAACTAGAATAAATAAAATAACTCATTAAGAGAAGAAGAAAGCGGGGCTGTGCCAAGAACACTAGCAACGTTACCTCTTTGTATAGCCAAACTTATTCGTTGCTTCAAATATGTTTTGGCTTGAGGAATTCCCGTTGTTTGCACAATACGCCTCCCCAAATCTTCAAGGAGAGAAAGGGCATCAGCACTCCAAGGACCCAAAGTTTCCACAGCGAAGGCGACAAAAAAATAATCATCAGAAATTGACTTATATTTCTTTTTCTTAAGATTTTCTGCCAAGTGAGCAGCAGATCTTGCAGAAAATGAAGAATCAGTTAAATGAGAAGGGGCAAGTGTATCCGTACAAGTAAAATCCCAAACTAAGGATTTACCTACTTTCCATGGAATAACTGTAATACCATCTGGACGTTTGCCATCATCCCTCAGAATACCATTAGGTTCAAGGATACAAGGAATGTTGGCAGAAGAGAAAGCACGTTTAATAATGTCATTAATACAGCTGTGACGAGAGAGTCTACCAGCACTTTTAATGCACGATAAACCATGATGACCCAACGAGTCTACAGAAGAACCGCACGAGCAGATATGAGGATGACAGAAATTGATCCCCAATCTAAGTGAAATAGCAATTTGTAAGATGTTTTTTTCTAAAAGAGTACCTAATTTACAAGATGGAAGAGCTTCAAGCCAAGCTCCAGATTCAAGTTCAGATCCAGCTAATAAGATAGCCTTTTCTGTAATATTTGAGGAAGATAATAAATTTTGAAATATTTTCTCACAGATAGGTAAGTCCCAATTTCTTTGAATAGAAAGTTCTTTTGGAAGTAAAGACGAATTAGAAATTTCCTTCCAATAATCAACAGCCTCGTTAAGGGATGTAATTTCAAAATTAGAGAAACTAGAAGGTAGAATGGACATAATAAGTTCAGAATTAGAAAATATAGAAGACAAAAAGGCAGGCGAGGAAATATCAATTATAGACCTTATACCTAATCCACCAAAACGGATTGGTAATTTGGCTTGAGTCCAAGATCGAATTGTAAATTTAATATTCAAAATTTTTTCCAAAGAAGAAATAACAATATTATCCAATTCAAGACACTCATCTTTAAATTTCCAAAAAGGACAACATCTGAGATTATAAGTGAAATTAGGTATCCAAAAACAATGGCGGAGTAAAAATATACTAATATGAGGATTAATTTTACATAGATTTGAAGAAAGTAAAGAGAATGAATCAATTTTTTTAGAAATGAATGGAGGAATTGCTGCATCGAAAATAGGACAACCAAGAATAAAAAGGTCTTCAACATTACAAACGTGAATACAAGGAGCTAATAATTCGAATCTTTCCAAAATTGAAGACTTGTCTAATTCCGAAACATTATTAAGGAAGAAAAGTTCGCATTTATTGAAATTAAGAACTAAACCAATTTTCTTAAATTCAGAAATTATCGTTTCTAAGTCTTGTAAGACATCCAAAGCCTTACCACCTAAAGAACCATCATCCAAGTACCAAACATTCAATTCTGAAATCAAATTCTTAATAATTTGATGAATCGATAAACTAAAAATTGCAGGACCGAGAGGGTCACCTTGTTGACAACCTACTGAGGATTCAATAACATTTCCATTAAAGAATAATTTTGATTGATAAGCATAACATTGCCAGAGATAAGGATATATATCTGGAGTAACAGCCTTGACAACAGAAAGAAGGGAGTCTCTTTCGATAGAATTGAAAGCATTTTTAACATCGATTTTAAGGAAAACCTCAGCATCAGATTGATTATTAATATAAGTTCTAATTGAATGAACAGCTCCCTCACAACCACCCTTAATTCCAAAACCTAATTGAATAGGATGAAAAAAGGAAGATAACGAATCCTTAATGTGGAAACTGCATAATTTAGAAGATAAACGTCTAAAAGTTGAACCTATTGCAATAGGACGGATACCGCCATCTTTTTTAGAAAGGGCACAAAGAGAGGCACCATAAAGAATAGGTCTAATATCAGAAAGAACTTCACCAGCTAACATGAGATTGCAGAGACTACAGATGGCTTTCAATAAGTGACGACCAGAGTCACCTGTACCATTACCTAATAAATCTTTGAGATGTTGTGGTCTTATTCCATCCATTCCAGCAGCAGAACCATTAGGGAATGACATAATCGCTTTATAAACTTGATCTTCAGAGACAGTGAGATGTTCTACCATTTCTTCAGGTGGATCAGGAAACTGGAGTAATCTTGAAGGAATTGGATGTTTAGATTTCAACGATTCAAAAGTATCAGCATTATTGTTGGCAAATGAGTCATCAGAAGATAATAAGCGAACTGCACCCTTAATATCACCATCCGCAATTTTGTTCTCAACCGATTTATAAATTGAGAATTTTGAGAAATCGGTTTTGGAATAAAGTATGGAGTCCACGTTAGAGTCAGCATTCTTCTTAACTTTAGAAGTTAAAGATTCCTTTTCATAACCATTTTTAATAGGAACATGAAGAACACGAAAGGCAAAAAGAAAAAGGTCTTCCCAGGATGGTAAAGAATTAACGGAAACACATTCATTTATAATTTTGGCTAGTTTACTAGCCACGGATATTCTAGCTCCACGCGGAATTCTTCTAAGAATACAGACATTCGATTTTAGGTAACCAATTTTTTCTGTTAAATTGAGAAATTTAACAGGAAGTTCCGGAACAGGCACATTCTGTTTATGACATCTAGAAATGTGAATTTTGAGACCATGTAAACTCTTGAAAAATTTTGAATTTGGACAAATATGACATTTCATAAATAAACTGTCAAAAAAAAAAAACCGGACCAAACCAAAAAGTAGTCACAAGATAAGCTCAAGATAAAGCTCAAAGACCAATCCAGTATCCAATTACTCTCCAAAAAGAATCGGCAAGAATTTTTCAATGGGAAACGTCAGTACCAAAGTTCTCGATTTTCCAAATTTCTAAACGTGCCCTCACTTAGTCCACGACCCAAAGACAAAGAGTCCCAAATCTTCTCTTCACAGGCAAAAAAAAAAAAAAAAAAAAATCACAAAAGTTCAAAAAATCAAGAACACTTAAAAAATTAGAAAAATGTCAACGGAAAACGTCAAACCCAAAAATACAAATTTCTCCCCAGTTCCACACTGTAGATCGACGAAAACCAACAAATAACCAAACCAAAACAGTAATATAACGCGTCAAAACAACTCTACAAAATATTTCTCGAAAAAATAATCCAATTTGGTCAAACCTTCACGGACCGAAAAATTTTCACATACACACTTTGACGGCCAAAATTAAAAATTAAGCATATAAACATGAAGAATTAAAAATAAACAGTGTGTCCTTGATCACTCTGGCAACGGTGCCAATTGTTTTACAGTACGGTTTATCACACCGGTTGCCGTTTTGACGCGCACTGTCCGAATCACCCCGTCTTGACCCGGATATGCCTGGATGACCCTCCCCAAGCGCCATTCTAGTGGAGGTAAGTTGGCCTCACGTATTAGGACGATAGAACCTTCTTTGATGCCGTGAGATCCTCGCGCCCACTTATGCCGAACGGTCAGCTCGTTGAGGTACTCCTTATGCCACCGGGTCCAGAAGTCCTGCTTCACCTTCTGGATGTGTCGCCAGACGGACAAGCGATTGGATGCAATTGTTGACAAATCCTGTGAAGGTAAGCTCGACAAAGCATCGCCAATTAGAAAATGGGCAGGAGTTAGGACAGTAAGATCATGAGGGTCAGAGGATATGGGTGTTAACGGGCGCGAGTTGAGAACCGCTTCAATCTCAACGATCAGGGTGTTCATTTGTTCAAACGTGAACAGTTCGCTTCCGACCACGCGTTTTAGATGGTGTTTAAAAGAACGGACGGCGGCTTCCCAGATACCTCCAAAATGAGGCGAATGTGGCGGCGAAAACTGCCAATTAATTCCCTTGGTGGATAAATAATTGTGCACCTTTTCGTTGTGCGCCGAGGAGCTGATCAGCGCCTGCAGATCTTTCAGCTCATTGTTGGCCCCGACGAAGTTAGTCCCATTGTCCGAATGTATGGACTGACACCTTCCCCGCCGCGATATAAAGCGCCGTAGAGCCGCCAAAAATGCTTCCGTTGTCAGATCGCTAACAAGTTCCAAGTGCACCGCTTTGACCGATAAACAAATAAATACCGCCACATATACTTTTATTTTATTTCTATTGCGGTACCTCCGTTCCTTGATATAAAAAGGCCCGCAATAATCCACGCCAGTGTGTGAGAAGGGCCTTGCCTCCGTGACCCGAACCTTTGGTAAATTGCCCATCACATATTCTACCGGCACAGGTTTGGCCCTCGCACAGCAGGTACAGGATCGAATGACTTGTCGCACTTGATTTCTGCCGTCGATTGGCCAGTAATTCTGCCTTACCGCGTACAAGGTGGCTTGTACACCGGTATGCAAATTTTCAACGTGTTCTTTCGTTATTATTAGCTTCGTCACGTGTGATTTCGGCAACACAATGGGATGCTTCTCCTGGTACGTGCGGTCAGAATTTTGCAAACGGCCGCCAACCCTTATGAGCCCGTCATTGTCTAAGAAAGGATTTAAAGATAGCAACCGACTTTTTGCGGGTAATGGTTCACGTCGCCTTAATTGCTTTAACTCGTCAGGAAATTCGAATTGCTGCAATAATTGTAAAATCCTAACGGCAGCTGTTTGGAGTTCTATAACGGTTAAACATCCCTTCGAGCGACCCGGAAATCGAAAGCGTAAACAAAAAGCTGTGATTCTTACAAGTCTGGAGTACGACGAATACCGTTTTAGAAGCGTGTCATCAATAATCTTCGCTTGTAAACAGATTATTTTTCGTAATTCGGGTACTTCTGCGGGCTTTGTTTGTTTTTGTGTTGGCCATTCGCTTTCAGGATCTTTTAGCCAGACAGGTCCTTTGTTCCATAGTGTGCCTCTTTTAAACTCGGCAGGTAGCTGGCCTCGAGAAAGTAGGTCAGCTGGATTGTCGAAAGTCGGCACATATTTCCAATGGTCTGGACTGGTTTTTGACTGTATGTCGGAGACTCGATTCGCAACAAAGGTTTTCAAAGAATGGGGCGAGCTATTTATCCAATGAAGGGTTATCATAGAATCGGTCCAGAATACCGTTTGATCCACGTTTAGATCTATCGCCGTTCTTACGCTATTATATAAGGCGGATAACAGAGCCGCCGCGCAAAGTTCGAGTCTCGGAATGGTCTGTATTGTTTTGATGGGTGCCACACGCGATTTTGCACAATAGAGTTGTACGCGGACGCGTCCATGGCGGTCTATCGAATTTAGATATATGCATGCCCCGTAGGCCTTTTCGCTCGCGTCACAAAATCCGTGCAGTTCTACGCGACTTGCCCGCTCGTACAGCATTTTCCGGTCGTAGGAAATGTCATTCAGTAACGGTAGTTGGGACACAAACGCGTTCCATTTTGTGTGAATGTCATTAGGTAGAGATTCATCCCAATCTACTTTTAACCTCCACAAGTCTTGCATAAGTAATTTGGCATATACCGTAACCGGATTGAGCAGCCCTAAAGGATCGAAAATTTTTGCGATTTCGGAAAAGATACTCCTTTTTGTATGGTTATCGCTGCATGGCGGGCGTACTGTATAAATAATCGCGTCTTGTAGCGAATTCCAATGCACCCCTAAAGTTTTTAACGTGGAATCTTCAGCGTTCCGTAGCTGTAAATTAACGTTGCGTTCGGGAATGGCATTGAGAATCGCTGCGGTGTTTGACGCACATTGGCGAAGATTAAATCCCCCAGAGACCAGCAGTTCAGAGATCTCTTCGCGGAGTTTTACAACCTCTTCGATGGTGTTTGCACCGGTAAGTAAGTCATCGACTTACACATCGCGTTTTAGTACGACAGAAGCGAGAGGGTATCGGAGCTGCTCATCATCAGCGAGTTGTTGCAAACATCGCTTGGCTATAAAGGAAGCTGGCTTAAGTCCAAAAATTAGCCGATTAAATTGATACGTCGAAAGAGAACCGTCGTTTTCCCGCCAGAGCATGAGCAAATAGGGCTGATCCTCTTCGCGGATAAGGATTTGCAGGTACATTTTTTCAATGTCGCCAGTTAGAACGTGATTGTACAAGCGGAATCTTAATAAAAGCGTAAAAATGTCGTCCTGCAGAGCTGGACCTGCCATTAGCGCCTGGTTCAGTGACACCCCGGTACTCGATTCGGCGGATGCGTCGAAAACGACACGGATTTTTGTTGTCGCGCTGGCTTCTTTCAGTACCGCCTGATGGGCCAAGAAAAAACCGTCGTTGGATGGATCCTGTAATTTATTGATGTAACCTAGCTTCAAATATTCGTCTATGACGTTGACATATTGCTGTTTAAAACTAGGGTCTCGAATAAATCGTTTTTCTAACGATTGTAGGCGTCTTAATGCCATATGGCGTGACTGGCCCAGTTCGACCTTTTTTTCATTAAAAGGAAGCGCGGCGACGTAACGACCATCCGGGTTCCGATTACAATAGGTTCGAAAATGGTCTTCACATGCAGCTTCTTCTTTCGAAAGATATTTAATAGGCGCCACTTCCTCGATCTCCCAGAATCTGGAGACGTCGCTTTCAAGCTTCAGAATGTGACATGATGATTTATTTCGGCTTGACATCGCCTGGAAGGGCATGCTTCCACCGAGAATCCAACCTAATTGCGTTTTTTGCAATATTAAGTCGGGTTCTTTTTGTTCAGACAACCGAATTTGTCCTACAGATAAGGTCCCAAGCGCTGTACCAGCACCGATGAGTAATTGTACAGGATTGGGGTTATGAAATTCTGGGTCCGCCAGTTGAAGGTTCTTAGGTATATTTAATGCTTTACGATCAAGTTGCTGGTCAGGTATTAACGATGTGATCGATGGAACGGTTAGAAATTCGAGCGATTTCTGGTATCCGCTGCACCGCGATTTTATTGTGGCGATTATGCCGTATTCAGATACAGTCGACATATCACCTAGCGTACCTATGCAAACTTGACGCAATGTTTTCGGCAGTCGCAAACGAGCTGCCAGTTCTTCGACGATAAAATTGTTACTTGAACCGGTATCGATGATAGCGCGACAAAGAACCGTGTTTCGGTCTTGGCCCACCACATCAATCATTGCTGTCGGAATTATATTGTTAGTGTTTCCGGTTTCAAGTGTGAACCGTTTGGCGAACCCAATTTGGCGTCAATTGGACGAATTATTACTCTGTGTAACTGTCGACCCTTCGGGAGGCGCGGTAGCCGGTCCAGACATCTGGCTGCTGGCGACAGGGTCGTCTATAGAGGCGTGTAAATAGGTGTGGTGCCTCCTGTTACAAACTCTGCATGATCCTTGTTTGCATTCATCCAATTGATGACCCTTGAAGAGGCAATTTTGACATAATGTCGCCGACGCAGCGGCTTGCTTCCGTTGCAAGACTGACATTGCACGAAATGTGGCGCATTTAAAAATCGTATGGTTGCCTTTACAAATCGAACAATTAGCTTGTCTGCTGTGCTGTCCTATTGTCCCGCTGAGTTCGTTCATTATTGTTGCCTTTACTGCTGTTACTAAACGATTCCTTGTACATTTTTGTACAGTTTCCACGTTTTTCAAGGAACGTTATCAATGACGTATAGGACGGCATTTTGTTGTCCGGGAGCGTGGTTTCCCACTGAAAACGAGTGTCCTCACCGATTTTATCTAACACTAAGTAAATAATAAAGCTGTCCCATTTATCTGTCGGTTCCCCTAAACCTTGCAATGCGCGGAGATGTTGGCGAAAGGTGTCAACCAACTCATCCAAAGCCTCCGGTGAATCTTTACGCAACCGCGGTAAATTATGAAGAATGGCCCAGTGCCTTAGGATGGCCTTCCGCGTATTGTCATATTTCGTGCATAGGATGTTCCACGCTTCCTTATAATTAGCTGCCGTGCTCTCGATAGACTCGATGGCACGTGCAGCTTTCCCTGTCAGCGATGCCTGCAGGTACTGTAACTTGTCGACGGTTGGAATGTTTGCATTACTATCAATGCGCGCAAGAAATTTATCGCGGAAAGATTGCCATTTCTCCACGCATCCGTCGAACTTTGATAATGAAATTTCTGGGAGCTTAATCATGGGTGCCTGACTCACGGAGGAACTAGAAGGGATATTAGTGCGTCCGATAACAGCTTCGGCGTCTTTCAACGTTTTTATCAATTGCTGCGTTTGAGCGAAAGCGGAAAAATACGCGTCTTCGACGGTCTGTAAAGCCTCGACGTGTGCGTCAATTTTGGAGTCGTCCGTTTCTAACAACATTATTTCGTCGTGGATTGCGTAAATACTTTTAAATTGCTCTTCTAGGGCCTTAACGCGTGCCTCTAACTCGACCGTATTGTCATGGTCCCCCGCAAGAAACGTTTTATGCCGAGTTATGCGTGACTTGACTTCTCCCCGTTTGCGTATGAAGCTCGCAAGTGTTGCTGGGGTCATTGTAATTAGGCGTAGGTAAGATTATAAAGATAGGATGATAATAATTTGGCGATAACTAAGCGAGCTTACCTTGACGAAACTCCTTGTCGGCCAGGTGCTGATTGAGCTGTAGGTAGTTGCTGCTTATGTCGGACAGATGCGACGCTTGTTATCTTGTGCCTGATGATTCCCCGGTTCGGAATCACTTTTGTCGACCAGATACGACGCTTATCACCTATTGCAGATAATTCCCAGGTTTCGCCGTAAGGAATCACTTCACTTCACTTTTTTCTTTTTAAAAATTAATTTTGAATTTAATTAATTAATCCGGCTCGAAGGACCAAAATTGTTTACTCATTGTCAGTAGTAAATTCCGCACTGCGTTTTACCGGAGGACGGATAGTTTAAAGATAAAAATAAAAAAATGATAACGGATAAATTAGTGTATTTACAAAATTAACAAAAAATGAGAGTGATGCATGTTATGGTGCAGTTACAGATGAACTGCTATGTATGCCAGTTACAGATGAACTGTCATGTATGCGAGTTACAGATGAACCGCCCTGTATGCGAGTTACAGACGAACTGCCCTGTATGCGAGTTACAGACGAACTGATTTTAAAACTGCTTCAGGGTTCATATGTGCGCCCCCTCGTCCGCGTTTTCTTGCCTTTGACCAGGCTTTTAATGTTCTAGGAATTAGGGACGCAACATTCACTTTAAAACGATAATAGGTTTTTTCTTTAGAGCAAAAGTAAATTGAAATGTGTATCTATTATCTTACTATAAAAATAAACTTATCACAAAAAACTACACAGTCCAATACAGTTTTAATACATTTAGTTGCTAATTATAACAGTCACTTGATCTATCCTATTTTCTAAGTATTTATTGTTGAAAATAAGGATAAGTGTTAAGACGTTAAGTTAATGCTTGGTTTCCACTTTTTTTTGTTGCTTTTCCTACAAATCCTGCACTTTGGTTTATTTTCTTTCCATGGGAATAATTGGCCGAAATTTACATCAATCTAAAAAACATTAACAAAATAGTTACATTGTTCTACAGATATCACAAGAATTTACCAAAATTGAACACTTTGAATGTTTCAATAATGACCACTCGTCTATAAGTTGATCAATACTTTTATTTTTATATTCCTTTAGACGATAATTCGTGGTGTCTTTCCATTTTACGCAGATTTCTTCCCAGAAAACGCTCGCATCCGCGTATTTCAGCCACGCTTTTGTTTTGTTACATTCTTCCAAATAACTTATATCTACATTCGCTAAAATTGATGATTTGTAATAAGATAGATACAACACTAAAAGTATAATAGATAATCAAAATTATTTCTTTACCTTCAGCAGAACGCAATACTTTTTACAGAATATAAGTAATTTTTATTAATCGTTGGCGAGAAAAATGCATGTCCTATGATAAATAAATTACGGCGTTCCAGATGCCCGCAAACTTACTTTTCGTTCGGATGGAAATAAACTCTCAATTTGTAGCGTTTCTAACGACTGGTCATTCTGTTCATCGACTAATTGCATTGAATTAGTATCATCATCATGTCACACTAAACCACTTATTACGAAAAATTATCAAAAATTCACTTTACGAAAACAATACCGAAAGCACACACCGTAATATGTACTTTGCTATTGCAAGCAGAGCGCATTTCAGTTAACTAAAAGGCTGCGGCCCGTTGCCGAAAAATAGTCGGCACTAAAATAATTTACACTCATCGCACCCCGCTATTTTTTGAGATTTTGCTCCCATTGTATGAATTGTCTGTTTTACAAGCCGTGTATAACGTAGTACATCTGGAGTTCTGACCCAAGTCACACAAAATACGCCTTTAAGTGATATGTGATTTAATACTGTATTGCTCTGAGGGGCCAGATTTATATTCTCCGAACTTTTCCTACAAATTTTTGTTAAGAACCGATAGTTTTATTGCAGGATCGAACTTAACGGTAAACTTTCTAAAGTAACCTTTACAAAACAGCGTATCTAATCTTATTATGTTATGTATGAGATTCTTTGATATTAATATTTACTTTATTAATAAAGCATTTTTTCAAATTTTATTGCGACCATGTTCAAAATGTATCCTTCTAGTAACTTCTATAAAGAAACAATATTTCGAAGAGTTATTATAAAAAGTTTTCATAAGTAATATCACAAGAGAGTGAGAATTATTTTCTAATTAATTTGCACTCTCGAGTGGTATTCGGAAGATTATTCTTTAACGTTTAAATAAAAAATACAGCATAAAAATACAGTTTAATTCATTATAAACTAAAATAAAACTGGCGACAGATGTCAAAACTAGAAAATGTGCTGTCAAGTAACATAAACAAAATACTAGAAATTATTCTCGCGGTAATTTTCTACAGTAGAAAATTCTCACTATAATAATGTTGTGATTTGACAGAATTAAACACTTGTGCCCAAATACTGCTAAACGATTGGTGAATGAAATCATTAAAAAATAATCAGTAATATATATTTGTAATTTATTTATTTTCGGCAAAATATTTCCACCGAATGGAAACAAATAATTTCAACGTCGGTTAAAATATAAATAGTTATTTATTATACAAGAAAATAAAGTTGAATTTATTCCATCTTTTAACGGCGAAATATACCACTTTAATTAATTACGATTATACATTTTTTTAGCAATACACTCAGAAAAAAACATTCTTATAGGCAAGAAATTTCGGCCTTAATTTTAAAATTGCGCGTTATTAATTTTGGCCCAAGAATTGGTGATTGTTGATTTTAAGAATGTTCATTCTTGTTGTCAAATTTGAGAGTGGGTCATGCTCGATTTCAAGAATGTTTATTCTACTTGTTAAATTCATCTATTGTCAGTAAAACTTTAAACGCCCCTTCGAAAAAGAAAATATCGGCCATAAAGCAATAAACAGGATTCCATGCAATTGTAATTTTAAAAAACGTTCCACATCTGGCCGCAAACAATACCTCAGACTAGGGTCGTGAACAAGAATTACCGTGCTAAATGTTAGAAGCAGATTCTTGGGCCATTCTAAGATGAATTTTTTTTGAGTGTACATGGTGGGCTGGCATATTGTACCCCTTGTAGAAAACCTGGCTCGTCTGTTGAAGTTGGACCGACAGACGTTTTCTTAAAAATTTTCCTCTCTCCCGAAGATAAAAAAAAAAAATTAGAAATACGGAGTAAATATTCGACACCCGATAGCAGAAATAACTCTTAGAATAAAAAGATTTGAAAATATTTATTAACTTTTAGAATTTTGTTCACCAAGTGGCGTATTTTTTTAATAACGTCGTAAATATTTAATCCAGCGTCATCAGATTCTTAATACCTTTCAACAAACATATCAGTGACTTATCAGTTCAGTCTCAGCATTCCACTGTACTGTTTTGTGAGTACATTAACGCGTTTATTTGACAGATTTAATCTTTTGTGAATACAATATATTTTTTTAATTTTGTTATTATTTATTGCTCTATAATAAGTGCATTTAAGTGTATTTTGTAATAATTTGTCGAACTCGTTGGTTTTGTTTACTTTCAGGACACGTTTGGTAAGAGACGAAGATATTCTTTGAGCTTTTGTGACGGTGAGAATGAGGAAATTATTTTTTCAGAACACGAATGGTTCTGAGCAAGAAATTAGTGAATCTGAATCGGAATGTGATTATTACCAAGATAGATAATTAATTTTGCGCAAAGATTTGGAAAGAAGAAAATTCCTAAAAAACTGGCATTCCAACTCATGGAGCCTCACTATACTGAACAAGCAGCAATATCTTCTCTGCCCAGAGATATACACCGTGAATCAATTATGGTCTACTTCTGAAATTTTCTTAGTTGCAACCAAACATACTAATTCCACTTACCACTTGATACTGCCTTTGATTTAAATTATAAATGACAATGTAAGAAATTTAATCAGCAAAATTACGTAAAAGGACTTAAAAACTAACGCAAAAATTGTTCAAAATGCATTCCATTGTCGAGCAAACAAACTTCGACCCGGTTTAAAAACGGCCTTTGAACGCATTGTAATGTCTCTGGTGTTACGGCCATACACTCTTCACAAATTCGTTGTCTGAGTTCTTCGACTGTATGGAAAGGAGTTTGGTAGACTCTTTATTTTAGTACGCCCCACAGGAAAAAATCTAAAGGCGTTAAGGGCGTAATGCTGCAGTAAGTATATAAGTAAGTATATAATCGAGTGAAGTAAACAGTCATTTGTTAATTAAAGATGAATTGAAGTTCTGCTAGAAGAAAAACATGTTTCTATAAAAAATTTCTATTTAATAATAATGTTTAAAAAATGCCTTATGTTTATCATGTATTTTAAGGCGCCACGTTTGTCTTTTATGGCAAATTCGTCTTCAGCATCTTCATGCATATTTTACCATTAAATATAAATTTTTTGCACATCACTCAGATGAGCCGTTTTGACGTAATATGGACAACATGAACCTATGTATTTAAATACACATTGCCTAAATTTGAGGCGTTTAAAAACGTAATAATAAGATTATCGCAGAGTAACATGACAGATGTCCCGAATGCAAAGTGGCGCGCCAATTTCGGAGAACGTACACGATAAAATCCAGATTTGTTTAAGGAAATGATTGGTTGTGTTTTTTTGTATCAGTCGCTCATTGACTTTCAGTGGAGTAAAGTTACTAATAACTTGAAATACCGAGAAATTGTTTTTATACAAAGTATTTAAAAAAAACAAACAAAGTGTGATCTTGTGTTTCGTTTCTATTACATTGCTAAAGGGTAGTTTAGGTAAATAATTTTTATTTAATTTGTTCACCATTTACGAGTAGGTAAGTATTGTGCTTACCATTAAGTTCTCTCGACAATGCCTCGATTAACTATTGGAGCTAAACGTAAATCCCAAAGACAAAAAATGAAAAAAGTTCGCAGCGAGATAGTAATTTTGTCCAACCCAATTGTTGAACAAGCATCAACAAGCAGCACTTTGGCTTCGCCTGGGATAGACAATAATGTACAATTACCCCGTAATAGTTTTACCGATGAAATAAATGTGGAAAATGTAGCAAAAACCAGTAGCATTGTGTGTGGCAATAACGATATTAGTGGCCGAAGAATAGTGAATATTGAAAAATTTTTTTAAGCAAATCATCACTTTTAGACATAATCAACTTTTCTCTTGTTCTAATGAACATTTAAATATAACGAAAGAACAAAGAATTGGACTACAAAGCAAATTTACTATTGTGTGTGATATGTGCAAATCTGAAAAATTTATATTTTCGGACGATGATCCAAATACTATGGATATCAATAAAGCAGCAGTATTATGAATTATTTCTACTGGAGGGGCTATTCCCAACTCCGAGAAGTAGTTTCTACATGTGATATTCCATGTATGGGACCTCATTTGTTCACTGCAACCGAAAAAACAGTTTCACAGTTTGTTCATGATACCGCATGGAACATAATCGAAAAGGCTGGGAAAGAAGAAGCAAAACTTGCAATTGAAGAAGGAAACGTGGATTCAGATGGCATACCCGTAATAAGTGTAATCGCAGATGGCGCTTGGAGCAAAAGGAGTTACCGAGTGAATTGCAATGCTTCATCTGGGGCTGGTGTTATTATCGGACAAAAAACTGGTAAAGTGTTGTTTTTAGGTGTCCGAAATAAATATTGTTGTGTATGTTCTAGTGTAAAAACACGAAGCAGTGAACCGCCAAACCATATCTGTTTTAAGAACTGGAACAAGGCGTCTACAGGAATGGAATCTGATATTCTTGTTGAAGGTTTTATGAGGAGCATTGAAATGCATAATTTAAAATACGGGTATTTGATTGGAGATGGTGATAGTAGTGTTACAAAAAAATTGATGGAAGCTCGTCCCTATGGTACCCGAATAATTAAAAAACTTTAATGCTGCAATCATTTGCTGCGGAACTTCTGTACAAAGCTTCGCGAGCTTTCTCAGCGAAGAATAAGTTCCAAAAAAGTGATAGTTCCAATAACGCAGAGAAATTGCCTTAACCCGCGAGAAGGCGCACCTTAAAATGTTACACGGATAGGCGCACGCGAGCAAAATGCTCACGCTGTTTCAAATGTAATTTGTTGCCTAATTCTACTATACAGGGTGAGTTAAGTTTTACCGCCCAGGCCATAATACCTATTAAAGATTGAGAGGAAAGTATGCAATTTACATGTTACATCAGTTGAAGTTTACGCTTTCGATTAGTGCTACAAATTTTCCAAAATATTTTTATTTGAAGCCACAAATGTAAAACAAAGAGTTTTGGGTAAAATTTCTATGTTTGGTTTTTTATTTCAAAATTTGTCAAATTATGCGTAGTATTAATATCTGCAATTTGATTCGTAAAAAAATGATTACTTTTTGAGTTAAATTAAATTTAAGATATAGCACAAAAAATGCTTCTACTTATGACTTTCTAACAATAGATAATGCGGTTTACCATCCTAACAATAGTTTATGATCGACCCATCAAACTGGACGAGACAGCTTTTCAATTGCCGATAGACCTGCATTCTTAAGTTTATTTTAGTGACCGCCATAAATAATCTTTCAAGCACCCCTACATCAATACCATTCTCTGGTAAATTGGTCTACTTATGTCGTAAATCATTTAAAAAATACCTTCTAATACGGAAATAGCTTTATTTAATAAACGCAAATTACTAAAATTATTTCAATTACACTAAATTGTGTGAAAATATTTTACTGTTCGTACATCAAAAAAACTAATAAATTGAACAATTAGTAATTGAAAAAAAGCCAAAATTTTACTTGATTAAAAAAAAAAGATTTTTTCTTGGTTTCTATATACCTTAATAATATAAAATTACTCATGCAATTTATGAGAATTGACAAATTATTTTAAAGGCCTATTTTGCCACGGGCGGTAAAACTTAACTCACCCTGTACATTGAAAAGAAATGTATAGATATAAGCAAAAGAGCAAATATGTAGTATGAAAAAGTAAGTTTTATTAAGTCTTAACTAACACAAATTTGGTTTTTAACACAAATATAAAATATTTTTAAACGTTGGCTTTAATTTTAAGCAGTCTTGGAAAAAAGGATATATAAAAAAAGAACATAACGTTAATTTAAAAAAATTATTCCGTTCTTGAGTTTGAAAGAATGCGCCTCTCAAAACACATATTGCACATGAACGTCACGTGCTCGGTACAGAGTAATTTTTGGCACAAATAGCATGCTTTTTTTGAACGTCTATTTTTTCTTCTGGGACACATGGCACAGAATCCGCTAGGTCCAGGCTCTGCTTCAGCGTTAGAAACTGATACAAATCGCTTCATGGTAAATTTCAAGTCAAATGATATATTCTGCATGCTACTTCGTCGCAAAATGTGTGGTTTTGCCAGCTCCATAGCCACGTTTTTCAGGAAAACACGTCTCTCAATCAACTGCTGTGTGTTCGCTTTATAAATTATTTCCGAATTGATACCCGTTATGTTTAAAATGGTAAAAAACAATCGCATTGGCCACCTTGATGTAATTCTTGCAACGGAGTAGTCTTCCTTCATGTGGTCTACGGTGTCCACACCGCCTTTAGTACAATTGTAAAACGTTACAATTTCAGGTTTACCTTCATCCCCTGTCTCTCGATCTATAGCATCATCATCGTGAAGTGAAGACAACATGAGAACAATCTTCTTTGTTTTCTTTTTAGGTACATACGACAAAATCACTTTGTTGGCATCAAAGCCAAAAATGGAACTAGGTTTTGGTCTATCCTTGGTTGACAAAAAAAAAGATGGAATCTCTCTTTTATTTTTTCGAAGTGTCCCCACTGCTGTTGTTCTGTGCACACTTCTCAACTCATCAAATAGCGGTATGGATGTAAAATAATTGTCCATTGTTATATTTCTTCCCGTATTCAATATAGGTCTTGCCATTCTCTTGACAACTTCAGCAGCCGAATTAGTCAAATGATAAGGACCTGCTGGTTGTTTCCCGGCATATATTTCTAAATTGCTTGTATAGAGAGTTTTAACATCCACAAGCGCATATATTTTTATACCGTATTTAGCCGGTTTATTAGAGATGTAAACTCTAAACTTACAACGTCCTCTGAATCCCTCCAACATTTCGTCTATAGTGCAATACTCGCCAGGTGTATAATTTTGATTACAATGAGCAACAAACTCTTCAAAAATTTCTCTGATATGTGCAAGGTTATCTGTTTCTTTTCTGACTTTGCGAGTATTTATATTATCAAAACGTAGTACCCGTAATAAAAACAAAAAGCGTTTTATGGACATTGTTGCTTTAAAGAAATCACATGCTGTACCATCATCAAGCCACATCTCTTTTACATTCAAATGGCTTACCTTTTTCAAACCAGCCATATACAACACTCCCACCGGTGCCTTTATTTCAATTGCATCTGTAAATCTACAGTCTCGTTCCCGAGAAAACTTCTCATGCAATTTTTCGATATACAGGTTGTATTATATTAAGTGTTCACCATTGGTAACTTTGTTATTATTGGAGTTGCAAAGTCGGTTAAATTAGCAAAGAATTAGTGTTTTTTCCGCTGATTACCATTATGAAACCAAAAAAACAATCGAACGTCAACTGTTCGAGATATTCACGAAAATAACATTTTTTTAAATGGAATGTCCTATCCTTTTTTGCATATTTTGAAAGAATGTTTAATTTTGAGTGAAAAAGTCTTAATGCACTATTACGATTAAATTAACTACCGAGAAGTTACAAGCAATTGAATCTTTTATTTCAATTAATTACAAAAATCACGTAGGCACTGAAACAATTGAAAATTGTAATTATTAAAACGTCAAAAACAATTGAATGAATGTGTTAGTTAATATTTTCATCAAACATTAACGTGGTATATTCAACATTTATTACTTTTGGTGTGATTTAGTAACAGCTGTGTTCAATTTTGGTTCCCGACATGTTAGAAGCATATCTTATGTGCGGCAAGAACTCGGCGAGAGCTCGAGATTATTACCAGCAGCAGTACCCGCTTCGATTGCAACCAATTCAACAGTATTTTCTGAGACTGTATAGAAAGTTTAGGAGTAACGAAACAGTGTTTCAAAAGGGAAGAGAGAAGAAAAAATTAGTAATTTCTGAACAATTCGAAATTAATGTAATTGCGTATTTTGAGGCATATCCTAGAAATTCAATACGAGATATTTCAAGGGAGTTAAATTTAAGTTTGAACAGCATTGAAAGGATTTTAAAGAAACATAAGATGGTTCCTTATCATTATCACCCGGTGCAAACGTTACTTCCAGGCGATTTAAATCGAAGATTAACTTTTTGCAACTGTGGTATTTAAGTTACTGCCAACGACACTTCAATAGCGAGTTTCATTTTCTGTGGACCGATGAATCGAACTTCTCAAATTCTGGAATGTACAACAGAAAAACGAATCATTATTGGGCCCGCGAAAATCCGTTGCAAGTACACCCTATAAATCCACAAATGCGGTTCAGTCTAAATGTGTGGTGCGGAATTGTAGGTTCAAAAATTATTGGACCATTACCGTGGTAATTTGACTGGAGTGAGATACGTAGAATTTATGAACACTGTCCTGCATAACTGTTTGGATTAAATGGATTTAATTTCAAGACAATACATCCATTTCCAACAGGATGGAGCACCGGCCCATAATTATCACGGAACAACCAATTTGTTAAACAGATTATTCATTGATAAATGGCTAGGAACTAATGGGCCCGTGCGTTGGCCACCACGTTCGCCAGATTTAACTCCCATGGATTTTTTTCTGTGGGGGTATATGAAAAATTTAGTTTACAGGGAGAGATATGCAACAGTTAATGAATTGGAGAATAAAATTTTAACAATAATTAATGTATTGGATGGTAGAAAAATTTTGAAAGCAGCGCGGTGTGTTCAAAAAAGAGCCCAAAAATGTGTTGAACAAGACGGTGACATTTATTATAATGTCTTGGTCATGCAATATGTTTTTCTAAATTTCTATTCTCAGTTTGCCGTGGAAGAAATGTTTCAATAAATGCCATTTTTAATTGTTTCAGTGCCTACGTGATTTTTGTAATTAATTGAAATAAAAAATTCAATTGCTTGTAACTTCTCGGTAGTTAATTTAATCTTAATAGTGCATTAAGACTTTTTCACTCAAAATTAAACATTCTTTCAAAATATGCAAAAAAGGATAGGGCATTCCATTTAAAAAAATGTTATTTTCGTGAATATCTCGAACAGTTGACGTTCGATTGTTTTTTTGGTTTCATAATGGTAATCAGCGGAAAAAACACTAATTCTTTGCTAATTTAACCGACTTTGCAACTCCAATAATAACAAAGTTACCAATGGTGAACACTTAATATAATACAACCTGTATATATATTTGTGTACATAACTATTTTGTCAATCATTCCATTATCCAAAAATAAAGAAACGCATTGTAAGGGTGTATTTGAATTTTTAGCTACACCTTTGACTACCGGTAAATGGATCACGATATTACAACTCCTCGTACGTACATTACGAGGACCCTTGTACTTGAGCCATTTCGTTGTCCCATCCTTCCCAGTGTAAAATGGAGTTTTACCTCTTGGCTCGTTCAACGGCGGAGAGGTTGAGATATTATCTGCAGATTCGTCTGAAGATTGCTCTGTGCCTGTTTCGTGAAGGCTACAAATATCTGAACAGTCGCTTTCGAGGTCATCTGCACGACCTTGGTTTTCTTCTTCAGGATCTGATGTTAACTCGCCATCGAGAGGTTCTTCTAACCACGAAGCAATTTGAAGGTCTCGAGTATTACGGCTGTCTCCCATTTTACACGTATTTGTTAGCTACAAAACAAAAACTATTTCTATACGGTATGTTTTTTTTTATTGTCAATTGAATTTATGAACATTTTAATGCAAATAAACAAGAATAATCATAGTAACAATTAAATAAATATAATACATCGCTAAAAAAAATATGCTTACGTGTGTAGTGGACTCGGAAGTACTTGCAGACTTGTTTTGCACTTTGTTTCAATGCAAATGACGAGAGATAATAACAATTTACACTTATTACACTTATTTACACTATAACCACGAAGGTTGCTGGTGAAGTTCTAAAATGAGTCGAAAATTTGTATATATATACAGTCTATTCACGATAAGCTTGCTGTGGTGCATGCAATTTTTCAAATCAGTTTTACGTAGGACTACCTATCAGTGCTTTGTAAAATGTACTCTTTAAAGTATTGCATTCAATGTTAAAATAAGATATGTTTGAGAACCACTAATTTTGACCAACTGAACAATTATTACCTCCTGTCTGATTATCTAGAGTAAATAAATTCTTTGATGGACACTGGTTTATAGCGAGTTAACAGTTTGTTATCTGTAAATCAATACGACTCAAAATATATCAACTGAAGTCGCTTATTGTATGCAAGCAAGCAGTCAAATTGGTTATCTATTTAGGGTTATGTAAGCGAAAAAATACTATAGTATCGTTACTATTGTATGCAATATTGTCGATCGGTACTTAAGTCATTTTGAAATCTGGAGGTCGTAGGCATCGCGGTAAATCGTAAGATAAACATCGGCGCCAATAAATGTCAAAATTCAAATGTCATCGTCAATATACAATTGTTGGCGCTAGCATACAATTATCGGCATCAACCGGTTCTTTACTTGCACATGGATTGGCGCGCGATGAGCAAAATGCCGCGTGACAGTGCACGGGTCTAGGACGGTTCGCCGCGGCCGGTTCGCCGCAGCCAGTTCGCCACGGCCGTTTCGCCGCCAGCCGTTTCGCCGCCAGCCGTTTCGCCGCAAGCCGGTTCGCCGCCAGCCGTTTCGCCGCCAGCCGGTTCGCCGCCAGCCGGTTCGCCGCCAGCCGGTTCGCCGCCGGCCGTTTCGCCGCCAGTTAAAAAATTTCAACCATTTATTGACAATAACATTCTAACCAACTGACTATTCACAAGCGAATTTCATTCTGTTTCCTGATAATATTTCACAATTTACAGTTGAAAATCAGTTCTTGTCAAAATTTAGAAAAAATGTATTTTAGCTGTAATAATTTTCAATTAAATTCATGTTAACGGACACACATTAATGTCAACCTCAATTTCTAAATCAAGATTTTGTTGTATCAATACTCTGAAAGTAAAAGAGCAAAGCAATCCATGAAGCATTTAAAAATCATTTAAATGTGCAGAAAACAAATGGGATAGCAATTAATTTCAGTGTTTATTGTGAAAAGGGTAATATTTTATACATAAAACAACGGTTACTTTATACAAAATCTAAAATACATGTATTAACAAAATTTACAAATAGAAGAAAAAAATTGTGATAAGAATAATTCAGATTCGTCAACTGTTTGCAGCAAATTAATAACTAGTACCTACACAGACATCATCTCTAACATAAATACTTGAAATGATAGCTCCGTTTTTATTTTTACAAATTTTTGAACAAAAATAATTGGATTTCTGTAGTAGATCTAAAATTCTTAAATATCAAATTATTATGGTAAACGGCCAAATTCTAATAGACCACTGTGGGTTAAAATACAAAACACGGGCAAAATAAAATGATAAACTTGTTGCAATGATTTTTGATTAATCAGACTTTCTTGGAATTAGTTGGTACAACATAAATTCGTAAATATCAAATTATACGTGCTAAACTGCCAAATTATAATAGCCCACTGTGAGTTGAAATACAAAACACGACCAAAATAATATGATAAACTTCTTGAAATGATTTTTGCTTAAGCCGACTTTCTTGGAATTCGTTGGTACAACATAAAGTCTTAAATATCAAATTATACGTGATAAACTGCCGAAATCTAATAACGCACTATCAAACATTACCAAAGTAATATGATAAGATTGTTAAATTATTTTTTGCTTATGCGGCCTTTTTGAAAGTGGGGGAGTCTATCCAAGTGGGGCATTTATACGGCCTTTACCCTATATAACGTCAAAGTTTGACACCAAAAAGTTAATTGTTCCGGTTCAGTCAGTGAAATTTAGTGAAAATGGAATCTGAAATATTAAGTAAGCGGGGTTGTGAATAATTTTCACACGATGGGTTTGTGTACGTTTTTGATAAAGTGAGTGCCAATGACAATAACTTGAAGTTTTGGCGGTGTGAAGAAAGGGGCCGGTGCAAAGCTCGAATTCACACTCTCAATGGGGAAGTTATTAGAAAATTAAATGTACACAGTCACGACGAATCGGCGGCGAATGTTGAAGTGAACATGGTTTTAACAAAAATAAGAATTCGATCAGAGGAAAGTCTTGAATCGACCAGCCGCTTAATAAATGAATGCATAAGGGGTATGACGCAAGCCTCGCAAGCTACGTTACCAAATACCACAGCTTTTAAAAAAATGGTAAGAAGAAAGCGCAATCAAATAGATGCCGCTCCAGCTGATCCTGCGAACCTTCAAGAACTGATTGTACCACAGCCATATCAAGAATATATGCCACAAGCCAACGTTGTTATTAATTTCTTACTTTGTGATTCGGGCCCTGGATTAGACAGAATTTTAATTTTTGGAAGAGAGGATTGGCTACAACATTTGTTCACTGCAGATACCTGGTATGTAGATGGTACCTTCAAAATATCGCCAAATATATTCAGCCAAGTATTTGTGATTATGGTGAAGAGATTTAATGGAGTACATCCAATAGTGTATGCGTTGCTCCCGAACAAGCAGGGCGCTACTTACCGACGAATGTTTCATATGATCCAGGCTAAGCTCCCAAATTTAGCACGAACCGTTGTAAATTGTGATTTTGAACAAACAATTATAACAGCTATTAGGGAATGCTTTCCCAATGCAGCAATAAAAGGATGCTTTTTCCACTTGGCTCAAAACATGAGAAAGCGTTTAGCCCATTTAGGACTCTTGAACGAATATAAGAACAATCCTGAGTTTGCTCTCAAAGCAAAAATGGTAAGAAATATTGCAATCTTACACTCATAAACAAACTCAATTTTTTTCTACTTTATTACAGATAATTGCGTTAGCTTTTGTACCGATTCCGAATTTAGACGAAGTTTTCGATGCCTTAATGGAAGATGTGCCCAACGATCTTACACCTCTGGCGGACTGGTTCGAGGATACTTATATTGGAAGACCGAACCGTGGAGGAAATGGGAGACGAAATCCATTGTTTCCACCCAATTTATGGAATGTCCACGAACGTACCCTAATTGCAGAAGATCGAACAAATAATCGTGCGGAGGCCGCGCATCGTCGTCTTCAAACGGAATTGGGCGTATATCATCCATCTATGTGGAAATTCATCGATGGATTACGAAAAGTCCAAAAGGGTCGCGATGTGTACATGGAACAATTAATGGCCGGACAACTTCCTCCTCTGAAACTTAAAAAGTTTCGTGATGCCGACGACAGAATTTTAAGAATTGTGCGTGATTTTGGCAATGAAAATAGAACTCATGTAGAGTATTTACGTGCAATAGCACACAATTATCAATTTCATCAATAACAAGTTATTTGTGTTTTATATGTGGTTCAATTTTGAATGGAGAGGGCACCTGCAGAAGTCTGTTTTTTATGTGAAAATAAACTTCTACATCATTGTAAGCGGAATTAAAAGTTCAATCAGAAATATAATAATTTTTGTTCAAAAATTTGTAAAAATAAAAACGGAGCTATCATTTCAAGTATTTATGTTAGAGATGATGTCTGTGTAGGTACTAGTTATTAATTTGCTGCAAACAGTTGACGAATCTGAATTATTCTTATCACAATTTTTTTCTTCTATTTGTAAATTTTGTTAATACATGTATTTTAGATTTTGTATAAAGTGACCGTTGTTTTATGTATAAAATATTACCCTTTTCACAATAAACACTGAAATTAATTGCTATCCCATTTGTTTTCTGCACATTTAAATGATTTTTAAATGCTTCATGGATTGCTTTGCTCTTTTACTTTCAGAGTATTGATACAACAAAATCTTGATTTAGAAATTGAGGTTGACATTAATGTGTGTCCGTTAACATGAATTTAATTGAAAATTATTACAGCTAAAATACATTTTTTCTAAATTTTGACAAGAACTGATTTTCAACTGTAAATTGTGAAATATTATCAGGAAACAGAATGAAATTCGCTTGTGAATAGTCAGTTGGTTAGAATGTTATTGTCAATAAATGGTTGAAATTTTTTAACTGGCGGCGAAACGGCCGGCGGCGAACCGGCTGGCGGCGAACCGGCTGGCGGCGAACCGGCTGGCGGCGAAACGGCTGGCGGCGAACCGGCTTGCGGTGAAACGGCTGGCGGCGAAACGGCTGGCGGCGAAACGGCCGTGGCGAACTGGCTGCGGCGAACCGGCCGCGGCGAACCGTCCCATTCCCACAGTGCATGACTCCAAGAAACACCTCACGATGCGGTCGTGTTGACACTAAGCGGCACACAAATTGCATCAATAAAGATAGGATTAACACTTAGAAAGGTACCTAAAGACTTGAGGCTTTACGATATCGGTAACATCGAAAAATATCACATTATATTTGTGTGCAAAATGCTCATAGCGCGCCTTCTCGCGGGTTAATAATAGAATTAAGCGGTTAAGGAATGGTGTCCAAGGTGCCATTAAATATGCTAATTCTTTGGAATTATCACATAGTCAAAAAATTACGCAGCTTCGCAATGATATTCGAAATGGACCTAATCACGTTTTTGGGGAACACGATGATTGCTCGTCTTACTTCTGCACTGATCTTAAAGTTAATGAAAAGTGGATTTCAGAAATGAAGGTATCTGGCCTCTATCAAGATGTCATGGCAATCGTTGATAGAGTTGCGAGAAATGCAGAAAGTTTGTTGATAAACATGGACAATAATGCAGCGGAGTGTTACAATTCTATTTTGGCAAAATTCGTTGGCGGCAAAAGAATTAATTTTAGTGGAAGGGGCTCATATCAAACTCGATGCGAAGCTGCTTCAATTTTTATTTTTTTATCAATAATTTTTCAATTGAATCCACAGTTTCGCAGATATTCGCTAAAAACGTGATCCGGTGCCAACTTCACGCTAGCACCGGACTTGAAAGATTTCGAAAAACGAATTGCGCCAATCGTTTGTACTTCGTTAGTACCTGTTTGTACCTCAAATTAAATTTCTTCAAGTTCATCCCTCTAAATATAAGAACCGAAAAACGTCGCGTCAATATCAAGGTCACAGTTTATCTATCGCCTTACGCGCTCTCGCGATATTGAAATTGTTAACGTCAGCATCTATTCATTTGTTTAACTTTAGTGAGTTACTTTTGAAAAAAATGATTTACAAGGCATAATAACATTATGTCGTAACAATTATTCATTCTCCTACGGCCCCATATTTAGTAATAAATAAGATTATTAAAAAATTAAATTGTATCGAGTAACTACCCCGCCTATATATTTTCCCGTGTCTTAGGTAAAGGAAAAATCTTTCTTGAAAAAACACCTCAAATTATGCGTATGATTTTTCAATATATTGCAATTATACCCAGATATTCTTAAAATAAGCAATGTCGTTCTTACGAATTACAGTTTTACCTATACGCTAATCTGTTACACTGACCCTCATAAATTGGACAGAAGTCGGCTGTTAACTCGCATCCGACATCTCCAGACTGGTGCACAGAAAATTGGGTATGGCACTTAAAAGAAAGGCATCCCTAAACGAGTCGCAAAGACGGTCAAAATAGTTAAAACAAATTTCAAGAACCAAAATCGGGTGATTAAAACTCTAAAAATCGTTCTCATCTCGAATTTTACATTTTAAATGTAAAAAATAGGTTTGCAACAATAAAAATGTAATTCGTAAGAACGACATTGCTTATTTTAAAAATATCTGGGTATAATTGCAATATATTGAAAAATCATACGCGTAATTTGAGGTGTTTTGCATTGGTCGTTCTACTGCCTATTCTGAATTCCTGTTGCATCTTCATTTTGACGCAAATCACGAATTGGCATTTTCTTCGGATACTGCGGATCAACCAATTCACCAACTGATTCTGCTTGTTCGCACGCCAGAAAATATCGTCCCTGACGATTTTTTGTACGCTTAGTCCAAATGGTGTCCATATAACAAACAAGCAATACTTTCTATTTGTTACATGTAGCTGGCCCTGTACTTGGAAATAGTAACTGTCTTTAGTTTTTAATGTTATTTCACCATTTACTATCTCCGAAAATTTGAGGCCCGGAAAACCGCCTTAGCGTCATGGTTCACACAATATTTTTTATGCTACACAACATTACCACACAATTTTTTACAATATCCAAGAATATTATAGAACTAATAAAGTTTATTTTAGATATTAAATAGCAGATACAATTTATAAAGAACATTTAACTATTGCTAATGTTAATGTTAAAGACTTGTTGATTACACAGTTAGCAAGAGAAGTCATCTGTTTGGATAAATTTGAATTTTGAAGCAGCAGAAGATGATTTTGCATTTACAAATAATGGGAAAGCTTCTTTAGTAACTTATACCTGTGAAGTTCCAGGCTCGTCTAGTGGGTGAAATATTATTTAGAGAGTTCTCGATGTAGCCCTCTGCTTCACCCGCGCGATCGGTATCGTCGTCCGAGGTCCATCATCGTATAATTCCTGCCCCCGCTGCTCTTTCTGTGCGTCTACTTCCCGTTCTTCTGAACAGCCATCCACAGCGTCAGAAGTACAGAATAAATAATATTTCAAGCTTCATGTTCCAGGCTAAACAACACCAACGACCCAGATGTCCCATTGCTGGCAGTGCACGCTGCCGGTGGTTGGCAGTTGATGGGCTGGCATATCGTGTCCTGTTAAACATGGACCGACAGGTGTCTTTTTGAAGATTTTACCTCTCTCCCACAAAAAAAAACCTTTGCTACGCTGGCAGATTTCCACACGCCATGTCTTTTCAATGTCAGTATACGGGGTGATGAAATAAAGGTGCCCATAAGTAACTACATGTTATAGACGATTTCTAACGAAACACGAATTTGAAACTCAAAATAAAATTTGTCGTCTCTTCACCAAGTTATAAGCTTTCCTATTCAGACAATAAAAATCTATGCGATTAACAATTTTGTAATAATTTCATTGTTAGGGTCTAAATTTGATGCAGTTGATGGTGCTTTTTTAAAAACAGTGTAAAAAATCTATTGAAACCAACTTTATTACCGATGTCAAAAGTACGGTTTCTTGGCTCTGAGGAAAATTTATCAATGTCGTAACATCGCAAATCTCCTAGGAAACATTGGCAACAATAATTCACTTTTCAATGTCAGTTCTCTTGTCAAATGTCCTAAAAAGTCTTAAAATGGAATACAATTTCAGTGAATATCTAGACATGTTGCTCCGTTTGGGTGCAGCAGATAATAACGTATCGGAAGCTACTAGAGAATATGCTAGAGTGTATCTACATCAACGTCATCCAGATGCTAACGTAATTAGAAAAGTGGAACAAAAATTAAGAGAAAATGGCCAAATAGTGGCGATTTCTGTAAACGGTAGACGACCTCGTGAAGTTCGTACAGCACCGTTGGAGGAAGCAGTTGTGAAAGCGATTGAAACTGGATCAGGACGAAGCATACAAGGATTAGCGCGACAGTCACTCTAAGTCACTTTTTCCTATTCTAAGATATTTGAGATTTTATGTTTCAATTTGATCTGGAAATTACATTATTTCGTTTTTGACTGATGTGTTTTTACTAAATAACATGGTTAGGGGCCTTTTAAACGGAAATCACTAAGTGCGACTGAAAGTTTATACATTCTTATCAGAAATAGCGCAAATAGTAAAAAGTCTCTACGTCATTTAGGGACTTTTTGCATAGAGCCCTTCATATACCTGTTTGTTGTGTATTATTGTTTAATTACATTAAATTCTTTTGAAATAAAAAAAGTTATGTCAACGTGATAGTTGTTTGTCTTACGCAAGTGACAGTATCTGTCAGTGTTGGTTGCTTAGAGACTAGAAGTAGGCCTACCTGAAAGTAATTCTTTAGAAAAAGTAATATGTGCAGTATTGCCACGTTGTGCTCTTAGACAAACTGTTTTAATTTTAAACAGAATCTATTTGGACCACTTTTGTTGGGATTTCCACAATGCTTCAAGAGAAAGCATTGTCCCAATATCAATCATGGGCACCTTTTTTTCATCACCCTGTATTTCCTCCTGAATCGGCCAAAAGCGTAGTAATATGTAATATGTGTTTGACGATGTTTTAAAGAATGTTTTAAAATGTTGTGATTGTAATAAGTGTAAAAAAATTTAAAAAAAATATTGTTATGAACAAAGGAACCAAATTTGTAAGTAAAGATACATTTACATAACAAGGGCAAAAAAAATTTAAATAAATTAAGAAAAAAATACCTTATATTGATGTTTTTTTTATTTTCTTGCTATATAGCTAGAATAAAGTAACTAAAGATTACAAAAGCCTTTTAGAGTCATGTCACCACAAACAACCGTATCGTCAAAAATCAGAGATTTGCAGTACAAAGACAGTAAACATAAAAACTTTTGAAGAATAATTTGCAATGTTGAAACTAGACGTCTCTGATGATGATACCGTTGAGAGTAGGTATATATATCACCGAACGAATATTTCACTAAAGTTTACGAACTAGTTTTTAAAAAAATCATGACATATTTGCTAGCGGAACTGTAATATTTTTACCTTCATAATAAACGGCACATTATGCTTTTGTTGAATGCACTCCTGCTGGTTCAGCAGATGTGCTACTCTCATAACTTTCTTTTGAAGAAGTTCATTTGACAGAAGGCTATATTTTTACGGAAAGTTACATTTCAGCACTTCTATTTTTTAGTTCTTTTTTAAATTCTATGTACTGTACCAGCCAAAAATAAAAAGCTATCTAATTAAACAGTTTTGCTACTTTATTAAAATAATAAAATAATTGTTTTACAGTTTCGACTACAAGAGCTTATTAAAATTTGAAATAAAATATTCTTTAGGAGAACTCTGGACTGGATAATATTTGGAATCGGTTCAGATGGTAAACTGCGTGATATTACACGGTCAATTGTAGGGTTATTAACAAGCGTTTACAGCGTTTACAGTAAGCTCAGACCTACGTCAATAATAATAGAAAGACATTGAAAATGGAAGGCACAGTTATTTTTATGATTACAAGGTGCAGTTAGTATCACGAAATCGTATTTGTGCGCCCTTTTCAAAAAGGGTTGGTGTAAAATTCTTAATTTATAGGTTTTCTTTATAGAAACATTATTATGGTACAATCAAGACACAAGTACCTGCTTACATACACACATACGTAATTGTGCAAAATGAAACTTAGATAACAAATTATATTTTAAAAAACAAACATTTATTTGCATTCATTGTTACAAATTAAATATTTAGAAAATGCAGCTGTTAAAAAAATTGTCTAATTTTGAAACATCAATATGTTATTGCTTGCAATAAAAGCTTGCAGATAATAACATAATCATAATCAAGTAAGCTATGAAATTTGTCACCTCCTCTATACCATGACGAGAATTTGAGAAATTCCATTGGAACAATCTCAGAGCAGTAATTTAATAGTATAATATTACATATCGAGGTAGAAGTATTTCATTGAAGTATGGATATTACTTTTGATATTGTTCAGTGTTTAAGTCATCTGATAAAGTATCCTCGAACTTGTAGAAGGTTGGGAAGTAGAGTTTGTCTAAAGATATTCTGCGTTTATGACTTTAAACCGCAATCAACTTTTACTGATGATAATGAGGGTTCACTGCAGGGTGCCACAAAGCTGGTTGCTTTAAAAAATATTTTTGCAGATACTTCAGAACCGTACTTAAATATTTCAACTTTAGTTAAGTTCAGAACAAATAATCAAATACAAGTCAAGTATCTAAGTTAATCAATAACCCCACATACCTACCTAATTATTAGAAGAGGTTTAATGTTTACTCATATTTATATCTAAGCATCAAGAAATTTATAAAAATTTACCAAATACAGCCCTGGCCACTTCTGCCCATGTTGATTATTACAGCTTACCTACTTTTATGGCCGGATCACTTATAGTATTGTAAAAGGTACAGTAATAAACGCAGAATATCTTTAGTCAAACTCTAGCTAATTCATACACTTCCCAATCGGTGCAGAAGCGAACGTTTATGATTCAACTAGCTGAATTTGGTGGCTGTGCGAAAATCTATATGGCCGCTAAAATTGTATAGAACAACCATAGATATAGTATTTTTACAACTACACGCTTTAAATAGTTTACAACGGGCTCTTAGTACACAATGAAAATTCAAAGATCGCCGCGTGTGCCTGTAAATCATAAATTTGCTTACCTGCAGATCTTCATGTAAACCTACACAGGGTTGGTATTAGGGAAATTTTCACATTTAAACAATTATTTTACCAAAATTTGAAGCAGTTAAGAGCTTTATACGTTCTTCAACTTTGGCTACTCATATTTTAAATTACAAATTGCATCGGAAACTTTAGACCACTTGTTATATTACGTACGAAAAATATTCTAATACGCCCCTTAACAGAGTTGTCTAGCCTCGGCATGCGCAGTCCATTACATTTACCTAATCCATTTAGGTCCGGTTGTAAAATATTTAAAGCGTGTCGTTGTAAAAGTACTATATCTATGGTTGTTCTATACCCCGTTTTAACTTTTATTCTGATGAAAATATTTAAACCATTTTTGGAACAAAGTTGGAAGATTCTTTAAACTATCAAATAGATTACAATTCAATATCCTGTCGAAAAAGTTTTGAAAAAAATATTTTATATACAGGGTGCGGCCTCAAAAACGCCGCAAGCCGTATCTCCGTTATTTATGGCTCGATTTAAATTAAACAAAAACTAAAATAAATCGTTTTATAAACACTACATACGCACCATAACTTAATTTTTTCAAGGTCAAATTCAAGGTCAAATGATAATCAATTTTATTTTTTCAAATCCATAGGTATATTTTTCTATTTTTATTCTGAAGGAGATTTTTTTACTGAATCGAACAGTGTATCACATATTATAATTCATTTTACAGTAACTTCGAAAATAAGTAAATAAAATATTTGTAAATTTCTCCTTTTAAAAAAATCAGGTATGTCACGGAAACAATATTTATTACACGTTGTCATTTAAGTTTTTTGTATTTGCTCGCTTTTTCTTTGGAAAACGAAACTATGAATAACAGCGAGTTAACCGACATGTTTCAATGTAACAAAAATAGTTATAAAGCAGTACGAGTTTATAATGCTCGATTTCCAAACAGGAAAACCGCAGAGGCTCGAAAATTTAGCCGTCTCGAAATAAATCTAAGAAACTACGGAGCCTTTAAGGAACCGAAGTGACAAGCACGCAAATTTAATGAAAATATGGAATTGAACATTCTGTTAGGTGTTCAAGAAAATCCACGAACGTCCACAAGAGAAGTTGCTGGTGACCTTGAAATATTGGAAAAAACAGTACGATCAGTATTGAAGAAACACCATTTCTTTCCCTACATACCCCAAAAAGTTCAAGCTCTAGAAGTAAATGATCATGCAAGAAGGCAACAATTTTGCCAATTTTATCTTAATAAGTTGCAAGAGGACCCGATATTTTACCGAAAAATCATTTGGTCTGACGAATGTACCTTTAGTAATAATGCAATTTTCAATAGGCACAATCATCGATACTGGAACCAGGAAAACCCTAGAGTTATTGTAGAGAGTAATAACCAGAGACGTTTCAGTGTCAACGTGTGGTGCGGTATTTTTGGAGACCAATTAGTTGGTCCATTTTTCATAGATGGCACGTTAAATAAAGAGAAATATCATCAACTTTTATCAGAAGATATAGATAATTTTCTGAATAATTTACCGCTGGCGGATCTAAACCGAATTTTCTATCAGCAAGATGGGGCTCCCCCACATCACGCGGGAATTAATGTTAATTGCATTAACAGAAAATTTGGATCAAGATGGTTAGGAACATTTGGACCAATTCACCCGGCCCAACCCCATTAGATTTTTGGTTCTGGGCCTATTTAGAGGACAAGGTGTATTTGACAACTCCAGAAAATGAAGAGGGATTAAGGGAAAGGATCATCGACGCTTGTAGAGAAACACCTCGTACGTTTATATTAAATGCAAGTCGTGGTGTAGCTAGAAGGTGTCAGTTGTGTCTACAACAAGGTGGCGGCCACTTTGAACAATAGTTGTAGATAGTTTTTTCCTTTTGCGTTGTGTAGTTTTTCACTTTAACATTAAAATAATTTCAAGATTTTGATTGTTTTCAATATCACAAAAAATTTAAATGACAACGTGTAATAAATATTGTTTTCCATGGCATACCTGATTTTTTTGGAAGGAGGAATTTCCAAGTATTTTATTTACTTATTTTCGAAGTTACTGTTAAATGAATTCTAATATGTGACACACTGTTGAATTTAGTAAAAAAATCTCCTTCGGAATAAAAATAGAAAAATATACCTATTGATTTGAAAAAATAAAATTCATTATCATCTGACATTGAATTTGACCTTGAAAATTGTAAACTATGGTACGCATGTAGTGTTTATAAAACGATTTATTCCAGTTTTTGTTCCTTATAAATCGAGCCATAAATAACGGACATACGGCTTGCGGCGTTTTTTAGGCCGTACCCTGTATATATTTTCGTTCAATAATTTAAGTACTTATACGTACTTATTATTTTATGTTAGAATTTATTTTTGTTTTTCTTGTTATTAAACTATTACTAAAAAATTGAAAAATTTATATGAATACGGTTAAGGTGGGTTTGGTAGATCTAGAAGTGAGGTTAGAATTATTGAATTTTTAATCCAAGTTAATTTAAATATTACAACTTTAAGAAACATTTACTGTAGCCTACTTAATACCGAATGAGGAGACATACTTAAGAAATTTTGGTAATGAGCAAAATCGCTTGAAAATATTTTAATATAACATAATAAATTATGAAAAGTATATGTCATCATACCTTCATGCCAGTGGTTTGCCTTTTCTACCTTTTGAAGTTTATCTGCACTGTACATTTTAAATTAACTTGGATTGAAAATTCAATAATTCTAACCTCACTTCTAGACCTACCAAACCCACCTTAAGAGGGGCAGCCGCTTAATGGAGACAAAATGCAATTTCCCGATGTGTCCCCATTATGCAGAATTGACTGTATATTTGCAACTAAACTAAACCCTTAAATCAAAATGTGTCAAAAATGGAGCAATTTGTAAAGAAAGTACTTACGATTTTGACACTTTCCATTGTGTACAATCAAATTGAAGCGTTGTTTCACCAGCTACTTGTTATAAGAACTCTTCCATCGGTAAATTTAGAATGAATTTCTGGCTCAAAGTGACCTAATAAAAATTTACCACCAACGCCACCATCTTTAGTGATTTCTTATTTTCTTATCTTTATTATGAACCGGTTTACGAATGGGTCATTTAGGCCTATTGCGTGTACACTAAAAAACGATTGATTTCTTTAATTCGGTAGCTCCGTGAAACAAAAAAAATCATACAAACATTTTATTTAAACAAAATTTCCAAAAATAATAAGATATTGGGATAAAATAAGTCTTATTGCCGTTTTCGGAATAAAAATTTCGCTCAGAATTACAAAAAAAAGTATTGAATTAAAAAAAGAAAATATTTTGACAGTTTAGCCTTAATGCGCTTAGGGTTATACATGATTTTATTCGGTCATTTTGTAGTCTATTTGCAACCATTTAACTTTGCGTATAGATAATTAAAAACCTCCGATAAATAAGGGAGTTATGAACTTGTCTTTCTTTTTGGAGACGGTCTGTACAATATACGCAATATATGTATACAGTAAAACCTCTCAATAGCGGCCACAAAAATTTATTGTAAAAATGACCGTTATAGGGAGGTGACCGTTATTGAGAGTGATGAATATATCTAAATAAAACATATTGAATTTTTTTATGGTTTCTTTATTACGGTAAAATATTACATATAATCATGGATGATCCCTTGATAATAGCTGACAATGTGAGGTGGTGTTTGAGGGTAGAAAGATTATTTTTACATGTTCTAATGTCACTTTGGGATGGGACGTGGCGTTATCCAGAAATAAGAGGACTTTTCTGTTTTGCTTTCTCATCTTTTCATCAAATTTTTTTAGCCATGAAGTCATAATCTCTGTTGTCATCCAGGCTTTTTTATTAGATTCCCATTCTAAACGAAGTTTGTAGATGTGCGACCCTTTAAAGCACCGAGGGTTTTTACTTTTTCCGATGACTAATGGACCTTCCTTGTCACCTTCCATATTTGCACAGAATAAAATTGTCAATGTGTATTTCGGGTTTTTTTACCAGTACATCTATCTTCCTTGAAGGAAACGTTTTGTTTGGCATTGCAAGGTAAAATAGTCCAGTTTCATCGGCATTGTACACATCTTTTGGTAAGTAGTCCTTCAAGATTACATTTTGTAGCTTTGTTTTCCAGGCTTCAACACTGATCAGATCGACATCAGCTGACTCACCGCAAACTATTTAAAAGCTTATTTCATGTCTTTGACAAATTTTTTCAAGCCATCCATTTGAAGCTTTAAAATTTGAAATGTTTAAATTTTTGGCTGCTTCCAATGCTTTTTCTTTTAGTAAAGGTCCAGATATGGGGATGTTTCTATTTCTCGCTTTACAGAACCAATTGTAAACTACTTGGTCAATAGAAAAATCCTTCGGTTTTGGGAAATTTTCTCTTCTGCTCTGGATTGGAATTTTCTTCAAAAATCTTCTTTAAATCGGACTTATTTTTTAAAATATCGTTAATTTGTGTCCTTCCAACTCCAAACTTTTCTGCCAACTTTCTAGCACTGGTACTGAATTTTCCACTTTCTGTAATAATTTGAATTTTGTCTTTAAGCGACAAACGTTTTCTTTTTGGTGGCATGATTACACAAGCACGGCGAAACGTAAACTGACTCAAAACTATGAAACTACCGGTAGGTATGTATATAGATAAATATAAAGGCACAATTTTCGGAATTAGCTGTAATAAATCTTGAAGCTACAATACAAAAAGAGTTTGCCGGCGGTTCTGTCATCCATAAACATGTCGCTCCTTTACTTTACAAATAAGCCGCCACCCGCAATAAACATCCCCACAAAATATTTTGTGACCGATATTGAGAGGTCAAATTGCATGTAATTTTCCAATAAAATTTTTCATTCAGTGGCCGTGACCGTTATATGGAGGTGCCGCTATTGAGAGTGTCATTTGCGGGGGATTTCCGGTGAATTGGTTCTGGGATTCGGAAAAGTGGCCGTTTTTAGAGGCGACCGTTATTCAGAGGTGGCCGAAAATGGAGGGTTTACTGTATTTTTTAAAATTATTTTTATTAAGTACAAATACGTTTGAAGTTAATTAATTGTTATCTACATTGGGTTTTCATTTACTGGAGGTCGCTGTTCATTCACTTGGTTTTGGTGTTCAATCACTAGGTATTTTGTGAATCTTGTATTTAAATGCTTTTTAATAAATTGATTTGTACCGACTCTTCCAAATTAAAGAAAGCTTGTGCTCTAACAAAATACCTGTCGATACTACAATTGGGGACGGAGAAAATAATTCTGTGAATGCAGTTCACCCTACCTACGTTTTAACCTGTATTTTTAGTAAGTAAGTATAAACTAATTAGTTGAAGGTTGAATTGTACTTCATCCATTCCTGCCAAAGTAAAAAATGCACCAAAATGTTGCATATTAAAAAAACGAGTTGCCTCACAGGCCTGTTGGATGCGTGGTATAATTTCTCGTGTGAATAACATTCAGTACATTTTCTCCCAAGCCTTTATTCAACTCCCATTAAATAAAATCAAAATTAGATTTCAAATCAGATTATTACTGAAAACAGTCTAATTTTATTGTAAACAAAATACTTAAATCGAAAGCTTCATTCGGAATTAAATTTACATTTTTGTCGAATCGTCCTTGTTCACCACGGTGATTATCGTACTTTTGAGCGGTGGCGGTGCCTTTTTTGACTGCGGAATTATTAACTTTGTCAAAGCTGATACGGGCAGTTCAACGCACAAGCAGAGGCATAACGCACAGCAATAGGAAGCGACGACGTCGCCCAACACTTGCATTATCTAAAAACAAAGCGTGAACACTGAAATCATCCAGAATGTAACTCACAAGTGTAAAATCAGAGCAATAAGTCAAGTTCCTCAAAGTTGCGACCCGTAGCTTTATCGGTATCGGATGTATCAAGAAAGCGCAGTAGGTGAGCTTGCCTAGCGGTTCCAAAAGGGGCCAATTAAACAACATAGTTGGAACCCCTGAAAACGCAAACAATTAATTCTATTTGTTATAACATTTTTTCGATGGCTCATAGCTCTCCTTTATTTTTATATCAAAACTAGCTGAAATACCCGGCTTCGCTCGGTGTACAAAATTTGGTGGCTGTAGGACACTTCTATCTATGCGAAAATCTGTTTGGGCGATAGCCCCCCCCTACTACTAAGATGCCGTTGTGTACAAAATTTGGTGGCTGTAGGATACATCTTTCTATGCGAAAATCTGTTTGGACGATCCCCCCCATAATATTAACTTGTGTTCAAAATTTGATAGCTGTAGGACATTTTCTTCTATGCGAAAATATGCTTGGGTGATAAGCCCCCCTCCACTAAAATGCACTTGTGTACAAAATTTCGTAGCTGCAGGACACGTCTTTCTATGCGAAAATATGTTTCGGTGATATCCCCCCCCCACTAAGGTGCACTTGGGTACAAAATTTGGTGGTTTTAGGACACTTGTTTATATGCGAAAATAAGTTTCAGTGATCACCCCGTTCGATTTTTGTTTGCCCCCCTCCCGCGATCGGCATCAAACTAAGCCCCCCTACGAAGATGCACTTGTGTACAAAATTTGTTGGCTGTAGGACACTTCTTTCTATGCGAAAATAAGTTTTAGTGATCCCCCCAGTGCGATTTTTGTTTGGATCTCCATCCTCACGATCGGCATCAAACTAAATCCCCCCTACTAAGATGCACTTGTGTACAAAATTTGGTGACTTTATGACACTTCGCCCCCCCCCCTTCCCGATCGGCACCAAACTTCACAGGAACACTCTCCAGGTTATGTTAGAGTATTCCTGAAAATTTCATCAAAATCGGTTCAGCGGTTTCCGAGTCTATAAGCTACATACACACATACACACATACATACATCCAATTTTATATATATAGATAGATTAAAACAAATAGAAAACTTCACTGGCAAGCTTCCCTTAAAAAGTAATCTGCACAAAATTTGAAAATTTCAAAAAATATTCTAATTACAGTAGAACCCCTCTATAGCGAGAACTCAAGGGACACAGACGGTTTACTCGTTATAGTCGATTTTTCGTTATAACTGAGATTCGTTATAGAGGAGTTCTACTATGTAATACTTACAGCCCACTCCCCGCGAGAAACCGTATACTGCAATCGCAGTTGCCAACCCGAAAATCGGTCGACCCAGAGCCGGATAAAGAGCGGCTACGATCCTGGGGGCGCTGAAATTGTCCCCGTACATAAACGCCGCCGGCTGAATAACCCCAAGTCCTAATCCGTAACCCATGATCCACCACAGGAAAACGTAAAACTTAACAAAGATTTTGATAACTTCATTTACTGGTTCATTGTTTCTTTTATCTTTTTACCTTGTTTTCATAGTCAAAGAGACGTTTTCCACGATTTTTGTAAAATACATAACCGCAACCCAATCCTAATATGTAACAGCTTGCATTCGTGTAACCTGAAGCATACATGTTGAGAAATTGCTGGTTATCCAAGAATAAATTGTATACTGTTCTGCAAGATCGAGATTGTACAATATTAGGGAGGTATATTGTAAAGTAGTTTATTTGTTACTCATTTGTAAATAAGATTCAAAATTGCAATCCTGTCACTAACAGTTGTATCAAAACCTTTTCGTAATGACATCTCACAAGTCTTGAAATCATTACTATGACAACGCTCGTTGTTTATGTATTTGTGTACATTTTTACTGTCAAAAATGAACGTGCTATCATAAATGAAACTACGACTGTGGCTTCAAGTTTATTGCCAGATAAATCTGCAGCAAGATACGCGCGAGAGTACGTCGATTTAAAACCTTGACCAAAAAAGGCATTGTAATTGGTGTGACTTAAATCGTCAAGAACCACAAGTATATACTGGTCGGTTTATAGCAATGCGGACGCTGATGTTTTTACAGTCAAACGTGATGAGGGGTGGAAATCTGGCGCGGTTGTGCGATGATTCTATAAATCAGAAAATTGAAATGTCAAAAAAACAATGTTTCCCGCACGAGAGTTTACAAATGCTGAACCTTCCACTTTGCTAAATTTTGAAGTTCAAATACAAGTGAAGTGACCTCAATTCATTTTGACAGTTGAACATCAGCGAAATTTATTTTGGTTGTTAATCGGTTAACTTTTAACGTTTCAACGTTGTTGACATTTGTTAGTAACTGCTTAAGGAGACTTTTCACTGCCAGTAAACAATTAAAATTAATAACGTTTACAAATGAGTAACAAGTAAATTAATTAACGCCTCACGAGGCTTCCAACCGCTTACTCTGGGTACGATCTCAATAGGATATCATAATCGTTGATGTAATTAACAGTGGCTGTTATTGCGATCGAGATAGTCAATGACACTGTTACGATAATTTTTATGTGTCGTTCATATTTCCACATCAGCATCGTCAAAAACAAACACACGGTGAACACTTGCATGTCCACTGCTACATACCATGTTGGCTCCAAACACTGCGATTAAATAATTAGTGGAAGAAAATTAGAAGAAAAATGTGGCACCATGTTTTCTTTATTGTAATAGTTGCTGATGTATAAAATGTTAGTCCACCAATTTTCGCGACAATTTCGATACTCATTGCCGACGATATGGTCCCAAAAAGGTCCTCTGGAGATATGGGAAAACCAGGTTCCGCAGAAAAGCACCACAACAAGAAGGCACGGCGTCAATCTGCAATTAACAAAGTAAATGTTATTTATTCAACACCTAAGCATACGCTGCCTAACAGTGACGATTTATCATCAGTCCGTATTACAAACCAGTGGCTTATTACTCGACGAAAAATGTACATTATAATGTCATTAAATAAAATGTGCACTATAATTGTGTTTTACCGACCCCAGAATATTCTGTTATACAGTAAATTACTATTTTCCACTAAAAAAATATTACCGAACGTATCGATGAATTATTCCGTATATTATATTAACCCAAGAAACGTTGTCCCTTCCTTCACAGTTTATAAAAAACAGGTAGGAGAGCAAGAAACCTGAGACTAGAAATAATGACTGCATCCAGTAACTCCCGTTCAGCAACAATATTTTCATAAATTCTTCTGTCGCCTGTGAAAAAAAATGAATCATTTTATAAAAGTTAGTAATTTTGTCATACCCTTTCCATATATTGGGGATTCGATATTGGGATTGTGGCTACGATCATATATGTGTGCGCCATAACAACCCCAAACATGAACACGAAACGCATACCGTGCAAACATTTAAATGATTGAGTTTCTGGACTTTTGTTGGACGTGCAGAAACGCTCCCAGTTTTTTCGGATTGAGAAGCACGAAACAAATTTTCCAACTGAAAACATTTATTTCAATTTTATGGACTATTAACAATTACTAACTTAGGAATGGTTTCTTATAAGCAAAAAGTTCAAAGAATATAAATTATAAGACAAATTCTTTTTTGATTTTTTTGACTTACTGGAAAAATTAAACATTTTTTACCCTTCCAACTTTTATACTTCTGAAACACTTTCATACAATTTGTCATACCCAGAGAAATGAAGCGTTTGCAACAATCAAAATATATCATAAACATAATTTCTAATTTAGTCGCATTGATCAAATATTTCACATTATTTTCTTCTTCAAACTTTATGATAAAGATATAAAATAATGAAAATATTAATATTACACTTACAAGTTGTACTGGCGATTGCTTGGTACCCTTCCTCCGGGTTATAACGCGCGATTCCTTCGTAGAAGCTCGAAAATATAATTAACACCCCCAATGCGCCCAAAATGAACCTAAAAATTTTATTTCGCAAATTAACCGATTTATCACCTCGGACACAACCTACCCAACCAAGACATCGTACCAACCGATCGCATAAAAAGGTTGATCGTTTTCACAGTGACTCTTGGTCACAGTTCCAATCAATCCCATTTCCTCAAATTTTTCCGAAAAGCAATTCGACAGCACCCTCCCCAAATTCTCGTCGTCGTTTTTCAAGCTGTAGGCGTCGGGACTTACATTCGGACAGTAAGTCGGGAGGCAAATGCCATAACGCAACCGATCGTGTCGGAAATTTTTTGGGCTCTTTATGACCCTCTAAAAAAAATATTCCAATTTCTCTAAATTCTGAATAGGGTTGATTACTTGAATAATTGGCCACACGTCCGAATGGTTGGTTTTAGGGGCCAGTTGTATCGTCACCGAACAGAAAAGCATCTCTTGCAGCATCATGCAACGGTCGAAATCGTCCAGGTGGAATAAAGGGGGCATCTTTACATAATCCTCATCTGCAAAAGTGCATTATCATTGCGGTCAACTTTTTTTTAATTGAGCAAGGTGAAACTTCTTTTATGAGCGAGATATTTCTTGATGTCCTTGCCGAATCGCTAATGAAAAAATCTCCGAGGTTAATGAAAACATATTTAGTTTGGAAATGCCGTCATTGAATATTGATGTAAAATATAATTTAAATGACCTTCTATTTGTTTTCAGACTTTTTTAATTTGCGTCCCAAAAAACCCATAAACATTGTCTACAAATTGCAATTTACATCTCAAAAGGGAAACGCAAAGAAGCGATTAATACAAATGATCAGCAAGAGGTTGAAAAGCGAGGAATGGCGACAACGTTCGTATGAGTAGTACCAAAAAAATTACCTGGAACCATTTCGGCCGAGCTAATCTGCAGCACAATCGCACCTAAAACACAGGCAAAACTCAACGAGCCCATCTTTCAATTTCTGAAACAATTTTTTTTTAACTGAATACACATAAACCGGTGGATCATTTAATGAAACTGGCGCGATTAATTTAAAGAAATCAACATTTATTTGAAACCCGCGACGTTTATCTCTACAAATTGATAGTACATTGTGTGCCAATAGTATCGAGACATCGCATTGAATGAGTGGGGCTGAAAGGTACTAATGCACAGCAACTTAAGGCGCGCCCAGACTTAGTAATAAGTTATTGAAACCTTGTTTCCCTGTAACACTGAAAACTTTTTGACGTGTATAGGATTCCTCGTTGACCCAAGAAAGACAGAAAAAAGGTTATTCCGAATATTTTCGAGATTTCGCCGAAAAGCACCAATTTGTATACTTTTTCAACCAATTTTTGTTACCGGTCAGTTGTCGGTAAATATCAAACGAAATTTGAAACATATGGAATACAACTGTCGCAGGTAGGCCTTGGGTTAATTATATGGTGACGTCATCATTCAAGAATGGACCTGTTAACCTTGAGGGTCATTAAAAATCCATTAAGCTAATTACATGGTGATGTCATCACATAAGGATGCACCTGTTGACCTTGAAACTTAAAGGTCATTAAAAACCCATTAAAACCCCATTAAACTAATTACATGGTGACGTCATCATATAAGAATGCGTCCAGTGACCTTGAAATGACTCATTAAGCTAATTGCCTGATGACATTATGTGACCTTTAAACCTAAAGGTCATTAATGACTCATACCTGGTGACGTCATAGGGGTCATTAATTACTCATTAAACTAATTACTCATTAGGTTAATGACCTCATTAACCTAATTACACACATGAATCACTGATCGATTAAACTGATATCAATTTGATATCAAAGTGTCCCCGAACCCGTATAGTTATACTACTATGGTCTGCTGGTTTATTGATGTCCTATTGCTGGCAGTGCACGCTGCCGGTGGATGGCCGTTAATGAACTGGCATATCGTGTCCTTTGTGGAAAATCTGACTCGCCTGTTGAACATGGACCGACGACAGGTGTCTTTATGAAGATTTTTATCTCTCCCACAAAAACAAAAAAAAAGTACATTTTCTCCCAATCCTTTATTGAACTCCAATTAAATAACATCAAAATTAGGTTTCAAATCAGATTATTACTGAAAACAGTCTAATTTTATTGTAAACAAAATACTTAAATCTAAAGGTTCATTCGGAATTGATATTACATTTTTGTCGAATCGTTGTTGTTCACCACGGTGATTATCGTGCCTTTTTTAACTGCGGAATTATTAACTTTGTCAAAGCTGCTACGGGCAGTTCAACGCACAAGCAGAGGCATAAAGCACAGCAATAGGAAGCGACCACGTCGCCCAACACTTGCATTATCTAAAAACAAAGCGTGAACACTGAAATCATTCAAAATGTAACTCACAAGTGTAAAATCAGAGCAATAAGTCAAGTTCCTCAATGTTGCGACCCGTAGCTTTATCGGTATCGGATGTATCAGGAAAGTGCAGTAGGTGAGCTTGCCTAACGGTTCTAAAACGGGCCAACAATACAACTTAGTTGGAAACCCTGAAAACAGAAACATAATTAATTCTATTTGTTATAACATTTTTTCGGTGGCTATGAAGCTCTCCTTTATTTTTCTATTAAAACTAAAACAAATAGAAAAGTTCACGGTCAAACTTCCGTTAGGGGTCAATTTCAAGTCATAGTTGCGATTTCGATAACCGGGGTTACAATCGTAATTGCGTAACCAATTTAAAATTTGCCGCAATGTTAATTTCAGCTTCAGTTTTCTGGCTAATTTTGTATCGATGCATAGATTGTATGTAGCACTCCAATTATATGCCACTGGTACATTTCAGTGGTTGGTAGGTAGCAGTGGACGAATATCTCATTCTGCAGCATCACATGTCATCACCGAAGTTACATAAGCCCTTGTTGCAGTGGCCTCCTAATTCATTCATTTCCCGACACCAGAAGAATACTTCACCGTGAAACATGATTTTTACACTTTGGGAATGGCACGTCACGGTATTGGATTTTCATCAATTGAACACGTGGTGAGGCTCCAGGCACCAACAAATGCATATAGTAGAAAACCGAGCACACCTGGAATAATGTAACCCACCGTACAAAGAAGATGGAATATAATGTTACTTACTTTGAATTAGAATATATAGAAATTTATCAAATACATTATCAATATATTATCATATGGAAATGAAACAAACCTTATATAAAAAATTGTATATTTTCAAAAAAACAATTATAGATAGACAACTTCTTTTTTCAAAGAAAAAAGGTTCCGGACGGTAGGGACTTTAGGATCGCATGATGGTGGAGAACCATGCAGGTAGAGGATGTGGCCTGAAGCACTGGACCATGCGGAACAGGATAATAAATAATAAATAATAATAAACAGAACAAATTATGTATCAATAAATGTAAACTTAAGAAAAGATTTTTAAATAAAATAATACATACCCATTTCATTTAAAAACTTACCAGTCTTGAGAAACGTATCCATTCTACCAGCTAACCCCTCAAACCTCTCCACGTCGATAAACCGGAGGAGTTTCTCCTCGGTAGTATGTAGGAGAGCAGCATCGTTGTTACCTCCGCCTGTCTTCTTTGCCTCCTTTATAACGGCGTTAACTTTCGCTTTGGTCTTATTTTTCAGGTCCTTAAATTTTGTTTTCAGCTCGCCAACAGACCGCCCTGTGAGAGCAATAGCATTCACTAACTCGAGAGCCTGTCCCCATGCCGATGGAATTTTGTTTGAAAATGTCCACGCCGTGGAACAAACAATACGCCACTTGTCTCATCTACCGCATTAACGAGAATTTCTATCTCCACACTTGTAAAATTCCGGATTTTTTGTTGGTTGTTATAGCCTGGGTATACATATACCAATAAGTTGTACTCACGTCTGTCCTTCCATTGGCAAAGAGACAAATGTTAAGTTTGTCGCACTAAACATCAACAATTTTAAATTTTCGTTTGACATATGTCATGTGACTTATGCAAACGTTCTTATTGGGCCGTGATTCGTAGCCCGATCGTAGATTTTTTTAACGCGGTTCGTAGTTGCTAACTCGTTGCGCAGATAAAACTTAAGGACCTGAAATCGATACGAGTCGAACCGAGATAGCAATTTTTAATGGCAAAATTACGCTAAGCTAATTTTTGCCACTCCAACTTAAAATTGACTCCATAGAAAGTAATTTGTACAAAATTTGAAAATTTAAAAAAATATAATTACAGTAGAACCCCTCTATAACGACAACACAAGGGACCAAGATATTTACTCGTTACAACCGATTTTCGTTATAAAAGTTTATTATAAAATAAATTTAGTGTAAGACATCTGTAATTTTCGTTTGTTTGTGATAATGAAGTAACTTAATTATATTGTGGTGAAATGTGGAAGCGCCCATTAACAAAAACTTCCTAATTGTTTTTAAAGATATTTCTTCATGATCTTCTTCCTCTTCTACTTCTTTTGCCCTATCGCTGCTGTTTTTGTTTGTATCGTAGATTTCTTGAATAATTTCCACATCCGTTAAAGAGGGTTAGTGTTTTTTTGCTTGAAAGTTGTCAAAGACTGAAAAAAAATATGCAGACCTGCCACGGTTAGCAGGCAAAATACATTTCCGATAAAATTCTAGTTATCGAGACCCACACTTGGAACTCTCGTAATATCCGATCTATTTCCAATTTTCTCGGACTTTGTCGCTATTACCGATTAGGGACGAAAGAAAATCTCGTTATATCCACCTCAATATCAGAAACGTACTTGCTATGAAGGAGGAAATTTACAAGGAGTAGTATGCAAAGCAACAAGCGACCAGACGATTTACTCGTTATAGTCGATTTTTCGTTATAACTGAGATTCGTTATAGAGGAGTTCTACTATGTAATACTTACAGCCCACTCCCCGCGAGAAACCGTATACTGCAATCGCAGTTGCCAACCCGAAAATCGGTCGACCCAGAGCCGGATAAAGAGCGGCTACGATCCTGGGGGCGCTGAAATTGTCCCCGTGCATAAACGCCGCCGTCTGAATAAACCCAATTCCTAATCCGTAACCCATGATCCACCACAGGAAAACGTAAAACTTAACAAAAATTTTGATAACTTCATTTACTGGTTCATTGTTTCTTTTATCTTTTTACCTTGTTTTCATAGTCAAAGAGACGTTTTCCACGATTTTTGTAAAATACATAACCGCAACCCAATCCTAATATGTAACAGCTTGCATTCGTGTAACTTGAAGCATACATGTTGAGAAATTGCTGGTTATCCAAGAATAAATTGTATACTGTTCTGCAAGATCAAGATTGTGCATTATTATCGAGGTATATTTTAAAATAGTTTATTTGCTACTCATTTGTAAATAAGATTAAAAATGGCAATCTTGTCACTAACAGTTGTGTCAAAATTATCAGCTATCAGAAGCTATTAAGCTTATTGCCAGGTAAATTTGCAGCAAGATACCCGCGAGAGTACGTCGATTTAAAAAATTGGCAAAAAGGAACATTATAATTGCGACTTAAATCGCCAAGAACTACAAGTATACACTGGTCGATCTATAGCAACGATGGTTGAGAATGCGGACGACGATATTTTTACATTGAAATGTGCTGGGAGGTGGAAATCTGCCGTGGTTGTGGAGGTTCTGTTGATGATTCTATAAATCAGAAAATTAAAATGTCAAAAAACAATGTTTACAAATGCTGAACCTTCTACCCCAGTTCATTTTGACAGTTGAACATCAGCGAAAACTATGAATGCATATTTAGTTTTAATAATTAGATAATTTTCAAATGCCAACAATGTTGCTAGCCGATTAATTTTGGTTGGTAACCGGTTAACTTTTAACGTTTCAACTTTGTTGACATTTGCTAGTAACTGCATAAGGAGACTTTTCACTGCCAGTAAACAATTCCAATAAATAACGTTTACAAATGAGTAACAAGTAAATTAATTAACGCCTCACGAAGCTTCCAACCGCTTACTCTGGGTACGATCTCAATAGGATATCATAATCGTTGATGTAATTAACAGTGGCTGTTATTGCGATCGAGATAGTCAGTGACACTGTTACGATAATTTTTATGTGTCGCTCATATTTCCACATCAGCACCGTCAAAAACAAACACACGGTGAACACTTGCATGTCCACTGCCACGTACCATGTTGGCTCCAAACACTGCGATTAAATAATTAGTGGAAGAAAATTAGAAAAAAAATGTGGTACCATGTTTTCTTTATTGTAATAGTTGCTGATGTATAAAATGTTAGTCCACCAATTTTCGCGACAATTTCGATACTCATTGCCGACGATATGGTCCCAAAAAGGTCCTCTGGAGATATGGGAAAACCAGGTTCCACAGAAAAGCACCACAACAAGAAGGCACGGGGTCAATCTGCAATTAACAAAGTAAATATTATTTATTCAACACCTAAGCAAACGTCGCCTAAAAGTGACGGCTTATTGCTCGACGAAAAATATACATTATAGCGTCATTAGATAAAATGTTGCACGAGAATTGTCTATTACGAGACATTACCCACCCAAGAATATTCTGTTACACAGTAAATCACTATTTTCCATTAAAATAATATTACCGAACGTATCGATGAATTATTCCGTATATTATATCAACCCAAGTAACGTTGTCCATTCCTTCACAGTTTATAAAAAACAGGTATGAGAGCAAGAAACCTGAGATTAGAAATAATGACTGCATCCAGTAACTCCCGTTCATCAAAGATATTTTCATGAATTCTTCTGTCGCCTGTGAAAAAAAAATTAATCGTTTTAGAAAAGTTACTGATTTTGTCTTACCCTTTCTATAAATTGGGGATTTGATATTGGGCTCGTGGTTGCGATTATATATGTGTGCGCCATAACAACCCCAAACATGTAGAAGCAACGCATACCGTGCAAACATTTAAAGGATTGAGTTTCTGAACTTTTGTTGGACGTGCAGAGACGCTCCCAGTTTTTTCGGATTGAGAAGCACGAAACAAATTTTCCAACTGAAAACATTTATTTCAATTTTATGGACTACTAAGAATTACTAACTTAGAAATGAGTCATGGTAGGGACCCCGGGAACAAACCGTGTTGAAAGGTGGGGAGCCCAGCTGAACCATTCAAACTTCCAAGTTCAGGAAGGGTTACCACCGGGCAACGAACAACCGTACGCGGTGTGGAGAACACTCAACCGATTGAGGGTAGGCGTACCACGGTGCAAGTCGAACTTGCGAAAGTGGAGACTGTTGTCGGATGGAGCGGGTGGTCTGTGTGAGTGCGGTGCGGTTCAGGATCCACAGCATCTACTAGTATGGGCCAGATGGGTCAACCCTGCACAATGGGCGATATCGTGTCCGTAAATGACAAGGCTATATCAGCCGCAATATATTGGAAGCACACTGTTTGACCGGACACGGAAAGAAGAATGGTTTCTTATAAGCAAAAAGTTCAATAAATACAAGTTATAAAACCTTCTAACACCTACAATTTCTTTTTTGATTTCTTTGGTTTACTAGAAAAATAAAATATTTTTGTACCCTTCTAACTTTTATACTTCTGAACTACTTTCAGTGGTAAGTGCCGCGTGTTTGAAAACCAACAATCAGAACAATAATTACACAGCTTTCTAATATCCACAGCTTTTCTTCTAACAAACGTTTAAAAAATCATAACATAAAAACGGTTCAAGTTATGAAATATTATCATAAGTAATATCACAAGAGAGTGAGAATAAATTGAAAATAATTCGACAGATTTTCGAAAACTTGTTGCCAGGGAGTAGACACGAGAGCCCGTAGGGCTCGAGTGGCTATTCCCAAATGGCAACAAGCTTGAAAAAATAACTGGAGAATTATTTTCTAATTAATTCGCACTCTCGAGTGGTATTCGGAAGATTATTTTTTAACGTTTAAATAAAAAATACAGCATAAAAATACAGTTTAATTCATTATAAACTAAAATCAAACTGGCGACAGATGTCAAAACTAGAAAATGTGCTGTCAAGTAACATAAACAAAATACTAGAAATTATGCTCGCGGGAATAATGTACTGTAGAAAATTCTCACTATAATAATGTTGTGATTGGACAGAATTAAACACGTGTGCCCAAATACTGCTAAACGATTGGTGAAAGAAATCATTAAAAAATAATCAAAATCAAAAAGTGTATAGTTTTCTGTTGTTTACAACTTTTGCTACATACAATTCTTCATACCTAGAAAAAGGAAGCTTTTGCAACAATCAAAACATATATAATGATATTTTATTAATAATCAAATATTCAAACATAAAATTATAACATAAACATTAAACTACAAAATACAAACTAAAAATTACATTAAATTAAATAATTCGCCCAGAGAAGAAGAAATAGGCACAGTTCCCAGAACGCTGGCTGCATTACATCTCTGAATGGCAATACTAATTCGTTGTTTTAAGTATGTTTTCGCCTGAGGAATACCTGTGACGTCAATAATAAGTCTTCCCAAAGCATCCAACAACGATAGAGCGCTCAAACTCCAAGAACCAAAGGTTTCAACAGCAAAGCCAACGAAAATGTAGTGATCCGCTAACGAACTATATTTTCTTCTTTTAAGATTTTCTGCTTTGTTTGCAGCAGATCTAACATATATGGACGACTCAGGTAAATATGAAGGTGCAAGCGGATCTGCACAGGTGACATCCCAGACAAGGGATTTGCCTTCCTTCCAGGAAATAATGGTGATTCCATCTGGACGTTTGCCGTCATATCTCAGAACCCCGTTGGGTTCAAGTAAACAAGGGATGTTGGCAGATGAGAAAGCACGTTTTAAGATGGCGTTAATGCAGTTGTGTCTTGCGATTCTGCCTGTACTTTTTATGCAAAACAGTCCATGATAACTGTACGTGTCTACTGAAGAACCACAATTACATATACATATACTGATGCCTAATCTTAGAGAAACAGCAATTTGTAAAGTCGTATTTTCTAACAAAGTGCCTAATTTAGAAGAAGGTAAAGATTCAAGCCAAGCTCCAGATTCGGGTTCAGACACTGCTAATAAAATAGCTTTTTGAGTTACTTTTGAGGAAGACAATAGCTTTTGAAAGTTATTTTCAATAATTGGCAAATCCCAATTTCGTTGAATGGCGGGAGAGGTCGAGGGTAAAGACGAGGAATTCGATATAATTTTCAATTCTTCAATAACTTCACTGGAGTAAGATGTCTCGAAGTTGGAAAAACGAGAAGGTAGAATAGACTTAATGAGCCGAGAATTAGCAAAGATAGAAGATAAGAAGGCTGGAGTTGAAATATCTGCAACAGATCGAATACCTAGACCACCAAAACTGACAGGTAACTTGGTTTGATCTGTTTGACCTGTTTGTAAATTTTATGTTCAAAATTTTTTCAAGAGTCGAATGAACATTATTATCCAATTCTTGACATAAATTTTTAAATTTCCAAACAGGGCAGCATCTAAGGAGGTAGATGAAATTTGGCATCCAAAAACAATGACGAAGCAAAAAGAGACTGATGTGCGGGCTAACTTTATAAAGGTTTGTGGAAAGTAAAGAAAATTTCTTCACTTTTTTAGAAAAAGAAACAGGGATTGCTTCATCAACAATGGGAAAACGGAGTAGAACAAAATTTGCATTATCACAAATACGTTTTCCTGGGGTTACGGAATCAAATCTATCTAATAATATAGACCTATCAATTTGTGAAATGTTATCAAAAAAGTAAAGTTCGCATTTATTTGAGTTGAGAACTAAACCAATTTTTTTAAACTCTGAAATTATGGCTTCTAAGTCATGTAAAACATCCGATGCTTTACCTCCTAAAGTACCATCATCCAAATACCAAATATTTAATTCTGTAGTTAGCTCTTTAATAAATCGATGAATAACAAGACTGAAAATGGCTGGTCCTAATGAATCGCCTTGTTGACATCCTACTAAAGATTCAATCACGTTAATATTATAAAATAAATTAGATTGAAAAGCGTAACATTGCCAGAGGTATGGGTAAAGATCTGGGATGATATCCTTGACGATAGAAAGGAGTGAGTCTCTTTCAACAGAATTAAAAGCATTTTTGACGTCAATTTTAAGAATAACTTCAGCATCAGATTGGTTTTTAATATACGACCTAATTGAATGAACTGCTGCCTCACAACCGCCTTTTATTCTAAATCCTAATTGGATAGGGTGGAAATGGGCAGATAACGTATCTTTTACATGAAGACTGCATAATTTAGAAGTTAGGCGTCTAAATGTTGAACCAACAGCGATTGAACGAATACCTCCATCTTTTTTTGAAAGTGCACAAAGGGAGGCGCCATAAAGAAAAGGTTTTATTTCTGAATTTACTTTACCTGAAAGCATTAGGTTGCAAAGATTGGAAATAGCGTGTAATAACCATTGTCCAGAGTCACCAGTACATTTGTTTAACAAATCTTTAAGACGTTGAGGTCTTAGTCCGTCCATACCCGCAGCCGAACCATTAGGGAAAGATAAAATAGCTTTAGAAACCCGAACATCAGAAACAACTAGATGTTTAGCGCTTTCTTCAAGTTGATGAGGGAACTGGTTTAATCTGGAAGGAATTGGATGTTTTGATTTCAGTAACTCAAAAGTATCGGCGTTATCGCTTGCAAAGGTATCATCAGACGACAAAATACGGACAGCTCTCTTAATATCGCCATCAGCTACTTTGTTTTCAGCTGATTTGAAACAAGAGAATTTAGAGATATCTGTTTTGGAGTAATGTAGTGAACCCTCATTTCCTTCGGCATTTTTCTTCACACTTGAAGTCCTTTTTAGTCACATTTTTTTTATGGAATATGAAGAACTCGAGAAGCGAAAAAGAAAAGGTCTTCCCAGGCCAAAAGGGAATTGATAGAGACACAGTCATTTATAACTTTTGTAAGTTTGTTAGCCACAGATATTCTTGCACCACGAAGAACTCTTCTCAGTATGCAAACATTGGATTTGAGGTAAACAATTTTATTAGTAAAACTTTGTAACTGATCCGGATTTGAAGTAGGAATCAACGTATTTTTGTGGCATCTCGAGTTGTGTATCTTTAAACCATTAATATTTTTTAAATATCTGGTTTCAGGACAAATGTGACACTGAATTAGACAGCTGTCAAATATCGACAATTGCAATTCCCAATTAATATCCGAAGAATGTAGTTTTTTTGGAATTGAGGATGGTACAATTTCTTCACTTTCCGAATCGCCATTGGAGGTTGACTGTTAACGTGTGATCATCGAGTTTGAGTCTAAAATTGCTTCCAATAGAATACTCTCCTGTCAATGTCAATGTCAGTGACAGTTTCCAGAGCCACACTCTACGACCATAGCTCGTCGTTAAAGTTGACCGCCCACTTGACTCGCACAATTAATCAATTGACATTAACGAAATGCAAAGAAAATTTTCAAAATGTATGTAAGCATGAAAAATGTGAAACGAACGAAACGAACCAGTCAATAACACAACCCGAACACTAGTTTAACAGAATTGAACACTTTATAACAAAAAAACACGGCGAAATTAATCGAAATTTGGTAATTTTTTGGGACCCGATCTAATACAACATTTAGTCGCATTGATCAAATATTTCACATTATTTTCTTCTTCAAACATTATGATAAAAATATAAAACAATAAAAATATTATTATTACACTTACAAGTTGTACTGACGATTGTTTGGTACCCTTCCTCCGGGTTATAACGCGCGATTCCTTCGTAGAAGGTCGAAAATATAATTAAAACCCCCAATGCGCCCAAAATGAACCTAAAAATTTCATTTCGCAAATTAACCGATTTATCATCTCGGACACAACCTACCCAACCAAGACATCGTACCAACCGATCGCATAAAAAGGTTGATCGTTTTCACAGTGACTCTTGGTCACAGTTCCAATCAATCCCATTTCCTCAAATTTTTCCGAAAAGCAATTTGACAGCTCCCTCCCCAAATTCTCGTCGTCGTTTTCCAAGCTGTAGGCGTCGGGACTTACATTCGGACAGTACGTCGGGACGCAAATGCCGTAACGCAACCGATCGTGTCGGTAATTTTTTGGGCTCTTTATGACTCTCTAAAAAAAATATTCCAATTTCTTTAAATTTTTGATAGGGTTGATTACTTGAATAATCGGCCACACGTCCGAATGGTTGGTTTTAGGGGCCAGTTGTATCGTCACCGAACAGAAAAACATCTCTTGCAGCATCATGCAACGGTCGAAATCGTCCAGGTGGAATAAAGGGGGCATCTTTACATAATCCTCATCTGTAAAAGCGCTTTATTATTGCGGTCAACTTTTTTTCAATTGGGCCAGGTGAAACTATTATGAGCGTGATATTTCTTGATGCCCTTGCAGAATCGCCAATGAAAAAATCTTAGAGGTTAATGAAAACATATTTAGTTCGTAAATCCAGTCGTTGAAAGTTAATTGATGCAAAATGTAATTTAAATGGCCTTCTACTTGTTTTCAAACTATTGTAATTTGTGTCCTAAAAAACCCATTAAAATTGTCTACAAATTGCACTTTACATGTTAAAACGGAAACGCAAGCAAACGATAAGTAAAACAGATCAGCAAGAGGTCGAAAAGCGAGAAATGGCGACAACGACGCTATGAATATCCCAAAAAATTACCTGGAACCACTTCGGCCGAGCCAAGCTGCAGCACGATCGCACCTAAAACGCAGGCAAAACTCAACGAGCCCATCTTTCAATTTTTAAAACAAAATTTTTGGAACTGAAAACACAAACCGGTGGATCATTTGATGAAACTGGGGCGATTACTTTAAAGAAGCGAACAATTTTTTGAGACCCCGCGCGAATCCGCAGCTTTTATCTCTACAAATCGATAGTACACTGTGTGCCAATAGTATCGAGACATCGCATCGAATAAGTGGGACTGAAACGTCCCGATCCACAATAAGTTAGAGAAGGGCATGCTTAGTTTCTGACTATTATAAACTTGTCTAGTAATGGGATGTCTCGATACTATTGGCACACATTGCCACCAAAAAACCATTGCTTTGTATAATTCGCTAGTTGGATGAAATAAAAAAATGTAAAAATTTTCAAAAATAATAGAACAAAGGTATTGTGATAGAAATAAGTCCCAAATCGCTTCACCCACTCATCGGCGTTGTCCTGTTTTCTTAAAATTACTAAATTTACTAATTTATTATTACAGAATTTGGAAATCTCGGGAAAATGACCAAGGTAAGTAAATGTTACTATTTATGCCAATTATTATTTATTATTGAGCATCAAAGATAAAAAACTGGAAATTTGGAGACCGTGTCGATTTTGAGCAAAAAAAATTAAAAATTTAAATTAAAAATTAAAATACGATATTTCTTGCGTTATTTTTTTTTATACTCAAAACGAACTGACCAATTATTAAAAAAATTTCTACACTTATTAGAATTGAAGTGATCGTTAGCAGTATGTTTTTTTTTGTAACATTGGAATCAACAGTTTTTTATAAAGAAAATAAAACAACCAGAAACTGAAACAGTTTGTTAGCTTTAAAAACGTGAAGCGTTTATAGTAATTATTAGGAGCAAATAAGTTTCATTTAATTTTCGTAAAGTCGCGAGACGGATTCCATCAGTTTATTTGTAAAGTTACGGCGAAAAATGTAAAAATTTTAGAAACGTCAAAAAATTATTCAATATACTACTTTGATTTTGATAGTAAAAGTTCTAAGCCTCCTAGGTTTAAAATTTTTAATTATTTATTTATTTCTTTTAATTATTTTTTGAATCATATTTAACCAATCTTATTGAGTCATTTAGGTTGTAACGAACATCACAATTAAAGATGCAAGTTCATGTGAAGCCTTGACAGCCAGAGGGTCCATTACCAAGGGGAATCAAGGGATGCCTTCTTCACAATTCAACCTAAGATGATCAAAGAGGGAGAGAGTGATAGAGAGTGTGAATGATAGGTAAAGGAGGAAGAAGATGAAATGAGTAAAAGTGTGTGTGAAAGCAAACTAATAAGAGGCAATTTTTGATGATAGAGGGAGAGAGTGATAGAGAGAGAATGATAGGTAAAAGGGAAAGAAAACGAAAGGTGAAAAAGTGTGAGTGAAAGCTTACCAAAAGATGTGATCTAATGATAAGATGTAAATGGAACTAAACAGTCACTCATCTCGAAGTAATACTTGACGTAATGTTAATGTGGTTCCCGTGGTGAGGAAGACGTATGGGGAGGAAGTTAGTAGTCACACAGGTTACCTCCTCATAACAAAAAAAAAAAAAAAAAAAAAAAAAAAAAAAAGCTTTAAAAACGATTTAAAAGATTTTCATTTTCTGATGAGGCCAGGTGAACTGTGAATACAATAACGTTTATAAATGTTACTACTTATGCCGATTGTTATTTATTATTGTTTATGTTTCTCTTCAGTGTTGGACCACTTCTGCTAAAGAATAAAAAATTCAGAAAATATAAAGAGAAGGTTCAAAAATAAAAACATCACTTTAGGCCACTTTTAAGTAATTATCAAAATTACAGTTTAATTCCTGGTCCAGTTTATTTACATATTTGGTTATCGCATTTAAAATGCCATTCATTTCATCGACTGATTTGAACAACGCCTTATCTGCGAATAGGTACAACTGTATCCTTTCACTCCCACAAGTAGGCAATATCAACGTCATCCCTATTTTCAACAAAACAATTATTTACAAATTTGTACTTCACCAAAATTTATACCACTATCGCCAAAATGAATCGATCAAGCGATCATATCTCGAACAAGATGGCCTTCACACATGGTCCAATAACATTAGAAGTGATAAGACTCGAGCTAAAAAATACACGTGGCCAATCTCAAAATAGATACAGGCGGGTTTGTGCGAAATAAATAACATGCAGCCAATTCATATTAAATTTTTAATAAATTTGCATATTTAGAAAACTAATTAACGTAAAATGTTAATTCTAACCGGAGATTAGATTAATTTATGGTTATCGTTGAAGTTATGTCAAACATCACCTTGAGCGTCAAAGATAAAAAACTGGAAATTTGGAGACCGTGTCGATTTTGAGCAAAAAATTAAAAACGATATTTCTTGCGTTATTTTTTTTTATACTCAAAACGAACTGACCAATTTTTAAAAAAATTTCTTCACTTATTAGAATTGAAGTGATCTGTTAGCAGTATGTTTTTTTGTAACAACAGTTTTTTATAAAGAAAATAAAACAACCAGAAACTGAAACAGTTTGTTAGCTTTAAAAACGATTTAAAAGATTTTCATTTTCTGATGAGGTCAGGTGAATTGTGAATACAATGACGATTATAAATGTTACTACTTATGCCTATTGTTATTTATTAATGTTTATGTTTCTCTTCAGTGTTAGAACGCTTCTGCTAAAGAATAAAAATTTATGAAAATGTGCAGAAAATGTGCAAAAATGAAAACATCACTTCAAGCCAATTTTAAGTGATCATCAAAATTACAATTTAATTCCTGTTCCAGTTTATTTACATATTTGGTTACCCCATTTAAAATTCCATTCATTTCATCGACTGATTTGAACAAAGTCTTATCTGCGGATAAGGACAACTGCATCCTTTCGCCCCCACAAGTAGACAACAACTCCATCCCTATTTTCAACGAACTAATTATTTAAAAATTTGTAGTTCACAGTTGACGTTCGATCTGGAAGCTCGCATACTTGCGTCCTGAAATATCGTATCGTGCATTAAGTTTTTACATTTCGTGTTTATGTTTAAGAAAGTAAAATTTTTATAATGCAAAATACTAGCGGTGGTCCCCTTGTAAATCAGGGTTACTATCCTGGTTACAACATGCAGTATCAGAACTATTTACCTTAATCATTTAATCAGTTTCTTACTCCACAAACACAGTTCCAGCAAAATTATCAGCAACCTTGTACATCACAATCATCAATGTCTTTGCCATCGTCGGCAATGCAAAATAACATGCAGATGCAAAACCAATTGCCAGCAAGCTATTATCCATCCAGTATTAACTTTCCTCCACTGCAAGCACATCCATCACAAGTACAAATGAATAATTCGGTACCTTCTGCAGAATTTTAGCAACCAAATACAATGCCGCCCACGCAACAAATGTATTATTGCCTATCTCTTTATTCTCTGACACTACCTTTAGCTCCTAATGAACCAGTACAAAATACTGATAACACGTCAATAGCAACAGTTGATTCCCAAGTAATTAAACTAAATGATTTTCAAGAGGTAAAACCACGCAATAAACGTAAACGCGTCGGAAATAGCCCACAAGGCAATAAGTCTAAACAGTTATACCCAGGTTTACCTACGAAAAATAGATATGAGCGCTTAGAAACTGTTGAGGGTACCAGTGACAACCAAGTTGCAAACCAAGATATTCAAAAGAAACCACAAATTTCCCCCTACTACATTATGTAAAAGCAGTAAATCCGTTGATCAAATTAGTGGGACACAGTATTCCTAAGAAAAACTACTATTTCCAACCTAAGCAAGGAAACAAACTAAAAATCCAGACAAACAATGTAGAAGCCTATAAAAAGTTAAGGGATGTCCTAGATGCCAATAATGTGGCTAGACACACCTGTAGTCTAGAAGAAGAGAAAAAGTTTCGTGTTGCTTTAAAAAATATGCATCACTCCGTAGAAGAAATCACAGTAAAGGAAGCTCTGAAAGTTAAAGGTCATGAAGTACTCAATATCATGAATGTACTAAACAGAGAAACTTGACAAAAAAGAATCTTTTCTTCATTGACCTTAAACGCAAAGAAAATAATAAAGACATTTTCAATATAAAGCACATTGGTAATGCAATAATTGAGTTTGAAGAACCCAGGGAAAATGCAGATACCTCAATGCAAAAACTGCCAATGTTATGGACATAGAAGGAATAGATGCGCCATGCCAGTGCGCTGTGTAAAATGTGCCGAATTACACTACTACCACACTTGTACTAAAAATCGCAAGGACGGTATTGCACCAAAATGCGTATTATGTCTAGATAACCACCCTGCAAACTACAAAGGCTGCAGAGTGTACCTAGATATTTTCATAAGTAATATCACAAGGGAGTGAGAATAAATTGAAAATAATTCGACAGATTTTCGAAAACTTGTTGCCAGGGAATAGACACGAGAGCCCGTAGGGCTCGAGTGGCTATTCCCAAATGGCAACAAGTTTGAAAAAATAACTGGAGAATTATGTTCTAATTAATTCGCACTCTCGAGTGGTATTCGGAAGATTATTTTTTAATGTTTCAATCAAAAATGCAGCATAAAAATACAGTTTAACAGTTTAAAATAAAACTGGTGACAGATGTCAGATAATTCTCGCGGGAATTTTCTACAGTAGAAAATTCTCACTATAATAATGTTGTGGTTGGACAGAATTAAACACGTGTGCCCAAATACTGCTAAACGATTGGTGAATGAAATCACTAAAAAATAATCAGCAGAAGATCTCAAAATCCAAAGTTTGGCTCTGCTATTCGCCAACACTAACAGCAGAAACAGCTACAGCTACAGCAGCAACAACAGCAGCATTAACAACAACAACAAAGTCAACAGAAGCAACAGTTATCTCAATCCGTAAGTCAGACACAAGATGCTTCTGCTCTACAATCTCAAAATCAAATGTAATGGCAAAGCCTTACGTTAGGTTCTCAGCCTCAGCAAAAACTGTATAGCCAAGCAGTAGACCAACAAGCAAATGATTTTACATCTATAATAATCTCATTACAACAAACCATTTTAACACAACAAAATACTATCAATGAACTAACCACCCAAATAAGATTACTAACTATAACTAATTTCAAATTACATAATTATAAGTTATATTTAACAAATCACCCAGATGTAAATATACAAGCCAGAGGCGGCACTGTCATACTAGTTAAACAACATATTAATCATCATAAGTTACCTGCATTCAAAGAAAACTATCTTCAAGCAACAACCATTTAAATAGAAGATTGGTATGGACCGTTAGTTCTATCAGCTGCATACTGTCCTCCAAATTATGCAACAAACAAGCATTAAGTATTTTAAATCACTAGGTAATCGCTTCCTAGCGGGTGGTGATTACAATGCCAAGCATTCTCTTTGGGGTTCTCGTATCTCCCCGCCTGGTAGAGGTAGGATGTTATATCAGGTAATGCAAGACCTCCATCGGGGGCACTTATCAACCTATGAACCGACATACTGGCCAACGGATCCAAATAAGATACCAGACCTGCTTGACTACTTTGTGATAAAGGGTATTCGGACCACACTCCGGTGATTGCAACCGTGAGTGCTAAAATTATGGAAATAGAGAGGTCAATACAACTATACAATAAAAACACAAACTGGTGCTACCATAGGCAGATTGTTCACCACCAACTGAAAATGCAAATCTCTCTACAAACAAATGAAGAAATTGAAACAGCCGTCCAACAATTCACCAAAATAATGCAAGATGCAGCTTCGGAAGCAACACCTGAAACCTTAAGCAAGAGGGAGAAAGAATTTTGCCGAATAGCGGTCAAAAGAAAAATTGCTGAAAAAAGGCGGCTTAGAAGAGTCTGTCAAAATACGCGGTATCTTTAGGATAAGCGACGATATAATCAAGCATCAATGGAACTAAAAGAACTGATCAAGAGTTTAAAAACGAGAGCTTTAATGAATCTCTTGCTAACATGAGTGCAACAGAAGACATAAACTACGCTCTTTGCAAAGCGTCTAAAAATATAAAATGTCAAAATCAACCTATTCCTCCACTCCAGAAAGATAACGGTTCATGGGCGCGCACAGAACTAGAAAAAAGCGATCTCTTTGCACAACATTTAGAGAAAATTTTTCAATCAAATCCATCACAGATTACTAACAATGAAGAAATGGAAAATCAGAACTTCTTGGAAGTACCTCACCAGCTCGCACCGCTTATGGAACTTTTCTCTGTACCAGAAGTTAAAAACATGATCAAGTATAATCTAAATTCCAAAAAAGCTCCCAGCTATGATCTAATCACAGGTCAATTAGTTAAAGAACTGCCGCGTAAAAATCTTGTAATGGTAACCATGTTATACAATGCTGTTCTCAGATTGTGATACTTCCCAGCACAGTGGAAGATTGCGCAGGTGATCATGCACATGAAGTCAACTCCTACAGACCAATAAGTTTACTACCTATTTTAGGAAAATTACTGGAAAAACTGTTAATTAAAAGACTCATTCCAATAATAGAGGAAAATGCCATCATCCCAGATAACCAGTTTGGTTTTAGAAAAGGCCATTTTACCATTCAACAAGTACATAGAGTTGTAGATGCTATTAACCAAGGCTTTGAAGAAAGAAAATACTGTACAGCTGTGTTTCTAGATGACAGTCAGGCCTACTCTGCAAGCTAAAGAAATGCCTCCCCCACTCTGTATTCGTCATCCTAGAGTCTTACTTATCAGAAAGATGCTTCCAAGTAAAATTTGATCAATACTTAACCGCTCTTCATCCAATTCAATCGAGAGTACCACAGGGTAGCGTCCTTGGTCCGCTATTGTATCTGATCTGTACAGCAGACATGCCTACTAATCAACATCCTCTCATTGCATCTTTTGCTGATGACAAAGTCATTATGGTAGGGCACAAGGACCCAGTAGCAGCAGCAAATAGCCTACAGCAGTGTTTAGATGAAGTTATGCGGTGGACAAAAAATGGCGTGTAAAATTGAACGAACCAAAATCATTTCACATTACTTTTGCAAAATGCAAGGGTATTACACCACCAGTATTTATTAATAATATACCGCTTACACAAGTGACGGAGGTAAAATACTTAGGTATACACCTGGATAAAAGTCTGACATAGAGAACCCACATTTGGAAGAAGTATAAAGAACTCGGAGATAAGTTTAAAAAACACTACTAGCTACTTGAAGAAGATCCAAACTATCCCTTTCAAACAAGCTTCTTGTCTACAACGCAGCGTTCAAATCCATATGGTCATATGGCATTCAACTGTGGGGAACAGCTTCAAACTCCAACATTGAAATAATGGAAAGGTTCCAATCTTTAATTAATTTAAAAAAGATTTAATTAACGATTAATTAATATTTAATTAGCAATTAATTAATATTTACTTAATCAAACGGCACAGCCATTACTAAAAATTTCCGTAGAAAGGTTGCTATCTACATATCTCCTTACGCCTTACAGGTGTCGCTAGAGTCATCCGAAAGGGTAAAGCGTTCGCGCGCTACGCTCGGCCAGTCGGGCCAGCCGACGTCGATTCTACCTAGGGCCGACGTCGGAAATGCCGTAACATGCCGACCTAGGACCGACGTCGGGATCCTACGTCGAAACTGTATAAGTGTGTTACTAGTGTCTTGTGTTCTCTTGTAAAATGCATTCGTAAAATAAATAATACAAATAAAAATCTGCAGTTTGTTTAATTAAGAAGAGTGTACTTTTTTCTATCAGAATCGCCAAAAAAGTAAAAATCGATTTTTCGGACGATAAGTCCCTTTTAACTGTCCAAGACACATACATATATTGACGACGTTTCGTAACTGTATTATTTTAACAATAATGATAACGAATTTTGCATAGTTACGATTTGTTGATAATGATTAATGTTTCATAATATACCCGTTGTGTTTCGCTTACTTCAATAATAGGGGTACTCACGATCTTGAATTTAGTATGCTAATAAACCCCCGTATTTGTGTTATTGTAGTAAAATACACAAGAAAATATCCCTCGTATTTGTGTTATTGTAGTAAAATACACAAGAAAATATCCCTCGTATTTGTGTTATTGTAGTAAAATACACAAGAAAATATGACAAATACGAGGGTTTAGCATGCTAAACTCAAGATCCTGAGTAGCCCTAATTTCAATCATGTCATAGTAACAATTGATTTCACGCACAATCATGTTGTTATTAGCTACTTACCATTGTTGTTGACAAAATCTGTAAGTTGAGCTTACCACCCAAATGCGGTAAGTAAATATTCTTATCAAAAAAAAAATTACGTCAGTCAGTTTAATTTTCTTTATTTCACTTCGTATAAGCGATTGTGCGAAAAACATTGTGAACTATATGGTTATTGAGTGCCATAACAGAATCTACGTCTCGATTTTTCAAACTCTTCGTCGATTCCGTTATAATGAACTTACTAACCCTATATCCCAATATACTATTAAATATTTGTCAGTATGGAACGTTTTGGTCGCAGTTTCCTTTTATGTACTCGAAAAGAATACCACTTGAGTAAATGAAAATATTCGATTATACGTACATCGCAATAATTCTACTTAATCACTAAAGCACTTCCTAAACTTTACATTCTCGAGGTGTTTCGCAGAATACGTTTCGTGACAAATTATAATCGAATATTTTTGATGCACTTGTGATATTACTACTGTATTACGACTGTACGTAAATACGGATACCAGCAAATGCCTATCTATAGAAGTTGAAGAAAGTTATGAAAATTGGAGAACAGAATGGTATAAAAATAAAAATGGGTTAAAGTTAATGTAGCGGAATGAAAGGAAGTGGCATAAGAACGACTTTTAAGTTTACAGCTATAATCTTTCCCGGATATAAATATGTAGAGATTTATTATTCTCACAATCGGAGCAAGTTTTATGAATGTTTTTAAAGTAGTAAGCTATGACAGTTCTGGATACTTTTGATATCAAATTGATATCAGTTTAATCGATCAGTGATTCATGTGTGTAATTAGGTTAATGAGGTCATTAACCTAATGAGTAATTAGCTTAATGGGTTTTTAATGGGTTTTTAATGACCTTTAGGTTTCAAGGTCAACAGGTGCATTCTTATGTGATGACGTCACCATGTAATTAGCCTAATGGGAATTTAATTGATTACGCGTGATACACGCGCAGGAGTTGGTTAAAAAGAACACTGATAATATTACACAAATTTTTATTAAGATATTAATGCTAAATACATTACTAAATACACTTGTTTGATAATGTTTGAATTATAATCAACATACTTACATATCTAATTGGAACTTCAGATATAACTTATTACAATCTCAAACCCTACAGATGCTGCAACATCGGTACCGGTTCGCTTTACACCTATCATGTAACAAGTGTGTGATAGTGGAAGATTGCAGTAATCAAAAATAGCTCAAACTTGTTGTATGTTGCTTTAGTGATGGACATCCAAACTTGTCTAAATTAACAATGTGATCAAACCCGGTGACCTGTTGCAACCACATTACTTTCTCTTCACCTTTGACAAAAATTCTAGTCGCATCTTCAAGATGAGTGTTTACTATGTGCTTCACATCATTATAGGGCACATCGCCAGAACTCCAAGAAATTCCATGATAATTTTCTTCTAACCATAAATTTGATGATTGAAATTTATCACACAGTTCGTTCCAGTGAAACGGTGGTTTAAAGAGAAAACTCACTGGTTGTGATGTTGTATCATCAAGTGAAAGCACAACAAACTCTTTCAAGATAAATTCATTTGGATATGTGTTGAAACCTTGAATATCTACAATCACCTCCATTACACACAATAGTTGTGAAGGAACTAAGAATGCACATCAACTTTCTCAATTGTACTCAATTATCACTATGACAATGCCTCGTTTAAATACTTCCACCAACTTTCTCATAAGCCCCACCCACTACCACCACCACTCAAGGATATATATCAAATTATTAATGACGTTTCAAGGTCACCAGATACATGCAGAAATCTGACCCCTGATAGTTGACCTCTGATAGCTAACTCCTAACCATTCTCACTGTACATACATTTTAAATAATAATTCATAGGAATATGATTTCACTGAATTAGAGTCTAATTTTCTGAGTCAGAATATGATTTTTCTGAGACATAAACTAATTTTGTGAGTCAGAATAAACATTCTCTGAGACATAAACTAATTTTATGAGTCACAATAAACTTTTTCTGAGTCAGAATAAGCTTTTTCTGAGACATAAACTAATTTTATGAGTCACAATAAGCTTTTTCTGAGTCAGAATAAGCTTTTTCTGAGACATAAACTAATTTTCTGAGTCACAATAAGTTTTTTCTGAGTCAGAATAAGCTTTTTCTGAGACATAAACTAATTTTCTGAGTTAGAATATACATTTTCTGGGATATAAACTAATTTTCTGAGGCATAATAAACATTCTCTGAGTGAGAATATGCTTTTTCTGAGACATAAACTAATTTTCTGAGTCAGAATATGATATATATGAGTTAGAATATTATATTCCTGAGTCAGAATCTAAGTGTCTGAACCAGAATATGAGTATTTTGCGTTTGAATCTAATTTTCTGAGTTAGAATATGATTTGTTTGAGTTAGAATGTGATTTATTTGAGCCAGAATTTAATTTTCTTTGGTAGAATACCATTTGTTAAGTTGGTATCCTGAGTTTCACCAATGTGGGTTATAAGATTATGTATCACTATTGATCTGCAGTATCGTTTTAGATTTAGTTGAGTAAATATGGAAAGTGAGAACAAACATGCAGATGTTCACCATCAAATCGCTACAGCTAGTGATGCGATCCGTAAAAAGCATAAAATGATTAAATTGAATAAGGCTGCAGCTGAAAGGGCACTAAGTGAATTACTTAAACCTGTGGTAACCCCTCTACAAGAACTTGTAAAACAAGAAGTTGTGATCAAGACCGAACCGAAAACGGAACAAGTTGCAAACATGACCGAACCGAGAGTGGAAGACGGGGGAAATACAGTTTATGATGATTTGAGAAACAAAGATGAACATGTCTTGCTCGATGTTAATACAGTCGTGAGGGTACTAAGTGAATTACTTAACCCTATGATTTTTCCACTACAGCAACTCATAAATCGATACCAAGAAGTTCCAATCAGTGCTGAAGATGATGATGTTGATGACGATGCAGATAATGGAGAGATGGATAATATGATGGATGATGATTCTCTCAAAGTGTACCTTGAGATGTTGATGGGTGATAATAAACAAGGATTAGACACAGTATATGGTGTACGGAAGCTTGAAGGAGACCGATTGATGATTGGTGATACACCGATTAATTTTACTACCAATCTTATTCATGTGGGTGAAGTAAATTATTCTACAATCAAAGGTTTGATCGAGTTATTATTCAAAAAGTCACCCAATATGAATTTCGTGAATCAAGGTGATTTGGAAACTTATAAAGAAATTGTGATTTCAACAAACGCTCATCGGAAACATTATAATAAAGATCAACCGATTCGTGAAAATAACAGTTTTAAATTTAAACATATTATTACAAAAATGATTTCATCATCATCATCACCACCATCACCAATGGTTGCCCAAGAGAGTGAACATGTGAGCTTGGATGATCCTAACATATTGGTTGATCGATAGCGCACGCTCCTTGCATCGCAGGCTGCTGGAAATCCAAGTCATTCTCATGAAATCATATCGATTATCAATGAATTGCGTGAAGCTGGCTACATTCAATAGTGTTAATTTATTTTATACAATACAATATCTATTTAGAATACATGTACAAAAAGCATAATTTTGGAATAAATATATGAAAAGCATATAATTCATTGGTTATTAAATTTTATACAAAATCCTATCTCAGAAAATTAGATTTCAAGTGTGTGTACCGTTTATTCTGACTTAGAAAATTAGATTTTAGCTCAGAAAAAGCATATTCTGACTCAGAGAATTAAATTCTGGCTCAGAAAAAGCATATTCTAACTCAGAGAATTAGATTCTAGTTCAGAAAAATCATATTCTGACTCTAAGAATTAGATTCAGACTCTGAGAATGTTTATTAGGACTCAGAAAATTAGTTTATGTCTCAGACAAAGCATATTCTAACTTAGAGAATAGATATTATTTGAGTTATTTCAATAAAATGTAATGTTTTTTTGATTTCTAGTTAATGTGTTTAACGAGCATATTTTACAATTAGTTTTTTTGTGAGTTATTGTGATAACTATCGCTCACAATTATTTTGATATAGCACTAGAATGGTTACTGGGAATATTCCTAAGAGTTCTTATCAATTAGTTACTCATTAGAACAAGAAAACTTTCTAATGAGGTTAACAGTCACATTCCTGGAATTTCCTTTGAATTGGTTGGAACTTTAAAAATTTATTGTCGGGTTTAACAAATTTCCAAACTTTTAACTCAAGTATATTATTAATCATATCAATGTTAGATATCAGATAATCAGATGTTAGATATCAGATAATCAGATGTTAGATAATTAGATGTTAGATATCAGATAATTAGATGTTAGATATCAGATAATAAGATGTTAGATATCAGATAATCAGATGTTAGATATGAGATAATTAGATGTTAGATATCAGATAATTAGATGTTAGATATCAAATAATTAGATGTTAGATATTAGATAATTAGATGTTAGATAGCAGATAATTAGATAATTAGATATCCGACATGAGGTATGAGCTGCTAACCTAGCGTTGGATCGCACATAGTTGTTTATCAGTTATCTGTCAGTTACCGCAACCTACATCTCAGATTTTCACCAGCATCCGCCAAACTCTCGTAAGAATGCACCCAGTGGCTGTGGGCTAATTATATGGTGACGTCATCGTGCAAGAATGAACCTGTTGACTTTGAGGGTCATTAAAAACTCATTAAAAACCCATTAAGCTAAGTACATGGTGATGTCATCACATAAGAATGCACCTGTTGACCTTGAAACCTAAAGGTCATTAAAAACCCATTAAAAACCCATTAAGCTAATTACTCATTAGGTTAATGACCTCATTAACCTAATTACACACATGAATCACTGATCGATTAAACTGATATCAATTTGATATCAAAAGTATCCAGAACTGTCATAGCTATATTACTTTTTAACTATACAGTTTACGTTGCGAAGCAAAATTAACCATTATTTGTCAAATTCAAAGAAATTATAATAACTGAAATGTTACAAACGCACTATTTTAATCTAAACGTTGATCGACAGTGGCGGCTCATACATAAGTCCTGCAGAACTGCGGAACTGCCAAAAAATTAACGTCAAAAAAATTAACTTTGTTTGTATTTAATTTATAAAACGTAATATTGAAAAAATTGAATTTCATCACAGAATTTTATTTTCTTAGTGGTAAAAAAATACATATGCGTTTTTCGTGCGTTGAAACGTTGCGTTTTCGACAAAGAAACAATGAACCGCATTCAAAAAAACAGTTCACAGTCTAAATATCCTGAAAAATCGCAACGTTTTCTCCGATGGTGTAAGGTACTCGTTAGGAGTGACTAATTTAGTACACTTGAGTGAAAAAATAAAAAAGCATGAAAACTCCAAAAATCATCTTTACAATTCATTGGAGTTAGCAATATTAGGAACAATCAACATCCAATCTCAGTTAAATTCGATATATTGGAAACACATACAGCAGCAAAATGATAACGTGACAAAAAATAGGTACGTTTTATCAAAAATTATAAACTATATAAAATTTTGTGGAGCCTTTGAGTTGGCATGTTGAGGACATGATGAAACCGAAACTTTTCAAAATCCGGGTATATTTCGAGGGTTGATAAATTTTCCTGCTGAACTTGATGTAGCTTTAAGTGAACATTTACAAAATGCTTATGTAATTAAAGGGCAGAACGATCTTTTAAATTTAAATTAACGAAGCGTCATGTTTATCAGTAATAGCGGACGAAACCGCTGATGTAACAACAAGTACTCAGTTAGTGGTAATTTGTAGACATACGCGTGATGGTGAGCCGATTGAACGTTTTTGGACATATTTAAAACCTTCACAATATGACGCTTAGACTCTTACTACGAATATTTTAAGTGTCGTAGATACTTTAATAGCAAATTACCCCAATAAATTAATTTCACAAAGCTACGATAGAACCGCGGTAATGAGTGTCCAGGCAAAAATGAAACAGAAGGACCCATCGGCCCACTTTGTGCACTGCTATGCCCACCAGTTAAACTTAATTAATGAAAAGGCCATTGATAAATTTGACACTAAGAAAGACCGCAGGATCGATCTGATCTATAAAAAAATAGGTAAGTATAAATAAAAACACGACCCTGATTATATGAGATGCAAATTGCAGAACACCTGCAGAACAGCCGCCACTGTTGATCGGTATGTTTTCATTGAATTCCTTTATTACCTACTAAAAGAAAATTGTGTACATGGTTCATTTCTTAATTGTCGTTTAGTTTTTCTTGTACGAAGTCTCTAGTTGTTTGATTTTTTGTTAAAATGAACTCTCATAGTCGATAATCTAGAATCATTCTGAGTAAAAGTGCATTGTTCTCGGAACACTGTACAAAGAAGGAAGATCGTAGGCTTATAATGGCTCAGCGCGTTAGCGTGAACTAGTCCGCCATCTCTTAAATTACTTTATAGTAACGGAAATACATCAGATAAATAAATCGTGGCCATCATCAAGGGAGAGTTACTACTGGTGCATAGATATTGGCAACGAGTTCCTCGTTACAACAAGAGAGCTCCTGTAATCCTAAGGAGAAGGTTTGCAGAAAACATCATTCATCAGAGATTATTACAGACAACGGCTTTTGTTTGCTAGGGAACTGTTATACAGTGTCTAGAAAAAGTATGGAAACCCCTAGAAATCTCGAGAGATTAGTGAAAAAGGAAATAACCAAAGTCCCTAAGTAATTTTCAACGAGGATTTGGATTTGGCCTTGAACCCAATTTTCAAGGTAATTTAGAGGTCAACTTTGTTTTTTAAATGGGAATCCCTATTTCTGGTGCCAGAATCGGAAAGAGCGGGAAATTTTACGTACAAGTGTACAAGTGTACAAGTGTACAAGTGTACAAGTGTTTAGATCTGGGGTTAACGTCACCTCTACTGGTGAAATAAAGGTCAAAGTACGCAGGAATCTCGGGGGATTAGTGAAAAAAGAAAGAACCAAGATCCATACCCTAGGTAACTTTCAACGAGGAATCCAAAGATCATTTTGAGGTCAGCTTTGTTTAGTTAATCAGGATGGTCGGATTAACTTTTAATTATTGATGTTGAAGTAAACTTTAAAGGTAAATTCAAATGAAACTTTCCTGCGAGGTCCCATGATTTATTTTTCCACTAATCCCTCCAGATTTCTAGGGGTTTCCATACTTTTTCTACACGCTGTATATTTGGATTGTAAATAATTGCGTAAGAATATTTTTTACAGACAAATCGAAACATTGTAGTGGTAATCAGGGAATGAAAGTGTACAAACGTCCTGAAAAGATATATGTGTAAAATCGTCAAACAGTTGGCTGTGGTGGAGAATCTGTTATGGATTCGGTAGGCATATGTTTGCAATCTCGTACAAACTGACTAGTTCTTGAACCTCATGTAATCCAGTTTGCAACTCTTATCTATCACAATAATTTCATGCTAATGCAGAATTTTGTAAAATGTCATGTACCTGACAATATGGTGTGATAAGTGCAATCCGCAGAACGGAATGTGCACCGAGAAGTCCTGACATAAACCTCATAGAACATCTATTAGAAAGACATCTCAAATCGTGTAAGAATTTTACAGACCTCTCCTTTCTCCAATACCTCTTCGAAAGGTTATTCGAAATTTAGGAAGAAATGTAGAAACCACATATCCCAAGTTTGATTCGCATCATTCAAAGACGAGGTGAAACTGAAATTAACGCTAGAAGGGGGACCACACGTTACTAGATCGTACTTCTCCAATTTTTTTGCTTTAAATAAAAATTGACTTTTTTATGCGGCTCTATAATTCGTAAAAAATAATATTTTTAGTTTTCTCTAAACCAATCATTTTATGGTCCGTAACACAAACAATTTAAAGTAATTCATAATTACAATAACACGATATAAATTTGCAGCGCAGTGTATGCATCGCACAACGTTTGATGAGACTTTTAGACCCGCGTTCACTGCTCTCGTTAAACGTTTTATTTCAATTTTGTTGCAGAGTTTCTTTAAAGTTTTAGTGGAATTGTCTATTTTAAGTTTTAGAAATTTTCTTCATAAAGCTACCTTTAAAATAAGAGACGTGCTCAGACTTTAGTTGTGACATTCGTATTGGTAATTGGTCCATATAACAATGTCGATTTTAATGGTTGTAAGGACAATCCATTTTCCCTCTATCTAGGGTCCAAAAAAACCTATAAACAAGGTTACTATTTCATTAATTATAAAACTTTTCACACACATGACATTATTTTCCATTCGAAATGAAGGTTTGTATTTAAGGAGCTTCACATCAAAGCGCAGTATTTAACAAAGCTTTTTTTGTTTGAAACTGCGTTTTATGCAGTTATGCAGTTATTTCGCGTCAAGAATGATCCTTTTTGTTCCCATTTTTTTTAGTTTTCATTATTAATTAATTAGATCATTCTATATTACAAGGCAAAATAGACGGACGCAGTCCTCCAGGTCGCAGACGTATATCCTGGTTAAAGAATCTGAGGGACTGGTACGGATTAACATCGACCGAGCTATTCAGAGCAGCTGTATCCCGGCTGATTATCGCGAACACTCTTGTCAGAAGAAGATAAAGAAATGTTGGCTCACTTTGCTTACACACACGCGTGCACACATACTTACTCGATATCAAACGTCAACTATGAGGGGTTGTAATTTTTAAGGCAGAAGGATCTAAAACTTTCATAAAAAACGTCCTCCATCAAATCGTCTGACTATACCACGATTTTATTAAAGACAGCGTGGAATGTGATGGAGTTTTGCGTGGGTGTGCGCACGGACTGAATTTAATTGATTCAGTTCATATCTTGAATATTAGATTATATTGCGTTCGCGCAGATTTTCGCCCACGCAAAACTCCATTACATAGTTTCCCGACTGCTTTACAATCATTTCCGGAACAATCTGTATATGTTTTATATTTAATATCATTTTGTTGCTGCTGAAATGGTATCAATATTTCTTTTGGGCAGTAATATTGTACTCCTTTATTATAGTTCCATTTGAAATACTTTGGAGTTATCTGAGAAAGAATAGTTGTACTGACATCTAAATTCTAATAATATTAATGATAACGACGATCTAAATTTGTGTGTCGAAAGGCACAGATTGTTAATGTTAAAAAAACTGCGAAAGTTCAGTTGTGATTTACCCATTCCACTGGCATAGCAATTATGGGAAATGGCTGCAGTCAATAACAGTAAATTTAGTGGAGTAGAGAAAGCGACATGAGTGCAAGAGCGGGCTTTAAATTCAATATTTCAAACCAGTTCATTTTATTTGTTTTTTAAAGTGGGTATGCTTTTACAGTCTATATAATTTTATCAGCTGCATTGGATTTTGTAGACAATTTTTAATTTTAACTTTAATTTACATATTTCAGAAAATTAATCAGACTAATCCAAGAACGGTAAGACAAGAAACCAGCACAAATTATATAATTTGGTATGATGATGATTTAAATGGGTATATCGTATGCCACAAGTTTAATTAATTAATTAATTTATTCCAGTGATCTCTGCACCAACGCTTTACGCCACATTTGATCCCATTTAAATGAACATTTAAAATAATGATAGAGTCCCATGGATTTTAATGATATAAATCAGGTTTTGCCTGACGACGAATCCAATCCATCTGTGTGTCATAGGCTGTTTTAGTCAGTGGTCGCTAGCACATGGTGGGCTCCTCGTTTATCGCCTGCTTACCGGAGATTTTATGCCTTCCATACTTACCACGTTTATAAAAAAATAAGTCGTCATTGTGATGCTGCAATTTTATTATCTAGCCAGATACTTTTTTGGCGATATTCTTGGTGTCATTTCGAATTCTGTTAACTTAGTATTGTTGCAACTTCGTGTTATGGATGAGCTGCAACCCGTTTATTTTGATCCAAAATTTCAAGTTAGTTTCGCTGTGGCCCCACGTAGTACTTTAGCAGCTGAAATCATCCATAACAAAATTGAGGTCCTGTTAATTGAAATTGGTAGGTTCCAGACTGGGTGATAATCGCACTACCGTTCTGACCGTGTGGTCTTTCCACGGTTGCATGTCTGGTGTTACCCCTATGTTTCTTGCATGGCGCTCTTTACCGATAGAAAATCTTTCAATATTAATTGAGATGTAAAGACCGTTTTGAAGGATGCGCCATAAAGTTTTTTTTGATCTATTTGTTACTATTTTTACCAAACTTTGATGCAAATTGTGTTGCAAACATTAGCTTCTCGAGTTCAAAATATAGATTTGTTTATTTATTTATTAAATGTAAGTAATTGTTGGTGTAGTAGCAAGGAACAAATTAGTGCGTCGAAAAGGTTGTCTTTCGCGGCACATAAATAAACTTGAAAGCAAGTGCTTTCAAAGAGGTATAATGAAAAAACAATAGCAGTTTAGGTCTGTCAATTTCACCACTCGATATATGAACTTTTCAACACGTACGAAAAGATTAAAACAAGATCATTCATTATAAGTCAAAAAATGAACTTAACAAAACTTAATTAGAGGCGATTCTATTATTTAGTACAATTAAAAGGGCTAATTTAATTAAGAAGGAGGTACTAATATAGGCTTATTTTAACCTCGAGAAGTTCTTTAGAAATCATTCTCCGACAAACTCGAAAAGATCACAAACAAGCGGGAAATTAAATCGCTTCCCTCGGATGTTATCCCTTATAGCAGGAATTGCTGGTTAATTTTGAAGATTTGTAGTTAATTATTTATCTTTTCACCTTATTATCTTACTCATAACCAGGTACAGAAATTGAACATCAGAAAGTTCAGAAATATCGAAAGCGACTATACTGAAGCGTTCAATAATTGTGATTTTAAAGTCACTTGAGGGCAATGAATGTTAACCTAACCTCATAAAAGATCAAATCTGTAGCGATTTTGAGTTTCTATCGTTCATCTTAATGTTGAAATTATAGCACAAAGTACTTACAAACAATAGTCTAATTAATTATTATGTCACTATAGAAAACACCAATAATTATAATTAACTAAGGGTCGGGTTATCAGTGTGCAGGTAAATGTAACCGGTAGTTAATAACAATCGTTGCTATAACTACAACAACTGTTGCTAAACAGTTTAGCTGGCAGTTCCTTATAAAACTACATAAAAGTTCAATAAATGAAATTTCTTAAGTTATACAAATACATTATGTTATCTTTCAAACCGATATTGGATATGCAAATTCAATTTAGCGAGAAATACGAACCATTGGCCCACATGAGACACATGAGATGACTTCTTCAAGAGTGCCTTCGCTATCTTAGTATTTCGATATTTTAAGTAAATTTGAAATCTTATATTGAAAGAGCTGCAGGCAATATTTCATAATATTTAGGACTTATGCGTTTGATATTTGTTATGATTACATAAAATATGAACAGTTACCAAAGTTTTCCATGCACGGAAAAATTAAAAAACGATTGTTATTAGGGCACCTTTCACATTGTTGAAGGAACCGTAACACAAGATAGCTATTACGTCATCATTGGCATATCTACTTATAAATTAGTAATAACCATGCAAAATTCGTAATTACTATTGATTTAATTTATGACGAGTCTACAATCAACCAAACAGTTTTAAAAAATTACGTTTTGAATTAATATGATGCCTGTGTGAAAGATATCCCGGTCTGAATTTACTGTAAACGATCTTTATGTACATACAGAGTGGCCACTTAGTACGTGGACGGTCCATATCTCTGTTGTTAATAGAACCATGGAAAAATATTATATACAAAAGTTATAGGATACTTGGAGATGCACATTCGTGAAATATTTTCTAGTATACCGAGTGTCCCAAAAAAGCGGGGCGCCAGAAAGGTACTTTTTTTAAATGGCAACCCCAATTTTTTTTTACAGAATAAAATTCAGCATAAAATTCTACGTATAGTACAGTATTTTAAAGGAGCACATTACACAAAATTTTGTTTTTTTTTTTAATTATTATTTAATGTTAAATTATTGTAGTCAGAACTATTAAAAACTATTTGGTAAAACTCTAATGTAAAAAAAATTATTTTAGAAGATATTAAGACATTATGAATTGCTTGTGACGTCACTGAGTCGAGCTCACCGAAACTCCGTATCTCTCACGTACAAAAGTTACTCGCTTCGCACAACGATCCATCTACCTAAAAATTATATTTTTAATGCTTTATTTATATGAGACTGTGTGAATGGTTTTGCCAAAGACGATAAAAGAATCAAAATTTCAATACGGTGTTTAGTTTTTTAAAAAAGAATTAAATAAGAACAGCGCCCCGACTGTGCGTTCCGTTCCTATTTTATCTAATTGTGCGTAAAGTTCGGCTAAGTATATGACTGTGCCTTTTACAATACTATAAGTGATCCGTCCATAAAAGCAACGAGGTTTGTTGCATCCTGCAGTGAACCCTCATTATCATCAGTAAAAGTTGATTGCGATTTAAAGTCGTAAATGCAGAATAACTCAGAGTTATTTGCAACAGTAGCCACCAGAACATCGCCGACCAGTTTTTGGATGCAGTGAACCAACGGGACATCGTTTTCCTAACAGAGAAAAATCGCCGAAACGATTTGCATTTTGGTCAGGGTTTTGTAAAAGGCAATCATTTCAATCATGACAAAATGCAAGAATTTGCAATAAACATTTTTTAGAAAGTGATTTAGACTAATCGTTTAATCGTTTGTTCTAAGAAAAAAATTTCTACCAAATTCAAAAGAACCTTGTTTAAAAAAAAGTATGTACATATTGGCTCAAAAAAAAAACATGAATTTGGTCACATTTTTCGAAAGCTACAGGAAGCTGGGTTTATGACGTGATATATTTAAAACATCTTTGTCAATAACCAATTTTTCAAACAAATTATTTTGTGTAATGCATGTATTATTACCAATTAAATGTTTTATATTATCATATTCTTGACAACATATAGACTCTTCATCTGTTGGCATAGACACACTTTTTTCACATTTACACTAATTACAAATTCCACTTCGATTTTCGTAATTTATGTTTACACTACTAGGTTCAAAAAAAGCATCAACTTCGTCGTCATCTGTGTATTCAGGTTCAAATAAATAAGGAGTTGTCATAATTAAAAATTAAATTTATAAGTGCAACCAACCAATTTGGCAATAAATACTAGAATACTATTGTGACCTAAACATTCAAAACATTCAAAACTCCACGACGGTCAGGCGTCTTGAAAATAATTGTTTGATGAGCTCTGTCTGGGCGGTAGAAATAACCTTTAGAAGCGCGTAAAAATGGTACGAATGACCGCGCCGTGTCATCGCATTTAATATATTTTTTTAAAAACTAGACATTATATTAAAATTTTGGTTGCACTATCGTCTTCAGTACAAAAAAACAGTATAAATACTCGTAACAAAATTTCGAAAACATTGTTTAAAGGTAGGTAAATGATCGTGTGAAGCGAGCAATTTTTCCATGTATAAGATAAGGCGCTACGCACAGCTCGGCTCAGTGACGTCACGCGCAGATTTTAAATTTATTATAACTCATTAAATAACCTGAGTAGAAACAAAATACATATACCATTTTTCTTAGAATTAAACGTACTTTTAAATTAAACGAACTTATTTTTTGTGTATTGTGCCCCTTTAATATAAGGTTCGTTGCGGTGTTGCCAAGTTATATGTAATTTACAAAAAAATGTAGAAAAAACAACCTATCCAAAAAGTCGTTAAAAAAATCACTAGTTTAAATGTAATAATGGGGTGTTACACTTCTATAAACATCAGAAATGTCGGAATAATTCTGCAAAAGAAAACAGGTTATAACTTATACAGGGCATTTTTTACGGCGGTGCCAATATTGAAATTTTAAAGTAGCAAAAATTTTTTTAAATGGATCACTATGTATTTTAATTCGGAATGTTATGCAGTATGTTATGCTCTATAAATTTGCAATTACAACTAATGTTCTCAAATGGGCCGTTTTACCACAATTTTAGATTTTATTTAAAAATATACTAAAATATCGCTGTTTTTTGTTGTTTTATTCTCGTGGTATGCCATGCATGACTTGAGCAAAAACGGCCATTATCAGACGTTAAAAGTGTGCTTTTAATTGCATTTCTATTACTTCCTGTTTATAATATTATTAAAATATTTCTTCCTAAAAAACGGACTAACGGAAATGGAAAACTTGCTCATTAAGATTAGTGGCACCCTGCAGTAAATCCTCATTATCGTCAGTAAAAGTTGATTGCGGTTTGAAGTCATAAACGCAGAATATCTTTAGGCAAACTCTAACGTGTTTGTTTATTTCAATCGAACTGACATAATAACGAATTGATTGCAATTATATTCATAATGTGGTCACCAATTTGTTTTTTCTTTTCGAATTAGAATTTGTGTCGTATTCAGCTAGTTGTGTGTGACCACAGTATGGTAATGATAAGGAGTTGCAGTCATCTTAAAATGTAAAAAATAGGTATGAAGATATTTCACACAATGCTCTGTGACGCGAGTTGTGTGGAATATTTGTTTTTGTTCAATACGTTATGATCAAGTGGTTTGTCATGCGATTATCAGTTTCTGGTACTTATACTGAAGAATTTGTATGCCCACACCTCGCTCAGCGAAGTAATGGGTTTAATCGGTGGACATTGGGATCCACAAGCAAAAATTTTAACAATATCTATAGTTGTTGTATAGTTGTTTCCATTTTCACCTCAAAAAAGAAAGAAAATGGAAACTTCTTAGTTTTATTCTGTATAACTGTTTATATTATATAGAACTGTAAATTATTTCTTGTACTGAATACTAAAGTAAGTACACACTGCAGAAGATTTAAAGAAAACAGATAGCAACATCTACTTGTGAATTTCGGTCACGCGATGTCCTATCTTCTGTATTATCACAAAAAAAAATTCTAACTACTTTATTCATTTATGTCTAATTATTTTTATTTCAGTTGTAATGTTTAATAATATTATTTTCCGGTGATCGTTGATTTATATGTCGATTTAATGAATAGGAAATCATGCATTTATGACCCCTTTTATTGAATGATTTCTTATAAATGCATGATATCGGTATCTAGGCAACAAAATATACCATTTTAAATGTAAGATAAATGAATGCAAAATATACCAATGAGAACTACAAATTTAATTAATTACTTACGTTATGTTTATAGTAATACTATTTATATAGAAGTTAGCAACAGTACAGCCAGTAAAATTGATCAAAAGTGCAGATGGATTGTCAACTTTTGACATTATTTGTAATTCATGGCACCATTGGTTTGAATATAATGATTTAAAATACATGGTATGTGTGGCGCCCCTAATTCCTAGAACAATAAAAGTCAGGTTAAAGGCAAGAAAACGCGGACGAGGGGGCGCACATATGAACCCTGAAGCAGTTTTAATAGCAGTTCATCTGTAACTCGCATACATAGCAGTTCATCTGGAACTCGCACCATAACATGCATCACTCTCATTTTTTGTTAATTTTGTAAATACACTAATTTATTCGTTATCATTTTTTTATTTTATCTTTAAACTATCCGTCCTCCGGTAAAACGCAGTGCGGAATTTACTACTGAGTAAACAGTATGCTTGATTCGAATATCTATTGGAATTTTTGTCACGAAAAAAATTACATTTTCTTCAATTGCTTAAGATTCGATCAACGGTAAAATATTGTAACCAACTTTTGCGTTAATCGGCGATTAATAAACTGTCTCTATTATTAATCGCTCTCATTAACGCGCATGTTGGTTAAATAACTATACTACAATAGTTTCTTTATGACACATCTTAAGTTTCATAAATATAATTGTAGCTCTGCGTTTGTTGGTATTCCCAAAAACGCCTCTATATGAATTCAATGGACTGTACAGGGTGTCCCATCACTTGTGGCCACCCCCAAAATTGAGCTTTAATTGAAAGCTATGAATTTGAAATTTGGTGCACGTATGACTCTGATATAAGGCTAGAAATTTCCGGTTTTAAATGTTAATTGTCGGCGTTAGTTTTCGAGAAAAAAAATAAAAACTCATTTTTTATAAAAATATTATCTCCCAATTTCGTCAAATTTCACTTTTCAGGATCAGTATTATTGAGACAAAGATGTCCAAAGTAAAAAAAAAATCCAAAAGCTGTAATTAGCCTAAAATTCCCTTATATTCGAATCTTAACAGTAAATGTAATGATTTATGGCCCTAATAATCCTCAAGAGGCTATCCGCAAAGTCGAGTACAATTTAAATTTATGGCATTGTAAAAATTTGTCAGTGTCTAGTGGAAACCAGGGCAAGAGAACGTCAGTAGCGTACCTAAATCGAACCTTTTTACATTCTTGTAAATTTCTAAAATTTTTGTAAGTCCTCTAATAAATTATGATTATGAGAACGAACATGATTTAAAGTATGGATGTTGAATTATATTTTTTAAGTCGAAGAGGACTTATTACATTTTGAATTAATGTTTGAGTGCAAAGATGAATACGATAGATTTTGAACTGAATGATTTCGGAACTCGTTCGAGACTAACTTTGTCGTCCCCGTAAATTTGGAAATTAGTTTCACGGATTATTGTGGTCGTACTGGTTGAGTCTTTCGTGAGAACTTGTTCAAACGCACGTTTCATCCATAAATATTTAATGACTTTATTGCTAAAATTGCTTCGGAATTGCATTTTTCAATAGTAAACGTATTCATCTAGTCGTAAATATCGACTGTCAGTTATAAATGTAGGGTGGGTGTATTACTATTGTTATCAGTTCAACTTCAGCTTTTGAAGAGTAACTTTGTCCAAAAAGTTTTTATCTGTGTTTTATTTCTGTGTGTTTTAATTAGTTTTCGTTTATAATGCCGGTTACCTTTACCTTCGAAGAAAAGACTGATATGATATTAATTTATGGAGAAGCACGGCAAAATTATGTTCAAGCTGCTCAAATTTACGCTCAACGTTTTCCACAAAGAACTCCGCCAGAAAGAAAAATATTTCAAAGACTTGTTGATTCCTTGAAACAAAACGGAAATTTAAAGGGAAAAGAAAAAACGACAGTGAATCCCACGGTAACGCATGAAGTCAATCAAGCTGCAGTTTTAAATCTCGCCGATAATAATCCCCAATTGAGCATTAGGAAAATCAGTCAAGACACGGGAATTAGTCGGTCTTCAGTAGGGAGGATATTAAAAAAGCACAAATATCATCCTTACCACATAGAATTACATCAGCAACTGCATGATCGAGATTTCGAAAGCCGCGTAAATTTTTGCCAATGGGCTAATGGAAAGCCCAGTACGACGACAATAATCCGTGAAACTAATTTCCAAATTTACGGGGACGACAAAGTTAGTCTCGAACGAGTTCCGAAATCATTCAGTTCAAAATCTATCGTATTCATCTTTGCACTCAAACATTAATTCAAAATGTAATAAGTCCTCTTCGACTTAAAAAATATAATTCAACATCCAGACATTAAATCATGTTCGTTCTCATAATCATAATTTATTAGAGGACTTACAAAAATTTTAGAAATTTACAAGAATGTAAAAAGGTTCGATTTAGGTACGCTACTGACGTTCTCTTGCCCTGGTTTCCACTAGACACTGACAAATTTTTACAATGCCATAAATTTAAATTGTACTCGACCTTTAAACTATACGCTCGCAAGCAAGGCTACAAAAATTATTCTAGACAGTTATAATTTGCAAGGAAATTCATTTTGGGAGCGACTTTGTCCAGTCAGGTACTAATTTCTTTCAGGTTTTTAATAAAAATCTCCGTTGCAAGTCACAACATAATTTTTTGGGGTCGACCAAGATTTCGCGTTCTTTAATTACAACCCCATTACATTAACAAAATAATTTGGTAAATCATTTTTATCGAAAAAAAATTAAAATTGCGTTAAAATTTGGCAAATCAATTTTTTTGAGGGCGACTTTGTCAATCAAGTCAGGTACTGATTTTTTAAGTTTTTAATAAAAATCTCCATTGCAAAAATCATAACATACATATTAATTACATTAGAAATTTTGCAAATTACAAACGACCGAAAGTTTGAATTTTTAGTTCGATTAAATAAAGCCTGTAACAAGCACACTTTGTACTAAAACGTACAATTAATGCACACATTCGCTCATTCACATAATAAAATTTATTACGACTAATTTGGAACAGTGTCGTATAGAATATCTTTTGCTGACTGTGACAGATACTCCGGGAAACGAATATCAAAGTTGACGATGAGATCACCGCGACGAGATGGTTCTTTAGGTAGTGGTAACCCGTATCCCTGCATGCGCTTTACTGTATTTGGTTTGACTTTTTCTGAGGTGAAATGCAGAGGTAGGGTGTCTCCGGCCATGGTAGGAACTTCAACAGTGCAACCACAAAGAGCTTGTTTGAGCGAAATTTTAGCTGTAAAACGAATATCACTGCCTTCTCTTTTAAAGTGCGCGTGAGGTTTATCTCGGATAATGAAAACAATATCGGCGGGGACCTTATTCCGTCCCTGGTCGCCTTCACGTTGGAATGTAATCTTGGTTCCGGCTTTCCATCCCGGTTTCACATTGATCGTTAAAACCTTGTCTTCCTTTTTGGTCGATCCGTCTGGTTGCAACAGTTTCCTTGAAATCTTCATCTTTTTAGTGCAACCTTTTGTGATGTCCTCCAATGACACGTACAAGTCATGTTCGATTGCAGGATCTTGCAGTTTGTCCTTGTTACGATTGGGGCTGTTGTGGAAATTGAACGAGTGGCTCCTGAATGCGCCGCCAGGTCCGCCTGGTCGCGGTTGTCCAAAACCAAGGCTAGCGAAGGGATCATCCACATCCATCTCGTCATCCTGGAAACCAAACATGCGATTTCCAGGGCCGCCGATATCGCCGAAAAATGCTTGAAACGGACTGGCACTTCCGAAGAACTGGGCGAATGTGGCCCTCGGGTCCCCGTGGAAAGTGTAGCTGAAGTTGGTGTTGCCACCGCCACCGCCACCCCCGGAAATGCCACTCTTGAGGCCTTCTTCTTCGTGCGTGTCGTAAATGTCTCTCTTCTTCTTGTCTGAGAGGACCTCGTAAGCTTCTGCGACTTCCTTGAACCGTTCTTCGGCCCCTGGATTCTTATTTTTATCTGGGTGGTATTCGAGGGCCAATTTGCGATATGCCTTTTTGATGTCGTCGTCTGCTGCGTTTTTCGCTATCCCCAGAATTTTATAGTAATCTTTTCCCATCTTCTTGGTGTTTTAATCACAGTTTGAGAACACAAAACGTCCGAGCACTTTATAAAGTCAAATAAAGTAATTGCCAAACGTACACGAACAAACGTCAAATTTAGTACTCAATTACTGTCACTTTATTTCCCCACAGCATCCGCCAGTGACGTCACGCTTAGGTATATGCTGTGTCACTATACGGTTCTAGCATACCTAATACAGTTTAGATACCTAGCTTTTTGCCCAACGACGACAAATTCGGAGATATCGAAAGTGCTTTAAAGCTCCAACAACGTGTATACTCACCTGATGACTATATCAGAGTTATGCAAGGATGTCGCACCAAAAACAAGTTCATCGTTACTAAAATGGAAAAAGAAGACTTTGTTGGTCCCAACGCAGTAGAGAAACAAATCGTTAATAGGAAAAAAGATGTCCAAAGAAATTCCATAAGTTGGTTGAAAACAAGAGAAATCGAAATTAATGAAGACAAACCCTGGTCCATTATTTTATGACAATCTTTTGATGGCAAAGAACAAGAAATAAATTTAAAAAAAAGAGTTAGCGGTCGTCAACCTGGCCAAAGTCCAATGAATTTCAGTCTTGAACCTTTGTGGCCTAATGGGAAAGCCATCTCGCAACTTAAGTTGGACGATTTAAAGAGTTTGTATGATTCACCCCATCCCCAAAGATTCAAAGCAATTTTATCGGAAACTGTATTGAGAGGTTACAGTAGAAGATGGCATTGATGGATTCAATGGCGAATTAGATTTTACATTAGAGGATCAAGATTAAAAAAAATATATTATTTCCAATAATTTACAGTTTACATGAAATTTTTTTAGTTTTTAGTTTCTTAACGTGGTTGTTTTACTTCGTTTTGCCGCTTAAAATAATAAATCATTGCTACTTTATTTTTGTACAAATTTCAGAAATTATAATAAAATTAATTTGCAAAAAATGCGTGTTTTAAATTCAAAAATTAATATTCTGGTAACAACAACAAACTAGTAATTAATGCCAATGTAAAACTCGCCAAATGTCTTTCTTTGCAGATTACAGCTTGATTTTTACCACTTTCAAACTCTTTAATTATTGATATTTTTTTTCGATAGAAAATGATTTTCTTGTTTTAGAAGACGACATAACGGCACAGGATATTAGAGAAAGTGTTCTTTGCTTGAAAAGTTGTCAAAGACAAGAAAAAATATGCAGATGCCATGATTAGCAGGCAAAATACATTTCCGATTAAATTCTAGTTATCGAGACCCACACTTGTCTCTATTTCTATTAAGATTGACTGCACTTTCGATATGTTGCAGTCCAAATAGTAATACAGCAGAACCCCTCTATAACGAGTCCCGGTTATAACGAAAAATCGGCTATAACGAGTAAATCGTCTGGTCCTTTGCCGCTTTGTATACTACTCCTTGTAAATGTCCTCCTTTATTGCGAGTACGTTTCTGATATTGAAGTGGATATAACGAAATTTTTGTTTCGTCCCAAATCGGTAATAGCGAGAAATTTCGAATATAGATCGGATATTACGAAAGTTCCAGGAAGAAATAGAGACAAGTGTGGGTCTCGATAAAATTGCTTTGAATCTTTGGGGATGGGGTGAATCATACAAACTCTTTAAATCGTCCAACTTAAGTTGCGAGATGGCTTTCCCATTAGGCCACAAAGGTTCAAGACTGAAATTCATTGGACTTTGGCCAGGTTGACGACCGCTAACTCTTTTTTTTAAATTTATTTCTTGTTCTTTGCCATCAAAAGATTGTCATAAAATAATGGACCAGGGTTTGTCTTCATTAATTTCGATTTCTCTTGTTTTCAACCAACTTATGGAATTTCTTTGGACATCTTTTTTCCTATTAACGATTTGTTTCTCTACTGCGTTGGGACCAACAAAGTCTTCTTTTTCCATTTTAGTAACGATGAACTTGTTTTTGGTGCGACATCCTTGCATAACTCTGATATAGTCATCAGGTGAGTATACACGTTGTTGGAGCTTTAAAGCACTTTCGATATCTCCGAATTTGTCGTCGTTGGGCAAAAAGCTAGGTATCTAAACTGTATTAGGTATGCTAGAACCGTATAGTGACACAGCATATACCTAAGCGTGACGTCACTGGCGGATGCTGTGGGGAAATAAAGTGACAGTAATTGAGTACTAAATTTGACGTTTGTTCGTGTACGTTTGGCAATTACTTTATTTGACTTTATAAAGTGCTCGGACGTTTTGTGTTCTCAAACTGTGATTAAAACACCAAGAAGATGGGAAAAGATTACTATAAAATTCTGGGGATAGCGAAAAACGCAGCAGACGACGACATCAAAAAGGCATATCGCAAATTGGCCCTCGAATACCACCCAGATAAAAATAAGAATCCAGGGGCCGAAGAACGGTTCAAGGAAGTCGCAGAAGCTTACGAGGTCCTCTCAGACAAGAAGAAGAGAGACATTTACGACACGCACGAAGAAGAAGGCCTCAAGAGTGGCATTTCCGGGGGTGGCGGTGGCGGTGGCAACACCAACTTCAGCTACACTTTCCACGGGGACCCGAGGGCCACATTCGCCCAGTTCTTCGGAAGTGCCAGTCCGTTTCAAGCATTTTTCGGCGATATCGGCGGCCCTGGAAATCGCATGTTTGGTTTCCAGGATGACGAGATGGATGTGGATGATCCCTTCGCTAGCCTTGGTTTTGGACAACCGCGACCAGGCGGACCTGGCGGCGCATTCAGGAGCCACTCGTTCAATTTCCACAACAGCCCCAATCGTAACAAGGACAAACTGCAAGATCCTGCAATCGAACATGACTTGTACGTGTCATTGGAGGACATCACAAAAGGTTGCACTAAAAAGATGAAGATTTCAAGGAAACTGTTGCAACCAGACGGATCGACCAAAAAGGAAGACAAGGTTTTAACGATCAATGTGAAACCGGGATGGAAAGCCGGAACCAAGATTACATTCCAACGTGAAGGCGACCAGGGACGGAATAAGGTCCCCGCCGATATTGTTTTCATTATCCGAGATAAACCTCACGCGCACTTTAAAAGAGAAGGCAGTGATATTCGTTTTACAGCTAAAATTTCGCTCAAACAAGCTCTTTGTGGTTGCACTGTTGAAGTTCCTACCATGGCCGGAGACACCCTACCTCTGCATTTCACCTCAGAAAAAGTCAAACCAAATACAGTAAAGCGCATGCAGGGATACGGGTTACCACTACCTAAAGAACCATCTCGTCGCGGTGATCTCATCGTCAACTTTGATATTCGTTTCCCGGAGTATCTGTCACAGTCAGCAAAAGATATTCTATACGACACTGTTCCAAATTAGTCGTAATAAATTTTATTATGTGAATGAGCGAATGTGTGCATTAATTGTACGTTTTAGTACAAAGTGTGCTTGTTACAGGCTTTATTTAATCGAACTAAAAATTCAAACTTTCGGTCGTTTGTAATTTGCAAAATTTCTAATGTAATTAATATGTATGTTATGATTTTTGCAATGGAGATTTTTATTAAAAACTTAAAAAATCAGTACCTGACTTGATTGACAAAGTCGCCCTCAAAAAAATTGATTTGCCAAATTTTAACGCAATTTTAATTTTTTTTCGATAAAAATGATTTACCAAATTATTTTGTTAATGTAATGGGGTTGTAATTAAAGAACGCGAAATCTTGGTCGACCCCAAAAAATTATGTTGTGACTTGCAACGGAGATTTTTATTAAAAACCTGAAAGAAATTAGTACCTGACTGGACAAAGTCGCTCCCAAAATGAATTTCCTTGCAAATTATAACTGTCTAGAATAATTTTTGTAGCCTTGCTTGCGAGCGTATAGTTTAAAGGTCGAGTACAATTTAAATTTATGGCATTGTAAAAATTTGTCAGTGTCTAGTGGAAACCAGGGCAAGAGAACGTCAGTAGCGTACCTAAATCGAACCTTTTTACATTCTTGTAAATTTCTAAAATTTTTGTAAGTCCTCTAATAAATTATGATTATGAGAACGAACATGATTTAATGTCTGGATGTTGAATTATATTTTTTAAGTCGAAGAGGACTTATTACATTTTGAATTAATGTTTGAGTGCAAAGATGAATACGATAGATTTTGAACTGAATGATTTCGGAACTCGTTCGAGACTAACTTTGTCGTCCCCGTAAATTTGGAAATTAGTTTCACGGATTATTGTCGTCGTACTGGGCTTTCCATTAGCCCATTGGCAAAAATTTACGCGGCTTTCGAAATCTCGATCATGCAGTTGCTGATGTAATTCTATGTGGTAAGGATGATATTTGTGCTTTTTTAATATCCTCCCTACTGAAGACCGACTAATTCCCGTGTCTTGACTGATTTTCCTAATGCTCAATTGGGGATTATTATCGGCGAGATTTAAAACTGCAGCTTGATTGACTTCATGCGTTACCGTGGGATTCACTGTCGTTTTTTCTTTTCCCTTTAAATTTCCGTTTTGTTTCAAGGAATCAACAAGTCTTTGAAATATTTTTCTTTCTGGCGGAGTTCTTTGTGGAAAACGTTGAGCGTAAATTTGAGCAGCTTGAACATAATTTTGCCGTGCTTCTCCATAAATTAATATCATATCAGTCTTTTCTTCGAAGGTAAAGGTAACCGGCATTATAAACGAAAACTAATTAAAACACACAGAAATAAAACACAGATAAAAACTTTTTGGACAAAGTTACTCTTCAAAAGCTGAAGTTGAACTGATAACAATAGTAATACACCCACCCTACATTTATAACTGACAGTCGATATTTACGACTAGATGAATACGTTTACTATTGAAAAATGCAATTCCGAAGCAATTTTAGCAATAAAGTCATTAAATATTTATGGATGAAACGTGCGTTTGAACAAGTTCTCACGAAAGACTCAACCAGTACGACCACAATAATCCGTGAAACTAATTTCCAAATTTACGGGGACGACAAAGTTAGTCTCGAACGAGTTCCGAAATCATTCAGTTCAAAATCTTTCGTATTCATCTTTACACTCAAACATTAATTCAAAATGTAATAAGTCCTCTTCGACTTAAAAAATATAATTCAACATCCATACTTTAAATCATGTTCGTTCTCATAATCATAATTTATTAGAGGACTTACAAAAATTTTAAAAATTTACAAGAATGTAAAAAGGTTCGATTTAGGTACGCTACTGACGTTCTCTTGCCCTGTTTTCCACTAGACACTGACAAATTTTTACAATGCCATAAATTTAAATTGTACTCGACTTTGCGGATAGCCTTTTGAGGATTATTAGGGCCATAAATCATTACATTTACTGTTAAGATTCGAATATAAGGGAATTTTAGGCTAATTACAGCTTTTGGATTTTTTTTTTTACTTTGGACATCTTTGTCTCAATAATACTGATCCTGAAAAGTGAAATTTGATGAAATTGGGAGATAGTATTTTTATAAAAAATCAGTTTTTAATTTTTTTTCTCGAAAACTAACGCCGACAATTAACATTTAAAACCGGAAATTTCTAGCCTTATACCAGAGACATACGTGTACCAAATTTCAAATTCATAGCTTTCAATTAAAGCTCAATTTTGGGGGTGGCCACAAGTGATGGGACACGCTGTATATGTTGATTTTGTGGAGCAAATAAAAATACGTGTTGAACGTTTGATCGTAAATTTTACTCTCTCTATAAAATATAAATAACAACAGTTGCTAACTATGAACAAAATATAACAACTTGATAAAGGACGTAAAAAACATGACAAAAAAATGGAAGACATGATTAAAGTAATAAACATGTACTAAACATGCCCCCGGCCTTGAAATAACAGATTCCAAAAGGAAACAGTAGATATATAATATAGGATTAACTAAACATTAAAAAACAAACACTTTCACTTCACTTCCCAAACATAGGCAGAGGACACAGCTTGGTAAAAGCGCGCTTGATGACGCCTTGCTGGGTCCTAACAGATGCGACTCTGGATATACCGTCATTTCCTGGGTGAAGTTCACACACGCGTCCTAGCTTCCATTGCAGAGGGGGTAAATTATCCTCTTTTAATAACACCAGAGCCCCAAGCTCGAGGTGAGATTGTTGTGAGCGCCACTTGATGCTCCGCTGGAGTTCAGAGAGATATTCCTTGCTCCAGCGCTTCCATAAACACTGGTGCATATGTTGCACCAGCCGAAAGGAAGTAAGACGGGAAGAATTTATGTGATCCAGATAAGGATCAGGTAGAGAGGCCAAAGGCCTACCAATAAGAAAATGCCCTGCGGTCAGTGGTTGAAGATCATTAGGGTCATCAAACATTGGAGATAATGGACGCAAATTTAAAGTTGACTTAACTTGGGTAAATAACGTGTACTTATCCTCATACGTCAAAATAGCTTTACCGATCACGCGCCTAAGATGATGTTTGGATGATTTAATCCCAGCCTCCCACAGACCTCCAAAGTGAGGACTATGGGAAGGTATAAAATGCCAATTAATGCCGTCATTAGCCACGGATTCGGGAATAGTGGTTGCTTGAGTTTTTAAAAAACTACTGAGTTCTCTGAGCTCGTTATGAGCTCCGACAAAATTTGTGCCATTATCAGAGTAAACATGTAGTGGTTTACCTCTTCGAGCAATAAAACGCCTAAAAGACATTAAAAAAAGTTCAGTAGAAAGACCAGTAACTAATTCAAGGTGAACTGCCTTCGTGGAAAAACAGATAAAAAGGCAAAGATAAGCCTTAAAGGTTTTATAGCCGCGACCCTTGCGGTCTTTCAATAAAAAAGGTCCAGCGTAATCGACGCCAACTACGTGGAAAGGTGGTGAAGCCGTTACCCGTGACTCGGGTAAGTCACCCACTAATTATGTGAGGAGAAAACCTCATACAAATGGTACAGTTATGCACGATATGTTTGGATAGACCTCTACCAGTCGTTATCCAATATTGCTCCCTCACGGAAGATAGCAATAGCTGAGGGCCAGCATGAAGCAATCGAACATGCTCATGTTTCATTATCAAGTTTGCTAGCATATGCTTACCAGAAAGCAGAACAGAGTGCCTTTCATTAAAAGGCAATTGCGAGTGACGCAAGCGACCGCCTACTCGAAGTATTTCGCCGTTATCTATAAATGGGTTTAAACTAATGATAGAGGAAGACATCCTCAAAGGCTTACTCAGAAGGAGCAGCTTAAGCTCTTCTCTAAAGCATTCGCTTTGAGATAGCGCTTGCTTAGTATTATAGGGTTCTATGTTACAATTTTTCAAAAATTGAGATTTTCATACCCAAGATTCTATCTTACTTGCTCTTCCATCTGATAGGACACTCATGGCTCTATGTAGCTCTCCCAGATTATAATATTTGCGCAAATAACTTAGAATTTTCAACGGTAGGTATTATAGTTCTGAAACTTCAAGTGCGTTTTTCTCAGAAAATTGTTTTTGTAACATAGAACCCTATAATTCTAAGCAAGCGATAGCTTGATCAAGGCATTTAAAGAATGACGTAATTCGTCAGTGGAAAGAGGGCCAAGGCAACGGAGTTGCTTGGATAAGAGGCAATTGTCGCGAAAACGAAAACAATACGCAGTAATTCGCTTTAACTTGCTGAAGTTAGAAAAAAGTAAAAAAGGAAAATTGTCGGATCCCGTTACAAACATGGATTGCACTTCTACTTTCAACTCAGGAAGGCTAACACTAGGCTGATCGAAAGTAGGCAAAACAACCGCATCTTTTATTTTTGAAACTTGTGAACAGATTTGTCGAGCTTGTGATAAATCGTCCGCACCGGTCAGTAGATCATCAACATAAAAATTCTCCGCCTAAAAATTGCTAGCATTATGAAGCAGGATGAATGACCTCCTGACTAATTCATATGATTTGACGCAAGCAAGTGTCAAATATTTTGGAAGCTGGTTGCCTGAAATTATTTAATTGGATTCCGAATTGTCCACAGGTTCTGTCGGACATTTCAAAGAACGATTGGTACCCAGGCGTATCGAGTTTGGCACTCACGACCACACTAGCACTCTTGGCCTAGTATGTGTTGTCCAATTTTGACCATCTCATTGTACGTTATTAATAAAGCATTCGATCTGTTAATTACAAAGCGCTTCATTCTTCCCCAAAGGCATCCAATCCAGAAGGCCTAATTTCAAATTGATCTTCTTCTTATTTTATGTATTCATCATTTTATGTATTCATGCTACAAAGATAAAAGATCCATGTCAGACTTTTGTGCACTAAGCCGAGGGGTAACTTCCTTACGGCCTAATATGGAGTTATCCGACACGGTGTTTCCATCAAAATTACATGAGCAAGCTCTCAATGCTCTCATTATAAAATTTACTTTTTCTCTATTGACAACTAGGTTTGACATGAACACAAAAGAAAAGTAGCAAAATGGCAGGATTGTCTCCTTCAGAACGGAGACTACAGAAGGAACTTATGTCACTGTTACGTGAACCACCCCCTGGAGTAACTGTAGATGCTGATCTTGCAGAAAAAAATTTATTACAGTGGATTATTTATATGGAAGGTGTATCAGGGACACTGTATGAAGGAGAACACTTTCAACTACAATTTCAATTTAGTAATAAATATCCTTTTGATTCACCAGAGGTGACATTTGTGGGAAATAACATTCCAATAATAGTAACGGCCATATATGTCTTTCAATTTTAACTGATGACTGGTCACCTGCTCTGTCTGTACAATCCGTATGTCTTTCCAGATAATGCATTTTATGTAAAAACATGCAATAAAAATCCAAAGAAGACCAAATGGTGGTACCACGATAATTCCGCATTATGAATAATTACTTATTATTTATTGTGATTTAATTTATAAGATTTCTAAATACAATCTTAAACTTTTAAAAAAGTAAAAAAGGAAAATTGTCGGATCCCGTTACAAACATGGATTGCACTTCTACTTTCAACTCAGGAAGGCTAACACTAGGCTGATCGAAAGTAGGCAAAAGAACCGCATCTTTTATTTTTGAAACTAACTTGTGAACAGATTTGTCGAGCTTGTGATAAATCGTCCGCACCGGTCAGTAGATCATCAACATAAAAATCCTGTTTGATGATTTTAGAAATTGCAGGCATGAATCTTCGCATTCAATACCTAAATGATTTTCACAAGAGTGCTCCTCTTTAGAGAGGGCTCGTTTTAAGGGATAACTTTCCAGTTCCGAAAATTTGTTAAACTGGTATGGAAGCTCGTCCAGACGATTAAAGTGACAATGAACTGCCTGGGCAGACGAAGTACTTAAGGAGCCTGCTACTACCCAACCAAACACAGTTTTTTGTAAAATAGGGCAATCGCGACCCAAGCGAACTTGTCCGACGCAAAGTAATTGAAAAAAGAATTGAGAACCTATAAGTAGGTCTATTTGACGTGGTTGAGCAAAGGAAGGGTCAGATAGGTTAATGTTTTGTGGAAAACGTAATTGTTTGTCCACGCGGAAGCTAGGGATGTTGCCAGTAATCTCGTCAAGCACCAAGCATGAGAGTTTTAAATAAAAATTGGATTGGTGTGCACGCAATTCCACGTCACACCTCGCATTTATAGTAGTATTGGCCTGGTTCAGGCCCGAAACAGAAATATTTGTCCTCCTCGTAGGGAGCGACAGTTTCTTGCATAAATCAGACCGAATAAAATTAGACTGCGACCCGGAGTCCAACAAAATTCTAATTGAATGTAATTGGCCGGCAGAATCAAATATCTGCGCGGTTGCTGTAGGAAGTAAGTTTTGCGTCTCATTTGAAGAGAACGCAGAAGTGGTTTGAACAGGTTCCCTCAGTTGGGACGTGTTCTTCTTTATCTGTCTGAACGGCTAGTGGAGAATAGGAAAGTTCCTGATGCAAATAACTGTGATGTGATTTGTTACATGTTCGACACCGTAGGTTAGGTTTGCAACGTGGGATTAAATGTCCCTTATGAAGGCAATTAAAACATACCCGCAACTCCCTTACTCTGTCCCATTTTGCCTTTGTAGATAATTTTAGAAATTCTCCACATAGGTTTAGAAAATGATTACCGCTGCAACTAGGGCAAACGGCGCTGCTGACTGCAAATGACTTTGAGCTTTCCCTGGGTTTGGCTGAAGCCACAGGTGATGGGCGATCTAACGATTCTAATAAATTCGCCTTATGTTTTATAAATATTTTGAATTGCTCCAAAGTCGGCAAATCAGAGCCCAAAGTATTTTTCGACGTCTCCCATTCACGTAAAGTGGCAGAGTCGAGTTTTTTCGACATTATATGAATAATGAGCAACTCCAAGAGCTGTTCACTATTTGCTAATGACTTTAATGTTGTCACGTGTTTGAATAAAGCATCATTAATGTGACGCAACTTTGTCGAAGATTCTTTTGTTAAAGCTTCAAGGTCCAAAATGGCCTTGAAGTGATTATAAATTAACATTCGGGGATTGTTATAACGTTCACAAACGGTTTCCCAAGCAATATTGTAATTGCTTGCGGAAAATTCAAGCGACTTGATCAGTTCGGAAGCTTCACTGACAAGACTTGCCTTCAAGTAGTGCAATTTTTGCACGTCAGTTATCTGATCATTGTTATGAATTAAACTAACGAATACTTCCCGAAATTCCAGCCAATCGTTCAAATCACCTTTGAAAGGATTACCACATGAATGATTTGAAGAAGAGTTGCATTCTGAAGGTGCGTTTAATTTATCTTTTGAAACTAAAAACTCCGCTTCTGGCTTAAGCAAGAGCTCGGCCTTGGCAATTACATGATTTAACTCGTTAGAGAATTCGTCGAACTGAACCTCGTTCTCTTCGTCGTTGCTGATGACACAAATTTTGTTATGAACTTCATCAAATTCAGATAAGATAACTTGAACCGCCTGCAATCGTTTTTCCAGGGCGATTCTGTCAACCCGGGCAAGTTCAATACCGCTGTCGACTGATACAACTAAAGAGTCTACGAACGCTTGAAATCTTGTTAACTTCCGTTTAATTATTCCACGAACGCGTTTCAAATCGTCCATGTTGACGATAATGACGGACAGAATTAAATAAAATGAAACGAGTTTAACAAAAAAACACGAATAATTGTCAGATCGACAATTGACAAATATGAGGATACGCTACAGATAACAACCTTATCCTCTGATCGTCTCTCTGTATGCACCTGGAGTCAGCGTTCCAACAACTTTCCAATGCGCACGACAGTACGGCTTCACTGACTACCAAAATGTAGCTCCAAAATAACTCGATCGATCCGGCTCGATTGGACCAAATGTAGCTCTGCGTTTGTTGGTATTCCCAAAAACGCCTCTATATGAATTCAATGGACTGTATATGTTGATTTTGTGGAGCAAATAAAAATACGTGTTGAACGTTTGATCGTAAATTTTACTCTCTCTATAAAATATAAATAACAACAGTTGCTAACTATGAACAAAATATAACAACTTGACAAAGGACGTAAAAAACATGACAAAAAAATGTAAGACATGATTAAAGTAATAAACATGTACTAAACAATAATAGTGTTCAACATTTGTAATGGAACTGCTACATTGAGGTAATACGAGAATAAAAATAAAATGAAAATAGTTTAAAATCGTTTATTTATTTCAAGTTCTCCTTCAAGTGTCATGATTTCACTGAAGAAAAGTAAAAGATTTATTAAAATTTTCTTTTAACGTCACAAGTTTTCAGAAATGCTAAATCTAAATCTGAATACATGGTAGATAAAAATAATTAAGAGGTCGGTCATTTTATTATGGACCGACCTATCTGATCTTTTTAAAAGAAAGCACAATTTCTCGAAGACAGCAATTTTACTGCGAAAATCAAGAAAACTACTCCACATGAAAAAAGAATCGAAAAATTAAAATTATGGAAGCGCAAGAGAGACGAGGAATGAGCTGAACAACGGAAAAAACAAAAACCTTGATGTTATTCCTCTAGTTGAAAGCAAAATGGTGAAGAAGGCTTCTAAAATGGCCACTTTTGCACCGGCAAATCACAAGTTCACAGAAGCACATTAAGCGACAACATTCTATAAACAAGCCGGTAACAAGGTCACAACTTAAAATGAAGTTACCTACAAACAATGTAGCTGCAGCAGCTTTAAGTCACACAGAAAAAAGGTAAACCTCAACCAGAAACTAATTCCAATGTTATTACAAAAGCAACATTGCAAAAATCCAGAAAATTAGATGAAAAATCGGTGGATCAAGGAAAACCAACTGTTTTTAGTAGTCAAGTTTTAAGGTATGTTTGCACAAGGTAATAATATAATTGATACTCCTATAATTTTAGCAGTTTTTCATAATACAATGACCGACCTATCTGATCTTTTTAAAAGAAAGCACAAACCTCCAGGCAATGACTTTGGCAAAATATTGCAACCACAAGCTGTGGATTTACGATTTAAGCAATTAAATGTTTTTAAATGTATTGCTAATAATATAACACTATTTTGTTGATGATGAGTGGAAAGCTTATCTATCTACTATGCATTCAGTCTCATACCAAAAGTTCATATGTACATACATTTCTTGAGGACTTGATTGTTTTTGTTTTACTGATCTGTGTAAATTACACAGATTTTCAGATGCTTAAATTAGTTTTACATAAAGCTTCCGGTTTTGAATGTTCTAGAGGTTTTTGCGGCCTTTTCGTGTTGATCTTGTGATTTGGTACTTTTGACACAGTTCATTTTCCTTTTGCTTTTGCTTTCGCTGGTTTTCGTTTTGGTCTCTTCGTTGCCTGTGGTTCTGGCAATATTTCTATCCAATCGTTATTTCTTAGCATCGTTAAATTATTGAAACGTTTTAGCAAATTGTCGACCTAAAATTCAAAATCAACACAATCTATTCAAAAAGATATTTATACAATCTACCTGATTGAACAACATGTCCCAAAGTCCATGTAGATCTTCACATGCGATTCTTTCCGTTTGTAATTCACATTGATTGATTAAGTTTCGGAATTGTTGATCTTGTGATAGTTCTGATGGAGTTGGTTTTTCTTGATCCACCAATTTTTCATCTAAATTTCTGAATTTTTGCAATGTTGTTTTGACAATACCATTTGAATCAGTTTTGGTGGAGATTTAACTTTTCTCGGTGTGACTTTTGAAGCTGCTGCAGCTACATCGTTTGCAGGTAACTTCATTTCAAGTCGTGATCTTGTTACCGGCCTGTTTATAAATTGTTGTCGCTTAATGTTCTTCTGTGAATTGAACTTATGATTTACCGGTGCAAAAGTGGCCATTTTAGAAGCCTTCTTCACCATTTTGCTTTCAACTAGAGGAATAACATCAAGTGCACGATAATCTTGAATAACGGATTTTTGGTTTCTTCGTTGTTCAGCTCTTTTTTTCGTTTCTGTTGTGTTGCCATAATTTTAATATATCGACCCTTTCTTCGCTTATAGTGTTTTTCTTGATTTTCCCAGTAAAATGGTTGTCTTCGACAAATGGAGATTCAGGCCTTTGTCTTCTCTTATCCAAGAGCGAATCTCTTTGCTGTCGTCGGTGAACATTTAATTGCTTCAATCGTAAATCCACAGCTTCTGGTTGCAATATTTTGCCAAACTGCTAAAATTATAATAATTAATTATTATTATATATAATCTAACCCCGTATACCCTTAAAGGGTGTAGGGTGATTAATTATTATAATATTCATTATATTATTACCTTGTACAAACACACCTTAAAACTAAACTATCAAAAACTAAAAACAACAAAATCTATTGACAGATATATTCAAATTTATCACTGGTGAACCAGTTTGTTATCATATCATTACTTTAAAAAAGAAACGGAGATTAATTTAAATTCTGTCAATTTTATTTTATGTATTTTTGATTTAACTAATTGTACCAATATAATAAATTGCAAACAATTTAAGTAATCACAAACTTAATAAAGAAAATAATTTTATTAATCTTTTTTTTCTAAATGTAGTTTATTACAAAAATTTGTTTTTCTTTCCTGAGTGTCCTAATATCTAACAGCATCTCCATTAATTAATTTTAAGAATATGAGTATAAAATAAATGATGCTCAAAGAGCGATTATCATATCCCTACAAATTTGTTTTTAATCACTTCTCTAAACTTTTTTTTAATTGGAACATTATTTTGTTGTGACTATTTCTATGTTTAGTGGATGCTGTGTTTTGCAACGTCTAAATAATTTGCGCAAACATTTATACAAGACCAGATAATATGTAGTTCATGAAAATTAAATCGAATCTATTTAGCATTAAATTTGATCGGAGATCTTATTAAGTGGAGTAATTTAAATATCTATCTACGTACGTAAATAAAGAACTTTAAAAATAAATGAATGTTCTCAAACCTGAACAATTAAACAATATGTCTAAAGATTGCCAGAAAAAATCAAATTAAAGTTTTATAAAGTAATGGTTGTATCAGAACTTTTATATTATTGAGCATAAAACTAGACGTTCACCAAAATAGAAAGATTACATGTTGTTAGATTACAGAAGAAAGAAAGTGATATGGCCAGAATTAGATATAGTATATGTTGTAGTCAATTGGCGAAAACGGCCACTGCCCGAAATTTATACCCACAACGCGATGTGGATCTCACGAATTTTCCACATAGCGTTGCGGGTACATTTGATATGCACAAAACGCGTTGTGGGTAAATTAGAAAGATCCACGACGCGAAATCACGATTACCATCGAAGACACAAGACGGTTTTCGTGTTATGGGTAATAATAAATACCCACAACGCGAAAATACATAACCTTACTTAATTCAATTACCAGTCAACAGTTGTTTGTTTTGTTTACTTGTTTGTACCTGGTTGGGTGGTTGGTTGGTTTTAAGTGAAATTTCATTAAAAATGGGTGAAACAATCGAAAACCTTAAAAAGGAATTCGAAGATGGTTTAAATAAACTTTATATAGAATCAAATAGTAGGTCGCGTCGTGGATCTTTCTAATTTGCCCACAACGCGTTTTGTGTATATCAAATGTACCCGCAACGCGATGTGGAAAATTCGTGATATCCACATCGCGTTGTGGAAATAAATTTCGGGCAGTGGCCGTTTTCGCCAATTGAGTACAACATATACATTCAAACTGCCTCTTCTAGTCAGCCCTCCATATAATGAACACTTTCCGGTTCCATAAGTGCTCATTATGGAGGTCTCACTGTAGTAAGAAAAATGGAAACAAACAAAAATAATTAGATAGAACATAGCAGGATGGAATTCTTTATAAAGGGTTTTTAAATACTGACGCTCGATTTTAAAATGTAAATAAAACAAGTTGTGTGTGAGATATCTACTCAATTTTTTTTTCATTTGAAAGTATATTTTATGGCATTAAATGTCGGATATAACGTCGTTCAAATGACTGTCGCGGTTTTGCTTGGTGGCACGTATTCGGAAGGTCCAATTGTCAATGACTTTGTCGCATAAATCTCGCTGAACTTGCTGGATGGGGTTTGTTATGTTGACTTTTAGAGCGTCAATGGTTTGCGCTTGATTCGCATTGATTTAAGATAGTCCCAAAGGAAGAAGTCTAAAGGCCTTAAATCGCACGAGATAACCATGTCCTCAAATTGGTCGTCCAGAATGTCCATCGTGGCATGTGCTCTGTGGCACGTCGCGCCATCCTGTTGAAACCACATGTTATCGGTATTCATATCGTCCAGTTTAGGCCACAAGAAGTTGCTTATCATCGATCTGTAGCGCTCACCATTGACGGTTATAGCAATGTCAGTTTTGTTTTGGAAGAAGTACGGACCGATGATTCCGCCAGACCAAAATCCGCACCAACAGTGATTTTCTCAGGATGCATTTGGTGTTGGTGTATCTCGTGTGGATTGGTATCACCCCAAATCCGACAATTTTGCTTGTTGACATATCAATTCATCCAAAAATGGGCCTCGTCGCTAAAGACAATCTAATTGGCGAAATTTGAGTCAACTTCCAACTGCTCCAGAGCCCAATCAGCGGTCGTTTAGCTTAAGTTCCTGGGTTAGTTGGATTATATACGGGTACAGACCGAAGTACAGACGAAAAATTCGCCAAGTTAAAGTCACAGAAAGGCCAAGTTCTTGTGAATGATGAGAAATTGTATGCCTTGGGTTTTCCCGTACACTCTCAAGCACAGCAGCGATGTTTTCAGCAGATCTTGCGTTTCGGTGACGTACTGGTGTTGGCTGATTATTTACCGCATCGGTGTATTCGAATTTGGCCATCAAACGTCCAATAGTCAATTCGGCAGGACGGTTGTAGCGAGAATAAAAATGCGACAAAGTCGTTGAAAATTAGACCTCCTGAATACGTGCCACCAAGCAAAACCGCGGCGAGCATTTGAACGACGTTATATTCCACACTTAATGCCATAAAATATACTTTTAAATGAGAAAACAATTGAGTGGATATCTCACACACAACTTGTTTTATTTACACTTTAAAATCGAGCGTCTTTATTGAAAGACCCTTTACTGTCCTAGTAGCAAAGAAATATTTTTAAAATAATTTTTTTGAGTATTTAAAAAATATTATTATGACATATTTGTTTATATTTTAAAAATATTTTTATTTTTTATTTTTTTAACGATCGAACACGTCGATTTTAGTTTTTAAAACTGCATATTTTTTTACGATCATCTTTTGTTTTCACACTACGACGTCATTAACAACTTTTTTAAATTGCACTCCATATTTTTGTTTACGAAATTGGATGCAGCACATTTTTCTGAGTACGAAAATGTCAACTTCGTATGACCTTGAAGAGGAAAGTTTTCGAAATAATCAGTTCTAAAGTTTCGTAAATGTATGGTAAAATTAGTAGAGTAGACCAATAATAATATCATCAAGGAAGCGCTGGAAACAAAAGAGGGATCGCCCGATTTGACACCCTTTGATTACTTTTTGTGAGGATACTTAAAAAGTAAAGTGTGCGTTAGTCGGTTAGAAAATTTAGAAGATTTAAAGCAAGAATTCGTCACGAGATACGACGGAATCCCTCCTGAAGTTATCGACAATGTTCAAAAGAATTTATTCAACGTGTTGGCTGCTGCCAGGAAATCACCAGTGCACAATAATTTAATTGGTTGTTTTTTTAATTTAATCATTACTTAAATTTAGTATTTTGAGATAGCTAAATCGTTTTCTTTATTTTTTTTGTAATCATTCAGTTTGTGCCAATCCTATTTTAAAAAATACGCTATTAAAAATAAAATTTGACGGATTCGAGCGTTTTCCCAATAAATTTTGTTGATGTAAAAACCGTCTTTTGTTTCCAGCGCTTCCTTGATGATATTGATGATATGATTGATGATATGATTACATGTTAGATTACGGAAGAAACAAAGTGATATGACCAGAATTAGGTATAGTATACATTGAAACTGCTTCTTTTAGTGAGCCCTCCATATAGTGGACACTTTCCGGTTCCATAAGTGCTCATTATGGAGGTCCCACTGTAGCAGGAAAAATGGAAACATACCAAAATAATTAGATAGAACATAGCAGGATGCAATTCTTTACACTACAAACCACAAAGGAAGGAAGAGTTGGATAAGTAAGGTAACGCTGAATGACTGCGAGACCAGATGATGATGATGATGATTTAAAAACAAACTAAAGAAGTGACACTTTTAAGAAATAAAAGATTTCTAGCAATTTTTATTTCATAGTGCTTGAAGTCAATAACAATCATTTTAAAACACAATTTGAAAGAATATTAAAACTATAAGTAAATGGTTAAAATAATTTGGTTCTGATTCGACGAGTTGACCTCCTAACACCTGTTTCAACTGAAAAACAAATATTAATATTCAAGACAATCTTCAAATGTACAAATACCTTTTGCAGTACTAAACGTAATTAAATCATTCTCTGTTTCACTTTCCCCATCAAATGCCACAGACTTCGACAGGAAAGATTCAGAGCTCTGATTCTTTAAAATACTTTTACAAGGTGTCTGGCCTTCTAAATAATGAAGTGTTTTTAAGTTTAAGCAATACATGAAAACGTTAAATTATACCAACGTGAGGTGTGACTGTGTTCAAATTTTGTATTGCCACCGTGATAATCAATCCAGAACTACCTCTTGGAACTGTGGTTGAAGTCTTTTGTACATTCATAGTTTGCTTTGCCTTTAAAACTGATTAAGTTTCGGAATTGCTAAAACTGTTTGCATGATGCTTTCCTGGTTCATTTTAAAAGCCATTTCTTTCAATCTTTATCTTCAACAACATCTTGTAGGGCTCGTTCATGAAAATTAAGACTTCTTAAATGACGGAGTCGTCTAAAAACCAGGTCAGAATTAGCGAGTACTATCAAATCCGGATTGAAACTTGGCCGGATTATCGACGCCGCACTGTATTATACTATTCAGCATAATTTTTTATTATTCATTTCGAGTCTAACAAAAATAAACGTAAATCAAATAGAGGTAGATATATTTCGACACTGATAGACCAGAATCGACGACAAGTTGCCCACGAGATCGCGATTGTTGATTTTTTTATATAAAATTCTACTAAAGTGATATCAGATATTCAACGCAAGTTTTATCTACACAATATTTTATTTGAATTGCCAAGTATTTATTTGCTAGGTCACTTTGGTCATAAACATGGCGGGTGGAAAAAAGATAATATTCACGGAGATTACTAACTTCCGATGTGAATCTTCTTGTGTAGTTTTCGAGTGAAATCAGTTCAGAAGAAGAACTTTCTGAATTGGATGAAGAAGAAGAGTATCAACTGAAAAAAAATAGATATTATAACAACAAGTGATCACGATTCTGCAGGTGAACAAGAAAATACAGACGACGAAGAAGAAAATAATAAAGTAGAAGAAAGTGCTGGAACATCAATAGATTATTTTTGATTGGAAAAGATAATGTGACAAATTCAAAGAACGGAAATTTTTCAATTACCGGCAGAATTAGAAGACTTACAAAGATTCTGTTAGGTCAACCATCAAGATCACGAACGGCGAGGACCTTTAGGATGTTGTTATGAATGTGGTCGAGTTAGGAATAAATCTACAAGAAGATTGTGTAAAATATGTAATAATTGGGTGTGTAAAGACCATTTGTTAGACATTTGTTTAAGTTATGTTGAAATTACAGGTTGAAATATTACTGTAACTTCATCCATTTTTTTTTTTATAGGGATATTTTGTTATTTAATTTTGGTACGAATTATTTGTATAGCTATATGAATCTTGTGTCATAAGTAAAGTGTTATGTTATTATTTACTTATTATTTACTATGTTATTATTTATATTTTCCGTTGCTGCTTCATAAACATTGCCATCTTGGAGAGTTTTAATTTTATTTATGTTAAATGGTTATAAATTTACTTCAAGGCAATTTTTTTTTACACGTTACAAAAGGTATTAAAGAATCATTATCTTAAAAATCAATATTAACAAAATATTTTGTTAACTCAATAATAAATAATCGAAATGGATTACATACGTAATCCACGCGTGTAACAAAATAACAGACGCCCACTGAAGGGTTAAAGTAGCAATAATTTTTACATTCGACGCATAACATGCACCCGAAAATTTGAGCCTATTTTTTAATCTTAAAAGTGCGTGTTAAAAAAAAAATACGGTATGTTAAATTTGTTTATACCTGTAACTGCTCCATTACTAAAAATTTGATTTGATAAATTTTTTTGCCACAAAATAACATATTTATCTTTTATTTTTGTTGGAAATGACAAAATAGTTTGGCTCCAAGACAGAAAAGACGGCAATAAAGAAGTCTACCGTTTCTGGAAGTAAAAAACACACTATACTCGGGGTCCGTGAAGTTAGCGGACGACTTTGAGCAGGAAAATTAAAATTAGGCGCATTGTTTAGTGCTTCATTCCTGCTCATTCCTGCTTTTAAAACAAAAGTCAGCGGACGCTTCAAAAAAAAGTTATTAACGATTATATTTAATTTCGCTCGCTTCTCACTCAGCGGACGACCTTCAGCAGGAAAATCAAAACTAGGCGGAATGTTTAGTGATTCATTCCTGCTCATTCCTGCTTCTAAAACAAAAGTCAGCGGACGCTTCAAAAAAAAGTTATTAAAGATTATTTTTAATTTCGCTCGCTTCTCACTCAGCGGACGACTTTGAGCAGGAAAATTAAAACTAGGCGGAATGTTTAGTGCTTCATTCCTGCTCATACCTGCTTCTAAAACAAAAGTCAGCGGACGCTTCAAAAAAAAGTTATTAAAGATTATTTTTAATTTCGCTCGCTTCTCACTCAGCGGACGACTTTGAGCAGGAAAATTAAAACTAGGCGGAATGTTTAGTGATTCATTCCTGCTCATTCCTGCTTCTAAAACAAAAGTCAGCGGACGCTTCAAAAAAAAGTTATTAAAGATTATTTTTAATTTCGCTCGCTTCTCACTCAGCGGACGACTTTGAGCAGGAAAATTAAAACTAGGCGGAATGTTTAGTGATTCATTCCTGCTCATTCCTGCTTCTAAAACAAAAGTCAGCGGACGCTTCAAAAAAAAGTTATTAAAGATTATTTTTAATTTCGCTCGCTTCTCACTCAGCGGACGACTTTGAGCAGGAAAATTAAAACTAGGCGGAATGTTTAGTGATTCATTCCTGCTCATTCCTGCTTCTAAAACAAAAGTCAGCGGACGCTTCAAAAAAAAGTTATTAAAGATTATTTTTAATTTCGCTCGCTTCTCACTCAGCGGACGACTTTGAGCAGGAAAATTAAAACTAGGCGGAATGTTTAGTGATTCATTCCTGCTCATTCCTGCTTCTAAAACAAAAGTCAGCGGACGCTTCAAAAAAAAGTTATTAAAGATTATTTTTAATTTCGCTCGCTTCTCACTCAGCGGACGACTTTGAGCAGGAAAATTAAAACTAGGCGGAATGTTTAGTGATTCATTCCTGCTCATTCCTGCTTCTAAAACAAAAGTCAGCGGACGCTTCAAAAAAAAGTTATTAAAGATTATTTTTAATTTCGCTCGCTTCTCACTCAGCGGACGACTTTGAGCAGGAAAATTAAAACTAGGCGGAATGTTTAGTGATTCATTCCTGCTCATTCCTGCTTCTAAAACAAAAGTCAGCGGACGCTTCAAAAAAAAGTTATTAAAGATTATTTTTAATTTCGCTCGCTTCTCACTCAGCGGACGACTTTGAGCAGGAAAATTAAAACTAGGCGGAATGTTTAGTGATTCATTCCTGCTCATTCCTGCTTCTAAAACAAAAGTCAGCGGACGCTTCAAAAAAAAGTTATTAAAGATTATTTTTAATTTCGCTCGCTTCTCACTCAGCGGACGACTTTGAGCAGGAAAATTAAAACTAGGCGGAATGTTTAGTGATTCATTCCTGCTCATTCCTGCTTCTAAAACAAAAGTCAGCGGACGCTTCAAAAAAAAGTTATTAAAGATTATTTTTAATTTCGCTCGCTTCTCACTCAGCGGACGACTTTGAGCAGGAAAATTAAAACTAGGCGGAATGTTTAGTGCTTCATTCCTGCTCATACCTGCTTCTAAAACAAAAGTCAGCGGACGCTTCAAAAAAAAGTTATTAAAGATTATTTTTAATTTCGCTCGCTTCTCACTCAGCGGACGACTTTGAGCAGGAAAATTAAAACTAGGCGGAATGTTTAGTGATTCATTCCTGCTCATTCCTGCTTCTAAAACAAAAGTCAGCGGACGCTTCAAAAAAAAGTTATTAAAGATTATTTTTAATTTCGCTCGCTTCTCACTCAGCGGACGACTTTGAGCAGGAAAATTAAAACTAGGCGGAATGTTTAGTGATTCATTCCTGCTCATTCCTGTTTCTAAAACAAAAGTCAGCGGACGCTTCAAAAAAAAGTTATTAAAGATTATTTTTAATTTCGCTCGCTTCTCACTCAGCGGACGACTTTGAGCAGGAAAATTAAAACTAGGCGGAATGTTTAGTGCTTCATTCCTGCTCATTCCTGCTTCTAAAACAAAAGTCAGCGGACGCTTCAAAAAAAAGTTATTAAAGATTATTTTTAATTTCGCTCGCTTCTCACTCAGCGGACGACTTTGAGCAGGAAAATTAAAACTAGGCGGAATGTTTAGTGCTTCATTCCTCCTCATTCCTGCTTCTAAAACAAAAGTCAGCAGACGCTTCAAAAAAAAGTTAAAATTAATCATTTTTAAATGACACAATAAAACAAGCAATATTAAATAAAGCAATATTAAATTTTTATATTAAATTTTCTGCATTATCAGGGATACTGTCATTAGCTGAGGTAGAAACTGGTCGGATGAACAATATTAAAGTCATCTGCTTCACTCGACTTTTATTTTGTTTATAGAATTGTTTGTAGCAATTTATTTCATGATTCATACCATGCGAAACTCGTTCGTTCAGAGGATCTTTCTCGCGTAAAATTTGTAAACCTTTTTCGAAATAAACAAGGAGTTAAGTGCGAACCAACAATCTTCAAAGTTCAAATTTTATATTAATTAATAACAAGTATCAAATACCAAACAAAAATATTTTTATTTTAAATGTTATAGATCTGTACCATTATTCCAAACAATTTTATTACCATCCCTTGTGTATACAATAAATTTTAATAGGAAATGAAACAGTAACGCTTTCAAAATATTAGCACATGGGACCTTTTTAGAATAACCTAACGGACACTTATAAAAAATACCGTTAAACACGTGCTACGCCTCAAAACAACCCAGTCTTTGCCAAAAAGTCAAAAAGCACTTGAATACGAATCATCAAGCAACAATTTTCAAAGTTCAAAGTTTGTATTAATAACAAGTATCAAATGCCAAATAAAAATATTTTTATTTTAAATATTATAGACCTTTATCGTTATTTCAAACAATCCTATTATCATCCCTTGTGTATACAATAAATTTTAATAGGAAGTGAAACAGTCGCCATTTCAAAAAATTAGCACATGAATTACATCATCGCTATCCCACAGTGTTAGACGGAAAATGCAACATAAACAGTCCAATGTAGAAAGACACCTCGGTTTCAAGATAAGCCGGAACGCAGCATTAGTTTAGATTGTCAGTCAGTTAGAAACTTCTTAAGCAATAAGTAATAATTTTGTAATTGTATAATCCAATAAATTGAAATTCAAGTTTATGACTTTTTAAAAAAGCACCGTCATAAACAACGAACGAAATTCATGGGACCTTCTTAGAATAACCTAACGGACACTCATAAAAAATACCGTTAAACATGTGCTACGCCCGAAAACAAAGGCTGGGCCTTTGAGTGGGTTGTTTTCAAATAATTTTATTACCACCCCTTGTGTATACAATAAATTTTAATAGGAAACGAAACAGTCACGATTTCCAAAAACTATCACAAGGAACCTTTTTAGAATAACCTAACGGACACTCATAAAAAATACTGTTAAATACGTGATACGCCCCAAAACAACCCAGTCTTTGCCAAAAAATCAAAAAGCATTTCAGTACGAACCATCAAGCAACAATCTTCAAAGTGCAAAGCTACGGTTTCTAAGTCCAAATTTGTTGTGTTGTATTTTCGGTTATAATAAACTGTGTTAAGTGTTAATAGTTTTTTGTTAACCTCATTATATCAAGATGAGGCGACCTAAAATCGGATTTGAACTTATTTTAAGCCACCTGGAAGTGCATCAAAAGGAAGTGCAGCAATCAGTTAATTCAACAGTTGCTCCTATATGCGAAGTTATTGCAAAAGAACTTTCCAATAAAATATCTCCAAAATCGATTTATACCTTAGTACGTGAAAATAGAAAAGATTGTTGGACAGCGTTAGGGTTAACAAAAAGACACTTTTCCCACAAAGAACTTTCAACATATGAAGAACTTAGCGAAAACGAAGATAATACGTTTCATATTGAATTTGTAATTCCACCTGATGAATGGATAGAATTAAAACCACTGGCATACGCAAAACATCTCAAACAAGGATGGACGGATTGTATAAACAATCAGATACTAAACAGATTCGGTCGTATAGGCTGCATTTGGTCTTTCAAAGAGAACTACTACAGTGAAAGATTATTATCCTTTAAAGCAAAATGCACGGAATGCTTTGGAACACTAATTGGTGAAGGTACTCATGTGCAAGATGAGAAACAATGTGAAACTCTTGTCGTGAAGTGCCAAATTTCAGTCAGCGAACATTTGCATACAGGCAAGTCAAAAAGAAATTTAACGGGAATAAGAAGAGCTCAAGTTGCCGAAGTATTGTCCGGGAAATTTCCAGTAAACTTCGTCGCCTACTCTGATCCGTTCAAAAAAATTTGTGAAATAGACCACCATCGGGAATTATATTTAGAGATATACATATATTGTGTATATTATATAAAACAAAGTTTAGATAAAGTAATAAAAGCTACCTAGCAACAACTGGCGCAAATATATGAGGAGCTTAAATTCAAAAAGAATAGAAATTGAACCAAGAAAAAGTGTTGGTATAGGTAAATTGTGGAGCGACTATAGATTACAAAATTAAACTTTGTTGAAAATCATTGAAAAATGTAGGAAATAAGCCAAAATAGTTGTTGATTACAAAAAAATATTAAGTCTTCTATATTCACACACCTCCATCCCGTTGTCTTTTCCTACTTCCCTGACTACTCACACTCAAAACTTCAAATTCTATTTTTAACCGTAGAATACTAACGTTACTGGAATTAATAGTTTACTGTCAAGCAAAATTTGACCATGGCCGATATTGCTGATATTACGATTTACAGATAAGACCTATGAGTTCCTGCTCATTTTGCTTTTATTTATTATTTTTTTATTTTATTATTTACTTATTTATTTCAAACATCGCATTTAATATTGTTAGTTAAGTTCGTCGATGCTGATACCTAAATTTGAACGTGCAGATGTTTAATTTTGTTGAAATAAATATGGCTTCAAAGCTTTTCGAAAAAATTCAGACCATTTACTGAAGATAGATGACTCTATTGAAGCAAATAAAAAATTGTTTGATGGGCACTGGTTTACAGCTAGTCAATAGCTTCTTATCTGTAATTCAATACGATTTAAAACATAAAAACTAAAGTCGCTTAGTGTATGTAAGCAAATCGTCAAATTGACGATCGTTAGTACTCTATGGTTAATATGGACAATCAGCGATTTTAGTTGACATATTTTGAATGTTATTGAGATAAGAAGCTGTTAACTCGCTGGAAATCAGTAAGCATCAAATAATTTTGTACTTCCTTCAATAGTCACCTATTTTTAAGAAATGGTCTGAATTTTTATCGAAAAGGTTTGAAGCCAAACTCAAACATCTGCACGTTCAAATTTATCTATTAACATCGACAAATGTAACTCTAATAATTAAATGTAATGTTAGGAATGTTTACTACTACTATTTCGGATTTATAATATAAATAAATAAATTCAAAATCAGCAGAAACTCCCAGCTCTTATCTTCAAACCATAGTTCGACAATCGAATAATGTATATTGAACAAAAGTAGTTCATTCACTGGTTAAGAACTGGTAAGGTAAGAACCAGTAAATGAACATCTGTTCATTCACTGGAATTATCAATTTTGGCATCCAGTATATGAACACTTCGAAATAACAGAAATTCAAAATGTTATCTTAACGTATTTTACTATTTTCTACTCCAGGAACACTTTACTACCATAAAAATATAAAAAAAGCAAAATTAAGTTAATAAAAGTACTCCAAAATTATGTTCAAAGATACCATGAAATAGGACCTGCCTCTACATTTGACTACAACTCGCAACCAACTGTTGATTTGAGCAATGTCTTTTTTTGGAATAGACTGATAAGAAAAAAACGATAATTGGATCATATCTGTAGAGACCTAATGGAACTATTTCGTGCTCAAGATAGTTCGAAAATGCTCAATTGTTCTTAATAATTCAGTTTATTTGAGCAGTGTTCATTCACTGGGTGGTGTTCATTCACTGGACGGTTCACGATATGAGGCGGATCCACAATTACGAAGTGTACCCTCGTTAGAAGTACTGAGAAAATGTAAGTCTGAGGCAACTATTAAGTTATTGAAAGAAAAATCAAAATTAGATGCGGTAGAGAAATGTTCAGTACAGAAACTTGTTTTGATGAAATGGACTTTACCATACAAAAACTCCATACATACTATCTCTATTGACAGTTTCTTTGTGCATTATTGGACCCCTGAACAAATGCAAATTTATAATTCTTATTGTGCCCACCCAGAGAATTTTCCTTCTCGTTTAATTATTGATGCAACTGGAAGTCTTGTTAAAAAATTACAGCGACCTTATAATAATACCTCACACAATATATTTCTATACACGGGTGTCATCCATTTAAATTCGACCCACGGACAAGTATCAGTGACGCAAATGCTTTCTGAAATCCAAGATACTAATGCAATAACGTATTGGCTGAGATGCTGGCGCAAGTCAGGAGCAAAGTGTCCACATATTATTATTTGTGACCATTCATGGGCTCTAATGGGAGCGATATCTTGGAGTTTTAATGATATGCTTCTGACGCAATACATAGACACTTGTTTCAAATTGCTACTGACAGATAGTGTAAGAACTCCAATTGTTTTTCTAAGGGTTGATTATGCACATGTTATTAAGCTAATTACCAGGTGGAAGTGTTTTAATAGAACACCACGACGACTTAAAGAATTTTATGTTCATTCAATGGCAATTCTTGTTAAAACCCAAACTTTGAGTGCAGCCACAGAAATTATAGAAGCTTTGTTGGTTGTAAGCAACAGTGAATTTGTTGGTTACGTAAATGGGGAAGAGTTACCTGCGCAGAAAAAAAAATTTTTTTTAAAGAATTTAATATCTGGAACCGAAACTTTCAATTGCGATGATGACGGTACGAATGGTACATGTGGAAATATTGAAAAAGCAGAAGATTTAACAGGCGAATTCACTAATACACTTTCTGAAAGTTCAGTGGGAAGATGGATTAAAAACTTGAAGCAAAATAGCTTAGAACAGTGCAAGTTGCAAAGTGAGGAAGATAATTTTCATTACAATCCGGAATTTTCTAAAAATTTAGAACGGTTTCTTTTAACATTTGTGGTTTGGTCAGCGGTCATGAATAATAAATTTGGATACGGCAAACTAACCGAATCTTCGTCATGCGTTGAAAGTTACTTCAATGATTTAAAAAATCGTTCACTGCAAAACGTCCATAAACCTATGAATGTCGATAAATTTTTAATATTGCATTTACAATCAATAGAAGAGGTACTAATGGTTGCTGAATTTGAATGCAATACAAAAACAAGGAATAATAAAAAGGAAATAACAGACGGGACTATGGAAATAATACACTACGGCGATGTAATTGAAGGTAATTATAATTTTATATTTTGCAAACTGCTAATATAATGATGATTGCAGATAAAACCGAAAATCTTAACTTGGACGTACAAGTCACTGAAGGAAATAATATCGGTATATTTTGTAGAAATAATAGATCCAAATAGTTAATTATAATTTTATATTTAGTAACTTTCTTTTTGTTGCAGATAAAATCGAAAATCTTAACGCAGACAACCAAGTCAACGAAGAAAATATAAATAATATCGATAATTTTGTAATAGATCCAAATATTAAATTAATAAACAACGAGGATGTGATTGAAGGTAATTATATACTAAATTTTTAGCTTTAGTGAATTCACAAGTTATAAAAATAATTTCATCAAATTTTTCAATAATTTTGGTTTCTCTCCTTGTGCTTAAATCATAGGTACTCATAAAGTTCTATTTCAACACGTCACAAATGTATAAAAAATATTATTTAAACTAGTTTTCGTTTTTTTTTCTTTTTAGATTCCTGGGAAGAAGACTGGATGGGTTTGAACAAAAAAAAAAACGAGGAAGCGTAAAAGAACGCGTTATTATGGAATACCAAGTCCACAAGTTTATTTTATAAGTGATGGGGCCAAAATGAAAATTCCTTTATTACGGAACGGTAATGCAAAAGGTATTATTGTTCATAACAAAACTCAGTATCGAATTGAGAACACCTGTGCTTTCGATTCCGTGATGCAATGTCTTGCTTCACTTTATTGTGATAGTAAGGAGGTACAAGCATACATGGACACAGAAGTTATATCGGGGGATAATAAAGTCCACCTTCTGATAAAATCACTTTTGCAACACGGACTTAAAATTCAGACATACAAAATTAGAACAGATTTGTTGACTACCCCCGGTTTATTTAAACCAACCAAACGAATAGATAACATTGTTAAGGTGGATTGCTGCTGCAATGTTTCTTACATTATTCGGAAACTTTTGTTGTCATTTTCATCAGCCACTGAAACTTTGTATTGTTCTTCCGCTCAATGTATGCAAGAAAAACAGAAAAATAAGCTACCTATGCTATTGCTTCACCATGGATTGGCAGTTAGTTCCAATATTTTAAAAAATTTGGAAACAGCAATACACCTTGGACACAAGAGAGAACGAAAGTGTAATTTTAAAAACAACAACAAGACGTGCTACAGCAAAATCGTATGGGAGTTGGATACAAACCCTTTAATTATGATTGAAATGGATTACGGCAATTATTTATTAAATGATATTCCCATAAATGTTAAATTAGGAACTAACAGCTACATATTAAGAGGTTTAATTCATTTTGTTCGTCCATTATGTGGTACTGTTGGGCATTACATTTCGTATTGTAGAAGGTTAGATGGTATGTGGGAAATGTATGACGATCTTCAAATGAAATGTTCAAATGTAACAAATACATCTGAAGTTTTACCACATATGCTTTTCTATTCATTATAGTTTATATTTTTATCTTTGTTTTGTACTTACATACATAGTAAATAAAGTTTTTTATAAATCGACTATTTCAATTTGAAAATGTAAAAAACCAGTTCAAAATTAAAAGTTGTTAAAGTCAATATCTTTCAATATTGGAAACATGCACAAACCAATCAGTGAATGGGCTACGATTGTAGTACATATTAACAATTTGTAATTTAACCAAATTTTAATTTTCCTGCTTCAAGATCGTCCGCTTAGTGAGAAGCAAGCGAAATTAAATATAATCTTTAATAACTTTTTTTTGAAGCGTCCGTTAATTTTTGCTTTAGAAGCAGGAATGAGCAGGAAAAAGCACTATACATTCCGCCTAGTTGTAATTTTCCTGCTCAAAGTCGTCCGCTGAGTGAGAAGCGAGCGAAATTAAAGATAATCTTTAATAACTTTTTTTTGAAGCGTTCGCTGGCTTTTGTTTTAGAAGCAGGAATGAGCAGGAATAAATCACTAAACATTCCGCCTAGTTTTAATTTTCCTGCTCAGAGTCCGTCGCTGAGTGAGAAGCGAGCGAAATTAAATATAATCGTTAATAACTTTTTTTTGAAGCGTCTGTTAATTTTTGCTTTAGAAGCAGGAATGAGCAGGAAAAAGCACTATACATTCCGCCTAGTTGTAATTTTCCTGCTCAAAGTCGTCCGCTGAGTGAGAAGCGGGCGAAATTAAAGATAATCGTTAATAACTTTTTTTTGAAGCGTCCGCTGACTTTTGTTTTAGAAGCAGGAATGAGCAGGAATGAAGCACTAAACATTCCGCCTAGTTTTAATTTTCCTGCTCAAAGTCGTCCGCTGAGTGAGAAGCGAGCGAAATTAAAAATAATCTTTAATAACTTTTTTTTGAAGCGTCCGCTGACTTTTGTTTTAGAAGCAGGTATGAGCAGGAATGAAGCACTAAACATTCCGCCTAGTTTTAATTTTCCTGCTCAAAGTCGTCCGCTGAGTGAGAAGCGAGCGAAATTAAAAATAATCTTTAATAACTTTTTTTTGAAACGTCCGCTGACTTTTGTTTTAGAAGCAGGAATGAGCAGGAATGAATCACTAAACATTCCGCCTAGTTTTGATTTTCCTGCTCAAGGTCGTCCGCTGAGTGAGAAGCGAGCGAAATTAAATATAATCGTTAATAACTTTTTTTTGAAGCGTCCGCTGACTTTTGTTTTAGAAGCAGGAATGAGCAGGAATGAAGCACTAAACAATGCGCCTAATTTTAATTTTCCTGCTCAAAGTCGTCCGCTAACTTCACGGACCCCTATACTCGATAAAGTGTTGCTTATTTCAAAGGTAACGCCACTATGCCATGTCCTTATTTAAAAATTTAACATACTACGTAAAGAAAAGACCCAGTATATGTCTTGCTTACCATGAACGTGATATAAATGAAAAACTCTTCGGAGAAATGGGCAAATACTTCTATTTAAAAAGTAATTTTGTCACTCATACCATCTTGGGTTGTAACATACAGAACAACGTTAAAAATTAAGATTGAACTATGAAGATGTCGTGATAACTGGCGTGGCTAATTAATAAATCAGGTCTACTATGCGAGATCCAAGACCTCATTGTGTTGATCGGCAAACAACTTTTAATGGAAAATACAAAAGTTCCATTAATGAATTTCAAGAAAATATCATTTTAATATATTGGGAATAATACAATTTTTTGGAAATTATATACAGAATATCTTCCTATAAACGATAAAATAAACATCGTTGTTTATTTACTGATATAACAGTAAATTACAAAATTTGCTTCGAAATAAATGATTTTTTGGATAAGAAAAAATATTCCACAATTTTGTATAGATGCAGTAGGAATACGGTTTATTGCTTCGCAAATCGATGTGTACGGCCCGGGACAAACAAACAGTAATGTAATATATTTCAGGTGAGTGACAGGGTTGAGAGGCGATCGCATTTGAAACATATTGTGATTCTACTGTGCAGATGGGGGTTGCTCCCGTTGGCAGACTTATTCGACAATAGAAGCTATCGAATTTCGTACATTCTCAACAGTCAAACAAGAAAATAAACATAAATTGTAACTGCTATGACGTCCTTCTTTTTGTAGGGATAATTTCTTTTAAGTAACTCTGATGCAAGAACATTATGTCTACTTCATATTTGTGCATTTTCACATTAAACGTCTATCTTTTAAAAGATTTCCGTTTTTCATCGTGGAGTGTACTAAGAAGATAACTGGAAATCGTTGACACTTAAGGAAAGCTCCAAGAATTCTAAGCGTACGTGAACAGAATGCTTCCATAAAGGATTATTCACTAAGTATATGCAATTCGTATAAAACAAAAAAATAAATTACTTTTATGTTAGTTGAAAAGAAAATTTGATTGGTAATACTCACTGAAATAATGTTTTCCGGTGATCGTTAATTTACGGGTCAATTTAATGAATAGGAAATCATTCATTTATGACCCATTTTAATGAATGATTTCTTATAAATGCATGATTTCGGCATCTAGGTAACAAAATATACGATTAAATTGAAATGGCACTTTATTTAAATGTAAGATGACAAAATGAATGCAAAATATACCAATGAAAAATGTAAATTTAATTAATTACTTACGTTATGTTTATAGTAATACTATTTATATAGAAGTTAGCAACCGTACAGCCAGTAAATTTGATAAAAAGGGGAGATGGATTGTCAAACTTTTGACATTTTTTGTAAGTCATGGCACCGTTGGTTTGAATATATATTGATTTAAAATGTTTGACATGCTTGATTCGAATATCTATTGGAATTTTTATCACGGAAAGAAATTACATTTTTTTCAATTTCGTAAGATTCGATCAACGGAAAAATATTGTAACCAACTTTTACTTTAATCGGCGATTAATAATCGAGGCAGTTTAACGTGTGAGCGGAGCGAGCACGTTAATATGATTGAGATTATTAATCGCTCTCATTAACGCACTTGTTGGTTAAATAACCATTACAAAATACTCGTCTTCGATCGAATTTACAAACTTTCATCATCGTTAATAATAGCCTACATTATGTGCTCATTAAATAATATACTATTAATAGATGCAAATTATTTAGGGATGTCTTTGCACGTCATACTATCTAATTTAAATTTGCTTCTTTAGAAGTCGTCTATACTCTACTATATAGTAGTGATTTATCAGAAATTGTATTTGTTTGGGATAGTGTACCTAATAAAGATAGTAATTAAATCTCTTGAGTGGAAATAACTTTCGCCTGGACCTATACTAAGACCGCTAGTGAATTGCTTTGTTTGAGTTTGATGGAAGCGGATACTCTATAAACTTTGTTGTATAACTTACTAGAGAGCATAAGGACTAGACTAAGCAAATCAAGTATTTGATGTGCTTCTAACAAACTTATCGACTAGGTGCATATACTTGTCTAATGTTTATATTCTATTTATTTCGTATATTTTTTATTTCTATACATACGGTTTACTATATATGTATATAACTATATTAACACAAAAACAAAAGAATAGATTGTTGAAAGTAACATTTAGTTTTATGTTAAAGTGATGTAACAAAGACTACGGAAAATTTTGAATGAGATTTTACTAATTATTAATAAAGTGAACCTCCACAATTTTAGTAGAATAAATTCAAGGATGGGAAAGAAAGATTATCTAATAAAATGATATACAAACAAGGTTGAAAGAATACTTTTTATAGCCGAGTTGTAATATGTCGCGAAATACGTAGGAGCGATGGAAATAATAGTACAGACAACAATAGTATTCTCAACCGTGTCCCATAATATTTTTTAGCTTTTTTACTCCTAGAATATTTATTCGGCCTATTTAACAATTTTAGATTTACAATAAAGTAAAAAGTAAAAAGTTTGATTATTTATAAATGGTTTGCTTGATGTATTACCGAAAAACAGGTAGGTAGGTAGGTTAATCATTTGAAATGACCTTTTCTATTGAAAAATTAACATTCCTTGCGCTGTACATTGTTTTAAAATTTGGTCACATGGGAGAAAGCGATATTTCCACTACCCCAAAAGTTATGATGGAGTAAAAAATGTGGAATATGAATCAAGTCCAAAATATGACAGATAACAATTTCTTTTGTTTTTACTAGTATTCGAGAAATATTATATATGCTATTTTACGCCTTCAAAAATCAGATAAAACTGCTTTTGAAGAAATGAAATCAATAAAGCAAGACTTTGAAATAAAATCAAAGTCGGTGATTACATAGGCTGTATTATATTAAGTGTTCACCATTGGTAACTTTGTTATTATTGGGGCTACAAAGTCCATTAAAACTAGCAAAGAATTGATTGATGTTTTTTCCGTTGATTGCCATAATTAAAACAATTTTCTATGGGAAAAATGTTTGAATACATACAATTTTCAACTGTTTCATTGTCTTCTTGGTTTTTGGAAGTTAACTGTAACTTCTAGGTATTTAATTTAATAGTACTACTGTATCAAGATGTTTTCACGAAGAATTAAACATCCCCTCGAAATATGTAAAAACATATAGAGCATTCCACTATAAAAAATAGTATTGACGTGGGATTATTTTTTCGCTTCCATTATGGTAATCAGCGAAAAAAACACTGAACCTTTGCTAATTTATCCAACTTTTTAGCTTCAATAATGGTGGACACTTAATATAGTACAACCTGTATAATTAATATAACTTGTTTAAAAAAAGTAATAAGGAATTCAATTTATTATATCACTCTAATCAGAAATAAAATTTATTTTATTCCGTGGGATTAAATATGCCACTTCAGTCTTCAGAAAACAGGAATAAAATCACAATTTAAATTATATGGTTAAGCTATTACAACACATAAATCTATTCTGAAAGTTTGAAATTCTTAACAAGGCAAAAAACGGAAATAAAGAAATAATGTGTTAATTTATTTGTGTAGTAGAGTACATAAAAATGTGTTTTGCTTTAATGTTAACTGAAATGCGTGGAAGTATACATTGCAAAACACAGTTTTGGACAAAATTTCATATTTTCGAAGGCAAATTTTGATAGGAATATTGGTGAGAGAAAATCAAATCTTTTTCATGCTAAAATTCGATAGAAAATAAGCGAAAAATAAAGACGTTTTATTAAATATAAGAAAAAATTGTCGAGTTCAGAATGTAAGACTGCTTGCTGCACAAATTTAAGGATAGAACTCGAGGGAAATCAAGAAAAACTTCAATAACGCGGTCTGGGAGGAATCTAAATTGTAACCGTCCTGTGAAAGCATCTCGGGTTACCACCAAACCACTGTCTTGGGATCAATGAGTGCAATTTAGATTCCAAAATGATTCGTACTCTGCACTACCTGTCTTTTAGAAAGTAAATTTTAGGTTTTTACAGTTGCAACGAATTATGTCTTACTTTATTCAGTAAGTGTCGACGTGAACTAACATATTACAGTAGATGCCGTTTAATTGGATCACATTGATACACGCCGCGCCGTTCTTGATTGATTTAAGCGGCTATTCAATTAATAAAGACTATATTTTTGATGAGTCTTTTAAAGAAATTGTAAATAAATCGTCGTAGCAATTTTTCATCGACATAAATATTAAGTAATTAATAGTAAATAGGAAACTACAGAAAATTATAATACACACGTACAAATTGTAGGTTACATTGAACAAAGTATAGAAAAAGGTACTTAGAAGTAATAGGTAGTCGTTTTGTTTTTAATAAAATATTTTACAATTTTTTTTAAACCATGATAGTATGTAGAGAACGGTCAGTTAGAGCGGCGAATATTTGAAGATAATGAATTATCAATTTCTTGAATTTTTCAACAGATAGGATCACTTTCTTGATTTGTTTTTAGATAGTGAAAGCCCTCCCGGGCATCACAAAGTAGGAACGGTCATCGGCCAAGTTTCTGCGATTACGATTATCAGATGTATGTTGAGAAATGTGCATGTTATAAAATAGTCATAATAATTCAATTTTGTCCGTCTCTTTCTTAAATTATATGCTATGTAGTTTCTCTAAACAACCTAATAAACTTCAAACAAAACGTATTTAGCTATTTTTTGGTATTTAAATTAAAAAATGTAGTTTCCACTAAGTTGGAGCATTCACGAACAAGTTCATCGGAATTCCTTAATATCAGTAAATTATTAGCCCAGTAAAAATGTATTTTTACCCTGCAAAAGGTCGGTCAGGTTTGGTTTCTTGATATGTTTTATCATAAATGCCCCTAATGTTAATTTCCAGTTTTTGACCTCGTGACCTTTCCGGAAGGTGTTGAAAATGGGGCTTGAACTTAAGAAAAACACGTTTTTGAGTACGCTGCGCAAACGGCTATTTGGAAAAAAAATATTTTTGATTCATTTAAATACCTGACGATATGGGCATTCAGAATCGAACCGAGACCGCTACTCTAGGATCAATAGTTTATGAGCTACGATTTTTTGAAGTTCACCACTTTGATTGCTTAAACCGCAAATGAACTGGTTTTGCTGTTATCTCACGTCTCGTGCGCTCCTGTCTGATTTACTGGTTACATCGAAACAAATGAAATGACACTGTAATGGGCATTAAAGGCTCTTTACTATGGTTTTTTGTTTGATCCAATTGGATGAAAAATGACCACACGGCGAGCAATCAAACTTGGAAAATTATTGAAAAAACTTCCAATTTTTAGTACGGTTTCAGTGTGCTCTCAAACCTGACCAATATAACCAATCTCAAAAATTTTACATTTCATGAATACGTGACAGCTTATGGGGCACAGAAGTGTAAATTTTTTTTTTTGCAACTGACACCCTTGAGCCAGTGCAATTTTATTCCAAACGGGGCGCGGACTCAAAAATAACGAAAACGTCAAAATTCTCCTAAACTCCTGAAAGTTGGCACGTGTAATCACGTGTATGTGTAGATGCACGTGATTGCACGTGCCAACTTTCAGGAATCTACGAGAATTTTAACGTCTTCGTTATTTTTGAGTCCGCGCCCCGTTTGGAATAAACCTGCACTGGTCCAAGGGTGTCAGTAGTAAAAAAAAATAATTTTTGCACTTCTGTGCCCCATAAGCTGTCACGTATTCATGGAATGTAAAATTTTTGAGATTGGTTATAATGGGCAGGTTTGAGAGCACACTGAAACCGTACTAAAAATTGGAAGTTTTTTCAATAATTTTCCAAGTTTGATTGCTCGCCGTGTGGTCATTTTTCATCCAATTGGATCAAACAAAAAACCATAGTAAAGAGCCTTTAATGCCCATTACAGTGCCATACTATTTGTTTCGATGTAACCAGTGAATCAGACAGGAGCGCACGAGACGTGAGATAACAGCAAAAACAGTTCATTTGCGGTTTAAGCAATCAAAGTGGCGAACTTCAAAAAATCGTAGCTCATAAACTATTCGTCCTAGAGTAACAGTCTCGGTTCAATTCTGAATGCCCATATCGTCAGGTATTTAAATGAATCAAAAATTTTTTTTTTCCAAATAGCCGTTTGCGCAGCGTACTCAAAAACGTGTTTTTCTTAAGTTCAAACGCCATTTTCAACACCTTCCGGAAAGGTTACGAGGTCAAAAACTGGACATTAACATTAGGGGCATTTATGATAAAACATATCAAAAAACCAAACCTGACCGACCATTTGCAGGGTAACCCCCCTTTTGGCGACATTTTGCTTGGACTATACAGTGAGGACGCGTGGGTTGGAATAAATTCATTTAAAATTCATGGGTTTGGTTTTTGGAAAAACGCTCGGACACGTCGATTTTTGTTTTTAAAACTGCATCTTTTTTGATATTTATACTTTTACGATCTTCTTTTGTTTTCGCACTATGACGTCATCAATAATTTTTTTAAATTGCACTCTATATTTTTGTTCACGAATTTGGATGCAGCGCATTTTTTTGAGTACAGAAATGTCAAATTCGTATGACCTTGAAGAGGAAAGTTTTCGAAATAATCAGTCCTAAAGTTTCAAAAATTTATGATAAAATTATTAGAGTAGACCACTAATAATATCATCAAGGAAGCGCTGGAAATCGAGCAAAACATTCGATTGTGTTTATTTTGTTTTTTTGATTGTTGACACTTCTCAAGTACAGTTTCAAAGCTTGAAGAATGGCGCGTTTAACTGAAAAACAACGAATAGATATGTTGATGATGGTAGGATATGACGATAATACTCGAACACAAGCTGAAGTTTGTGAATTGTTCAATGATAAGTACCCGGAGAAGCATATTACACAATCAGTAGTTAGTAAGATGGAGAAAAAGTTTAGAGACTTTGGCCACGTAAGAGACAATTACAAAACCAACCATGTTACATTTCCAAAAAAATACACAATTGAATGTTTTGCTCGATTTACAAGAAAATCCTCACAAATCAAGTCAACAAATAGCTGCAAAACAGTCACTAAGTAAATCTTCTGTTCTAAAATATTTACACAAGAACAAATGGCACCCATACAAAGTACATTTTGTTGAGGAACTTATTGAAGATGATCTCGACCGCAGATTAGAATTTTGCGAAATAATGATGGATAGATGCAATGCCAACACGGAATTTTTACGTAAGATAGTTTTTTCCGACGAGGCAACATTTCGTTTGAATGGTTCGGTAAACAGGCAAAATTGTCGATATTGGGCACCAGAAAACCCACATTGGAGAATGGAAAGTCGTACACAATTCCCTCAGAAATTAACGTTTGGGCCGGAATTGTGGGTACCTCAATTTTGGGTCCTTTTTTATTGAGGGAACACTTAATTCTGAAAAATATTTAGACTTATTACAAAATGACATAATACCCAGTGTAAGTGCAGTGTACCTGAATAATGAAAACCCAAATATACCGGCACATTCAGTATGTTTCTAACAGGATGGAGCGCCCCCACACTATTCGAGAACAGTACGAGAATACCTTCATAATATAGGGTTTTCCAATAAGAGGTGTTATTTTGAATAGCCCGTTATTTCGGTAGATGTCACTTTTGGAGCTGTAATTTTTTGACATTTGACAAGTAGAAACTACGCCATTAATAAAAATGGAACGATACACGCTTCAACAACGCATTGAAATTATTAAAATTCACTATAAAAATGGTGAAAATTTGGCAGAGACGGTTCGTAAAACTCGAACATTTTTGGGTCGTCGTGAAGCACCTTGTCGGACCGCAATACAGAAATTGGTGGAAAAATTCGAGCTGTTGGGACAAGTTAGTGATGTGAAGAATAAAACCCGTGCACGTCGCTCAAGAACAGCCGAGAATATTGCTGCTGTAGCCGAAAGTGTTGAAGAAAACCCAGGTTTGTCCATTCCTCGTCGTTCTTTGGAATTAGACATTCCAAAAACGTCATTACACCGTATTTTGCATAAAGATTTGGGTCTTAAGGCTTATAAAGTTCAGTTAACACAAGAACTCAAGCCGGCCGATCATCAACAACGTCGTATCTTTGCCGATTGGGTCCTTGAAATGCATGAAAATGATCCGGAATTCCATCGAAAAATCATCTTGAGTGATGAGGCCCATTTCCACCTGGATGGCTTCGTCAACAAGCAAAATTGTCGCATCTGGGGCTCAGAAAACCCAAGAGTTATTGTTGAAAAGCCTCTCTATCCTCAACGTGTGACTGTTTGGTGCGGTTTATGGTCCGGCGGGGTCATTGGACCTTACTTTTTCGAAAATGAGGCTGGAGCACCAGTTACGGTTAATGGATTGCGCTATTTTTTAATAATTTCAATGCGTTGTTGAAGCGTGTATCGTTCCATTTTTATTAATGGCGTAGTTTCTACTTGTCAAATGTCAAAAAATTACAGCTCCAAAAGTGACATCTACCGAAATAACGGGCTATTCAAAATAACACCTCTTATTGGAAAACCCTATATTTTCCCAAATAGATGGATTGGAAGGAGAGGTTTTATCGAATGGCCAGCTAGGTCTTCCGATTTAACTCCATTAGATTTTTATCTATGGGGTTATCTGAAATCTAAAGTCTACTTCAATAAACCGGAAAAATAAACACGCAATTGAATGTTTTGCTCGATTTCCAGCGCTTCCTTGATGATATTATTAGTGGTCTACTGTAATAATTTTATCATAAATTTTTGAAACTTTAGGACTGATTATTTCGAAAACTTTCCTCTTCAAGGTCATACGAATTTGACATTTCTGTACTCAGAAAAATGCGCTGCATCCAAATTCGTGAACAAAAATATAGGATGCAATTTAAAAAAATTATTGATGACGTCATAGTGCGAAAACAAAAGACGATTTTAAAATTATAAATATCAAAAAAGATGCAGTTCTAAAAACAAAAATCGACGTGTCCGAGCGTTTTTCCAATAACTAAACCCATAAATTTTAAATGAATTTATTCCAACCCACGCGTCCTCACTGTATATGGAGTTATAGGGAACGAGTTTGTGAAAGAAAAACTTAGATTGTTATGTAAAAGATTTGCCAAAATGAAAAATAGTAGGTACTCATTTTGGACCTGTTAGAATTCTGCCGATTTCATTATAGCGAGTTCCCTTAATCGTCGTTTAAATATACAGTAGAATTCGGTTATAACGGCGTCGGTTATAGTGAACCGCCGGTTATAACAAACTTCATTCCAAGTTCCGACATTTTCCACTTTACCTATAATAATATAAAAAAATAACGAACTTCAGATATAACAAACCGATTTTGACGGCCCCTTGAGGTTCGTTATAACTGAAGTCGACTGTAGTTCACTTCACTTCATAATTCCACGTGTTAATGTGTCAAAAGTATGTATTGTTTATTAAAAATAAATTTACAGCTTTAATAAGTGCCTACTTTAACAAATTTAAATTACAATTAATTTAATTTAAAGAAGGTGTTCAAAGTGTGTTGGTGTTTAGTGGTTTTGGAGATTATCACGGGAAAACCGAGTTTGAGGATCGTAACTTCATTAGGAAGCACTTTACAATATATTATGTTTATATTATGAACTTTTTGTTTCAAAATTTAAAGTTCTATCGCACATTTAATTGAATGATTCAAAACGGAACACTCTTAAATTTCCAACCGAAATTTGTGCTCATGGAAAAGGAGTCGATTGTAATAATAAAATCATTTGAACTTATCACATCCGCGAAAATCGAAGCGAAAATGTCTTTCCAAAATAAGTCGATGTAAGTATTTTGTACGCCTCGCCTGTCGGTTTTAGTTAGGTTTATTAAATTATCTTATTATTTGTCGTCTTTATCTATTAAAGTCATCTGTGGTGGCAAAATGATGAATCTTGTATTCAGTCGAAAAAAGTAAAAACATCTCGATAACTGATGAATTTATAAAAAAAGTACTTGAGAGTGAAAGGAAAAACTGTAAAGATTGCTTTAAATAATGATTGAATACATTAGGTCAAAAGCATGAGCTTAAAAAAACACAAACGCCTACCATCATCTTATCAGACCTTCTCCTACACAAAATTAGTTCTAGTTTGCACAAGGTGATTATCCATTTTGCTTGAGGTGGTGGATTATGTGAAACCGCACAACCGTGAGATGAGTTAAGGGGGTTTGTTAACTCTACACTGCTCAGCACTTATCACCTGAACCCTCCTTTGGGATTGCTTCAGCGGCACCATCATTTTATACCGACCTTCAAAATTTAATATACAATTTAAAGGCGAGAGTGCTTGCTGTCTGGAATAAATTTCATTTACATTAATTATACGAGTAAAATCGAATTTGGTTTCGCATCTTACAGAAATTAAACAATTATGTATTTATTTGCAGTTGATAAATTTGAAATATATACCCAGCAAACCGCAACTTATAACATTAACGTAGATTTTATATAACAACCGTACTTTGAATGTATACAGTTATGTAACAAGTAACATACATGTAAGTTCCATGTACCATACAATGTCCCGTCTAGTTATATAAATGTAAAAATATTGATGTAACATTTATGTAATTGTGATATATGCATGTTATGTAGTAGGCGCTATAAATGTAACGTCGTCGTGCTACGTTGTGAACGGATCTGGTACGTAGCAAAGATATAACTTTTGTTCCATTTATGTTACATACATGTAACCATGAAGGTATCTTGGCGACATAAATGTTAAAATATTGCATTTACATAACGTTGCAATGTATATTTAACACACTTTTGTTACAATTATGTTATATAGTCAACTGTAGGTAAATAATACAAATATTTATAACACAATTTATTTATTTAGACTTTCATAATATATTTTCTACATAATTTTACATTGATTATTGACAAATATATCCTACGTTACTTTAAACAAATTGTAAAAATTTTTACTAATGAAGTAATACATAAGTAGACTTAAATAAAATTTTTGATTATTTAAATACCTGATTTCGCTGAAATAAGGAGTAGTGGTAGTCCGTTTCATTAAACGTTGTAAGTGTGGTTTCTGGAATCAATTTTGAAAATTAGAAATATACATTTTAAAATTACTATAATTTTGTTATACAGGACAGTCTTTAATTTTCTCTAATTTATTATAAATGCACATATTTCTTTCAAATTGCATACAAATCGCAAAACATTACGAAAACAAAACTTTTGAATTTTAATTTTAACAATTTTAAATCAGTATAGTGCAGCATGTATTACGAAATCTGATGTAAGAAATATATATAATTGAATGTTTTTAATTTTCTCTGTAATTGTGAGCCCTACAATGGGAATTGTCACAATTTAAAAATTCATTTTTATCTACAGTAATTACAACCAATACTGATTTAATTTTATTATGACTAATCAATTACCTGAATAAAAATGCAACTTCACACCAGGAACTGTAGTCATATTTGTACGTAATTTACCAAAACTATGTGTTCATATTTATAAGAAACTTTAATCTTGTCGTCGTTGTCTTACACCCAAATTTGCAAATTCTAACGATACTAAGGATTGCTTTCCCATATCCATCGATTAATTTGTAGCTAAAACAATTTTATATTAGTTTTAAAATAATTTTAGGCATACACTAAAGATATTTTACTAAACTTACCTAAAGAAAATCATTCAACCATTTGAACTGCAGAAACGTTGTACATACACTGGAGACAGGCATAATTTTTTTTCAAAAAAGGTCAGGCCTTAACAATAGTTCCATGCCGATATTACATATGGTTCATTGCATTTATTTTCCGGCGGGAACTTTTGTACACAGCTCATTACAGGGTTTTCGGATTAATTTTCACCACGTATCAAATTTCACTTTATGTCAAATACTTTTTCCTTTTGTCAAAAAAAGTATGGGGAATTCCTTTACCACAAATTACTTAAATAATATTTCTTTAAATACATGGGCCTCTAACTATTTTAAAAAATAAATTTTCTATCAATAGATTAAAGTTAAATCCATTTTATAATATTTAGCTTAACAACTCTGTTATGAAAAAGTGAAATATACGAAATTATTACTTTCAACTGTAAAAATTGCGAACAGCTGTAAGAAAATCTAGTAAAACCAAATTCTTGGCCTACTTCAGAATGTTTTACAAAACAAGAGATGGACATACTTTTAACTGTTCTATATAATGTGAAATTTTACGGTGACTATTCAAAGACTAGTTTGGGTTAGGGGCTGTTCGACCTTCTGGTTTCAATTGTAACGAACGACTTTCTCGTTGAGTTCCAACATCTTAAAATTTGCTTGGAAATTGTTTATTGTGTTTATTTAATGTTTAGTTTGGCACAATGATACAATTCGTCAATAACCAGAAAAAACGATAAAAATAATTCTATTCTATTTATATTTAATAATCCCTTTGCTTTGTAAATATAAGTGTAAATAGAATTAATGTTCTTTAATTTACCTAAATCACAAAGTAGCAACTGTCCCGAATCATTGCATTACCGTATTTCAAACTTTTAAGCATTTAACATTATTTTTTTAGAAATTTTAAATTTCTTTGGCGTAAAAATATAATTAGAATTTTTTACATTTCAGTTACACGATTCTAGAAGAAAACTAAAATATTTTTGATATTAAAAATAAATATTCATCGTCTAAACGATACACACCAATGAAATAAGAGTACATTGCTATTGTAATAGGTAATTGTACGGATTAATGCTGTTCGTATGCAGAAGCGCTTTCTTTAAAAAACTGTTGTAAATTACATATATTTGAATGATGTTTAACAATAATAAGTTAATCCACAATGTATAAGAAAATTAGTTAACAAACATTTATGAGTCGTTCTTAAGCTGCTATACGTAAAGCAAAAATGATTCAAACCATAAAATAAAGTATACTGTCAACTCATAAATGTAAACTGCAAAGTTGAACGAGTTAAACAATAATGAATTACCGTCTACTCGAAAATATAGTGATGTGACTTGAACCATTATAACCATAGTTTCTTTGAGTATAAGATATATTTTATTTCTGGATCCTTTGAAGGCCTAGAAATAGCCGATATTATATTATATTCCCTATAAATATAAAAAAATTAATTTTTTATAAAAATTGTAACAATACAATGTAACAAAATAACTATTTCCAATATTAAAAATTACGTTCTTGTAATGTTACAATGTAACGTAGCATTCACGTACAAATAGAATGTAACCGGTACATATCCATGAAGTATCAATAGTAATATAACAAGGACGTATAACTTGTAACATACATTTTACATAAATAAGTCATATCGTAATTATATCACTTCTTCAGCAATATTTTATGTTCTAGTAATATAGAAAGAACAAACTGATATAAATCTTACATAACTGTAGAAACGTATATTTGCTGTAACCATTTTGGTATCATTAATGTAGCAGTGATTTTAGTAAAGTATTATAACAATCTAAAATGGTTTGCTGGGATGTTTATTATGTAGAACTGCTATAGAACAACCATAGATATAGTATTTTTACAACTACACGCTTTCAATAGTTTACAACGGGCTCTTAGTACACAATGAAAATTCAAGAAGCGGCGCGTGCCTGTAAGGGGTCATGTACAAATTACGTAAGGGCGCAAGGGGGAGGTAGGGTGTATGAAAACCCTGACGAATCCTTACATGGGGTAGGGGGGGATTAAAACGAAAATTACGTAAGACGATTTTTTCCGATATTTTCAACATTTTAAAAAAAATTGTGTCTTGACACTGTATCCGATGAACGTAGCATACCAGTAATAACCTCTATTGTTGAATGGTTAATTAACCCTTTTTCCACAGATGAGAAATAATAAAATTATTAAATTATATTATTATAGAATTGTTTTTTTTATTAAATCATCATTTGAATGAATGATTATTACCTAATTGGATAGTTAATAAATAGCCGAAATAACTGTATGAGAAAAACCAAATATTTTTCATGAACATGCTGTTACCCCCTCTGGAATTTGTAAAATCTTACGTAAGACAGGGGGGTAGGGGTCCTGCAAAACTTACGGTTCTTACGTGGGGGTACGGGGGGGTTAAATATTGGAATAAATGCCCTTACGTAATTTGTACACGGCCCCTAAATCGTAAATTTGCTTACCTGCAGATCTTTATGTAAACCTACACAGGGTTGGTATTAGGGAAATTTTCACATTTAAACAATTATTTTACCAAAATTTGAAGCAGTTAAGAGCTTTCTACGTTCTTCAACTTTGGCTACTCATATTTTAAATTACAAATTGTATCGAAAACTTTAGACCACTTGTTATATTATGTACGAAAAATATTCTAATACGCCCCTTAACGAAGTTGTCTAGCCTCGGCTCGTGCCGCCCATTACATTTACCTAATCCATTTAGGTCCGGTTGTAAAATATTTAAAGCGTGTCGTTGTAAAAATACTATATCTATGGTTGTTCTATACAAACGTTTGTTAGAATGAGCGAAACGTATATTTGCTGTATGTAACCATTTTGGTATCATAATTGTAGCAGCGATGTTAGTAAAGTATTATAACAATGTTCTGTAGAAGATACGTAAATGTTATATGTAAATCTAAAATGGTTTGCTGGGTAGTTGATAATTCATTTTCTTAGAGTAAAATGGAATTTCCATGTAATTTTACGTATATTATAATAAAACAACTAAACGTGTTGATATACAGGTTGTCCCATCACTTGTGGCCACCCCCAAAAGTGAGCTTTAATTGAAAGCTATGCATTTGAAATTTGGTGCACGTATGACTCTGGTATAAGGCTAGAAATTTCCGGTCTTAAATGTTAATTGTCGGCGTTAGTTTTCGAGAGAAAAAAATAAAAACTGATTTTTTATGAAAATATTATCTCCCAATTTTGTCAAATTTCACTTTTTATGATCAGTATTATTGAAACAAAGATGTCCAAAGTAAAAAAAAATCCAAAAACTGTAATTAGCCTAAAATTCCTTTATATTCGAATCTTAACAGTAAATGTAATGATTTATGGCTGTAACAATCGTCAGGTCTACCCGAAAAGGTAAGTACGATTTAAAGTTATGGCATTGTAAAAATTTGTTAGTGTCACGTGGAAGCCGATCGAAGTAAACATCAGTAGCGTACCTAAATCGAACCTTTTTACATTCTTGTAGATTTTTAAAATTATTTTTGTAAGTCCCCTAATAAATTACGATTATAAGAACGAACATGATTTAAAGTATGGATGTTGAGTTATTTTAGATCCTCGCAGAGCTTTCCATTAGCCCATTGACAAAAATTTACGCGGCTTTCTAAATCTCTATCATGCAGCTGCTGATGTAATTCTATGTGGTAAGGATGATATTTGTGCTTTTTTAATATCCTCCCTACTGAAGATCGACTGATTCCCGTGCTTTGACTGATTTCCCTAATGCTCAATTGGGAATTATTATCGGCGAGATTTAAAAATGCAGCTTGATTGACTTCATGCGTGACTATCGTCTTTTCTTTGCCCTTTAAATTTCCGTTTTGTTTCAAAGAATCAACAAGCCTTTGAAACATTTTTCTTTCTGGCGGAATTCTTCGCGGAAAACGTTGGGCGTAAATTTGAGCAGCTTGAACAGAATTTTGCCGTGCTTCTCCATAAATTAATATCATATCAGTCTTTTCTTTGAAGGTAAAGGTAACCGCCATTATAAACAAAAACTAACCAAATCACACACAAATAAAACACACAGATAAAAACTTTTTGGACAAAGTTACTTTTCAAAAGCTAACTGATAACAAACGTAATACACCCACCCTATGTTTATAACTGACAGTCGATTTTTACGACTACCTACGTTTACTATTGAAAAATGTAATTCCGAAGCAACTTTAGCAATAAAGTCATTAAATATTTATGGATGAAACTTGCTTTTGAACAGGTTCTCACGAAAGACTGAAGCAGCACCTTACGGCGACAATAATCCGTGAAACTAATACTAATGTAATAATTCAACATCCATACTTTAAATCATGTTCTTTTTCATAATCTTAATTTATCAGGTATTTACCCAATTAGTTGTAGTGATTGTGATTTGGTATATGTTGGGCAAACTAGACGTTCTATCATTACCAGATTCAAAGAGCATATGGCTCATATCAAATACAATAGACCAGAGAAATCTAGTGTTGCCCTGCATGTACTAGAATGCAACCATACAATAGGTATAGACAACTTAAAATTGGTTAGGGCAGAATCAGATTATAGGAATTTAAATAGTAGGGAAAGTTTAGGAAAAAATTATTAAATAGTGATATGGGCCCCATTCCCAATACCCCACTGTATAGATTACTAGATTTGACTAACCATCCGTGAAACTCATTCAAGTGTTAAATTCACGGATGCGTAAATAATAGTATATAAGGCTTAGTTTGTAAAATTAGATTTAGATGTACTGAAGATGGTGGCATAGCCACCGAAACGCGTCTATGTGAGTAATTTTATATTATTTTATATAAAAAAATGTTTTTGTGATTAAAGGTCCTTGTTTTTATTTTCATTATCGACATCATAGGGTCCACTATATATATTTTAGTACTAGCTGAAGTGCCCGGCTTCGCTCGGTGTACAAAATTTGGTGGCTGTAGGATACTTCTTTTCATGCGAAAATCTGGTTGGGCGATCGCCCCCCCCCCACTCAGATGAACCTGTGTACAAAATTTGATAGCTGTAGGACATTTCTTTCTATGCGAGAATCTGTTTCGGTGATACCCTCCTACCAAAATGTACTTGTATACAAAATTTGGTGGCTGGAGGACACTTCTTTCTATGCGAAAAAATGATTGGGTGATAAGCCCCATCCCCACTACGTTGCACTTGTGTACAAAATTTGGTGGCTCTAGGATATTTCTCTGTGCAGATTCCCCCCCCCCCCGGTCATCAAGCTAAGGCCCCCCCACTAACATGCACTTGTATACAAAATTTGGTAGCTGTGGGACACTTGTTTCTGTGCGAAATTCTTTTTGGGTTAATCTCCCTCCGACCGGCATCAAACTAAGACCCCCCTACTAAGATGCACTTCTGTACAAAATTTGATGCCTTTAGGACACTATTTTCTATGCGAAAATCTTGTTTTGCGATAACCCCCACCCCCTTCCGATCGGCACCAAACTTAGAGTTTCCCTGAAAGCCCCCTACTAAGATGTACTTGTGTACAAAATTTGGTGGCTGTAGGACACTGTTTTCTATGCGAAAATAAGTTTCAGTAATCGCCCCGTGCGATTTTTGTTTCCCCTCCCCCGATCGGCATTAAATTAAGTCCCCTCTACTAAGATGCGCTTGTGTACAAAATTTGTTGGCTGTAGGACACTGTTTTCTATGCGGAAATAAGTTTCAGTGATCCCCCCCCGTGCGATTTTTGTATGGACCCCCCCACTCCACGTTCGGCATCAAACTAAGTCCCCCCTACTAAGATGCACTTGTGTTCAAAATTTGGTGACTTTGGGACACTCCCCCCCCATCGGCACCAAACTTTACAGGAACACTCTCCAAGTTATGTTAGAGTATTCCTGAAAATTTCATCAAAATCGGTTCAGCGGTTTCCGAATCTATAAGCTACATCCATAAATACATACACACAGAAAGAAATAGTCAGTCTAATAGTAAAAAAACGTGTATTTGCAGCTGATTTATTTATGTTTAAGTATTTAAATTGTCGAAAAGTACACTTTATTAACTATAGCTGACCCGACAGACATTGTCCTGTCCAAATTTCAATAAAAAGCACTTTAAGTTTTTCGAAAATTTTCAATTTTTTAATTTAAATAGATAATTGTACATTCAACGTTTCTAGCTTAAACAGTATGAGCTGTGCATTGATCATCAGTCAGTCAACTTTTCTTTTATATAGATTTAATAATTACATAGACCACCTTCGGTGTTATGAGAGTCTTGCTGAAATGCCCGTAGATAATTTAGAAGAGCTTGAAGAGGTGTAGACAACTTTGAAGCCTCAATGAGTATTGTGCGCTGTTAGCAACAAAGCAGATAGATATGCTGCGATTAAAAAGAAGTGCGGTGTCCCACTCAAGTGATTCTCGCCAAGAATTTGTACTCCAAGAACGCCATGTCGATTGCAACAAAAGCCGCCATCCAAATGAATCTAAATAAAAGCCGAGTGTTTTCTCTTTTTTTACTGAAGACGATAGTGGAACCAAAACTTCTTTTTTTTTAATATTTTAAATCCAATTGTACAGCGCAGTGGTTCATTTTTTTTACTTTCAAGTTTTCTGTTCTTGTGAACATGAAGAAATGTTTTTTCTCATTACTTATTTTTCTTCTTTCGTGCAAATACGGTCTGGAACATCAACATCATGCCAGTGAATCAGTAGCTAGTGTAAATGCGTTTCTTCCACATAATAGTTTTATTTTTCAAAGTTCAACTGTTACTTATCACCATTTTGTTTTTGGTTTAAGTTAACGTTGTCGGCGCTGATATAGATTACTCATGACCACCATTGAAATAACTTTTAGTATCGTTAATATTTAAGTATGTAAATAATAAATTGTGTTAACCGAGCAACATCGTGTTTTGTGCTCGTTTAATGCAATGCCAGACAGTATAATATGCTAGAAAATGATTTCCGCTACAGAGACGCAACACATCGCTTTACGTAGAGGGGCCAGCCATTTCGTTAACCAAATGTTAAGTTTAAAAAGTTGAAAATGTCTCGGAAATTAATAATCTTATAAAATTAATTTGGAAATGAACAAAATACGAAAAGATTATAACTCGTTCTGAAATTACGTACTGTCAATGAAAATATAGGATTCAGAAAACAAACTTAAATTGACCATTTCCAGACACCTCGAACATATTGCCAAATTGAAAATTAACAAAAAGTTCTCGAACTTATAATTTCGCAAGTAAAAGTTTGAACACAACTGAACATAAAAACAATTAAAATAACTGATTGATGCTTATTGATGTTATGAGGCTCTCAAAAAATAACTAACGCTTAACAAAAGAAAGAAAGAAACACTACGACCTTACAATTATTTTGAATGGCGATTTTTATTGCAATCGACATGCGTTCTTCCCGTTTGTTTGCGAGAATCACTTCAGTGGGACACAGCACCTCTTTTTAATCGTAGTTTATCTATCCGCTTTCATGTTGCTAATAGCGCACGATATTAATTGAGGTTTCATCTCTTCAAGCTATTTTAAATAATCTGCACGCATGTCATCATGAATTTCATAAATTGTCGAGTTTCCCAAGCGCCACATATCTATCGAATTGAGAAAAATTAGTCTGAACCGCCGACAGCTTGTCTCAGTTGCCATTTATCGATGGTGGGTGTTCGAATCTGTTCAGTGCGATCGGATGTTGTTGAAGTGATCCTAAATTAGTTTTGTTTAACACTAAACTATTAAATCCAGTAATGTTGGATTTCTAAAAAAAAATTGAAGTTTCAAATAAACTGATTCTGTACTTCCTTGTAAACTGCATTAGTGGTACCACCCAGCGGTTGTCCAGTTGCTACAGCTGGCGTCTTTCATGCAAGGCCAATTGTGATTTACGGCTCCTCTGGCCCATGTATCATGTTTGACCTGACTATATCGTAAAGCTAGCTGACCCGACAGACGTCCTGTCCAAATTTCAATCACCATTTTGTTTATTGTAATGCTTTCTGATACACGCCATTTTTAGTTGCGTAAATAAACAAAACTGATGTTTTTCCGCCCCGTGAATAGGCGAAATACAATTGACAATACATGAAGCTTTGGATTTTGAAGGTTAATTCCGCAAACACTCAATGACTGCCCTTGTAATTTGTTTATTGTCATTGCGAATGCAAGCCGCACTGGAAACTGCAAGCATTTAAATTCGAATATCACAACAGAATCACAATATTGAACTGAATTACTCCACTAAAACCGCATGGTTTATTTACAATTGAGAATGACAGTTGTCAAATGTCGAACTTTATTTAGCCTCGTTCCCAGTTTCATGTTTACAAATTCTTAAAATTTTAAAGGCAACTTTTAACAAATATCTTTCCGTCATAACCTGGCTCGAAGTATTACTAAAATTTTAATAAAAGAATTAGCCAAATCTGTCGCGCCGTTCTGAAGTTATCGAGTCACCAACGAACGGTATTTCATTTTTATTTATATAGATATGATTTATAATGAGAATTGATAGCAACGGTATAATAATATTTAACTTATTCAATCGTTTTCTTGACACACGTTATTTCTTACTTTGGTACATTACTTTTTTTCGCTCAAATTGTTTTTTTTTACGGCAATGGATGGGACAAAAGCAGTGAGCGAAACATTTTACTTACCGGTTTTGCCCACTCGTTGCCATAGAAATAAACATCTACGACTATAGTAACATAACCCAAGTTGTCACAGGTATTACTAATTTCAGTACGTTTTTTAACATTTCAAGAGCAGAATTGAACAAAACGCTATACAGAACTCGTGAAGAACTGATTTCGCTCAACTGGCATCCCCTCGCACACTTGATTTCGTCTCGTGTGCAAAACTATTACACCCGTGAGCGAAATTCTTTGCTTCTTCACATGTACTGTAATATACTATTAAATTATCTAGCTTACGGCTTTATATTAAATTTTAATGTACAGTAGAGCGTCGATTATTCGAACTAATTGGGACCGACTACCGTTCGTATAATCGAAAATTCGTATGACCGAAGAGTCATAGTTTATGAGGGAGGGGGAAGCACTAAAACGCTCAAAATGATAGAATATAAACATATATTGAACAACAAATAATATTTCAATCACATTATAATTTATGTACTTTATAAATCAAAATTTTAAATCGATCTTAAAACTTAATGTAATGGCAAAGTTAGTGACGATTCGGATGATTGACGTTCGGATAAATCAAATCGTCATTCGGATGATTGACGTTTCGGATAATTGACGTTCGGATAATCGACGCTCTACTGTATTTCATTTACATACACTAAGGGCCAGTTGCAGAAACGAAGTTAACAGCGGCGTCAGTTAACAGAGCGTTAACTAGAGCTATGATTGGCTGCCAGCACACTTCGTTTCTGCAACTAGCTCTAAGAGTTGCGAAATTTTTATGACTGCATAAATAATATATTACGTGCAAAGATGGAAAGTGTTTCATTACAGCCGAGACCTGAGATAGCCAGTCAATACGTGAAGCGTCACGGTTATCGATATGTGAAGTTTGATGAAACATTGCATTGAGGTGTGTATACTACAGTCGAAATTCTCTATAGTGAACTCCTCTATAATGATTTTTTCTCTATAATGATGTTTTTGTCAGGAACGTGCATTTTTGCACGTTTTGCATATAAAAATACCTCCGTGTTATGATGTTAAGCCTCTATATAGTGATTATTCTTTGAGAAATATTTACCAACATTCTCGGGGAACGAAATTTTCGGTAATAAAAAATACAATGGATGTATTGAACATCTGTTTTTTTCTCAAATTCCGACAACCTACCTGAAAAATTCTTAGAACAATTTATTGAAAATCCCTTATTTATGGAAATTTCTACCCTCACCAAATGCATTGGCTACATTTGCATTTATACTTTTGCACTTTAGTTTCGCTTCAATTTTTGTACCACACGCATTTTAGAACGTGAAATGGCGAAACGAAAATGTTTGAGTATCCAAGACAAATTAAAGGTGTTGGAAGACGTTGATAATGGTGTAAAGCAAAAAGACGTTGCCGCAAAATGGCAATTTGAAGTGACGGAGATTACAATAAAAAATTGTTTTGGCAAGGCAGGGTTTATTAATTTAAATTTGACTAATTGGGAGGAAGAAGATAACCTTCAATTGTCAGAATTGAAGAAATCTTGGGAACAGCTAAAAGCGTTGGACATTATTTGTGATGAAGTGGAATTTCAGGATTTTTTAAACATTGATAAAGATGTGTTAATTACTGAATATCCTGATGACATCGAGATTTTGGAAAGTGTCAGAAAAGACAACGAATTGTCTAATTTGGAAGAAGAGGATGAAGAAGATTCTATCGAAAATCCTTCCAAAGCCGAGATGGTCATGGCATTTGAGACTATTCGCCGAGGTTTGCAATGCCAAGAAAATGTTACAGAAAGAATATTCAACGCATTAAACAAGTGTGAAACGTTCTACGAAAATAAAATAATTTTTAAGAGTACTGTGCAATCAACTTTAGATGGATTTTTTCCTCAATAAGTACATGTTGTGTAATATAAATCTGTGTGTATTTCTTAATACGGAAATATCATTTCAAACAATAAATAAAATTTAATTTTAATTTTTTGTTTCATTTTGAATATCGATTGTTTTTTAAAGTGACTGCCAAAACTGTAAAATTATATGTGAATTCTCTATAGTGAAGTTTCTCTATAGTGATGTTTTTTCAGGGCTTTTCGAACATCACTATAGAGAAGTTCGACTGTATTTAACTTATTATATTACTTCTTACGTTTTAAGCCAATAAAAGTATAAGATTTTTTAATTTTCGATAAGAGCTGTTATTCTCGTTAATAGGGAGTATATTGATGGTGTGCAGCACAAATGCTGAAAGTGCAAAAATTAAACTTGAAAAAACGCAGTTTAAAAGTTCAAGTTTCTAGATCAAATCAATATATTCTGCAGCACTTTTTTAAATTTGTTAAAGTTTGCGGCAATGTAATTTACTTTTCAATTTGTGCACATTGAATTGTTATGTAAAAATGTAACTTTTTACGTATTTAACACAGTTTCATCAAAAATGTACTTAACACCATCGATATTCAAATATATACTTTAGTCCAGTCAATCTGCGATATATAAGGGGGGGTATACCGGGAGATTATCTTACAGGTATACATATCTCCTATGTTTACTTTTAAAAAAAACGCGTCAACGTATCGATAACTATAGGCAACCAACATTACACCACAAATCACAAGGTTATTATTTTTCATTGTGAAAGGTTATGTTCAAGTATCATGAATAGTATTATGAATAGAATCTAAAATCATTTGAATATCAAAATAATAACAATTTTAATAAAACTATTAAATGGGATAACTTCCCAAAATTTGAGAAGTTAGTAACAGAAAGTACATAACAGAAAAAAATAAACAAATAGCGTCATAGCAAGTGTTCAAAATGTCCACCTTCTACTTCTAAACAATATCCTAGCCGATCTTGGAACGCACGCACGGCATTTCTGAGAATGTCAGGATTCAGTTCGTTACATTCAGTTCGTATACGATCTTTTAATTCATCTAGATTTAAAATTTGGATATTGCGGTAAATTTTTGATTTTAGGTAACCCCAAAGGAAATAGTCATTGGGTGATAAATCTGGAGATCGTGGTGCCCATGGTATGGGGCCGTACCGTCCTATCCAGTGTCCGGGAAACCTTTCGTTTAAACAATTTCTTATAACATTTGTGGAATGCGGAGGGGCTCCATCCATTTGAAACCATGGTTCGTTAATGTTTAAATTTTCTATTGCCGGAATGATGTTGTTTACCAACAGATCTAAAAATTTGGCCGAATTAAGGTTTCCATCAATAAAAAAAGGCCCGATAAGTGTAGCATTAACTATCCCTAACCACACATTCACCTTCTGCTGGTACTGAGTGTGGGTCAAATTTTGAATATGGTGATTAGTGCGGGACCAATATCTAAGGAAAACGAAGGAACAAGGTTAACAGAATAAATTGGATAAATAAGAAATTATGATGCACACCGGAAATTTTGGGAATTGACCTCTCCATTTAATGTGAACGTTGCTTCATCGGTGAAAACTATCTTCGCTAAAATTTCATCATGTTCGTTTAACAAATTAAATAAAGTTTCACAAAAATTTGTTCTTTTTCTTTTATCCTCCTCAAATAACTCTTGATGATTGGAAAATTTATAAGATTTGTACTTAAATTCTTTTAGTGTTTTAAATATTGACGTTTTTGATACAACGAAATATTCAGCTACTTCTCGCAAGGATACCATCGGATATTGCTCAACGTAGCATAAAATATTTAATTTTAATTCTTCAGTCAACACATGATTGGTTTTAATCTTCTTTGTATGACCATTTACTATGCAGCCTTGTGAATTAAATTTTTTAACGATATTGTGCAGAGTTCTGATGCAAGGAATTGGTCTTTCAGGATATTTTATGGAAAATAAATCTCTCACGGTCCGCAAACTATTACCTTGCTGGTACCACATTAACAATTCAATTTTTTCGTCTTTGCTGTACATGATTATTACAGAAATTGCAATTTTATGTTAAAGTGACACTGAAAAATTAATTGACTTTTGTTGAAACTTTTCAACTTTTTCAAATGTTGAGAATTTTGGTGTATACTTGGTTGCCTACAGATCGCAATAAAGCAATGCGTTGACTCGTTTTTTTTAAAAGTATGCATAGGATATGTTTACTTTTAAGATAAGCTCCCGGTATATGTAAAAGGTCGGGTAGTTCTGATTGTTTGGTGTCTTGTATGTATAGGGGCACTATTAAGAAGGCCATGTTTCCGATTTCGGGGTTGGTTTATTTACATAAATGTTTTTTTTCTCACCTAGTTTTGAGCAACATAGCGGCAGAATCGAATACTTTTACAAAATATATATGCAATCGCATGAAAAACCTATTTCTCGAAATAAAAAGCATTCCGTGGCCCATTACTACTGGTTCCCCCTAAAATTGAGATTGAATTGAAAATTATTTATTTGAAATTTCAATTTATTAGCAACGTTAGATTAAGAAAAAAATTGAAAAAAAAACGATTATTGTTGAAACAATATCTCCTGTTATTTAAAGCAACCAGCAACAGAGGTCCTAGTTTTTACAACGCCATAAATTTTAACCGTACTGACCGTTGCGTTTAACTCGTAATAACCGTTTACGGTCATAAATCTTCTTTTTAATATTAGATTAAAATATAAGTGAATTTCAGGAAAATTATTGCTGTTACAGTTTTTTTTTAATTGTCTGTTACGTTTCTATCAATCATGGAAAGTGAATTTAGACGAAATCCGCAAATATTATTTTTGCAAAAAATTCACTTTATTTTTATTTTACGGAAAATTAACGCTGTCAATAAGCAATAAGACCGGAAACTGCTAGCATCATGCCAGTCATTTATGTGCAGCAAATTTTAAATACAATAGATTCTCGATTATCCGGAACTCAGTTATTCGGAACTCCATTTTATCCGAAACTGTTTGTTTTTATCTGGAATGCCGAAATACAATTCTTAGAAATAACCGGAAACTGAATGCCTCATGGCAAGTGGAGCATAATATTATTTGTTAGGCTTTGTAGTCTGTATTTGCAAATATAAATAGGTGTGAAGATGTTGATAAAACAATTTTGTACAATGGTTAAGAACTGATGAAGAAGAACAATTTACTGACTCAGATAATTTACGGTTGTGACATAAAAGAACGAGGAAGATGAAGAAGACTGTAATATTGACAGTGAAAATGTAGAAACATACCACGCCGACGGAACGCAGGCATTGAAAAAGTCAACCATGTGAACAACAATCGATGCCTTGCCTGTAAAAAGGAGAGAGTACACACCACAGAAACGTTTCACTCGATTGAAACAATCTTCCGTTACTTTCTATTTGCATTAAAAACACATAATGTTTATGAATAAAATTATAAATGTTAAATTCTCCGGATTATCAGGAATTTCGTTTACATGGAATATGTTTACCCCCCATCATTCCAGATAATCGAAAGTCTACTATAAATTAATTTCAATTAAGTACAATTTTTGGGGGTGATCACTAGTGATGTGGCGCCCTGTAGATAAATTCTTATTCAATATTATATATCAGAAGATTTATATTGCAAGAAGGGGTCGCTTTTAACACTTGAGATAGGTCAGAAAACCATTACATACAACTTCACCATTCACGAAGATAGCAAAAAAGGTGTTTTACCCAATTAAATAAATAATGAAATATTTTCTAATTCCATTTCATTTTGACAAACACAGTCAATGCTTCTTCATTTATAAAGAAATAATTTTTACGTAAGGATTAAGACAATTCTATCATTTAGAAGCTGCATTTTCAGTAAAACACAGAATGTTATGTAGACTCCAGTTCCACATGATTCATAGACACTGGAGCAAAAACATGCTTCGCGGACAGAAATATGGGGTAAGTCGAAGCTGTGTTGGAAAGGTTTGTGACTTTTATAACAATAAATAAATGCCCTCTACAGTAGTAGCAAATCGTATTTTTCACGATATAAAATCACGGCTTGAAACTTTGTGTAACATTGCACGATGCAGTGCGTGATGTAAGATATATTTATTTGCAAATTGACTATAGCAGTAAATCATGTGCATCAATTAAAACAAGAACAACACAAACAATTGACCTCTGCCATTTAACTTGACAGAACAAATTGTATTAGACTCGATTTCTTATCTGTCTGTTTTCATTTGATTCAAAGTTCAAATTTAGTACCTATTCTGCTTATTAAAATGTTAAATTTAAATTTGGTAGTCTACGTTTTCTCTAAAAATGCCATGTTTTTCCATTCTTTTCAACGTATTTGTCGATTTGTCGATAGGTACGCAATAAATCTTCTTCAGCCTAATGTCGAAACTTGCGTTAAAAAAGCAAATATTATTATCTTCGCCAACTTTAATTGACACCCCATTCTTCTTGATTCTTAACAGACTTCTTAATAGACTATGAATAACAATTGGAAAACTTTTTGAATTTGGTGTTCTTTTACATTGAGCTATTACAACGAAGTATCTTTGTGTAAAATATTCCTTGATAAAATAATCGATAATTGCTGCAAGAGAAGCAATATTTAGTTTTTCTGGGATGGCGAAAACAAACGTCAAAATTACTAGTGGTTTCAGTTTGAGCTTAAGAATAGGTAGCTAACCTTGCATTGATTAGCAGGGATCTGGAGCAATCCTTTACATATAACGTATAATATAGAAGAACTACTAACTGATGTTTGCTAATAAAATTCATAAACAAGTATCCGTAATTATAATTATCAGTTACCTACCAGCTACAAGTTATGTTAGGTAAAAGTTTTGTTTTGTGTGCTATATGTCATATACGTTATTCGTATGTAAGGAGTTGCTCCAGGTTCCTAATGCAGTAGTATAAAAAATAGAAATCAGTCTCTGAATATACTGATCTTGTTAATGGTGTAATAAATCATTAACAACATATATATAAGTTACCCATCTGGTAATTGGTCGTTTATCTATGATATGCATTGTAAACAAGTTAAATTAATGGTGTAAACTTCTAGAACGCACAGTCATTAATGATTCCGTAGTTTAGAACCTCTGTTTACATCGTTTCCATCGATTTTGCTGATGCGCGGGTTCTTTCATCTTTTGTAGATTTTCTACGGGTTCCATTTGCGAACGAGATAAACGAGAGTGGCTGAAATTACATCACAGTTCAAATTCATTTATATTGAAGCTTCAACCACTTCCTTTGTGGCATTTTTAAAAGCAAGACTTGTTCAACATATAAATTTAATTAAATATACAGGTTGTCCCATTAATGGCGAACTAACGGTACATGATTAGATAGACTAATCCAGCATAGACCAGGGAAAAATGTTAAAAAATTCTATCCAGCTTATTTCTTGCACTATAAACTTTTGAATGTCTCACTTTGAGAAGTTAATATCATCAAATTGAATGTATATTTTGTTGTTAAATTTATTTTAATCGTTCGTTATTAATCAGTTTACGTTTTGTGCGCAATGGTAACAACTTATGACGTTTCTTGACACCTTATTGACAGAAATTAAACTTCACTTTTTTAACGTTGCCATGCTTTTGAGATGCAAGTAAAAATTATTCATTTTCTAAATTGTAGCAATGGTGCCAAATTGCACTATCTTCGGACTTCAATAACTTACAAAAAAAGAAGTGAAATAATTTTGTTGCTTCTTTTTATGGATTCCTTATCACCTTCCAAATCGGAAGGTTATTAGTTTGTCCGCTATTTTTGAAACATCCTGTATATGGGCAAATAGTTTGAACCTACTAAATCGTTTTATGAAGAATTATTGAAAATTAATTTAATTATTAAATATAAGTATTTATGATTTTGTATTGACCAAAATCCCTTGCTGTATCTGTTAGTGCGTTTGGTTTTCCCAAATAGGACACTTTGTTTCGTTTGTTTTATTTATTCATAATAACTACACAATAACAGAACCGACTGAATACTATAATTATTTTACGATCTTGTGTTATGAGTTTAACTAGTAAAATTGAACTGATAATGTTTCTATTGAAGCTGTGTGGTTCTTGAAAAGGAGGATATTTCAGGTAGTTTCCCACTGACCTAGATGTGCGGGTCCAGATTTGTTTTGAATCATAGTATACTACAAAATATGATTTTACTATAAAAGACCCGCTCGCAATTTTTCATTAAGACTGGCCATTACACAAAAGAGAATGATAGATGTCACCACGGTTCAAATGCATACCCCTCGTATAATGTAAATTACACTCATTTTATCAAACATATCGTTTATAAAGAAATATTATTAGTAAATTAATGCGTCAAACTTGGTCAGAATGGTATTCATATTATAATTCATTGGCCGTGTAGTAGTTTATTTGATGTTTTAACACAACCAAAAACCAGTTATATGTTATCTTCAAATTCAATGATAGAGGTGTTAGGTCATAGAAAATTTTGCCGCCAACGGAGTTCCTAATATTTTCGATTCGAAGTACATTTTTCGATTCAAGTTTGCAGTTCCTTGACAACATGACCGACGCATTAGCTGAGAAAGTTTGGATACCATCCGTCAGAGGGTACGATTATAAATTTACTAGCAGTTCGACGTCTTTCCCGGGTATTTAACCCTAGAGTGGGCGCGTGAATTTACATAAGTAATCCAGTGTTCTTATTTTCATCAGTAATATCACAAGAGAGTGAGAATAAATTGAAAATAATTCGACAGATTTTCGAGAACATGTTGCCAGAGAATAGATACGAGAGCCCGTAGGGCTCAAGAATGGCAACAAGTTAGAGAAAAAACTGGAAAATTATTTTCTAATTAATTCGCACTCTCAAGTGGTATTCAAAAGGTTATTTTATAATGTTTAAATAAAAAATACAGCTTTTTAATATTATTTCTTTTAATTGAACAGTTTCTCATTATAAACTTAGAAAATGCGTTGTTAGTTTTTAAAATTAAAAAATGTGGGAATTGTGAATTTTTTTAAAAAACACTGAAATTTCCGGATTTTCCGGGTTCTCTCCGGTTCTAATTATTCGATCGGGACATTCAACCTCTCATTCTCTTCGTAATTTAATTCTCTACAATTCGTCTATTGACAACATTAAGATTGCTTCATTAGTTTCCATTTTAAAAGCAAAAAACTAAAAAAAAGCGATTTTTTCTTTTAAATTATTCATAACAAATTAAAAATTATGGTCCTCGAATTTAAAATTATGCCAAATTGATCTACTAACTGTCCTTTATGTAATCGCACAGTTGGTTTCCGGGTAGTATTTATGGCATGAAAAAATGCTTTATTGCTTGGCCTACTAGTAATACCACTAGAGGTTAAATTATTTCCGGAAATTTTTTCCATTGGACCAACCTAACTTAGCAGCTTTCGACCGTTTATTACGTTTACATTTATTACGATTCTTAAATGTTTTTTTACTTCGCATTGCAATATCAATCTGAAATTACACGAAACTGATAAAATGCGTACCAACCACCAGAAGGAAATTGCAACTCGTGAATGCAAATACCCGTGGTGTGCTACAAACTGAATCTTATTTCGTTGAACGATATTTGAAACATCTGGAATACAACTGTCGCAGGTAGGTAGGTTCGAATGCATTTGTTTATGATCGGTAATAAAGTACTTAAATCATGAAGCTTTTGGGAGAACTGTATTTTGCATAATCGGTTGATACAAAAAAAATTTAGTCAAAGCAATGGTAAATCAGGAAGACTTTCTTCTCGCGGCTGCAGCATATGTCATTTTAAGTGGTGCACAAAGAAAGGAAAAGAAAAGATTTTGGATTTGCCCATTGTTAAGATCTCGAAAGCGATACAGTGGTAGTGGGCAGTGACATTATCAACGATTTAAAAGCCGACGACATTGTTCCTATTGCAATTAACCCTTTGAGTGCCAAAGTGATTTTTAGAGAATTAACTAAAATTGCCAATTCCAAAAACAATAAACAATAAACAATAAACAAGAATCGATAAGTATGAAAGAGAGATCGATCGTATTAGTTAGTGCGGAAGCAAAAGCGCGATCGCGCTGCTTGCATTTTCGGCCAGTGTATTGACGAGCGCGATTGCGCTCCTTGGCACTCAAAGGGTTAATGATGAATTGCGATGTGACAGAAATTTTAAAAAATTTTCCAGAATGCCAAGCGCCGGTTTTGAATTTTTAATCAACGAAGTGGGACAAAATATGTAAAACGATTTCCAAACTAAACTGTCAAATATGTAGTTCCTACAGACGCAGTTAAATGCTTTTAAAATAAGAAATTTATAACCATCATAAAATTTGTCACAGCACAAAAGAATTAGAAAATTTGCGATATTCAAGGCTGGAGCCCTTCGCTCTAGGGACGATTTGCACGGCAATTCTGGTTGCTAGGGGCCACTGACCTGCTTAAATAATGACAATTTTAAAATTTTCTGTTCTGTTGATTTTTAATTATCTTAAATTTTAGCCTTTTATAATGTTGAGCTTGTGTTTGTTTTTTAACCCTTTAAGGACGTATGTCGTCCATACGCGTCACACTAGAAAAGAAGCAGTTTTCCCGAATGCCGCACATTCGCGACACAAATCTAACTACATCAGAATAAATTCCGTCCCATGGGATCTGTAACCGAAAATAAATTCCGTCCTTAAAGGGTTAAAATGTTTAATTTGTGTGTCTAAATTGGTGTCTTCTTATGGTATTACTAGCGATTATTCTTTTTTATGATTAGAGGAATACATTTTTTTCTAAAAAAATTCAACCATTCAGATTTAATTCTTTTATGTGTAATTCAGTTCAGTGGGGATTTGAACTTGTTCTACGAGTGACGTCACTGTGCAACAAGGACAGATATGTATATATGCGCATTGGCACACCATGTAATACTCCCATCACGCAAATACCCTCTCTCCCATCCCAGAAATTCTAAAAATAGATTTGATGTTTCTTTTGCTATTTTCGGGCCATCTATGAAGCAGAAAAATTATTACACTTTCTTAGCTTACAATTAGAAACATTTGGACTGTGGTATAAAATTGTCAAACCCCCACCATTTTTGGGCAGTCCTTAACTTCACCCTACAACTCTCGTAAATTCGTAAATTTACGACGGTGATGTTAATTTTCGAAAATTGTCATCTAAACCAATGGTGCACAAACCGTGAGTTGCAACCTCCAAGACTTCACAACAAATGTTGTAGGTTTTTGTATGAAAGAGTGCTATAGAAGTAATTTAACAAGGTCAAATCAGACAACCAAACTATGACCTAAGTTGGCCATCTACTTGTCAGGAAAGTGCATATCTAACCATTGTCAAATTCAAATAAAAGTGTCCAGAACATTCGTTTTAAGGAAATATTAATTTTTATCTAAGGTTTAATTTTCCATTATCCAGTTCTAAATTTTTAAATAAGATATTCATCCAAAAAATAATCACCGATTATTCTATTGTCAGCGCCGCGGTGACATCCGTCCCTCGACTTTAAGTAGCGTCGGTCGCCCTTAAGCGTACTGAGCTGGTGTCCTACTATGAAAGAGGGGCAACCCACTTCACTATTTTTGTGCAGTTTTTTTCAAATTTTAATTAATCAAATAACGTTGTTTAATATTTAATTAACATAATTTTAATTTTCTGTGAATTTGAATTATTTGATATTTTAATAAATTTAGTAGTGTAAAGTATAAAATTAGTGGCTATTGCGTACCATTTAAAAAAAAATGCAACTTTAAAACTATGATAATTATACCACATCAAATATTTAGGTACCTTGTCGGATTTTTTAAAGAAATTAAATTTTTTTAGACAACATATTTTTGTAAAACATATTATCTAATACAAAACAAGCGAAAATGTTCATTATTTAAAAATCAAGCGTATAAAGCGACATAGTCTAATGAGTCTTTTTGTTATGTACTATGCGAAATTTTTGCGAATATTTAATATGGGCTTAAAAAAAAACCACAAAAACAATTCAGAGAAGCCGAGAAAATAGCCTTAAGATCGATTTCATTTGTCTCATTTTTAAAACATGTTTATTTCATCAGAAGTTTGACTACAGTTTATGACTTTTCGTAGCAAGCAAAACGTCATATCAAGAAAAACTTTTAAATTGAATACCACACTTTTTCCACTTTGCAACGCTATTCGTGAACACCGTATATAAAGTGTAAACAAAAGTTTAAAGATTCTTATCATTATTTTTTGTCGTTTTTAATTTTTAATTTCTAAATACAAATTTTAAGTATCCAAGCGAGTCTAAAGCACTTTTTTATATTCCCATTGTAATTTTCGTCGTTTTCACAGCTCATTACAGTTTAAAACTTGGACAATTTTGTTGAAATTTATAAGCTCAAGGAATTTATTTTGTCGTTGATTCGAAAATAAATGGCCTGAACATTATTATTTAAAATTTTTGATATGAATCTGTTTTGAATATGTTTTATTATCTATGATGAATTTATCTGCAATTTAAAATGATTTCGACAAACTGAAATTTTTTATACTCGCAACCATTACTATTAATAAATATTAAAAGCATAATAACTAATAACTTTGTAAATTTAGATTATTTTAGATAATAGTTGCAATCACTTTTTTTGGCTAAAGTCATTCAATTTACATCAGCCTGTTGTGTTTGTATTTTACTTGATACATTTGTACCTAAGCAACATCTTTTAGTTTTTAAAGTTTAGTAAAGTCTGGTAATTCTTGGAGAATTTTTCAACCAGGAGTTTTCTTAGGATTAGTATTTTTGACGGTGTTTATTACCTTACATTTGGTAAACTTTATGTTTAGTAACTCTAGATGGCTTTTTGTAACACTCACCTTTGTTTGTAATGGTTCTGGAGCTTCACAGTTGGTGTTTTGGGTTATAATATCCTCCACGATAAAACGCTCCCCAAGTCTGTTGAAGTGGTCTTTAATGTAACAATTTTTTATTTGCTATTTGGGTCGACACTTGTAAATTTTATGGGTCCCGTTCAGTCCTCAACAACTGATGATCAGCTTATAAGCTGATCATCTGAATGTGATTTTCTTTGTAATAACGATCGATGCCAACAACACTGATCGCCGTTTAGGGGGTCCAAATTCATTTCGAACAAGCCATCGGTAAATCAGAGCCAATCACTCCCATTCGCATAACTCTTCGTGAGGACAAGGGAACTGTGCTGATACGGCATGACCTCTATGAAATCAACGTTTTACTGTAGGCCAACGCTTACGTTTTTTTTTTTATTATAGCTAGCCAATGGAATACAGAAAATACGGGATCGGCACAAGAGGTGATGCCTTCAAAATATACTCTCACAGTCTTATTGCAGTCCTAGAATTAATTTATCCCGTACTTCTCAAAATTGAGTTTGGAAATCCCTTTACAGTTAGTGTAACTCAGTTGAACGATAACAATTTGTAAGACATTTTATTTTCTAACAGGATGTAGCAACTTATCACATCGTGCGTGAAACAATGGAATTGCCCCAAAAAAATACCCTCACCATACCATCAGAATTGGACCGAGATTGTGCGATTTGAAACTTGCGACTTCTATTTTTTTGGAGATTTGTAAAATCCCGTGTGTGTACCAATCATTCCTAGACTGAAGCTTGAGATTCAATGTCATTGAGGAAATTAAGCTGAAATTATTACGAGATATCATCAACAATTTTAACCACAGTTAGGTTACATATTTTGTTCCACAAGTATTCCCAGATAATATCGGCACTTTTGATTAAATTGGGGATTATACAGTCAATTACAGTCATCCTATACTATCTATCTATTATAATAATTAAGATGGGTACAGTTAATTCATGTTTTGACTATAATGTATTGACGATTGCTTGAATATTGTTACAAACGAACACACTATTATACGAATAAAACACAGTTTATGTGGAACGATGTTTATTCGTCCGCCTTTTTCGTTTAAAGGTGACGGATTAATAATAAATTAAAAATGTTTTCCATCGCCTTGACTCCTTAAACAACCGTCGTGCGGCGATAGTCGTCTGTCGTGATCGAGTGGGTAATATTCGCCCCCTTTTTCGAGACGACGGTCGCCGACGGGTCTTTGACAAAGAAATTAAATGCTTGTGGTTCGGTGATCTTCTCTTCGATCGAGTAGGGTTCCAGCCAGGTTGGTCCAAAGCGCTGTCGGCCAGGGGCTTTTCTGGTGAGGACGAGGTCACCGATGTCAAAGGTTCTTGCGCGGGGCTGTACGGGGTGGCGACGGTCCAGGTAGGCTCGTTGGTTGTCACGCGCCTTCTGGCGAATGTCCTCGAGCTCCGGGGTGGGTGGACGTTCGACGTCCGAGTCCCAGGCACCTGGAAGGCGAGGATTGTAACCAAGGAGTGCTTTCCCTGGAATCTTCTCTGCGATTTCTTCGTCTGTTCTTGCGCCTGCTGTTCCTTCACTTTCGAACCGGCAAGGTCGTTCTGCAGCTTGTCGACGGCCTCCTTCAGGCGGGCGATCTGGACCTCCAAACTGGACCTGGTCGTCTGCTCAAGTTCCAGCTTCGATTCCAATTCTTTGGTTTTCAGTTCCATTCGCTTGGCCAGCAGATTCGAGGAAGCGTCTCCCAAGCTTTCGGCGCTTTCCAGCTTCGTGGTGAGCTCGACCAACTGGTCCTTCAATGAATTTCGTTCCCCTTCCAGTTCGAATACCAGCGATGCTTGTTCCTGCAAGATCAGTTGATCCGAGGACATCTGCTGAATGACAGCCTTATACTTCTTGACAACTTCCGCCAGTTCTTCTTCGTTTTCTTCCAGCTGCGCTTGCAAGTCTGAGCGCTCCCGGCTCAAGCCGTTTGCCTTGTCCTCGACCTCGCGTCGCGCTTTGTGAGCCTCTTCGAGCGAAGCTTGTGTTTCTGCGAGTTCGATGTCGATGCTCTGTTTCGCTTTGTTGGCGACGGCTCGAGAGCATTCCAGGTCTTCGATCTGGTTCCTCAACTGTCGTATAAGTATCTTGCTAGGATTGTCGACCTTCTGTCTTTCGAGCTGAACCTGTGCGTCCCGGAGCAACACTTTAGTCCTTTCCAGGTCTCGCTTGAGCCTCTGGACCAAAGCTTCGTCACCGGCCCGTTCATTTCGATTGGATTCTGCAAACACCGCCAACCGTCTCTCCAACTCGTGATTCTCCCGCAAGAGTAGCGTCCGTTCTTCATGCTCATTTTCCAATTGAACCTCGAGAGCTTTAACTTTTTCCTGGGAGTTGCGTCGAACTTCCTCCAGTTCTTCGTCTCGCTGCTGCGTTTCCCTCTTGGACTCTTTGCGCTGCGACTCCAGAGTCATTTCCAGCCTCAACTTGGCCTGCTCCAACAGTTGCACCTGCCCAACGAGCTCGTCCAATTTACATCTCAGCATTAGCAATTTTTCGTCCTTCAGTTCGGATTCCAATCTCGCGTCGGCCAGAGCGCTTTCCGTGACGTATTTTTCCGTCGTGACGGCTTCCTTCTCTCGCAGGAGTCGTTCCTTTGCCAGTTTCTCTTGACGCAGTTCGTCGTGCAGAAGTTGCGTTTCCGCGAGTTTAGCCCGAGCGACCGGGGAGCAGTATTGCTCGCGGAACCTCTTACTGAAGTCAAGAAATGTGTACCCCATGTTTGTGTACACCCGGTACCACTTCTTCGCCTCTTCTTGCAGCTGTTCGGCAGCGATCTCCTCCTGGTCGTCAGGATGTACTCCACACGCATTGAAGTAACGCTCCAGACGACTCATGAAGATTTCTGGATCCTCTTTTGCACGTCCGGCGAACTTGGGTAGCTTGGGGGCTACCGGTGGAGGAAGTGACCTCGGACCTGGTAACGCTGAAGGACTCGTTCGGGACGGTACGGGAAGTGGCGATCTTAGAGTCGACGTTCGACGCTGGAGCGTCTCTAATGCCTCCAGTTGAAGACGGAGATTCTGGATGGTCTTGTCATGATGTTGTATCAGCTGTTGTTGATCTGGGCGCCACTGAGAGGTTTGGGCCTCTCTCAGCAGGTCTTGTTGCCCATCGGCGACGTTAATGTTCGGGTACGCCCTCGTACCGCGCCTTGGGGCTGTCATCTCGCAGGATGAAAGGGGGTGGATTCGTGGACTCACCTCGAGTCCTAGCCCCACGTTGGGCGCCAAATGTTACAAACGAACACACTATTATACGAATAAAACACAGTTTATGTGGAACGATGTTTATTCGTCCGCCTTTTTCGTTTAAAGGTGACGGATTAATAATAAATTAAAAATGTTTTCCATCGCCTTGACTCCTTAAACAACCGTCGTGCGGCGATAGTCGTCTGTCGTGATCGAGTGGGTAATAATATCCATACTTAAACAGCAGTTTATGATTTATCTACTGAATCTACCATAAATGGAATATTCACAATACAACAAATAATTGAAAAGCACAGAGAAATTAATAGGGAAAGCCAATTTAAGCTTTATCGATTTTAAAAAAGCTTTCGATAATGCCAAATATTAGGTCTATTATGAAAAAATAAGCATAACCAAAGCACTTGATAAGGGATATATAAAGTCTATATCAACAGAAGTATAACAGTAGATATTAATGGAAAGACCAGTAGAGATATAACTACAAGTAAAGGAGACAGAGAAGGCTGCTGTATTTTGTTAAGGTCCGGGAACTGCTAAGTAATGCACAATTCTTCCGCTCAGGGGGCACCAATTTTGCCCCTTAAAATAAAAAATGTTTAGGCAACCAAAGAGGTACCCTAACTAATAAGGTTTGAAACTTAAGTATTGAACAGAGAAAGAACAAAAAAAAAGAGTTGCGCGTTTTTCATACACTCGTAACTTGATAAATATTATGTATATTATGGTCTGCGGCGATACCGACAGTAAACTCAGTCGGAAAGATTCTATAATTGATCCCGTAACAGGCTGCAAACACATTTTCAATTATGCAAAGAGTAATCTTTATCCCCATTTTTATACGTTCATAATTTGATAAATATTATTTATATTATTGTCTGCGGCGATAACGGCGGTAAAATCAGTCAATGCGATTGCTGCATTATTTACTGTTTGTTTTTTTGTAATTTTTTGTGAATAGATGCTTCAAACAATTTTTCCTACGATGCTATTCGAAACTAATATATATTGTACAATTTAGTAGGCTCGAAAATGTTTCATATCCTTACACGTGCGAACATGGATATCTTGCATTATCAAGTGTGTATTTTTATAAATTTTTAGAGTTTTATATCCTTACGTGTGCGAATATGGTTATATCCTAACAATTCGCACTATATCAAGTGTGCATTTTAATACAAATTATTCTATCCATGCCGTCAATCGAAAAGGTACAGATTTGACAGGACATCTGTGAGTAAAAGGACGAACTATTTGACTAAAATCTTATGGGAAAACAACTTTTCCCCGAAAATGTAAAATTTAGACATTTATCCAATTTGGTTTACGGAAACTATTTCTTAGGCGCTAACGGAACATTTTTATGTAATTTGTTGACGATGTTGTGTTCGGAAAGCAATAAAAAACGCGATCAAATAATACTGTATTTCGTACCACAACTTTTAGATTTTTTTCAAAGATATTCATCATGTTATCATAAAAAAACATGTCATATTAAACTACTATATGTTTAGTATAAGTACCCCAAAGGAATTTCTACAATATAATTTACTTCTTGAGCTGAACTGAGGTTACTGGCACACTAAATTTTCAAAAAAATATTGTTGCAAATTATTTTCTTCTTAAGTTATCAACTTTCTCGCAATAAAAAAAATATTTTCTTACAAGGCGATATATTTTCTATAAGTGCTGTAAAATGCATTGCAAAATATTTCGTAACTCTAAAGATTTCAGTCAAAAAACCCTCACTACTACATTTTTGCGAGAATTGCACTTTCGGAGGTTAACTTTTGAAAACTAGGCACTTCTTCACCAAAGCAAATATATCATTAGATGCGGTAACATTATGGTTACAACTGTTGCTTCGCAAATTATATATTGATAAGTACTTTCTAAGCGATACCGAGTTTCTTAAAACGCTGCATTTTTGAGGTTGGGTTCCCCAGCCTTAATTCTCTTCAATATTTGCGTAGATGCTATTCCAAAAGAATTGAAAATAAAATACAAAGAAGTAATAAGCTTAGATCAAAATATCAAATTAAATTCGGTTCTATACGCTGATGATCTAGTCCTTTTTGCAGAAATGGAAGACAACATACAAAGAGCGATATACATTTTACAACAAATTTGTAAGAAATATGATATGAACATATCAACGAACAAAACCAAAACGACGGCCTTCTCGGGAAAATATCTGACGAGAACAAAAATTGTAATAAAATATGATGAAATATTTAGAATAGGTGAAACATTTGAAATAATTGGGTTGTGATATAGCCTACAATTGTAATAAAGACACCGAAGAAAAAATTAATAAATTTACACACATATGTGGGACTATAAGTAAAACACTTAAAAGTAAAACAAGAAAAGGTACACAACTCAAGTTTTATAAGACGGTTTCTCTGCCGACTTTCTTGTATGGCAGCGATACATTAACAGCCACAAGAAAGAAGAAAGCAGAATACAGTAGAGCGTCGATTATCCGAACTAATTGGGACCGACTACCGTTCGTATAATCGAAAATTCGGATGACCGAACAATCACAGTTTATGAGGGAGGGGGAAGCAGTAAAACGCTGAAAATGATAGAATATAAACATATATTGAACAACAAATAATATTTCAATCACATTATAATTTATGTACTTTATAAATCAAATTTTTAAATCCATCTTAAAACTTGAAAGTTTAAGTCGCGTAACAATGTAATGGCAAAGTTAACGACGATTCGGATGATTGACGTTTGGATAAATCAAATCGTCATTCGGATGATTGACGTTTCGGATAATTGACGTTCGGATAATCGATGCTCTACTGTATAAGCACAAGAGATGAGACTCTTGAGACGAGTGAAAGGTTGCACCAGGATCGATAGAATACCTGCCATTGTTAAAAATTATAAATAAATAGAAAGGCGAAATATTGGCAGACCTAGAAAACGATGGGTATCGTAACACGGAACCATAGCTAAAACCTGATTGAAGATAGAGAGAAAAATATAAAACCTATAATGACGATTTAATTGAAATTTTATTTACATACCTAATATTAGAAAAATTTGTAAGAAAGTGTCAATACTGAGATATCCGCCAAGACTTTATAAAAACTTATGATAACGTTATTTTTTTCAATCGGTCTGCGAAATAATGGGAGTTGAAAATATCCAGGCTTGAAATTTTTAAATATAACTAAATTATTGTAGTACTACAATGTAAATTTTTTCTCGTTAAACAACACAGATTAAATCTCGATTTCTTATGGTTCAGAATCTGAACTGGCCCCTGAGAAAAGTGAGACGTGAATCTAGAACTTCCAATGAGATTTCCACACGGGTCAGAACGTCGTAATAAATTATACATTTACCGGACGATTTCATCTCATCTATTTTATATCCTGTTCGATTGGGATAAAACCAAACAGTTGACAAAGACTTGTAGTATTCAAATTTTACAATGTATAAAATAAATTGGAAAACGTAGTATATCGTACTTTATTAGAGAGCGATCATTTTATAATAAAAATGAAAAAAATTATTTTATTGTCAGTTTGACCACCATCTCAAATTTTCATGAAATTTGGTAAATTACTAAAACAATTAACTACGTTAAATATAGGCATCTCCTATAAACTAGATGGTTATAGAATTATCTCTAACTCAGTTTGGCTCACTGTTACATGTATCTTATCGTTCTCTTCTAGAGTATCAATATTTTGGTCATACTGCGTTAGAGAAATTGAATTTTGAAATTTCTCAATTTTTGCCTCCAAACAGGTCGCAATGTTAAATGTAGGGAATTTCCTTTTGAAAAAATAATTTTGAGTTTAATACAGTAGAATGATGCTAGAGAGTTGAAAGTTAAGGTACATCTTATAGCTGAAAACTTACTGATTACAAAAGCTGGACCCAAATTTCACACATTATGCTTGTTTCACTATGTAATTACGTTCTGAATATTTATTTGCAATAAAGATTATGCCGCAACCATCCATGGAAATATTTAAATAAAGGACTAAACCGAAAAACTCGCTATTCGACGCGTAATTATTTTTTTCTACTTTGTATTAGTACGACACGGCTTTGCGTATCGTACTAGACAAACAGCGTGCGGTAAAAAAATACCAAAAACAGTTATTTTTTAATTTTGGCAACTTGTCTCTGTGACAATCTAATATTACTGTCAACAATACATTAGCAGTGGCGGTTTTAAAGAGTTGTCATTGTGTCGTTGGTTTTATGAAATATTTTTAAAATTAAGTCATGAATTGTAAAAATAGCACACCAACTTATTAAGTATTTACTGTTGATTTCTATACCAAGAGCATGAGTCTTTTTACAGATTATCTTTAATATAATTATTTAAGTATAGTAGACAATTTAGAAACTTCAATTAAATGTCAATGCCGCATAATTTCGGATAAGATCAATGATGGCAATGCATATTTTTACAAAATATGAAAATGAACGGGTGATTTAAAAGTGAATAAAACTCACAGCTTCATCCAAGTGGTAGAAATCAAAATTGTCTATTTATTTTAAGGGTTGTAAGCCACAACAGAAGGTACAAAATCAGCGAAATCACAGTTAAGCAAGAAAAACAAATAATTGTTGAGAAAAACTACTTTAAAAAAAAAGATAGGTATTATTCATTATACATTCATACATTCATTATACAGAGCGTGTCTAAAATTTTTCTCTCCCTTCTAGCTTTTGAATTACATAATTGAGTTTGAGAATCCGGGTCAACTTGAGGTTGTGATGTCACGTTTTTAAAAAGACCCCCTAACCCCCTGTCACGGACTGTCACAATTCCAATTACCCCCTCCCCCGTCTAAACCTGTGACATCATTTATGGAAGACGCCTTATTTGAAAATATTGTGTTGATAATGCCTGTAGCGCCATCTTTAAATTTTTAAAAATCAATTTATCACCAAAGAACAGTCATTTAATTGAATTGTAAACAAAAATGTTTTCCGCACGTGAGCCTTAATTTGTACCTTCTACTTCACTAGAATCTGAAGTTGGTTCTTCAAATACATGTGACTCTATACTAGGCATAATTTTCAAACGGTAACAACGTTGCTAACCGGTAAATTTCTTACTGGTTAGCTACCAAAATTAACAGGTTAGTAACTCTAAGGTCACTTTTCACTGTTAATAAAAGATTTCAATAAATGACGGTAACAAATGAGTAACTAGTAAACTAATTAACCAGTGACAATCGAACACAGGTCTATTAGAAAAATGTAATCAAAAACGCATTTTTTCCACTCATTTCAGTTTGCACACAACTCGTGAACGTTTTTGTATGTTCCCAAATAAACAAGGTTAGTGAAGTATTCAAACCATTCTAGTGCCTGAGAATGTAAACAAGTCAATGATTATATTAATGAATTCATCATTTGCTTGGACGTTTCTCATCGTGACTTTCGCTTTGGTAGGAAATGTAATTTTTAACTAACCTTGATTACATTATTTATTATTATTATTATTATTATTATTATATCAAGTCAAAACGTATCACAACCCCTTCAAATTAAGGCTGCACGTTCAGTCAACAAAGACTAACAACCAATTTTTTTTCACTTTTTTTGATAAAAAAAGCCTTTCCTTAAATGCTAATTTATTTATACTTGAACTGGAATGATATATTTGGGCTCATTTTAACAATCAATATTTTGTCGTTCCGATGCTTATCTTTAAATATTAGATGTGTTAATAATTTGTAAATTAAATGATTGTTTTCGGTTATTTTTGTTACAATGATTCAATTGCTTATTGGAAGTGACCTGCTAAAAAAAAACATACATATTCAAATTTATTGGACAAGGCCTCCCAATAACCATATGCCGGAAACAGGGCCATAAACGAGCATCTTGGCGGCTATCACACAGACGCTGACGGCCGCCAACCGGGAAAACATGCGTTTACTAATAATTTTTTTTTAATTTTATAGTAGGTATCTACTATATGAAAAATTTCTGCTGATTGCATAATTAAAAGACTATGATACATGATATCTCAGTAAATGTCACTGTTCGCCTGTCATAGTTATTGTAATCTTGAAATTCTGTTAAAAGGCTACCAACCGGTGCGATCACCTTACCGTATTATTTTCTATCCGATAATTTCATGATAAAATAACTTTATTTTACTGCGAAAATGTTAAAAAGGTAACATATTTAATGAAAATACTTTCTGGGATAGTTTTCAAATCAAATCAAATCCGGTACTGTCCACGTAAATTACGTTATTTTCAGTTCTTAATTTTTAATCGTTAACAATTTTTCAATTTATTCTGATAACACCGGCTGCATAGCATTAATCAGCGTCGCTACATCTTTAATTTGAGGTCTTAAAATAAAAAATCGTTGAAGTGGTTGATTTAATAAGCTAATCCATTATTACAACTATTATTATTATACAACTGAATCAGAAAACTACAATGTGAGTAAAAATTCGAGTGCCAATATCATTTTGCTAACTCGTTATTTATCGAATCTCATTCAACTAGAGATGCTGGAATTGATAAGTAAAATGAGATTAAGACAGTATAACCATTTCAAGTATGACACATTTTTCATTTAAAAAAATAAATGATGTGACAATTAAAACCACATCAATAGGCTTCGTAATGATCAATTAACATTTCAGGTGCAAGACGTTATCTTCAAACTTGCAAAAATGTCGATTCAAAAGAAGTTGTAACGCCTTATAATTATTTTCTCGCAACTTTCGATAAACCAAATTTAAAGAATTTAATGCTCGGGACTTTTATTTATAGATCGATTTCAATTTGATCAAGTTTCATTGCAATAATTTTATTCTTTTAAAAGTTGCCATTCCGACACGTACACCATTAGCAAAAAAAATGCACAATCAAATTACTATCTCAACTTTTTACACTTTCAGGTTATCAGTAACAAAATATGTGATCAACTAACAGGTTTAGCATTTAAAAAAAAAAGAAAAAGTCCACAGATTAATGACAGTCTTCTCCATTATTCTGTTGTGTCACGTTGCAAGTCAACGTGTCGCATAATTTCAGAGAAAGTGACAATATGGACTTAAAAAAAGAAGACTATGATTCCATCGATGTATCTTCTTGCCCACCGACGATGCATCCCCCTTTGGAGGTGATTCAAAAGACGGCTCCATCAGGGCATCCATATCCGATTTACCTACAGCCATGGGTAAAAGCGCTACCCTTCAAAGAACGGATCCGACAAGTTTCTTTGTTCCACGAACAATGTAGGCGCCGGCTCTGGGAGATGGAAAGCGCTTCGTTTAGAAATGCACCTTGGAAGTCAATAACCATCGAATCCGAAAGTAATGATCCCGAACCGCCAAAAAGCATTTTTGAGCCCGAAACATCGGAACCAAAAAACCCGGCCACTTATCGAAGTCAATTTGGACGGGAAATTAAGTGCAAAAACTACGCGGACCTTTGGGCACCCACCTACAATAAAAATAATGAGTTGCGCACGCCAACAGAACCAAAATCAGAAACGAAAACTGATGTGAACAATTTTGGAGTACCGTTGGAGGCTTCCGGTGGAAAAACCATGGGTAAGAGTGAAAAGTTTAAAGTTGGCGTTGAAAAAGAGCAACGGGATTGGTTCTCATGAGCAGGAGTCCATTTGTGACCAATCCCGTTATTAAGTTTTGACGCTAAATTTGAAACTAACAATTAATTAATTGGCGCAGGTCAGGAGGATTTCAGTGAAATTGTACAAGAGCCGAAAGAGACTTCGAGCAGAAGACCGATTAGAAAGCAACCAAAACGTAATGGAGCAGTTCTAAAACAAGCCCGATGCCCCTTGTGTGCAGGTTGTTTTAATCAAGCCGAAATAGAGGCAAGTTTTAATTAATAATTGACGAATTAATGCGATCTAAAAATTATAGATCCACGCTTCGAGTTGTCAAGGGCCATCGAAAAAGAAATCACAAACGCAAAACTCAGGGAAAGGAACGACTACCCGAACTCTCTACAGCCCCTTGGCGATGACCTGCTCGCGTTGCGACAAGCACTTCCTGTTGGAGAGCGAAAGGATGCTTCACATGAAAGAATGTCCACCAATGGATTAATGTTGTTGCACTTTAAAATTGGCAAAATAAAGTTTTTGAAAATCCCGTCTTGTAGTTCAACGCGCACACCATTTGACAATAAGTTGACAAAGTAATTAGTGGACGCAGATTAACTTTAAAGTTTAATTTCAAATTTGTTTCTTAACCCAGTTATTCCTAAAACAAATGCGTGTAACCAATGTAAGTTTTTTTTATTGAATGTTTACTAGAATGTGTCGACAAAAATATCTAAACAAAAAAAACAAACAAAAATTGTGAGGAAAGTACAAAAAAATGCCGTACTACAGGTAGTACATCAGGAACATAAGAGAATATATTAACAAAATTATTTTCTTGTATGCTAATCTACGAAACATTGAACATGGATTGCAATGTTACATTTTACGCATCTAGTTGTTGCTCGTTGATGGCAGTTACCACATCTGGTCTGCTTGTCTTGTCGAGACACGTAATGATCAAGACGATCATATCTAATGTCGACATTCTGTGTTGCAGAAGGACGACCTCTTTGATATGAAAAGGGTTTTTTGTTCTGCGAAAGTATCGCGGTAGCAATTCTTCTCCGAAAATTAAGTTGATCCATGTCACCACCATGATTACGATACAACTGCCACCCGTTTTGTATCGCTAGATCAATGCAATGAGTAATTAATGGGAAATACCACTTTTTACCACGGATTGCTAAATATAATTCTATATTTTGATCAGAGCGGTCCACTCCACCCATATTAGCATTGTATAAATGAACAATGTGTGGTTGTTCAACCTGTAATAAACAATATTATTTATTTACAGAAAGTTGATTTCATCCTTTGGATCACAAACCTGCACATGGCACTTTTCCTTTCGTGAATACCGTTTCACAATATGAATAGGTTCGACTCCATCATAGTTTGAACACAATGATACCAAACTGTTATCGTTCCACTTGACAGCTACAATATTTTGGTCAAATATTTTTTTGAAATCATATGATCCACGTTTTTCCTTTTTGAACTGCTTACTATCAACCAATGGGTTCCCAGGTAAACAATTTTCCCTTACTGTTCCCGTTACATAAAAACCTTTATCAGTTAGCAGTTCAACCAAGGAAATTGACGTAAAAAAATTATCAAAAAATAAATGAAATTTTTCTGTAGGCCACTTTTTGCGCAGCGTTTCTGCATATTCCATAACTACACCAGCCCCAACACCATAAGCAGCAGGAAATAATCATGCCGAATACCCCGCGTGCATGAAAACAGCCTGATTAAATTTTTCCGTTTTTGTCGCAACGTTTTGCCATAAAGAAATATTTCTCGTAAATTTTCCACCCAAAATCCCTCGCGCTGCGCACTCGAGATTTTGTTACGTGGCAAATTTGCTCGACATATTTCTAGGCAAAACATTTTGACAGAAACGTCAAAATTTAATCGGCTATTTTGATGCACTTGTGATATTACTGTTGATTAAATAAATTCAGATGGATGCAGATAAAATTTTATTGGCAAACCAGGTCTTAAACGACTTCGGCGAAGCCGAAGAAGTTGCAGCTGAACCTGGACGAGAATTTCATGTTTGCGATAAAATCGATCCATTTCATCGATTACCTGATCATAAATTTCAAAAATATTTTAGTTTAGAGTGATGAAAATCTCCGAATATTGAATGCTAATGCTAAATTTCCGGGAATCAGCCATGATGCACATATTTGGACACAATCAGACATTTCAACATCCATGGAAGAAGTGTCTAGACACAATCCACAAGATAGTTTTTTTTCCTTGGAGATTCAGGTACTGATGATAAAAGTTAAAATCTTCATTGAATTTATTTTTTAATAATTATGTTAAACAGGTTATCCGTTGCGACCATACCTGATTACGTAATGCTGAGCCTAATATGCCTGAAGAAAGATTCAATGAGAGACATGGCCAGATTAGAAGCATTATTGAAAGATGTAATGGAGTTCTAAAAAATAGATTTCGATACCTTCTAAAACATAGGGTTTTACATTACGCCCCTGTTCGGGCATCTAAAATAATTAACGCTTGTGTTGTGTTGCACAATATGTGCATTGAATATAATGTTCCAGAGCCAGAAATGGATGAAGAAATGCAGGCAGCAAGAGAATGAACTTGTTGAGGGTAATAATAATGGCAATAATCTTGTTGCGCAGTTAAGCCAGAGAATTATAAACAATTATTTCTAACATTAAAAATTATAAATAAATTCATTATCTCACTTATTTTGCATATTGAGAAAACATCCTGAAACACGTAATTTTTAGTACTTGTTTTTCTGTTGTCATTTCTTTAACACTCATGTTGTATGTTGTATATATCACACTAATAGTGTTTGTCACATATACATATAACATATTATCCTATGCACAGTAATTGATATAGTGAATTTATTCCATTTGGCTGGCGCACACTGCACTGTATGTAACAGTAACATGTAATAGAATAAATGTGATATTAAACAATTACACAATCTAAATAAAATTTTATTTACGAAAAACAAACTTTGAATTTTAAATATTTACTTTACAACAAATATTTTTCTTTTGAAAGTAAACTTCCCAAGTTTGTTAATTCGTGCAGTATACTTTTCTGTACTTCACCTTGTTGCTCCAATAATTTCAGTTTTTTTCTTCACAAGTCTGTCTTCTCTCCAATAATTCAATTTTTTTTTTTTTTCATAATTCTTTCTTCTCTCGCTTTGTAGTTTCATTATATGCAGTTTTGTTTGTAATATTCTTCTTCACACTTATTTCTGTTTTGCGTAGATAGCAATAATTTATCTGAAGTTTTGAGGGATCTATTTAGCCGTTGTATTTTACATGGAGTTCTTATAATTTTCTTCGTTTCAGCCCGACTTTTCGAGGACGTTGACGGTCGCGTTTGTGAACCCTAGTAAAATGAATTATTATTGTTTCGGTGAAAACAAATTTACGTCCAACTTACAGAACTAATTTCTGTGGCAGAAGAGATTTTTTCTTCTGCGGTAAAAGGGACTTTTTCTTCTACGGCAGCCGAAGTAGCAAATGGCATATTGCCGGAATCTATTAGCATATCCTGAAAGAGTAATGTATTGATATAGGCATACCTACTTAGTGATTAGAAAGGTAGGTACGTACCTCTAGTTCAACATCCATCAAAATTTTAATGTAGAATTTATTAAATCTACAATTTCCGTTTCCATGACGTTTAATTTTTCTTCTGTCCCTTCACCTCCCCCTGTGCATCGCATATGTTGTGCAATTCTGACCGATTTAGCCTTCGCGTTGTTTTTTTAAGTCTTGCCACGTCTAACAACAATTTTCATAAGTAATATCACAAGCGAGTGAAAATAAATTGAAAATAATTCGGTAGATTTTCGAAAACTTGTTCCCAAAAGGCAACTAGTTTAAGAATTATTTTCTAATTAATTCGCACTCTCGAGTGGTATTCTGAAGATTATTTTTTAATGTTTAAATAAAAAATACAGCATAAAAAATACAGTTTAACTCATTATCAACTAAAATAAAACTGGTGACAGATGTCAAAACTAGAAAATGTGTTGTCAAGTTACAAAAACAAAATACTAGAAATTATTCTCGCGAGAACAGTAGATTATTCTCACTATAATAATGTTGTGATTGGACATAATTAAGCACGTGTGCCCAAATACTGCTAAACGATTGGTGAATGAAATCATTAAAAAATAATCAACAGTAATATCACAAGTGCATCAAAATAGCCGATTAAATTTTGACGTTTCTGTCAAAATGTATTGCCTAGAAATATGTCGAGCAAATTTGCCACGTAACAAAATCTCGAGTGCGCAGCACGAGGGATTTTGGGTGGAAAATTTACGAGAAATATTTCTTTATACCAAAACGTTGCGACAAAAACGTAAAAATTTAATCAGGCTATTTTCATGCACGCGGGGTATTCGGCATGATTATTTCCTGATTATTAATTTGAATAAATAGATTTTTCAACGAATTATTTATTTACTTGTCGAGGAATCTTTGATAATGATTGCAAAAAAAAATTCAGAAGCTATTAAACGTCAAAATTTAATCGGGTAAATTTTGACACCTTTGAGACGTCAAAATTTAATCGGCTAATTTTGACACGTTCGCAACATCAAAATTTAATCGCTATAAAACTGAGGAAAACCATGGCGACTGGGACTTTTTATGTGCACGAAGGAAATAATCAACAGTAATATCACAAGTGCATCAAAATAACCGATTAAATTTTGACGTTTCTGTCAAAATGTTTTGTCTAGAAATATGTCGAGCAAATTTGCCACGTAATAAAATCTCGAGTGCGCAGCACGAGGGATTTTGGGTGGAAAATTTATGAGAAATATTTCTTTATGGCAAAACGTTGCGACAAAAACGTAAAAATTTAATCAGGCTATTTTCATGCACGCGGGGTATTCGGCATGATTATTTCCTGATTATTAATCTGAAGAAATAGATTTTACAACGAATTATTTATTTGCTTGTCGAAAAATCTTCGATAATGATTGCAAAAAAAAATTCAGAAGCTATTAAACGTCAAAATTTAATCGGGTAAATTTTGACACATTTGAAACATCAAAATTTAATCGGGTAAATTTTGACACGTTTGAAACGTCACAATTTAATCGCTATAAAACTGAGGAAAACCATGGTGACTGGGACTTTTTATGTGCATGAAGGAGATAATCAATAATAAATTATTTTAAAATGGCACTTTACTTACTATTAATTAAAAACTGTTAGTTAAAAACTTATAAAAACTTACAAAACTGATCGAACCACTAGAACACACTAACTTTCACAGAATAACAGCCGTAGATGATCCCCAACTCAAACAAACAAACAATTTTTCTATTGGTCGAAACATGGAAATTCGTTTTTCTCCTGAAACATATCAAGCGAAATCGATTCTCACAATTTGTAAGAGAACGGAGTATGATCACATATTTAAGAATACGGATTCGTTCATTTCAAGGGAACCCCCACCACTTTTCTGCAACTTTTCTCTTACTTTGTTCATTCTCTCGAGTCGAGAATAATCACCCCTGTGTGAAAATATTTAATTATATCTTAAAAATAAATTACCTCGTCAAATGGAGATCAAAATAACGGGCCACTTCGAGTTAAAAGAATTTGTTATTGTGTATTGTAATTACAAATCTCTATTCAAAGTAGTATCTTGCATTTTACATGAAAATTGTCACGAAAACTACGTTTTAATAGTAATTTGAGCCCTTTGAATGAACGTTATATTGTTTAGTTGTGGATAAAATTAGTGAAAATTTTCGTTTGCATTGTTAAGGCAATTCCAAATTTTTACAAATTCGGTGATACCAATCTACCTTTGTGTGCAGAAATAAAATCAACCGACAAAAGTTTTTATTTACTTCCCTCTGCAAGACTGTAACAGACCTATTTTTTAATATGAGCAAAAATTTATTCTTTCCAGGAATTCCTGTAATTCACATTTTCATTTGTAAAGACCCGACTGGTGCCGACTATGCCTTCAATTTGACATTCACACTAACAATTGAATACAGGCTCACATTTACAACACTTTGATACATTGACAAATGACAAACTTTACCTTTTTTTTTTTTTTGTTAAGAGGAGGTAACCTGTGTGACTACTAACTTCCTCCCCCATAGATTAACAAGCAGAAACAGATAAGACACATAATTATGTAATAGATTGACAAGACTAGGCAATAGAAGATTATAATATAATCACCCAGCAAACCATTTTAGATTTACACATAACATTTACGTATCTTCTAGAGAACATTGTTATAATGCTTCACTAACATCACTGCTACATTAGTGATACCAAAATGGTTACAGCAAATATACATTTCAATAGTTATGTAAGATTTATATCAGTTTGTTCTTTTTATATCACTAGTACATAAAATATTGCTGACGAAGTGATATAATTACGATATGACTTATTTATGTAAAATATGTGTTACAAGTTATACGTCCTTGTTATATTACTATTGATACTTCATGGATATGTACCGGTTACATTCTATTTGTACGTAAATGCTAGGTTACATTGTAACATTACAAGAACATAATTTTTAATGTTGGAAGTAATTATTTTGTTACATTATATTGTAATTACGTTACAATTGTTATAAAAAAATATTTTTTTTTATATTTGTAGAGAATATAATATTAATATCGACCATTTCAAGGCCTTCAAAGGATTCAGAAATGTAATTAATTTCAAATTAATTTACAACAGTTTTTTATAGAAACCGCTTCTGCATACGACCAGAATTAAGTCGTACAATTACCTATTACAATAGAAATGTACTCTTATTTCATTGGTGTGTATCGTTCAGACGATGAATGTTTATTTTTAGTATCAAAAATATTTTAGCTTTCTTCAAGAATCGTGTAACTTAAATGTAAGAAATGCAAAATCGAGGTTATTATATTTTTACGCCAAAAAAATTTAAAATTTAAAATTGGAAACACGGATATAACTTGGAGTTAATTAATTCTATTTGCACTTCTATTTACATTTAAATAATTTTAAGTATAAATTGCCCTTACACCCTATGTAAATCAAAAGGGATATTAAATATAAATAAAATAGAATTATTGTTATCCTTTCTTTCTGGTTATTGACGAATTGTTTCATTGTGTCACACTATCCATTAAATAAGGACAATAAACAATTTCCAAACAAATTGTAAGATTTTGGAATTCAAAGAGAAGGTCGGTCGGTTCTATTGAAACCAGATGTTCGAAAGATCGTCAAGGGGTCCAAACGAGTTTTTGAACAAAAGTCACCGTAAAATTTCAATTCTATACAACAGTTAAAACTACGCTCTTCCTGTTTTCTGTAAACATTCTAAAGTAGGTCAAAAAATTGGTTTTACTAGAATTTTTTACATCTGTGCGCAATTTTTACAGTTGAAAGTAATAATTATGTTACTATTTCACTTTTCATAACAGAGTTGTTAAACTAAACTGAACTATAGTGAACCAAAAAAAAAAACTTTAAAATATTGATGGAAACTTAATTTTTTAAAATAGTTAGAGGACCACCACGTATTTAAAGCAATATTATTAAAATAATATTAGGAATTCCCCATCTTTTTTATATGAGGTGTGTACAAAAATGCCCGTCAGCAAATAAAAATTATAATTTCTTTCGAAATGCTACTTGAAATATTAAATTTGAAGTGAACCGTATGTTGTATCGGCATTAGACTCAATTTAACAATATTGTACCCAGCCACCCTACATTATCTGACCTTTTTGTAAAAATATTCTACCTGACTGCTGCCTGGCCTGCATCAGTGTATGTACAGCATTTGTTTAGTTAAAACGCTTGAATGGTTTCCTTTAGGTAAGTTTAGTAAAATATGCCTAAAATTATTTTAAAATTAATATAAAATTGTTTTGACTACAGATTAATCCAAGAATACGAGAAAGGAACTCTACTATCGCTAGAATTTGCAAACTGGTTGTTACAGACCAGTTCACAGTGCAACGTTTTAAGATTGGAAGTGCAACAACGCCAACAAATTTCATGCGGATACATAGTTTTGGCAAATTACGTACAAATAAGACCACAGTTGTGAGTGTGATGTGAGGTTGCATTTTTATTCAGGTAATTGATTTGTCACAAAAGAATTAAATCAGTATTGTTTGTAATTATTGTAGATAAATATGAACTTTGAAATTGCGATAATTCCATTGTAAGCCTCACAATTACAGAGAAAATTAAAAATATTAAATTGTATACATTTCTTACATCAGAGTTAGTAATGATACATGCTGCACTATCTATACTGATTTAAAATTATTAAAATAAAAATTCAAAATATGAAACTTCCAACAATGATTTTATTTAGTTTTCGTAATGGTTTGCGATCGTAGCCCTGTTATATTAATAGACATTTATATGCAATTTGAAAGAAATATGTGCATTCATAATGAATTCGAGAAAATTAAGATCCGGCCTGTATAACAAAATTATAGTAATTTTAAGTATTGTATATTTCTAATTTTCAAAATTGATTCCAGAAATAACACTGCCAACGTTTAATGAAAGACTGCCAAATTACTCCTTATTTCAGCGATATCAGGTATCTAAATATTCAAAATATTTTATTTAAGTCTACAAAATTTTACAATTTGTTTAAACTAGCGTAACATATATTTGTCACTAATCATTGTAAAATTATGTAAAAAAATATTATGAAATTCTAAATAAATAAATTGTGTTATAAAATTTGTATTATTTTCCTACAGTTGACTACATAACATAATTGTAACAAAAATATGTTAAATATATATTGCAACGTTATGTAAATGCAATATTTCAACGTTTATGTCGCTAAGATACTTTCATCGTTACATGTATGTAACATAAATGGAACAAAAGTTATATTTTTGCTACGTACCAGATCTGTTCACAACGTAGCACGACGACGTTACATTTATAGCGCGTACTACATAACATGCATATATCACAGTTACATAAATGTTACATCAATATTTTTATATTTATATAAAAGGACGGGACATTGTATGGTACATGTAACCTACATGTATGTTACTTGTTACATAACTGTATACATTCAAAGTACGGATGTTATATAAAATCTACGTTAATGTTATAAGTTGTGGTTTGCTGGGCATATTATGAAAAGGCCGAAAATAAAGTGATAAAGGAAATGTAAGAATCTAACGCTGCAAAGATTGCGCGCCTCATAAGGCAAGAATGACTGAAAATTTGTAGTCGGAAGTATTCTGCACGTTTTAGCTCTTGACAAAATTAATGAAGTAGTGTGAAGAGTTAAAATGAAAAATGTAAGTCAAAAGATAGTGTTAGATACATAAAAGCTTAACGAATTAGATTGGTGAGTATAAGACATTTCTCCAGAAGTAAAGAAGAATTATGGAAGCTTTTAAAGAAACACCAAAATTCCTTCAGATATAGAATACAAAGTAAACGAATGAACTACTTATTTAAAATTAGTGAGGGACTGTAACCATCAACATCTTTATATTTTTCAAACTAAAGTGAACATAGTTCTTAAATTAAGATAGGTAGTGTAATATACAGTAAAAGACGAAAATTCAATAATATCATTTAACAACGATTTGAATACAAGAGATTTTATACAATTTATATTTTACTTATAATTTTTGATACTACAGGGTTTTTCGATGTATCAGTTGTGTTCCACTTTATCTCAAATGCTTTTGTCTTTTGTAGAGAAACAATCAAAAATCCTTTTAATATAATAGGTGCTGTACCTATAGGTTATAAATAAAAGTAACGTAATATTTTAGTTAGAAGCGAAAAATTCAACATATTTAGAAATAAAACTAAAGTCGATTTGGAACTCGATCGTAATAATAGCCGTAATTTTTGTGGTAATCGTAAGAAAGTTCAAACATACTTTCCAACTGCGGTATTTGTAAGTCAACCGTAAGCACAATCGCAATCTGAAAAATCGTAATTAGAGTCCGCCCGTTTTATGAAATACATAGCGAGTCATCAAAATCTGTTACCGAGTTTGCGATCAGTGGCGTATCATTAACATTCTCAAATAAGGATATCGAAAATAAGCTCATTCGAATTTGCATTGAATATATTATTCGGCTTTGAGGAATATTTTCTTGACTTCAATGTTTTTTTTACGGCTGCGGTTGCGAACGAGTTACAAATCGGTCTTTACAACGTGTAGTCTAGATTTTCTGGTTTTCCTAATGGTTGTCACCATGTAATTAATATCAGTTGTTTCACATTAAATCAAATGGTTCTCACTCTTATCAATTTATATTTTTCAGCGAAAGGAAACAGTACTTGACAAAGTGAAACACAAGTGATGAAAAAAATAATCGGTAAATCTTATATTTGTTGAATTAATTTTATAATCCAATCATGTTATTCTTGTGAATGTGTATTTAGCACATAGTATTAACAATAGCATCAAATAATAGAAATTGTTAAAAATGTAAAAAACTTTAGTCTAATTTTAAAACTATCAATATTTATGTACCTTTTAAATCAAAACAACACAAGTTGATATATAGTAAGATTGAAGAGATTGTTTTAAAAAGAATAGTTTATCATAAGAACAAATTTATATTTGAAAAAGTTGCAATTAATTTCAATTCAAATTCTTAAATTATTTGTTTTACTGGGAATGTTAAATTAATTGTCGAGGTTCTAACTGAAAATGTAGTATGATCAATTTTTAAAATTATACGGTCATTACAATATGTATGTATAAATTTCAAAGATTTCGTCGCTCATTAATTTTCCAATCACACAAAATTTTTTAATACTAAGAATAACATACTACATAATAATTTAACTTTAAATGGCATTAATTATTATTTACTTATAACTTACTGACATTTGCAATAAAGATTGATTATTGGTATTGATAAATGACGTTTTGCCTTGGTGATTGTTGTGGTTTGTTTTGGTAGTCTTCCTGAAATTAAAATTATTACTGTGGGAATAAAAATGAATAAATTTTACTTTGTGGCTGTATTTATAGTATTTTTTTTATTAATGCAGTAATACCCCGAAACTATCCGATAGGTGGAACCGGCGACGACACCGTAAAATAAGTCAAAAAAGCGTAAGTTGGGGTACAAATTTTTATATAAACCTTTACTAACATCAGGTTCTTCGATAGCGAAGTCTATGAAGAATGGAGAAGAATGGAATAGCACTAATCGCGTAACTGGAATTCGCGTAAATCGGGGTACCGTAAATCGGGATAGCGTTAGTCGGGGTATCACTGTATTTTAATCTACATAAAAGATTTCGGAAAACGTCGCACCAACTAAATACTACTCGAAAGGGTTACTTTTACTGGGAATGAATATGAAATTACAAATTGATTTGGACGTAAATATAATTCAAATATGAACCAACAATTATTTATTGTTGAGTCCAACCATAATTCGTAATATTGACAATATAGTTTTCTTAGAAACGCGTTCATAGTTATGAATTCGATGCAACTTGGTTAATTTCATACAAATGTGAAGTATTTCAAATTTCATTATTTCGGTTAGCTGCCAATAAATAATCTTTTCGCATAACTACTTTGCTACTGTTAGGCACATTATAAATTCCGAATACTAGTAACCTCCATCTTTCGCACTAAAAGTGTAATACCACGTGTAATACAAGTTTTACAAATATTTTTTAACACTTTAAAAGTTCTTAGTGTTTGGGTGCAACGATTGCCGAATAACCTATAATACAAAAAATAGGTACGATATTCAGAAAGGGAAGCAAGCGAAGCGATGACTAACAATATGAGCAGGTAGGAGATTGTTGTTTAGGTTCGGATAAGTCTTTATGTGTACAATGATCAAAAAAATTTAATTAAATTTAATAATTTCATTATTGTTTAGATTGCCTTGAAAATGGCGCACAATGGTCATTGTACAGATAAGGAAATGTTCCAACCCAAACGAAAGCTCCTACCTACCTACCTACCTGCTCTTTGGAAAGTGCCCAGCCACAGATTCACTTAGTTGCCTTTCTGAATGTGGCCTTAAATCTACTTGATAAATTAATTATTTTTTCACTTAAAATTTGAAATTTATTACTTATAAGAACGTGTATCTGCTGTGGTTAACATTCCTCAAGGTAAAACACCATTAGATAACCATGATATTGACAGAATATAGATTGTATCAGGTAGGTCACAACAACAAACGAATTGCTTCATTTGATAAATACTGCATTATATTCAACCACTTTAATAATGATTCTATTTTTTTTTGTTATTATACTACATGACATGGAAATTGAAATACTAAGAAGGGGTGCGAATTTTTTGACCAAACTTGGCAGAAACATATAACTATTCAAAGGTAACCATCGATGAAAATTTCAAAGAAAAAGAACAAAAGATTAACATAAATTAATTTCATTTTTATTAAAAATATGTTGGGCCGCCCCTATTAGTTTCACACTCCCTCACTCTTCGTCGCATGGATTCCAGTAGGTGGTCGATGTCCTCTTGGGGTGTGGTGTCACAAGCGACTTACAATTCATTACTGAGAGCTTCTAGTGTTTGTGGGGGATTCGCTAAGGTCATCAGTTTTTTTCCTATAATATCGGTCTCTTAGAACCGGTTTAGAGAAGATTTCGCTACGTGGGGGACGGGCATTATCATGCTGGAAAAGTGGGTGTTTGAACTACTAAATATATAGAAGAATATGGGGTTCCACCATCTCATAAACGTAATGCTGGGCGTTTATGGTGCCTCGAATGAATACCAACTGAGACCTACACCTATATGCTACAGCATCCCTTTCCATAACTTCCGCGGATCGGTACACACTCCATTCAATAGGAAATTGAATATCGCTACGTTACCCAAGACAGCAAGGAGTGGTCTGGAATGGTGGAGTGGTGATATTGGTGTATGTTGCGAATGCATTGGAATGTGGAGAGACATGGTGTGGAGAATATCGCGATTTTGAATTTTCTATTGAAGGTAGTGTGTACCAAACCGCGAGAGTTATCGTACGGGGGTGCTATAGCATATGGGAGTAGGTCTCAGTTAATGTTCATTCGGGGCACCATCAACGTCCAGCGTTACGTTTATGAGATGGTGGAACCCCATATCCACCCATATCTTCAGTAGCTCAAAAACTTACTTTTCTAGCAGGATAATGCCCGTCCCACTTAGGGAGAACTTTAAAACCGATTCGACGAGGCCTATGTCACCATCTTGCCATGGTCAACCAGATCTTCCGACCTCTGCCAATTGAAGACATTAAGTGAAAAAACTGATGAACTTAGAGAATCCCCCACAAACACTAAAAGCTCTTCGGCATGAATTGCAAATTGCTTAGGACACCATATCTGAAGAGGACATCGACCATCTACTGAAATTAATGCCACAAAGAGTGAGGGAGTGTGAAACAAATAGGGGTGGCTCAACACATTATCATAAGTAATGTCACAAGAGAGTGAGAATAAATTGAAAATAATTCGATAGAGATAGATAGATAGATAGATAGATGGAGAATTATGTTCTAATTAATTCGCACTCTCGAATGGTATTCGGAAGATTATTTATTAATGTTTGAATCAAAAATGCAGCATAAAAAATACAGTTTAACAGTTTAAAATAAAACTGGTGACAGATGTCAGATAATTTTCACTTGTAATACGACTAGAGGTTAAATTATTTCCGGAAATTTTTTCGAAGGTATGAATTTTCTTAAAATATTCATAGCCGAGCAAAAATTTCCGGATTTTAATTTAACGTCGAGTGGTATTCGGTAAGAAAATTTTGCACCTTTTTGCAATTTAATTTATGTATTGACATATTATTTATAAACGTCACTCAACGCTGTAAATAATACGATATTTTGATTGCAAGTTTATGAGAAGCGTTGAATGGCATTTAATGTCAAATGGCATCGTTTATTCTGGTTACGTGTACTTAATGTAAGTATTTTTGACAGTAATTATGACGTCAAAAAATTTCCACTAAAATTCACTCCAGGGTCCTACCCAATCGGAAAAAATTTCCGAAAAAATACTTGCGTTGCCTTGGTAGCGGTTCAAAAGAAAGGCTTCTGATTGGTTGAACAGCCTGGTGCAAAATTTTCACTTGTAATACCACCTGCATCTGAATTGCTTGGCCAAATTTTAGTAACGTGATGTATGGAACAAAAGAGTAACAAAACTTCCTATAAGCATGAATCCAAAAAGGCTTTCTTAATAAGTTACTTGCAAATTTAAAAATCGCAAATAATCAATAAACCATTTTTATTAAAATAGCAACAACAAATAATGTCATAGCGCATAGCAATGGCCTCATGCTGATAATCTGTATCTTAAAAATTTCAATTATTTTTCAGGAGATGGAAAAAACTAAATTGCGATGGTAATTTACCAATAATTGAACCCATTTTTGTATACTGCAACTAAAAGGACGTTTAAGAGATGTTAAGGACCTCAATATTAAAATTTTCACATACATGGCACAGTGTTTTTCCGTAATAATACCAGAAAACCCCGAAATTTGCCAATTTTGTAGATACAGGGTATTAGCATGAGGCCATCGATAGATTTATTATTAACATGGGTCATTAAATATGCTATGGTAAGACGATGGAAAAACTGCTCGAAATGTCCTCCCTCAGCAGCAATACAGGCTTCGCATCGTCGAACAATTGACTGTCGAACTCGCTCAAAAATTCCGGAGCTATTCCGGACTACATGAAAGTTATATTGTATTCGGTCATGGAGGTCTGCTAAGGTAAGAATTGGCATAGAGAAAAGAAGATTTTTTAGATGGCCCCATAAAAAAAATTTAACGGATTGTAGTCTGGAGAGCGTGGTGGTCACGAAACTGCTCCAACTCTGCCAATCCAACGATTTGGAAAATTATTACTTAAGTACTCCCTAGCAAGACATTTGAAAACGAAGATAAATGGTTGAAACAACAACCTTGATATTATTTTGCTTGTTTCAATTTTGAAATTTTCGACACATTCATGTTTATAGGCATTTTCATTACACTTTTGTTCCACACATAATGTTGGTAACTTTTGGGCGAGCAATTCAAATAAACCCTGTATACGTCAATTTAATTTATTGTATGTACTTAAGCTGGGTTTGGTAGGTCTAGAAGTGAGGTTAGAATTATTGAATTTTCAATCCAAGTTAATTTAAATATTACAACTTTAAGAAACATTTACTCAGTGTTACACTGTAGCCTACTTAATACCGAATGAGGAGACATACTTAAGAAATTTTGGTAATGAGCAAAATCGCTTGAAAATATTTTAATATAACATAATAAATTATGAAAAGTATATGTCATCATACCTTCATGCCAGTGGTTTGCGATTTCTACCTTTTGAAGCTTATCTGCACTGTACATTTTAAATTAACTTGGATTGAAAATTCAATAATTCTAACCTCACTTCTAGACCTACCAAACCCACCCTAATGGTTTCTTAATTTAAACGTAATTAAAACGAAAAAAGTTATACCTGTATATATTGTTGCTTGGGTGCAATCGGTGCGCTTGGCTGTGGAACTTTTACAACAATATCGGTGGGTTGGCGGGTAACCTGTAGTGTATTAATTACAGATTTTTATCAATATGATTGTATCGTTATGCTCTAATTGCAAACAATATACATTTGCTGAATATAGCTGTTCTTACGCAACCATACTCGTGAAAGGATTTTGAGTAATTGTTACACTACTACTCTGCTAAACGTTTCAAATACTCACCTGACAAGATATGAACTGAGAATTATTGAAAATAATTTAGTTGTAACAAGTTTCTTTTCGTTATTTTTAAAATCATAAAAGTGCTAAGTAAGAAAAACTTAAAATTTTCCAAATTCGTTTTTAGATTTTGTTGGAAAAAAAGAAACATCAGCGAATCCGTGTTAGAAAACTTCGAAAATGATAGTATAAAAGCAAAACATTGGTAAGTAAATAAATTTTATTTTTACCTCTGCTTTAAAACCTTCTTTTGGATCTGCTGTATATTTTACAGTTCTAATGTATCCATCAGAATCGACTACTGAGTAACTTCCTGATATTTTATTTCCTTCACGTTGTTCTTGACGATTTTGATAGTTAGTAAACTTATCATCATTAACATCGAAGCCAAATTGATACGAAGTGTTGGCCTAGAGAAATAAAGACGAAATTAAAAATACACAATGATTATAATGAAAAAAACTATTGCATTGCAATGTTTAGTACCTATAATTACTGCTGAAAACTTAAACCGCAAAGTTAACGAAGCATGCTAAAATAATATGCTAACAAATTGATTTTGCTTAAATAAAATTGAATTATTCTCAAAACAGCGAATAATCAAAACAAACTTTCTAACGTTTAGTAAAATAATTGCTACCATAATTAACTGGCAAGCGTTACATATATGAGTGAAAGTATATCAACTGAGATTTGTGCAATCTACGGTATATTAGTGCCCTGTTCCTTTCACAACTGCACTCTTAATTTTGCTAAAATACGTTGTCCTAGAAAACGACCTCCAGTTATAAAAACTTATATTTACTATAATTATAGCAAGATATGCATACTTGTACAACTACATAATTATATCAAAAATTAGAGATAAACATATTTATTAAAAATGAATCCTCATCAAATCATAAAACTTCAATAGTAAGTGGTCTGTAATTTTTAACCTGTAATTATCCCCCAAATCTAGTTTTGTAAACATTTTGTTGAAATAACCAAATAATACTAAATAGATAATTTCTGCGTTGCACCAAATAATTTTAGCGAATAATCATTTGTCCAAAATTTGCTTTCTAAACTGGAAATAAATGGAGACTGATCGTTTCCGTGTAAAGTTTTTAAAAAATAAATAGTTTGGTGTTCATTTATGTACAAAATAATGAAAATAGTGAAAAATTAAATACACGGTGCCGATTGAACAGCTGCATTACGTTAATTATTCGGTATACTTTCTCATTTCCATAAGAAGTTCTTTTTTTTATAGCGCATTAGAACTTGTTCAGAAAATTGTAAATTTAAATTCGAAATCTTAACATCTGCTTAGTTAATATCAGTTTCTACAAAAACGTTATTCACGAATGATAAAATTTATTTTTTGCCCTTCACCACGTTCAGACACCTGGTTTACTACTCAGACCGAGAACCTTAATCACAACAATTTTAGGCTTGTTAAGTAATGTTATAATTTCGGCATGGTTATGCCTCAATACGTATTAGTTTATAGCGAACCAGTAGGTATAAGCAGAATTTAATATTTTTAAAATGCGTCACTTAGAAATATTTTAATGTTGATAGTACAGTGACCGAAAAAATATTTCTGACCAATAAGTACTACTATGTACTTCTAAAAATAAAAATCTTTCTAAAAGTAAATTGTTCAGATAAAGAACTTCTAAATAATAATTAAAAACAACATTGTAAAAGTAAAAAAATGTATTGGTGAATTTTGCGCATAAAGTTTAATCAAATTTTCCACTGCATAAGGTAATTTTATGTATTAATGGATAATTACGTTTTTTGTTCATTGCTGCACTTACGTTACACCTAAATGAACATCAAATATAACAAGAAAGTACAAATTAAGGTAACATTGAACTAATAAATGTCATAAAAATGTTTTCACTTCTGAATCATTAATTACAAAATAACTGCTTTCTGGCAATTTGTTCTGGTGTAATAATAACCATGATTTTTTTTGTACTTTGGCGAAGGCAAACGATTTTAGAAATCATTTAATTGAATCAGGTGAAGTGTGAATATTTGTTGATAAACAAAGTGTACAATTTGGAGAGGTACTAAGGTTCATCGTACCGCAAATTCTTATGTCAAATTACGTTTCTCTTGTTTTCTACAAAGAAATTTAGTAACAAAATTGAAGCTTTTTGAGGTTTTCAAACAATTTAACGTTAAGTAATATTTTTCACAAAAATAAATAATTAAAATTATTTGATTTATTTGTATAACATTCTGTACACAGGTAAAACTGCATTATAATATATCGAGTACGGATCATTAAACTCCGCAAGTTTAAAATAAAGCTATTTCAAGTAAGGTTTATAGTATCATTCCCTCAAAAATTACAATCCACGGCGAGGGCTATTGCGGAACAATCGGCTTAAATACAGTTGTTATTAACCACTCCTACTAGGGTCTGTATTGTCTTGATGTTACCTCTAAATTGATTATATACATGAAAATCTTTTCTAAATATGATTGAAATACAAAAATACATGTAAAAATGAAAACAACTCATTACAATATATTTTATTTTGTTATTGGTAAGTAGGTACATGGATTTACTTTTAGTTTAATTGAAATAAGAACTTACATCTTCATCTTCGGGATGTTCGTCTGGTTGTTGCTGCAATGTAGGTGGGGCTACTCTAGGTGCAGCTGCCAAGATAGGTCTTGCAATAGATTGCGCCTGTGATATTAAATATTGTGGCTGAAGTCCCTGTAATTGAGCTTGTCTAAGGGCTTGCGCTTGCCGCAAAGCTTGTACTTGAGCACGTCTTTGTGCGGCTGCTTGAGCTTGTTCTGCTTGGGCTTGAACTTGAACCGCTTGAATTTGTTGCACATATTGAGGGCCCGCTAAATGATATGCTGCTTTTTGAACCTGGTAACAATAATTAGATTAGATATTAAAAATCAGAATAGTTGTTTTAAAATCAATGTTTAGAAAGTACATAAATCGTCGGTTAACATCCAGAAGTGTTTTCATTAATTGAAAAGTAATAAATTAATACAGCAATGCATTTAATTTTACAACAGTCTTGAAAATAAAAGTGTAGCTTTTGTGAGGTTGTCTTGTCGTACTTTTGTAATCAATATTTGACTAGTGCATATCTGTTGCTAATGAAAATTAGACATATTTATATGACCTTGTTTCCTCGAGATTGTTCATAGCCACCACCTACTGAAATATTTACCTTTTCTCTTAAAACATCCTATATGTATATTATTGAAATATTCTGGGTGCATTTTTTTATCAAGTTTTAATATTTTGTGTCATTATTATGTATAAGGATATTATTCTGAATATTCTATTCAACAGCAATTTTTAATAATAGCAAAAAGGGTTCACATAATATGACAATGATACTCTTATTTACTACATCAATAACTAACGCGCTGGATGAAACGAAGGAAAACGAAAGTAATTATGTTACCAATAGAACGGATTCCGACCTAGTATCCACCGGTATTTCTAACCCGAAGTCGGTTGTAATAAAGTTACAGCGAAGGTTTGATTATCGTCACTCGATTTATCGTTACTTTCTATAAAACCTTCTCGTCGAGAGCCAATATTAATTCATTTTTGTAGATTCTGTTTGGATTTTTAATATTCACTACTACATGTTAATTTTTATGTTGTTTTATATCGGAAAATTGTTAATGCCTGCCCAGAAAATACGACCTTCTACAGATAGTATATCAATCTTTACATCCACCAGCTTTCATGTATGAAATGAAATTAGCAATTTCTAACGATAGATACATAATTAGTCTCCAAAATAACTTTTTTTGGGTAATAATAACAGCGTACAAGAATAAAAAGCCACTTAAGAAGCGTAAACAAACAACCACTGCTTAAGCCAACTTAACATAATTCATTGAGTGTGTTTCTAAATCACACTAGAGTGAAATATTAATAACACTCTGTTCCATAGTCTTTCTAAACAACCATTAACGACCCCACGGTATATAGATACATTACGAGCCCAGTCGCATATGACTTGGATTAAAAGAAATACGTGCGACATCATTTTATTTTTCTAAATAAGGATTTATTTGATTTTCATTATTTCGACCGAGACAATTAAGCTTATTTGGTACTATGTGGTTTTAACAATTAATCAATAATATCTAATATTTATATCAACTACAATAATTATAAAATAAACAAAAGGAAAAGTTATGTCTGGCGCATATTAATTGGACCATTACGAAAGTGTAGTCAGTTCAAGCAAAAATTAAAATTAAAATTAAAATTTCAACATTTTTCTTGAAATTTCGCCCTTTTCAAAAAATTGAAATTTCACTTTTTGAAATTATTTTAGTAGTGCATGGAAGATTCACGTAATGAACTTTAGAAGAACTAAATGTCACACTTCACCTAACAATGATAAAAACATTTGAAACCACAACCTAATCTGATTCTATAATAACAAAACAGACTATGTACATATACATGTACGCAGTTTTGTCAAAAACAAACGGCTTTGCGCTGTGACATTCCAAGCACGTCCCAACGTTAAACGATAAGAAAAAGTTTTTAAAAAAGGTGAAATTTCAACTTTTTTAAAAAAACTTAAATTTCAATTTCTTTAAAAAGGTGAAATTTCAAGAAAAAAGTTGAAATTTCAACTTTTATTTTTACTTTTTGCATGTCCTAAATATTTATTTACCTAGCAATATTTGATATTTGTTCTGACAAATATACGATCAATATGCACTGGTAAAACAAAAAATAGTATTATTCAATTGATATGCACCAGACATAATTTTTAACTTTTGTTTGTTTTATAATTATTGTAGTTGATATATAAATATTAGATATTGTTGCTTAATTGTTAAAACCACGTAGTATCAAATAAGCTTAATTGTCTCTGTCGAAATTATGAAAATTAAATAATTTCTAATTCAGAAAAATAAAATTGTGTTACATATTTTTTTGATCCAATTCATTTGCGACTGGAATCGAACAAACGACAGGGTGGTTGGAAAACAAGTAGACCTTACATCGATGAACATAATACGTACAGTGTTAAAAATGCCTTGACTTTTCACTGGTGTATGCTTACAATGAATTGCACGGTACTCGTTTATATTCATAATTAAGAAGGGACATAACAAACTTATTCTTATTATATATATCATTGGATTAAAACGATGGGAATCGTAGCTACCTATATTTCTTAATCTCAACTCGTTTCTCACTGATCTTTATGTACCGGCGTATAAAACCGCCTGGCATATAGGACACCAAAAAGTGCCGAGTGAAGAGAAGACAATGATGATTTTTAGAATTCCTCAATTATGTGCAGTTATTGGAAATAAAGTTAATAAATGAAATGTTTTTTTAAATGCCTATGAATGCTTTATTCTATCGAGAAAGTTTATTTCTTAATTGTTAAATTGTTAATTTGCTAAAGTTTTTTATTGATGACGAGTGAATATGACTAAAATTTTTTGTTTAAATTTGTGCATACTTTTTGCGATACCAAGAATCGACGTTTTACTATTCAACTTTCGATTTACTGTATACGTATTAGGTTTGTTACAATTATTTGTTCATATATAAATTCATTCATTTTATGGTAGGTACACTAACAGATTTAATCAATACACTCACCAATTTAATTAAAGCATTTCTGATGGGCTTCAAAATTCGTTATTTGAATTGTTTAGATGTTTCTCTAAAAGCGAAGTTCTGTCGATAATAAATTAGAGAAATTGGCAGCTATGTAACGTAGACACTTACAATTAGTTCAACACTAATTACATATATTTACTTCATGTTTGAACTGTGGTAGTATTCCTAAAACTTTGCCAAGGGTATGTTTAATTTTGTATCATTTATAACGTTTAAATTTAATTAATAGTTAAGAATTAATTAATAAACATTATATTTATTGTTTTCGATGGTTTGTGTGAAAATTGTAATTTTCAAAAACTGCAACTATTAATTCAACTAACAAATCAAACTACGCGTTTTTTGTGAACAACTTATATTTGCCTTTTTCTATTGCAAAATTTAATTGATAATGATAACGCAATAGTAAAAAATTTATTAATCAAAACACTTACCTGCCTGTCTAAAGCACTAGGAAGGAAAACTTCAGGGTTTGGTTGTGTCTGATAAGGTTGCTGCGGTTGTTGTTTAGGAACAGGACGATTTCCTTCATATATAGGTGCTTCTGGTACAGGATTTCCAGACACGTATTGTGGCTGAATATTATACTGTTGTAAAAAAGATGGTTGGCTAATAAAAGATTGCTGTTGGTTATTGTATTGGGGATTTGAGAAAAACTCTGGCGCAACTTGCACACTCTTAACTGTTGAAATACAAAATACAAAATATAACCCCAATTTTATATGTGTAGATAACATTGTGTCAGTTTGCACTTAAAATACTGTCTTTTATTATTTCAATCAGTTGCACTCAAATGCTACGAAAATCGAAGGAGCTAACTGAAACACTTATTTATACATTCGCTTGCCCTACTCCAAAATTACAACTTTCATATAAGATACAGAGAAAGGAGTTATGTAATTTACGGGGTCCCTGTGCTGTCGCTTTATACCCATGTCAAAAATTTAGATATAAAAGTCGTCTCTTTTCCTTTACACTTCAGAAACTTTTTGCCGCATAAAAATGCAAATAAATGTGATAATAAAACTTGTAGTGGTGTTAACGAGCTCAGGGAGTTCGCTTCATACAGCATATTTTTTTCAAAATTGCTGCAAAAAAGTGGATGAAATAAAATGTTGCTTTCGATGACGAAATACATTGTCTTTTAGTTGCAGTAGGTACTTGTAAATATCGAAAGCATCTTGTACAACAGATGTCACTTATTTGATTCTCTGGTTAATTCAATTAATTATTTACTTGTCTCAAAGGGTAATAACCAAATCCATTTGTCTTCAGGTTCTAATCCCAACTTACATAATTTAAGTGCCGCCTAATTGTCTTAACAGCGACGTCTATAGTTGACTTGATCATACATAATATGTTTTCACAATAATGATTTTTTGTTTATACCGACACAGCTGAAATATCACACGACTGCAATCCAATCGTGTGTTACCTAAATACTGGTTAGATCATTTAAATGATTACAAAAAGCTGGTCACTCTTACCGTAAATTTTTCATCGCAAATTATTGCTTTGCACTATTATGTATCATAAATAGTATATTACATACCGAAGTGGAGGCACTTCATTATAGAAGAGCGCGCACGTAGATGATCGAGACGTGATGCGTCGAGGTAAAATATAACGCGAGCCTCGAAGGAAATCTTTCATTAAAGTATGTATACTTTATTCACAATAATCAAATTTCGATTGTCAAATTTGCTATTGGTCAGCGTCTGCAGCATCTACTAAAGTATTTTCGAATGTTTAGGAGGTTGAGAATTAGCTAATTCCCGACTTCCTATACTGCTGTGTTTAGGAAGAAGGCAGTAACTACAAAAACATTTTTTCCGCGATGATAGGTACATGCTCCTTTTTTACCTTGTAATAGGAGTTAAAATTGAAAAAGCAGTAAGTGTTTTTATTTTATAAATTACGTATGAATAACTTTTACTGCTTTTTTCCACTGTAAAGGTATATAAATCACGCCTAGACGAATCCAATGATATCCATATCGCAAATTTCATACTTTTGTAGTTACTTTCTTTTTCCTAAGCACGGCAGTATACTTCTCAATACTGAGTCAAAGTTAAAGGAGCACATTACACAAAAAACTTTTTTTTTAAATTATTATTTAATGTTAAATTATTGTAGTCAGAACTATTAAAAACTATTTGATAAAACTCAAATGTAAAAAAAAAATTGTTTTAGAAGATATTAAGACTTTTTAGAATTGCTTGTGACGTCACTGAGCCGATCTCACCGAAACTCCGTATCTCTCACGTGCAAAAGTTACTCGCTTCGCACAACGATCCATCTACCTAAAAATTATATTTTTAATGCTTAATTTATATGAGACTGTGTGAATGGTTTTGCCAAAGACGATAAAAGAATCAGAATTTCAATACGGTGTTTAGTTTTTTTTTTAAATATTAAATAAGAACAGCGCCCCGACTGTGCGTTTTCTTCCTATTTTATCTAATTGTGCGTAAAGTTCGGCTAAGTTTATGACTGTGCCTTTTACAATACTATAAGTGATCCGTCCGTAAAATCAACGAGGTTTGTTGCACCCTGCAGTGAACCCTCATTATCATCAGTAAAAGTTGATTGTGATTTAAAGTCGTAAATGCAGAATAACTCCGAGTTATTTGCAACAGTAGCCACCAGAACATCGCCGACCAGTTTTTGGATGCAGTGAATCAACGGGATATCGTTTTCCTAATAGAGAAAAATCGCCGAAACGATTTGCATTTTGGTCAGAATTTTGTAAAAGACAATCATTTCAACCAGGACAAAATGCAAGAATTTGCAATAAACATTTTTTAGAAAGTGATTTAGACTAATCGTGTGTTCTAAGAAAAAATTTTCAAAAGAACCTTGTTTAAAAAAAAGTAGATACATATTGGTTCAATAAAAAAACATATGAATTGGGTCACATTTTTCGAAACCTACAGGAAGTTGGGTTTATGACGTGATATATTTAAAACATCTTTGTCAATAACCAATTTTTCAAACAAATTATTTTGTGTAATGCATGTATTATTACCAATTAAATGTTTTATACAATCATATTCTTGACAGACTCTTCATCTGTTGGCATAGACACACTTTTTTCACATTTACACTAATTACAAATTCCACTTCGATTTTCGTAATTTTTGTTTACACTACTAGGTTCAAAAAAAGTATCAACTTCGTCGTCATCTATGTATTCAGGTTCAAATAAATAAGGAGTTGTCATAATTAAAAATTAAATTTATAAATGCAACCAACCAATTTAGCAGTAAATACTAGAATACTATTGTTAACTAAACATTCAAAACATTCAAAACATTCAAAACAATCAAAACTCCACGATGGTCAGGCGTCTAGAAAATAATTGCTTTATGAGCTCTCTGTCTGGGCGGTAGAAATAACCTTTAGAAGCGCGTAAAAATGGTACAAATGACCGCGCCGTGTCATCGCATTTAATATATTTAAAAAAAAAATAGGCACAATATTAAAATTTTGGTTGCACTATCGTCTTCAGTACAAAAAAACAGTCTAAATACTCGTAACAAAATTTCGAAAACATTATTTAAAGGTAGGTAAATGATCGTGTGAAGCGAGCAATTTTTCCATGTATAAGATAGGGCGCTACGGGCAGCTCGGCTCAGTGACGTCACGGGCCGATTTTGAATTAATTATAACTCATTAAATAATTTGAGTAGAAACAAAATACATATGCCATTTTTCTTAGAATTAAACGTACTTTTAAATTAAACGAACTTATTTTTTGTGTATTGTGCCCCTTTAATAATTACTGACCTTCCAACTTTTTAAAATTTGCTTTTCTATTCACAAATTTATCAATTATCGCTTGCAATCTTCGTTATTATGTCGATAATAGTCCAATCCCTAGTAGCAAAGAAATATTTTTAAAATATTTTTTTTGAATATTTAAAAAATATTATTATGACAGATTTGTTTATATTTTAAAAATATTTTTAAAAAACATTTAAAAAATATTTCTTAAAAAGATTTAAAAAATATTTTTAAGAAATGTTTTTTAAATGTTTTTCAGAAATATTTCTAAAATGTTTTTTAAAAATATTTTAAAAATATAAACAAATCTGTCATAATAATATTTTTTAAATGTTTTTCAGAAATATTATTTAAATGTTTTAAAATGATATTTTTTAAATGTTTTTTAAAAATATTTCTAAAATATTAACAAAGGTGTCATAAAAATATTTTTTAAATATTTTTAAGAAATACGTTTTTAATGTTTTAAAGAAATATGTTTTAAATGTTTTGAAGAAATATTTTCTAAATGTTTTGAGGAAATATTTTTTAAATGTTTTTTAAAAATATAAAAAATAATATTCAAAATAATATATTGTAATGTAATACATAATTAGTAACAGATGTAAGTATATTATATGAAATGGAAGCTCGTCGACGTCATTAGCCTACTCAATGAATTTTGGCCGCCACGCAAATAAATTATTTTTCTCCCAAGAAATAATTGCCAAAATCAATCTAAAAACAAAGAAACAAAATGTTTACATTGTACCACGGATATATTATTATAAAAATTTACCAATATAGACCAGTTTGAATGTTTCAATAATGACTTTTCGTCTATAAACAAAAAGTCGTGGTGTCATTCCATTTTATGCAGATTTCCTTTCCGCAAATCCGCGTAGTTCAGGCACACTTGTATTTTGTTAAATTCTTACAAAGAACTCTACATGCGCTAAAAAGTAAAATTTGTTATAAGATAGATATAACACTAAATGTATAAAACAAAATCAAAATTTTTTCTTTACCTTCCTCGTTACTATAATTTCTGTTATCGAAGCAACTGGTTCGCATGTCCTTTCTTGTTGTATCTTTTCTTACTTTTTGTTCCGACGGAAAGAAACTAAAAAACAATTAGTTTAATAGCTATTACACTGAAAATACTTTTAAGAAATTCATTCGGTAAGGTAAAGTGGGAAAAATTAAAATTACAACAAATTTACTTACAGGCGAATTTATCACACACAGAAATGGTCTTTGAAACTGATCATTTTGTTGATCGACATTGCATTAAATTAACACCTTCATCTCAGCACATTAAACCACTTGTAATATTTCCCATTTCTTCATAATTAAACATTCACTAATTATTTAAGGTACCAAAACTTACTTTACATTAAAAATACAGAAAATGCAGACCGTAATATGTATTTTCTTACTGCAAGCCGAATTAGGTCTGATGGTTCGGAGGTAACTTTTAAGAAATTCTAAAGTAATTTATCTGTTGTCAGTAAAGCTTTAGAAATTGTCGGTCATAAACCAATTGACAGCATTCCGTCAATTGTGTCCTCGTAGCTGGCGTTTCCTCCAAACAGTAATGGTTCTTTTGAACCAAAAAGGTTCGAGGCTAGTCTCTCCGCTATGTAATAAAGATTCCGCAAATATGCATGTTTTTGCTAGGGGATCACATTGTATGGAACTTTTTTTAATTGATTCACGATTTATTATTTTTGTAGCCAAAGTGGTATATCAAGATTATGCGCGAGCGAAACGCGTGAATCCTCGTGTTTTTCACTTTTTCGAGAATTAAATGAAATAACACGATCGCGATTTTTAATTTTAATAGATTAATAACTGCCTCTTGAATATTGAATATTGAATATTGCGGGAAAAATAAACATAAAACCGAATATTATCTACATTAAAATGAAACGGGGCAGTAATTTCTACGATTTTTAGTGATAATTGGAAAGGCATAACATAACATTCGGTTAACTGCTGTTCAGTTGAAATATGTTTCTTATTTCTTAAAAATATTTTTTAAATCTTTTTAAGAAATATTTCTTAAATGCTTTTTAAAAATATTTTAAAAATATAAACAAATCTGTCATAATAATATTTTTTAAATATTCAAAACAAATATTTTAAGAATATTTCCTTGCTACTAGGGTAGGTACTTTAAGAAACCACACATTTAAGCCGTTTTATATATAAATCAAATCGAATTATTCTTATAGTCTTCTTTTGGTTATTGACATTGTATCATTGTGTCAAATTAATCATTAAATAAACACAACAAACAAACAATCTAATATTTCTTGAATATACAAAAATAAATATTTTTTTCGTTATGTAAATCTAATATTTTTTGAATATGCAAGAATAAATATTTTTTTCTTGTTATAAATCTAGAAAAGATACACTGAAATTGCATGACCGTCGTAAATAAAAACGACAACGCATTTGAGATTTTTTTAAATATTTTTTACTTGTTTTAGGCAACTCACTTTGCCCCAATTGGGAGAAATAGTTTATTATGAATTTACGAAACAAGTACAATGGACGTTCAGCAATCCGTTTGTGTACGTCCAATGTACGTCCATTGGATGTAAATGTGTTACGTGGGTAATTACGTCAAATAACATTTATTAAAAATTTTATAATATTTTCAATACTTATTTATAGATGTGTTATTATCACTAGTAATAATTGTACGAGGGCTTTCTTTTTACCCGGATGAATTTACAATTTCTAAATTCAAATTTAGTTGTTGATTGGTAACTAAAATTAAATTGCTCTCGATAAAACAGCTAGTCCGCAGGACAAGCTGTTTTTTCCGGAAATGTATTGCGTGCAGTTACCAGTCAACAACTAAATTTGAATTTAAAAATTTAAAATTTATCAGAAATAAAAAGATAGTTCAAATGCAATTCGATATGATAATTTAATGAATAAGAAAATAATGACAACGATGTAAATAAATGCCGATTTTAAATAAAAGTTAGAGATACTCTGTCCAACACAATCCTGGCCAATGGGATTTTTTATACATGAATTAAATTAGGGTATTATCATAACATTTACGGTTGGAACCAGAAATTCGTTGAAAATAATATACCACTAGTGCATTATATTTGATTATGTAAATTAAAAAGTAGTCCGAATAACGATTTTTAGAAATATCTTTAAAAGAAGAAAGTTACTAATAAAAGGTCACTTTTTACCGGTTTAGTTATGCCACTAATGAGATCAATAATAATATTCAATTAACATTTAGTATTGAAGTCTACTTATTGTAAATCAAATAACTATACGTTCATTTTACTGCATGTTTCCTAACAAGCAAAACTAAAACTAAACTATACATAAATAAAATCAATAAATTTTAGAAATAATTTTAGATATTTTGCTTTGCAAATATGCTATTAAGTTAATGTAGAAATGTCATTAGTTTAATTAGATATAAGTAAAATATAATTACATAAGTGGTTTAAGGAATGAGTGTCTTAATTTTCTCACAAAGTACAGCTTTTCAAAATTAAATATTTTAAATCAATTTAAAAATTGAAATGTACTCCACTTTATGCACTTACGTTTAACATACCTACTAAGTAAAACACAATCTCAGGTGACTATAATGATAGTAGGTATATAAGTGTTATTAGAAGAACACGAATAGAATAAACTATGTGGTGCATCAAAACTTTCTTAGGTAGAATTCTATAGAAAAACAATACTGTACTATTTTTTTCGACCGAGTAACAGTTTAAAAATAAATAAGAAAAATTCAAAATCAGTCTCATCCGATACCTCATTTCAGTTATTTTTATTATTACGTGAAATTGAAATGTACATTTTAAAATTAACTCGAAAGTAGTCGTAATGTAAAGTGGAACTGTGAAGATGAATGCCGAAATATTGCTTATAATGTCAGGAACATTATTACTTTAAGTTTAACAGTTACGTCATATATTACGACTTTGAGAGTGTTTTTGAAAAGTGTTGCTATAGGAATGTTGAATTAGTTGCTTGAATCCTTACGCATAAAACTTAATTTTTAACAACTTTGACTTTATAATAAGGCGTTCACATGTGCACTGATTTGATGTTACCAGTAGCGACTTACACGTCAGTTCACATAGTAAGTGCGCCACACAATAATTTGGCGCCAGCAAATCAGTGTATGTGTAACGGCCGCTTCCATAATCGCCTAATGGTTCTTTAACTTTAAAGTATTGTTACAACAATCAGTTGGCATAAAATTATTACTCCTATGTACTATGTATTTATAAAAATTCCAGTTCATCCCTCTTCTCATAAGAATTTATTGTGGTTTCTTCAATAGATTTATCATGTCATCCATATCAGTTCACCATGGAAATATTCACAATATCATTCAAAATACCATTAACAGTCGGTTCCATAATCGAAGGTCTAATGGTCTTTTAATTAATGGTGGCCTTAAGTATTGTTGCAGCAATAAGACGGCATAGTAATTATCAAACTTTTTAAAACTTACTTTAAATTGATTATGGAACCGGCTCTAAGGGTCGGTATTTCTATATGTCGTTAAATTAATCGATAGTTAATAACAGTCGTTGCTACAACTACAACAATTGTTGTTAAGTTGCTAGGACTTTTGAAAGGTGGAAATACCGGTCCTAAATCACTCTAAAAACTGTTTATTTATTATAAAGGGTTTTCCAATAAGAGGTGTTATTTTGAATAGCCCGTTATTTCGGTAGATGTAACTTTTGGAGCTGTAATTTTTTGACATTTGACAAGTAGAAACTACGCCATTAATAAAAATGGAACGATACACGCTTCAACAACGCATTGAAATTATTAAAATTCACTATAAAAATGGTGAAAATTTGGCAGAGACGGTTCGTAAAACTCGAACATTTTTGGGTCGTCGTGAAGCACCTTGTCGGACCGCAATACAGAAATTGGTGGAAAAATTCGAGCTGTTGGGACAAGTTAGCCGGCCGATTTTGCTTGTTGACGAAGCCATCCAGGTGGAAATGGGCCTCATCACTCAAGATGATTTTTCGATGGAATACCGGATCATTTTCATGCATTTCAAGGACCCAATCGGCAAAGATACGACGTTGTTGATGATCGGCCGGCTTGAGTTCTTGTGTTAACTGAACTTTATAAGCCTTAAGACCCAAATCTTTATGCAAAATACGGTGTAATGACGTTTTTGGAATGTCTAATTCCAAAGAACGACGAGGAATGGACAAACCTGGGTTTTCTTCAACACTTTCGGCTACAGCAGCAATATTCTCGGCTGTTCTTGAGCGACGTGCACGGGTTTTATTCTTCACATCACTAACTTGTTCCAACAGCTCGAATTTTTCCACCAATTTCTGTATTGCGGTCCGACAAGGTGCTTCACGACGACCCAAAAATGTTCGAGTTTTACGAACCGTCTCTGCCAAATTTTCACCATTTTTATAGTGAATTTTAATAATTTCAATGCGTTGTTGAAGCGTGTATCGTTCCATTTTTATTAATGGCGTAGTTTCTACTTGTCAAATGTCAAAAAATTACAGCTCCAAAAGTTACATCTACCGAAATAACGGGCTATTCAAAATAACACCTCTTATTGGAAAACCCTTTAGTAGGATTTTTTAGAGCAATGACGTCGATCTTTTGCAATAAATTATAATAATGTAAATATTTCGTTAATAAATAAGATCTTCGACGAAATAGCCAAGCTACTGAAGAAATAGTAATTGTTCTAATGCTACTGAAGCGATTTTGTTGGCAGAAATTCCAATTGGCTAGTGTCTGTAATCTACGACAGCCTTCAAATTGTGGTTAGTAAAGGAACTTCCCTTCATTTTTTGGGGGTTACATTTTCAATGCAGTTGACTGCATATTTTATATTTTCGACCTAATTACAACACCTTACAGGACCTTACAGAAGTGTAATACGTTTTACAGTATACATAATATAACAGTTTCCATTAAACGTTTGTGGGAACAACGCATTTCCTCGTCACTGCAAAATTTAAGCTTGGGTTATTTGAAAATATATTACTACTATTATAAGAAAATTTGACGTTATTAAAAACAAAATGTACGTAAGTGTATGTGTACAATATCGTAAAGTTAACAAGGTACCAAACCAGCAACAGATCGTGCGGGTTAATACCGAGAAGTGGGTCAAGTGATATTTAGGAAGTTAAATTCCAATAACCTTGCTTGTTGCTTTCTGAAGCATAATGCTCTTAATTCTATCTTCCTTACTTATTTTTTTTTTTTATAAATTACCCAAATGATGTAAAATTACTAAAAAAAGTGAATATAAGTTTAATCAAATAATATTTGTATCATCCTTAAATGGAATTTGTAATTTTCAATTGCATTAAAACTGAACATTTTATATTTATCAGCATTTATCGCAAACTTCCTATCAGAAAAATTTCCACCCTTAATAAAAGAAAATCGGAAATAACGTTAACAGAATCTATTATGAATCTTACATGACCACCAGTATAATTTACCACAGACACATTGAACATTTTCAGTCTTTGCCGTACCTACTACCTTAAAATTATACCATTAAAAAAGAACGTATAGGTACAGTTAACGAATTTAAATTTGGGACAATTTTTTTAACAGTAAGCCATATATTTTCAGATTTTAGTTGTTAGAATTATCTTTTTTCGATACACTTGAAAAGGTAGTGACGTTTTTCTATTAATTACCTACTTGGCAGTATTAAAAAAAAGCGCAAAACTTAAAACGAATATGTAATTTTCTATTTAGTATTTTTAGTAAAGGGCAATATAATTCAACATAACAAATAATATGGCGAGACGCGTCGGCTCTGGAAGACTCAAAAAGTCTGGGGAGGATGAAAACAACGCATTGGTTGAAGTCGTAGAGCAGCATCGGTATTACACATCGATTAAGGCCAAAGAAGAAACACATTTTCCGGTTAGCGTTTGCACTGCTCAAAAACTGATTCGAGATTAAGGATTTCGAAATCGTGTAGCTGCGCAAAAACCACGACGCAGCGAGCAAAACATAGTAGGAAGGTTAGAATTTGCAAACATTTTCGTTGGCCGTGATAACGAGTATTGGGTAAAAGTAGTGTTTTCGGATGAAACAATTTTCCAATTGACGAACAATACTAGACTGAGTTATATCATTTTTCGGGCAAGAAAAATGACTGTTGCAAAGAACGATGGCATTATTCCGTTGAGCTGATTTTAATATTTAGTATAACCACTATTTTTTTGTATTGCACTTCTTAATCTGCTACCCATCGATAAAATTGTATTCCTGATAAAATCCACTCCATTTCAACTGCCTGAATTAATTGATTTCGATTTTGTGGCCTAAATTCATACTTGTATATTTTCTTTGTAATATATCCCCAAATATTTTCTATTGGATTAAAATCCGGGCTTCTGACAGGCCATGGTAGGACTTCCAGTTCGTTCTCTTGAAACCAAATTTGAGCCACATTAGAAGTATGAACGGGGGAATTATCCCTACAACATTTTATTATTTGAAATATCTACTATTATAACTGACATTTGAAAAATGTTATTACCTGTTGAAAAATAAATTCTTCATTGAAGCTTTCTCGACCAGATGGAAACATCACTTCATTCATTATTTGAACATACTTTGGTCCGTTCAAACGTCCATCCACAACATGCAGAACTCCAATGCCCTCTACTGAAATCCACCCCCATACATGGACTGATCATCCACCACTATTATCCGTTTTTTGTAAATAGGGTTTCTGATAGCGCTGGCCGCTCCGTCTGTAGACTTTCAATCTAGTATTATTCGTCGATTGAAAAATTGTTTCATCCGAAAACACTACTTTTCCCCAGTACTCGTTATCACGGCCAACGAAATTGTTTGCAAATTCTAACCTTCCTGCTATGTTTTGCTCGCTGAGTCGTGGTTTTTGCGCAGCTACACAACTTCGCAGCCCTGCATCTCGAATCCTTTTTTGAGCAGTACGAACGCCAGCCGGAAAATGGGTTTCCTCTTTGGCCTTAATTGATGTGCAGAACGGATGCTGCTCTACGAATTCAACCAATGCGTTGACTTCACCTCCCCAGATTTTTTGGGTCTTCTAGAACCGACGCGTCTCGCCATATTATTTGTTTCTTCCCATTTTCGTTTTAAATTGAATATTGTCGACTTTTTTGAATTCAAAAGGCCTGCAACACGGCTTAAACTCCATCCTGCTTCTATTTTGTCAATTGCAAACCCTTTTTCTGCCTCACTCAGTAAATGATACGGCATTATTACTTACGAGTAAATTTTTTCTGTCGTACTCTCTTCTGTCACAGGAAGTTTTATTGTCATAAACCACTAGGCATATCTAAGCAACGTTTACACCAATAAATTGTGTCGTCCCAAATTTAAATTCGTTAACTGTACCTAGTAAGAATTTCAAACAATTCATTCGTTTTGAAAAAAGGCAAAGGCTCTTATAAACTAGTAACAAACATTTTATATAGCGCAGGGTTCGTCAGTGGGACGGACGATTTTAAAAGCCTTGTGAAGAACTGAATTATTAAATTTATTTGGTTTTAATTCACATGATTAAGGCATATTTAAAAGCATTTCATTTTTCACTCCCTGAAAATAATCCTATAAACTGGAGAGAGACGACAAATTAACAAGTGCTTAAATTGTATAACTCACATTCATAGGTACTGTGACGTGTTCTTTAAACGTTTAAATATGGTCAACTCACCCGCCATAAGTCACGAATGGTGGGGAGTTTGAATTGACGAATCAATGCGTGACTCTTGTATTACCTACCGTTAAATACGATTTCATATTGGGAAGGGAGTTTTGAAAAAAAATGGACCTCATCCCAAATTTTTTTTTTTTTTTTTTTTTATTAAACCCCAGTTTTATTTACAATCTGTCCTAGAACAATAAGTAAATGTAATAGCAATAATACAAAATAACATGTAGGCAGTCTTCCAACAAATCGTGCCTCTAATTTAACATCTAATCTAACGACTTATTCTATTCACTTTCACATTTCAGTTAATATCGGTTTACTATGTCTGATGGTTTATGCCGCTTGAGTCTGCGCGTATCACTAGATTCGTTAACTAACCTACGTACTAAGCGGTTTGGATGCACTGCAAGTTTTTTACTGTACTTCGCACTACATACACGCGCTTCTTCTTTCACTGTAGAGATCTGTAAGTCCCTTCTAATTATTTCGTTGGTAACAAACCACGGGGCGTTGACCATAGTGCGTAGAACCTTTGCCTGGAATCTCTCCAAGATTTCAATATTGGAGGTTGACGCGGAGCCCCACAGCTGTATGCCATAGCTCCAAATTGGCTTTAGAGTGGCTTTATACAAGAGAACTTTGTTTTCCAAGCTGAGTGGCGACCGTCGTCCAGTGAGCCAATACATCATTCTAAATTTCAGATTTAACTGTTTCTTTTTTGCTTCGATATGTTCTCTCCACGTCAGCCTTCTATCCAGATGGATTCCAAGATATTTGGCTTTTGTGTCTTGGGGTATTTGTTGATCATTTAGGGTTATTGGCGGACAGCTGCCTCTTTTCATTGAGAATGTCACGTGAGTTGATTTTTGCTCATTTACTTTAACTCTCCATCTCCTTAACCAGCTCTGGATTTTATTGATATGAGTTTGGAGAATAGCTGAAGCTTTTTCGGGGTCATTATGCGACGCCATTATGGTCGTGTCGTCCGCGAATGTTGCTATGGTTGTAGATGGAGATACTGGCAGGTCCGCTGTATAGAGAAGGTACAAGACCGGCCCAAGAACGCTTCCCTGTGGGACACCGGACTGAATTGGTGACAGTTTTGTGCATTCATCTTGTTGTTTTACGTAGAATTGCCTATCACTTAGGTAAGATTTCAGTAATTTATACATGTTGTGCGGTAACTGGCGTTTAATTTTATAAAGGAGGCCTGGGTGCCATACCTTATCGAAAGCCTGAGACACGTCTAAAAAAACTGCTGAGCAGAATCGCTTCTCCTCCAGGTCCAAGTTTATTTGGCGCACTACTCTATGCACCTGCTCTATTGTTCCATGCTGCTCCCTAAAGCCACACTGATGTTCCGGTATTAGTTGTTTTTGATGCAGCACTGGAGTTATTCTTTTTAATACGAGCTTCTCGAATACCTTGGACACAACCGGCAATAGGCTAATTGGTCGATAGGAACTCACGTTTTCGGAGTTTTTCCCAGGTTTCATTATTAATATAATTTCTGCTACCTTCCATGATACTGGAAAGTATTCCAATCTTAGAGCTGCATTAAACAGCGCAGTAATTATTTTAACGATGTTTTCTGGCACCTCTTTAAGAATTTTTCCAGTTATGAGATCCCAGCCTGGCGCCTTTTTTTGGCTAAGCTTTTTGTTGATTACATATTTGACTTCCTTTATTTTGAATTGTTTGATTGGCAACTCCATTTGCAGGGGAGAGTCAATATAGTAGCATATGTCTTCTTCTTCGTTTGGTGTCTCACTAGGAAATGGTGTAAAAGTCTTCTCCAGGTGCTTTGCAAAAGCTTGCGCTTTTTCCTTGTTCGTTCGCGCCCATTCGCCATTTTCCAGTCTCAGTGGTGGATTACGACGTTGTGGTTGTTTAGTATTTTTCATCGCTTTCCACAGCGAATATCCGGTGTCAATGGTTGCTGAGAGGCACTGCAGATGTCTGCTTATGGCTGTGTTTCTGTCCTCCTCAAGGATCTTTTTCACTTCCTTCACAGCCTTGTTGAATTTAGCTTTATCATGTGGCGATCTAGTCTGTTGCCATTGCTTTCTCAGTTTGCGCTTTTCCATTATTTTTTGGTTTGCGATATCAGAGCACTGATGTTGGAATTTCGTTTCTTTTTCTGGTGGGGTCGCTGCCCAAGCTGCCTCCTGGATGAAGTGGTTTAATTTATCAATTGCTACATCTAACTCATCTGGTGTTTTCAGTGGTGGATCATAACGGATGTTACTTAGTAATTTTTTAAATACGTACCAGTTTGTTTTTTTAGTGTGGAGCTTTGGCGGCCTTGCTCTCCGTATAGCATTAGAGCTCATGGTTAGGATTAGCGGTGAGTGGTCAGATGATAGATCAAAGCAAGACTGGATGGTCAGGTGAGTGCTAGGTATGGATTTTATCACACAAAAATCTATAAGATCAGGGGTCTTTCGCCTGTCTGAAGGCCAATAGGACGGTTCGCCAGTCGACAGCGGCGTTAAGTTGTTAGCTTGCATTGCGAGGTAGAGTTGCCTACCTTTTGGTGTTGGCACGTTCGATCTAGAACCCCACCACGGATGTTTAGCATTATAGTCACCCCCTGCAATAAATCTGTTGCCTAAGGTTTTAAAGAACTGTGAATATTGCTCTTTTTTTATGTTGTGTTTAGGTGGTGAGTAAACGGCTGCTAACGTTATAGGTCCAGTGCAGTCTTCTATAGTGACGGCGGTTGCTTGAAGATAATCTCGCGCAAACTTCTTATTTTCACAGTGCTTTATGGCAGTTTTTATAATTATTGCAGTTCCCCCGTGAGCCAAGCCACTTGGATGCTGAGTCTCGTACATAACGTAACCTGCAATGCGTAGGTAACTCTTCTTTGTAAAACATCCCAAATTTAAGAGAACTAAAATTTTCCTTATCAAATGATGATAAAAGCCCAACAGCGGTAAATACCAGTCACAATGTAAACGCAATTCAATCTTTACTGGATCTACCCCTGTGTCAAAAGCAAAGTCTAGATAGGGTCGTTGATAGTTATTTTAAAAGTATTGAAGGTGTCGAGTTAGGTTGTACCCAACTAGCGTAACATAAAATTGACCTCACGGAAGACGCAAAGCCATTCAAGGCAAAACATTATAGAACTAGTCCGTACGGCCAAGCAAAAATTGATCGGGAGCTCAAGGAAATGTTACGGTTGGGAGTTATCCAATATAGTAATAGCGAATGGAGTTCACCAGCATTTTTGATCCCAAAACGGGACGGTACCTCACGATTTGTAGTAAATTACCAACAATTAAATTCACTGTCATCACGACCAGCTTACCCTCTCCCCAATATCACCGACATTCTGGACAAGCTGGGAAATGCTAGATTCCTATCGAGTTTAGACATAAGAAGTGCCTATTGGCAAATCCCAATGGAGAAATCCAGTCGTAAGCTAACAGCATTCAGCATACCGGGTCGAGGGATATTCGAATTTTGTAGAATGCCATTTGGTCTCCATGGAGCACCCGGAACCTTTCAATCTCTCGTAGACAAACTAATAAACACAGAACTAGAACCTTATGCCTTTTCATATCTAGACGATATAATTATCGCGACACCCACATTCGAACTGCACCTCGAGATCCTGGAAAGGGTTTTAAATCGGATCCTAGAGGCAGGACTCACCTTGAAGAAGGAAAAATGTAAATTTTGCAAACCGGAATTAAAATATCTCGGCTACATCGTCAATAAACACGGCCTAAATATAGACGTTGAAAAGGTCAAGGCAATAATTGATATGCCACGACCTATAAACGTCCGAGGCGTAAGACGTATAGTTGGGGCAATGTCTTGGTTTCGTAAATTTATTTTAAAAAAATCCACGTTGGTAGAACCAATGGTCCGCTTAACTAGGAAAAATATAAAATTCAAATGGACTCCTGAATGCGAGACATCTTTTCAAAAACTTAAAAATGCCTTAATAAGTGTCCCAATACTGGCGTGTCCAGATTTTTCCAAGCCTTTCAGTTTACATACTGACGCGAGTAACGTAGGTCTAGGCGGTATTCTAACACAGCAAATCGACAACGAAGAACGAATTATTTGTTATGCATCTAGGACACTAAGTAGTGCCGAGATGAAATATAGTGCTACTGAGAAAGAATGTTTAGCAGTAATCTTTGCGGTTGAAAAGTTCAGATGTTATTTAGAATTTACTCGTTTTACCGTAATAACCGATTGTTACGCGCTGAAATGGCTGCACTCACTGAAAGACCCCTTAGGTCGCTTAGGACGTTGGGTACTGCGACTCCAAAATTTCGATTTTAATATAATACACAGACCAGGTAGAGACAATGTGGTGCCGGACTGTTTGAGCAGGGCGGTACCGGAACTCAATATCTTAGCACGATATTGTTCGCTACATAAAACAATGTCGGACATGTTCTAGTATCAAACCGGAACAAAAATTTTCTCCGGGGTTAATGGGAACTAGACCCGATGTCCGACATTGCTGGCAAATGATCAGTTGCGATCTATTCGGCCCATTACCTAGAAGTTCCATGGGTAACGAATATGTTCTCGCGATCTCAGATTATTTGAGTAAATTCCCGATATTCATTCCGCTGCGTCAGGCCACAGCGCGCAAAGTAATCGCAGAAATAGAGGAAAAGGTGTTTCTTACTTTTGGGGTTCCTGAATATCTCATCACCGATAATGGCGTTCAGTTTGGACGCAGTCGTGAATTTAATGAATTCCTGGATAATTACGGGGTGAGACCATATTATAACTCTCTGTATACCCCACAAAATAACCCAACTGAGCGCCTGAATCGAACGATGAAAACCTTGATAATGGCTTACATTCAGGACGACCAGAGACAATGGGACAAACATCTTTCCAAGGTGGCATGCGCACTGCGTTCGACAAAGCATGAAGCCACAAGGAAAACTCCTTACTTTATAAATTTTGAGCGGGAAATGGTCGATGATGGTCGACAGTACGCGCGAATGCGGGAGAAGGATGAGTTAGATAGCTCTTTCGAGGACGATAATGAACGGGTCGACATCGGGGTAGCTTTAGGACGTATTAAAGCAGACGTACGAGAAAAGTTGAGACGGGCAAGGAATCGTTCGAAACTATACTACGACGCAAAATGGCGGGATATCTCCTTCCAACCGGTCGACCTGGTTTGGAAGAGGGAATACCCAACCACCGACTCGACAAAGCACTTCTCTGCCAAGCTAGCTAAACGGTTCAAGGGTCCATTTAGGGTGCAAGAGAAAATCGGTTCCAATGTTTATGTATTACACACCCCTGCGGGAAGACCTTTTGGCCGATGGCACGTTAAGGACCTAAAAATTTACCACGAATCAGATCCAGACTCCGAAGGTTCCACTGAGGAACGATCCGCTTCGGACTAATTTCTTAACCTTAACAGTAAGAGGCTGTGATTGTACAAAAATTTTCGTTGTTTTTGTTTCAAGAAAATTCTTTTTTTTTCTCTTTCTCATTTTATTATGCTTGGTTTCACTACGGAAGAAAAATTTTTTCTTTTCATTGTATTCAAAAAAATTTTCTTTTTGGGGAGGGCGAGTGTGACGTGTTTTTTAAACGTTTAAATATGGTCAACTCACCCGCCATAAGTCACGAATGGTGGGGAGTTTGAATTGACGAATCAATGCGTGACAGCAGGCGACGGTCGATTTCGGCCTCGAAAAGATCGAGAACGCGGGGGAGTACGATTCCAACAGCACTCGCGGGAACAATAACCGATTAAGGCAATTATCAATCTGTTCGGTATTGTACCGTTTAGTTTCCGCGAGTGCGGGAAAAATTACCCACTGGGTAATCCCGTCTTTTAACGGATAAATCGTTGGAAACGAACACCCAATTCTGAGGCACCGACAAGACTCCAGGGCGAGCAGCCCGTCTACACGTCCGAACCAATCAACTTCCGACTTTCTGAGGTCCTCATCAAACATCTGCCACCGGGAGTTGTATCAATGTGGTGACCTTATATCTATTGTACATATTTGTGTTGATCTGGTTAATAAATTGTGAGTATGAGTTCGTTTTCGATACCACCACTTCGGCCCCCAAAAAGGTTGTAATAGTACTCTATTAGGGTTGTCACATTTGTCAATATCAAAATTGGAACAAATGTATAAAGGGCCGGTAGGAGAACGGGAGTGACGATCAGTACTTAGGTATTTCCTGTATTAAAAAGATGTCAATATCATTGTTTAAGAGAAGTTTTTATAAGCATTCGCTCTTTGCTCTACTTATGTTTTCTACGTTAAACTGGCAGGTCAGGTTATCCAGGAGATCATAAGACAGTCCGGATTGCCTGGGTTTCTAACTCTTTAACCGTTTTGCAACGTTGCCCACAAGGAGACGAGTTAGAGTTGCACCCAGATTCTATTAAATAATGTTGCATGTCCATTGACCATCAATGGACAGAAGAAAATACCCAAGCGATTAGGCAATCAAGACATTAACAAATTTTTTCATGCAACATTGATGACCATTGTGAACATTAAAAATTGCATCCCGAGAAAAGTTTGCTTCGTTTGTAAAGCACAACAGATTGGAAGCTCGGATTGATATACTGTTGCAGAAAACAGTTACAAAATAGCATTTGTGGTCAAAAATCAGTTTCACTAAGACCCTGCACTCGCTGTATGTTGTATTTGTACAGCAGCTGTTCGTGCAGAACTGTACATACCGTACTATGCGAAGCACCTACTTTTAATTGTAAGGATAATTTTCTCGGGTTGTTAAGATTCTCCGCAATTCTATCAAGTACTTCTTCTTCAATGTCCGGCGCTCTGGCGTTTTTTTGAACCCCACTATCAACAATATTTCGTTTAAAAGTTCCTTTCACGAAGACGCTGGTGGATTACCGGAAAAGTTCGATTCAGAAATTTTTCAGCCTAAAGCCGTCGAGCCAAATTACAGTTGCGTTTGCTCGCCCATACGTGAAATGCTTGTCTTCCATTTATTCGTTAGTACAATTCATAACTAACTTTGAAAATGTGAAACTTAGTTTGTCTGTCACTTAATTGCTAAGAAACAAAAAGGTAATATTTCATTATTAATATAGCATTTCGCTATTAATTTTTGATTTTTTAGTGTGTTATAGCGAATTTCGTTAAACAGATTAATTTTTTTTTAGCTCTCATTTTCGGAATAAATTTTGAAACTGTATCATTTTTGAATAGAGCATGAAGAGACCTTTCAAATGAGCCCCCCCCCATTTCCATTTACAAATTTGGGGGTTGTAACTGTCACTCGAAGGGGGTTGTGGTTAGGGATGAAATTTTCACTTTACAGGATATCATGTGATAGACTTAAAATGTCATGTTTCGGGATTTTTTCTCAATATGCACAGTAATTGAGATAATAAATTTATTCCATTTCAATGAGGCACACTATATAAAATTTGTAACAAGGAAGTACGAACGTTGAGCCTCTGAATAGATAACCATCAGCATTAACGTTTAAAGAGTCAAGGTCAACGTTCTTACATAACGCTGATAATGTAACTAATCAGCAAATAAAGGGTTTTCCAATAAGAGGTGTTATTTTGAATAGCCCGTTATTTCGGTAGATGTAACTTTTGGAGCTGTAATTTTTTGACATTTGACAAGTAGAAACTACGCCATTAATAAAAATGGAACGATACACGCTTCAACAACGCATTGAAATTATTAAAATTCACTATAAAAATGGTGAAAATTTGGCAGAGACGGTTCGTAAAACTCGAACATTTTTGGGTCGTCGTGAAGCACCTTGTCGGACCGCAATACAGAAATTGGTGGAAAAATTCGAGCTGTTGGGACAAGTTAGTGATGTGAAGAATAAAACCCGTGCACGTCGCTCAAGAACAGCCGAGAATATTGCTGCTGTAGCCGAAAGTGTTGAAGAAAACCCAGGTTTGTCCATTCCTCGTCGTTCTTTGGAATTAGACATTCCAAAAACGTCATTACACCGTATTTTGCATAAAGATTTGGGTCTTAAGGCTTATAAAGTTCAGTTAACACAAGAACTCAAGCCGGCCGATCATCAACAACGTCGTATCTTTGCCGATTGGGTCCTTGAAATGCATGAAAATGATCCGGAATTCCATCGAAAAATCATCTTGAGTGATGAGGCCCATTTCCACCTGGATGGCTTCGTCAACAAGCAAAATCGGCCGGTTTTATTCTTCACATCACTAACTTGTCCCAACAGCTCGAATTTTTCCACCAATTTCTGTATTGCGGTCCGACAAGGTACTTCACGACGACCCAAAAATGTTCGAGTTTTACGAACCGTCTCTGCCAAATTTTCACCATTTTTATAGTGAATTTTAATAATTTCAATGCGTTGTTGAAGCGTGTATCGTTCCATTTTTATTAATGGCGTAGTTTCTACTTGTCAAATGTCAAAAAATTACAGCTCCAAAAGTTACATCTACCGAAATAACGGGCTATTCAAAATAACACCTCTTATTGGAAAACCCTTTAGTTTAGTATAAATAACTCCTGTATTTTAAAATTAATTATTACTACTATAGCCTCCGTAGTGGTAGTCAGATTATTACTAGAATGGGTGGTAATCGTCGTAACTAGGTCAATGTGGGAATAAAAGTATATTTATTAACAACTTCTTAATTATTCACCCCAAAATCCCTAACATCAATCAGTTCACTGGTCTACGCTTTTTTATTAATTTTTGCAAATAAAAAAGAATGGAAAGGATAATTAAAAAATAAACGGCAGGTATCATATTTGTATTTCAGTCCTTTACAATTTTCATTAATTAACAAGAACAAAATAAAAATAAACTAACTATACTAAAAATTTTCTTAGGTACTTTATTTAAACAAAATCATTGAATAGAACCTTTTCCATAAAATGTTCGTTCATGTCGGTAGTATTGAGAGTTAGTGAACCAGTTGTAAAGCCGTGAAAGAGACGCGCCATTACACAATCTCTAAATGCGTCACGAGATTGCGACCCAGGTCAGTCCATAAAACGGTTAGGGACTTAATATAATATTTTTTTATATAACAGAAGAAAGAACGATATATAACTTTTCACAGAATTGTCAGACAAATGGTTTCGGATAAAATAGTACGTAACTAATAAAAAATTTCAATTTTTAATGAATTTGTTTGCTTATGACGTGTTGATTTCCTGTGCATTTGCACTTACAAAAACTTTAACACGAGATCGCATAGTAATGCACAGAATTGTTAATGGTGTTTTGATTTCAATACTTGTCTTTTATGTTTCCATTTAGCCTATACCTATAAATTTAAAGACGCAACATTCTTAAAGTTTTGGCATTGGTTATATCAATGTTATAGCAAAAAGTATGCATAAATATAGAGGCGACACGCTATTGTCTTCTATTGGTATGTTTCTACCTCAAAAGCTACTGCACCGACTCACTGATCAGGCATAGTTATTTTACTCTAATAAAGGGGTTCAAAATCGATAAAAATTTATATCTTATTTGCTAATGTAAAATATTTCATTTTTGATTATAAAATGTGCATATATCATTTTAACAATCTGTTTTCGCTTTCGGTCGGCACATTATAAAACCGCAAACGCAACGTGGCATTTCACTTTAAGGGAATATTTGATGCATTGACTATGGCGTCAGTTGATACAAACAAAAGAAAACTGATTGAAGCAGTGAGTCGGCGCACTTTAACTCAGCTCAGAGTGTCGTCCCTATATTTATGAATAAATTGTAATTAAACTATCAACTATCAACGGAACAATATTTAATTAATAATCTTTCAATTTCTCAATTATTAATAATTGTTCTCATTTACACATGTACATGTAGGTGATTTGTTATTTAAAGAAAATGCGACAGTTTGCAGATAACATTGTAGCTTTTTTAACTAAAACGTAAAATATTGTGCTGGTTCTATCTATTCCTTTCAAGAAACATTTTCATTATTTGTGTTCAGTTCTTTTATAGTCCATTAATGAAAGTGTCAGCTCTGATTTTGTTCTTAGGATAAGCAATTTATTTTCTACATATTTGCATGCTTATTGTCTTATTTTACATTAATCTTCTTTCACAAATTGGGTTTTTATTTGTAATAGTTTTTAACTAACCAAAAATGTTGTTAACAGTTATTTATAACTTCAGTTTATATATTGTTATTATTACAGTAGGTAGATATTTATAATAGAGAGTTTTCGCGTTACGTTCCGTTAATTTCGACCTTGGACGTTATAAAGGTTTATTACGTACAGAACCTAATTAATAAGATTTTATTTATTTAACCCGGCGTTGCACAGGTTGATTTTTTAACGCCGGTGTACGTAGCCCAGCAAATTGACCCTGGTCAAACCAACATCTTGAAATATGACTAAATAGTAAATCTCATACTCATACTAGTCTCATTTGCAAAATTTATAAATTCATACATACTCTAATAGTTTATGGTCTATATTAATAAAAGACAAGTTCTTTCCTGTATTTAGTTTTGAATTATATTTTTATTAAATCGCATAAATTAAAAATTTAATATTGTTGTGTTTTAAATGAAAGGTTATGTTTGAGCGCTTCTCTGCTGCCCCACGATCGATTCGCCATGTGGTGGATTGTCTTTCAATGCAGTGGTGATAAATCTTATTGCATTCTACTCGATGTCGTGCTCGCTTTTGAGTAGAGTACCAAATTTAATACGTGTAGATCAAGAAATCAGAATTTCTGCTCTCGATCTAAAGAAAATCGACTGTAGTATAAAAATATAGTTGCGACCTCTTTTTTGAAATAGGCAAACCAATAAAGTTGAATAGCTTTAAATTTAATAATGGAAATAATTTACGGTCAAGATTTTTAAGTAATCTTGCTACATTTTAATCGTAGTTTAATTATTTACCCAATAAATTAATTAATTTACAAATTGTACTTTTTACACTCAATGAGGTTTGTCACTTGAAGCAGTTTGTTAAGCCACCATCAGAAGGCACGGATGTTAAGAATAGTAGGTACAAACGTTCTTTTTCATTTAAGTATATGGTAAACGTACATTATTGAAATTTAAAACTACAGGTTATTTATGTAGGTTAGGTTCGAAGCTCGAAAACGGCCACCGAGCGAATAAATCGCGTATTACTAGTTCTGGCAAAACAAAAACGGTCACAACCCGAAATTCGGCTCGTGGCTGTTTTAAAACTGTGCAAAACTAGTTTTGGCAAATTGAAAACGAACACAACCCGAAATTCTAATTGATTCTTTTAATAATCGCACAGAATGCGTTGTAGGACTCGATATAATAATATCTTAATAAAAATTATTGAACAAAATTTCTGTAATTTCGGCAATACTTTGTCGCTAATAATTATCAAAAAAATTCGTGGAAATTTTCAATAATCATAACAACCTAACTGGAATTAATAACGGATAATTTTTTAATAATTTTAAAATAAAAATATTGTGTTGGATTATATTACCCAGTGTCGTTTTAAAATAATATTTTAGCAGTTACGAAATCATTTGACTTTATATATTGTTCCGATTTAATACATTTAAGTATAACGATTTACATATTCATACAAAAAATATCAACTACAATAAAGTATTTATAATAAAAATTATTCTAATAAAATTATTTATAATATTACGCATAATGACAATATACAATTTATTTTACTGTAGCAATCTTTTAGTTATCGTTGCTTCTTAAGCAACATTGGTTGTTGATAACATCATAATCACGATTTTGGCGCGGTGATTTATAAATATGAAATATATGTGTTAGTCTCTCCCTAAAGTATATTATTATTATTTTATGTTTTTTGTTTGCAGTTCAGGATAATTGAAAATAAGTGTTAGGTACATCAGTTAAGTACACATTTACAGCTGATAAGCTAACCGACTTAACAACACTAGATGCAATGCATTATAATGTACATTCAGTAATAGTATGATTAACGCATTACTACTAATAAACGTAAACAGACAAATTTTTGAGTACCTCTACAAACTATAAATGCTTGAAATTTCTTAAATTAAATTCTACCTACCTATAAAAAATTTGTCATTTCCTAATATGTACAAATTAAATTTTGTGGGCGGTACTTTAATTTCATGTTATTTAAGTAAATGTTATGCTAATGCACCAAAGATAAAATTATCGATTTTATTAATGCTGTACCTTTACGTAAGTATTGTAAATATTACAATACATCAATTAAAAGGTATTTTTTTAAATGTTACAAAAATGATTCTATACGTACTTTATTTATGTGCAGGCCCAAATAAATGTATAAATAATGTGAAAATTAAAGCACCTGGCACTTTAGTTGATTTATTTAAAGAATAAAATAAAATAGGAATTACAAAATCAGCAAACACGAATTAAACTCAATAATAGCAACTGATTTGACACTTATTGTTAATTTGTGCGGAGCTGATATAGGTAACAAACTTTGTATTAGCATTTACTTAAGTTTTACTTCTATAGGTACGATAACTACAGTCGAACTTCCCTCTAACAAAGTGCCAAACTAATTTTATAAATTTTCGTTATACAGAAATTCGTTTTGGATGAAAAAAAAATTAAAATTTCCGGTATCACATTCTTTTCCAATTCTACCAAGCTGCTTTACTAGTATAAATATAATGTAACACATCCGCTTTCTCTTCGAGTTATCTAACTAGCCTGTGGAGTATTTTTACATAGTTTTATAGCACTAACGTTATTGTATGTGCATAGTATTTGTCTGTGAACTACTATCGCTTTTTTTTTAAGATATAATCTATTCGCTACAATTTGCTGTCAATTATGAACAAATCTTCCAAAAATCTGAAAACTTCAGATAAAAAAATTATGTTATCCAGATATTTTACTTCGTAATAAAATGTATAAGAAACGTGTTCAGGAGAAATATTTTGTAAAAAATTGATATAAGGGAAATTTATAGGAATAGGAAAGCTTGACTGTATGTATGTTGTAATGTAAACAAATTTATTGAATTTGAGGCAGTTAAGAGCAGTAAGGTATCAAAAATCTGCTTCCACGTTTTTAGAAGTATTGTAGGTATTACATATTTATAAAATAAAACTTTATAAAACCTAATTCTAACTTAATTTTATACGTAGATACTATGTGAAGATTGTATTATTTCATCCTAAGAAAATACATCGCATAATAAAAATTGATAGTAGGGAAACTGAAAGATCTTTAAATTGATAAAGAAAAGCCAAATGTTAGTAATTTTGCACTACTTCATAAACATATTGCACCACCCCAACCACCATTATACATACATTATACATACTAGTTATTATTAACATATAGGTAGGTAGGTAATATAGATACCTTTTTGCCAAAGTATCGAATGTAACAATTTGAGCGAAATTGATATTTTGTATCTATCATAAGTATTGGACGTAAATGCTTGTTCTGACAGAGTATTGTAGCCATCAGTTTATTCTTTATGGCGATAAAAACACAATTAATTTATCGTAAGTACCAAAATAACATGCAACATGCAATGACCTTGTAGACAAGAAAGTTGTCTCCTGTAAAATTTGCTAGATGTGCTTTACGATACTTTGGCAAATAGGTGTCGATATAGATATTAACAAGTTTGGTTAACATTTATTTTAGTAATTAGATTTAAGAAATGTTTGATAGTTTAATATTTATTACACCAACGATGCATCCTAAAGTTTTATTTAAAGAATACTCAGTTTGGATTTTGAAAAACCGACTAGAAAATTATTTAAGTAAGTAAATAAAACGATTTTTACTACGAAACAGGTAAAACAAATTTCACCAATTAATTTCCTTGCTGAAAAGCATTCACTCTACAACTAGGTGCAGGTTGTATGTACACAAACATAATACGATGAAGGAAATTAGCATAAATCTTAATTAAATTATTATTTTGCTGTTCATTATAATGAAACAAATGTAAATATGCAGAAGAATTAGTAGAAAGATTATTCACATAGGTACAATCCATATAGTCATGGGTAGGCAGGTTAGTCAACAATTAATGGCGATGATTGTTCATTAGTTCTGTTTTTTCGAACTTTTATGGTAGCAAAAGAATTGGGCCTGAAAAAACCAATCACCATAAGCACATGAAAATGTAGGTAGGTATGTATGACGAACGTGAATGTATAGGTAACAGTTGTAAATCATATGTAACGGTCGAAATTCAAAACCGTTTTATTTTTCATTATTTCATTATAGCGTATCTATAGGCGGCTAAAATCAATATTCATAATAGTCAAATTTTATTGTTAGCAAAATGTTTGATTCTTTTTTTAATTTTAAGATAAATAAATTCAATAAAATTAACAGAAGGTGTATTACATACCCTAAAAATTTTCTGTTCCTAAGTTGCTGTTGAACGAGGTACAATACAACGGTTATGTCTCCATTTTGAGCGTCATACGTCACGCGCTTATTAAAAGTGTTATAAAATATCTACTATGCTTCTAATTTAATTTTTGTAAATTTTGGTGCATTTTCATTTTTGACCACCATGTTCAATTTTGGCTTCACTCTTTCGAGGTTTTTTCGATTTAGTTGACGAAAATCGGTCAGCGAACGGCGAATTGAGCAATCTAAAAAACTTTGTAGTACACAGCTTAAGTAGTTTTGAAAGTTTACGTCGCGTCGCTACGTATCAGTGAAAAGTGTGTTATATGCGATCTACATTCTGGAATTGTCCGTCGAAAAACAATTTTTTCCAAGACTACGCTTTATTATTGAAATTGCTATTGATAAACTGTAATTTTCTCCTAATTTCTTTGTGTTGTTTCGATAGAACATACGTAGAGGGAACGCACCTGTTGGCAGCCTTTTAAAAGAATTTCGAGATTACAACAATCATATTTGACAAACAGTTATATTTAATGAGTTATCGTGTATGAAATAAAGTAAGTTAAATAGTTTTTTAATATAAAAATGCATCAGAAATGCCCTAGTTTCAAATATAAAGTTTTAAAAATATTTATCTGTCCGGTTCTCGACCTGGGGTGTATTTTGGTGAAGCGTCCGCGCAAGTTTAATCAATAATATTCACATATTAGTGAACATTACAAGAGGTCGTTGTCCTTGGTAAGATACAAAGTATTATTAATATAAACATAATTTTGTAAAACGCTACTAGGAGGTGGCGGCCAGATAACAGGTATGTTCACTCTACACAGCGCCTTGTCATTGGAGTCAAGAGTGCTTTTACACTATAAAAATATGACTCTACCTGTCTTTTAATTTTTCTAAAAAAAAAAATACTATAACTTGTTAAATCGCAAAATAGTTAACAAGATAGCATCATCTCAACTTCCTCCGTTCGAAAATATAACTTTATTTTTGTATACCATATTTTTGAACAAAGAGAGTATTATTTTCAGGAACTTACACAATTTGCCAGTAATATAGATTTTATACGACAAATCTTTGTTTAGAATTGTTTAGAAATTTCTTGCCAGTTCAATTTATTTCGACCGTTACATAAAATATACTCATTAACGAGGTTGACGACCTTAATAAATGGGCCTAAGTGCAAAAGTTTTTTTGTGGCTCTTAAACAAAACACAAGCTGAGATTGAGTTTATAAAAAAAAACTTAGTTTTAACCAATTGCAGTTCACATCCCTAATGGACATAAAAAAGCGTAGCAACTATTTTCGTACAGAAGCATCGAGACCCCATAAGTCATACCACGGTCCATACATGTTGCCGTTGTGTGGAGACATATCAAATTTTGAGTTGTGCTGAGAATTTGTCCCTTTCTTCTCCAAACTTTCTCCATAATCTATTAAATTCATTGAGTGATCGTGTTTGGAAGTTGATTTGTTACTGTTAGTTTTTGTTAATTTCGTCCTGGGTAAAAATTGTCGATTTTCAACAGCATCCGAAAATTCATCAGTGGAAGTTTCATGATTGTCTTGATATTTTGATTTCATCCGATTATCGGATAAGGAGTTGCTGCGAATATGGCTTTCAACATGACTGTCTTCGAAATTTTCCAAATCAGAATTGATGCTTTCATAACTGGACCTAGTATGTTCATCTTTCGCCGTTTCGTTGCGATTATTAATGCCATTGTAATCGCGCCGTCTATCGTTACTATTCATTTCAATATTTTGCGCGTTCCGCATTTGTAAGTATTGCCGGTTCAGACTCATTTCTTTTTCTCCATTTTCATTATTTTTAATCTCACTCTTAAAAGTTCTGAAACTTGGTCTTCGCTCCTTTCGTTTTAAAGAGTTGCTTTTTAATTCTGAATTACTTCTGCGATCGGCTATAATTCGCTCATTATTGTTTTCCATTAGTGTATTATCGGTGACATTATTATCTGTTGGACTGCCTTTGTTATCTGGAAAATATTTACTAGATTTGGAAAGTTGTTCCAATTTTTTTCCAATCGCTGCTACATTTGTAAATTGATGACTCTTTCGTTTAACCTTTTGTGTAGTTTGATCATCAACAACAATACAGTCGTAAGGATCGTCACTGACAACTTCCGATTCCGTTTCTGAATCGGGTCCAGTAGAATCATTATTGTATTGTTGCAAAATATTTTTTCGATTTACGGTTCGAAGCATTAACCCATCATCGTCGTCATAAAATTGATCGTCTAGTCTTTCAAACTGACCGTTATCAACATTTTGATTATCATAATCAGATTCTTTCCGAGGAGGTAAGGATAATTTTTGATTTTCTTTCGCGATGGGTTTATGTCTCTCAGTGCGTTTCTTATATTCCTCCCGGGAATTATCTTCAAACTGTTTAGCGTTAATTGTTCTGTCAGAGTCGTTTGATTGTGACCGGTCACGGCTAGGCTTTCTAATTTTCGATACAACACTGTTCTTTTTATGTGATTCAGACACTTTATTCGCTTCTGTTTCTTTCACTACATCAACCAAATCTCTATGTTTCCATAACGACATGCCTTCTAAAATTTCATTGTCGGAACCACTTTTTCCAAACTTCCAAAATGATCGTGTGCGTTTGACAAGACTTTTTCTATCATCTGATAGTATTAAACTAACGTCATCACTTGTATAATGTCGAGGTTCCGTTAATTTACTATAGCTATTAGATGATTTAACAGAAGGTTGCTTCATACTATTATTATTGGAATCGCTTTGATTTCTCAGACGTGTTCTGTAGTTGCTAGTGAAATAAATGATCAACAAAATATAAACGAAAAAAAATACAACGCGGTACAAATCCAAGGTTTTTGGTAGCGAACTTACCGAGTAGATACTTTGTTCGATGTATGAAGAGATTCGTCATCTGAATAATCAATTTCCGGCTGCGGAGGTGGATCATTACTAAATCCTGAATCATTGCTACTATGTAGGGATATATTTCCGACAGGACCACCAACTTTTCCGCCTTTATTTTGCAAGTGAACAGGAAGCGATGAAACTACAGCAGGTTTTTCTATGCGTGCAGCTTGTGGATGTGTTGAATATGAGTCATTAGGTGAATTTTTAAAATTAAAACTATTAGACATTTTCATTGTCGTCTGTGTGTATGCAGATGAGAACGTAATGGGATCTGACGGTAATTTTGGTGGAAAAGTTATACTTTGAGACTGAGTTATACCCATTTTTTGATATGGTAACGAAGGACTTGGTACCGGTGCAGGCAGAGCAGGTGGAGGTATATTGTTAGATGCGATCGCACGACGAATCTGTAAACGTTAATATTAGCTAAATATATAAACTAGAAATCAAGCAAATCACAGCTTTCTTGCACAAAATTCACTAACTACCTGCTTAGCATTAGTTGACGATCTATGTAGATGCAGCGTATCGCCAAACATACGAGGAATTGTAGGTTCTAAACTGATATTATTACCAGACTGTGGGCCTGACCCTCCCGGAGATAAAGAAGAATTTGTATTGATAGGAGTTATATGTCCAGATGCAGACATGCTTACTTCCGATCGGGGATCATGCGAGCTGCGGAACAAGTCGCTGTATTAAATGTCATAAAAATGTATAAGGTTGTACATACACAGTAGAATCATCCATAAGTTCAGTGTAGGCTAGAGGAAACCAGCCACTACATTGTGTACGAAGATTCTCTCCAAACTGCCAGCCTTTATTTCGGTCACCCATAAGAGCTATTACGTCTCCTTCCAGGAAACTCAGTTGATTTTCACCACTTGATAAATATGCATATAATGCTCTTGCAAATTGAGTCTCCCACTGAGGAGGGGCAGGCATCACTGGAACGGCCATTGATTTTGGACGGCGGGAAGGACTGTTACTATCTAGTAACCGATAGTAAATGTTGCTTTTAATTGTACTATTATTTAATAATTAATGTAAAGAATATTATATTTGGGGAGAATCAAAGTTGAATTTAAATATATAGTTAAATATATAATTTATACCTGGAATAAGCGAATTTGTGGATGAATGAATATTGTATTCAGACTTGGCTCTAGACATGGTGGTAACGGGAGAACCAATTTCTTCGATTGAACGTATATCTAAGCAAGATGCATCCATGCTCTTCGTTTTCCTTAGCTGAGATGCGATACTCATTCTATCATCATCATAATGCGGACTTCGTGGATTTGAATAAACGTCGTCATCTTGCCATACAGAGACTTGCTGTTAAAAATAAATTGCTAAATTATTCAATTGTTCAGTATAAACGATGAGAAAGTAATACCCTTATTTTATTGCTGAAAACAGTTTCAACAGTATCTGGCAGATATTCACGTGTTTTAGCTGTTTCCGACCATTTTTCAACATTTCCTTGATATGTTGCCAAACTCTGTGAATGATACGATAAATAATGCTTTGCTAGAGAGCATTGTCTTTCCAATACAAATCCATATCGTCTGCGTTCCTGAGTCATCGCCTAAGATCAATTCCGGTAAATACGAAGGAAAGAATTAATTGCCATAAACTTACATTTTTCAAACTTTGTTCACAAAATGCGTCTAACTTTGTTTTTTCTTCTTCTAAAACCTGCATATTCTGTAAGTAATTAGGTCAGCAATACATTTTATTACTTCATACTGTACCTTTAACTCCCTGTCCATAGTAAGACCGGATTTTGTAGTAGTTTTTGATTTTTTACGTTGTTTTTTCATAAGTGCAGCTGCTTTGCTGTAAGTTTCGGATCGTTGTTTATGCTGTTGCAAAAATCGTTTTTGTTCGGACTAAAATAACTCAAATTAAAAACAATAATTATTATAGCCGACATTTTTCAATACCTGAACCACTTTTGTATCCTTTTCCAAATTTGTTTCCAATGGGACTAATAGGTCCACATAAAATGCTTTAAGCTGCAAAATAATTGTATAGATTAATCTACGAAAAAACATTTTATTATTGCATTTAGAGGCGGATCGAGAGAGAACGATCCGGCGGGACTGATCGGTCTTCCAAAATAAATCAATCTGGTAATGAATTACAGCATTTTAAAATTTCACACTGCTTTTTTAAATATTTAAATTTACATGTATTAAAAGGTTCTTTGTAAAGATTTTTAGTGTTATGTCGTTAATACATAATACAAAATATATAATTTAAATTTAAAAATGTTGAAAAAAATTGTAATATAAAATATGTTTGGTCTTTTGAAACCTTAATAATCTCGCTGCCGGTAGAATAGAAGGTTCATTAATCCTATAAAACCCCCTCTTAAAAAAATACTGGATGATTTTCGGAATTAGGGGACGCCGTTTCTCCGCATTCACACCATTCCCTGGAACGATTACCTCAGTGCTTTTTTCGCACATTTTGCTCGAAAAAGTTCAATTATCAATTTTCCAAACATGGCTTATAATAGCGAATCGTTTGATGGGTTAATTTATTTCATAAACAAGGCGAATAATTTTGAATATGAATGCTGAATTAACTAAGAATTGATTTCACCAACGTCAATAACAATAATCGTTACAATAACTACAAAAATTGTTGCTGTCCTTAATATTTTGTTATAATTGCTTATAGAAGTAGTTTAGATTTTCATAATTAAGCATTAATTAATGTTCATCTACCAACAGCTACATTTTCAAGAAAAATATTGTAATTCTCATAAGTCACTTATGTTCGTATTATTTAATTGATAGTGATTTTATTATATTTTAATGTTATACTTTATTGTTTCATGGATCACTCAATGCAAAATCTATTCAATTGGATCGTGCATAAATGTTTGGTTAATGCAATCAAAATATCCTTAATTGAATGCGAAAATTATTTTGCTTGGAAAACATTGTTCGGTCCCTTTGACATGAAGGATGAAATTACTGCTGCTTTTATAGCATTTGCGCGTTGGTTTTACTGTAATTTTATTCGCGGTTTTATTTAGATTGTCCCTTGCACGGAGAACGGTTCACACTCCAACCGGTAACACAATTATCTGTTGAATTAATTACATGGGGTAGCTACTGCTTTAATTTTAGTAATTTTTAACTAGGGTGCTTTACAAAATTCCAATAAAATTTTAAGCGAGACATAAATGTTCAGAATAACAATGCTTTTGCGAGAGAGGATCTTGGGTTATTCGTACATGAAAAGCTCGCTGTTACCTAGTAAAATTATTGGTGCTGTTTTATTTTATTGTACTAGAAAAACTTTTACTTCCGTTCCTAATCACAGGAACAACTTATCTAATTGCTTTTGTTACTTTAAAACACGAACTTTAATTAAATTCAAAACAATCTGTGCGCATCTGTAATTGTTATAAATTACCCATACTTACAATATTCATTTGTTGCTCCTGTATTTCTTTATAGACTTCAACAACTTTCATCAGAGCGGCTCCTGTAACAAGGTAAATATTGATTTTAGATTGGACAATTTCAAAACGAAAACGAAATCAAAATCGAGACATTAACAGTTGTAAAAATACCATCAGGGGTATTGTTTCTATTCATTTGCAACTCATTACCTCTTTGATACGTATTACGACGACCACTTTAATATGGATTACATTACCAAATTGTTCACAGTTCATTAATATACTACGTTTTTTAACTCCAGAAACGGTTAGAAAACCGTGAAAAAATATTTCTTTTAAATTGATAATAATGGCATTTTACATTTATCAGTTTAAGGTTATATTAGTAATGTAGCTTTAAAATTAGAAAATATAGCTCAAAACGATTTTGCCGAAGGAAGCAATATGACTACAGTAATACCTCGTTAAATACGAACAAATATTGATGCCCCGGCCGGTTTCTTATTGTCATTTATGGAATGTCGTTCAATTAACACGAATTTCGAATGAAAACTTGGAACCGAAGAGCTGACAATTTTGGTTAGTACGAACACAATACGTGCTTTTCTGTGAATTGTATGAAGTATGAGTAAGTTTCGGTTGTAACATAGTGAGGTAATTCTTTAGGTGTCAGCATCCATGGAACGAGCCGAAAAAATGATACGATTCAAAATTAGTAGAGATATTCATCGACTTGCAACCGAGTTAGATTCCTAGATAACGGTGGTAAGTCGACCGTAAGTCGAATTTCATAAAATTTGTACATTACATACGAGTATATTAAATTTCGGGGGAATCCCCCAAACTGTTTCATTTATGTCATATGCGCAAACACATAGTCGTAAGTACAAATCGTCGTAAGTTGAGAACTACTTGTAGTTTATGTCGGTGAACAATTAAAGAACAACAACAACAACAACAACAACAAAAGGCGCCCAACAGCGCATATATTCCACAGACCAGCGTTAAATTGAACGCAATATTACAGTTAATTAATTAATTACAGTTACTATAGCGAAAAAAATATTAAAAATTAAGTAAAAACTGTTGAAAAAGCAATAGGGGCAGAATTGCCTAGGACGAGGACGCATTAGGGAACCAGTAAAGTGCAGGAAAGGTAACAGCACCATGGCGCCAAAGCATATAGGGAAGGCATAGGAGCAGGTGGCAAGTGGGTCATTCTATTGCCACCGTAAAAGGAATGATCCACGCAGGATCCCAAAAAAGCGCAGATTCTAGAGGCGGGGGCCAGACTAGCAACTGGGCCTGCAAAGCAGTCCGACCTTCATTAAAAAGTGGACAGGCAAGAAGGCGGTGAACAGGGTCGTCAACATCATCATGGCACACCGAGCAGTTCGGGTGGTCACGTTTTCCAATTCGATGGAGATGAACGGCAAAGTTACCATGGCCTGACAAAAACTGGGTAACATAGAAAGAGAGAAATCGAGGTATCTCCGGAATCCGGGACGAGAAGCAGTAGGTAATCCGACCTTTAGTGGAGTAATCCCATCGATCCTGCCAGCGGTCAAAGATGCGGAGTGCCAGGTACTCCTTGGCATGGGTGAGACTGGGGAAATCAGCCAAAAGGAGGATATCACCCTCAAATGGGGCGGAGCCAAATTTGCGTAATTCTTTTAGGCAAGTCCTCTTCTGTATCTCAAGGTCCAGGGGAGGGATGCCAGCCAGGATGCCCGCGGCGTCATTAGAGAGGGAGCTGTACCCTTTGCAAACAGCACGGCAGCACATTCCATAAATGGAATCAAATTTCCTTTTCATATTAACCATGCAGAGCCTGTGCTGCCACAATTCTGCACCATGGGACACAATAGGGACAATAACAGACTTATAGATCCTATGGAGGGAGGCAGTAACGTCCATATCCCAAGACGCCCTACATTTACATCGGAGAGCATTTATCAGAGCACGCACCTTCTTCTTCACATGGTCTGCATGCTTTTCAAAAGTAAGTCGCCGGTCTAGTACAACACCTAAGTACCTTACGGTTGTGGACTGGCTCAATCTGGTATTGCCTATATAGAACATGAGGTCCCGGTGGTGAATGCGTGGGGGCGAACGGTTTACCATGAAGGTGGACTTAGTGGACGATATAACAAGCTTCTGTGAAGCGGCCCATTGCTGAAGGATATCAAGGCACTGCTGGGAGCGCAGGCGCAAGTCAGCCCTGGTGGTGGACGTCACCACAAAGGTAAGGTCGTCTGCATACGCAATGACATCACAGCCCTCAGGAAGCTGTTCCTCCAACAGCACATCTACAATGCAGTTCCAAAGGGTCGGACCAAGCACCGAACCTTGGGGGCAACCTTTCGTGCAAACCTTTCCAACGGTGATGTTGTTCGCAGAGAGTTCCACCTTCCGCCCATCCAGGTAACGGACAATGGTAGCAATGAGGGCTCCCGTTACTCCTTTGTTCCTCAAGGCTCCAGAAATATCAATGAAGATAGACAAAATGTACATGGGACCAACAACAGAGATCAGACGATGGTAAGCAAGCAGGGCATCAGTGGTAGATTTCCCCGCAACAAAGCCATACTGATTCAGCGCATGGAAGGGGGTGACAGCATCCAGCAGGCGACAGCGAATAATCTTCTCTAAAATCTTGTCATGTTCCGGAAGAAGTGTGATTGGCCTATAGCTTTTTGTTAGTGCCGGATCAGCACTTGGATCTTTCAGCAACACTTTTAGATTACCATGCTTCCAGATGGTTGGAAAATAGCGGATTCGCAGACAAGAAGACATTAGGCGGGTTAGGAGAGGGCCTATCACCGGGTGTATCATTTTGATAAAACAACCTCTGATGTTGTCTAGGCCAGGCGCCTTTTTGCTTTGGAGGCAGGAGACAATAGCCGCAAGTTCCTCCTCACGGACATCATCTTCAGAGTAGTCAGGGATAGCAACAATAGCTCTCAGGTTGCCATGGAGCATTCTCTGATGAGCAGTGTTAATCTCAGGAATGTCATCTGGGAGTAGGGAGTGTAAGATGCAACTTAGGGTATCCCTTATAGTAAGAGTATAGCCATGGTCCGGGATCCGAATTGAAGCAAGAACTCCACGGGCATGGATCTTATTTGTGGCCAAACGATAGGCCACACCCCAGGGGTTTTTGGCAAGATCCTCCTCAACAAACTTCCTCCATGAAGTCTCCTTAGCCTGCACAAGCACCCTGTTATAATCATGCTTGACAGACGCCATCGCAGCAGCAAGTCTCTCTCATTCACTATAGATCCGGTTTCTATAAAGACACCGCTTACGATACAGGTATATAAGGCGGAAGCGGTCAACTTTCTCTGTCCACCATTCGGGTCGGTGAGGGAACCTCCTTCTGCAGCGGGCATACAGCTTAATGATAGCGTTTACACCATCAAAGAGGGTAGAAAGGCACGCATCAATTAAAGAAGCCTTGTAGTACAGAATGACTCCTCCACAATCCAAGCCAAGCAAGTTAAAAATTTAGAATTCGGTTTACACGAACAAACAACGCGAACTCGGAATTTTCCGGCTACTCCGAATTCGTGTTAACGGGGGGTTTAAAAAAAAACTATTTCGTTTTTTTCTACCACAAAGGGCAGATTGAAAATAAACTAAGTTCTTTTTTTTGTTTCACCGGTCTAACAGAAAACCTTCTTAAGTAATCCATCCGACACCCGGTTGAGAAAGGAGGAGGGATGCAAACATTTTTGTATTTGTGTACACTTAACCATTATTTCAGGGACTTAGAAAGGACTATTGGGTCATCTCACCCTGAGTAGTCATCTCAGACACGTTTCCCCTACTTCAGAAGGAACTTTCTAATTCAAAGTTTCTTGTTCGAGGGCAACTAACATCAAGGCAGAGGCCGTCGATACATTCTGGTGAACAACGCAGATTCATTACTCGTATTCTTAATCGACCACATATTCTCAATTATATTTTTTATGATGTTATTGTAATTAGGTTAGAGAATAAAATACCTATTTACCTAAAATGGTTTATGTTTTATTTGAAACCAAATATAGCAAATTATTTAATTAATTTTAAAAAAGGTTTAATTAACGATTAGTTAATATTTAATTAATCAAACGGTACTAACAATTTCCGTAGATGCTACTGTACAGTAACAAGAAATGTCCCTGTCTATATATCTCCCAACGACCCACAGGTGTCGCCAGAATCATCCGAAAGGGTAACGCGTTTGCGCGCTACTCTCAATTAGTCAACTACCTAGTTCCGACATGGTAAATGAGTCGACAAAACGACTCGGCTTGGACTCAGAAAAGCACTATAATGCATTATAAATTATTTCCCTAAAACATTTTCTTGGAATCGCATAAAAATTGCTTTTTTTGGCCTCCGTCCTAAATGACTGATTTTGAAATCCTCTAAATAGGCCCGAAAATCCGATTTTCAGGACTACGCCTGAAAATGTAAACTAGTGTAATTTTAATTTTGTAGGTTGGTAGCACCAAATCTGCTAACCAAATCGAAAATTAAATGTCAATTACACCGTTTGTTAACATCGACAAGAACTTTATTAATATTAGTTATAAAAATAAAGGATGCTTTTAATTTAACAATATTGCAAGTATCTCCATCCATGTCATAATTTATTGCAGGTTGTTTTGTCATAAACGTCAAAAAGCAATACATACTGGGTACTTGATTTTTAAGTTCAAATTAATCTTTCCGGGTAAATATTGCCAACAGAAGAAAAAATAAATTCTCTAGCCGAGATATTTGAACAACAAATTTATATTTTCTTATTTAAATATTATTATCGGCCTAAAAAATGTTGTGTGTCATACGTCCAGAAACTGTTTTGCGAGTACTCGCAGTTGAGGGTCTCGGCCTTCGGCCTCTCCCCTCAAACCTTACTCGCACTCGCAAAAATACAGTTTCTGGCCTAATGATACAAATAACTATTCTGTAATAGGTGTCGAGGGGTGTATCACAATCATTGTTGTTACATTATTACACAATTTGGCTCGTACGCGGGTTGAAAATTTAGTGCAAATCTTGCTAATGTGGTGGTATTGTGTGCAAGTGTTGTATGGTAGAATTTTTACTTTCCACAATCGTCCCAAAATTTTCGAGAAAGTCACATTAATAAATTGTATTCCGTATGACTGCACCAAGAAACTACAAAACCTGGTTTTCTTACTGCTGAACCACCCAACCGTCGATTATTATTTATTCATAATACTTTCGTTATACTGTGACATTATCGAAAATTTTACAGATAACTTATCGGTTTCTGCATTGCCGTTGCCGACAAATATCTACTAAAATTGACAACAGAACACAAAAGGTAAAGTTATAATATTATTTTGTAGAATTTAAGTAAAGCGCTGGACGTCACATGACTTCAGCTTTACAGTACACAAGGGATTTTTAAAAGCTGAGGATTTATGACATAGAACTTTCACAGCATGACATTCGTGAGCTCTTTGATGAATTTTACACACATGTAGCTACAAGATTTCGGTGAAATGTAATAAAATATACAGTGAGAGAGATGAAAAATAAACTTGATCGCGGTAGCCTATGAACCATATTCGATGATGTAGCACACAAATGTTGTTAAGTGCAAAAATAAAATTTTAGAAAACGCAGTTTAAAAGTTCAAGTTTCTAGATCAAATCAAAATATAGCACTTTTTAAATTTGTTAACGCTTGCGGTAATGTAATGTACTTTGTAATTTGTACACATTGAATTGTTACGTAAAAATGTAACTTTTTACGCATTTAACACAATTTCATCCAAATTGTACTTACAACATTTGTGCGCTACACTTATGACTGCATTTTATAAACCTACATTTGAATTGTACAATTAACTGTATTATTAATGCATCTGATTTTAACGCAATCTAATAAGTTCAACAAATATGAAGACATTTGTAATTTAACCACATTATTTGTAAATTAAATTGATACATGACATTCATTTCATGGCGCTTGCGATGAAGTCAATTTTGGATCGCTCTGTACTCATAATTTACAAATACACTCTATCAAATTAAAATATTAACCCTTAAGGAGGCGCGCTGTTGTATAAAGTACAACACTTTTAGTTTTCTGATTCCTGTTGCAACCTATTGGCAGTTATTTGTTCAAATCGCCTTTCTATTCTTCCATTGTCATCACCACCACCCAATGGAATTGTAAAATTTTTATTAATTATAAAGTATTTTATTAATTTTCCCCTTTCTGACGTCACAATGGACATCTCAGAAAGACGTAGTTCCGTAAACTAATAATTATTCACGAGAAAAAAAAACAAAGATCTTAAATTTTGTACATTATAAAGTAAGAAAAATGTACAAAAACTACGTGTTGTATAAAATACAACAGCGCGCCTACTTACGTTATGAAAAGGTACGCGCCTCCTTAAGGCGACTCGGCGCCACGTGACTAAATTCAATGGTTTTGTACGTTGTCCGTACGGTCGCATTTTCAAATTTGACAAGAAGGTCGCTATCTTATACGACGAGTACATGCTAGCCAGACGACTTCCACTTAATTACAGTTTGATATTATGTCAATTAAGCTTGTTATTAATTAAAATGTCCAAATTTCACCTAGTCTTACAACTTACTGTACGGCTCCAATTTTCAACATTTTGCTTTAAAATTGTAATGGTCTTGTAGCTTACTCATTTATCGGCGGCCCTCACTATATCGTTTTTCTTCATATACTACCGTTTTTTAATTATTTCAATGTTTGTAAATTCATATAAAAAAAGTGCCGAGAATTGGCCAAGAAAAAGATCGCCTGAAGGCATCCGTCAATTTAATTTATTGGGGATGCTCGAGATACTAACGTTTTGTGGTCTGGTCTGATGCAGCAAGAGAATTCTAATTTTGGTATATGAAACATTGAGTGGTAAAGCTGCACATTTGTGTATATTCTAACTACCTGTTTCGGACCCTCTTTTATGTGAAAAATAAATATCTTGCCGAAGAAGCAAATTTTATTTTAAACGTCAATATTCTCGTTTTTTATTTCGATCAAATTTCAAGGATAATAATAAATACATGTGAGGGCATAACTTAAGTTATATTCAATCTAATGACAATATTGAAATAACGCTAATTACATCACAACAAATTTTCTGCTTTTTCTTTTCTTTTACTAATAACATGCAATTGAATCCGTTCGTTTCAAAAACAATTTAAGTCAACAAAACGAAATAGGCGAAAAAAACTAAATAAAATCAACTACTACGGTTGTTTTAACAGTAAACGTCGTAAGACCCTCCCTCGGCGCCCTTGACTGAAGTACGGTCGCATTTTCAAATTTTAAAAGAAGGTCGCTATCCGGGCGGCTTTCGCTTACTTACAGTTTGATATTATGTCAATTAAACTTGTTATTAATTAAAATGTCCAAATTTTCAACATTTTGTTTTAAAATTTTGCTGGTCTTGTAGATTACTCATTTATCGAGGGCGTTCACCAATCGTTTTTCTTCACATACTACCGTCTTTTGATTATTTCAATGTATTGTATTGAAAACAATAATCAAACCTTTGGCAACATTTTACTTTATCGTATTTTTTCTCTTTAATTTTTTTTTAATTACAAAGAAAAATTAAAAAGTAGTTAACGGTTGCGTTTAAGCTGTATTTCCCAATATTTAAGCAATTTTTATTTGACACAAACAAAACACAATGCACTGTGGAATTTGCAATTCCAAGAAACTTATGTACCTTACCTGTAATAAAAATTGACCGAAAGAAACGAACCTAGCTTCTTTTCTTGTTACATTTATTGCTAGATAATGTTTCAACGATTTATTTTCTTCATTTAAAATGACTTGATTGTGTGGACACCCACTTTTGGAACAATACATTGTTTTCAAATTTGAAATTTTGTTTTGAAAAAGCGGTTTTACCTCAAATCATAGACCCACGAAAACGTACGAGTGCAGAGATCAAAGAGCCGGAAGCAAATATTCTAGTAATCAATTAATAAAAAACAAAAGTTGTTTTCCCAATTTGCAAGTCCTACCGATAGGTACTATAAAGTTTACAAATATTTAAATAACGCTAATTACATCACAACAAATTTTCCGTTTTTTCTTTTCTTTTACTAATAACATGCAATTGGATCCGTTCGTTTCAAAAACCATTTAAGTCAAGAAAAACCCCCGCCTCCCTCTGTAAGTTGAAGTCCCATTCCAGCACAAATATTTTGCTACACATCTGGTATTGAAAAGAATAAAGGAGCCGAAACACCTAAATACATATTGTGTCGACAGTATTGTAAAATGCGTTTCGAGTAAATGTAAGTCGTTTCAAGACAGTTATTTATAGCTACTTGAGCGAGTTGCATGGTGCAAAATTATTTATGGCGAGGAGGTAGCGTGGTTGCCTATCATTTAGTGTAACGACGAATGTCGTAAAATTCCAGTTTTACAAAAACAGGTCCTCGGTACCGAGAGCCGTTAAGGGTTAAAAACCATTCCATTTTTCTTTTTTTTAATATTTTGTTGATGAAACAAAGTCTGCAGCATTAAAACACATTTTGAAAATTAATGTTATCTACTTCCTTCACAAGTATTAGATATTAAGTTCAATTTCCGCTGGTATATTTACATTAAATTTTTCATCAGCCGTATTAAATTATACCAACATTTTTACAACGTATACAACTCTACCAATAGCAATACTGAAATTAACAGCCCCTGACTTTTGTTGATCAACATTTAATTTGGCTTGAAACGCAACGGAATGCTATTATAAATGTAGCATAGTCGAAAAGGTTGATTTTCAAATAAAAAAGAGTAGAAATATTTAAGAGATCGATGTAACAAGTTGTTTCAGTTGTATCCGTTGCTGATAACCCTTGCATAATATGTATAAAAGATTCCATTGCCTATAAGTACTCGCTTAAAAAATTATAAAATCAATAATATTATTTTCAACTCGATTGGATGTACCAGCAAGAATATACATTAACAAAGCTCACAACATTGCAGCTTTTCAGAACGGTAGAATTTTACTCAAGAGGATTCAGCTGTTTTTCCGCCAGTAGGTACTTTGTAAGCTTTGGAGTTGCTTCTAGATAGCCGTTTTGTTTTGTTAAGTTTTCCCACAGTACTTCTCATGAAAAGCGTGAGCAGAGTTGCAAGTAACTTTTTCACCAAGGATATCAACTAAGATAAAATTTATTATTTTCCTACAATTTCCGAATCGCTGATTAATGAAATTTCGTTTACTTTGAAAGAAGTTTATAATAGTATATTATTACATGAGCAAGTAAAGAAGGTTTTTATCCATGAAAATGAAGTTTGCTGCACGAGCCGAAGGCGAGTGCATGTAATCATTTGAGTGGATAAAAACCTTTACTTGCGAGTATAATACTATACTTTATCTACGATCATCCATACAACATAATAAAACAAATTCTTAGTTCAATATTTTTAATTTTTGAACATGACACTACGACAGTTAGTTTACATTGTCCAAAAAGAAATACATGAATATTTTTCTGCAAGCATCACAAATAAAACTTAATACAATATTTTCAGAAAAGGAAATACATAGTATTTTTCTCTGCTCGCCATTTTAAAAAAGTTTCATAAACACATTCATATTTGTGCCGTGATTTTTGTGGTAAAATATTTTCTATTGCAGTCGTTGCGATACTGCGTACAGGACATTTCATTTTCTTCTTCCAACATTTAAACATTTTCGGTTACGAAAAATTGCTTCACAAATCACGAATTTCACTATTAATACACTTTGGTACGATTTGTTGTCAATTACTTTAGTTTTGTTTGGTTACGTTGTTGCAATTAATGCAAACTGTTACCAACGTGGCAATGTAAAATAAAAATCCCAATATTTTTAATTTTCATTGGTCGAGGTACCGATGGATAAAAATTCTGTCAATTTTACCCATGGCTGGGAACCAATAAGATGCTCTCTTTAATTTATCGATGGATAAAATGACAATTTAGAGTAGAGGTTTCACATCAATAATGTTTATATTATATAATGATCGTAGATAAAATCTATTTATTTACTATACTAAAAAACAGTTCGCGCGTAAACAAAAAAAATTAATTTACTGATCCAAAAATGAGTACTTAAATGAGTAAGTTTTGCAAGTTTTGAAAAAATCTTATGTTTAATGTTTTATGTAAGTACTATCAGTTAGTTCTTCTTTAAATTATATACCTTTTGGTTCCAATATTTGGAGCAAAACTGATATTTTTCATCTACAAAGTTGAAAGATAAAAATCACTGTGCACGTTTTCTGTAGGTGCAGAAGTCTAAACAAACATTTCGCTTTTCTTCTTTATAACATAAATAACTATTATCCGCAAATAGAATATTCTTAATTATGAAAGCTAATTGCTCAAATATATTAACTCTTGTTTTGCTACATTTATTTACAATTATCTAGTGATGTTTTCCCCGTTCAAACAAGAATATATATTACATATTACTTATAACATAGTATGTATTTAACTTTAATATAAACGAAATCATAAATTTAAAATTTTATTACTCAGAAAGGTTTTACTAGGATTACCATCTTTCAGAAAACTACTGTGAAAGACCAGGTGGATGAATACAATGTACGACAAAATGGGATTTTCAAGCTCAAAAGCATACAATTCACGTGAAAGAATTTTAGCTAATATGTTTCTGCTTCACAATCGCTTTACTAAAAATTGCATAATTCAATTAACTCATGGTAATTCCTAAATGGTATTACTAACCATATGTTAAGTAATTGAAATGAATAAATGTAGAATTATAAAGCAATGATTTTTAAACTAGGCAGTACTTTATTGTACAAGATGTCTCACAGGATGGGAAACTTTGTAACGGCGATTTATGGAAGAGTTTAAACGTTTTTAAAACATTGTATTCGTGATAGTTAATAGTACGTTGCGTGATGTTAATGAATCAAGATTTATTTTTAAAGGTGACAACAAAGATACCGACCGTATGTTCATCGTACGGTGTCATAGGCTCTTAATGTTTTGAAAATATTGATGGTCTTGCAATCAGTGTAGACCAACTTTCATATCTCATGGTCTCAGCGCAAACGATAAAAATTGGTGCACCATCCGTCGACCGTGTTGAAGAAAGCGCCAAAAGTGAGCTGAGCAGTACAAACGTCATAGTTGGTCACCACCAACTATACCATCTGTAATGTATTTTGACTCACATTCATTAATGTCCACATTGTATAGTATCCAGGTTGATTAGTTGAAAATTTTGTACCATAAATCGTAAGAGTATGTTTCGTTAGTTCTTATTTTGTAACACATAATATAATGCGTTACCGGTATAAAGTAAGTATATAATTATTGCTCAGGATCAAAATCTGTGCACCCATCCATCTACTACGAGACACTTGAAATTTGGTATACATATTACAAAGCGCACAAAGACGACCTATAAGAATTGGAAGATATTAAAATTGGCTGAAATAGTACTGAGAGTACGGGAGACTTGAAATTTGTTACGCATATTGCCAAGAAAACGAGGAAGACATCCACCCATTATGATTGACTGTTATCTTCACGCTGTCACCCCCGAAATTTTCCTGTCAGAAGTACATATACTACAAAAATTTCAAAAACACAAAAAGGTTCTAAATATAATTGTATACATTTCATGTAAATACTCTCAAAAGTTTCACGTCTCTCTGATTTTGGGTAGAGGGTTTGATCATAGTTGGTCACCACCGACTATAATATACTATACTATAAATTAATACAGGACGGCGATGTTCTTCTTAATATTATTAGTCAAAAACTTTAAGACTAAATAGTTACAATTTTCTATGCTTCCTCTATACTCATTGATCATTTGAAAGAAATACATTTAACAATACACGTCAAACAAGTGATACGCTAATATGCACGGTAATAAAGAAATTGGTTTGATTGAAGTCGTTAAAACATTGGAGTGTATGGTCGATGACGTATTTTCATAATTTTCAACTAATCCCGTTTTACTTGTATATTCTTTCGGTGTTTCGATCAGAAACCGCGACACACAAAATTTAATTGCGTAGGGTGACCTTGCCAGTGAATGAACACTTTGCATTTCGGTTGTCACATTTGCGTTCACAGAATTATTTTCTCCGTCCCCAATATCACTTTTGTTGCTAATAACTTGTTGTATCGATAGATATTTTGTTAGAGCACAAGATTATTGCATCATTTGGAAGACTCGCTACAAATCAATTTATTAAAAGACATTTAAATACAAGACGTACTAAATACCCAGTGAATGAACACCAAAACCAAGTGCATGAACAGCGACGTCCAGTAAATGAACACCCAATGTGGATGACAATAAATTAACTTCAAACGTATTTGTAGTAAATTAAAATTTGTTTCCTTGTTATAAAATAATATATAAATATTGGGAATATTATACAGACCGTCTCCAAAAAGAAACACGAGTCCATAACTCCCTTATTTAGCTAATAAATGAACATACCCAATGTGGATGACAATCAATTAACTTTAAACGTATTTATAGTAAAAAATATTTTTCCTTATTATAAAATAACTAGTAGAAAACCTCAACCCTAAAACGGTCTGGCAGTATTTATTGTCTATTTATGCATTTTATTTATCTATTTTATTTATTATTTATCTACCATTTTATTTATATACATTTGCATTGCAATATAATGTATTTTGCTTTACTTACCTTTAAGCTCCGTAAGTTGACGATATAAAAGATATAATTAGTCAATTTTTGACACTCAGCTTCGTCGCCTACTCTGATCCGTTCAAAAAAATTTGCGAAATAGACCACCATCGGGAATTATATTTAGAGATATACATATATTGTGTATATTATATAAAACAAACTTTAGATAAAGTAATAAAAGCTACCTAGCAACAACTGGCGCAAATATATGAGGAGCTTAAATTCAAAAAGAATAATATCCATTTTTAACTTATTGGAGAAAGCAAAGATTTTTCAATAGCAGCAATACTGAAAATCATAAAAAACAAATACATGCAAGGAACTACTCCATTGAATTTCAGGAGATAATAGTGATTTTAACAGAAATTGGAAATTACCAATGGCGGACTTCTTGCAAAATAGAATTGGATAAAACTCTTTTTGAACTAAAAACCAGGATAAAACTTCATTTGAATAGAAATTGAACCAAGAAAAAGTGTTGGTATAGGTAAATTGTGGAGCGACTATAGATTACAAAATTAAACTTTGTTGAAAATCATTGAAAAATGTAGGAAATAAGCCAAAATAGTTGTTGATTACAAAAAAATATTAAGTCTTCTATATTCACACACCTCCATCCCGTTGTCTTTTCCTACTTCCCTGACTACTCACACTCAAAACTTCAAATTCTATTTTTAACTGTAGAATACTAACGTTACTGGAATTAATAGTTTACTGTCAAGCAAAATTCGACCATGGCCGATATTGCTGATATTACGATTTACAGATAAGACCTATGAGTTCCTGCTCATTTTGCTTTTATTTATTATTTTTTTATTTTATTATTTATTTATTTATTTCAAACATCGCATTTAATATTGTTAGTTAAGTTCGTCGATGCTGATACCTAAATTTGAACGTGCAGATGTTTAATTTTGTTGAAATAAATATGGCTTCAAAGCTTTTCGAAAAAATTCAGACCATTTACTGAAGATAGATGACTCTATTGAAGCAAGTAAAAAATTGTTTGATGGGCACTGGTTTACAGCTAGTCAATAGCTTCTTATCTGTAATTCAATACGATTTAAAACATAAAAACTAAAGTCGCTTAGTGTATGTAAGCAAATCGTCAAATTGACGATCGTTAGTACTCTATGGTTAATATGGACAATCAGCGATTTTAGTTGACATATTTTGAATGTTATTGAGATAGGAAGCTGTTAACTCGCTGGAAATCAGTAAGCATCAAATAATTTTGTACTTCCTTCAATAGTCACCTATTTTTAAGAAATGGTCTGAATTTTTATCGAAAAGGTTTGAAGCCAAACTCAAACATCTGTACGTTCAAATTTATCTATTAACATCGACAAATGTAACTCTAATAATTAAATGTAATGTTAGGAATGTTTACTACTACTATTTCGGATTTATAATATAAATAAATAAATTCAAAATCAGCAGAAACTCCCAGCTCTTATCTTCAAACCATAGTTCGACAATCGAATAATGTATATTGAACAAAAGTAGTTCATTCACTGGTTAAGAACTGGTAAGGTAAGAACCAGTAAATGAACATCTGTTCATTCACTGGAATTATCAATTTTGGCATCCAGTATATGAACACTTCGAAATAACAGAAATTCAAAATGTTATCTTAACGTATTTTACTATTTTCTACTCCAGGAACACTTTACTACCATAAAAATATAAAAAAAGCAAAATTAAGTTAATAAAAGTACTCCAAAATTATGTTCAAAGATACCATGAAATAGGACCTGCCTCTACATTTGACTACAACTCGCAACCAACTGTTGATTTGAGCAATGTCTTTTTTTGGAATAGACTGATAAGAAAAAAACGATAATTGGATCATATCTGTAGAGACCTAATGGAACTATTTCGTGCTCAAGATAGTTCGAAAATGCTCAATTGTTCTTAATAATTCAGTTTATTTGAGCAGTGTTCATTTACTGGGTGGTGTTCATTCACTGGACGGTTCACCCTATACGTGATTTCGTTATTCTCCTGATCCCGCTCCGTCAAATTTTCATCTAACAATCGTCGATTCCTTCACCACCAAACCAGAGAATTTATGATGCCCGAATAATATTACTTGATAATTTCCTACTTATATTTTTTAGGTAAAACAATACATTTTTAATTCAATAAAAATGGTACGAACTTATGTACCAATCCAATAATACTGTCTATTTAATAAAATTAAATACAATTAATCATTTAATAGCGTTTTTTGAACTTACCTGATAAACGATAAGTAAATGTTACTGAACAATTGGTTTTGTAGATATAGCATAGTTTTAGTTATATGTCACATAAGTCAATGGATTATTAACCTCTCATGTCAAATGTCCAAAAGAGAATAGATTGCATTTTAAATTTATTAAAAAAATAAGTAGCATTTTTGCAGATTTACTGAACGAAACCTTTTACATAAAATTTCATAAAATATATATTCCCTTTAATTGTTAGTAAATGTTCTTACATCGTTTGTAACATTCAGTTATGTGCAACAGATAAATATTGTCAACTTTAACGTTTCTACATCAAATAACATTTCATTTCGTAAAAAGCAAGTATATATGGTACATATGTCACTTACAACGACGCAACGTGACGGTTTAATTACATTTAGTGGCCAACAACCACTATTCGATTTGATCAGTTCGTCTGCGTGTCTGATTGTGTTCATATACTGGTCTTTCGAGTTGATAAGTATTTGTTTGGGAAAACAGATCTAGATTTACATCGAAGACGGAAAAGTTGATTTTCTTTATTGATTATGTTTATATTAATGTTTACTAAAAATAATACGTTATTTGTTATATTTTGTTGAATTACAATTGAGGCGCTTCTTACAAAAACGACCATAGTCCAAAAATGCGAATTTCGCGGTTAGTGTTGATTTACAGAGTTTCTTGGACGCCCAATCGAATGGTATGATCGGTTTCTGCAAGAAGATTAGTCCAACGTTATAGTTAAGTAAATATTTGCTTGTTCTGCAAAAACAGCCATTGCCCACTCGATATTCATAAGTAATATCACAAAAAAAAATTAGGACTATGGTTGTTTTTGTAAAAAACGCTTCAATTGTTCGATGTTTTCAGTGATTGTGTAGATATACCTTTCTTTTTGTTCTGGTATTAATAATCAGGTTCAGTAATTTAAAAACCACATAAGACGAGTTAATAAATACTATAAAAAAATACAGCAGTTATTTTTGTTTTTTTAGTGTGACATATTTGTCAGGCGCTAGTCAACTCTTGTTTTCCACATGGCACCACATATGAGGAGTTTGTTTTCAAAACGTTAAAATTTCACAAATCGGTATTTTCAAAATATTAAAATGTGTTTTGAAATCATATTCAAGACCACCAGAATGAGTCTTTTCTGTAAAATGTATATACCGGTCTTATAACCTACAGATCTTCACATATGGGGGCCATATTTATACCACCTATCTACTGAATTAACGTAATAAGCTAGTTAATTTGTCATATGACAAACTAATAACCTACTAAGAAAGATGTTAAGCAGCAGCCATATTGTTTGTACATACAATGCGCTAACTCGAATCTTTACTTATTATTTAATTTTCACGAATTTTGTAGACATTATTGACATATGATAAGCTTTTTTTGTCCGGTCTTAAAGGCGAACGCATGAACTTAATATTATATTGAATGTACCTTCTCATTACTACTCGTCAATTTAACTTCAAAGAGAGGTAACGGTACCTATCAATAGATAAATGAATAGTATTTTTTTGTTCAGAAACACGAAGAAACACAACAAATACATCCCTTTAATTAATTTAATTACTTTAGCTAACAATACTTGTTAACCAAGTGCATGTCAAAGAGTTTTTATGATAGTTTAGCCTAAAATCAAATTAGGTGCATATTTGAGGCGTTTCAAAATCATCGAACATACGCCCTTTGAAAATAATTTTACCCAAATTCTCAATTTTTTTTAATTTCAAAATTACAATTAAAAATTTAAAGAATAGCAGGTACATTATTATAAATTATTATTCCATTACCGGCCACTAAGAAATCTTCACATAAAATTGGCTACATTTTGCAGGAATGTTCTGAAACACATTTTTTAGATCTTCCAGCTTACTGCTTTTTATTGGTACTTTTCCCAAAGAGCGCATGTTAATAACGTACGCCGTTTTAACAAAAACTTGACAGCTAATCCAGGAGTGGCACATTAGCCCAATTAACACAGTTTGTAGCTTTATGTATCTCCTTACCAAAAATGCAAAAAAAAATGACCAAAACAGTGACTTACGCCCTTTTAAAAAAATATGCTTCAAATATAAAAGAAAGAATTTTTATGGTAAAAACTTTTTACAGCGGCGCAGACCTTCAATATGTACGATTCGGAAATTTGTAAAAAAAAGTTGAAAGATGCGGAAATATTTCGGTAGAATCTAAAACACGGGGTAGCGAGTAACAATAATTTGTATTTAAAACATTATAACATTCAAAAATAATTATTTTACAGGAAATAGACAATCTAGCAAAAGAAGGTGTTCTATCGATGACTAATTTGGAACCAACAAACACTTTAAGGCAAATTTCTCTTGACATTTGTGTATCTAAAACGATGGGATATACTGAGGAAGTACCAATATCATCCCCATAAGGCAGTGCCATCAAGAAACTTGCTGTAGATGAAAAAAGCAGAAGTGCATTCTGTTATGAAATGCTTCACAGACGAATGTACTTTTACATTGAATAATGAACCAAAAGTTCCAAACACTCAATATTGGGCATTCGATATTCGCAAAAAAATAATAACAGGGCTGCGATTTTTCATAACAATATTATTGGGGAATTAAACGAAACTGAAATTCACCAACGTATTTAGAATTATTAATAACTAAAGTAGGGCCCGCATTGGAACAAGTTGAAAGGGAAAATCAGGAGATCTGATTCCGACAAGACGTCTGTCCCGCACATTTTAGTTCAGAGTTAAAAAAATGTCATAATTTGCCATAAATACTACCCGGAAACCGACTGTGCGATTACATAAAGGATAGTTAGTAGATCAATTTGGCATAATTTTTTAATTTTAAGAACTGAAACTTTGCACGCAGATAGCTATTTATATGTATTTTATGTGTGCAAAACCCAGATTCTGTCGGACTAACGGTTATTGCACAATCACCATTTAAATTTTTTTCTGCGATATTTTCCAGGAGGGCTTTTTGCTCCTGTGGTTGTTCGATTTAAATTTTAAAAACAGAATTGGAAACTAGACGTACAGGGCAACAAAACGTTCATCTTCGATTTTCCATAAAATGTAGCGAAATAGGTGAAAAAAGGTCGTGAATATGAGTAAAAACGGCCGACCCCGCGAAAGCGATCGAGTAGTGGGGGGTGACAGCCCGTGAGGACAAGCGCAGCCCGGTTCTATTCCCATATAAAAAACTTCCCCTCAGCGGCCGGTCCGACAGAATCTGGGTTTTGCACACATAAAATACATATAAATAGCTATCTGTGTGCAAAGTTTCAGTTCTTAAAATTAAAAAATGTGGGAATTGTGAATTTTTTTTAAAAACACTGAAATTTCCGGGTTTTCTGGGTTTTCTGGGTTTTCTCCGGTTCTAATTATTCGATCGGGACATTCGACCTCTCATTCATTTCGTAATTTATTTCTCTACAATTCGTCTATGAACAACATTAAGATTGCTTCATTAGTTTCCATTTTACAATCAAAGAACTAAAAAAAAAACGATTTTTTCTTCTAAATTGTTCATAACAAATTAAAAATTATGGTCCTCGAGTGAAAAATTATGCCAAATTGATCAACTAACTGTCCTTTATGTAATTCGGTTTCCGGGTAGTATTTATGGCATGAAAAAATGCTTTATTGCTTGACCTATAAATAAATGATGCATTTCCAAATCGTGCAATTTTTTTGTGGGGCCATCTTAAAAGTAAAATTAATAAAATTGTTGCTAAGGGCGCATTGATTACTAACAGGCTGTTGATTAATGTAAGCAATGCGTTTTATAACAGATTGGGGTATTACCTGTACCAAAACGAGTTGATATTTTAATATCCATTATAATGTATCTTCCTTTATTATTGTTCTTTCGAAGAGTTTATATTAAAAGTTATCTAAATTCGTAAACTAGTAAAATACTTGTAAATAGAATTCACAATGTTACTTTCAAATGTTCACTTTTGAGAGTGGACAATCGGTATACCGATTCACTGAACAAAAATCAAATGACGTCACTTATGCGTAAGTAATTATTAATAAAATAACCAAGACACAAATTTCGCGTTGTGCAATGCTCTTTGAGCGTTTTCAGTCTTTGAGCTTAACATACATTACAAAATTCTTTTCAAACACCTCTTCGCAATCATCTTATGCGACCGACAACAATTCGGAAATTGTTATTACGTCAAGGGTAACTGGTAAACTTCAGTACCCTCCATAACGGATTTGATCTTAAAATACTTTCGAAATAGGGTTTTACTGGAAATTTCATTATGATTCGATTTATGTTCTATATTGCTACTTAACGAGAAGCCGTTCAGAACCCTCTATAAACGCATTTAAGACGATGATTATGGATGTAAATGCTACAGTAATATTATGTAGGTATCCTATGTTCTAAATAATCACGAATACGTGATACAATAACAAGCACAAATTGTAAATATAGTGTTACCTCTGTCACATTGAAGTCAAAAAGTAATAAATGCGTGACAATGTATGTATTACAATGGAAAGTCACAACTTTTGTTTTAGCTTTAGTGAAAGTAAATATAATATATACAATATTAACCACAAAACAGTTACTGTGACAGTCAGATATTATCCACGCTTTATGACTGACCCAGAATTAAAAACATTAAATATTTAATCCATGAATACTTTGTCTGTCGCCTTTCTCGTCGTTTTAAATTACTTTGATTACTAATTGAATACAATTTCTTAAATGTTGTATTAACAAGTTGTGGTCCTTTGCATGTTGGATTGCGTATGGCTTGATTTTTAAATGTCAAGTCACCGCAATTATCGAAATTCAATACATTCTCCACTATGAGATGACTACTTTTCCATTATTTTACATTTCTATTGCATTTGTACTTATTTAATTGATATCAATAATGTTTTACTACAAAATGCTTACTCAAATCTACCGAAACGAAATTATTGATTATTTATTTGTACCTAATATAGTTAATCGTATTTCACACTAATTTTCTTTTTTTAACTAAAATACAGTAGAACCTCTCTAGTCCGCCCTCGACTAGTCCATCGCTACGGTTAATCCGACCGTGGTCGGACTCGCGAAACCGCTAGTCGCGCGCCATTGTTTAAAGTACTCCGTCATCTCTTGTATTGTTTCTGTCGTAGCGTGCTTTTTGTACTGAACTGTGCAGTTTTTAGTGCTTACTGTTCGTTGGTTTTACGAAAGTGTTTTTCTGTATTCGTTATAGTATATGTTTTTACTTTTTTCTGATAATCCGACCTTTTTGCGTTCCGATCATACCCCAGTCCCAAAAGTGACGGATTAGAGGGGTTTTACTGTATGTTTATTTACGAAAATTTTGAACGACAATTGACACAACTGCTTCTTACAAAGTCGCATTAAGTGCCGTGTTATCGGGGATTTGTTCAATTTTCAAATCGTGTTAGTGCAAAACTGCGCTGCCGGAATGCAATGTTGTATAGGGATTAAATCAATTTCCAAGTCGTGTTAAAGTGAAACTGTGTTTGTTTAAATGTTTAATTGAATCACATAATTCAAAAATCCCATATGTTCAGGAGAGACAAAGCACTAAGGAGCAACCGATTATATCTATTGCAATTTTCAAAGTTTGCATTAATAAGGTACTCGAAAGAAAAATTTTAGTTTGCCGTAAATCGAAACTTGTCTGGCTTTTTGTCAACGGAATAAAGATATCATCTATAACACTTTATTATCATACACCCTAAGTATTGTTTAAGTTACATTATTCTGTTTTAACAAAAAATGTCAATTGGGCTGTTTGAAATATGTGATTCAATTGGCTTGCACCATAATTTTGAAGATTAATATTGTAAGGATTCTATGGAATAAACTTTATGGTCTATAAAATCTTTCTTATGCAAAATCTAACGGAGAATATTTTTAGTTCGAAACTATTTTTTCGTTGAGCTAACAGGGATCTTTTTAGCCCACAAATAGATGTTCTGTCAACGATAATGACAGGAACCTTTTTGTACGTACTATTGCGGCCACCGAAATGTGCATGATACCTGACACAAATATCCCTATTTTTCCATAGATTATCCAGTGACCTTCGTGAAATAATATTTGTCATAAACAAAATAATATTGACATTTTGCTAATTTTTTTAGGACGCCTATGATATGAAGCAAAAATCAAGTTGCTAAAAAAAATCGTGTACATTTCGGTGGCCGTAATAGTACCTTATTTCTAATCCGAATTATAAAAATATTTAAAAAACACCATAATAATGCAAATAAAATATGGTTTTTAATACATTTTAACTTCATGATATCTGTATAAGCAAATTCACTAAACAGCATCTTTGTGCTTAATTTTATTACAAGATTCTTCTACACATTTGAAGGGCACAGGGGAAAAACGAACAGAGTCACATTTTATACTTTTCAAGTTACTCAATAAAATAGAGTAATGAACCTAAATTCTCCACGAAAACAGTAAAATTGGTCAATTTAAAAAAAGTGATGTTTAAGAAAGTAATATTATACAATTATTGTTAATAATATTTTGATACACTTTTAAAATATGCAGGTTATGGCCAATTAATTAAGCTTGTGAAGAAACTTACTTACAATGGAAGAACGATTACGGTCCAGGACTCTGATCGTTCTTCCATAGAAACTCTACCCGAGTAAATATAAATTTGGGAACAAAAAATTTAATGCTTTAAAAAACGGAAACTTATTTTATTGTGAATTTGAAAAACCATTAAAACTTTTAAATAATATTATTAAAATTTTATAAAAGTTTCGTTTTTATGGTATACCTAATATAAAAAACGCATGATTAGGAGAAAAGAAAAAGGTTAGTTTAAAATAAAATTTAATGAAAGTTTAGTTTAAAATAAAATAAACAACTTTAATAAAAGTTTAAGTTAAAGTTCAGATATAGGGACACATTCTTCGGAATCACTCGTCGTATTCATCAGAATTATCATTACTTAAAAAAAAATTAAAATAGGCTTCCGCATCTAGGTCCACAAAATTTTGACAAGTACAACAGATCAGTTATCTTTTCTTCGTTTAATTTTTATTTAACCAGCATACAGATCTTTTAGCTGAGGTTCAGCTGAACTTGTAAGCTGTCGTTGGAATTTCAGTAAAATAAGCCTAGTTATGAGCATCTCTAATTGTTAATGGTTGTTGTGAGCTGGTCTACTTGCCAAATTTACCAATATTAGTGTATTTGTCAAGTAGGTACTCCAATCGTCTGAGTCCGTGTGCTAGTGCGCGGCTAGTGCGCGTGCCTCACTGGACCCTGATCGTTCTTCCCATGAACCGCGTGGACTCTGAACGTTTTTCTCCGGTGCTGCAAATCAGTTTTTATTTAATTCCGTGGATTCTATTTATTTTACAGTCGATTGAATGATCAAACTATCTAAATTGTAGCAATGTCTATGACATTTTCACATATGGACAATTTTATTCCAACGAACTAAATATTCACAAGGGAATTTCGGTCTCTTTGCTGTTCCATATTCCCCATGCGCTAACTTAACTTAACCTTACTTAACCTGATACGGCCATTAGGTTAGCAGGTTAGAACGGAATTGTTCATATACAGGCTGTTCACGAAAAAACGCCCCAGCTCCTAGCGCTATTATTAGGAGTCCAATTGTAACAAACGATACGTCAAATTAAATGGTTCAAAAAGTACTACAATGTGTAGCTCAAACATAATTTTTACCTGTTTCTCCATTCAAAGGTCAAAGGTCAACTTCATTTTTTCAAATTACAATCTTATATTTTTCTTTGACAATTTGATAGAGGGGAGTGTTGCGGCGACGCGAGTAACGTAAACACGTCTCCGTCACGCAGGGAAAAGAAAGTAAGGATTGTTAGAGTTGGTGATGTGGAATTAAAAAGACATTTGGTGAAGTGAGGAAATGAAGAACGTGTAAGTGAGGAATAATAGCGGTGTAACCAAGGAGCCCCAAATAACGAAGATTTTAATACGATGGACATCTAGAGCGTTGAATCCGTGACAAGTAAGCGATTGAAATAAGAAGAAATTTGATGAAGGGAGGAATTGAAAAACGGGGGAAGGAGGAACAGTAGTGGTGTAAGTGAAGAGCCCCAAATAACGAAGATTTTGGTACGGTCGTCATCTCGAGCGTTGAACTGTAAAACGAGTAGTTGAGATAGAGTTAGTGGTGTGAGAGAGAACGATAGTGCGTGGAATTTAACCGCGACGAGTAAGCGATTGTAATTGAATCCAAGGTAGAAGTGTGAGTGAGATAGAGAGTAAGCGGAAGTAGAGCGCTGCAAGTGCATTCTGTTGAAAGGTCGTTGTAATGTTCCGACAAAGTAATTAGAAAAAGGGAAAGAGAAGAAGAATTACGATCCTTTGAAAAGATCAAAATAGTAGTAAGGTCGCCTGAGTCCCAAAAGCAAATAGAGTTAGCAGAAATGGAAGAGCTAAAGAGCATGATAAAAAATTGGGCTGCAGAAATCAAGGAAGAAATAAAGACCAATAAGGATGAAATGGTAGAAGAGTTTCAAAAACTGAGGGAGGAATGGAAGGCAACGGAGGAGGAGTGGAAGCAGGAGGGAGTCAAATTAAAGGCATCTGAAAACGGAAGGTGTAAGAAGGAAAACGGACTAAGTGCAGTCAAAAAACTAAGTGAGGAAGATGAACGGGAAGGAGGTACGACGACACGGGCGGGATTAAGGTTAAATGAGACGGTGAATAAAACGAAAGTCATAAGGAAAAAAATAGAGAGAGAAGCAAGTGGGAAAAAGGAAAGTGAGAAAAGTAGCTGTGCAAAGCAGAATGTTAATCTACGAATAGGGTCAGGGAATGTAAGTGAGACGTTTGTGGAAGCAAAGCTAAAACAGATCGGCAGTGAAATCAAAAAGTATGAGTTTGATATAGTTGCACTACAAGAAACAAAGCAAACCGGGAATACTACAATGGAAATTGAGGATTATGAGTTTTTTAACAGTGGAAAAATGAGAAGAGGGAGACCCAAGTCGAGATGGAAGGACGAAGCGGGCCAGGTGATGAGGATGCAGAATAGTAGGGTTCCAAAGAAGATTTTGGAAAGTGAAGTAGGTGGAAAAATGAGAAGAGGAAGACCCAAGTCGGGATGGAAGGATGAAGTAATTAAGGACATAGGAGGCAGTAAAATCAGTAACTGGAAATTCAGAAAACACCAAATGTAAATCAGAAAGTATCAATTGTAATTCAGAAAGTATTAATTGTAGTTCAGATTATGTAATTGTAATTCAGAAAACATCAATTGTAAATCAGAAAGTATCAATGGTAATTCAAAAAGTATAATTGTAGTTCAGATTATTTAATTGTAATTCAGAAAAAACCAATTGTAAATCGAAAAGTATCAATTGTAATTCAGAAACCATTAATTGTAGTTCAGATTATTTAATTGTAATTCAGAAAGCATGAATTGTAATTGAGGTTCGTCAATTGTAAGTCAGAAAACACCAATTGTAAATCAGAAAGTATCAATGTAGTTCAGAAAGTATAATTGTAATTCAGAAAGCAACAATTGTATTCAAGCCATGGGCCTACAAGGCCTGACGTGCTAAAATATATATATATAATTTGATAGAGATTTTTTTTCTGAATTCAACGATGTATCACAATCAATATTTCTGATTTATTTTAGGGTAATAAAGAAATTAGAATAATAACTAATATTATTAGCAGTAGGCTTTGAAAAATAACTGAGACGTAGCGGTGGCTATGGAAACGACGTCTCACAAATAAAAATTACTATTACTATTGTTGCAACAATGGTAATAACCATGGTAACCGGGACATTTAACTGGAGAAATACGTTAACATCGCCGTCAGAAACTGGCTATTAGTTTGTTTACCTATTTTTTGTAATAAAAATGAATAATAGTGAACTAGTGAAATAGTGAACTAAACGATCCACTGGCGTAGAATAAATTTGTGTAATTTCTTTTTAAGCGAGTTAAGGCGAGATCAATCATTTTATACAAAAAATTTGTGGTCTGATGAGTGTCAATTTACAAACAACAGACATTTTAATCGTTTCAATCACCGCTATTGGAGTGTAGAAAACCCACATATTACCATCGAACAAAATCCTCAGATAAAATTTTCGGTGAACGTTTGGTGCGGAATATTAGGCGCCAGGATACCTAATAGGACCAATTTTCATTGATGGAAATCTCAACCAAGAAAAATATCTTCAAATTTTGCCTGAAGACTTAGAAGAAATTTTAGATGACTTGCCGTTGCCATTGAATGGAATGAACTAGTATTTCAACAAGATGGCGCTGCACCACACAAAACGCCCTTATGATTAGGGACTATTTAAATATAGAATAATGAAGACAAATGGATTGGAGCATATGTACCTATACCATGGCCCGCCCGGTCTTGTGACCTCTAGAGTTTTTCTTTTGGGGATACATCCAAGATATTGTTTATGCTACGCGCCCGGAAACGGAGGAAATTTTGAGAGAGAGAATAGTCAACGCTTGTCGGGAAACACCAGCAGAAATTTTAATTAATGCTACACAAAGTGTAGGATCTAGATGTCGACGAAAATGTCTGGAAAGAAACGATGCCCAATTTGAACATTTTTGTTAATTTGCCATTTCTTTATTTAATTGTTTAGTTATTAAATGTTATCTGTTGTTGTTCATAAATTAATTCTTTAAAATACGTTGTTTCCGTACTGACACATCGTTTCCATAGCCACCGCTACGTCTCAGTTATTTTTCAAAGCCTACTGCTAATAATATTAATTATTATTTTAATTTCTTTATTACCCTAAAATAAATAAGAAATATTGATTGTGATACATCGTTGAATTCAGAAAAAAAATCTCTATCAAATTGTCAAAGAAAAATATAAGGTTGTAATTTGAAAAAATGAAGTTGACCTTTGACCTTTGAATGGAGAAACAGGTAAAAATTATGTTTGAGCTACACATTGTAGTACTTTTTGAACCATTTAATTTGACGTATCGTTTGTTACAATTGGACTCCTAATAATAGCGCTAGGAGCTGGGGCGTTTTTTCGTGAACACCCTGTATAGTTTAAAATTTTCGACTGCCGGCCATAACGAAGAAAGGCCTGAAGCGAAACGGCTGACGGCGAAACGGCCCATTCCTATGTTCGAATGACTGGAGTGTTCGAATTTCCGCATGTTAGAAGTAGCGAAGTTGTACTATACTTCTTTTCAAATTTAATTTGCCTGGACTATAATGCCTATTTAACTTAAAATTAATAAAATTTAGAAAGAAAAGGTTTATTGTAATATGGTAGAATTGGTACAAAATAAAAGAGGAAATTAAATGTATTTACGTATTGATTAATGAGTTTGATTAAACTTTGCTCGTGGCTTAATTTTCAATTACAAGCTGTTAACTAACGAAAATCTAAACAAATTTTCTTTTTCACAAATTAATTAATTACAACTTGAAATAAACTTTATACAAATTATGCTTTTAGTTGATATAGGTAACACAAATCATCTAAACCAGAAACATTTACAAACTTAAATGTCACTAATTTTCCTGTCTTCCTATCATAATGCTAAAGCCTTAACTGAATAATGAAGGGTCTCCTGAATAAGCAAAGAAGGGAAATCTAAATTATTTTATGCAAAGTAACAGGGTGCGTCCTAGTTGAAGTTCTGTTATTCTCGAATACTCAAAAATTAATTTGTATAAATTAGTTAGTTCTAAAGTATTAAAAATTTGTATTAAAAACCTTTCTTTCAGTCCATTACATAAAAATACATATCATAATGTCACACAATATCACAGTGCAGTTAATGATTACATTGAGTTTTCGTTATATCAAAAGTAATTGCTACATTGTCCTAGAAAATGATTGTTTTGAAAGAAATAATTTTTCATTAAAAATATTTTGGAGTTGTTCATAACTTATAACCTAGAATATAAATGTTCTTTTGTATATAACAACAAAATTCAGCAAATCGACTTTTGACAAGTTACACTTTTTCAAACGATCGTAGAGTCAAGCTACTTTTATCAGAACAGTTTAATAGTTCAGAAATAATGAACTTGAATTTATGGCAACCCCCAAACTGGCCTGCGCTGCGACTCGTTTTATAAAATTCACCCACTCACACGATAAATGTAATTTTCAGACTTATAACAAAAATTGGATTACGAAATAATACAGTGAGGAGTTAAAGTATGGAAGAAATTCATTAAAATTGGAATTCCTTTGATGTTTCATAAATCAATGATTTTTCACAAAATTGCATTCGGCGATCAGATTCATCTTCACTGAGTTTCTGCACTAGTTGAATTGTGTATGAACGCTGATTAATTCCACTTTCCAATGCGATATGAGGATTCTCTTTCATACTTATCCAAACGGCAATTTTCTTTTGGGCAGGAAATTTTGGAATATCTCTAATCTGCCCGGTTTCTCTATTTTTACAGCGAATTTTACTAATGTATTACCTGATATGTCTATCTGTTGAGTTCTGATTTTATCTCTGCACCTGAATTGATATTTCCATTCCTTGTTATTCTGTTAAATGTATGATTTTAAAATTACACGAGTGTTACAAAACTAATAACATGTTGCACTCTACAGTGCGCGCCAGCCAAATGGAATAAATTCATTATCTCAATTATTGTGCATATTGAGAAAAAATCCCGAAACACGTAATTATTGGTCTATTACATGATATCCTGTAAAGTGAAAATTGCATTCCTAACCTTTAAATACCTTTTAAATAGGAAGGGGGGGCTTGTGATACCTCATTTGAAAGGTCTCTTCATGCTCTATTCAAAAATGCTATGGCTTAAAAATTTATTGCAAAAATGAAGAGTAAAAAAAAATTAATCTGTTTAACGAAATTCGCTACAACACATTAAAAAATCAAAAATTAATAGCATTTCGTTCTTAGTAATGTAATACAATAAAAAATATATCAATCAGCACTTTAAACTAAACTAACACTGCCAACTAACGAAAAATGCTGATAAATTTTTGTCACTTTATGAACATTTCAATTGTTTTTGCTTGCCTTCTCAGTATCAAGAACCAAACGCTATTAATTTTTGATTTTTTTAGTGTGTCGTGTATTTTTATAATTTACATTTTTTAGGAATAGAAGATATAATTTGTTGTTTGAACTCCACTAATAGTTAAAATCCTTGCGATAGTTTGCTGGTGCAAATAGTTTAATCGTTTGTTTTTCTAGTAGTAAATTTGAATTACTTTTTGTTATTTCAATAAAGCCAAAATATAATTGATTTGGTAAACTCTACTTAAGCTGCAAGATGAACAGAAGTCAAGAACTTTTGACTGATGTGAGATACCTTTTCGTGCTGTTATTAGAAAACTCGTCGCGTCCATTTGTTGCGGTTGGTGCAGATGACACTGAAATACTACGGTCGAAGAATTTTATTATATCTAATATTTTTCCCAAAAAAAAACAGAATTCAAAGTGGCAGCCATTTATTGCTAGTAATAAGAATAAGATGAAACAAATTGGCAGGATTACATTATTAGTAAAAATTTAATTTAATTTAGTCTGATGTAAAAAAAAAGATTAACAAAAGCAAATTGAATATCTGCAAAAACATGTGTGTTGGAATTCCCAATGATCAATTCAACTCGACACGCGTTGAATTATCTAAATTTGTGATACCTATCGAGTACTACAAACATTATATTTACTCGACACCTCTTTTGGTATCTATTAGTATTTCCTAACCTAACAAACAACGGCTATTTGGTAATTATGAACAGATGTGCAACTAAGGCCATATTTAAATGACTACAATTTAGTACCAATTATTTAAAAAAGTATTTTAGACGACGAATATAATGCACTTTAGAATTCTTATGTAGCTAATTAGTGTTCATTTATGAATTATGGACGACATATTCATAAGGTTACATTTTATTCAATAGCTTTTAATGTTTAATTAAAGTTAATATTTGAAGACGATCTGGTTTAGTTGAAATTTGGCTCAAGACTGAACATGTTATGAACGTTTTTGATTTTAACTAATTTGCAACAGCATGCGTCCCCATTAATGTCAAGAACGCAGTGTACAACAAGTTTCGGTGAAATAATGTTTAAATGTGCCTGAATGTTCTTGACAGTATTTCTAAATACATTGTAATTTGTCAGACGATAAATACTAGAATTGTCAGTATGGTGGTTTGTACAGCGCTAGTGAATACTGGTCGAGTACTGAACTTGATGTTCAATGAGAATTTCTCCGTACTTGATGTCGAATTTGCTCTAGAATCGAGTAGCGAATTTGATATGAGATATCAATTCCGATACTGAACAACTGAAACTGAGAGCTAGATGATATGGAACTTATATCGGCCACACAATATTATACCGCTTTGGTAGCAGCATGTACGATTGCATACATTACATGTTGTTTGGAAAATGACGCTCTAAAATACCAGGAACTTCTAAAGGCTTCAAAATATGGTAGTACAAGTTGCATTGCATTAGGTCTAAAGTGTGTCCTTAAAATCGAGGTCGATTATACGCCAACTTACGCTTACATTTCATTAGAGTTAATAACTCCATAGAAGATATAATAACTAACAGACTCAAACCACAATACAAAAAATGATAAAATAACATAAAACATAAAATAATTCAAGTTTAAAAAATTTACTTTTAGATGAAATTAACAACGGCAACATCCGATTCATAACAATCAACGTCCGCGAGTTGCCAAAAACATTCAAAACGTTAGAATGGACGTTTTCAAAATTGCATGTCTCTCTTGCACGGTTACGTCATTGCGTGAAAAACTAGTGCGCAGTGTGGGAATTTACTGTGAGTATAACTAACGACGTCAAAATCTGACACTGACAACTACTGGCACATCAAAAATATATAAACACCTAAATGCTTCAAAATAATACTCAGCAAAAATAGTAATAGCAAAGGTGTGTTGTGTGTTCCGGTAAATCAGTATTTTTTCATGCATTCACCAAAGATGGGAGACTGCAAGAGGTGTGGATACATAATATGCAAAGAGACACAAGAAAAATAAAGTGCAATAAAAGACCCTTTTCAATTTAGAAAAATACCAATGATATGAAGAACAAAGCTCAATACCATCAATGTTATTTCCGAAAAGTTCAGAACCACTAGGACCCTTATTATCCTTATATTATCCATATTCTTGAACAATTAAAAACCCCTATTATTGTCATTCTTTTGGGACAAGCAAAGAGGTCATGTTGTTTTCATTTGCTCAAACATGATGTAGAACTTTGAAAATTTCCACCGCATTCATGATTCAATTATACAAGTAAACGTGCGTTTGGTAATCATTCTAAAATATCTCGGCCACAATTGAACAAAACAATTACTTATTTTTGATAAGTGGAAAATTATACTTTTTTAATTATTCAATGTTAACCAAAACCTTAATATTTAACAAATATGATAATTTATTTAACGCAACATCGGATATCTATATAAATAAAAATGAAATATGGTGTGTTGGTAACGCCATAACTTCAGAACTACTCGACAGATTTGGCTAATTCTTTTAGTAAAATTTTAGTAATACTTCGAGACAGGTTATGACGGAAAGATCTTTTTTAAAAGTTGTCTTTAAAATTAGAAGAATTTGCAAACATGAAACTGGGACCACGGCTAAATATAGTTTGACATTTGACAACTGCTCAATTGTAAATAAACAACGCGGTTTTACAGTTATTTAGTTTCAGTTAGTTTCAGCTCAGTTGTAAGTTCATAGTTAAAACAATGGAATTCGGGGCAATTTCATGCCCACTTTCAAGGTAATTGCAACACAATCATACACAGAATTATTTTTTATATAGGTTAACCTTTACAGATTCAAGGTCAAATATATCAAACTTTTTTTCACCAAAACAATGAGTTGATTGCATTGTTCAAAACTGCACTGGACCAAATGCCATCTGATAATCACAAAATTGTTATCAGAGCCGATAAGACGCCTGCGGGAGAACATACAAGACGTTTCAATGCGCTAACAATTGGTGATGTCGTTGGTGAAAATTTGGAATCCCGTGATATTGTTCTACATAGGCGGAACAATCAGCTGCAGCGTGTGTTTGAAACGCACCGATCATATGATGCGTTGCAATATCCCATCATATTTTGGCAAGGTGAAGACGGTTATCATTTCTCAATCAAGATGATAACTCCGCTTACAGGCGCTGAAGTGGACAAAAAGGTCAGTTCAATGAACTATTATTCATATCGACTGATGGTCCGTGAAAATGAGGAGAATCATATCTTGAAATGTCGGTGCCTATTTCACCAATATGCTGTCGATATGTACGTCAAAGTTGAAACTGAGCGATTGACGTTCATCAGATTGAACCAGAGGAAACTCGGTTCCGAACAGTATATTCACCTTCGAGATGCCATCAATTCAGACGGAAACGCACAGAATATTGGCCGAATTACGATTCTCCCAGCAACGTACATCGGTAGTCCGCGACATATGCATGAATACGCTCAAGATGCCATGTCGTATGTTCGCCATTATGGCACACCAGATTTGTTTATCATTGTTCACATGGCTGTGATTTGAGTTGATGCGGAGAATTCCATCAATGAAATCACTGAATATCAAATGGGCCGCTATGTTAGTAGTAATGAAGCAAAGACATCCCACTGTTGTTCACTTGGCCGTACATCTGGAAAATGGTCAAAGAGTATACTTCACTGCGGAAAATGCATTACAACGAGCTGATCGACCACGACCTACAACATTGACCAATTTTTTTGAAATGTGCCAGAATGATGACTTCGCCTGAATGCTCCTATACTCCGAAATGCCAAGATATTATACTTGGAATCAATCGTCACAGATATTTCAATGACGGAAACAAGGACATCCAGTTCCACGTTACCCACATGTATTTTCCAACGATGCATTAGGTCGCATTTACACAGTCCATTCAAACAACGACGAGTGTTTCTATTTGCGTTTGCTATTGGTCAACGTTCGTGGCCCAACATCATTCCAACATCTACGAACTGTTAATGGTGAATTATGTGACACATATAGAGAAGCCTGTCAACATTTGCGAGAATGACACTCATTGGGATTATACCCTTCAAGATGCTGTGATTTCGTCAAATGCTCATCAAATACGAACATTGTTTTCGATAATTATCTCAACATGCTTCCCATCGAAACCGATTGATTTGTGGACTAAATACAAAGATGACATGTCTGATGATATTTTGCATCAGACGCGTACTAGAACATCAAATCCAGATTTGCAACTAACTGAGGAAATTTACAACGAGGCATTGATATTAATTGAGGACATGTGCTTAGTGATATCAATGAAAAACAATACGATTGTGATGCAATGAGAGAATCAGTTCAAACGAACGTTCCGTTGTTGAATCGGCAACAAAAATATGCATACGTCACTCTCATGAAAGTTGTGAACGATAGAACTGGAGGGATTTTCTTCTTGGACGCTCCCGGTAGAACTGGGAAAACGTTTTTGATAGCATTGATTTTGACAACCATCCGCTCGCAGAATGAAATTGCACTTGCACTTGCTTCATCAGGAATTGCAGCTACGTTGTTGGAAGATGGTCGAATAGGTCATTCAGCACTCAAGTTGCCGTTCAATTTGAATATCACTGAAACTCCAACATGCAACCTTTCAAAGAACTGTCCGATGGCCAAAGTTTTGCAGCAATGTAAATTGATCGATTGGGATGAGTGTACGATGGCGCAGAAAAAGTCTTTGGAGGCATTAGACCGAACGATGCAAGATCTACGAAGCAATCATAACCGGTTTGGTGGTGCGATGATTCTGTTGGCAGGTGATTTTCGCCAAACATTGCCAGTGATTCCACGGTCAACGCCAGCCGATGAACTTAATGCATGTTTGAAGTCGTCTGTTTTGTGGAAACACGTCAAGACACTCAAATTAAGTATCGACTTGCAGAACGACCAATCTGGAGAATTATTTTCAAAACAATTACTGGACATTGGCAATGGCAAAATCCCCGTTGACATTTCGACTGGCTGCATTACATTCCCCATCGATTTTTGCCAATTCACCAAATCAAAGACCGAACTCATTGGAAAGGTGTTCCCAAACATAGCCCAAAATCACAAAAATCATGATTGGTTGAGCGAGCGTGCTATATTGGCTGCGAAAAGCATTGATGTCAACGAATTGAATTTCAAGATTCAAGGTGAAATTGCTGGTGGATTGATGACTTACAAATCGGTGGATTCTGTTACTAACCAAGATGATGTCGTCAAGTATCCAACAGAATTTTTAAACTCCCTGGAATTGCCCGGATTGCCGCCTCACAATCTCCAATTGAAAGTCGGATCGGTAATCATAATATTGCGAAATATCAAAAAACAAAATGGTGATAAGTAACAGTTGAACTTTGAAAAATAAAACCAATATGTGGAAGAAACGCATTTACACTGGCTACTGATTCACTGGCATGCTGTTGATGTTCCAGACCGTATTTGCACGAAAGAAGAAATCTACGTACAAAAGTAAATATTTAAAAAAAGAAAAATAAATAAAATTCGGTTCCACTATCGTCTTCAGTAAAAAAAGAGAAAACACTGCTTTCATTTCGATGGTGACTTTTGTTGCAATCGACATGGCGTTCTTAGAGTACAAATTCTTGGTGAGAATCACGAGTGGGGCATCGCCCTTCTTTTTAATCGCAGCATATCTGTCTGCATTGTTGTTGCTAATAGCGCACCTCATTGAGGCTTCAAAGTTGTGTACACCTCTTCCAGCTCTTCTAAATGATATCCAGGCATTTCATCACGATTCTCATAACACAGAAGATGGTCGATGTAATTATTAAATCTATATATATATAAAGAAAAGTTGACTGACTGATGATCAACGCACAGCTCAAACGGTTAAAGTAGAAATGTTGAATGTACAATTACCTATTTAAATAAAAAAATTGGAAAAATTTGGAAAAAATTAAAGTGCTTTTTATTGAAATTTGGACAGGACAACGTCTGTCGGGTCACAGCTAGTAAATAATGAAAGTTACTTTCAACTTGTTAGTCAATTTTGAAGAACAATTCATGTAAGTAAGCATAACATAACATACGCTAACATAAATATGTTTAGCATTATTCAATGTGTTTTCCAAGCCAAAGTCAAATACATAAATACGAAACTAAAATTTTATGGAAACAAAAAAAAAACAATATATTTCAGGAAACTAGTAACAGCACTACTCATAAAAAGAGCTTTATACGGTACGTGCCACTATTTGTATCGCAGCTCCAGGCAATATAAAAGTCAATACACAGCAACGGTGGTATTTAAGACAATATTCAAGCAAAGCGTACCAGACAATCAAAAATTCAGTACCTAAAAAAAAAAAAAAATATGTGTGAAATGAAGAAGGAACATTGTACAGCTACTAAAGTAATTGTCGAAATAAAATTTTAGAAAGTGCTATTTCAAAAATAGGTGTGTTAATTTTAACACGAAGTACAAATTACCGAATTAAATATTTTTTCCAGTTGAATTTTTAACACTGAATTAATGGAATTACAATTTGGAATGTATTTTCTATCAAAATTGCTACCCACGTATTGTTAATATACTTGCTAGGTTAAACACGATTACGAAATAATGGCATTATAAATCGTATCGTGAACGTTAAAACAAACGATTTGCTTGGTTAAAATTAGAAGCCAAAAGATTTAAGAAAAACATTTATTTCTTTTAGAAAATGCTGTGGAGAAAGCAATGACTTGATTCTAGCAGTTTCATATTACACAACCCTGTAAAATCGACCAAGGATTTCATTTTTTGTCAACTGTTTTCAAGAAGTCACAGATAAATTGAATACTATGTAAAGTGCTTCAAAAATTCAACGAAGATTTAAGTAAAAATTTTAGAAGAGTCAATAAAGTTCTTGAATTCTTCGGGGGCTTTTTAACAAATAGTTTCTGGTTTAAATTTTTCTAAATAATAATCAAGTTCTGATTGAAAAATAGAAAGGGCTAATTTCTTTCGTCTAATGAAACAGCAAAAACGGAAATGGGTCAATATGGTGACTCTTCATAAGTGCTATATCTGCACGAAAAGTTGTTTTTCATCTTCAGCTGATGTTATCGTTACCGTTTAAGTCTCCGAATATAATATAAACTTACAATTAGTGAATAAAGCAATGCAATTGTATTGGCATTGCCGAAAATTTTAAATATTGCTAACTTCATTTTGTAACCCCACTTGTTCATGTGTCAATTTAAAACATAAGAAACAATACATATCTTAACACATTAACATGTGGAGTTATGAAGTGAAGTTGGCACTATTACAAATTTTCGGCTTTGCCAACTCAATTGCGTTTTTTTTTCCGCCAAGTTAATACTATATTCGGAGACTTATTACTGGTTAAACTTTCAAATTTGTTTCCATAGTTCAACAGCTAAAATAAGGAATCAAGTAGAAATTGTACCATTTTGGCAATTAGTTTAGTCATTTTCAAAATCCTTGTTTTTCGCGATAACGTTATAAACAGAATTACAGTAGGTACACCGACAAGAATAGTGACATGCATGTGACCGCGCTAATTATCAAGTTGCAGACCGATGACAAACTTAAAAGCTTTAATTGGTAATCATCTACGACCAACTTCAAAAGTTGGTTTTTGATGTACTATTTCATGATGTAAATATTATCATTATTTACAATGCAACCGTTAATTGTTAATTGTTGATTTTATTTTATTACATTTTCTAAATGAATAATAAAAAATAAGGTTATGCTAAAGAAATTACGAAATGGAAAAGAAAAGTAGTCGATAAGGCGAGGGGAAACTTTAAAACGGCACTTACCTATATCAGAGCACCCTCCCCAAGTTCCCTGTTGTGCTTGACGAGCTAACTTGCTAATTGCGTCTACATAAAGACGTGATGCTGCAGCGGCACCTAAAAGAATATTAATTTTGGTGTATAAAAAATAGCAAATAACGACGATTTAAACATATTTAAACATGTTTACTTGTATTTATAATAACTAATATTTCCAATTTTTTTTGTACTACGGTATAGCCCCGATTATTCGAGCTAATAGCGGCGACTGGTGACTCGATAATCCAATTTTAGTTTTATTCCAAAAACTGTAGATACATATTAAAAGATACAGTTTACTAAAGCACGAGCTTAAAGCGGATCCCTAGCTAGTTCGACCTTCAGAATTTTATAAACTCTCATAGCTATTATAAACTTCATCTAGCAATTAAATAATTAGCAGGGTTGATGGTTTTATGATAAAATAATTTGTGGGTTTGCCCATTACGTCTCCTTATAGCCTGTTGTAAATCTTCCATCGCTATTCTCATCTCTAAATGCAAATAGTTCTACTATCATTATAATTATCATATTTAATGAAAGTTTTTTCAAAATCTTTTAAGTTATAGCAATAAAAACGTAATATTTACGTATCGGACTAAACAAAAATCACGATTTAACTATTATTATATGTTATATTGAAAATACATGGCATTGAGGTGCAAAACTAATTGTTCCATTTTTCCTATTATCAAATAGAAATTTGCAACTTTGTCTAGTCCGTTAAATAAAAAATTGAATGCAGATGCAGAAGATACCAGACTTTTTATGATGTTTGTTTTATACTCGAAGTTACAGTGGCAGACAAATGTATCGAGTTTCCCATACGGTCGAGCTAGCTAGGGACCCGCCTAAAACCTTCACTGAACAACACTAGTTACTAGCCATTAGTGTTTCAAATTATTAAAACGGTTAGTAATGATGAAGAGACCGAAATGGTTTTAATTTTTTGTGAACGTGGAAAGAACACCGGAGCCGCAGACAATCTTTATTATAACTTGAAACTAAATGTGACACATTTTACTTTTATCAGAATAAAAGAACATTTTACATCAATCAGTAAATGTAAATGTAAAAGAAGCTTCGTTTAAAGTTTTCATGTCTGTTTAAGACAACTTTAATTAGTTGGACGTGTAACGAAACATTATTACAATAAAAACAAGGCTAAACGTAAAACTAATTATTGAGCTACCTCACTCGTTATTATTTGAAGAAAAATAGTGATAAGTATAATAACCAACTTCCTTAGCATTTTATTGTACAACAATTTAAACAGTTATAACATTATCAATACTCGCTTTTTCTGAAAATTTTAATGTTGCATTAGATTTTTGCCGAAAAATTTTAAAGTTGGGTATATAAATAACCTTTGATAAAACAAAATAAAAATGTACATAAATTGAAGTACAGCTTATAACGTTTGCGACGAAATTAGAAATTTTTAAGTTTTTCGTATAAATCAATCACATCGATACATACATAATCAGTACTTGCAATATTTGTAGTTTGCGCGTATCACTCCTAAATCCAATCATATCTGAAAACAAGTTTGTTTTCGGATACAAATTTCTTATTAGAAGTCGGTATATTTTTAATTCTATACATTCCCTATAAATTTGTAACACCTATGTATTTATTAAATTTTTTCTCAACATTCAGATACGTAGTAACTACTGTTATATAACCTCCAGCTCGAAAAGAGTGCATTTCCGGATATGAGTTTCTTATTGAAATTCTCTATTATTTATTATAATTGATTATTATTTGAATCCCCTATACAGCCTATTTCAACAGTGATAATGAGCTTACATATTTGGAGGATGCAACTCATAATACATTGCATAGGTAACGTGATTTTTGTACACTGGTGAAACAGGCTGTTTACCCTATAAATTTCTAAAATATATTAATGAACACCTGTACAATAGATGTCCTCAAAATTTGTTGTTTAAATGTTGACTAAAATGTAGAATACTGTAATAATCAGATTAGCCTTTCTCTTCAGGGAAGGTTGTTAATAATAAATAAAAACAATATTTATATTTACCTAACATTTTGGTTTTAAATTTTCCGACAATGCTTTGGTTTCGGATATGCAAAATAATGTATTCTTTCAGCACAACTACATTATTAATTTTCCCATTCTCCCCGTCACTTTAAATAAGATTAGAGTAATTAAAGTCATCTACAGAAACTTGGTGCCGCAATGGGGTTGTAAAACGTGAAGTAGATATCCCACTTTAAAATATCGCTTCTAAGGGCTGAACACAAAATTCGCATCAAAAATTCATGAAATTGTTATTGAAAACAAAGAATAATATTATTTTTACTGTTCGTAAGAAACACTCTACATGGTGTTTATTAAACATGCGGAAAGAATTTTACGTAAGTTTAATAAAATGTTTTCGACGTCAATTCGAATATTGTTTCATAAAATGTGATCCTAATCTAAAATTTCGCAAGTTTGGTTATGGTTATCTTGGTAGATGGAAAATCAGTGGTTCATCACTCCTCTACTATGAGGATAGACGGTCCAGTAATCCGGACGAAAGATAGACCTAGATTTGATTCAATATTTACTTTCAGAATTATGACAAATGTATACAGTGAGCGGCAAAAGTAAAGCAACCATTCGATAAATCAAAAAACAGGTTAATTTTTAAATTTAATTTAACATTTTCGAATATAATATTTATATATACAGGGTGTCTCTTGTCAAAGTATTTACCTCATCACTGATTTTTTGAAATGACAACCTATAAATAATTTTGATAGGCCTGTGTCAACATAACGGTATAAAAATATGAGACTCTTACGTAAGAAACCAAATGAAAAAAAAATTGTCAAAAAGTGAGCAGCCAAGAATTCGATAAATCTGAAACTATCGAGTTTTGCGAAAAATCCGAAAATATGTCAATTTGTAGATTTAATTTCAAATCTTCTGGCATAATATTTTTACATAGCTACAGGGCGCAAAAAAAGAGCAAGCATACAGAGGGTCCATCTCTGCTACCATAGTTGGCCCATCTATCGTACATAATGTAGGAGAGTTGGGTCAGTTTGAGTAAAATGTTTTTTATGTTTTTGTTTTCCTAAAAGAAGCATTAAAGTATGTTAACATGCTTTGTTTCGCTATGTTTTGAAAGGCAAGAATTAAAAAAAAAACAGGAGCAATGGATGGAATTCATAAAGAACGCTTCCATATAGCAATTGCTAAGGCTTCAGAGAAAAGGAGGTAAAAACTTTCGTTTGAATTCGGAGTACAGATAAAGAACTATCCGAACTCAAACGAAAATTTTCCTACCTGTCTTTCTAAGTCGTTTCTATGGATTCGATTCTATGCACGCGTTTAAGTTGGACGTCGATGATTACTTTTTTCTCTCAAATACTACGGATTGAATTTTTATTTTAAATTAAGTTTCAAGTAGATTAAAATATTCTAATTAGTTGAACTTCAAAACTGATCAAAGTAGAGTTTGACTAAAGATATTCTGCGTTTATGACTTTAAACCGTAATCAACTTTTACTGCTGATAATGAGGGTTCACTGCAGGGTACCACAAAGCTGGTTGCTTTAAAAAATATTTTTGCAGATACTTCAGAACCATACTTAAATATTTAAACTTTAGTTAAGTTGAGAACAAATAATCAAATACAAATCATAGAATTCATCAAGTATCTAAGTTAATCAATAACCCCACATACCTACCTAATTATTAGAAGAGGTTTAATGTTTACTCATATTTATATCTAAGCATCAAGAAATTTATAAAAATTTACCAAATACAGCCCTGGTCACTTCAGCTGATTATTACGGCTTACCTACTGTTATGGCCGGATCACTTATAGTATTGTAAAAGGCACAGTAATAAACGCAGAATATCTTTAGTCAAACTCTAAGCATTTCATTACCTGCATTGCAAAAAAATCGGTGTAATAAATATCACTATTAAGTTTGGAATGTTTTTATTTTTAAATTGTTTTTTTCCACATCTCCATTTTCGACTAAAACAACATAAAACACAAGTATAAGTCTCCCTTTACAATTCTGATTTTCTAATAACGTTTAATGCATATATGTTATGCTGTCAGCACCCTTTAATACCTACCTATGCTACCAGGAAGTCATACATAAAAAGGGTAAAGCTTCTAATACTCGCAGTGTATTAAGCAACAGCGAGATTAAAACATACTCTATATAACAGGGACTTTATCAGTATACGTTATAATATGGACCGTAAATAAAATCAAAATGATTATCCTTGGATTATACTATCCCCATAGTTTGCGAGGACAATTGTTAGGATAACGACTTGGTTGAGGTAATGACCAACAAGAAGTTATATGAGAAAAGTTTTGCGCAGTTCATCTCTGAAAATATACAGCCCATTTTATCAGAACAGTATTAACCGCAATACCACAACGTTGTGATAATTTTCTTCATTCCAATATAAGTTTACCAACAAATGATAAGAAAGCAGCTAAAATAAAAAAACACCGATTTGTAAATTGCTGAATATTGGGAATATCATAAAATTTTCGCAATTATTTCAGTACAGTGTACAGTTGAGTAAATTCGCTAACCAATTTTCTGTTCAACAAATATTTCATAAGGTGTACACCCGTTTTTCGTGACTGATGATTTACCTATCAGGAGTATGTATATCATGTATGTTTTAGACCAGTGGTGCCCAAACTATTTTCATTTCTGACCCCCATTTTGTGAATATTATTATGTCGCAACCCCTGGATAGACAGAAAAGCCGTGAAAGTCTGATATTTTTTTGAATTTGGCGACCCACAATAGTATATTAGACTACAAGGGAGGTAAGTGCATTATAACAGAATCGAAGGAGAGTTTTTTCAATGTCTGAGATTCTGTTAGGCACTTAACAACCGTGTGGTTTATACTATTTTTCGTACGATCAAGAAAATCGATAAACAATTTGGATTAATTCCGTTTTGTTAAAGTATTAAGTAATCATAGTGGGTTAATTAGAAAAAAATGTAAATGATTGATTGTGTGATTTTTGTGAAAAAAATAATTATGCATAACTTAGAAATTGATTTTGATGCCTCGGATGTTAATTCCTAAATTGAGAAAGCATAGGAAATCGGTTGTGGTTCGTTAGTGCCAGTAAAATCAAAATTAAGGTATGAAAAAACGTACAATATATTTAAAAACTGGTTAATTGAGAAATATATCGAAATCAATGAGAAAACCATGTTAGCTTATTATGTCCGTCGAAATGAAAAATTGAAATCGCCAGGAAGTATGTGGGTGGAATATTCTATGTTGAAAACCACTGTCAATTTAAATGATGGAATTGACATTTCACAATTTACAAAGTTACTAGTTTTCTTAAAGAAGAAAAATGTTGGTCATTTTCCAAAAAAGTCTAGTGTTTTCACAAGGGAGGAGATGAATACATTTTTAACGAAAGCTTGCGACACCGATTATTTGATGATGAAGGTAGATAGATGCCCATTACTTTTTTCTATAAAACTAAAAATGACATATATTTATAGGTAGTTATGATCATTCGAGTAGCTGGCGCATGTCGTCGCGAAGAACTCACAAATCTCTCAAATGATGATATTGAAGACAAAAGTTCAGTTGTTATTGTTAAAGTACCAAACACTAAAACCAATGTTCGTCGAGTGTTTACTATTGTTGACAATCCTGAGGATACAGTTCATGTTTTAGACATTTTTAGACCTTGAGACCTAAAAATGCTCATTTTAGTCGATTCTTTCATGCAAAATCAGGTTGTAGGAATTAATACTATACTATATACTATATACTATATACTATACTACTAAAGTTGCCCAATATTTAAATTTGGAAAATCCACGGCTGTATACAGGACATGCATTTAGAAGACATGGGGGCTGAAAATCGTCTGCTTTGGCTGAGGGCTCTGTCGAAGATTCCCTCCAAAACAAAATAAGATTTGCTAATATGATTTTACACAACAAAACCACAAGCTCGGCCACAAGCAATATTGCTTCAACTTCTGCTCCTATTATTATTCCAGAAAATTCTAATTTTGAAGATGCGAATTCTACTTCTAACACTGCTAATATCATTGATAGTTCAAATTTCAGTTTGATTGCCGAATCTAACAATTCTGATGACAAAAATAAATCTGTTCCTATTAATTTTACCTGTAACAACTGTACTATCCACCATCGCACGATTATTTTTAATTTGGTATACAAAGAAAAGTTTTCACATTTATTATATTATCAGATTGGTTGAATGTAGTTTCACAGATCAATTCTTCCTGTGAATGGCAACATTGTCAAACAAAATTTAGACACACTCAAAATGTTACTGCGTGCCTGCTGTTCAAAATAATGATCATCAAAAGAACAGGCTGAACTCGTGGAAAACATTTATTTAATAATTTAAAGTGACACTAAAATAGTACTTCGCGCTTCGCTTTGGGAGTTTGAGAACGTTGCGGTGATAATGCTGTTATTAGACTATTATAACCCTCGGAATAATATTTATAAGCTACTCATTTTCAACCAGATGTTGCAATTAAACTCCTTTTAAAATTTTAAACTTAAAGCGTTTGTAGCGCAATTTATTAACCTATACTAGCAATAGAATAATAAAACTATCTGAAGTTACTGAAGTTACGATAAAAAAAACTAGTTATTTATTATTTATCAGTAGGTAATTCAGGTTGAAATTAAATTTATCAATATTCACTTTTAATACCGCATGACCGAAATACTTGATACTCTAAAACAGGGGTTCCCAACTGAGTCAAGGTGGAAGTTTAAAAGGGGTCTGTAGTATTCCAGGGGTCTATTGGGGGTCGATGATAATTTTTTAAAAATTTTTGTTCATATTCTTAGTCAAATTATTATCTTTAAGTTTTTTTTTGTGCAATTATTAGTATTATGATTATGCGTAAGGGGGTCAAAGAAGAAAAACATTCATTTAAAAGAGGTCCGTGTAGGAAAAAGGTTGGAAACCACTGCTCTAGAGCATGGGTGTCAAACTCGCGGCCCGCGGGCCGCATGAGGCCCACAACGAACATTATTGGGGCCCAGCCGACAAAATGTACAGAATAATAATAATAACGACCATGTTTTGCACAATGTTCGCATGTACTATTGCGGCCACCGAAATGTGCACGATACCTGACACAAATTTCCCTATTTTTCCATAGATTGAAGCTGGCTTTATTCAGTGACTTTCATGAAATAATATTTGTCATAAACAAAATAATATTAACATTTGGCTGATTTTGTTAGAACGCCTATGATATGAAGCAAAAATCAAGTTGATAAAAAAAATCGTGCACATTTCGGTGGCCGTAATAGTACGTACATATTTCTGTACTTTTCGAAATAAACCTAAGTTTCTATGAATATTAAATTTTTTTTGCGGTCCACCTAAAGTTTAGGTCCTAAACGTACACCTTTTTATTTTGGCCCATGTTAGCCTTTAAATTTAACATGCACTCTCTAAAAGATTATACAATCACTTATCTACATTTTTCTCGCTCTTCCGGATTCGCCCTCTTTCTCAACCTTCAAATATTTTGATCAAACTCTATTAATTAGCAGATGATGTATTTATAATTGTGATGGTTAAAAAATATTATTGTATTTTTTACAATGTCTCCTTTGTGTTTTCCAAAGAAACAGTACAAGATTATTGAACTTCAAAATATTTTATTTAAAAACTGATATTATTTTATTACTTGATATTAGTTATAAGTTGATAAAACGATATTTTCTAATTTGAATCTACATTATAGTGCGATGCTTTACAGTTTTTCCGATAAACCAGTAATTGCTCCCAACAATGTGTAACAAAAGCCAACAATAAAATGGATTATTCAACTTTAAACATATCTAAAATAAAAAAAACTGTATTTATTAAACTTAAAACTTTAGAGCAAATGGTGTTAATTTGCATTTCTTTTATAAATAAAATAAGATAACGAATACAAGGACGCAGAATAGTTTAGAACTTTCTCTGTATAATTTTCATTGCTTTATAGCTTAATTTTTTAACAAACCATTAAATGTTGACAATTTAAAGTAATTAATGTAGCTACCTCATATTGTCTTTTGTTAAGCTGTATATCTACAGGGTTTCTCGGAAATGGTCCACACAAATAAAATCGTATTCTTGGCCGATTTGATGAGGGGTGTTTTATAATGAAACTTTTTGATTTGTTTTATTAATGCTTCTAAGTACCAAACGAATGCAATTTCGGACAATGGGGGTGGGGCGAAGCACAAGTTGCCATTGTTTTGGATAACACGACGAAATTGAATTTCGTTTCAGATAATCCTACGGTACAGATAACCCGATTCCGGATAACAAGAACCCTACTGTATATGTTCAGTTTAATACCGCGATATCCAGAATGGCTGAACGTGCCTTTTCTTAATGATATTCTCTGTGCCACTGTTCTTATTTCCCTCACTTACCATGGGCGTACACGCCAAAAATATTTATTCGATACTTAAGAAAGAACAACAAATTATTCAACAATATGTCAACTGACAGTAAGTACGGACAAAATGTAAGTAAAGCGGAACGTAAAATGTCACTATTACTATAGAGTGATACGTTCAACCTTTCCGAATAGCATGGTAATAACCCATATGCATTATACAGTATAAATTTCTAAACTTCACGTCTAGATAGCTACGACTTTTTACAAGATAAATTAGAGGAAAATGTAAGGCGTAACTTCATACAATGGCATTTGTTTGTCACAGAGGGAACGATCTTATGCACCATGTTGAGTGAGTCTTTAATTAATAAGCAAGTCATTGTTATCTAGATGGAGAATTTAAAAAATCACTCCATATAATGTAAATTATGATAAGATAAAAATATCGTTTGGAAACATTTAGTTCAATAATCTGTAACAAGAGATTATTTTTATTAAGGATTTAGAATTACTTTCACTAGTAAATAATTAACGGCTTCCAAAAAATTAATTTTAAAAGACCATTCATGTTCGATTTCTTTCCCAACTGTTCTAAAAAAAATCACGATAACGGAACAATTCAATTTGGATGGACTGTAACGCAGGCTTACTTGCAATCTCGTACCGCCAAGTCTACATCCGTTCAGTTTCCCCACGATTAAACAATCATTTGACAACATGTGACTGATGAATTTAATTTCGCTTTTTAAGTAAATAAAGCAAGAGCTTACAGAACGAATAAGCGGACAAAATTTTAACTAGTTTTTAGTGATCTGATTCTTTCTGCGTTAGTGCGCGACTTCATCAGTTTCAAAAATTATTGTGCCTGTAATCGAATAGTTTGACAAATATAAAATATTACATACAAGTTTTAACGTTGCCTTCATTGTACAATCCCTCTCTACATAACTCTCATTATGATTATAGTATCCAAACATAAAAAATAAGTTTTAAATCGTAAAGAGTAGATGAAAGCATTAACTAAATACTAATAGAAGCATCTAGTATTGATTTTTCTTAACAAAAATGTAGACATAAATTCAAATCTACTTTAGGACAAGTAATTGCATTGTGTAAATTCTAAGCGTCTCCACTGCAACTGCTGTTCCCCTAAGAATTTGGTATCATCAGCGACCCCAATGTTCGTGACGCCCTCGCTGTCTCCCAAAGCGAATATATTTTATCACCGCTTTTTCATTTTAGCTAAGTCAAGGAAACTGTTCTCGACGTTATATTCTTGCACAGTTCCTTGTAATGTTTTTTCTCTTTTCCCTAGCAGTTTTATTCAGAATGTGAAACAAAACTTAAAATCTTCAAATTAAAAAAAAAAAAACTAAATAAACACATTTTCTAGTTCTCTCGCCAATTTATTAATATTCGTCAAGCAATTATCACACCATCGGTATCTCAAAAATGCTAACCTAAATTGACTTTAGGTAAACGATACTAATTCATTACTTGAAAATTAACAAAAAGTAATTTGATTTTGTAGTTTCAAATGGAAAAGCGTTATTTAAATTTTTTTATCTTTATTTCTCGTATGTTGGGGAAGATAGGTTTATGATTCTCAAACATCTTTAAGACCATCTTCAATGTATATTTAAATATACAAAAAGCGCATAAAGATATGAAACTACATTTTTGAAATGAGAAAAAAGCTTTTAGTGGTTGCCTAAACTTTAATTTGAAATCAGAAGCGCAGTATTACAATATCAGAATTATTAACTATCACTTCTATTTTTGTTTGAGTGTTACTGCAACTATTACTTTTATTAACTGTTTTGAATCAACGCATTATCAATTACAATTATCCAAAGTGCCGGATTTCTAGAGGTGAAAGCTGATACTATTATTAAATGTGGGGATTTTGAGTTATGGTAATTTTAACTGTCGGTATTAATTCTTGTTCGGATTTTAACGCTAGGAATTTGTGATACCGAGATTTTTCACTGCCCTAATTTTTCCAAATCTTCAAGAATAAGAAAAATTAAAATTATATTTTTGTTTGTGTTTTGTTTATAACTACAAAACGAACTTCTTTTAATTATAAACTTGGTGATGAGGTATTTCACACCGTCCTCATATTGCACTTTCCAAAATTTCAAAGTAGCGTCAATTAACTGTGGTAGATAAGTGATGTTAACTCTAAGGATCGAAAACGGCCATTCAGTGAAAAAATGCCCAGAGCGCATTCTGACACGATTACTTTTAAAAACGGCAATAACTCGAAATGGTGGTATATTGAAAACGACCACATAGAGAAATTCGGGTTGTGGTTCTTTTAATTATCGCACTGAACGCGTTCTAGCAAAGAGAACATTCCACGACCCGTTGTGGATGTTTATAGATGCAATCATGATCTGACTAAAAAATAGGCTTTAATTAAAAGTGATCACTTTATGTAGGCATCTGTGGTCGGAGATATGAAAATAATGTAATGTCGCTTAAACTATGTATGTGTACAAAATTTCCAGTCGATCGGACTTGAAGTGCGCCAAAATTGTGAAGCTAAATAAAAACTTGTAATTATAATGAAAATGAATAATTAGACTGCTTAGTCCTCTGATCCTTATAATTAATTTTCTGTTACTTTGACACCATATTTTTCACTTATAGTAATGTAAACAAATTCTTGATAATTTTCAATAATTACAATCTCACTGAAATTAAAATTGTTAATCTTTTATTGGTTTAAATAAAAATATTACGTTTGATTGTTATTCACAATCTCGATATAAGTTTTAAATATTACAGCACGTTATTAATATTTTCTAAAGATTCCTTACCAAAACGCGATGTTTTTCTCAAATTTTCCAGAAATAAATTTTTATTGACCGTTTCAATTACTTATAACTTGATATACTTTATGTTAAAAATGTGTGATAAATTTGTTTGCAAGGGTTAGTCAAGTTAAACGTGATTGTTAAAATTTTCTTACCGAATCTACATTCGAGTATTAACAACAATTTCTTAACTGAAAGCCATAAATAAGAGATTATGAGATAAGGTCTGCTCATAAATGTTTCATCATTAGGCAACCCAAACTGTTATCAAGAACCGTATTAGTCTGGAAGCCAGACCATTCCGGTTAAAAATTGCTGATATTTTTCCAACTTTTAGTTGGTCTGGTAGACATTTCAGGCTAGTTTCGTGAGGCAGACCCATACTAAATACATTTGACGAGAAGCGGTCTATAAAACTAGATCTATTCGGTTAAATTTTTTCCAACTGTTCAGATTTTGGACGGCCGTCATTGTTACATCCGACCGTATTAGACTGGCTGATGTAATTCGACGAACATAATGAGCATTTCAATATACCTACTTACTTGGAGTAAACATTTTTACGACAACATTTCTTTAAATCACGAAAAGTAAAAGGGAAACTTCAAGTAATAATTAATAACCTCAGGGAAAATTCCAGTCTTTTTAGATGATCTTATAGTTACAAATGGTACACCCGTGTATATAAAATGATAACAATGTTAATACTTTTCATTTTGTATTTATAATTGTATTGAATAGATTTCAATAATTGGAAACAGACTGTGCCGAATCCGCTGTATAATAAAGTTATAGTCATTCCAATAAAAAAAAAATTGGCAGTTATTGGGGACTGTCGACAGAAGTGAAGACTTAAAACTATGAAATAACAGTGGAATAATATTTTGATAAGGAAAATTTTGAGTATTTAGTTCATAATTTGTTATTATTGGCTGATGTAATTGTGGAACATAATTAATTTGAACTTGTGAAGGAATATCATTGTGAATTTCGTCATCATAATCTGAATGTGACTCTGGAATGTATGGTTCATTCCGTGTTGATAAGCCCCCAGTACGAGTTGGTGGAACATATGGCACATTTCTCGTTGATGGGCCTCCAATTTGTAAATTATGAAAATTCTGACATTTAGAAACATGCTTTACAATTGTTTTTGAGGATTGATCTGTCCATAAATTAATCAAATTAGCGGTAACTGCGTGACGTAACTAGGTGCGAACTCGTAAGATTTACCCCATCCAAAAATCGTCTAACGCGTCTAAAGAAGTTTTGACTTCAAAAATACAACCTAACAATTCGTTGGACAAAGAACATCGAGACTACTACACTAAATTTTCTTTTCATCTTACAATCGTAGAAAACGATGAAAATTTACAAAGTATTATTTTATAAATCCAATTTAAAGTAGAAAACGCAATAAAAACTTAAAAAACTATATATGTAACTATATGTATTATAAGTATTCTTACCATGAAGTGCTTTTAAATACGCTTTTCCTGCATTAATCATCTGCCTTGCACCTGGATTAAATTTGTCTAAAATGTTCTGCAAATAGAAAATAATAAATTAGTTCATAGATTGTAATAAATAGCAATAATAATCAATAACAAATAAATTATGTGTAGGCGCCCCTTAATATACAACCGCGGTCACAAAATAAGTAGTAGTCGTTTTTTCAATTTTTTATATGGAGATATTTGGAAAAACGATTGCTCCATAAGTATAAATGTTAATTATCTCATGACCGAAATTGTACATTTCCAAAGCAAGCAAATATCAAGCATGTGCAAGTTTAATATAGTAATTAATATTGTACATTTTCGCTGTAAAATACTCTCACTAGAGTGATAAAAGATGTTGATATGCTAAATTTCATTTAATTTCCAGAAGCAAAGCTGTGTGGCATTGACAAAAATAATTTCTTATTGATTCGGATACGATAGATAGTCAATCAGGGACAGAGATAATGAAAACTGTTTGGTAAGAGATAGAGAGGCATCTATAAAGTGATCAAACAGTTTTCAAGGGAAAAAAACTGCTTTATAAATCATTGCAGTTTATAAATACATACTCAGTAACAATCCAAAAATCAGTTTCAAATTAAATTAAAAATTACGTTGAATGAATTTAACTTTTCTTAAAAATAATAAAAATTACATTATGAAAGGCAATAAGTTTTATCTCGAAAATGCTATACGATGGACGACCCTCTATATTTCTTATTCCACTGAGAGTGGGTCGAAGTCGTGAATAAAGATGTAAACGGATTCGTTAAAGGAGCACACAACACAAAAATTGCTTTTTTTTCAATTATTATTTAATGTTAAATCATTGTAAACAGAACTATTTTAAACAATTTGATGAAAATAGAATGTAAAAAAAAAATTTAGGAAGACATTAGAATACGCTGAGCTGAGCCCGATGACGTCACGTGACTACTTTTAAATTGATCATAGCTCATTAACGCTAGACAGCTATCGTACGTCGATGCGACGTCTTGCTTGCATACAATAAGCGATTTTAGTTGATATATTTTGAATCGTATTGAATTATCGATAAGAAGTTGTTAACTCGCTATAAACCAGTACCCATCAAAAAAAATTTTACTTGCTTCAATAGTCACCTATCTTCAGTAAATGGCCTGAATTTTTGTCGGAAAGGTTTGAAGCCATATTTATTTCGACAAAATCAAACATCTGTATCATCATCGACGAACTTAACAAACAATTAAATGCGACGTTTGGAATTTTTGCTACCACTGTTTCGGATGTATAATATAAATAAATAAATCCAAAATGAGTATAAATTTGCAGCTCTTATCTGTAAACCGTAATATCAACAATATTAACTACAGTCCAATGTTCCTTGCCCCTAAACTATTAAATCTACTATCGATAGCTTTCTAGGGTTAAATAATCTGAGTAGAAAAATGTTACCTATACCATTTTTCTTAAAATTAAACACACTTTTAAATTAAACCAATAGAAATATGTCGCCTCGTGTCGCGTAAAAGTGGTAAGAACCACTGCGCCGCGACATCGGAATTAAAATATTTAAAAAAAACTAGATATATATTAAAAATTTTGTTCCATTATCGTTTTCAGTATAAAAAAACAATCTAAATACTCGTAACAACATTTCTAAAATATAGTTTAAAGGTAGGTAAATGATCGTGTAAAGCGAGCAATTTTTACACGTGTAAGACAGGCCACTACGCTGAGCTGGGCCCGATGACGTCACGCAGTTATTTTAAATTCCTCATAAATCATTAAAAAATCTAGGTGGAAACATTATAGTCCGGGAGGCAGCGTTGCATTTTTGTTAGTGTTTTCATCCCTCACAATTTTTGTCTTAAATGATAGTTTGAATATATCTATTAAGCAAAACAAGCGTCAGCTGTTTGCATCTGGGTGGATCTGGCTATGACAAAATTGGAAACATGTCGGAAAAAAAAGTCATTTCAATACTTTTGAAAATTTGTCAATCTTTAGTTTAAATAATATTAAAAATAAATATAACCGTCAGCTGCACTGAAAATGGGGGATTATACGTCAGCTACCCCTATAAACCGGAAATAAAAATGGGGATGTAAAGTCATTTCATCCCTTACCAAATTTTTACAGCGTATTTATTATGTTATTGAAATGATAAAAACAATAATCAGCTGAGCTTCCAATAGGGAAAAAACCGTCAGCTAGGGCATTATAGCTGTTTGGCGCGCAACGTAAAATAATTCAAAGAACGGTCTGACTGACGATCTTACCCCTATTATATCATCAGCTGACTATTATTTTCAGTAAATATAGTCTCTAGACTACTAAACATCAAAATTTCAAACAGAATGAAATTAATTTAACCCAGATATAGCGGTTTCAATTTTTTTAAATTTCATAATATTACGGCACGACATTATTTTTTGAGTGTGAATATAATTTTTTAATCAAATGAAAAATATATAGTAAATAAAGGTTTATCAATAATAAAAGAAACAATAATGTAAAAATAATATTACAAATCACATTAATTCATTTCATTTCAATAACACAATAAATACGCTGTAAAAATTTGGTAAGGGATGAAATGACTTTACATCCCCATTTTTATTTCCGGTTTATAGGGGTAGCTGACGTATAATCCCCCATTTTCAGTGCAGCTGACGGTTATATTTATTTTTAATATTATTTAAACTAAAGATTGACAAATTTTCAAAAGTATTGAAATGACTTTTTTTTTTTTCGACATGTTTCCAATTTCGCCATAGCCGCCTCCACCCCAACTGGAGCAGCTGACGCTTGGATCCTTAAATACTTGTCTGAGAACAAACATTTCTAATAGAAATTGGGAGGGATGAAATGACCATGTCATATGTAACGCTACCTCCCGGACTATTATACTTATACTATTGGTCTTAGAATCAAAAATACAGTCGAACTCCTCTATAGTGACCTCCTCTATAATGATTTTTTCTCTATAGTGATGTTTTTGTCAAGAACGTGCATTTTTGCACGTTTTGCCTATAAAAATACCTCTAAATTATGATGTTAAGCCTCTATATAGTGATTATTCTTTAAGGAAGGTTTATCAAAAATCTCGGGGAACGGAATTTTCGGTAATAGAAAATACAATAAATGTACAACTGATTGTTTTTCCAAATTTCGACTACCTAAAAAATCCTTAGAAGAATTTCTTACAAATTACTTATGGGAATTTGCATTTTTAAAAGTATTGCTGTGCAATCAACTTTGGACAGATTTTTTCATTAATAAGTACAAGTTATGAAACTATTCAATTACATACAATACAAATCTGTATTGTATTAATAACTGTGTATTTGTTTTTTTTTTTAAATTTAACAGTTTATTTCAAATCTGTCATAATACATCAGGTAATCACTAATTCTTGTGGGATATTGCCTACATTAGCAATTGCCCTTATTTCTAAATAAACAAATATTTTTTCAAACATAATAAATCTTAATTTTTTGTTTCATTTTGAATTATCGATTGGTTTTTAAAGTGGCTGCCAAAACTGTAAAATTATACTTAAATTCTATATAGTGAAGTTTCCCTATAGTGATGTTTTTTCATGGCTTTTCGAACATCACTATAGGGGAGTTCAACTGTACTTTTAAATTGAATAAACTTATTTTTTGTGTTTTGTGCTCCTTTAAGGAAAAGGTGCTGAACATCCTCAAGAAACAGCGAGAAACTAAGAAAGTACTACTAAGTTAAATGTTGCAATTGATATAGCGAAAGACAGTGACAAACGCCAGATAATCTCGTTCGATTACATGAAAAAGATGGATGACAACGGATGGCTACAATAATTCTAAGAATTGCTACCATTTGGAAGGGTAAAACAGAAGTTTTTTTGTTACGATGTAATTATCGAAAACAGTGCTTTAACAACTCATTTGAATGCTTTATTAATTTTACTTTTTTCAAGATTGGTAATTTGAAATGTTGAACATCAAAAGTCCGTTAGGAAGTTACGTCCATTAGTCAATAATAAACGAATTACTGGCGACATTAAGGGCCAGTTGCAGCAAACTGCAGTGTGCTGGCAGCCAATCATAGATCTAGTTAACGCTTTGTTAGCTGACACCGATGTTAATTTCGTTTCTGCAACTGGCCATAAGTTAAAGTTTTCTTTCCGAGAATTACAATGTTCAGCAGTACAAAATACTCTATATAATTTACAATATTTTTGGTATCTTGAGAATTAAAATGATTACACTCTTGTTGTCGAATCCAAAGAAACTTTAATACATATCTCAATGTAACTTTGTTTTCTTAACTGTCTCAAATTAGTATGTACTAACTTTTAAAACTTGATTAAATTTTATTGTATAAAGTTTTAAGTGGTTACAATATGTGCTTTGAACAGTAAGTATTACAGACCCGGTAATTTAGTTAAAAGCTAGATATTACATTTGATTAAAATAGTATGTTATTACAAGTTAACTTTGATAATATAAACTAAGAGATACTATAGTTTGTTTCTTAATTCCAGAAACGGTTAGAAGGCTGTGAAAAAATATTACCAGCAGTTTGAAAATTGGTGCGAAGAAAAGCGAGTGAAGTTGATCAATAAATGAGTTTTATTAGCGTAACATAGCTCTACATTGTGGAACATTTATTCAATATTGAGGACAACATTATCGATTAAAAACAAAAATCAACTTGAAAATCTTTGTAAGTTTGACAGCTTTTATTAAAGAAATGCCAGTTGGGCAGCATTCTAACAAATCCAGTATTTTAACAAAGTAGGAAATAAAAAGATTCTTAAAAGAAGCAAAAGGTACCTACATAAAATTTTAAATTTAAATCTTTCCATTGTCCAAATATTAAAAATGCTGTTCATTATTCTAGTTAGTTTTAATTCTTGGTATTAATGAAGAATGTTGACGAGAAGAACAAACATTTCTTCAGTTTCAAAGCATTAAAGACATGGAATCATTTACACTGATTGAGATTCCTAACACAAATATAAACTTGTGAAGAGATTTTACAATTTGCATGGGGGATATCCAAGGTGCAAAGTTTTTTGAAATATTTCTAATAGATATCTCTCTTCGCCCATCGTCAATTGAAAATTCAAGATTCTTCGTTGAATATCGAAGCGGAAAATATACGGAGTGAGCGAGAACAACCCTTGAAGGATTACTAAGCCGCTGCCTGCAAATTTGAGAAATCAAACCGTGCTACTGATTTTGGTTTCAAGATTAGTGTAATGAATCTCTTTTAACACGTTATAAATTCATATTACATTTTTAGTTTTAACTAGCAGTGGTAAAATATCTAGTTTTGTTGGACAGATAATTTATTATTTCTACAGTTAAATTTAAATTCCTGTTTGTATTTTATATTTGCTTCAGTAATAAACTTTCTTACACTAATTAATAGAGTAATCGCCGAGTATTTTCGAGGTTTTACAAAGCAGTGCAGCGTTTAGATGTTCGTTTTTGTATTTTTTGTGTTACCTTACAATTAATAGAATACACCAGGATGGTAAATATAATACAAATCAAAGGGTTACAAAATCAATAGCCTTTAAAAATTCAATTTTGTAATCCATACAAACAACTCTTGTACTTTATAAATAGATGCTTGTGTGGATGATTTTGTAGCATTCGCGAAAAGTAATCAATATCTGTTACGCTACAGGAATACTATCCAAATAAAACAGCAAGAATAATTAAGATCACTTTTTATGTAGTTGTTCATGTTGGCATTATGTCCTTTCACACAGGTTTTATGTTTATATTCATTACAACGGCGAGTTCGTTGAATTGGAAACTATTCAATACGTGCTTGCTTTATTTACTCGAATCTGTTACTACCGCAATCCTTTGAAAATACGTGTTTTCAAATGTCCAATTTTATAAAGTTTTTAATAAAATATACTTCAAAGCAACAAAAGAATTAAAAAATCATTAAATACAGTCGAGTTCCGCTAATAGTGAACTTCAGGGTATAGTGAAACTTAATTCAAGTACCGATTTTTTTTCCATAATACAAATAGGTAGGTATATTTTTTACCGTTTATAGTGGATCCGGCTATGATGACCTTCCTGATAAAGTAAACCAAATTTTATTAAAAAAAGATATAATTTTCCATTTATAGTAAACTTTTCGAGGGTTCACCCGATAATTCCCCGTATTTTAACTTAGGATGGGAGCACATTAATTTTATTTTCAGTTTAGTTACATTTCAGAATTTGCTGTGAAAGAAGCAAAGCAAAGTTTAGTTTCCTGTAACGTGTGAGACGTTGAATATGGAAAAGGAAAAACGTAAAGCTTAACAGTAAAAACAAGTTAATATGATATTGTTCAAAAGATAGAAATTGGTGTTTGTCGTGACGTGAGTTAGTCGAAATCAACCATTTTCGTAACTTGGAACAAACGGAGAAGATTTTATTATCGTATGATAAAGTTAATGTAACATTCAAAAGGTTGAGAAAATTAGCTCATGAAAGGGCTGCGTCATATACGATGTTTTATCTAAAACCTATACTTACACCTGTCCAAAATTTCAAATCTAGGCAACCAACATTACTATCTCAAATTTTTATAATCCCACCAACAAGCGAAACAATACTAAAACCAAGCAATGTTACCCGTTAAATATAAAATTTCATATTACCCCTAGTGTAACATGAGTAGCTTATAATGCAGCATGATTTATGATTAGGTTAAAAACAAAATCACAGTCAGTGCGCATTCATTTTAACTTTAAATTTAGTTAGTAATAATTATTTGTAGATTATAAATATATAATTTGGTTTAGTTGCTAACGTTTCGAAATTCCTCCGATAGACTTATCAAGGTGATTTTGAACAGAAAAAATTTCATGGGCTTTGTACACTACGTGGCAATTTAAAACGAAAACGATGCTTTCAAAATTTTTAATTTTACACTTCGTACAACGTCGACCCAAAAACTTTGTATATGGAACTGGAAATTGGCAAGCAACAACTTATACGCTTATGCTTATGTTTGTGAAACCAGTTGCAAAGAAACCCGTGCATCGATTTCGTTTTAAATTGTCACGTAGTGTACATACAAATGGCCATGAAACGTAATATTTTGTCTCACTCTGCCTGATCTGACGGGTATACCGATGGCTGAATTAATTTAGCCATGGGTATACCTACAACGAGACTCAAATCGTAAATTGAAAGGGATTTATTCTCAATAGATGGATGTGTCTCCAGTAGGCTAAATGGTTGTTACTGGTAGCCGTTCAATGCGTGGACTTTTGCGGCTATACAAAAACTGACCTAAGTTAAGAATAAGAATTCTGTACTATTGACGAATTTAAATTTGGAACGACACAATTTATTGGTGTAAACGTTGCTTAGATATGCCTAGAAAAACGTCACCACCTTTTCAAGGTTATGAATGTATCGAGAAAAGATAATTCTAACAACTAAAAGTTAAAAATATATGGCCTACTGTTAAAAAAATCGTCCTAAATTTAAATTCGGTCCCATATAACTGTTACCTAGTCACTGCGTATGTCCTTGCACTTATCAGTAATCTACCCAACTCTGTAGTAGCGTCCGACATTCATGTTGTACATGCTATTTTTTTGGAGATACATTTCTTATAATAAGTTGATTTTACGGGGGCTGTTTCATGTGAAACTTATTGATCCAAGTTCTCCCTCAAAAGTTAGGACACCTCAAAGTTGAGGTTAGAAATCAAGTTTCCACCCCTGCTAATTTTACAATCTCAACATTATTAGTGTGTAGAATTTTAAGACGAGGAATTATTATTTAAAGAAGTTTATCAATTTAATAACTTTGTTGTTCCTTCTGAAATTATTGAATCTTCCTTAGTCCCTGATTAAGCATATAAAATTTTATTAAAATTACTTATTGAATTTTGAACATTGTCGTTTTATTTGGTAAACCGTATGTAATTCTTGTGGTGAATTTCAGTAATTCTAATTACAGCGCAATTTCACTATTAATTTAGCACGTTCAATTTTATAGGGCAGTTGTTTTTTAGGGAAGATTCGAATCAAAAAGTTTTACATCAAGCATTCCCTATAAAATCGGCCAAGAGTTCCACAATGTCATTTCTGTCGACCAATTCCAAAATACTTGTATATTAGTCCTCTTGATAGATTTTAAAGTTAGGGGTCTACGGGCCAGAATGGTAACATCGATAAATAGAAATTTTATTATGAATTTACTCATATAGATGAAAATGTATCAGAATAAAAACTACTGGCGCAGTTGTAAAATGTTCTACTTTTTAAATGTTTACCTATAATATTCCATCGTTTTGTAGATAGTATTTCAAGACGAGAGAAAGTAACCTAAAATATTTTAAAATATGTTGACCTTAAACTTGTTAAAATGCCACTTTCACGACATTTAATAGATGAGTCCACGCATCGATCTGATAATAAAAACTGACAAACTATAAAAACTCCTAAACAGCAAACATGTTACTTCTAATTTTAATAAGTAGGTTGGCTATTACTCGAATTTAATTTTAGAATGGTTGAAAAAAATAGTTATGCGTAAATATTATGAAGATTACAAGCCGTAGAAAATTTAATGCATAGAATCTTCAAAATTAACTCTATTGTTCTCTGTAGTGATGAAATGTATGTAACAATAACGTAACAGCATTTCACTTTTACTCGATTTATTTAAGTTTAAAGTTGAATGACATATTGTGAGATATCCATTATTCAAACGAACGATTGAGCGAATGCAATTATTGTAAATACTAAGCCATGTCATAAAATGTTAAAAAACTTCATAGCCACATTTATGTGATCAACGTGATAATTTCAATATTACAATGTTTACCAAAAAAGTGTCTTTTATTACAAAATTTAAATAAAATATTTTTCCAATTTCGGTGTTATCCCAATGAATTTCTCTGCACATTGCTGCCAAATTTCATAAATAGTACCTACTAACTTCAACTAAAATGTAAATTGAGTAAAAAAAATTAAATTTTTTAAATTTACTGAATTTATTTATTCTACAGTATCTCCGCTTATAACCGAACTTCAAGGGACTGATAAAAATGGTTTGGTATAAGCGAAATTCGTAATAAACGATAAACATTAGATATTAGTTCTTCTTATTAATGCATACGTAGATGCATACATACATGTTTCAAGCAGGTACATACATACAATGCGCACCAGCCAATTAAGTTATGGTTTAAACTTATGCGATTGTAACAAATATATAAATACAAATTAAGGTTCGTTATATCCGAAAGTTCATTATAAACGAGTTAGTCATTTACGGAAAAACTAACAGGCGTTTAATGAAATTTTAGTTTGTACCTTATAAATTGGCTCGTTATACACAAAAGTTAACAATTAGTGGGTTCCTTATGAGCGGGCATCACTGTATTTATTGTCACTATACTGATTATAAAATGTAGTTAAGAAAAAATTGAAAATAACAAACAACAGATAATTACTTATTAAGAGTTACTTCATAATTATTATAAAATAAATTAACCTACGCCAAGGACATTGTAGTTATTCATTAAATTTAAATTAGGATATAACTGAAAAAAATTCTATTGACAACATAAGAACATACACTAAGCGCCCGTTGTTCAGTCACAGTTTAACTCTAACAAACTAAACCCCAGGGAAAATAAAAACCTGCAAAATGAGGAAAATTTGATTCATTATATGTTTCACTTTATAATCTCACGTGCTCATGTATCATTGCTTTTCTATATTTTAAATTGACCCATGCAAATGTGAGGTTGTGAAATGAAGTGAAGTTTACGCTGAATTCAATTTTCAGCATTTTTTCTCCCGGGTTTAATTATACTTGGGGTTTAAACTGTGACTGAACAATGGGCCCTAAGTACACAATGATTACACACACAAACAACAATTCAATTCTTTTGCATTGCCACCTAGACAATAATTGATCAACTACAATAACTCGGCATTAACAGCCACGCTAGTATTATTGTTTGTACTTGTATTTATTAGGTTATTAGGTTATTACTAATGAATAAAAGCGAAAAAGACGTATAAAAAGGTAAAATTTGTTGTTGTGTACCATAATGTGCACGTATTAGGGCCTGTTGTTCAGTAGGTATAAGTATAAACTCGGAGAGAAAAAAACTATGCGATTGTGTTGGCAATGCCGAAAACTTTAAATATTGTCAACTTCACTTCGTAATTCCTCCTGTTCGTATGTCAAAGTATGTATTATTTTTAATGTTTTAAATTGGCACATGAACAAGTGGGGTTATGAAGTTAATTTGGCAATAATTACAATTTTTGGCATTGCCAACACAATCGCATGGTTTTTCTTTTCTTATACATTATACTAATATACTTTTATACTATACGACGACTGAAGAACAACCCCTTGATGAAAGAAATATAACTTCCATAAATTTCACCTTTGGTAATCGGATGAATCTCTTCACAAACATAAGAAATAATGTTACTTATTGAAACCATTATTAAAAAAAATCTTTCACTAAATCTGCTTGATTATCAGCCGTTATTGCACTTGATGTTTAAACAAACTTACAAATTGCAATAAGGGTATCTCGCATATAATTCGCCATTACTGTTTTTCTGTAGCACCCTCTACACTATTATATTAGTTACTTCAATAGATCGCGTCGTTGGTAAACAAAAATATTTTGTAACTAAAATAACTTAGTAGCTTAATGCCTAATCTGTTAGTTCTTAAAATTATTACAAAAACTTAACATAGTAAACAAATTCTTATAATTTTTGAATGTACCTAGGTAATAAATTTATGATGCAAGGTACAGTAACCATATATGAGTTAAAAAGTTAGTTGTTGCTTTAATGTTATTACAAGGTTATTCGAAGCGTAACCTAAAATCACTTTCCATTTTCACTGGAGGCTATTTCGATAGCTGCTACGAAATGCAAAGTTGTTAATGCTTTTTGAGATTGTTCTCAATGTTATTAAAAAATTCAATTTAAATTCTTCGTAGTATGTAAACAATGTTTTGTGCTGTTTTTATTTAACTTCAATCATTTACGTCACAGCAAAATATAATATATTACGAAGTGTATATACCGATGCATTATACCTTATTACAAAGTTATGAAGGTCATAACTTAAAAGTACCGCAAAATAAACATGATGTCAACTTTGCAGTGTATTCATAATTTTAATAAGGATGGAACACCATATTATAGTCACCTTAGAAATTGCTGGATATGAAATGGAAATAATAGTTCTTCATGCTGCTTGATATTGTGTTACCTAAACGGTCTTATGCAGCCACGGCGGCTGCTTGACTGAGCACGGACGTTGTAGCTGGCCATGTTTTACTGTTGCCACGGGCAAATAAAATAAATAGAAACGTCACCTTTTTTTACAAAGGGAATGACCAGACGTGTTTTACATTTTATTCCGTATTTTATTTGTGTTTACATGTGAGTTATTATTTTAATGTTTCAATGAGTTTGTAACATTTGACGGCCCAACGTGGGGCACAAGGAAAAGGGCTTTTCCACCGAACTTTCACCAACGACCCCGATGCCGCGATGCCGCGACGCCCTTCTGGAGGGGGATCAAATCCTAACATCAGGAACCTCCAGTGGCGCCCGCAACCGATGATCGCTACACGATTCAGCGCTAACAGCTGCAACAGGCGACTCCACTTCCCGGAGCTCCGACGCACAGCGTCGAACTACAAGGGGATCGTCAGCGACCGAACAGCGCCGCGAAGAGCTGCATTCCGCCGCCTTCCCCGCTTTCGGCATGACACGAAAGATGCCTGCGTACTAGACCCGCGTCACTCCATGGGACTATGGATGCCTGCAGCAAAGTATGAACAAGTAGCAAGCAACCACGCAACCGACCACCGCTGTACCGACCCGGTAACAGAGTGCAACTACGCACCACTGCAAGAACCATTATGTTGAGTGGAAACCGGAAATTACGAATATAGGTTGATTTTGCGATGTCGCCAGGTCGCCAAGACCCGCTTTGAGAAACTACGTTCTGACGTTTTGGTCAAACTGGAATTAGTACTCGAAAACAAACACGTGCAATCTCTCGGTGGGCATTTATCCAAATTGATAAAAGGCCTCGCAGAATTGCACAAAAACACTCTTGGACTACTGTCAGTACCTCCGCTATTTCCGATAGAAGTCGATTTGTCAAACAGTGCTTTGCAGTACAAATCGACAACTCCAGTGGTTCAAGATAATGATGAAGAGCATGAAATAGAAAATGGGGAAGTGCAAGAAGTGCCTGAACCGAATTTAATTTGTAACCTGGATGTTTTGGATGACGCCGAACCAGTTGAACTGAGTCATCGATGCCCGATTTCGGAACTATCCAATTAGAATCTGATTATAGTGTTATGGAAAATCTTACTCTTTTGATGACCCTGCTTCCCGGAGTCCCAACGCACAGCGTCGAACTACAACGGGATCGTCAGCGACCGAACAGCGCCGCGAAGAGCCGCATTTCGCCGCCTTCCCCGCTTTCGGCATGACATGAAAGATGCCGGCGTACGAGACCCGCGTCACTTCGAGGAACCTGCAGCTAATAGCTAACCATAAACTATTTTCTTTATAATATAAATAATCCAAGGCAACAGCTACTTCCAACACCGTGCTCAGCCTTTAGGGAGGGGCGTGTTACCTAAACGGTCTTATGCAGCCACGGCGGCTGCTTGACTGAGCACGGACGTTGTAGCTGGCCATGTTTTACTGTTGCCACGGGCAAATAAAATAAATAGAAACGTCACCTTTTTTTACAAAGGGAATGACCAGACGTGTTTTACATTTTATTCCGTATTTTATTTGTGTTTACATGTGAGTTATTATTTTACGTTTCAATGAGTTTGTAACAATTGGCAACAACAAAATTCCAAAATACTTTTTTCGGTCGTGTAGCGCACATAATTTTTTATTCAATTGCTACGAGATTAAAGAAATTTAAAAAATTAGTACTAACAAACTGTGCAAGTTTATTGTTTGTTTAGTCGTCTCCATAGAAAACAATCTCCCCTCTAGTCATTTTTACCTGAAATCCGCACGAATGGAAATTCGAATTTTTCGCTCAGGTTTTGAAACCGGCAACCACAAATCCGACGAATGTGTATTTTATTACCATCAAAGTATAAGCATTTTAGCGAGAAATATTGGTCTTTCGACATAAACTTACATCGCAAACTACTAAACACGGCAGTTTAATAAAAGGGTTTTGTTTCACTTATTAATCAGCGGTTCCCAATCGTTGATGAAAATAGCTGCTAATTTCAGCATAACTGTGGTGTATGACATGCTATTGCATATCGAGATATATCTTTAGGACGTGAAAATATTTTTGGTTTGAATAAGACTTAAAATTGAATGTTACGCCACTTTATTAGTAGACAAATACTTCCGCTAATTTGAATGTTAACAACGAACCTTCATAACACAGAATATGTTGGAAAAAAAATTAAACAATTACTATAGTTTTTATTGTTATGAAATGGTATTTCAATGCTACCAATAAAAATATACTTTTATTAGATTTCCATTTTTAGTTTTTACTAACACATCGTAATTGCACTATCAATTTACCTATTTATAAACTGTGCACTATAATAAAATATTAATATAAACATCACAATTCGAATAAGTTCAATATTGTTAAAATTCAGAACACTAGTACATTATTTTAGTAATAAAATACATAATCTATACCAAGTAACTCGTTTTGGGATAAACTGGAAGATACTTTGTAACGGGATAAATTGCTTGTCAGCAATAGATGAATAGAAATTCAAATTGTTTCTGTATGTTACTTACAGAAATTTTCGGATTTACTCAACAATCGCCATAAGGAAACTTATTTTCAACAAAAATAAAATTTAACTGTTTTAAGACTTAGTGTACACAGTGATTTACGAAAGGGGATAAAAATAAAACTATGCATTAAGAAAATAATTTTGAATAAAAAACAATAAAATTTTGTGATCCGGTTTCGTATATGTAGTTATAAAATTATAGTGTCTCAAAGTGGAAGCAATTTATATTACGTTTAAGTATCGAATAAATTAATTAACATTTCAACATTCGACAGATTGATTTCAATTTATAAAAATACACATTCTTGCACTAAATCTAATTCTCAAACCAAACGCTTTAGGCCACTTTTTATGAATAAACCTGTGTAATTAATAATAATAGTTGTCTGCTCTAGGTATAAACTCAATAAATTTTTGTACAATTAAAAGAACAGAATTTATGTAACATAGCTTATATTGTATTATGAGATTCACATGTATAATTTTAATTCATTTGACTTTTGTTTTAAATTGGCATGAAATCATAAATCTGTAACCATCAAAGCCTCTTCTAGTACAGGTATAAACTGAACTACGCCTATGAATGTTTCATCATATCTCAGAACGCACGGTTCACAGGTCATTGCAAACAACCTGCTTAATAAAAATGTTATAAAAATTTTATTTACAAACTTTCTCTGTCTTTATTTGTTGATGTAGTTGAATTAGGTTTTTCTCCAACTGGCTGATAGTTGGCCTGTTTTTATGCCGTTTTCAGTGAGGAAAGTTGATCCATTTTTTATTAGTAAAAAAAGTGCACGTATCATGGCAATTTATTGATGTCCAGGACGTGAAGAATCTTTTTTCACCTTCGTACCGAAGTGAAATTTGCAATTTTATATATTTGAATCCAAAAATCTTATTTTTTGGGATTTAATGTTCACTTTGACACAATTGTTCAGTTTGTAAACAACCAAAAAGAAACAATACGGCTAACTCAATTTTATTTATATTTTAAATTGATTAATTTTTCTAAAGTACTCATTTCGCGATTGGAAAAGAAGTACTGTTTTATGCAGATGAGAAGAGACTTCGTTTGACTCGCAATTTCTTTTTCATTCGCACGACTACGCTTCGCTTCAATTCGCCTCGCAAATACAAATAATTTTTAAATTGGCATTTTTAATCCTAATAAAACAATATAGTATTATTATTAGTATTATTAGTATTAGTATATTAGTATTATCATTTAAATGTTAACAACAGAAAAAAATTGTTTGTAAATTTGATAATATTCAAAGTCTGTATTACTACAAAGCAAGCAATTTGAGAATAATTGTGTCATAACTAATTACAGCAATAACCTTTGCAAGGCACAAAGAAACAGCGTTTAATTATTTTACTCTCCAAATTAATGTGTCGCCGGCATACACTTTCTTTTTAGATAAGACAGAAATGTTCTTCTTTATCACGTTTTCATCAAAATTATTATTATTATTATTATTATCAAAATTACCAACTTCATACCAAGTTCTGGAAAATAGTTCGACGCAAAACTTCTGAATTCAAACTTAACAAATTATAACATTTATTTAGAAAAATAGTAGATGTACCACCAAAGTTAAAATTTCAAAATATCAACTTATGTAACTTCAAATATCTACATATAATTTAAAAATCACCGCAGGTAATTATAGGGAACGTACAGGATGCTTGGAAAATAGTGCATCAACTATTCACTACTCGAAAGAGTTATTTGTACTGGCCACTGATATGAATTGAAAAATTGTATTTACTTTTTCATTTTGTGCTAAATAGACTTTAAAGTTGGCCCAATTTGGCAAAGGAGCGTTCCGTTTAGGTTATGAATATTATTATAGCTATTACAACTCAGCAATTTTTGATTGTTGACTTACACAATAATTCGTAATTGATAATGCAGTTTTCTTAAAAACGCGTTCATTGTTATGAATGTCATGCCATGTTGCACTTTTTCAGATTTAATTATATAAATTATACCTATAATTGTTTCTTACGATTACGTCGCGTCTGTTATGTACAGCGTCCTCCAACGTTAGTGATCATCCCCAAAATTGTGACTCAAATATGAAATTACTATCTTCAAAATTTTGTTTATTGGATGGAATAATGTAAAACCGCAAACTTTTGGTACCAGTTTTCTTTAATGATAAACCAAATAAAAAACGAATAAGTATAATTTTTCAAAAATCGACACTAAATTTTTTATGGAATTCAGCCACACCGTTTAATTTCATCTTGCAACTCATAGAAATATTTTTGTTTACATGTTTTAAACGCGTTTTAGCCTAAAAATCGATTAATAAAAAAATCACCAAAACTTTCAAAAAGATTTACGATTTTAAATAGCTGAAAGTGGTAAATTTACCTGACCACATAATGATACATAGGAGGATTGTAATTTCAGACTATACTGTAACCTATCCTCTTTGCTACCTATCCGGTTATCAGCTTCTTCTTTTTAAATATGAAATTTAAAAGTCTAAAATAAGACACCCCCTGATCCTGAACACGAGCCGCTGACTATCTGGCATCTCAGGAACATCTTGTTTCTTCAAAAAGCTTTGTGACTACAATTCTTACATAATTTATTGGTTACGACTTCAAAGTTTTTTTTGTAGTAATATCTTCAAAATTAAGGTCTTTTTTGGGGGTGACCATTAACGTAGAGAAATCTGTACGTGTCATGTTCCATATGGTTATAAGCTTCAAACAAGCGAAAGTTTTAATATAATTGACGCACTACTCTTTGAGTAAATTTAATCATAGATTAATTTCATGGTAACAATAATTGTTGTAGTTACAGCAATGTAATATAACTATTATGTTTTATGATCATTTGAACATTTTGAAAGCTCTTGGGGTTTTGAAGCGACATTTTCCGAACAGTTTGTATATTGTTTGATTGTTGAATTGGATTGTTCTATATACACAATTTTTTGCATAATTATGTTACATTCTTCATAATATTTACTTAGAATTCCCGAACAGTTAGTGGAAAGGATCACGAATTTCTTGAACCTTGGCAAGTTTTTTGTCGTCGTACGCCTGTTTTCTCAATAGCATTACCTACAAGTTGTATTTCAAAAACATCTGTCATTATCCGGAATTTGAAAAGCTTACCAGCTCAGTTTTTACGTTGCACGTAGTACACGTAAATAATTCATTCCTAATTTTACATCGATTTTTTAAAATTTTAAATTACAAATTGAAAAAATACTCAATTTGGCAAGCTGTATTTCATGTTAAAATGAACACACATATTTCTCATCATCTTGTACGTATATAACTATACAGCGTCCCAAAACTCGCGTATCAACTTGTAGAAAGGTCTCAGATATTACTAGGACTAAAAAAAGTAATTTAAAAAAAAATTTCTCAGGGGTACAATGTCAATAATAAATTAGGGTTCATGGAAAATATGTACCGAATTATTATAGATAATATGGAGGTGTGAGCTCAAGCCCCATTGATACGGCGCCACACCACAGGCCTTTTGTATGTGTACCATACATTACATTCCACCTTTCGTCGTAGGTAGGAACAGGCGGCGTTTCCAAGCAGTTCTTATTCTGGGGCAAATACAATTGTTTAAATTCTTCTAGGACTCCAATGTACTCCTAGATAACGTACCTTTAAGCTGGTACATACCTTTTAGGATATTTGTACAGGTACAGTGTGCACCAGCCAAATTGAATCAATTCAGTATCTCAATTATTGTGCATATTTAGAAAAAATCCCGAAACACGTAATTTTTAGTTTATGACATGATATCCTGTAAAGTGAAAATTTCATCCCTAACTTCAACCCCCTTCGAGTGACAGTTGCAACCCCTAAATTCTTAAATATGAAGTGGCGGCTGGTGATACCTCATTGGAAAGGTCTCATGCTCTATTCAAGAATGGTTTAAAAATTTATTGCAAAAGTTAACAGTAAAAAAGTAATCTTTTTAACGAAATCCGCTACAACACACTAAAATTTAAAAACTAATAGCGTTTCGTTCTTGGTAATGTAACGTAATGGTAATTGGCGTTTTTACTGTTATAGTATGTATTCAGATTGGATGCTCAAAAAGTCCAACTTCTGTCTCTACATAGATTTCTAATCGATATCTGACAATAATTTGGCGGTCATTGTTAACAAGCGGCTGCAATTTTTTTATAGCATCAATTGGATTGAACGAATGGACGATTATTTATTGCAACCATCTGGGCGCAAAGAGTTTGGTAAAACAGTTTACACACACGCTGTATAGATATCTGTCCTTTGTCAAATATTTAAATAGGGCGTAAGTATCAAAAGTTATCTCGTCTTTTCTTAAAAATCAATACATTTGAGTGCAAAATTATTATATAAGGTAACGTCTTTCATAGTTTCATAAATGATAACGGATTCGAAGATTATCTGAAATTCTTAAGAAATATATCCGAAACTTTGCGAATTGGGCCAAGTTTAACATCTTGTTTTCTTGTAGTTTTTATACTACAATAGACAAAGCGAAGGAAGCGAAGAATGTCATTAAATCTGTTTTGATTCATAGTTACTTGATAAATCGTTCCAATCAAGGGTTTTCCAATTTCAATTTTTAGAAAAACACATTAAATGTTTTTTTTTACCTTAAATGCTGAGATTTTTATTTTAATTCAAACTACAAACTTTTTTATTAAACGCAAATGCAAGTGAGCCCTTCAGATTTTCAGATGACCTTTTTTGAAGATATTTGACATCAGTTTCCATACAATTGGGACTCTATTTCGCCAACAACAGTTTCAATACTGTCTTTTTCTATATTTTTCCTATATTTCAGTTCAAAAGAAAACAGTCTAGTTCGAAACTAACGAACACACCGCTCTTTAATTGCACGATCTAGGCGCTCGATTGTTGTCTCCATTTCATGAGATAACACAACTAGAAATTTTCTCTCACGAAGCAATTAAATTGTTTTTTCTCCAAACGTCATAAAAGTGGCATTTAAATGACAGAATGTTGCTAGTAGAAGTTTCATTTATATGCTTAAGCAGATAAAGTACTTTATATGCTTAAGCATATAATATTTTATATAATATTTTGAATTATCAACATCATGTCGGAGGTTTAACAATGTCCTGATCATCGAATAATGCGACCATAAGCTTGAACTTTTCATCCCTTTGGCCATCTCCGAAAAATACGCCAGAAGGACACTTTCTGAATAAACGAATACATTTTTTTTCAAACACCATGTAATGAATTTCTTGAACGCTGCTTCATAAACACCGCTTGACTTTGTAGGAAGAAGATTTTCAATCTTGGCTCTTGCTATTTCGGCTATTTCAGACGGAGTTAATTGAATTTCGTCTGAATTAGACATTGCCACAAAATTGACTGACTTTTCTCAAACAATAATTTGTTGTTTGGTGGGTTGCTACGGTAATATCTAGAAAGTGTCTATTAGGCAATGCGATTTTCGTATAAGTGTAATGTTTCCCGAAATAACCTTGTTAATTAGATGCTTATTTTTGTATTATAATTTTACGTTTGGAGAAAAAATAACATATATTATTCGGAGTATAAGCGCTTTATGTGCTTCGGCTGATTTGGCTGCCTCACTACGATCGGCAATCAACCTATCAGCCACAGCACATAAAGCTTTGCTTATACTCCTAATAATATAAATAACTATTGTCGACTTGTGTCGCTCGTGCTGTGTTGCTTTGATTACGTTCAATTTGGGCAAAAAATCTCACCTGGCATTTCATTTTTGTACTGAATTTTCACAATTTTCACGTGTTGTAGAATCGCATAACTTTGAATTTTGTCAAATCGGATAGTCTTTACTTAATATCTGTCGAACATACCGCTTACAATGATAAATAGTTTAAAAAGGACGAGACATTTAAAATGACACCTCCAGTGAAAATCCTATGCAAGATTGATTACCTATTTGTTGGTTGGAAGTAAGGTATACTTCCTCAATATTTTCTAAAGGGGTCTGTAGAAATAGGTAGGTGCTTATATACCTACATACTCATAAAGAAAACATAGCTCTACTTCATCCAATATGAGTTGGGGCGATGTAGTAAAAGCACTTATCCCAGCTTAAAATTATAAAACTGTCATTTAGTTGTGAATTGTTACTGGACTTATTCAGGTAAAAATTTGGATACTCAAATATTTGTACAAAATTATTTAAAATTTTATACTGTATACTTACACTGACGTCTTATTCAAACCTGAAAAGTCTCTTTATATTTTACTTCATTTAAATTAGTAAACTTACCTCTAAGCAGATGTTTTAAAGTTACCGATTCTAAGTACGTTACTGTTCTCTGTATTACCTGAATAAGCTCATTCCAATCTTTTTTACGATAACTAGCGTAAAATTGTTTATTTCTTATCTCTTACAACATCGCCCCAACTAATATTGGGTGAAGTGTACATTTCCGCATCAATCCTTCGTCTAACTTTTTTAAATGCCATTTTTCGCATTTATTAATATTAGTAGCACCAACATTACCATTCAACGGATTATCGTCGCTTTCGTTATCACTTTCAACAACTTTTCTAAATTACTAAATAAAATATGTCCATAAAAACTTGTCGCTCTAATATGTATTTATATGCGGAAACCAAACATTTCTGTGTTTTATATACGGATTGCACGTAAGGAAATTTAATTAAGAATTTTAAATCGCACCTTAGTTACATAAACGCATCTGGACTCAACTGTGAATCCGTTTTTCGTTAAATATAAAATCCTACGGCATTCGCAAACATATCTGTATTGTATTTGTTAATTATCATTCAGATTTTCTATTTTCATGATCGCATGGAAGGTTCATTTCAAAAGAGAGTTCAAATGGGACATTCAAAAAGAGTAGGGTCGAGGCACCATTTCTGGCCCGTTTCAGCAAATTCGTAATTGAAAAAATTAACAAATGACTAAAATTAAGCGTAAGCCACATTACTCTATTTATATCTTTTAGTTATGCTGCAGTTTTCAAGTAGAAATGCTGTATATCTTCGTAATTTAATTATTTACCATCTTCAGCCACTTTACCCCCCACTTTTAACACCATCTGTAGCCAGCTGGTATTTCTAGCAGACTGTGACATTTCTTGATGACGTGACTTTTGCCCAAGATTGGTTTGGATAAAAGGAGTTGACAAATTTACTTTTTCCACTAACTTTTGACAGAGTAAATAAGTCCCCATCTTTGAAATGCTTTGAATACATTCAACTAATTTATCCTTCACGTCTTTGCTTAAAACAGAATATTTTTCTACGGTTCCATTTAATTTATTTAGTATTGTTGTTCGCAGAACTCTGTACAATTTACATGCGGTTGCCACTGTCATACCATTGTTTCTAAGGCATTTGCAATTTGCTAGGACTGCTATTGAAATAATTTGTTTTTTAACATTTTTTCGTTTTGATGCTGTTGCCCGAAAATAATTATTTATCTAAAGGTAATTAGGGAGGCACTTTACTAAATACAGAAAGATGTAAGGATTAAAAAACGACGTTTTCACTAGTTGCTACTGTTGTCAACCACAAATAGAATCTGTTGTTCAATCAATGGCCAGTTTGTAACCCAGAAATGGTCTAGAAATGGGCCACCCTACTTAAAAAATGCATTTAAAGGGAAACAATTAATTTAAGGATGGATGGATGGAAGGATGGATTGAAACATTATCAACCGTAATTTATTAATTAAACCTATCTTGTTTCTTAACAAAATCACTAAGCACAATATCACTTATAGTTCAGCATCAACTAAAATCATTGTTATTTTAAATGAGCAATAGAAAATAAAAATGTTTGGCGGCTTATTTAAAAGCGTTAGTCAAGCATATTCTCGTTATTCACTTACCGCAAACCTTATAAATACATATTGACAAGTAAATTGACTACATATTGGTGTCCCATCCGAACTTTGGTGCTAGTAATTCGTGCAAGCTGTCTGTTATTGGTAAAGATGTAATTTATACACTTTTTGTGTTTTTTTTTTTCATATTTGACAATAACACTTTGCGTAATCCGTTAGCAGTTCGAGATCCGCCAATCCCGTTTTCTTTAATTTGTTAGCAACTTTGTATATGAGTATTTTTTGGCCCTCTTGTCGAACATAAAAATAATCAACAGTAGTATCCCAAGTGCATCAAAATAGCCGATTAAATTTTGACGTTTTTGTCAAAATGTTTTGCCTAGAAATATGTCGAGTAAATTTGTCACGTAACAAAATCTCGAGTGCGACGCACGATGAATTTTTGGGTAGAAACAGGCTGGTGCAAAATTTTTATAAGTAATATCACAAGAGAGTGGGAATAAATTGAAAATAATTCGACAGATTTTCGAAAACTTGTTGCCAGGGAATAGACACGAGAGCCCTACGGGCTCTCGTGTCTATTCCCAAATTAATTAATTCGCACTCTCGAGTGGTATTCGGAAGATTATTTTTTAACGTTTAAATAAAAAATACAGCATAAATATACAGTTTAATTCATTATAAACTAAAATCAACCTGGCGACAGATGTCAAAACTAGAAAATGTGCTGTCAAGTAACATATGTAAACAAAATACTAGAAATTATGCTCGCGGGAATAATGTACAGTAGAAAATTCTCACTATAATAATGTTGTGATTGGACAGAATTAAACACGTGTGTCCAAATACTGCTAAACGATTGGTGAATGAAATCATTAAAAAACTGACAAAAATTATTACCGGCAAGATTTCTACCACGTGTTGTATTCGGCAAGACAATCCAACGAAAATGACGGAAATTGGAGGTTTGGAAATGCAGTAGTTCATTAAATGTCACCACGGCAACAGTATTATCGCTGTAATCATCTACTCCTTAGTATGGAAATATTACCAGTGTAATCAGATCCTAATTGGCTTAAATTCAAAAAATAGACTGTTTTTATTGGTTGTTAGATTTTGAGTTGGATTGTCAGTTAAATTCATTCTTCTTGATTTAAGCTCATAGCACAAATATAAAATATATTAAAAAATATTAAATATATTAAAAAATATTAAATAATTAAATAGAAATATTAAAATTATATTGGAATATATATAGGGTTTTCCAATAAGAGGTGTTATTTTGAATAGCCCGTTATTTCGGTAGATGTCACTTTTGGAGCTGTAATTTTTTGACATTTGACAAGTAGAAACTACGCCATTAATAAAAATGGAACGATACACGCTTCAACAACGCATTGAAATTATTAAAATTCACTATAAAAATGGTGAAAATAATAATAATAATAATAACACCTCTTATTGGAAAACGAAGCCATCCAGGTGGAAATGGGCCTCATCACTCAAGATGATTTTTCGTTGGAATTCCGGATCATTTTCATGCATTTCAAGGACCCAATCGGCAAAGATACGACGTTGTTGATGATCGGCCGGCTTGAGTTCTTGTGTTAACTGAACTTTATAAGCCTTAAGACCCAAATCTTTATGCAAAATACGGTGTAATGACGTTTTTGGAATGTCTAATTCCAAAGAACGACGAGGAATGGACAAACCTGGGTTTTCTTCAACACTTTCGGCTACAGCAGCAATATTCTCGGCTGTTCTTGAGCGACGTGCACGGGTTTTATTCTTCACATCACTAACTTGTCCCAACAGCTCGAATTTTTCCACCAATTTCTGTATTGCGGTCCGACAAGGTGCTTCACGACGACCCAAAAATGTTCGAGTTTTACGAACCGTCTCTGCCAAATTTTCACCATTTTTATAGTGAATTTTAATAATTTCAATGCGTTGTTGAAGCGTGTATCGTTCCATTTTTATTAATGGCGTAGTTTCTACTTGTCAAATGTCAAAAAATTACAGCTCCAAAAGTGACATCTACCGAAATAACGGGCTATTCAAAATAACACCTCTTATTGGAAAACCCTATATATACTTGTGATTTGACACTTAAAATACCTACATCTAAATTGGCCAAAATTTGTATTAGTAACTATGATACAAAAAATTCAAATTATACCGGTTAATATAATTAATTGTAAGTATGAATAATCACCAAAAAAAAATAAAAAAAAATAATATTATTTTTAAGATGTGTAAATCTACCTTTGTATTAACACATTAGGTATAGCTCGTTCCAAACCTCATGAACATCAACGCAGAAACCAAAAGTACAAACCGGTTTTTTCACATTACCTGATCTTTTCTAAAATGTTTCCTCTTTCATTATTTGCACATCTCACGATCCAATAGATCTAGGAAGACCTGTAGGCAGGCACTACTGCAGCAACAAAAACTAAAACTTTTCCTGAATTTACCGCGTTCTCCAAAAATAATTTCAATATTATCGCGAAAGTTATACGAATATAATTATATGCTTCAAGATTTTAAAAGGATTTTTTATAATAAGGGATAATCAATTTTCAGTAGTATGTAAATGTTACTGCAATGCACGCTCATTCCATCCTAAAAGCTATATCAACTTTGACGCACGTGATCGAGTGTTTCAATAAAGATGAGTACGGCGAATATTGCCGTAATCTATTACGTACTCGCTCTTACATTTCTCTTAACCGTGATGCAATATAAAATATTTAATACACCTTTCTAAATTAAACTAGAAATGTATTTAGTAAATAAATTTCTTCATGTCACTGATTCGTCCTATTATAAAAATAAAGAAACACTTTGTAACAAAATTAAAAAGTAACTACTTTTTCATCCTATTCTGTAGCGGTATGTTACCTAGTCGCATATACCAACTTTTACATTTTGCTAAAGCCCTGGGTTATTTTTAAATTAATTATTTATTTTGTTTCCTATTCAAATTGTTTTTTTTTAAATACATTAAATTACAAATTATATAAATATAAAGTGCCTTTTGCCAATGATTTAAAAATTTCAATGTTCCCATCAGTTACATATAAACTACAAGTTTCTGAATATTGGTCTAAATTTTTAACTTTTGGTGGTATATAAAACCTAGAAGAGTCTAATTTGAAGTTATTTCGCAATTTACTTAAAGTAAAATTATTATCTTGGGTTATTATACTAACTAACAGATCGTTGTAGCAATATGCCGCAATAATGTCTGTATGGGTTTATTTAACCCTTCGTAACACGCTTGCTTAAACCCGTCGGTGCAGATCGTTTTCGATTTAATCACCCTCTCTTCTCCCACTTCCCCAGGTACATTTCGTGTTTAATCTGTTACGTTATATTTTGATCATTAAGAAAACACCATAATACTAGGTAATGAAATCAAATACAGTAGGAAAATACTAATACAATACAAAATTTACCTTCAAAAAAATATTTTACACAAAAAATGCATGTAATTCTTTTTATATATCACTTTCCTTTCTCTCTTGTAGCAAGGTTTAAAAGTTTCACATTATTCAATTTTTTCTTATTTTGATTGTTCTTACTGGCAAATAACCGCAACAATAAATTTTACGATTGAAAACTTTCATAAAAATGTTTCGGTCTATGAAATTGGAAGTTACTGTACACTAACTTGTTACCGAAAAACTTTGGATTAACTGTAACATCAACTCCTTTTTACTAATTTTTTTCAAGTTATTACGAAATACATTAAAAAGAACAGGAAATATGGAAAATTGCAGCGGCAGAAAGTTGACAGACGCTATATCAAAATATGAAAATAGATTTTTTGTTTCCCTTTTGAGAAGCAAATTAATTATTAGCCAGTAAAAGTGACAAACATTAATATTTAAGGAAGGCACTGTATCTGTTTGATTCATCTGAGCAAAAAGATTAATTAATCATAACTGCAAGTTTTGACAAAAATGAAAAATAAACAAGTAATAAGGCATCTTTTACCAAAATTTATAAAATAACCGTATCATATTAGGTCTCGTAATTGCAGTAAAAACTATTAATTATTTGTAGTTACACCGGAAATGCTAAATACACCGTTCCTTGTCCGAGAAATGTGTTTGAAATTAGTTAATAAATATTATTACCGTTTAGAGAATTTCATCATTATAATTAAAAAAGCTAAATCATGTTTTAAGAATTTATTTAGGAAGATGTTTCAAGTTTTTATAAACCCAAGATAATTTCGAACATAAGCTAGAAAGTGCTTTCATTCCGGGCAGGTATTATGCATAAAATTATTACAACCAATACTACCCTCGAATTACAAGCGGTTTTAACTATTCGCAACAGATCATTTTTGAATGGCGCAATTTAAGACGTTGTTTGAATAATTTCTATTGGCAAAGTATTACTATGTTGGTATGCGCAAACATCAATACAAAACAACTATTAGGACGTTGTATAATCTATTATTCGCTATTAACTTTCAACGGAATTACTAGCTGAGACTGATTAATTATGAATACGCATATTTTTATAACAGACAAGTGAATGTAAAATGACTGGTTTTTCACCTGGGGGAAGGCCAACAATTCTCGTGCATACCGTCCTGAATAGATTTTATGATGAGATATTTTCTTATAAACGTGCCTGTAATTAAAATGAGCAAATTCAATAACGATAAGTAATTGTAAGGTATTTTCTTAGCCTCTAAAACATTGTAAGAATTTTAAATTAATAACATTTCGTTAAAAAAAAATGTCCTACGTACTGTAACAAACAGAACCTTCGAAATCCCGGATGAATGCACACCATCAAGATAAAATGACCGTGATATCTACCGCAAACGTAAATTGTTTTTTTTTTTGACATTTTAATAAAATCAAGGTTTAACTTATCGCCATATCGTTGCGAATACTAAACAGTGAGTTATTGTATTTTACATAATGAAACCACTTTTCACAAACAACAGATTTAAAAATTTTATTTATGTAGGTAAGTAGTATACCCTTTTCGTTTCAGCTTGCGGCTTCACAAATTGTTGTTCAGGCTTTATTGAAAATATTTATATTTGTTTTATTATTTACAATAAAAACAGGACTTTGCTAACTATTATATTCACTCAAAAGTAATGAATTAAATAAACTGACACCAAACGACTTATCAAAGTCACGGCGAAAAAATATTGGTTGCTATTTAAAAACATCGAAGTGATGTCGTTACTTTGACTTTTATAAAAATGTTATGTCAAAAGAATGTGAAATTGAATTTGAAAATTGAACTGTTTTTTGAATATTCTCCACAACTCGACACTTTTATATTTATCAATTTGTTGTGATAGTTTTGCCACTCACTTTTCAACAATTTATTCTCAATTTTTTTCAAATGTAAGGGTCTAGTTATTTTATACCGTCACGATACGATACCTATCAAAAACATATTGGAAAAAAAATAAAGATTAATATTTAAAACGTCGACGATGATATCATTAAGGGGCGTTTACATCCTATTAAATTAAATTAACTTATGGAAATTAACAAGTTTGACAAAAGTGATTGGTCATAATTAGGGGTACCAATCCCGCGCAAGCTTGCGGGACTGACATCATCAATCCCGCGGATCCGCAGGATTTGCGGGATTACAAACTATCACAATGTTTTTTCTAGTTGCTAAGAAAATTAAGTACCAAAAGTTAGTTATGCAATAAAAGACAACTAAATTCAAAATAAAAGTAGCATTTATTAGTAAAAAAAAATTAAGAAAAATCATTGAGATTTCTTTTGGAAATACTTTCAGAGAAATGATAAAGTATTCAAAGTTTGATCTTGTAAATTTGACCTGATTTTATTGCAGAAGTACCCAGCAACAGAAAACGCGCGCTCGGCATACATATTTTTTCAAATTCGGATATTTTTATTCAGTCCCGCAAGTCCCGCGAATCCCGCATGTGTAGTCCCGCATTACTGATTCCGCAAAAATCATGCGGGATCCCGCATTTGCGGGATCCAGCGTTTGCGGGATTGGTATCCCTAGTCATAATACTTTTGTTTGGAAAAATTGCACCAATCACTTTTGCCAAACTTCTTAATTTCCGTACGTTAATTGGATGGCAACGACCTTTTACTTTGACAAAAACACAGCCTCTATATAAAAATGTCATGTTAAAAGGTGAGAAATCATATTAAAAAACTGTTTTTTGAGTTCTCCCAAAACTCAATCGGATTGTTACGTTACTTTTGCCGCTCAAAAAGCAGGTAGACTTTTCGTTAATAAAATCAATCTGATTTGCCAAATAAAGTGTTTAGTCTTGCGTACATAGGCAATGTGTATGGTATAGGAATATGTGGGTAGCAGGATGGGGTATTTTAGGCGCATAAACCTTTGATTAATATTTTGATTCCTTTGTGGTCGTATTTTTAAAGAAATTTGTGACAAGCGAACTGTAATTTTACTTTTAACACTAACATTAAAAGTGAACCACTTTTAACACTAGCGTTATAATGTTACACTTTAAATGGAATTGTGGGGTGTAAAAAATTCAACTTTTAACGGTGTTTGTAGAAAGAAACTAGTTATAACAATTTTAACTAAAATTGTTTGTTTAGTTTTTAAACTCGTTGGCTGTTGAGACCTCTAAGATTGCCGAGGAGCCATTCTGAACCACAAAACGTCTTTAATTGTTCACCTAAATAAGCTACTGACTTGAACTCCTCTAGTAGCACAAAAGTTGGAACGACGTAAGAATCGCATAGCATCAAGGTAAAATGCCGACCTCGGACTTAGATTGCCATGTAACGGCTTTTCCGAGTCAAAACTGAGTCGTTTCGGTAAAACAATTCGGAAAAGCCATTACATGGTAACCTAGGTTCGAGGTCGGGGTCCTTCGTCGAGTATGCTACTAGGGTCGTTTCATTTTTCTGTTTATCTAGGGCTTGTTCCGCGAATGCTGATACCTAAATAATTAGCGCACAATGTTAGAACCGAATCATATTTATTATTATGTCTAGGTGTTAGTATGCAAGTAGGGCAGTAAAATCGTGTTGTGTTCGTAGTAACTGAAATGGTCGTATTAACGAAAAATCGTGTTAACTGAGCGACATTTCACGAAAAATCAATAATAAATTGGCCGAGACTGCAGTATTTGTTCGCGCTAAAAAGGTGTTCGTCTTAACCGAGTTCGTGTTAGCAAGGGGCTGTACATATTTTTACTAACTTAACTCAATTTACATATTGTCGCCGAATAGATAGAAATTTGCGCATTAACAATCAGTCAGTTAGAATAGAATTATTCTTTTAACTTCCACAAAAAAATGACTACTACTGTAGTAATTTTAGGAATTCCGCAGATTCAATAATTCAATTGAACTTTCAATTCTGTTGTACATATAGAAAGTTACAGTCAAGAATGTATCATAAGCTGTTTCTCTTTTAACATAGTTTAGAAACGTAATATTCGAAAGAGCAGATCAAAATATCATTACCACTTTTGAAATATACTAAAGTATTAAGAAGAAAGATTTATATAGCCATCAGTTGATACAGGCAGGAATGCAATTTATTGCTTTTTACAAACGATAAAAGCACCAGCTTTGCTGAAAACATTTTTCCAATTCAACTTTCAGTATTTACTGTTAGCTGTTGTGGTTCGTCACAAAGATCATTATGTAAAACAGGAGAATGCACAATTGCTTCGCACTAACCTAAGCATTCGATTTTAATAACCTCCATGTTGATAATGCACAACGAACCATATTCAAACTACAACAGATTTTATAAAACTATTTGCATGCACAATAATTGAATCGGTTATTGTTGAAAAGGGATGTCACTTTTCAATGTTTCGAGATAATCGATAAAAACGGTGGTAACTTCTATGAAGCCTTCAAGTATGTGTGGAATATATCCGAAAATTTTGGAGAGCCGTTATCCATTTGATTTTGGAGGTCAAAGGTCCATGACTTAACCCCTTTCAACAATGAACACAATTTTCCGTGTAATTGAGTCAGTGTTTTATGTGTGTTTAAGGTAAATGTCATTATGTTTGAAAAAATTATAAAGATCAATGTGAAAAAGCGAGCTTAAGAACCAGTAATGCAATCAAAATTTCATTTTTAAATGGGTCATGTCAGTGACTTATCCCCATTCAACACTAAACAGTTCAGTAAAATCGTAAGGGACTAAGCCGAGAAAATCCCTTTCAACACCAAGCTATGCCTTTACATTGAAATATTAGAAATTCCTTAATATTCGAAAATGGTCAAAAGTGAATTATCCTCTTTTAATAATAACCGATTCAATTATTTAATTACTTTTTTTATATACTAAACAGAACAATTAATTAATCGTACAAATATCGAACTTCCACCAATAATTACAATCAAACACACCGCGACGAAATAAAAAGTACAAATAATTAATAAAAATTATCAACTTACTTTATAAATGCTGTCAACAAGTTTAATAAGCTCCTCAGTCTCCATTTTATCGCAGTGTTTTATGTCACTTAGATATCACTTAGATTTAATATTTACATTTGCTTTCAGTTCAATTATACTTTGCAGCTTGATTCGTCGATAATTTAACTTCAGTTAATTATTAGTTGGAACTTTTTTTAACCAAACTTTACAAACATATTCGTTGACACTAATACATTCACTTTAAATACAATTCGTAATGTTGAATTGATTAGTTTTAATTAAATCAGCAACGTAATTTAGCTTCGGTTTAATTCCGCATCTGAATTCTGAAACAAACAAATTAGTTATATACCTATAGTAAGATACTTATGAGTAAAGTTATACGTTTCACATAGCGATAATTAGTTCAGATTTCCAAATATTCAGACACATTCATCGCATCAAGAACACACATATACACCCACATCTCGGAATTCACTTGGAAATCTCTTTGATATCTTATTAATTAATTTACAGATACAGGGAGAAACCGTAGTAAATTTGTAATACATACATATTTTTTATAAAGTATTAAATAAAATCTTTAAAATGTCGGCGATGGCGGAGGTTGAAAACTTTCCTCTGCAACTATTAAAGTGGTAAGTATTCTAGAGGAAATGATTAAAGTGGAATATAGAAGAGTGGCTTAACCGCTTTCGAAAACTGATCGTGAAGAACTCTCACCTAAAAGCATCATTTCACAGTAAGAATTCCTACAAATTTAACGAAACGATGAAAAGTTAATACATTTATTTATGATTTGAAATATTCATTAGCTTAAATGATGTTCAATTAGCTCATTGCAAAAGTAATGCTCATGTGATAAATAAAATTATACACTAAAGTTTGAGAATAACATGAATTGATTTGAACTTTCTAAAACCTTTTTGAATAAATAAACTTCTTATAGTTGAAGTAATTACTTTATACGAAGTGAGTCATTGGTGATTAAAATGATTGTACCAGTACTTACAACAGCTAATAAAAAGTTGGAAATTTAAAAAACAGGATTTTTTTTATTTTTCAAGGTCAAAAATAAAGTATTATTAAGGGCTAAATTTAATCGATAATTAATAACAATCTTTGCTATAACTACAAGCGCTTTAGTTGACAGATCACATTAAACTGGTGGATAAGTTACTTGGTGTATTAATTTAACTATTAAACAAAAATACATAATCCATGTTAAATAATAGGAGACGAGTGAGACATAGTTAGCAAATTTAGATGCAAAAAAAGTTAAATAATTTCGTTTTCAAAGTGACAATGGAACAAAAAAACTTGTTTAATATCATATGTCAAGGTTAGTTATTTTGAAGGCGTTCATAAGTAGGTAAGTAAATGAATACAGCAGAGGTGAAGATTCAAGCTGGAACCGGTCCATTAAAATATATCTTTATTTGTAGAAAGAAATGTTTAGGAAGTAGAACTTATTTGAAAAATTCCAAAATTTACCATTAATAAACAATACACTATTCTACATTAAGAGAAGTGGACTGGATAAGTAAATTGTTGTAAATAAAACGCAGGGTCTTTCAAAAGTTCCTATAACAATATCTTCAGAAGCGTCATGGTTGACCTTGGTGGTCTTAAAGGTAATTCAGAAGGTTTAATTTATGATAAATACTATTATACCGTACGACTTATTGAAATAGAATTATTCCGATTATTTATCTCTTCTATGATCTCCATTTCTTAACTTCCGGTTGTAGCTTTGTTTACTTAATTTTTTATAAATAAGAAATACATATTAAATATCACACTGTTATACAAAATTAAATTCTTCGAAAAGCCACGGTTTAATTTCGATAAAATGAACAATTTTCGAGAAGTTAATTTACACGTAGGAAACAAGGAGCGCAAGTTAAATATGTATTATTACTGTAACATAACTATTTACAGTAATTTAGATCGAGCTATTGATACAGTTCCAAAAAAAAACTGATTCTTATCACCGACTTGGACGACCACGCATATCTTTAGAAAAGCACTTTTGATGGTGTTTGTACGAACTGGCTCTATTCACTTTAGCTTCCATATAAAAATGCTGTCGATAAAATTATTGAAACACCATGTTAAACGATATTGATGGATAATTTATTTGTGTATTGTATACTAATATCGGTAATCTAGTTAGAGAACCACCATAAGCAAATTAGATTTCTTTTTCCTTTTATCTGAAAAAATCTCAGCATTGAATGGAAATTGGTTTTCAGCCTTTCTAATTTTACTCAGTAATTCATTTCTTTGGATTTTTTTGTCTGAGGCAATTAAATTTCTCTACAAATTAGGCAGGTACTTGAAGATATCTCTTTTCTTATTTACAGTTATTATATTTGTTTCGGAATTTCACGTGCACATTATCAAATTATCCTCAACCGGACACTGAGTAAAAGTCAGTAATTTGAGTTTTTCAACGCCTTTTATGTCCTCTGATGACCTATTGCCGCAAGTTGTTAATCAATTAGTGAATAAAATTGTGCGTTAAAATATGATAACGAAATTTGGTGAAAAAGTGTAGCAGTTATCTGTGTTATTATGATTTGACAACTTGTTGACGGTTTGTTGTTAAGGTTCCTCGTCCCTTGCAAGCAAATGTTAGGTGAAAGCATGTAAATAAATAATTCGCTTTAAGCTTTATATTTAAATTTGAAAAGAAGGTCAATATTTCATCTTACAGAAAATGTTTATCTACATGCCATTAACTCTTAATTTTTAATATAATCATCAAGAACATCAAATGTTGAAATGCATTTTTAGGCTTTAGCTATCAAAATATTGTATTAAAATTTTTTGGATTTGTAGAATAAATATCGCAATAGTTTTTGATTTATTTAATGTGCGTCGCATCAAAAATCAAAGTTTCAGCAGATAATTTTGGTTGATTTTTTTGAGCTACTTCAAAATGATTTACAAAGCATAAAATCGTCATCGAAGATACAAACTTTGGAGCAATAAAATTTGAAATATTTTGAAATAGACAAGGTTTCATTTTCAAAAAAAACTTCATCAGTATCATTAAATAATACACTACGGAAAACAATTAGGGAAACACTTTTTTAGCTATCCACCATTTTTCAAATTAACGACGCACGGTTGTAGGTATTAATTTTAGTACATTATTCTTTCAAAATTATTATTATTTTTATATTATTTATCATTTAACAGAATTCTTACGGAACACAACTAGTTCGTTAGCGAAGACAGTGTATTTTTTTCTCCAAATTGAAATTGTTTGAGAACACAATGTTAAAATTTAAACAGTTACTTTAGTCACCAATAAAAAGTGTCGACTCAATTTATATCTAATAGGGTCAGCTGCATGGTACATATTCACCATCTACTAACACACGGATTACTTAGAGACTTAGCTGCCTAGAATATAATTGAATTAACCATACTTGAACGGCTTCACAAGTACTTTGACCCATATTTCTCAGATTTTTATTAATTGGAATTGCAATGTAATTTTTACATTTTTACATTTTCTCAATCCCTTTGCAAACAAACATTCAATTTAAATATCACGAAAAGATTTCACTTTGATATAATCTTATAACAGTGACATCATTTTGCAAAACATTTTTAGCATTACTCATCTGTTACTTTAAATTTAAAAAATGGAAGCAGTGAAATCTGCACAAATCTAGATTTATGGGTTTATTTAAGTTCTTTTCATCTTTGTACTAAATAATTTATTGTAAAATGTAAATTTGACTGGTATCCATTAATTGTTTTGACGTGAAATAAATAATATTCGTAAATTAAAAATATTTTAACAAATAATTCAGTGTTATTGTAAAAATATATAAAAGCAGGTAAACCTTATACACTTTCAGTTGGGGCGATGTCGTTAAAGTACTTATCACGGCTTAAAGTAATAAAGCTGTTATTTAGGTGTGAATTCTTACCGGACGTATTCAGGTAAAAATTTGGATTCTCGAAAATCTTTTGTTACGTAAAGTCATTTATTTCTTATCTCTAACAACATCGCCCCAACTGAAAGTGTATAAGGTATATCTCTTTTTCAATTGCATTTTTCTATATTACGATTTATTCATACAATCAAAGGCAGGTAGGTAAATGTGACGTTTATATTATCGTTTTATATAATTAAGAAGAGTACGGAAAGACAGTTTTCAAAGTAAAAAATACAACGTAGGTGTAGGTAATATTAGTAATAATCACTAATTTACTCATTTATTACGAAAAGGCAACACAAAATGTATGGTATTGATGTACTCGTATAAAAAACCGAACATACATAGAACTTCATCAAAGGAGTATGTTTAATTATATGTATCTACCACAATACTATGTGTTCATTAAGAATTCGTAGGTAAAGCAAAAATTTAAAGTCAAGTTAGAGGACAGTGCGAAATGAGATCATTTTTATGAAAAATTCAGTTAGTACCACGAAGTCAAAAGACTATCGAGTTCATTCCTGCTTGAATTGCAATTTTATAGGTATAGATAATTTATGGACATATACCAATGCGCATGAGCAACAATATTCCTTGTAGTGCGTTTGAGCGAACAAAGTTATGTAAGTACTATAAAGTTCTTTCACATGACTTTATGAAGACACTATGATGACCAATGTTCGAAAAGATCTGTAACTATCAGAAACAAGTCTAGTTGGTGTGGTAACTAAATTAACATTAACATTCCCACATATTATTGCTTCGGTCTTCTTTGCCTATAACTAATATTTCAAAACTAAAATAATATCTGTAGAATTTAGGTTTTGGTCATGTTTAATTTCCTCCACCTACTGGGTGCAAAAAAGCTATTTGTGCTGCACAATATTATACGTAGGTAAATTTTCACTTTTTTATTTCCTTTTCAAAATTATCAATGCTTTTCGAAGTTTGCAACTAACCAGTAATTATTAATATCTTGTGTTCCAACTATGCTTAAGTAATGCACCTAAACAATGTATTCTTTAAGTGTATAGATCATTACATATAATAGCAGTCGACCCATTACAACTAAGAACACTCACTCAAATGCACATTCATTACAGTTAAACTTAAATAATTTGTAATTAGAAAATATTTTTTTATATAGAATTTTTATTATAGAATACATGCAGTTCCCTCCAGTCCTTTTTACTTTTTGTCTGCGTCTAATTATTGCAACCAAAAATAGTATACAGCGCGTTTTTTTAACTGTTGCAATAGGGAATTAATTGCATGATAAAAATTGTACCCCGTGTTAACTTTTGTTCTGATGAAAATATTTAAACTATTTTTAGAACAAAGTTGGAGGATTCTTTAAGCTATCGAATAGATTAATCCAATATGCTAAACTGTTGAAAAAGTTTTGAAAAAAATATTTTTGTAAAAGTGTTTTCTTGCCATTGTCATTTCTAGTAGGTTGAAATGTCAGTTGACTTTTGTCACTTTGTTTTAAAAAATAAATAGCAAAAGCTCCTCGGGGCTATGAATAAATTAGCTTTTGGAAGACAGAACATGTTCCAAGCGACCTTGAAAATTTCTTCGAGTGTTTGGAAACTTTGCACTGTAATGGAATTACAAGATTCAGTTATTCTTGCCCTTAGTTCTTCCACAGTTTCTGGTTGATCTCTTATGAGGCCGTAATCTGGTGTCCCCATAAGAAAAAGTCGAGTGCTGTTAGGTCAGGACTTCAAGCAGGCCAATGGAATGATCCATATTGGCCAATCCGACTATCTAGAAATGGTTCATTTAAAAACTCTCTGACGATGGCAGCACTATGGCCTGGTGCCCTGCCATGTTAAAATATTATTGCTCCCTTGCATTTTAAAGCATCCAACTGTGGGCCTACCTCCATTTGGAGAAGATCTAAGTATTTATGCTGGTTCAAATTTCCTTCAATAAAAAATGACCCTATTGAGTGATTTCCTAAACAAAGTGATAAAAGTCAACTGATATTTCAGCCTGCTAGAAATGATAATGGCAAGAAATCGCTTTTATAAAAATATTTTTTTCAAAACTTTTTTGACAGTTTAGGATATTGAATTGTAATCTATTTCTAATAGTTTAAAGAATCTTCCAATTTTGTTCCAAAAATGGTTTAAATATTATCATCAGAACAAAAGTTAACACGGGGTACAATTTGTAGCATGCAGGTCCCTATGGCAACAGTTAAAAAAAACGCACGGTATTGTTTTAGTAGGTTGAAAAGTGGCACTTTATTTGACGACGAATGCGACAATAACGAGTCAAACAAAATCACTTTTCATGCGTATAAAACATTAGTAGTTTTCTCCAACCGGGAAATCAGTACTGTATAAAACATTTAATCAATTTTAAGCATCGATAAAATCGAGTTGACCTTATCCTTTCTTTTTTGTTGTTGACACTTGTTTCCCAATAAAGGTTAAGTATTTTGGATTGAAATACATGCACTATATTTTACAATATATCCATGGAAGTGAAAATACTTTTTGGGCAATAATAACAGAGTAAATAAAATCCACTTTGCTGGCCGAAAACAGCACAAAAACAGACGAACTATTAACCGGTTGAAAAAAAAAACACCATTTTAAAATATAATCGAATAAAAACAAACTCGTTTAATTTTCCATTTTAAACTTTAAGCGCCGTTATTGGATATTAGAACAACAAAATGTAATAATATAATACGGAATTGTAACATTACGTGATTGTTAAGTGAAAGTATTACAACTTCTTAGCGCTAAAATTTCGTGCAACATTCTCAATACATGATGCAATTTCAGTTTAACTTTTTTTAATTTTTTCCTAATAAAGCCACAAAGTGAGATAAGGCGAAGGGAAAGAGTCGACGGAGTTTACATAATTCACTCCAAGGATACAACAGAATTAATTACGTCCTCAATAAATGAAAAGGTAGGTAAAGTGGCAGATTGGGTCAATTAACTGAACATGTTATTCAAGCAATTTTATTACCGCATTAATATAAAAAACATAAATTCAGAATACAATTTTTCATGATTGTTAGCGAGATAGAGGTAAAATTAATTAAATTAATTTAAAAATGCAACGACTTCAATGCCCTGGTTAAGTTGTGTACCGTTAAGTAAATAATCTCGCAATAATTGCTTTAGCATTTTAGTTCATTCGTTTGATGCGAATCATTCTGATCGAAATAGAAAAATTCGGCATTTTAAAACATTTCCAATAAATTCAACTTCTAAATGAAATAAATTAGGTACATTAGCAACATGTTTGCTTAACAATCTCAAAAATGTTTACATCTGCAGAGAAACTGCATCCTCGTTTCTATGCAATTTACTTTCACTTTATACTCGGGGCAACAGTTAGCTTTATCTTATGGAAGCAAATTTATTTTCTGTAATCTCAGTCAGTTTTAGAAATACGAAAATGGCAACATTGTAAGTTATCATAATTACACCGACTTGTACAAATGTAGGTCAACAATTTATCCTAGACATGTCCGTTAACATGAATTTAATTGAAAATTATTACAACTATACATTTTTTCTAAATTTTGACAATTGGAAATTGTAAACATACAAAACTAATTTCCAACTATAATCGTGAAATATTATCAGGAAACAGAATGAAATTCGCTTGTGAATAGTCAGTTGGTTAGAATGTTATTGTCAATAAATGGTTTAAATTTTTTAACTGGCGGCGAAACGACCGGCGGCGAACCGGCTGGCGGCGAACCGGCTCGCGGCGAAACGGCTCGCGGCGAAACGCCTGGCGGCGAAACGGCCGTGGCGAACTGGCCCCGGCGAACCGGCCGCGGCGAACCGTCCTAGACCCGCAATGTTAGGCGCACACAACGAAGACGGTCGCTGGCCGACAAAAATGCTCAGAACGCGTTGTGGCAAATTAAAAACAACCACCACAACGAAATTCGCGTCGTGGCTGTTTTAAAAATATTCAGAACGCGTTGTTGCGAATAGAAAACGACCACTTAGTCGCACATAACGCATTTTAGTAAACTGAAGAAACCATGATGCGTTCTGGACGGTTATTGATAACAGTACGACCCGATGTGATAATAATACATTAATAAAATAATTCAAAACAAATAAATTAAGAAAATTAACAAATCCTGTGATTTTTACAATTAAAATTCTGTAATTTGAACACTATTGTTCCCTGTAATGACTCAATGTGTAATAACCAAATGCATTTGTGTATTAGTTACTAGTCCCGCGCCGTTTAATTAAACCTTTCAAAAACGGCGTGTTCCGACAGACCGTAACCGTAAAACGCTACCTTAGGACTCAATTGAATGAAAAAGATAGTATGTAGTTACTAGAATGAAAATAATAACGATCCTAATAATAATTTTAAGAATTTGCAGGCAAGTAGTCTCTCAATCAATAGGTATAATTTTTGTGGTATGTACTACTAAAAAGAAACTGCATGGCAACTTTTTCAACTATTTATAGATATACACCAATTATTTGCAATATTCTGATTAAAGAGTTGAATATTCAATCAAGATGTTTTAACTTTCTATACCCTTTTACAATAAAATAAACTAATACGAAAGGAATAGGTGGACATTGTACGAAAGTGATGGGCTACTGCACATAACAGTGAAGAAGTGAAAGTTAACATTAATTAGCTTTGTTGTTAAAGATTTATCTTCATACAGTTCTTTCTAAATCGAAAATTTTTTATTGTGCAGTATGAAAAATACAATAATATCTCGGTAGTTGAATAAACTGGCAATTAAGGCTAAATTAATCTCTAAACATTCAGTAAATTTTCACCTTTTTTGACCATCTGTTGTTAATTAATAAAATGTTAATTAAGTTAGCAGGTCAATCCTATTTTCACCAAACTAGCTCATCTTAATTGTCACCCATATCACTATTTAATCAAATGAAGACACCACGTTAGCAGCTTGACCGACGATCGAGTTATAAAAATTGCATAAGATAAAAAATCAAATACATTCATACCTCTCGGACGACCTCTCCTCGCGCGATAATAATTATAAAAGTTGGTCATCAACGTCCCATCTATCCTAGACCCAAAATGAACGATATCACTGACTAAGGTCCAAAAGTACAAAGAAGAAGAAGAAGAAGAAGAAGAAGAAGAAGAAGAAGAAGAAGAAGAAGAAGAAGGAGAAAAAAGAAGAAGAAGAAATCGTCCATACTATTTAAATCCTTATTGTACCAAAAAGAACTTAAAATCATCAGAAATATAGCGGCGTTTACCGGTTTCGTTCCTAAGATAGTAGATATCAATATGTATGTAGAGAAAAATTCAAATTATCAACCAGAAATTAGACCAAATTTACTATAAACTATCAATTATCCCTGGTTTTGCCAAGTCAATCTACTAGTCTAACCGACTAAAAAGTTATAATTTCTGTGAATAGTTGACGACAAAAAAATATTTTGCCTTATTAGAACTACTTAAATGATTACAGTTTTGAACAATCTTTGTTAGTATAGCAGCTCATGAAGTGATTTGTGAGATAATATTCATTCACCGTCCCTGGAAGTTCTGGTACAGAAGACAGAATCTCTAATTTTTGCCAAGGAAACGTAAAATACCAACTAAAATATCAATAAATCATAGGATCGCGAACATGATAACGCAAGGTCGTACAATGCAAATTGTTCAATGAAGCTTTTGGGAAAATAACAGCAAGCATAACCATGTTATTGCATAATCAATTTTTACTTTTTATAACACTATCTTCATTGGACAAACTGCATTAATATAAACTACAATTTTATATGCACAAGTTCTGAAACCACTTATGATAATTTCAGTACCTATGTAAAAGATAAACTTAATGTTCTCTAGTTTTCTCCATTTTATTTTATGTTTAATCTAATAATTATTACTAATCTGTTGTTTTCGTTTATGTATAGGTCGTTCCAAATCTCATGAACTCCGACGCAGAAAGCAAAACTCGTTTCGTAACGCATCTCACGGTCCCTATAACGCTGTAGCGGCAATTCAGCTAATTATAATTTTGAAAAAATATTACTTTCAAAATGTAGAGATGTTGCATTTTTTCTTGCAAATGATTTTGAAAGTAGCCTCTAATCTCATTACTACTTAAAAAATTTATAATGTCATTAATGTATTAGCCAGTTATTAATTTAAAGGGGCACAATACACAATTTCTTTTTACTGCATGTAATAACCGAATACTATTGACAAAAAATACTTTGATTTAGTTAGAAGTTTTGTAAATATTGAGAAACAAGCTATAAATGAAATACAACTTCAGTAGCCATCAAAATTATTCATTTGAAATAAGTAAACAATTAAATTATTATTGATATAAATAAATCAAACAATATAAAAAATGCACCCGCCGAAATGTTGACAACAAATATAAAGACCGGCCGATTTTAGCCGCTTAACTTTTGTGCCTGGTAGACGTCGCTGATCGCTTAATCAACGCAAATGCAACGCAGTAACTGAAGATAAACGGAATTTAGCCTAAACAACATTTTAAACTATGCTTATACAATCGACCCGAAAGCTCTGTGAGGACTATTCTGCACAATCAACGAATATCCTACTGTGTTTGCCAGTACTGCATGACATGATTCCAATGTCACTTCCAGTACAGGTCAGATATAATTAAAGATTCAAAATTGATGAAGACGTAATTTGATTATGCCTTTGATTAATGCCTTTGGTCATGTTCATTTTCTTTAAGGAAAAAACACATCGAGTCTGAAAAGTTTTAGGAAAATTAATTTATTAATTAACAGTTTTCAAATACGTATGATTATCGAGTAACTAGTCATCTTAACTATGAAATAAATCATACTAGTTTCTGTTACAACAATAATTAAAATTTTTTGCTCATCTGGAGCGTGTGAGTTTGGAATCGCATTAATGATTTCGTACGAAGGTCAACTATTTTATTTAATGAAAATTCAACGTTTTCAATTTAAGTATTTCACTTTATTTTTTATTATCAATTATTGAGTAGATTCCAATAGTATATTATACACTTAAGTAGTTAAGTTTAGGTCCAGAGGCGCGCATTTTTTCTGCTACTACTACTAGTACTAATTGAATTTAAAACCGTATTTATTTCAAATTATCAGACAAACTATAGTTTTTTCTTTCCTTGGTACAACAGTTATTTACAAATTGTTTTTTTTTTATATAAAATTTAAATCTAATTTTTTGGGACTTTGCCTAAGTTTTTAAAAGGTGCTTGACAAAATTAGGAGTGAAGGTATAAATTGCATTTACACCGTCAGACGTTTGCAAAATTGTAGATCATTGTTAATTTACGCCTTTTTAACTTAAAATTTTGTTTACAAAATTCATAATGAAAATATTTTTGTAAATTGCTAAGTATTGCGGGAATAAGTGATAGCAGATAATAGCCCAATATCTAACCCCATTGTAAAAAGAAGCTTCATTTTAAAATAACCATGGTATAGTAGAATGTGAAATATCAAAATAATTTATGAAACAGTTTTAGTATTCAAACACCAAGTCAGCTTCATAATTCATAATTAAGTAAGTTTGTGTTGAAACAACTCTTAATAGTTGTGGCTCGCTTTACCACCTGGGCAACATAAAAATGAATATAGTAATAATTGGTGGTAGGTATCTCAAATAATAGTTAAATTATTGTTTTATAAAATTGCAATAAAACAAGGGATAAACCAAAAGATACTATACTTCGGAAATTAATGGTTTATACAATGTAGAAGAAATAATAACTTTATTTTGGCTTTAAGAAGAATTGTTACCTTCCGGAAATGCAGTAGCATGATAAAAGCCTTAAGCGGAACCTCATTTTGAGACCCTCGTTGCGACATAATTTTCAACATTTAGCTTTCAGTGTATATTTAGTGCGGGAAATATTGTACACTTACCCGCCCTCTACACCAGTCAAGATCAGGCAATTTTGGTTGTATGCCAGCTACCGCTGCAGTCTTAATGTGGACGCATAAAGCTTTCAATTATGGATGTTTCTACCCGATACAAATTGCATCCTGTAATTATTGGCTGGTACTTTCTATTTCTGCTATAAGTGTATCCCACAAAACTATTAATTGTACTGTTTTATAACAATAATAATTGTCAAAATAATTTGATAGCTTTTTTTTAATTTACTCATTTATTTCTATAAATTCTGATTATGCATTTATTATTTCTAAACTGGGTAAATATTGAAGCGCCAATTTTTGGAAGCTTTAAGCGCTCGCTTCGTGCACCAAAAGGGTAACCCGCCACTGCTTACACGTTAAAAGCTACTGCTTGTAGACAATATAGTATGTGCAAGTTGTTCTCATAATGAAAGATTTCTCCTGTCCAATTGTGTTTACATTTGAAGGGTACAGGGAAAGAAGGATGTACGTCCATATTTCTAAATTGTTCAGGAGAGCACTTTTAGCGCTCGGACTGGCTATGCATGATGTGTAATGCAAATATCAAAACTAACTATATCTCCTGACTAACTGCTTTCCTTAATTTAAGCTTGGGACATGAGATAGTACTCAATTTTTGCTACAAAATGGCACAGTTATCTCGTTTTCGTTCGGGAGTGGACATATCTCCTTCTTTGATAACAATGCTAACGTTTCGGTGTACAATTTCAACACCTTCTTAATAACTGGATCTAATGATATAAACTATATTAAACCACAAACGTGACACCTTTCAGAACACTATAACTAAATTATAAACATTTTATTCACATTAAAGTGCCATTTATGCCATGTCAAGTTTAATTTTTTAGTTCATGAATATTTTAAAGACAAAGTAGCAATTCTTTACTTTTAGATGTATCCAAGGACATTTTGTGTAACAAATTCACCCTGTTTCTATCAGTGAGAGCAACAACTTCGTCCTGCTGAAAACATCGTAGGTAACAAAACATTTTAACATTTTCTGTTAACTAGACGATATTATAGGTAACGTGGCACCAGGTTTATCCTCGAATAAATGATGATCCGTTACGAAATATGACTCCAACGATAAACGCAAGGTGTTCACTTGACCATTTTTACTAAATATTACATAAATAAACAAATGGCACAACAACACATAATAACGCCTAAAAAATAGAATAAAAAAATAAAAGAATTTCAATTCTTAAAAGTGTCACGTCATTGTGGCGAACCCTGCACAACAAAAAGTGAAACTAACCTTGCCTACATATCTGGTAAACAACACAGCACAAAATTCATATGATTGTTGAAGAGGCAACTCCAAAAGAATTTTCGAAAAATTGGTAGAGATCTACACAACGTTTAGTGAACGTAACAAACATTAAAATTGCATCTTTAAACGAAAAAGGTTAGTTAAGTTACTTAAACAATTTCAAAGTAATTAAGTCACTTATCAAAAATACTCAAAAAATATAATAAAGAAACTTTAAAAAACTTACGGTCGGTTAATTTTTTATATACATTTAAACATTTTTGGGCCGCCGCGTCGTAATGTATTATAATATTCAAGGCGCTTCCAATAATGGCAGAACAAATGTCTTGTATCTAGGAACTTCCTTAATTCTTAAGTCAAGTTCATGCTGTGCCTTGATATTGCTACACAAACAATGTTTCTTAACTACGAATTTCCTTGTACTAGGTACCTGCTAACAATATAATATATTTAGTTGTAGATTATGCATGAAACGACGAACGTCATTCGCATACGACATCATTTCTTAACAGATATTTCAAATACCTAATTGTAAGGAGTTTTAATCACCATAAGATTTAGCAGCCTTGACAAAATTATTAAAATAATATTAAAATAACTGTAGTCTTCGTCCTGTACATTACGAAAGGTCGTGTTACGTAATATATGCACGTAGGTATGTATGTTTTTCTTGCATAATTGTCTAAATTAATTTTTAGAGCAACTACTGGTGCAACAACTTCATACAAAAAATAGACTGTAACAATTAAATAACCAATATTGCACAGCACACTTACAACAATAAGATGCAACTGTAGTAGATTTATGAACACCAAATAACCATCTTTTTCCGGTTCTTATTATTGCACAGTTAGTGATACAACGGATCTTCTAATATTTCACGTTAATAAAAAACACTAACCTAGTATGAATAATTACTTCATTATTATTAAAGTCTGCACGAAATATTGTTTGTTTCGAGAACTCACTTTGGTATGGAAACAATTGTTGCCATTTGGAAAAAAATTATTTTATGAAACCATTTTTTATTCCGGTAGTCATCGAATAAGCTGCATATAATTGGTGGTTAGTATTATATTTCAATAATAATATGTATTATGCCCATTAATTACCATTATTGTCACCGTTTTTAAAATATAACTCGAAATAAAATTTTCGTGTTCTAACTAAATTACAGCAACCCGTAAAAAATTATAAATAAGAATTTCGAATATTGATGTTTAGATGAGATAACTGGATTCAAGATTTTCCTAATGCTTTGCTCATTGCAAGGGTAATGGGATAACAGATGTTTATGTCCACCTGGTATTACCATTACCCCATACCTATTAATTTCATATCCAACGTAGGTGCGCATAAAATCTAAACCTTGCTGCGAGTAGAGAGGCTTGTAATATATATTACATTACATTACATAAATAAATTTGCATTGCTCAGTCAGACAAAATAAGAATTACACAAAATTCTATATTTCTACAGTAACACGTTTATGTTATAATGTGTCAGAATGATATATAAACTACGGTACATAATTCCAAACTGAATTTGGAGTGCCTAATATAAGTTTCTTGTCATTTACAATAGTATCCTAATTGTTTGCGGTCAGAGTGGTCTACTGTTACAGTCCTACTTCTATTTACCGGTAAACATTTACCTACTGAAATAATAATGATGTAAATCTTCTGAAAACAATAAGAATGACTAATAACTTCAAAAGATCCGCCTTCGGTTTTTTATTTATTGTTCATAATACTTCTGCGCAAAAATAACTTTTTTTATAACCGCTATTCAAACGTAAAACAAAAAACAATCTGCAAACATTTTTCATATTTTTTTGCAATTATTTACAGTCAGTGATTCTTGAAAGATTTTCTAAACAGCAATAAAATGGTTTTAGTTTTTGGAGCAATTGTACAATTAACGTTGTTGATTACTTGGCGAGAATGAGAATCAATTACTTATTATTATTTAATAAATAATAAAGACTGATTTTAATTCATTTAAAAAAAAACAAGTTAATTCAAATATGCACCTGCTTAAGTAATTTAATACAATTTTCGTTCTATTTTCTAAATTCAAACTTGCCTAAAAAAATATAATTAAACACAAACTTTTTACCGTATCTCTTTGTGGATAAAAGATATTGAAAAAAAAAAGGAATCGGTGAATTAGATAATAAAAGCACCCTCGTAGAATATAACAAATTTGAAGTTGTTGAACACAAGAAAATAAGTAACATCAAATTATCATATTCAATTTTCGGAACAGTAGCAATTCTACTGTAATGAATTGTGTCACAATTTAAAAATAAGTTATATTTTCTTAATATGTTTAAATGATTTTCTTAAATATTATCTTTCATAACCAGACTGAATTTAATATTGGCAACAAAATTACAAATGACGTACCTTTAATATTATGGATAACTCTAGAAATAAGAGATTTTGCCAAAATCTCGACCGAGTGTTAGTTCCGGGTATAAGCCATTCTGTTCTACACACACATAAAGTCCACGGCAGACTGATCTGCACATTGCATCCGTAACGCGAGACTTTCTAATCGCACACGCCCAGAACTCGCGCACTGCAGAGATTCCATGCGCGTTCCTTGCGCTTCACTGAACCTGTCGTAGATTTTAAACAAATTACTAATAATAGGTGGTAATAACGTCAATGTTTTTTTTGCATGTAAAAAAGTATTGATAATTTAGACAGATTTTGTTGACAGATAAATTATAAAATTGTGATGTAATGAACAACAATTATTTTCAAACAAATTTAATGTATTGCTGTAGTGGCTGAAACTAAATAGCAATTCTAACAAGGTTGTAGATATTTACAACTGATGACACATTTTGTAGGGGTCTATGTATTGTGTTAAAATGTATTTGAATGATGAGAAAAATGATACAATGTTGATTTATAAGAAATCACCCAATGTCGCGTATATTTAATCAAACCATTGGGGACCGCCGAACAGATCGCAATACATAACAGTTCAAAAACAATTTACAGAAAACGTCAAAATTTTACAATAACAAACAAATAAAAACAGATAAGAAAATGAAGACTGCTAAACTCCATAATTAACTTTCCGTCCTGATGATTTCGGTTTACTTGATAACAATCACAAAGACAATAATTTTACGTTTTTCCTCGTGTATACGTCAAAACACTAGTATGTAAATGTTTTCGTAAAGTTTCAACTCTGCAGTTGTTGTTATGTGCATGGTACAGTGATTTGCGGAACACCTATACTCACAGTACGTTATAATAGTTATTTTCGTTACAAGTTGCGAAAGTGAATCTTATCGTGCGAGGAATGAATTTTGTGAACGAGGCGGGTGAAGCGAAGCCGAGTAAGCGAAATTCATGACGAGCTTCGATATAACGCTTTCCAACGAGTTGCGAACACTATTTTTCAGACGAGCCAACAAAATAATAACTAGATTATTCATATAGAAAAAGGTTCATCAATGTGTGGATTTATCTTAATTCTGCTGCGTATGCGTATGAGTGTGTGCGTCTACGTATGTATGGGTAGATGTGCATGAGTGCGTACGTATGCGTACGTATGTGAACGAGTACGTGCGTGTAGGTATAAATGTGTTCGTGTGTATAAGAGTGCGTACGTGTGTGAATTAGTGCGTGCGTGTAGGTATGAATGCGTACGTGTTCATATGAGTCCGTAACTGTGCATGCGAGTACGTACGTTTGTGAATGAGTGCGTGCGTGTAGGTATGAATGCGTACGTGTGCCTATGAGTACGTAAAAGTGCGTATGAGTACGTATGAGTGCGTAAGAGAGCATAAAAGTGAGTGCGTGTGCATATGAATGCGTAGGTCTGCATTTAAGTGCATAGGTCTGCGTATGAGTGCGTGCGTTTACGAATTTGTCGTGCAAACGATTAGAACAATGCCTTCAATATTGTATCACAACACAAAATTTCGACTAAGCGGATTTGGAACGGAGCAGGAGTGGCCAAGTGCTACTCGAACGATAAGTACTGCATATCGTGCTAGTAAACTCAAACGATATATAGATTTATATGGGGGGGGGGGAAGTAGTCTGAAAAAACTATATTTCCATAAATCTTAAGCTGTTGAGTTTTAAAATAAAATATAAAATTGACGTTTTTTGACATAACACTCTTAAATACAGAATGTTTCTTGTCAAGGAAATTATATCATCATTGATTTTTTTGCCAGGTGTTGGATGGCAGGTATAAAAAAATGAATCTCCTATGCAGAATCACATTTCTGAGCTATTTGATTTTGACCAACAGAATAACATTGGAATACAAATATATGGCACAAATGATAGTTATTCATGATACAAATTAATGTTAAAAGTAGGATTTTATTTTGATAGTGGGCAAAATTGAGAAACGAACGTGGCGAGTTGTTCAATTCCACAAACAAAATAAAATCAGATTTTTTTAATACCATTGAAAGCATGTTATTAAAAATTACAAAGATTACATAAAAAAATCTAATACTCTGTGACATTTACGGCGCAATCTAAAATGTGACATGCTTCTCAAAAGTTAAGTTGAGTTCCAACTAAATTGAAGAAAATCCGATCGAAATAGAAGAAGTCGCTAGTTGGACAATATTCGATTTGTTGCCCGCTAAATCGACTGGCATTTAGGCGGCTATAAAAATGTTGCAAAAAAAAGGAAAAAAGTATAATGCTAGCATACTTTGAAAAATATTCCAAAATATGGAAGTCTTCTGTGCTTTGGGCACATTTTTCGATGATAAAGGCAATGTTAAATGTCACTACCAATGAATACATCAGTAATTACGGCAATGAAAGCTGCTGTCGTTTTAACACGCTGCTATTTAATATTACATTTTCAATTTTTTAATACCGTTTTAAATTTTTTTTGTAGTGTTTGTAGAAAAAATATAATCGATAATTGTCAAGGAATGAAGACTATGCTCATTCTATTATTGTATTATGGTTCTTGTAACGGCAGTTCATTGGAAGCTTCCAGAAATTATAGACAAAGATTTTTCAATAGGCGACTTTTATCACCTGCGGTTTTTTCTCGGTCGTACCATAGGCTTCGGCAGGCTGTGGTCCACTTGTGCAACACAAAATTACTGATGAAGAAGCAATTGTTGATTGTGCGATGAATGAACCAGACGCTAGTATTAAACGAATTTTTACCCGTTTAGGATTCTAACGGAACTTTGCCTATATAATGCTTAGGGCGGTGGTCCCCAACCCTATGCCCGCGGGCACCATAGCGCCCGCCGACCGTTTTAAGTGTGCCCGCCGCTGTGCGACCACGATAAAAAAATTGTATGTATTATTGACTATGTCTAACTTTGAAAAAAAAATGGTGCCCGCCGCCCGACCGGCATTCTAAAATGTGCTCTTGGGTGCAAAAAGGTTGGGGACCCCTGGCTTAGGGTATGAGATCATGATGGTTGCTGACAATCTATTCGTTGTAGTTGACTCCTCCTCAAGCTCTGTATTGCATATACATGCGCAGCGAAGTCTGTACCTCTTGGGAGATTGAACATCCAATATATAAAACCGGATAACCGAACATCACAGTAGTATAGCAGTGGGCATTCTACGCACTTTTGATATCAAATTGATATCAGTTTAATCGATCAATGAGTCATATGTAATTAGGTTAATGAGGTCATTAGCTTAATGAGTAATTAATGACCCCCAAAGCCATATGAATCACTGATCGATTAAACTGATATCAATTTGATATAAAAAGTGCGTAGAATACTCACTGCTATACTACTCATCACCACCAAGTTGTTGTCGATGATAAACCGCTAAATCACCGTGTGTGTTCAATATCTTCGAGATATGCAGTACCGAACTCTTAATTGTAAACAGCAAATGCGTTGCCTGTTAGTCTCATTCATGAGGAATTATCATGTTGGAAGGGATGTAGATGTTACTGCTTCCATGGCCACAATAAATTTACAATTGTAGGGGAATTGTACATACCTGAGTCTATTACTAAGAGTAAAATACCATAGTGAGACACTTATTGATCCAAATACAAAATTATTCTCTGAAACAATCAAATAAAGGATGAAAGAACTTTTTGCTTTCCTAAAAATCTCATATTTATTAAATATTTCAATCGAGTTATTACGCTACAACATGAGTTGTTCCTAATAAAACATTTTCAACCAATAATCACTTTCCAGTTCTACCACCATATGTCATTGTGATCAAAATTATTGTTAACCTCGTGACGAGAAGTTTATCAAATATAAATTTAAAAGCCTGTCGTTCAATACAAAACGTGCTAAACCTGAGATTTAAAAAAACTTCCAGCTTTTACAGTAACGTACTTTTTGTAGCTTTTCTTTAATTTGTAAAGTGAGTTTCTCAATAAAATGAGGTTTATTACTTTCTCCTCTGAAAGGGAAAACAATAAGATCTGAAACAGACGGCGTTTACATCACATATAAATTTATATTTTTATTATTATTTATTTTTATTTTTATTTCTACGTATTTTTATTGGTACCATTTAACGTTAATTTTTTTATGAAATATTAAATTTAAAAAAGCATAAAATGCTTATGTTTATGTTTAGGGTTTTAGCCTCTCTAGGAGTATTTTTTCATATAATTTCGAACTAACTGACAAGAATTATATTGGCCTGTATGATGCTACGTCATGAGGAGGTGTCGTTGCTTTAGGGCTTATGAAGAATTCTACTACTTCCCACATCTTAGGAACGTACTATAATCTGAAAGATGAATTAATAAAATTGGCAAGTTCTACTATGATTTTTTTCGGAAATTATTTCAAAACTTGTTACGGTACTGATTCATTAATTAATTTCAAATTCGCGCGGAAGTCAATTTCTCTCTCTCTCGACAAGCAGGGAATCGTAAGGTCGTTGAGGTCAGTGCGCGAAGTTCGACAAAAATCGAAAGTGAGCGACAGAACCTGACTGGGTGTGTTGAATGATGGTCACGCGTGGATTCAGCGTCGACAAGTTGAGGTATTCCTAAAGGGAATTCGCAGTGCAAGTAGTGAAAAATACGGTGCCGTAAATATCTGCCGGTCCACCGGGATACCAGCAGTCCAGGCGATCTACACGGATGACTTCTCCAGGGCGGGATGATTGAGGAAAAGCCGCCAGCGCATGGAGCCGTGTCGATGTTGTAGTTAAGTTGACCGTATTGATACTTGTCGAATTTGATGCTTCGTGTAATTCAAACATTTCTTGTATTTAATGTTATTCGAGCATTTGTGTTGCATTGTTGCAAATTGATGGCTTTCAGCCTTTTGGGTACCCTAACTTTTTAATTTAACTTTATCAGTAATTGTAAATTGTTTAATCACTTAACTAGTCAATACACTTGTTATCTTGTTCGTGATTGTTTCTGTAACCCCATTGTCGAGAGAGAATTCTGCTTTGTCTACTCTCGAGATATTTCGACCACCCCAAAGCAGTGGCGCCCTATCAACCTCCGGAGAAGAATGAGAGAACGCTTCCCACATAACCTCGAGGATTAAATTTCAACCTACCCCCTCGCCGACTTGAGCTTAGCCAAGCAAACATTTCTACGCGGCCGGGAAACCCGTAGCAATATTTTGTCGCCCAACGTGGGGCCCTTAGTATTTTGTAGCTCGGGGTTGCGTTCGAAGTTGTTCTCTCTCTTTCACATTGTATCAGGTGGTCGAATTTTTGGGTCACGATTTTGTCTAGTTAAGCCACGGAAACCGGTCCGTTATCGTTATCGGACCAGTTTGTTATCGGGTGTTAAAAATTTGTGTTTAAAAATTTTTGCGACAGTGCCGTAGGAGTTTGATTTTGTTTAGTAGTTTTACTTAGGATTTTTATTAGCACAGTAAAGGGGCAGGTTCTTTTTTTTGTTGGTTGTTAAGTGTACTACTAGGTACTTGCTATAGGGGAACACTTTTGGTGTATTATAGCGGTTAGGTTTTTTTTAAGGGTTAGTTACTATTAGTAGGTTTTTTTTAATAGTATTAAGATGGATCCGCAGTTCTTAGAACCGAACGAGGTTCAACACGAATTAGCGGTTCGGGGAATTTCATGTACCACTGGCTCCGTGCAGGAGCAGCGGACCTTGTTGGCGGGCGCATTGAGGAGGCAATCACTCAATCGTTCCTTCGCTTTCGTTCCGAAACCAGTCGCGTTCGCGTCGGAAATCAAGGCCATTTCGGCGGGCCTTACGGAGCTGGAGGAATTGCTCACCGATTTCAGGGGCGCTTTATTCGACGACGGATACCGTCGAATCGACGCGCGTTTAACCCATTGGACCGAGCGGGTGGATCGGTTGGAGGCGCACTCCGAGGAGGAGGAGGCATTAAAAAATTGCCTGTTTAACCTCGCCTTAGGATTCGAGGGTACTTTAGCGTATAAATCGCGTTCGAACGATCGGCCTATGTCGTCGTCCACCCCTACCGTCAACCGACAGCCGTCGTCGGCCGTTAGCTCGCCGCGTTCGTCGCAAGCGATCCTTAGCGTTCCAGTATACAAGTGGAACATTCATTTCGACGGAACAAAAACGGGTATGGGTTTACTGGATTTTTTGAAACGCGTCGGAGAGTTGCGTTCGGCTCGCGGAATTTCAACCGCCCAATTGTACGAGTCTTCGGTTGAGCTGTTCACCGGAACGGCTTTAGACTGGTTCAGGGCCAACCGTGCGAGTTTTACTAACTGGTCGGATATCGATTTGGCATTAAGGCGAGATTTCCTTCCGTATGACTACGAGGAGGCAATTTTGGAGGAGATCAAAGAGCGCACACAGGGTGTCGAAGAGCCTGTCATTTTTTATATCACGGCCATGAGGGCGTTGTTGGGTCGACTTCCCCATCCTTTCCAGCTCAGCGCACAGATCAAGGCGGTGCGACGGAATTTGGCCCCGTTTTTTATACACCATTTGGCTTTGGTGGACACTCCCACCCTGGAAGAATTGACGTCGGTGTGTCAACGACTTGAGGAGTCACAAACGCGTGCGGCCAAATACAAACCCGCTCAGCCCGAGAAACCCAGTTTTACGCGGCGTGACCCCACCGAGTTTAAGCAGTCCCCGTATCGTACGAATGACGCGGCCGGGCCAATTTGTTGGAACTGCAGGCAGGTCGGGCACTTGGCCAGATTCTGCAACAGGCGGGACCAGTCCCGGAATTCGGGAAACGTAAGCCAGCGGCGGAACTAGGTCGCGATCCGCCAGCTGGGAATTTCGAGGGAAACGACCACTCGGTACGGACGTATGGGCAGCGGCCCATTTTAAATTATATCTTGTCTCAGGCGAAGGACAATGAATGCCCTTATGTCGAGGTAGAAATCTTGGGGCGCAGGGTGCATGGGTTATTGGACTCTGGCGCAAACAGAACTTTTTTAGGACGTAAGGGGTGGGAAATTTTACAGGGCCTGGGAATAATTTTAGATAGGACACGGACTTCAACTTGTCGAGTCGCAAACGACGCCAATTGTGAGTGTGTGGGAGTGGTGAGGGTTCCAATTATGCTGAAACAACGTGTGAGGAATTTTGACCTGTACGTAGTACCGGCTTTGCGCCATGCCCTAGTGTTGGGAATCGATTTTTGGTATGGCATGGGCATTGTGCCGGATATTAGGAAAGGGGAATGGTTGTTTAGCGCGGAAATACCTCAACCACTTGATTTAGCGAGTTTGCAGGAACAGGGGGATTTAACTCACACGCAGGGCGCGCGACTCGATTGTGTCGTAGAGAATTATTTTACTAGAATTAGGGATATTAAGTTAGGCTGTACTACCATGGCTAGCCACCGAATTAATGCGAAAGGGCCTCCGATCCGCCAGCGGGCGTATCAGGTGTCTCCTTTCAAGCAGGCATTAATTGATAAGGAATTAGACGAAATGTTGCGGTTAGGGGTAATAGAAAGATCCAATAGCCCGTGGGCCAGTCCGGTCCTGCTCGTTCCGAAGAAGGACGGACGTTGGCGGTTCTGTGTGGATTTTCGGAAGTTAAACGGGGTCACCGAACGAGACGCGTATCCACTTCCCTTCATGTCATCCATTTTGAGCAAATTAGGGGGGGCGCGATTTATCTCGACTTTAGATATTAAAAACGCATATTGGCAGGTTCCTTTGGAGGAAGGGAGTAAGAAGTTCACGGCTTTCGCGATACCTGGCCGAGGTTTATTTCAATTTACTCGCTTAGCTTTCGGTTTGCATAACGCGCCGGCGACCTTTCAACGACTCGCCGACTCGATTTTTGGTCCTGAATTGGAGCCTTTTGTTTTTGTGTACCTGGATGATATCGTCATAGTGGCTGACTCCTTTGAAAAACACGTAGAAATTCTCCAGGAAGTATTTAGGCGGTTGCACGCGGCAGGTTTGACCCTGAGTCGCGAGAAATGTCATTTTTGTAAGCCCGAGTTAAAATATTTAGGCTATGTAATTAATCGGAAGGGTCTGCATGTAGATCCGGGTAAGGTGGTAGCGATTGTGAATCTTCCCGCTCCCTCGAATGTCACTGGCGTACGCCGAATTTTAGGTATGGCTTCATGGTACAGACGTTTCGTTCCCAATTTCGCGACGACAGTAGCCCCGTTAACGAAGCTACTCCGGAAAGGAGCTAAGTTCTTTTGGAACGACGAGTGTGCCAAGGCGTTAACCGCAATTAAGGATGCATTAACGACCGCACCCATACTCACATGTCCCGACGTGACTTTGCCGTACATTTTACAGACGGACGCCTCCGCTGTGGGTATCGGGGCCGTCTTGACACAAACGCACTCAGACGGGTCGGAACACGTTATCTGTTATATTTCACGAGCCCTGTCGGCACAGGAACGTAATTATTCCACTACCGAACGAGAATGTCTCGCGGTTTTGTGGGCCGTCGAACATCTACGCTGTTATTTAGAGGGTTGCGAATTCACCGTCGTAACCGATCACCATTCTCTGTTGTGGCTGGACAATCTTAAAAACCCGCAAGGCCGTTTAGGACGATGGGCATTGCGTTTACAGCAATTTCGTTATACGATTAAACACCGGAAAGGAAAAGAACATGTAGTGCCGGACGCTTTATCACGAGCGATTCCGGAGAACGATAAGCCGTCATTAGCGTTGATTGAGTTTGGAGAAATACGAGATCGATGGTATTTGCGTATGCTTGATAGGGTACGCGCGGACCCTTTGTCGTTTAGGAAATGGAGAGTTGAAGACTCTCGCTTATATAAATATTTAGAGCCAGAATTGCCGAAGCTCGAAGGAGTCGAAGAGCGTTGGAAGATAGTAGTTCCCCGGGAGTTACGTCAACAGGCTTTAGAGGAGTGTCATGATGTACCTACGGCGGGACATTTCGGCATTTATAAAACTTATCACCGGTTATCGCGATTGTATTATTGGCCGGCCATGAAATACGATGTCACCCGTTATGTCCGGTCTTGTGAAACTTGCCAACGTATTAAACCGGAGCAGCGCGCTCCGCCGGGTTTGATGACTGCTCGTCCGGAAATTTGTAGGCCTTGGCAGGTGATCAGCGTTGATTTGATGGGACCTTTGCCGCGAAGTGTACACGGCCATACGTCGATATTTGTAGTGACGGATGCCTTCAGCAAATTCAATCTTTTCTTTCCACTACGTAAAGCAACTGCTTCGGCAACCACTCGAATTTTAGAGGAACAGATTTTCCTGGTTTATGGTGTACCTCAGTTTTTGTTGTGCGATAATGGGGTACAATTTAAGAGTAGAGAATTGACGCGCCTCACGCGTAAATATGGCGTTCGTGCCATTTTCAATCCGAATTATCATCCGCAAGCGAACCCTACGGAACGAGTCAACCGTGTGTTGAAAACCATGTTAGCCGCCTATGTCAATGACGATCATCGCACATGGGATCGGTGTCTTCCGGAGCTCGGTTGTGCGATACGAACAGCCCGGCATGAAGTAACCGGTCGGTCCCCGTATTTTATTTTGTACGGCCAGGAGATGCGGACTCACGGCGAGGAACATCGGATCATTGACGATATCGCGGTCGCTGAGCAACCCGAGCGAGCGCCGGAACAACTCCGCGCGTTCCGCGCTACTATTAAACGTCGGTTAGAGCTAGCGGCTGAACGTGTTCGCGAACGATACAATCAACGACATCGGCATGTCGAGTATGCTGTAGGCGATTTGGTTTGGCGAAGGAAATTCGCTCTCTCGCAAAAAGCGACTCATTTTGCCGCCAAATTAGCGGGTAAATTTACCGGTCCGTTTAGGATTAAACGACAAATAGGACACTACATTTACGAACTAGAAGACGAACGAGGAGTTTCGTCCGGTAATTGGCACGTAAAAGATCTGAAGCCATACTACGACGTCTGGTCTGACTAGTATATCCGGCTTTCCCCAAACCGTTCGGTTGTGGACGGTAGAATCCGTTGATCTACTTGTAAGAATGGGGCACGTAGGCACACGTGGTAGAACGCAATGCTTTATAGGTCATATCATCTTGACATGGATTTATATCCGGCTTTCCCCAAACCGTTCGGTTGTGGACGGTAGAATCCGTTGATCTACTTGTAAGAATGGGGCACGTAGGCACACGTGGTAGAACGCAATGCTTTATAGGTCATATCATCTTGACATGGATTTATATTCGGCTTTCCCAATCCGTTCGGTTGTTATCAAAGGTCGATGTGATAAGCTACTTGTAAGAATGGGGCACGTAGACGTACGTGGTAGAACACAATGTTTTAGGTCTTAACATCCGGACATAGTTTTATGAATCATTCGTACCCCGAGGTGTCGTGACTCTTCTTGTGGGAAACTTGCAAAGAGCTGATCTCGTGACGCTCGGCGCACCCTCTCGAAGATACGCGCCTCGTCGAGTGTTGCACTTAGAGTGTTCAGACTTTGGATAGAACTAGTGAGTATGTGTGAGTGTGAATGCGAAGTAAGCAGGGTAGTCCTCGGGTGAATCAGCTCAACGGGAGCGACGGTATTTGGATTTACTCACCCAGGACGATGTAGGTTGTAAATTTTGGTTCGTGGAACAGATTTCAACTATCGGCTTGCCGGATTTGTAGCCCTGGCTTATTACTTCGAATAGTATGAATGTGATCTCGGATGTAACAGTAACACAAAATGGATTTGACGGGTTTATGATAGTAGGTAGGTAGTGGTTACTGCTAAGGACCAATAGGGTCGCTAGGTTCAGGATTTCAGTAGTAGTATCCGCAGGTGCCAGAGTTGTGGGTAGTGGAATTTACCTCTAGCACCATATCGACGTTGTCGGATTTTAGCCTACACATTTAACCATAACATGACTTGACTTTTGAAAAAAAAAGTCGAGGACAAATATTTAGTTGGTAGGCAGGAGAGGCCTAGTTGTTGTTCTTTCACCCATGGTAGGTGGAAAGTAAATTGATTTATTGATTTGATTGAGATTTCTTTTGAGGGCGATTCCTTCGAGGGACGATTTTAAGTTTTAGGCTTTGAGCCGAGTTATTCTGGACGTGACGATTTTTGCTCTTCAAGCTAATTAGGGAAAAAGGAATTGTTTTCTCGTATAATATGAGTCGTCGTTGGTGTCTATAAACTAACAGGGGTTGGGAGTCATCCTTGGTCATGATGACCGGGGAAGGCTTGTTTTTTTTTGGGGTTGGTTGTAAATAGGGTTGTTAATGATAGTAGTTAGGTCTAGGTTATGGGTAGTCTAGGACTAGCGATAATAGGGTTATCACTGTATAGTAGATTTAGGATATGGATAGTTTAGGTCTAGCGATGGTAGGATTGTCGAGGAATCCTGACTTCATCAGAATTCCTCGTAGGGAGAAAAGGGGGAATTTGTTACGGTACTGATTCATTAATTAATTTCAAATTCGCGCGGAAGTCAATTTCTCTCTCTCTCGACAAGCAGGGAATCGTAAGGTCGTTGAGGTCAGTGCGCGAAGTTCGACAAAAATCGAAAGTGAGCGACAGAACCTGACTGGGTGTGTTGAATGATGGTCACGCGTGGATTCAGCGTCGACAAGTTGAGGTATTCCTAAAGGGAATTCGCAGTGCAAGTAGTGAAAAATACGGTGCCGTAAATATCTGCCGGTCCACCGGGATACCAGCAGTCCAGGCGATCTACACGGATGACTTCTCCAGGGCGGGATGATTGAGGAAAAGCCGCCAGCGCATGGAGCCGTGTCGATGTTGTAGTTAAGTTGACCGTATTGATACTTGTCGAATTTGATGCTTCGTGTAATTCAAACATTTCTTGTATTTAATGTTATTCGAGCATTTGTGTTGCATTGTTGCAAATTGATGGCTTTCAGCCTTTTGGGTACCCTAACTTTTTAATTTAACTTTATCAGTAATTGTAAATTGTTTAATCACTTAACTAGTCAATACACTTGTTATCTTGTTCGTGATTGTTTCTGTAACCCCATTGTCGAGAGAGAATTCTGCTTTGTCTACTCTCGAGATATTTCGACCACCCCAAAGCAGTGGCGCCCTATCAACCTCCGGAGAAGAATGAGAGAACGCTTCCCACATAACCTCGAGGATTAAATTTCAACCTACCCCCTCGCCGACTTGAGCTTAGCCAAGCAAACATTTCTACGCGGCCGGGAAACCCGTAGCAAACTTCACTAGTAATTCGATCAAAGTAAGGGGGCCTTTTTAGAGTTGATGTGTTCTAATTTCATCTGAAACTTCTTTTGGCGAAGTAGTTTTAATGCAAAAAGAAATCTGATTCCTTCTCAACATTTTGGCCTCAGAGAAAACCACTCAACCATCGATTATGTTCATGGACTTACAAAAGTCATTAAAAAATCCTTGGAAGATAGAAAAGTCTGTTCCACCGTCTTTCTCGATGCAACTCACGCTTTCAACAAACTGTGGCATGAAAGCTTGTTTCATAAACTGAGCCTGTTTCTGCCACAGCAATATGCACAACTTTTATAATCATATCTATCAAAAGGATACAACAGAATTAGATAAGAAGCTGTTTATTCTGAATTAAAGGAAAGCAAGGCAGGCGTACCACAAGGTAGAGTGCTATGTACGGTACTCTATTATATTAGTTATATCCTAAGTCTTGAATATGAAACAATAGCAACATTTGCTGATGGCACCACAGTTAATGCCGTTGGAAAAGATCATGAAGAGGTCGCTGAAAACTTTGTTACGCACATAAGGTTCGCACATATCATTGCACCAGGCAACTCAGACGTGAGGGTGAGATTCTTGCAGGTACGTATCGGGTTGGTTGATTCAATATTTTAAAGTATGTTCAAATCACGACGCATAACCGATGGCAGAAGGAAAGTCAGAAACGTTCAATCCGTCGGGTTTTGCAAAGGATGATGAAATAGAAAAATTTTAATGAGCATAGTGCACATACGACACGTTCATAGTAAACAACAAAATCAACGAAACCAACGATGCGAGATCTCGATCTAAACGAATAAATAGTAGCAAAAAAAAACATGCATCAATCTACATTCAATATTTAACAAATGGGGACTTTATCTTATTGTTGTTATTGTTATGGTGGTAAATTTGTAAAGATCTCCTCGTGGAAGTGGCATCTGTTCCAGGAGATTTTTCTTCCTAGACGGCCTCGCGCCACATCCTCCAATTTAACTTTACACCTCGCAACGCCAACCAAGTGGTTCCTTCACCGGCAGTCTGGTGTCTCGAGCACTTCTAAAATTTTCGCTAATAATGAGTATCACATATTTGCAAATCTTTCCAAAACTGTTCAAAAAATATTAAAAACGATCCACAACTATCAAAAACTGCTACAAACCTCTCAAGAGCTGTCCCCGTGTCCCGTCACTGCAGCTTTATATAGACTCAAATACAACATTTTTTCTCATCTCAAGTGGACGGGAAAGTTCGATATCGGCCCCGTCTGCGTCTCATTATCAAAATTGATTAGCATCTCGTGAAATTTAATTGTCTATTTTATAACTAAAGAGCGGATTCTTAGGTATTATGTTTATGGTAAATATTAATAGCATCAAGAATATTTTGTAAAATGTACACGAATTAAGGAAAATCTTGTAATTTGGTTTGCATGTTTTTTTTTGATTTGTTTGCTGTTTGTGCTTACTTAAAATTTGTATGCTTATGTTAAGCTTTTGTGCTTATTTTTAAGCTTTTTCTTTATTTTCGGTGTATTCTGATTTTTTTAAATTTAACTCCTTTGTAAGACACCGTCGGCATTACATTACAATGTAAATATACGTCCGTAATTTTCTAAATACTGTCGGTGCAGCCACCAAACCTGACGGAACTATGAAATTGGTACAGAATTCTAACCGAGCGGATAGATTCTGTAAAAATAATTGATGATTTCAAAGATGCCATTTCGAAACTACCAGGACGCATTGGCCAAGAAGTAAAATTAAAATCAGATGATGTATTTTTTAAAAATGAGGGATTTTCAACATTAAACAAAATAAAGACAACGTTTCGGATTTAGATATGGATCCAGTTATTATCACTAAATTTAAAACTGCGCCTATAACAAGTGTGGAAGTGAAAAGAAGCTTTTCCGCCTTCAAGGACATTTTAAGTGATAGAAGGCAGAATTTGACTGTAGAATAAATACATAGAGCAACATTTGATAATTAACTGTTTTTATGAATAGTTTTTTTGATTTGTAAAGTTAGGATAATAAATATTGTATGTATTTAAACTATTAAAGATAAAATATAAATCAAGTTCAAGGAAGTATTGCCTACCTAGAGTTGTTTTTCATTCATTAGTCACTGTTTATTTGACAAGTAATTTATTAATTACATGCAGAAGTGATGTTGGTTGCATATGTTTTTTTTAAATACAAAGAATTATAATCCATTTATTAAAAAAGTAAGTTCACTATGGTGAAAGTCTGTATAAAGTTTTTCAATTAATCAGTTTTTTAAGGTGTTTTGATCAAAATTTAGAAATAATAAATTCAGTGTCCCCTAGAAAACAACTTTGTTATCCTGTAGAAATATCGATCTCCCTCTATAATTAAAAATTGAAGATATTATTTACACGGAAAATATAGCTATATTTTTTTCGAGACTGATCGAGACCCTTAACCAGTTCATAAAATCAAAACTTTATCTAGAATGAAATTTTCATCGTCGGTGGGTGAACTAGTAGGGTCCATTATTGCACTGTTTTCACTATTTGCACTGTTTAAACTTTTATCAAACACACAACATAGCATAAAAACGCGAGAGAGAGAGTGCTGCGCCTGCCTTCCCCCACCTCACTTCCTCTCTCTCTGACAGCGCTGCGGCATCTGACTCTGATGCCTGCCTTCTCGCTATATGTGCCGCGGAGTGGGAGAACCGTCTTATGACGATTTTATCGTCTCACAATGAAGGTCTGAAATTTGTGCCGGTTCGCTCTCACCGCAGAACCTCGCTAAAAGAGCTTCGCTCTAAAAATTAATCTGTGTAACGAAATTCGTTACGACACACTACAAAAATCAAAAACTAATAGCGTTTGGTTCTTGATACTAAGAAGGCAACACAAAAACAATTAAAATGTTTAGAAAGTGACATAAAAATTTATCAACATTTTTCGTTAGTTGAAAGTGTTAGTTTAATTTAAAGCGCTGATTGATATATTTTTTATTGTATTACATTACTAAGAACGAAACGCTATTAATTTTTGATTTTTTAATGTGTTGTAGCGAATTTTGTTAAACAGATTAATTTTTTTTACTGTTAACTTATAAATTTTTAAACCATGGCATTTTTGAATACAGCATGAAGAGACCTTTCAAAGGAGGTATCACAAGCCCCTCTTCCCATTTAAAAATTTGGGGGTTGCAACTGTCACTCGAAGGAGGTTGAGGTTAGGGATAAAATTTTCACCTTACAGGATATCATGTGATAGATTAAAAATGACGCGTTTCGGGATTTTTTCTGAACATGTACAATAATTGGAATAATGAATTTATTCCATTTGACTGGCGCTCACTGTATATTAATAATGATATAATACAAATCAAAGCAATTTTGCTTCTCCAACTTGTCGTATGGTGTTGGGTGTATTTGGCATAGTGTGACATAGGTGTAGCAACGAACAGATGACGTAGAAAAATGATAGTAGTGGAATTTATAAAATTTTTTTTAGTGCATTGTGATAATAACATTTTACATACCGATTGCATCCGCGGAGATCTAAGCAAAACATGCTTCGCAGCACAAGTCAATGTAAATATTTTTCACATTGGCCCTAGAGAACCGTTCGCCAAGTAGAGTACCTATATTCATGTAAGTATGGAACAAAAGTAAACGTTGTCTCTTGCATTTGGCCATATAAAATGAACGCAATCGGATAATCATTTCGGTTCAGAGAGAGTAATAAATAACTCAAATGAAAAATAAGAATTAAGTTTGAACGTTGTCACCGTTGTAAATTATGATTCACAAGTTTGTTACGTCCCAATTTTCCATGCATCTGACTCGTTGAACTGTATTTATTGCAAATTATAAGTTAGGTTCAAAGCGTCTAACGGTCTATCGAATGCAAGTTAACCGACACTGATTGGAATTTATTGGCTTCCGAACCTCGTATTTCGAATAGGCATTGATTGTACGAATTTCTCTGTCTTTATTTTTAATATCAAGCAGTATGGATTTCAAACGGCGAAATTGTAAAATACAACCAATGTGCAATTCAAACCCTTTTCAAATATGTACTTAACTTGTAAATACATAAGTTAGATCTTTACCGTAAATTTGCTCTTTTATGGGGTTACTAAATTGGGTAACATTTATTTAATAACGATAAAAATTTAGTGTTTTTAGTGACCGTACCTTATTCTAAATTAGACAGTTTTGTTTTCGTTTAGAATGTTTTTAAAATTCTTCTTCTTCTTAATATTCCTCTTTTTCCATAATTTAGTTTCATTATAGCAGAGAACTTTCACATTTTCAATAAATTTATTGCTATTGCTATGATACTTACAAAAGAGAGTGCCCAGTAAGGTTGTCCGCAATACGATTATTATTTTTGTGGAATTTAAGTGTAATATAATTTTATCTACAATAATGACATAATACGTTCATTTCATATACTAGCCATGGATACATAACAAAGCTCCTTATCCACAGGTCACACCCAATCAGTTATATTTTCATTATTAAACAGGTCGTAATGTTGGTTGCCTATTTATTTTCATTATTAAACGGGGTGTAATGTTGGTTGCCTACACTCGCGATATACATTTGTCCCGGGTTCAATTCTGGGCTACAGCAATATTGTAATAAAATCATAACCGTCTCTCCTCGAAAGGTAATGGCAAAACGTCGAGGTATTCTGCCTAGTATCTTCTTCTTATTCCTTCTTCTAGCTAAGCTTAAAGGCTGTTCATCTTCGACAATGCCTCACTTCTCTCCCTTCATCGTTTTCTCGGACTTCCTATACTTCTCTTGCCCAAAGGTAATTTATTTCTCCCGATTCTTACGATTCTATTCCGTCTGATTCTTTCAATATGCGCATTCCATTCCGTTTTACTTCCATGCGTACATCCTTCCAATGTTTTCTATTATGCACGTTCTACTTATAGTTTCACTTCTTTCTTTATCAAATAAAGTCTTTCCAGTAATTCTACGTACTTAGTATTGTCTTTTCTGCTGTTTCTACTGATTGTTTTGTTTTAGAGGTGTCGGATCTGGTTTCAGCCGTGTAGGTATAATGCCTTTATAAATTCTTGACTTTGTTTTTATATTCAAGTATGTATTTATTTTTGAAAATCGTATAATTTAAACAATTTGCAATTTTCTTAATTTTCATTAGCTGTTGGAATACTTCATTTTCAATATCGCCATTACTCGATAGTTCAATTCTCAAATACCTAAATGACATTACCTGTTGGATAATATTCTGATTAATTTCAAGTTTACATGGAAGAGGATCCTTCGATGTCATCATACATTTATTTTTTGTCTTGCTGATGTGTTAAAAATCTGTAAGTTTCTCTTCATTTTCAGCCTTCACTACAGGGATAGGCGAGAAGCAGCCACGCCTTGAATAAGATACGTCACATTACGAAGAGACTTGAACTTACATTTATTGTTCCTTTGTTATTCATAATACCTTCGAATAGGAAATAAATACCTGTCACCGAGCAATACAAACATCGGATGAGATTTTAGCTAACAAAATGGAAATAGAATTCATCTCCAGTTGTAGCGCTGTATTTTTGTCAATCGGTTTAATTTCGGTGTCAATTTTGGAAGGTTAGAGACAAACTAATTGTTAAGTGATGTTGGTTGCATAATCAACGCGCATTTTAAAGTCTTATGGGATTGAGAAATGATTCGGTTGATTGTAGATAAAGCGTCGTATTTTATCTCGCACATAATGGCTATTATGAACTCAGATGTTTGCAAAACGTTCGTCTTCGACTCGTATTAACAAACTTCTATCTTTGTTAATAATAGCCTACATTATGTGCTCCTTAAATAATATACTATTTTATTATCAGTTTGGAAACCATCTGTACAAAAAAATTAAAATTGGTTCGCGGATAGGTGAACTGCACAACACAAAAACGTTCACACTTTTCATCTTACTTAAGTCGATACAGCCACGTGTTTCCCCAATACCGTCAACATTTTTAACTTTCAGTTTCAGTTGATATGTTAATGCTGGCTCGACATTTTCCCACACTGAACGATTTTTACCATATTGTTATTTAGAAACGTTAATAAATACGTTCTATACTTTAAAACTTTGGTTTACGCTAATTGTAAGACTTTAATAAAATTAAGCAATTAAATAGTGCAATCATGTTATCAATTATGCCGTAACAAAATTTGGCATTTACACTCCTAAGTGTCAAAATCTAATTAGAACAAACGTCACCATACAACGAACTTTTATTGCTTTCGTTCATTAATATGATACCTTTTGTGACATTAGCACTATGCGTTAAACTAATGAATAAAGCGCAGGTGAACACTTCTCAAGATACTAGACACGAAAGACATCACCAGAAAAATATTATTTTAAAATTCTTGTGGCCAAATTTTTATAAGTTTGACAAATACGAAGTTATTAAAAAAAAAGTTTCAATGAAAATTTGTCATAACTCTGTATCCCTGCTCCCCACAATGTGTCACCGAATATAACGGAAAGTGTGAAACAGATTTACGATCCCTTTGGGACCTGAACATTTCAGAAGCTAGTTTGCTTCCACTACATCGTTGCGGTTTCCCTCGCAGCCATCTCTTGAATCACTCTTGATACTTGGAAATTGAACATAACGACGGAATAATGCGCGTTTGCTTTTATTTATCCGTAGAAATATTTAAACATATAACAAGCAGGCATATCATATCATATCCCGTTAAATTTAAAATTTTTGTATGGTAAAATACATTTCAGTAGGAAAAAGTAAAATAAATGTAAATATTAAAAAATCATGATGGCATTTCTTTTAACATAAAGCGGAAAAATAGCGATATGTATAGAGCCAGAACAATGAAATATATAGGAAGCAGAAGGATAAATGGAGAAGGAATGTGATAGTCTGACATCAAGGAGATATAACCAAGAAATATAGAGCTCCATAGAACACAGCTGGGTTTTTATGTACCACCTTTACAGCACGGCCATACGACTCTGGGCGCCCTTAAAATTCCAACTTACAAACAGCAGCCACTGTCACCTTATTGAGAATAGTTTCAATTATACAGTATATTATATTATTATAAGTATTTAATTACCACTTCCAATTATTATTGAAAGAAAAATCGGTCAAGAGCGAGTCAGGCCCGCACAATTAAGGGTTCCGTACTAAAACAACAATTTTCCCGCAACTATTACATTGTCGATATTCTACGCAATTTTTCTGTAATCTATAGCTTAATATCTACTAACACTATTAAAATCAAAATTTCAGCTTTAGAAACCTAGAAGAACAGAGGGGGGAACGGTCATATTTTGCACATTTTTAGCTATATTATTAAGACCACTGTACTTAAAATTGTAAAAAAAATATTTTTGTCATCCTTACAATTAGCTTTTTCAAGTGATATCCCACACGATATGTTAATTTAAAAAAAATTTTATTGGTACCAAAGTGACCCTCTATATTAATCTAAAAATAATTTTTTATCTAGTTATGGTGAACGATGTATGTGCGCATCATCAAGATCTATCATTACACCAAATTTGAAGTTTCTACGTTACTTAGTTTTCGAGAAAAACCCCTGTGACAGACGGACGGGCGCCGAAATGATCTTATAAGGGTTCCATTTTTTCCTTTTAAGGTACGGAACTCTAAAAAGAAATGGGAAGGAAAAAGATGTCACGGCTGCGTATTAGAAGACAGTAGATCGGACCGCGAATGGTTCAAGAATGGATACACACATCTAGAGATATAAAAGCAATGGAAATAGGGTTGTAAACGTTCCTTAATCGGTAGGCCTAAAATGAAAATTCCATTCCTCACTATTTACTCTGCGCTTTTTTCTCTAGAATGCCCAAACAGATTCTCTCGGAATACACTCCTGTCTTACTTCTTGAAGGAGAGCGATAAAGATGTTGTAAATTTATCCCTGTACTCAACATAAAACAAAACTACCCAGGAACATGCAATACGAAAGGAAACAGTTTTTAAGAAAATATTTGTATGCTAGTGTAATTTGCAATATTTGATACAAAAGCATTGTTGTCTGGTAACCCAAAATGGCAATGACAATTTATAACAAGAACAAACGTCTTTATCACAATTACCAAGAAAAGAAAATCCGCACGTAACAAGATTTGAGTTACAGAAAGTAACCTAATCGATCATAATCTTAAATCATAATTTGTATTTCGAAAAATTTTTCACTAAGAAAATGTTAAAACAGGTTAACAGTTAATGATAAGTTACTTATCGTTAGCGTTTTTTTTTTGTGGTGTACAAACTTTATGTTTACACATTTTTTTTGGTAAATAATGTTTAGCTTTGGTTCTTATACAAATTGCACACAATAATGAATTTTACATTAAAACTTTATAAACTAGCTATTTTATTCTAGAAACTTTATCGCCTCCAAATTATGGTGGCTAGGGAAACTAACAACAAGTTATGAGGTAATTTACATCTTGCTTATAAGTAAACTTTTCTTTTTGTGATTTAAAATGTTTTTAGAAGTAATCAAAATGCATTTCACATTTAAAGGCATCTATTCGAAATCTGCCGAACTAAAATACCACGAGCTTTTGGAAGGTTAAAGCTTTCATTTGATTTGGGGTCACACTTTTAATGATCTATTGCAAGATCGAGTTCAATTATATAGTAGACTCTCGATTATCCGGAATGATTCGGGGTAGACCCATTCCGGATAAACCAAATTTCGTATAATCCGAAGAATTGAAAATTTATATATACAAGGTGTAAACGAAATAAGTACATTAATTTTTACCAGTAGTAGAACTCGTCGAGATAAGCCCTTTTTTTATGTACCATTTTTTCGAAATCGCATTTTTTTAAATCATTTTTCCCCCCCACAAATTGACGAGCCTTCTATGAAATGCCCCAACAAAGAAAAATAATGACTTTTTATTAGTGAAAATTAATTTGTCACTTCTGTCAAGTGAAATCTGAAAAAATGTCTAGATTTACCAATAACGAATTGACAGATATTGTGTTAACCTTTGGTGAGAGCCAAGGGAATGCAGCCTTAGCTCGAAGAATTTACATGGACCGATTTCCGGACCGTCGTCTTCCGAATGTTCGCACATTTGTAAATGTGGTGCAGCATCTTCGAGATCACGGATCTTTTCAGCTTGCAGCTTACGATCGTGGTCGACAGCGTCCAGCTCAAGTTGCAAACATTGAGGAGGCTGTTCTGACCAGGGTCGAGGTTCGACCTGGACTCAGCACAAGAAGGCTAGCACTGCAACATGGAGTATCGCATGGTACAATTTGGAAAATACTAAAAGAACAGCAATTGTATCCTTATCATGTTCGAAAAGTGCAGTTCTTACAACCACAAGATTTACCTCGCAGACTGCAATTTTGCGAATGGCTCCTAAGAAAAATAAACAGACAGCAAAATTTTTTATCGCTTGTATTAGCAACTGATGAGGCTGGATTCACACGAGAAGGAATTTGTAATAGTCACAATGCTCACATCTGGACGGACGAAAATCCTAAAGCTGTTAGAGAAAATCACTTTCAACATCAATTTACAATCAATGTCTGGGCTGGAATTATAAACGGACACTTCATTGGACCTCACATAATGCCACCGCGTTTAAATAACAGTTTGAACGAGTTACTCGATGAAGTGCCCTTAGAAATTTGCGCAAACATGTGGCATCAGCATGATGGTGCTCCCTGTCATTATGCACGCATTGTACGTGATTGGCTGAACGACAATTTTCCTGCTCGTTGGATAGGATGAAATGGTCATGTAGCCTGGCAGCCCGATCGCCGGACTTGAACCCTTGCGACTTCTTTTTGTGGGGATACAGTATAATCTGTACCAATTGATACCATCGAAATGTTGCAAGAACGGGTGGAACTTGCTGCTGCAATGATTCGTAACAACAGAGCCATGTTACAAAGAGTAGAAGAATCACTTCGTCGGCGTCTTCAAGCATGTGTACAAAACAACGGTGGACACTTTGAACAATTTTTATGATCGTTTTTCTTTATTTTCGTTGGCGCAATTCTCGGGTCAATGTTTAAAAATAAATTTGAAATAAACCTTTTTTTTGTGTTTATTGGTTTATTGTTTAAAATCGACAATAATCGTCGCAACTAATGGTAACCGTTTCATAAGATAATCTTGTTGATTAGGTAACTTTGCTTCCAGTGGCGTGTAAGAAAATTGTGTAAGATTTTAAAATAATTTTAACTCAAAAACAAAAACGTTTTCAAAAAAAAGTTATTAGGAAAAGTTGTTGGCCTTGGAGAGTTCTATTACCAGTTAAAATTAATGTACTTATTTCGTTTACACCTTGTATATACCGTGATTCACGTAACTTTCCGAGGCATGCGCTCAATGCACGCAACCCAATATTCAAAAATCACAACATGCTATGATACAAAAAATATACATTTAAATTTCATGTTTTTGAAAACTCCTGACAGAAATAAATGTCAAACTGACAATTTAAATTTGCAAATACAGTAGGATCCCGATTATCCGAGCTAATGTGGACCAGCCCCTGCTCGGATAAGAAAAAACTCGGATAATACGGAGACTTGCGGAAAAAATAAATGTTACACGGATACATAAATAAGTCGACATTATTCATACAACTACATACATACATATGTACATACGTTTACGTAAGTTTATTAATTTGACAGATACAATGTTATTTTGGATTGTTTTGCTTAATTACACCTCGAAGCTAACATTTCTATGGACATGTACCTATGATGGTAGTGTATATGTAACTGACTTCATATAGTGCCCTGAATCAAATAAACGGAAGTGGAATTCTAAGTAATGAAAATAATCACAACGTCAGACGATTTTTTTGCCTCATGCAGCTTTTTTATTGAATTTCTCCGAATTTTCTCGAATAACTCGGATAAAATTCAGGATCAGCTCGAATAACACGGAACAATTAAAAAACAGGGGTCGCTCGGATAACGCGGAGACTCGGATAACCGAGACTCGGATAATCGGGATTGTACTGTATATGCAAACGATGAACGAGTGGATATGATCATAAATGCAGTTGTTGCACTCAGAATATACAGGCATCGTTACCCTGAGCGTAAACACCCAATCAAGGTAAATCACCAGGAGGATTTATTAAGATTGCGATGAGACAAAATTTTCGAATAATGAAGCAGTTAACCGTCACAACTGCCATTATTCCTGTCAGGGGTTTTCAAACAAACGAAACTTAAATGTGTATTTTGTATCATAGCATGTTGTGATTTTTGAATATTGGGTTGCGTGCATTGAGCGCATGCCTCGGAAAGTTACGTGAATCACGGTGTATATAGGGTATCCCACGAGTGGTGCATCAAACTGAGAGGGGTTGTAGAGGGCAGCAAAATTTTGGTTAATAAACCTCTTCAAAAAATGTGTCGTTTTTAGGGTACCGTGAATAAAAGGTTTACCGTGTATTTGACATTATCAGCCATGTGAAGGTTTAGACCGGTATTTGCATCAAACGTGATTTGCAGATTTGACTTCACTAGACTTCTTCCTTTGGAGACATGTTGAAAACCTAATATACGAGACACCTATCCGCACGGAGGATGAACTGCTGGCACGGTTGATGGCTGGAAATATTCCAGAGGGTCCATACGTCAATGCATCACTCTGTTAAGACTTCTCGGCATAGAGGACCTGTCTTTGTAGAAGTTGAATTTTACGACGTTAGGCGTTGCATTAAATGATAGGCAACCACGCTACCATCTCGGTCATAAATCATTAGGCATAATAGAACCCGGTAAAGTAGCCATAAATAACTTCCTTGAAACGACTTACATTTACTCGAAATACAGTTTACAATACTGGCGACACAATATGTATTCGGGCGTATCGGTTCCTTTATTCTTTTAAATACCAGATGTGTAGCAAAATATTTTTGTACTGGAATGGGACTTACAGAGGAAGAAGGGTTTTTTTTTGTTGACTTAAATGGTTTTTGAATGTTATTAGTAAAACAAAATAAAAAACCGAAAATTTGTTGTGATGTAATTAGCGTTATTTAAATATTTGTAAACTTTATAGTACCTATCGGTAGGAATTGCAAATAGGAAAACAACTTTGGTTTTTATTAATTGATTACTTGAATATTTGCTTCCGGCTTTTCGATCTCTGCACTCGTACGTTTTCGTGGGTCTATGATTTGAGGTAAAACCGCTTTTTCAAAACAAAATTTCAAATTTGAAAACAATGTATTTAGTCCAGTAAAAATGTATTTTTACCCTGCAAAAGGTCGGTCAGGTTTGGTTTTTTGATATGTTTTATCATAAATGCCCCTAATGTTAATGTCAAGTTTTTGACCTCGCGACCTTTTCGGAAAATGTTGAAAATGGGGGTTGAACTTTAAAAAAACACGTTCTTGAGTGCGCTGAGCAAACGGCTTTTTGGAAAAAAAAAATTTGATTCATTTAAATACCTAACGATATAGGCACTCAGAATCGAATCGAGACCGCTACTCTAGGACCAATAGTTTATGAGCTATGATTTTTTGAAGTTCACCACTTTGATTGCTTAAACCGCAAATGAACTGTTTTTGCTGTTATCTCACGTCTCGTGCGCTCCAGGCTGATGCACTGGTTACATCGAAACAAATGATATGTCAGTCTAATGGGCATTAAATGCTCTGTATTATGGTTTTTTGTTTGATCCAATTGGATGAAAAATGACCACACGGCGAGCAATCAAACGTGGAAAATTATTGAAAAAACTGCCTATATTTAGTATTGCTTCAGTGTGCTCTAAAACCTGCCCATTATAACCGATCTCAAAAATTTTACATTCCATGAATACGTGACAGCTTATGGGGCACAGAAGTGCAAAATTTTTTTTTCGCTACTGACACCCTTGAACCAGTGCAGCTTTATTTCAAACGGGGCGCGGACTCAAAAATAACTGGTTGTTTTTGTTTATTTTGGGAAACAGAAATATTTCTAATTTACAAATGGAAAAATGACTTTTGCTACATTTATGTACACTAATTCACGCAAAATTTTCATTTGAAACATTTTTTTATATCTCCGATATACAGGGAGCGCCAGCCAACTGGAATAAATTCATTATCTCAATTATTGTGCATGTTGAGAAAAAATCCCGAAACACGTCATTTTTAGTCTATCACGTCATATCCTGTAAAGTGAAAATTTCATTCCTAACCTCAAGCCCCTTCGAGTGACAGTTGCAACCCTCAAATTTTGAAATAGGAAGAGGGGCCTTGTGATACCTCGTTTGAAAGGTCTCTTCATGCTCTATACAAAAATGATATAATTTAAAAATTTATTGCAAAAATGAAGAGTAAAAAAAAATTAATCTGTTTAACGAAATTCGTTATGACGCACTAAAAAAATCAAAAACTAATAGCGTTTGGTCCTTGATACTGAGAAGGCAAGCAAAAACAATTGAAATGTTCAGAAAGTGACATAAAAACTTATGAACATTTTTCGTTAGTTGAAATTGTTAGTTTAGTTTAAAGCGTTGATTGATATATTTTTTATTGTATTAGATTACTAAGAACGAAACGCTATTAATTTTTGATTTTTTAATGTGTTGTAGCGAATTTCGTTAAACAGATTAATTTTTTTTTACTCTTCATTTTTACAATAAATTTTTAAACCATAGCATTTTTGAATAGAGCATGAAGAGACCTTTCAAATGAGGTATCACAAGCCCCCCCCCTTTCCCATTTAAAAATTTGGGGGTTGCAACTGTCACTCGAACGGGGTTGAGGTTAGGGATGAAATTTTCACTTTACAGGATATGATGTGTTAGACTAAAAATTACGTGTTTCGGGATTTTTTCTCAATATGCACAATAATTGAAATAATGAATTTATTCCAGTTGGCTGGCGCTCACTGTGTATTCAGTAAGCGCCAGCCAACTGGAATAAATTCATTATCTAAATTATTCTGCATATTGAAAACAAATCCCGAAACACGTAATTTTTAGTCTATCACATGATATCCTGTAAAGTGAAAGTTTCATTCCTAACCTCAACCCCTTTCGAGTTACAGTTGCAACCCCCAAATTTTTAAATGGAAAGCGGGGTTTGTGATATCTCATTTTAAATGTCTCTTCATGGTCTATTCAAAAATGCTATGGTTTAAAAAATTATTGCAAAAATGAAGAGTATACAAAATTAATCTGTTTAACGAAAAAAAAAAACAAATGAAAATAGAAGATTGAAATATTTAGTTTTTTTATCTACACATACACGTGATTGCACGTGCCAACTTAAATGATAAATGAGTAATCTACAAGACATATCAAACTGTAAGTAATGATATTTAAAACATCAAAATCGTTCGTTTCAAAAAGAACATAAGTCAACAAGTCGGCAAGATATTTATTTTTCACATAAAACAGGGTTCGAAGCAGGTAGTAGTTAGAAATACCAAAAATGTGCAGTTTTGTCATTGAATGTTTCATATACCAAAATTAGAATTCACTTGCTGCCTCCAACCACACCGCATGCCATTATTACTCTGAAGTACGGTTGTAAATCAAACTGACGGATGACTTCAGGCGATCTTTTTCTTGACCAATTCTCGGCAATTTTTTTTACATGAATTTACAAACATTGAAATAATTAAAAAACGGTAGTATATGAAGAAAAACGATTAAGTGAGGGCCGCCGATAAATGAGTAAGCTACAAGACCATTACAATTTTAAAGCAAAATGTTGAAAATTGGAGGCGCACAGCAAGTTGTACGACTAGGTGAAATTTGGACATTTTAATTAATAACAAGCTTAATTGACATAATATCAAACTGTAATTAAATGGAAGTCGTCTGGCTAGCGTGTACTCGTCGTATAAGATAGCGACCTTCTTTTCAAATTTGAAAATGAGACCGTACGGACAACGTACAAAACCATTGAATTTAGTCTCGGGGCGCCGAGGACTGTTAACTTGTGTATGTATTGAGTAACATCGACGGCATTTTGAACAGTTACTTGGAATATTTGCAATAAATGATGTAAACCTTATTTTTCTTTTATTCACTGTACTGCCAAAACAACACATTTTTTGAAACAGGTTTATTACCCAAAATTACTTGTTTTTCTGCCCTCTGCAACCCCTCTCAGTTTGATGCACCACTCGTGAGACATTTCATTTATCAACATTAACATAACAAGAAATATCTTTTTTTCGCTTTCTTGAGTATGTTGAATTTTTTCCATTATGTTCTACAAATTTGCACGTTGTGTCGATGTAATCAATACATAGTATAAAGCCTAACTAATATATGAGGTCAGTTGTATTAACAATGTCGTGAAGCAATGTGTTAAATTCTGCTGCACAACGTATAATTATTAAATTTATTTTTAATGAAGGTATAAATGCGACTGATATTCATCAAAGACTTCATAAACAGTTTGAAGAAGAATGTTTATCACTCAGAACAGTCCTTGAGTGGTGCAAATCCTTCCAGGATGGTCGTGAACGCGTTTCGAACTTGCCGTATGTTGTCCGTCCAGCGTCTGACAAAGCGATGGCAACGGTATTCTCGATTTCTCAAAGAAAGAAAAACGATTAATTCAGGTTATTACAGTGAGTGAGCTTCTTGGAATAGTTAAGGTGGTCATGCAAACAAAAAGACGCGGTCTCTTAAACAAGGCCGTTATTTTCCTACAAGATAACGCTCGCCCAAATACAGTCCATCTAACAAACAATACAATGGCTACATTGGGCTGGGAAGTACTGCCTCACCGACCATATAGTCCGGACTTGGCCTCAAGTGATTATCATTTCTTTAGGCCAGTCAAAAAGTTCTTGGGAGGCAAGCGATTTGCCTCTAATGAGAAAGTAAAGGAAGCGGTGCAAACTTGCGTACGACCAAAAGATTTTTTCGACGGGAATACAGAAACTACCGGAGCGATGATACAAGTGTATTTTAAAGGGCGGTTATTACTTAGAAAAATTATTCAACTTTTTCATTTTTCTTTTCCTTTATGTGAACATATAATATAGTTAAGTAAACTTACTTTTTATTTCCTCAGATTTCCACATAATTTTGTATTTTAACACTTGAATTAATCAAGATATGTCCAAAAAATTATGTATGTATATTAATTTGTAGTTTGTATCGGACTAGAAAAAAATAAAATGCAGATCAAATTTGAATAGACCTCATATTATGCAGCACATGGCCTAAGGAATTCAGTTTCCAGTCAAAGTAATCGTTTTTAGAGGTAATTACATTTCGGTGTTGCGGATAAAACAGATGTTAAAAACAAATAGTTCCGGAGAAAACGGTGAAATTAAAAAAAGTTTCTGTTCCGGATAATCAATAGTCTACTGTATTCCAATTTACGGTTGGTTCGAACTTATAAACACCTACCGATCAGGTGCAAAGCGAATCTACGACAATGCTATACAAATATTCAGAGATAACTAAATATTACAAAGTTCGTATTTGAGTGAAATTAACTAAACAACATGATGGGATTCATAACAATGGATTTCCAAGAAAACTACACAAAATCCAATACCTAAACGAATTGCCAGTTTCGATTTATTCATATTGTAAGTAAGTGAAGTCTAAGCGAATTTTAAGGAAAAAATTGTGTACTTACGTCATTTTTCACTCAGATAGTTGATAAGATAACACCCTACTTACAACGCTGTGCCGAATTCACTTTCCAACTAAAACTTTTAAATTGTCTTGAAATTATAGTAGAACTAGCTGAAATACCCGGCTTCGCTCGGTGTACAAAATTTGGTGGCAGTAGGACACTTCTTTCTATGCGAAAGTCTATTTGGGCGATAGCCCTCCCCCCTTATACTAAGATGCCGTTGTGTACAAAATTTGGTGGCTGTAAAACACTTTTTTCTACGCAAAAATCTGTTTGGACGATCCCCCCCCATAAGATTCACTTGTGTTCAAAATTTGATAGCTGTAGGACATTTTTTTCTATGCGAAAATAAGTTTCAGTGATCACCCCGTGCGATTTTTGTTTGCCCCCCCCCCACGATCGGCATCAAACTAAGTCCCCCTACGAAGATGCACTTGTGTACAAAATTTGTTGGCTGTAGGACACTTCTTTCTATGCGAAAATAAGTTTCAGTGACCCCCCCGTGCGATTTTTGTTTGGACCCCCCCCGATCGGCATTAAATTAAGTCCCCTCTACTAAGATGCACTTGTGTACAAACTTTGGTGACCAACTTCGGTTCAGCGATTTCCGAGTCTATACGACACTTCGCCACCCCACCCCCCCGATCGGCACCAAACTTCACAGGAACACTCTCCAGGTTATGTTAGAGTATTCCTGAAAATTTCATCAAAATCGGTTCAGCGGCTTCCGAGTCTATAAGCTACACACATACACACATACACACATACACACATACATCCAATTTTATATATATATATATATATATAAATAAAAATAAATAATAATAAATAATATATATATATATATATATATAAAATAATAATAAAGATAGATAATGCATTCTGGAAGAAAAAGAATTAGGTTGTTGCAAGAATATCATAATTTGTTTTATAATTTAATCATTTTTGGATCAAAACTTTATTTCGAGAAAACTTATAACTTGATGTCAGCCCATATATTTTATTTATGTAAATTTAAGTATTGACCATAAAAAGTTCAACCATTTCGATTTTAAAAGTAATTTTTAATATTATTTACCTTTGAATTTTCAAAGATATGTTTATAAACGATCTAAAACATGGAAAGCAATCTGAATATGAAAACATTTGACCAGATGATGAGATTAGTTCCCTTTAGAGTCTTTGAATTATTCACCCTCGCAGTCAAGTCTGAATGTTCATTGAGTTTTCATTTCTCAAGTGACTTGCTCTTCTGATCTGTTCTTTGTTACATTGATAATAAAATCGTTGCTCATCAGAACTAAATCAATAACTACAGCAAACATATTTCAATTAAACTATTATTATAGAAAATTACGATATTGATTTTTGTTAAAGCAAAATTTTCGTAAGCACATTTGCATCGAAGAAAACTGCACTGCATGCTAATATGAATCAGCGATTTCGAGTGATGCCCAGATTATTCTGGCATAAGTGAACGTGACTAGATCGGAAAACGGCGTCGAGATACCTACTACATATAAGAAGTAGGTAGGTATACATGGTGATTTGTTAGTTTTATGACAAACTTCGCAGATGAAAACCGATGCGATTTCCAGAGAAAAATATTGTATGAATCTTTTGGTTAAGCAGTTACAACTGAGGAGTATGCAGATATCATTATTGTGTAAGAATTTTATAACAGATACACTGGTGTTCTTGTAATAATTCGTTATACACGGTGTAACTGAATAACCTGGTAAAGCCTTAGGTGCGTATTCCACTCATCAAATTAATGATAAAAATTCTTGAAAACATTGTCCAGAAACATCTTTTAAAAAGTTATGTTTTTGCCAATTTCCATTAATGCAAACTTTGTTAAACTTTAGAGGCGTATTCTACTTATCAAATTAACGATAAAAATTCTTATAAACATTGTCCGAAAAGTACTCCTTAAAAAGTTATGATCAACTGAATTTCAAATAATAACTGATTTTCGGACAATGTATATAAGAATTTTTAACATTAATGTGTTTGGTAGAATATACTCCTAGAGTTTGACAGTTATGTTTTTAATTTAAAATTTCGAGATATAATAATATTGACTTCAATGTTACGATGTCATTAAAGAAAAAATACAGCATAATGCGACTTTATTGTTGTTATTCACTGAATTACAGAAGCATGGCGTATAAACCAATTTTTGCTGAAGATAGGAGCGAAGAAACTGATATAAAATGATAGTGTTTATATAACTGCGATGCCTCTTAATTTCCTAAAAAACTGCTTGTACCAACATGCTCCACTTAAGCGGTATTTACTATATTACTTTCTATAGTGAGCGGTTACACTATGTAATAAATTAATTACAATTGGAATTATTATTTTCCGAAAAAAATATTCAGACAGGCGAATTTTAATTTACGATTGTTAAAGTTCTGGGTGCTAAAAAATTAATTGCTGTCTTGATAAATAACATGAAGCTCTCAAAAATCGTTACTAATTAGCGCAGATTATCTTCTTTCTAACTAACAAAATAAAAATAAATTTCTATTAAAGATAACGGAAAAGATAAATTTTGAAGTAACTTATATAATTGTCGGTAGTAATCAACTTATTAACTACATTCTGTAATGTACGATTTGCGTTTGTTTTCGTTCAGTTCCAGCGTATGATTTGCACTGAACAGCAGTTAGAGTATAGCAATACCACCCCAACATTTGCAGAGCAAATTTATGTAAAACCAATGTTTAAATAGCGAGTCCCATTTCGATCTTTTCGGAGTTGTGAATAATCAAAATAAACATCTAGGTATCTGGAGCACTTAAAAAGCAACATTCAAAGTAAGTACGGAACATAAATTCGAAGATTTTGACCGTTGTTATGAAGAATGCAATAAATAAAGCGCAATATTGTTTTGAGATTATGTTTAACTCAATCTTTTAACAAAAAATAATAGTCCAAGTAACAATAAAAAATGAAAATGTGGTTATTTTTTGTGTATTTATACCGGGTGTCCAAAATCACCGGTACACACCTTTTAAAATCTACAATATTGAAGAAAATTGAAAATTCAAGGTCACTTAGTAGTAAATCGACCATGTCCGTTCGATTGGAAATATTTTCAACTTTCGGCTTCCACTGGAAGTGACATACTTAGACCGGAAGTCAGCTTTTTAAATGGAATGCTATATTTTCTTTCATGAATTCGGGTTCTGCGTGAGAAAATTAGAATCTTTTGTTAGAAAAAATATTTTTTTTGTTTGATTTCTGACCCCCAAATTCTCCTCAATATTCTAGATTTTAAAAGGAGTGTACGGGTAGCTTTGGACACCCGGTACGGTTATCGGCCATTTAAATTGGGTATATCTTTTCCTCGCCCTGAACTTTATTGATGTTTATTGTAGATCTTCTAAAGTTTGATAACTTGCATTTTTTACATCCAATAAAACATAAAAAAAGAATATACCAACTCTCAGGGAGGTTATAATTAAACAAGCTTGTTCGTAACTTTATATTAAGTACTTGGAAAATTCAGGTACGTTACGTCAGGCTTTATGAAATAACTGCGGTTTCTCAACTATTCATAACATTAACGTATAGAATTAAGCTTAAGAATTTCTAAGGAACGTTAATCAGGTATTTCTATGTTCGCTCAAAACTAATTTCCTTTTAACATGCCAGAAGAATATTTTCTATGGTACCTGCTGACAATTAGTACAATAAAATTAGTGAGAAAACTAAAACAAAATTATTATGTGATTAATGAAATTATTTTAACTACATAAACGTCGTAAAATATGTTAACTAAAAATTAAAATCTAATGCGCGAAAACGAAATAACCAATGGAAGCGATCGCACTTTGACATTGCTGCTGATTATGATAACCTTTGTAAAGCAGCTATATTCAATAATACACAAGGTATACAGGGTGATGAAAAAAAGGTGCCCATGATTAGCTACCTGTTATAGACGATTTCTAACGAAACACGAATTTGAAAGCCAAAATGTCTCTTCACCAAGTTATAAACTTTCCTATTCAGGCAATAAAAATATACAGGTAACCCTCGGTTTACGGCGCAGTTGCGTTCTTGCAAAAGCCGGCGCAAATCGAATCGGCGTAAAAAGAACCCATATTTACAGTGATGTATAGGGTTAGGTTATACATAAGTGAAAAGGAAGCAAATAATTTTACTTATTAATACAATATAATGCAAAATACATATACACCTATCCCCCGATTTACACGGAAGATTTCTCAAAAAACCGTGTAAAACGGAATTTTGAATTTTTATAGGCAAAACCGTGTGAATCGAAAACAACGTCATTTATTTAACGTAATTTTTTTTAATAAGATACTTTGAAAAATTAAAATAACAGTTCATTCATAAAATAACAAATATACAGTGCGAACCAGTCAAATGGAATAAATTCAGTATCTCAATTATTGCGCATGTTTATAAAAAATCCCGTTTATGACATGATATCCTGCAAAGTAAAAATTTAATCCCTAACCTCAACTCCCTTCGAGTGACAGTTTCGACCCCCAAATTTTTAAATAGGAAATAGGGGCTTGTGATACCTCATTTGAAAGGTCTCTTTATGCTCCATTAAAAACTGCTATGGTTTAAAATTTTATTGCGAAAAAAATTATAAAAATGCTACAAAAAATAATTGTTTATCGCTAACCAGTAAATATGAAGTTTAAAAAATTCTGATTAGTAAAAACACAATGATGTACACTTTTCTACTGGCACAAATTTACTCCAGTAATTTACGTGAATACGTAGGAAGTTTTATTGTGCATACAAAACGGGGAATCACCAATATGTATAACCAAGTGAACGGAGTTTAAAAATGATCGTAGAAATATGTACTCATCTGAAATATTCATTTTTACCATTTTATTTTGAATTCGTTATTTTAAAAATCGTGCAAAAGCGAAATCGTGTAAAAAAGTATCGTGTAAATCGGGGGATAGGTGTATTATAAATTTAATTTTTAAAATGTATTTTAAGATAAAATGAAGTGAAATGTTTTTATTAAAAAATATTAACAATAACAAATGAAATTTCAAAGTTTCGGATCTCTTACATTTTTTGGAAAAAAGAATTCACAACGTCGCGGCTCAACACTGAAACGAAAATCAGTCTAACATAGGAAGAATCTGTGAATTACCCAATTATGTACACGGCGAAACAGTGAATTCCACAGCGGCGTTATTGTGAATCGGCGTAAATTGAACCAGCGTAAATCGAGGGCTACCTGTATACAATTAACAATTTTGTAATAATTTCATCGTTACAGTCTAAATTTGATGCAGTTGATGGTGCTTTTTAAAAAAAAGTGTAAAAAATCTATTGAAATCAACTTTATTACCGATGTTAAAATACGGTTTCGTGGCTCCGAGGAAAATTTATCAATGTCGCAACATCGAAAATCTCCTAGGAAACGTTGGCAACAATAATTCATTTTCCAATGTCAGTTCTCTTGTCAAATTTGAACGAAACAAGTCAAATGTTCTAAAAAGTCTTAAAATGGAACACAATTTCAATGAATATCTAAACATGTTGCTCCGCTTGGGTGAACAGATAATAACGCATCGGAAGCTGCTAGAGAATATACTAGTCTGTATCCACATCGACGTTATCCAGATGCTAAGGTAATTAGAAGAGTGGAGCAAAGATTAAAAGAAAATGACCAAATAATGCCGAATTCTGTAAATGGTGGACGACCTCGTGAAGTTCACACACCAGCGTTGAAGGAAGCAGTTGTGGAAGCGATTGAAACTGCACCAGGACGAAGCATACACTTTTTCAAATTGAGATATTTGACATTTTATGTTTCAATTTGATCTGGAAATCGCATTGTTTCGATTTTGATTGCTCTGCTTTTAATAAATAACATGGTTGAGGTCTTTTGAACGGGAATCAGTAAGTGCGACCGAAAGTTCATCCATTCTTATCCAAAATAGCGAAGATAGTAGAAAATCTCTACGTTACTTAGGGACTTTTTGCATACAGCGCTTCATTTACCTGTTTGTTGTGTATTCCTGTTTAATTACATTAAATTCTTTTGAAATAAAAAAAGTTATGTCAACGTGACAGTTCTTTGTCTTACGCAAGTGACAGTATCTGTTAACGTTGGTTACAAGAAGTAGGCCTACCTGAAACTAATTCTTTAGAAAAAGAAATATGTGCAGAATTGCCACGTTGTGCTCTTAGACAAACTGTTTTAATTTTAAACAGAATCTACTTGGATCACTTTTGTTGAGATTTCCACAATGATTCAACAGAAAGCATTGTCCCAATATCAATCGTGGGCACCTTTTTTTCATCACCCTGTATTTACATGGTATCTAACCAAACACAACCTTCAAATTACGCGATTTTTACAGATTTTTAAAATTAATTCCAAGGTGGATATGTTTCTCAAAAAAACAAGAAAGCGAAAAGCTTGATATATTTTAAAGTCAGAGGGCGTAACCCGAGGGCTACAACTAAATCGATATAACACTTTAATATACAGGCAGCGCCAGCCAATTGGAATAAATTCATTATCTCAGTTATTGTGCATATTGGAAAAAAAAAACCGAAACAAGTCATTTTTAGTCTATCACGTGATATCCTAAAAAGTGAAAATTTTATCCCTAACCTCAGCTCCCTTCGAATGACAGTTGCGACCCCCAAATTTTTAAATGGCAAGGGGGGGCTTGTGATACCTCATTTGAAAGGTCTCTTCATGGTCTACTAAAAAATGCTATGGTTTAGAAATGTATTCCGAAAATGAAGGGTAAAAAAATGAATCGTTTTAACGAAATTCGCTACAACACACTAAAAAAACAAAAACTAATAGGGTTTCGTTCTTGATGTTGAGAAGGCAAGCAAAAACAGAATAATTATGTGGAAAAGCTATTGAGTGATAATCGATCAGATCAGAGTTCACAAGCTGCAGAGATTAACGAAGCAAATCCTTACAAAAGAAAGCAAATCTATTAATTCAGGTGATATCCATGCGGAAACCCTCAAGCTGATAATAGTGAGAGGGTATAAAACTTAAGCTTTCGACAACGCTGTTTAACACCATTTATAGTCGGCAAAATACCGCCAGACTGGCTCACCTTCATCTTTGTTACTTTACCTAAAAAATCAAATTTTAATTGTTATAGCTTGATAAGTCCAAAGTCTCATGTTCTGAAAACATTCTTATGCATTATATACTCTCACATCTGCCAAAAGTCTGAGCAACAAATCCATCCAACTTAGTTCGGCCTTAGAAAAAGACCTGGAGACCCACGGGACATTCTTTTCGGTTAATGTACTCACACAGAGATGTAGTGATATAAACATCGATGTGTACGCGTGCTTCATCGACTATCGGAAAACGTTTGACTGCGTATTGCATCAAGAAATGTCCAGAAGTCCTAAGCACCACAGGTACCTGACCTACTGGCATTAAACTGCACAAGTGAGGGTAGACAGAGCAACGTCTGGGACAGATGGCAATACAGAAGGGGGTACACCAGGGTTGTATGCTGCCTCCCTTCTTTTTAACCTCCAAAACCATATTCAGAGAAGCACTTAAAAGGACGGGTACAGGAATCAAGATGAACGGTAAAATAATCAGCTACCTCCGCTAAGCAAATGATGCCGTGGTAATAGCTCACAACCTCCCAGTAATACAGAGACCTACGCAGACCCAGAAAGAGGGGGGTCACGAGGGTCGTTGACATGGCCCTCTTAATTCTGGGTGCCTGCAAACAACACTATTTGAAACTATACAAAACGATTTAAAAGTTTATTAGAATCATGTATTTTTATATTTTGAATTACATTTTTTACTTTAATAAATTTTTTTGACAAAAGTTTGAATTTTCATTATTTATGGAGGGGGCCACGTATGTTGCTTGACCTGGGCCTCCAAGTGGCTCTAACAGGCCGTGGACTTACGGATCTTATTGTGGAACACAACCAAAGTTTAGTCTCTTCGCGAATATCAGCAAAATGAAGCAAGTCGTTTACCATCAAAAACGGTCTCCCACAAGAATCTATACTAGACCCATTGCGTTTTAAATTATACACATATGACACTACTAATACAACTAGCCTGAAATTCTGCTATACGAACTACCGCACAATAGCTGTTAAAACTAAACCTCTTAAAAATGGAGCCCAAATATTTTCAGATGAAATAAGTGTACTCCATGTAACTTTCTGCTAACAAGTGCGCCATAACTTTTTTCCAGAGAAACTTACCTTAATCTTAACACATAAAAAGCACCTGGAGCTTATGTGTTAAAAACTTGAAACAAGGAATAACATTATTCGAAAGTTGACGGGAACGTCTTGGGGAGCCCAGGCTAACACACTGCGATCGGCTTACTTAGTCTTAGTGTACTTGCTAACCAAATATTGCGCTCCATTGTAGTTTAAGAGCAACTTGATTTTTGCTTCATATCATAGGCGTCCTAAAAAATCAGCCAAATCGCAATATTATTTTGTTTATAACAAATATTATTTCACAAAAGTCACTGGATAAAACCAGCTTTAATCTATGGAAAAGAAGGGAAATTTGTGTCAAGTATCGTGCACATTTCAGTGGCCGTAATAGTACACCTCAATCAAACAATGAGACAATCAAACTTTAAAATCTACCCCTGTACATTGGCTACACGCATTCAAAAACATAGATCCTCCTGACCTACGGAGACACCAAACAAATGTCCATGAGTGGAAGAAATTGCATAGCCTCTAATACTTCAAAAGCACCCAGAAAAATGAAGTGCTAAATGACATACCGACTGTCAAGAATAACATTGCTCTAACTCCACTTATGTGATTTGTTCAGGAGAGGAGGTTGAAAGTTTGACAACATACGTTCTTTAATGCACGACCGCTTTATAATACTAATTTTTTAGAGCATTTAGAATAGTATTATTCTGATGTTAGTATACTAACACGTAGAATAAGGAGTTAGAACATGAATGCCATCAAAATCCCATTTTCATGAGAAATGGAGTTAGAGCAATATTATTCTTGACAGTCGATACTGCAAACCCGAAGAACATCTTTCTGGGAAGCCTACATTCCGAATGATGACACATTTAATATCGTTGAAGAATGAAAAGACAAATGGAGTTTCTCAAGAGTCTAGCTACAAACCCTGGGCACAAAAAAAGCTCTTCCAGGACTAGAAATAGCTAGAAAATAATGGGCAACATTGAACCGCATTAGTAGAGGTCAAACAAGATGTAACTTATTATTATATAAATGGGGCTACCGCAAAACACCAACATGCGAATGTAGCGCACCTGAACAAACAGTTAAATATATCATACAAGTCTAAATGATAATAAAATTCAAGTATATGGGGGTATGTAATGTATTATATTTCTTCGTCCTTATATAATCTTGGCATATAATAAAAAAATACTCATTAAGAAAGTTCAATCATCAATGCAGAATGTAGAAAATCCTTTGTTCAACTAATCCACCATTTCGGACTGACCAAATCACCAAACCATTGGTGAACAAATTCGTGCCCTACGGCTTGTTGGACGATTAGTTCGAATGGCTGGTTCAGAAAAACCTGCAATGATTATTAATTTTAGCAAAAACAGCGAAAAACTACTACTCCAAAGCGAACGAGGTTTAACTCAATGCTATTCCCACGCATAAGCCACATTTCAGATTCGTTTAACATGATAACTTTTTTTGATGTACCATTTATGTGTGGAATAGTCACTGTAATTTCGTGTTCAAATAGCGACATAGCTATATTAGCTATGAATAAAACTAGAAATTATGCAAAAATTTTGTTTGGATACTTACAATTTGAAGAAAGGTTAGAATAATTAATGCTCACCACGCCATCTGGTTGGGAACTTGATTCAAATCCTGAATTCGAGAATTTTATATTGAACTTTTTGACTCAACAAAAATAGCCCTATCGAACGATAACTCGATAGAGATTGCATTTCGGACACTTTTAGACCTAGGCCCAACTTTTTTTTTCAAATTATCAGTAAAAACGGTATACTGCAAAATTGGACACGACACCATTTTTTAAAACAAATGACAGACTGCATATGTCAATGATAAAAATTTAAAGTTTTCAGCGGCAATAAATTTCGTTACCATGTAAATGAAGGTTATTTTTTTACACTGTCGATATTGCGATATACAATTCGTAATTTGTAATATTGCAATAATTTAAAGTGATTTAAACTTACATTCGAAGGTGTCCTCATCTTCTTCTTTTTGTCCATCCATTTTAATTTAATTTGTTGGAAGTGGGTACTTTCGAGTTGGTCTGGCCAGGTGTCACGGGGTAAAATTCAAATCCTATTTTGGTTACCGTTCCAAAAAACGTTTTTCTTTTGCAAAATCTGTAATCACTGACGCATCAAATTTGCAAACGTACTTTCATATATAATACCACGAGTAGTCCAAATTATGTCGATTATTTTTCAAGCTGGTCACGAATGTCAATTGTGCTTGCAAATGAATCCACGAGTGATTTATCACGAGTGAGATTCGCAAGCACAATCGAATGAGTGAAATCAGTTTGAAAAATAGTCTACATAATTTGGATTACGAGTTGTATTCGGAGGACTATTCCATGAACCATCTCTTGTTTTAATCAAACTGACTCAAAACAAACTCAAAATAAAGTTACACATGATTTGATTTTTATGTCAACCAATTGTCAACAAACAAATGTGAGTTTGGAAAATTAAAAAAAATTAGAAACGGAAAACTAAATTATTCCGCTATTATTATGAAGTTTTCCCAAGTTTAATTATCGCAAGTGAATTAAAACGATTTGGCAGCAAATCGGAAGAAGAAATTAACGCAGACATTGAAAAAAATGTTCCCAACAACAACAAAAAAGGCACGTTAGTCCGTTTGGAAGCAATTTTATGAATTTTTTAATGAAAAAGAATATAAATTGGAAAAAAACACTTCTTCTGCTACATTAAATGTAATATTAAAAAGCTGTACTTGTAATATGAAGTACTAGGATGGTAGTGATTACAAGGAAGCAGTCGTAAAGTATATGTGGAACAAAATACCAAAGTTAGTGCAAGAAATGCACTCTAACAACTAAAACATTCAAATAAACCCGTTCAGTGATCTGATATTTAAATCAACGAGAGAGGCTCGGGATGCAATGAGAAAAAAAATTACATGCATGTCCAGAAAAACGAACGAATAGCGATTCATTTGTTAAAAATACTCGCTGGGAACACTAGTGGTATATCCGATACAATTTCTACGAGTGTAAATATTCAGTCAAATTCTTTGAAACCATGGTAATAAATGTGTAAATTTGGATTTTTATTGGTTCATTTTTTACAAATGGCAGGTGAATGGAATAGTCAAAAATATTTGTTTATTTTGAAAACAAACGATAGCTAAAGCTAACAGCACTGATTTTTAGCACTGTAATTGAAGAAACTTTTTAGTTTTTTTGTTTCGACAAATTCATTTTCGCCACAAATTTCATTTCCCGATCTAAACCAGGGATCTAAACACTAAAGTCAGTTAAAATTAGTGCGATAAAACTTTGAAGAGGCTACAATCACAATATTGTAAAAAAAAAATGGAGCATCATAAGGTTCAAAACACAATTTCCATCAATGAGGCGCAAAGAGTCATCATCTAGCTCAGCGCCTGTAAGAATATGATTTTTTGTTTACGAATACAAGAAGTACATTTTACCGACCTGGCGATACAAGTACAGTCAATATTGACATTTAGTTTCTACGGAAAATTTTCAATAAATTTATCAAAAATGTATCAAATTTTATAATTTTATAATTTAAATATTGAAAAGTGAATTATCTCAAAATATGACAAAAGTACTTAGTAATTGTTTGCATTGGACCCTTCAATTGGTACCTTGCCTATACAACCGAAACAATGTCTGTGAAAGTTTCTCACTGGTGGTGTTATGGCAAACCATAGCTCACTAGTGTTCATTGTTATGAGAGCGTTTACCTGTAAACGTTGGATAAAAGATACGACAGAAAATTAATAGAGTACTTATTTCTAAAATTTGGATAAAGCCGATATTACTATATTAAGCGCAAGGTCAAAGACTACTCATACGCTGCACATCAGCAAATGCGAAATTGCGTGTGCACATATTTCCCTTTACAACAAGGGCCTTATACTACACTTTTTCTTCAATTTTCTTGTCATTAACAAATTCTTAATAAAATAATTCCATCAGTGCGGTAAAATCTGAATTAGCCTTCAATTTTTTACTTAACGGTTTAGTCAAAGTTGCAAATTTCTATTTGATAGTAGGAAAAATGGAACAATTAGTTTCACACTGCAATTCCAATATCATGCATCTTCAATTATAACATATAACAACAGTTAAATCTCGATTTTTGTTTAAGCCGAAATGTAGATATTACATTTTTATTGCTATAACTTAAACGATATCGAAAAAATTTCAATAAACATGAGAATTGTAATGGCAGAACTATTGTTTCCTTGAGATGAGAATAGTGATGGAAGGTTTACAACAGGCTATTATTTTATTACATTTCATTATTTTATGATGAAACCATCAACCCTGCTAATTTTTTTATTGATAGACTAGTAGAAAACCTCAGCCCTAGAACGGGCTGACAGTATTTATTGTGTATTTATGCATTTCATTTATCTATTTTATTTATTATTTATCTACCATTTTATTTATATACATTTGCATTACAATATAATGTATTTTGCTTTACTTACCTTTAATCTCCATAAATTGATATAATCAGTCAAGTTTTGACACTCAGCTTCGTCGCCTACATTAGTCAATTTTTGACACTCAACTTCGTCGCCTACTCTGATCCTTTTAAAAAAATGCGAAATAGACGATCGGCAATTATATGTAGAGATAGTTTGTAACAGCTGAGGGTTTATAAAATTCTCAAGGTCGAGGTTTGTGAGCATCCCTCTTAAATCAAAAATTATTTTCATAAGTAATATCGCAAGAGAGTGAGAATAAATTGAAAATAATTCGACATATTTTCGAAAACTTGTTGCCATGGAATAGACACGAGCTAAGAAGAAATTGTTGTGAAAGTTGGGAATGAAGAAAAAGTCATCCTGTCTGTAAATGAAAAGACGTTCCTCCTCATCTTGTTGTCCCCCTCTTAGGGTTAAATTTAGCTGTCGCAAAACTTGTGATTACGATGAGGACGACGACGACGACGATGAGTTAGAGGAATGGTTTCACCATCCACTTGATATTTGTGAAGAATGTTTTCGTTACGACTGTAGCTGCCCCCGTACAAAGTACTCAAGACGCAGATGATAATTCGGTTTCAAAATTAGCAGAATATGTTAATTTTCTCTTCAGTGTCTTCATCGACACCCGTTAAAGAGCTATAAAAAAAAATTCTCGCAATTAGTCCAAAAATAAAATTATTACAGAAGCAATTTTTTTAATTACCTGACTAACCTGACGTCATGCATATAAGAAGGTCTACGATATATCATGCAGAAGCATGTGTCGCATAATTAAATTACCTTGTGATCGAGTTCCAAATTTCCATGTTTGCATCATCATCCGTCAATAAGTCCATCTGAAGTTTGTCCGGTTCCTTTGAAACCTTTAATTTAAGTACATTCCCACGCAAGGGTTCTTTGGTAACGACATACTTCAACGAATTAAACGAGCTAAGAAGAAATTGTTGCCAAAGTTGGGAATGAAGAAAAAGTCATCCTGCCTGAAAATGAAAAGACGTTCTTCCTCATCTTGTTGTCCCCCTCTTAGGGTTAAATTTAGCTCTCGCAAAACTTGTGATTACGATGAGGACGACGACGACGACGATGAATTAGAGGAACTGCATTGTAGATGTCCTGTTGGAGGTACAGCTTCCTGAGGGCTGTGATGTCATTGCGTATGCGGACGACCTTAGTAGATAGTCTATGGGACTTCTGCTTCACCGCGAATTAAATTGATTCGCGGATTTGATTCTCGGATTAATTGATCGACGCCATCTTTAATCCTTTAATCGAAGATGTAATTACACCCCTTTAATCACAGATGTAATTACCCTAATTACCGCGTAATTGATCTGATTACAATTGATCGGATTGCACTAATTATAACCCTTTAATCACAAATGTAATTGTCCTAATTACCGCGCAATTGATCTGATTATAACCCTTTAATCAAAGGATTATTCTAATTACGATGTCAGGCGTCTGCACTCCTGCGCATCATCTATCTCGCTCTTACACACATGGTTGAACACTCCATCTCTCTCAGACACATTGCATAAGCGTACGGACAGGAATTTTCTTGTTTGGCGCCGCACAGCCGAGGCGTCGGCACTCCTGCACACCATCCATCTCCCTCTTACACATGGTTGAACACTCCATCTCCCTCCTACACACGGCTGAACACTCCATCTCCCTCTTACACATGGTTGAACACTCCATCTCCCTCCTACGAGCGAGAATGTTCTTGTCTGGCATGTCTGACGTCACACTATTGATAATCAGAACTTCCCGCTCAAGTTGTGAAATTTTTAAGTGAAAAAAATGTTTTGCCACAAGCGAGTTTCGAACCCCAATCTCGGGGCTACAGCAGGCAGTCCATTACCTCTGAGCCGGCAAGCAGCCCTACTTAGCGTGTATTCAGATGTTATATAAGTGACATGGGCATTTTGTAAAAAAAAAAAACAACATAATTTCTTTTAATTTGTATATTTATATAACTATTTGTAAAATATAAAAAATAATTGAACTTATTTAAAATACATGCTTTTCCATACAAGTGTTTTATAATACATCGGTGGGAGATGTGCGAAAAATAAAATGATTTTAATTGTTTAATTTTAAATAGAATATGCAAACTACGTTCTTTATGCGTAATTTTACAAGCTCGGAGATGTCTAGAAATACGCGTCTTTGCAAGCTCTGGCGAATGCATGAATTGGGAGATGTTTGAAAAAATAAACCAGGATAATTTTACAATGTTTTTATTCGTACATACATAAAAATCATATAAATTTACAATAATCGCAATTTTTAATCATCGGTGGAGGTCCATCGATTTCGGTTCCGCCACAAGTGTTGTAATGGGTTAAACATCTTCGGCAATCGGCGACATCCTTATCCAATTGGAACTTTAGAGGTAATTTATCCCAGATGAAATGGATGCTATGTGATGCGAGCTTGATGAGGAAATCCTTCGGTAAACAGGCGATATCTTCCGCCTCCATACTAGCCAAATTCTCAGTTTCAAAGTAGATTTGAATCGATCGTTCCATGGACGGTGCACCATCATCGTTTGTATACCACGCTTTTAACGATTTCACTGTTTTAGTGGCACAATTAAGCTTCGAAGCACCAACATGATGTGTACAAGGCGTCATATTATCGCACAACTTGTTCAACGCTAGGCAACCGAGATTTTCCATATCAATGATTGTGTGCTGGAACTCGGTGATTTTTTCCAACCATAAAAGTTTCTCCACACCCTTGACGAAAATTCTCTTGGCATCTTCGAGCTGCTTGATTACTGTCTCCTTCACCAGGTCGTATGGAATATCACCAGAGTCCCATGAAAGCCCATGATGATTACGTTCCAACCACAAATTAGTAGATTTGTATTTGGCAGGTAGTTCATCCCATGGAAACGGTGGTTCGAATAGAAAATTCACAGGCTCGGCCGTTTTATCATCAGCCGAGATCACGGCAAATTCTTTCAATATAAATTCGTTGTGAGATGTTTTGAAACATTGAATATCGACAATAACCTCCGCCATGTATAACAACTTTGAAGCGACTGAAGCACAAACTCCGATTACATTAGCTTCTTAACCCCACCACTAACTGCGTTGTATTCAATTATGCGATCGTGAAGAATTAGACAATAAGCGGCCGTTGCAGCTGGGAAATTGTTTGAAGATTCAAACTCAATGCGTACATCGACAGGTCCTGACTTGAGTGCCTCATTCTGTTTCGAACAATCGATTACAATTAAGGGAGCGTATTTGAGAAAATCGCCTTTATTCACCAACGGCTCAGAGTCCTTGCCATAATATGTACTTTGAAAATTTGCATACATCTCATATAATAGGGCGTATTGATTATGATCAATGTTGAGATTTAGCTGGTTATAGGGATAACACTGCGAGTTTAAGAAAAGTTTAACATCTTTAACGTTGCAGTGATCGAAACGGCTGACATTCATATCATTCTTATTTTTGCGTGCGGTTTGAAAACCGAGAATGACGTAGCGCGGTTTCTCCAATTGTGAAGATGTCTTTACGGGCCAAACTTGTTTGTCTGCACATGGAAGTAGAGGATACTCATACAACTCCCAAGTTCGGAAGCTCATGGAGATGGGCTCGTCTTTGGCGATAAAGTTGAGTAATTGAACTTTTTGATGATCTGATGGCTTGATGTATGGTACCAGCCACTCCAATTTCATTATTTTGATTTTAAAATCTTCAGCTATAGATTGCACAACGGCATTCGCATCACTGTTCGCACGCGTCAAAATCAATTCATGTTTAGAATTAATGATGATTCGACGGTGGTCTTCGGCGAAACCCAATATCAATTTCAGAGGTATTGATACGTCAAAGTAACCGGCATCATTAATTAATTTTTTAGCATCTTTATCAATATCAAACCAGCCGGCATTCTCGAGCAGGGGTTTCTGACCTGGACCTAGAGACACACAACCTTTCATGAAACTCGTGAGTCCGACATTCTTGCAGCGGTCAATCTCAACCGCATTCAATTCATAGCGTATTTCATCAAAGAGGTGGCAGATGGCGTTGTTGACTAAAGTTGTACTTTGAACTGCTGTTTCACCATCGGCCCTGGTTAATTTACCAGATATGTGTAACGAACTTCTGCCCGGCAACAAACACAAATCTTGATGTTGGATGGCTATGCGAATCTCATCGCTGTTGTTGAAAGTTGACGATGCGTAGGGCCAACGCCATCTTTATTTACAAGCCGTGAAGCCATGCTTGGCAACACCGCATTAATGCACAGAAGTAGGCCGGGTATCATTGCACGTCGGTTGCAATCGAAACTTATTAAAAAATAACTAACATGAAATGATCCATACTACATCATTATTCTGATAGTATTAAGAAATAAAACAAAAGTTAGTAAAGGCAGGAAATTTTATTTTGTGGTATTTATTAAACATTAAATAACATTATTTACAAATAACATATTTTTAACGTTTATTCTTCTCTTTTGTTAGCGTAGCTAATTTCCTTTTTTCTCTAAATTTTTAGTGCCATTTGTTTCTTTTGAATATTTTGTGTAGTTATTCAACAGAATATTTGCAAAAACAGAATACAATGTTTTAAACAATCTAGAAACATCGTTGCCACACAGACAATGTAATTCAAATTGTTGAAAAAAGTTATTGGAATTTAAGCTTAACTGTGTCAGTTGAATTAAAATGCCTTTTTGACAGGAAGATTGCAAAAATTTTGTTTCCCACACGCTATTAGCTACAATATATTCTAACAAAGCATACATATGAAAGAAAACACACTTAACATGGTAACTTGGTACACTTAAGCCACCTCGCTGTAAAAAGTCAAAATATTCGTTGCAAACATTACTACCGCGTCCTTCCTCAAATAAAAAAACACAGGCAGTACATTCCAGTTTTTTGCAAACAGATCGTGCTCCATAGCCACAAACATATATGCAGCTTGATTCCTCGATTTCACATAATTCAAGATAATTTGAAGTTATAATGGGGCGAAATTGATCAATGTCAACATTATATAAATTTGATTCAGTACTTTCATTAGCAAAGTTGCTAAAGCATGCTTCTCTTTTATTGATCATTTTCAAAATATGTCTTATTCGTAATTTGTTTTCTGATTCAATTACTTGCCTAACTGATACATTATAGTTTGATCCAGATAGTCGTCTGTACATTCCAAACCTTTTCTCTAACTTGTCTGTTTGAAATTTCCCCAAGAGTACATACGAAACATTAAATTTTGTTAAAGCATCGTTAGCAATTTTACATAACACTTGAGATGCTCTTCTTATTGCTTCAAATGTGTCGGAGCTTAAGCCAGCTTTGTCCTTGAAAGACTGCTATGCTTCTATCCAAGACAAAAAACGTTTCAAAAACAATAACTTTTCATCCTCAATACTACAAACTGGTCCTGCCCATTCATTTCTTTTTATTTTTCCTACGATAGGGTTTTTAGAATTTACAATATCCCACCAGATGCGGAAAATTTGTAAAAAATTTGCAGTATCTGTACATTTTTCTTCCGTTTGTAAAGCAGCAATAGTTGACATATGAAAAACATTATCCACTAACAAAACGTTTTGTCTCTCTAAATTCGAGGGATACAAAGTTTTATAACTCAACTTATATGCTTTTTTAATTAACTTATTTTGCTCGTCCTTGAAAAATAGTCGCAAATGTTCGAAACATGCATACCGTTTTATTGTATAATTTTCAAAATCAGGATATATTAAAGTGTGAAAAGTATCTTTTTTGTTCAACCAGTTATTCCTAACATTTTTAAAAATGTGAACAGTGTCATACGATAGGTAAGTATTAATATCAGGGAAGCATGGATTTGGCATAGATTCGTTTGAAGAAATTAAAGTGAACATATTCTGATTTATTCTATTGTTATCAGTTAGTATCGCAACTATAGGAAAACCACATTTTTGAACAAATTCAATTACCTCATTAACGAGTATCTTTAACTGATCTCCTGTTGTGTTATTCACAGGAACTAGTCGAATAACTTCACTAAAATTACCAAAAGCAGAAGAGATCATAAAAGTTTGAATAGTTTTTGCCAGATCCTTAGCATTATTTTCTGAACTGCCAACAATTCCATTGGCTTTAAAATCTAACTTAGATTTCACATAAATTTCATCAATTTGTAATATTGTATATTTTTCTCGAACAGTCAAGTTTTTGGAAATTTGTTTCAAATAGTGACTTGTATTTGAAAGATTTTTGTCTGGTTTTACATTAAATCTAGAAGATATTTGTTGTAAATATCGTTTACTAGGCAGCAGCAAATGATCTTGTAAGAGCATGTAACAAGACGATGAATATGAATAAGCCATAAATGCAAACAAAATAGTTGCTGGGGAATATTTTCGTCTTTTTAACAATATCATGTTTAACTGATCAATTAAAAGTTCCAATTGTTTTTTATGTTGATAGTCTTCCATTTCTTCAGCTTTTTCGTTACACGTAACTAAATTTTCATACGACTTTTGCAAGAAAAATTCAAAAGATCGAGTCCTTAAATTGTGTTGACTTACGTTGGCATACCTAACTAATATATTTTCAAGTTGCGACCATCGAGATAATTTTAAATCACAAGGGAGAATCCAGTTCAAATCGTGAGCAGAAATTTCTTCTTTTCCAATAAAGAGTTTTAATGTTAAATCACTTTTCACAAGAACACTACATAAAATTTCGGCGGCACTTAACTCAGTTTCACTTTCAGAAGAACTATTAGAACACTCAATATTTAATAAATACAGGCAAACACCAAAGTTGCTCTTAATTTTAAAGTTCCACTTTGTTTCACTGTTTATACCTTTAGTTTTGTTTGAAAAGTGTCAAGAAAATTTGTAAAGTCATTTATAATATCAGATTTTACAAATTCTTCAATTTTTCCAGCTTCTTTTGATTGCAACGCTTTCCTTCTTACTTCAGGGTCTTTTCGTCTAACTACTGTTGAAGTTGAAGACAGATAAACTGGAAGATTTTGAAAAATTGTGGGTACAGCGTCTTCCTTTCATTTTGGGTGTGCTAATAGCAACGTAGTAACAGTTGACCCGTTTTTGTATATCTGATCTAATATAACATCATTTTCGTTAAAATGTTTTATACAAACAGATGAATACTTCGTAGGCTGCCAATTTTTCCTCGGGATAGCTCGAAGCCATTTCTTTTTCGTTTCTTCATCTTTTGGAAATGAAAACGTAGTAACTGCAGCTTGCCCCTTTACGGATACACTTTCGTAATTCGATTTGCAGCTTGGGACACAACATTTTCTAGTCATCTAAAAAGTTTTCATGTGAAAAGCATGAACCAAAGGTTAAATGTACTTACTTTCTATATTGTCGAATATCAAATTATTGAGTTAAATATTCTGATAAATACACACAGGTTTGGAAATACCACAACTATCTAACGTTAACTGCACTTTATAACAATATCAACAACAACTCAATGATGCAATGCTGAACTGAAGAACGCAAAATGTCCGCCTAGCAACACTGCTGCCAAATTTCTTAGTTCACGGCTTGTAAAATAAAGATGGCGTTGGTAGGGCTGATGTGTATGACTCTCCCAATGAACGATGGATTCATCATAAACAACCGGCGCGTGAATCATTAAGATCTCCCCCTCCATGGTTGAAAACAAATAATTAATGTGCAGCAGCAGAATCGGTCTTTAATTTTCCTCCAAAAGGATTCACTTTGAAGCCCAGACTCTTCAGAAGCTCGATGTTTTGACGTGTTATCACTTTGGGTGATACACGCTGACTGACTTGATTCGGACATGGTGATTCAATTTTATAACCCAGCCCAATTTTTGCATTATATACAATAACCATTTTTATGATGATGATGATGATGACTTGACGTGAAGTCGTATAGTTATAATTTCGCCGCGAAAATTTACCAAGTTCCCGTCCTGGTCGACCAATCGGAGCTGCAGATGATGTATTACTCGCACTGTGATCGGTAGATAAATGACGTTTGTTGGAACTTCCACAATCTTATAACCCGGTGGGACGACTGGGAAAAACTCATGGATTGTGTGCACTTTGCGTTCATTGATATAGGCACCTGCGGTGATGTTGCATTCAACCCTGAGGGCGTTTACCTTCAGAATGGTTACAGGAATGTTCGATATGTGAACTACGTTTGGTTTAAGAATTTGCGGTGTAAAACCCAAAAGGTTAGCTATGGAATTAGCATGTTCAAAGTTTATCTCACGATTACACATAATTCCACTATGAAGTGTATTGTTGTTGGGTCTGATATTGATGTTGACAGTTTGATCAATCAAAGCCTCTCGTATAAATTTCTCGATATCTTCTAGCTCATAACTACCAGTGGGTAAAGTGATTTCTTGATCGCCGATGTAAAACATGTTGTTCCCAACGTCTATATTGGGAATCGAGTTAAATGTTAGCAGTTCTACCAACCCCAAGGTGTATGTATTAAGTGGCGAGAGTTCGATTGGTGGAAAATATTGAACCTCGAGCACTGATGATGCACCCGACACTGTTAACGTAAACGAATCCATTACTATTGTGATTTCCAATACTGACATGCCAACCTTTTATAGGAGTCCGCATAGGAACTTGAGGCACAAGTGTCCACAATTATATGTGTCATAGTCTTGATATTGAATATAATTATATTTGACGCTGCCAACACCGAGATATGTGATTAGATCCCTAGGTGGTTGCAGATTTCCGAAACTGTCAAAGTAGATGGCATTATCACCAATCTTTTTATATGCAACCCAATGTGTTCCAGATCCAGCAGCATCATCTAGGTTAATTATTGCCGACTCGAATTTTCGAGGGCCACTCTTGGGTAAGTCATCCCGCATGTATACTCCGCGAAAATGTGGAATTTTCAACTTTTTAGCATATTTAAGTATATCGATATCGGTCAACGCTCGGCGTGGCAGCTTCTCAATTAGTTTTTTGGAGTCAGATAAAGTCCCAACCCCTGTCTGTATGGCTTCAAATAAAGACCTTTTCCCAGAGCTATAGATTCCATCGTTTTGTTGTGGCGATGAGTTTCCGCTAGTTCCCGCTTTGCGGCGCCAGCATCATTCACAGCTTTAACAACTCCTGCAACGCCGCCTGTCAACGCGCCGGCGGCACTAAGACCCGCAAAGATTGGTACGAGAAATGGTAGAAAACCTCCGGTTTTTGTTGGGATTGGAAGAATACGCGGTGATCTCACATTGCATTTTCCACCGGCCTGTTTAACAGCTTTTCGAGCGCCCAGCAGTGCCGATTTGACAGCAATTTTGGCATCCCTGCTTGGCAGCATTGCCAGCCTGGCAGCGTTAACAATCTTCCGCAATGCGGGCGAGGACTTCTTCTTCTTTTTCTTTAGACCCATACCGAATTTTGTTTTAGCCTTCATGATATTTGTTACGGCCCAAGCAGCTGCTTTCTCGCCGACACTTGCGTCTTTGGCTAAAACACGCTTCCAAGCTTTCTCAATCAGTATTTTGTCGGCAACCCTCCTAGCATCCGAGTTTTCACGATCTTTAGAATAGGCAGTGTCGTGTTCTTTACACGCTGCGTCTAGCGGGTTAATACCCGGATCTCCTCGTGCAAGTCTTTTTGACAATTTTGTGCCAGGTCCGCAGTACTGATAACCGGGTATATGAAGCTCCACCGGTAGTTTGTTTATAATACTGTTTACAACCCCCTTGCCGCGAGGACGATGTTTTTTCACACCAGCTGGTTTACACCCCATCGATGTGTGCGTAAGCATCGCTGATGTATGACTGAGGAACAAACACTTATAAAGCAGGTATTTATGGTTTCTCAATCAGTCATGGCTCAAATTAGCTACGAGGAGCAGTCCTGCAGACTACCCATGCTGAATTTCGATGGCCTTGTGCAACAGACTAGTTCAAATAAAGAGAAACGCCACGGCGAATTATTACCGAATAGTGTGCGTGCAATATTTTGCGGCCCATCCAATTGTGGCAAGACCAACGCTCTACTGGCCTTGCTAACACACCCGAACGGGTTAAGATTTGAAAATGTGTATGTCTACTCAAAATCACTCAATCAGCCAAAATATCAAATTTTAACGCAATTACTCGCACCTGTGGATGGACTCAAGTATTTCCCATTCAGCGAACATGAACAAGTGGTTGGACCAGATGATGCGCACCCCAATTCCATAATGATTTTTGATGATGTCGCATGCGAGAAGCAAGAAAATATCCGAGCATTCTTCTGTATGGGTCGCCATAAAACAGTCGATTGCTTCTACTTATGCCAGACATATGCACGCATTCCTAAGCATCTAGTTCGTGATAATGCCAACCTATTAGTACTGTTTAAACAGGACGATATGAATCTCAAACATGTTTATGAGGATCACGTTAATACTGACATGACTTATGCGAATTTTCGAGAATTGTGTTCGGCATGTTGGAGTGACAAGCATGGATTTCTGGTAATCGATAAAGATAGTGAACTCAATGAGGGGCGGTATAGAAAGGGTTTCGACTGCTATATGAAGACGATCTAAATTGATGATGTGCACAGTAGCGTTTTGAATGTGATGGCATCAACATGCAGAAATTTCAAGAGCATGCTGATGTTCTCCATCAAATCGCTAAAGCTAGCGATGCGATTCGGAAAAAGTATAAAATAATCAAATTGGGTAGAGAGACTGCTGAAAGGGCTATGAGTGAAGCGCTTAAACCTGTGGTGGTTCCTCTACAGCAGCTCGTGAATAACCATATTAAAACTGAAATCAAGACTGAGATGGAAGATGCTCCTGTGAAAAAAGATGTGGACCCCTATGCTGATGATGATTCACTCGCACAATATCTAAGAATGTTAGCGAAAAAAAATAAAAAGGAATTGGATACTACGTATGGTGTGCGCAAACTCGCCAATGATCGTATGATGATTGGTGATTCGCAGATTCGTTTTGAAAATAGTTTCATTTATGTGGGTGACAGGAAGTATCAGAAAACCAGAGGGCTGATTGAATTATTGTTTAAAAAGTCGCCAGATACAGACTTTGTGAGTCACGATGATGCGCGAATTTATGGTCAAATCGTCACCGCAACAAATGCACACCGAAAACACTACAGTATAAATCAAAACATTCGCAAAGATAAAAGTTTGAAATTTGAAAACTTTATTGCGACGATTGCCCCCACAAAGCATGAAGGGAGCGGCATACTACCAGAATTCATGATTGCTCGAAAGGGAGAACGAGCGCATTACACATACTGGGATGATCCTAATGAATTAATTGATCGTCTGCGCATGCTCCTAGCATCACAGGCTGCTGGGAATCCGAGTCATTCAAATGAAATCATATCGATTATCGAGGAGTTACGTGAAGCTGGCTACATTAGTCATTCCTAAGATGAGTGTTGATGTGTTTGGACGTCAGTTAAATAAAAACAGCAGCATACGCGGTCCTCCTGGGATTGGATTCCAATTGACTGCCGATGGAGATTTTAACACGCAAAATAGAAGATTGCGAAACTTGGCTGAACCCCTGGAGAGCAACGATGCCGCAACCCTCAACACTGTGTTGAGTTTAATGCATAATACAATTGCAACTATAACTCAGAACATGGTTCCTGTGTATAGTGATATCAGTGCAAATAGAGAAAAGATTGAAACTCTTCAGTCTGACATACAAAATAGCTTGACGCAACAAGTTACAGCCAACGATATAAATCATGGGCTCATAACAAGCATTTCAAACGCCGTTCATGAATTACAAGATAGTTTCAAAAAACTGGCCGCAACCAATGCAGACCTCCAAAAGCGCATGACTGAAGTTTCCGAGCGGTATTAATGGATTGTTCATACACGATAAGAAGCACAATCAACCTTCAAAAGCATATGACAGAAGTTTCTGAGCTTACTATGAGTTTTGATCGAAGGCTGAAAGCATTAGAGTGACAATGCAGAAATTAGCAGTTGTTGAGGAACTTCATAAACCAGCTCGAAGAAATTATAAACGTCGTAAATTTGACATTCGTGGCTTGGATGAAACATGGCAGGCTGATCTTGTTGACATGACAGCTTATGCCGATGTCAATAATGGTTACAAGTTCATGCTTACAGTTATTGACATATTTTCAAAATTTGCTTGGGCAGCACCTTCTATGAGCAAGAATGGAGAAGATATTGCTGCTGCAATGGAGTCGATACTCACAAGGGGGCGCATACCGAAAAATTTACATGTTGATGGCGGCAAAGAATTTTATAATTTGAAATTTAAGGCGCTCATGCAGCAACACGATATCCATATGTACTCAACATTCAGCAATTTGAAAGCATCAATTTGTGAGCGATTCAATCGAACGCTAAAAAGTAAAATGTGGGTGCAATTCAGCCTGCGTGGTAATTATAAATGGTTGGATATTGTGCAAGAATTGGTATCAACTTACAATGACAACAAACATCGAACAATCGGTATGAAGCCTAGAGATGTCAACAGTGAAAATGCCGAAGAAATTTTACTGCGTGTGTACAGGTCTTTTCGCATGCTGCCTGCGAAAAAGTTGAAATTTAAAGCCGGCGATAAAGTTCGTGTTAGCAAATTTAAACACATCTTTGAAAAGGGTTATACTCCGAATTGGACAACTGAAATATTCACCGTTACTGCAATTAAAAATACCAACCCGCCGACATACAATCTAAGTGATTATGAGGACAGACCTATTAAGGGCGGATTCTATGAAGAGGAACTGATGAAGGTGCAATACCCCGATGTATACCTGGTTGAAAAGATTCTACGTAGACGCGGCGATAAAGTATTTGTTAAGTGGCTAGGTTTCGATAAATCATTTAATTCATGGCTTAATAGGGCTGATGTATTATAAACACTTGTATGGAAAAGCATGTATTTTAAATAGGTTCAATTATTTTTATGTATGTACGAATAAAAACATTGTAAAATTATCCTGGTTTATTTTTTCAAACATCTCCCAATTCATGCATTCGCCAGAGCTTGCAAAGACGCGTATTTCTAGACATCTCCGAGCTTGTAAAATTACGCATAAAGAACGTAGTTTGCATATTCTATTTAAAATTAAACAATTAAAATCATTTTATTTTTCGCACATCTCCCACCGATGTATTATAAAACACTTGTATGGAAAAGCATGTATTTTAAATAAGTTCAATTATTTTTTATATTTTACAAATAGTTATATAAATATACAAATTAAAAGAAATTATGTTGTTTTTTTTTTTTACAAAATGCCCATGTCACTTATATAACATCTGAATACGCGCTAAGTAGGGCTGCTTGCCGGCTCAGAGGTAATGGACTGCCTGCTGTAGCCCCGAGATTGGGGTTCGAAACTCGCTTGTGGCAAAACATTTTTTTCACTTAAAAATTTCACAACTTGAGCGAGAAGTTCAATGGTGTGACGTCAGACATGCCTGGCGGGGAAATTCCTGTTCGTACGATTATGCAATGTGCGCGAGGGAGATGGTGTGTTCAACCATGTGTAAGAGGGAGATGGAGCGTTCAACCATGTGTAGGAGGGAGATGGGGTGTTCAACCATGTGTAAGAGGGAGATGGATGGTGCGCAGGAGTGCCGACGCCTCGGCTGTGCGGCGCCAAACAAGAAAATTCCTGTCCGTACGCTTATGCAATGTGTCTGAGAGAGATGGAGTGTTCAACCATGTGTGTAAGAGCGAGATAGATGATGCGCAGGAGTGCAGACGCCTGACATCGTAATTAGAATAATCCTTTGATTAAAGGGTTATAATCAGATCAATTGCGCGGTAATTAGGACAATTACATTTGTGATTAAAGGGTTATAATTAGTGCAATCCGATCAATTGTAATCAGATCAATTACGCGGTAATTAGGGTAATTACATCTGTGATTAAAGGGGTGTAATTACATCTTCGATTAAAGGATTAAAGATGGCGTCGATCAATTAATCCGAGAATCAAATCCGCGAATCAATTTAATTCGCGGTGAAGCAGAAGTCCCATAGACTATCTACTGACCTTACTTTTGTGGTGACGTCCACCACCAGGGCTGACTTGCGCCTGCGCTCCCAGCAGTGCCTTGATATTCTACAGCAATGGGCCGCTTCACAGAAGCTTGTTATATCGTCCACTAAGCCCACCTTCATGGTAAACCGTTCGCCCCCACGCATTCACCACCGGGACCTCATGTTCTATATAGGCAATACCAGATTGAGCCAGTCCACAAGCTTAAGGTACTTAGCTGTTGTACTAGACCGGCGACTTACTTTTGAAAAGCATGCAGACCATGTGCAGAAGAAGGTGCGTGCTCTGATAAATGCTCTCCGATGTAAATGTAGGGCGTCCTGGGATATGGACGTTACTGCCTCCCTCCACAGGATCTATAAGTCTGTTATTGTCCCTATTGTGTCCCATGGTGCAGAATTGTGGCAGCACAGGCTCTGCATGGTTAATATGAAAAGGAAATTTGATTCCATTTATGGAATGTGCTGCCGTGCTGTTTGCAAAGGGTACAGCTCCCTCTCTAATGACGCCGCGGGCATCCTGGCTGGCATCCCTCCCCTGGACCTTGAGATACAGAAGTGGACTTGCCTCAAGGGATTACGTAAATTTGGCTCCGCCACATTTGAGGCTGATATCCTCCTTTTGGCTGATTTCCCCAGTCTCACCCATGCCAAGGAGTACCTGGCACTCCGCATCTTTGACCGCTGGCAGGATCGATGGGATTACTTCACTAAAGGTCGGATTACCTACTGCTTCTCGCCCCAGATTCCGGAGATGCCTCGCTTTCTCTCTTTCTAGGCTACCCAGTTTTTGTCAGGCCATGGTAACTTTGCCGTTCATCTCCATCGGCTTGGAAAACGTGACCACCCGAACTGCTCAGTGTACCCTGATGATGTTGACGACCCTATTCACCGCCTTCTTGCCTGTCCACTTTTTAATGAAGCTCGGACTGCCTTGCAGGCCCAGTTGCTAGTCTGGCCCCCGCCTCTAGAATCTGCGCTTTTTTGGGATCCTGCGTGGATCATTCCTTTTACGGTGGCAATAGAATGACCCACTTGCCACCTGCTCCTATGCCTTCCCTATATGCTTTGGCGCCATGGTGCTGTTACCTTTCCTGCACTTTGCTGGTTCCCTAATGCGTCCTCGTCCTAGGCAATTCTGCCCCTATTGTTTTCAACAGTTTTTTTTTTCCTTAATTTTAAAATATTTTTTGCTATAGTTACTGTAATTAAGGTTTTATTTCTGTAATATTGCGTTCAATTTGACGCTGGTCTGTGGAATATATGCGCTGTTGGGCGCCTTTTGTTGTTGTTGTTGAATTAGAGGAATATTTTCACGATCAACGTGATATTTGTGAAAAATGTTTTCGTTACGACTGTAGCTGTCCCCGTACAAAGTACTCAAGACGCAGATGATAATTCGGTTTCAAAATTAGCAGAATATGTTAATTTTCTCTTCGGTGTCTTCATCGCCACCCACGAAAGGGCTAAAAAAAAATTTCTCGCAATTAATCCAAAAATAAAATTATTACCGAAGCAATTTTTTTAATTACCTGACTAACCTGACGTCATGCATATAAGAAGGTCCATCTGAAGTTTGTCCGGTTTCTTTGAAACCTTTAAGTACATTCGCACGCAAGGGTTCTTTGTTAGCGACATACTTCAACGAATTAAACGAGCTAAGAAGAAATTGTTGCGAAAGTTGGGAATGAAGAAAATGTCATCCTGCCTGAAAATGAAAAGACGTTCCTCCTCTTAGGGTTAAATTTAGGTGTCGCAAAACTTGTGATTACGATGAGGACGACGACAACGTGAAGAATGTTTTCGTTACGACTGTAGCTGCCCCCGTACAAAGTACTCAAGATGCAGATGATAATTCGGTTTCAAAATTAGCAGAATATGTTAATTTTCTCCTCGGTGTCTTCATCGCCACCCACGAAAGTGCTAAAAAAAAATTTCTCGCAATTAATCCGAAAATAAAATTATTACAGAAGCAATTTTTTTAATTACCTGACTAACCTGACGTCATGCATATAAGAAGGTCCACCTGAAGTTTGTCCGGTTTCTTTGAAACCTTTAAATACATTCGCACGCAAGGGTTCTTTGTTAACGACATTCTTCAACGAATTAAACGAGCTAAGAAGAAATTGTTGCGAAAGTTGGGAATGAAGAAAAAGTCATCCTGCCTGAAAATGAAAAGACGTTCCTCCTCTTAGGGTTAAATTTAGGTGTCGCAAAACTTGTGATTACGATGAGGACGACGACAACGTGAAGAATGTTTTCGTTACGACTGTAGCTGCCCCCGTACAAAGTACTCAAGACGCAGATGATAATTCGGTTTCAAAATTAGCAGAATATGTTTATTTTCTCTTCGGTGTCTTCATCGCCACCCACGAAAGAGCTAAAAAAAAATTTCTCGCAATTAATCCAAAAATAAAATTATTACAGTAGCAATTTTTTTAATTACCTGACTAACCTGACGTCATGCATATAAGAAGGTCCATCTGAAGTTTGTCCGGTTTCTTTGAAACCTTTAAGTACATTCGCACGCAAGGGTTCTTTGTTAACGACATTCTTCAACGAATTAAACGAGCTAAGAAGAAATTGTTGCGAAAGTTGGGAATGAAGAAAAAGTCATCCTGCCTGAAAATGAAAAGACGTTCCTCCTCTTAGGGTTAAATTTAGGTGTCGCAAAACTTGTGATTACGATGAGGACGACGACAACGTGAAGAATGTTTTCGTTACGACTGTAGCTGCCCCCGTACAAAGTACTCAAGACGCAGATGATAATTTGGATTCAAAATTAGCAGGATATGTTAATTTTCTATTCAGCGTCTTCATCGACAACAGCGAAAGAGCTATAAAAAAAAGGTCTCGCAATTAATCCAAAAATAAAATTATTACAGAAGCAATTTTTTTAATTACCTGACTAACCTGACGTCCTGCATATAATAAGGTCCATCTGAAGTTTGTCAGGTTTCTTTGAAACCTTTAATTTAAGTACATTCGCACGCAAGGGTTCCTTGTTAACGACATACTTCAATGAATTAAAGGAGCTAAGAGGAAATTGTTGTGAAAGTTGGGAATGAAGACAAAGTCATCATGCCTGAAAATGAAAAGACGTTCCTCCGCATCTTGTTGTCCCCCTCGTACGGTTAAATTTTGCTGTCGCAACACTTGTGATTACGATGAGGACGATGAATGTTTTCACGATCCACGTGATATTTGTGAAGAATGTTTTCGTTACAACTGTAGCTGCCCGCCCCCGTACAAAGTACTCAAGACGCAGATGATAATTCGGTTTCAAAATTTGGAAAATATGTTAATTTTCTCTTCAGCATCTTCATCGCCACCAGCGAAAGAGCTATAAAAAAAAGGTCTCGCAATTAATCAAAAATAAAATTATTGCAGAAGCAATTTTTTTAATTACCTGACTAACCTGACGTCATGCATATAATAAGATCCATCTGAAGCTTGTCCGGATTCTTTGAAACCTTTAATGTAATTACATTCGCAAGCAAGGGTTCTTTGTTAACGACATACTTCAACGAATTAAACGAGGTAAGAGGAAATTGTTGCGAAAGTTGGGAACGAAGACAAAGTCATCCTGCCTGAAAATGAAAAGACGTTCCTCCGCATCTTGTTGTACCCCTCGTAGAGTTACAGTTTGCTGTCGCAACACTTGTGATTACGATGAGGACGACGACGACGATGAATGTTTTCACGATCAACGTGATATTTGTGAAGAATGTTTTCGTTACGACTGTAGCTGCCCGCCCCCGTACAAAGTACTCAAGACGCAGATGATAATTCAGTTTCAAAATTAGGATAATATGTTAATTTTCTCTTCAGCATCTTCATCGCCACCAGCGAAGGAGCTATAAAAAAAAGGTCTCGCAATTAATCCAAAAATAAAATTATTACAGAAGCAATTTTTTTAATTACCTGACTAACCTGACGTCATGCATATAATAAGGTCCATCTGAAGTTTGTCAGGTTTCTTTGAAACCTTTAATTTAAGTACATTCGCACGCAAGGGTTCCTTGTTAACGACATACTTCAATGAATTAAAGGAGCTAAGAGGAAATTGTTGTGAAAGTTGGGAATGAAGACAAAGTCATCATGCCTGAAAATGAAAAGACGTTCCTCCGCATCTTGTTGTCCCCCTCGTACGGTTAAATTTTGCTGTCGCAACACTAGTGGTTACGATGAGGACGACGACGACGATGAATGTTTTCACGATCCACGTGATGTTTCTGAAGAATGTTTTCGTTACGACTGTAGCTGCCCCCGTACAAAGTACTCAAGACGCAGATGATAATTCGGGTTCAAAATTAGGAGAATATGTTAATTTTGTCTTCAGCGTCTTCATCGCCACCAGCGAAAGAGCTATAAAAAAAAGGTCTCGCAATTAATTCAAAAACAAAATTATTACAGAAGCAATTTTTTTAATTACCTGACTAACCTGACGTCATGCATATAATAAGGTCCATCTCAAGTTTGTCAGGTTTCTTTGAAACCTTTAATTTAAGTACATTCGCACGCAAGGGTTCCTTGTTAACGACATACTTCAACGAATTAAACGAGCTAAGAGGAAATTGTTGCGAAAGTTGGGAACGAAGACAAAGTCATCCTGCCTGAAAATAAAAAGACGTTCCTCCGCATCTTGTTGTACCCCTCGTAGGGTTAAATTTTGCTGTCGCAACACTTGTGATTACGATGAGGACGACGACGACGATGAATGTTTTCACGATCCACGTGATATTTCTGAAGAATGCTTTCGTTACGACTGTAGCTGCCCCCGTACAAGGTACTCAAGACGCAGATGATAATTCGGGTTCAATATTAGGAGAATACGTTAAATTTCTCTTCAGCATCTTCATCGCCACCAGCGAAAGAGCTATAAAAAAAAGGTCTCACAATTAATCCAAAAATAAAATTATTACAGAAGCAATTTTATAATTACCTGACTAACCTGACGTCATGCATATAATAAGGTCCATCTGAAGTTTGTCAGGTTTCTTTGAAACCTTTAATTTAAGTACATTCGCACGCAAGGGTTCCTTGTTAACGACATACTTCAACGAATTAAACGAGCTAAGAAGAAATTGTTGGGAAAGTTGGGAATGAGTCATCCTGCCTAAAAATGAAAAGACGTTCCTCCGCATCTTGTTGTCCCCCTCTTAGGGTTAAATTTTGCTGTCGCAACACTAGTGGTTACGATGAGGACGACGACGACGATGAATGTTTTCACGATCAACGTGATTATTGTGAAGAATGTTTTCGTTACGACTGTAGCTGCCCCCGTACAAAGTACTCAAGACGCAGATGATAATTCGGTTTTAAATTAGGAGAATATGTTAATTTTCTCTTCAGCGTCTTCATCGCCACCAGCTAAAGAGCTATAAAAAAAAGGTCTCGCAATTAATCCAAAAATAAAATTATTACAGAAGCAATTTTTTTAATTACCTGACTAACCTGACGTCAAGCATATAATAAGGTCCATCTGAAGTTTGCCCGGTTTCTTTGAAACCTTTAATTTAAGTACATTCGCACGCCAGGGTTCTTTGTTAACGACGTACTTCAACGAATTAAATGAGCTAAGAGGAAATTGTTGTGAAAGTTGGGAACGAAGACAAAGTCATCCTGCCTGAAAATGAAAAGACGTTCCTCCGCATCTTGTTGTCCCCCTCTTAGGGTTAAATATTGCTGCCGCAACACTTGTGATTACGATGAGGACGACGACGACGATGAATGTTTTCACGATCAACGTGATTATTGTGAAGAATGTTTTCGTTACGACTGTAGCTGCCCCCGTACAAAGTACTCAAGACGCAGATGATAATTTCGTATTAAAATTAGGAGAATATGTTAATTTTGTCTTCAGCGTCTTCATCGTCACCAGCGAAAGAGCTATAAAAAAAAGGTCTCGCAATTAATCCAAAAATAAAATTATTACAGAAGCAATTTTTTTAATTACCTGACTAACCTGACGTCAAGCATATAATAAGGTCCATCTGAAGTTTGTCCGGTTTCTTTGAAACCTTTAATTTAAGTACATTCGCATGCAAGGGTTCTTTGTTAACGACATACTTCAACGAATTAAACGAGCTAAGAGGAAATTGTTGCGAAAGTTGGGAACGAAGACAAAGTCATCCTGCCTGAAAATGAAAAGTCGTTCCTCCACATCTTGTTGTACCCCTCGTAGGGTTAAATTTTGCTGTCGCAACACTTGTGATTATGATGAGGACGACGACAACGATGAATGTTTTCACGATCCAAGTGATATTTGTGAAGAATGTTTTCGTTACGACTGTAGCTGCCCCCGTACAAAGTACTCAAGACGCAGATGATAATTCGGTTTCAAAATTAGGATAATATGTTAATTTTCTCTTCAGCGTCTTCATCGCCACCAGCTAAAGAGCTATAAAAAAAAGGTCTCGCAATTAATCAAAAATAAAATTATTACAGAAGCAATTTTTTTAATTACCTGACTAACCTGACGTCATGCATATAATAAGGTCCATCTGAAGGTTGTCCGGTTTCTTTAAAACCTTTAATTTAAGTACATTCGCACGCAAGGGTTCTTTGTTAACGACGTACTTCAACGAATTAAACGAGCTAAGAGGAAATTGTTGCGAAAGTTGTGAAAGAAGAAAAAGTCATCCTGCCTGAAAATGAAAAGACGTTCCTCCGCATCTTGTTGTACCCCTCTTAAGGCAAAATTTTGCTGTCGCAACACTTGTCATTACGATGAGGACGACGACGACGATGAATGTTTTCACGATCAACGTGATATTTGTGAAGAATGTTTTCGTTACGACTGTAGCTGCCCCCGTACAAAGTACTCAAGACGCAGATGATAATTCGGTTTCAAAATTAGGAGAAAACGTTAATTTTCTCTTCAGCATCTTCATCGCCACCAGCGAAAGAGCTACAAAAAAAAGGTCTCGCAATTAATCCAAAAATAAAATTATTACAGAAGCAATTTTTTTAATTACCTGAGTAACCTGACGTCATGCATATAATAAGGTCCATCTGAAGTTTGTCCGGTTTCTTTGAAACCTTTAATTTAGGTACATTCGCACGCAAGGGTTCCTTGTTAACGACGTACTTCAACGAATTAAACGAGCTAAGAAGAAATTGTTGCGAAAGTTGGGAACGAAGACAAAGTCATCCTGCCTGAAAATGAAAAGACGTTCCTCCGCATCTTGTTGAACCCCTCGTAGGGTTAAATTTTGCTGTCGCAACACTTGTGATTACGATGAGGACGACGACGACAATGAATGTTTTCACGATCCACGTGATATTTGTGAAGAATGTTTTCGTTACGACTGTAGCTGCCCCCGTACAAAGTACTCAAGACGCAGATGATAATTCGGTTTCAAAATTAGGATAATATGTTAATTTTCTCTTCAGCGTCTTCATCGTCACCAGCGAAAGAGCTATAAAAAAAAGGTCTCGCAATTAATCCAAAAATAAAATTATTACAGAAGCAATTTTTTTAATTACCTGACTAACCTGACGTCATGCATATAATAAGGTCCATCTGAAGTTTGTCCGGATTCTTTGAAACCTTGAATTTAATTACATTCGCAAGCAAGGGTTCTTTGTTAACGACATACTTCAACGAATTAAACGAGTTAAGAAGAAATTGTTGCGAAAGTTGGGAACGAAGACAAAGTCATCCTGCCTGAAAATAAAAAGACGTTCCTCCGCATCTTGTTGTACCCCTCGTAGGGTTGAATTGTGCTGTCGCAACACTTGTGATTACGATGAGGACGACGACGACGATGAATGTTTTCACGATCCACGTGATATTTCTGAAGAATGTTTTCGTTACGACTGTAGCTGCCCCCGTACAAGGTACTCAAGACGCAGATGATAATTCGGGTTCAATATTAGTAGAATACGTTAAATTTCTCTTCAGCTTCTTCATCGCCACCAGCGAAAGAGCTATAAAAAAAAGGTCTCGCAATTAATCCAAAAATAAAATTATTACAGAAGCAATTTTTTTAATTACCTGACTAACCTGACGTCATGCATATAATAAGGTCCATCTGAAGTTTGCCCGGTTTCTTTGAAACCTTTAATTTAGGTACATTCGCACGCAAGGGTTCCTTGTTAACGACATACTTCAACGAATTAAACGAGCTAAGAAGAAATTGTTGCGAAAGTAGGGAATGAAGAATAAGTCATCCTGCCTGAAAATAAAAAGACGTTCCTCCGCATCTTGTTGTACCCCTGGTAGGGTTAAATATTGCTGTCGTAACACTTGTGATTACGGTGAGGACGACGACGACGATAAATGTTTTCACGATCCACGTGATATTTGTGAAGAATGTTTTCGTTACGACTGTAGCTGCCCCCGTACAAAGTACTCAAGACGCAGATGATAATTCGGTTTCAAAATTAGGAGAAAACGTTAATTTTCTCTTCAGCGTCTTCATCGCCACCAGCGAAAGAGCTATAAAAAAAAGGTCTCGCAATTAATCCAAAAATAAAATTATTACAGAAGCAATTTTTTTAATTACCTGACTAACCTGACGTCATGCATATAATAAGGTCCATCTGAAGTTTGCCCGGTTTCTTTGAAACCTTTAATTTAAGTACATTCGCACGCGAGGGTCCTTTGTTAACGACATACTTCAACAAATTAAACGAGCTAAGAGGAAATTGTCGCGAAAGTTGGGAACGAAGACAAAGTCATCCTGCCTGAAAATAAAAAGACGTTCCCCCGCATCTTGTTGTACCCCTCGTAGGGTTGAATTGTGCTGTCGCAACACTTGTGATTACGATGAGGACGACGACGACGATGAATGTTTTCACGATCCACGTGATATTTCTGAAGAATGTTTTTGTTACGACTGTAGCTGCCCCCGTACAAGGTACTCAAGACGCAGATGATAATTCGGGTTCAATATTAGGAGAATAGGTTAAATTTCTCTTCAGCGTCTTCATCGCCACCAGCGAAAGAGCTATAAAAAAAAGGTCTCGCAATTAATCCAAAAATAAAATTATTAAAGAAGCAATTTTTTTAATTACCTGACTAACCTGACGTCATGCATATAATAAGGTTCATCTGAAGTTTGTCCGGTTTCTTTGAAACCTTTAATTTACATTCGCAAGCAAGGGTTCTTTGTTAACGACGTACTTCAACAAATTAAACGAGCTAAGAAGAAATTGTTGCGAAAGTTGGGAATGAAGAATAAGTCATCCTGCCTGAAAATGAAAAGACGTTCCTCCGCATCTTGTTGTACCCCTCGTACGGTTAAATTTTGCTGTCGCAACAATTGTGATTACGATGAGGACGACGACGACAATGAATGTTTTCACGATCCACGTGATATTTGTGAAGAATGTTTTCGTTACGACTGTAGCTGTCCCCGTACAAAGTACTCAAGACGCAGATGATAATTCGGTTTCAAAATTAGGATAATATGTTAATTTTCTCTTCAGCGTCTTCATCGCCACCAGCGAAAGAGCTATAAAAAAAGGTCTCGCAATTAATCCAAAAATAAAATTATTACAGAAGCAATTTTTTTAATTACCTGACTAACCTGACGTCATGCATATAATAAGGTCCATCTGAAGTTTGTCCGGTTTCTTTGAAACCTTTAATTTAAGTACATTTGCACGCAAGGGTTCTTTGTTAACGATGTACTTCAACGAATTAAACGAGCTAAGAGGAAATTGTTGTGAAAGTTGGGAACGAAGACAAAGTCATCCTGCCTGAAAATAAAAAGACGTTCCTCCGCATCTTGTTGTACCCCTCGTAGGGTTAAATTGTGCTGTCGCAACACTTGTGATTACGATGAGGACGACGACGACGATGAATGTATTCAAAATCCACGTGATATTTTTGAAGAATGTTTTCGTTACTACTGTAGCTGCCTCCGTACAAAGTACTCAAGACGCAGATGATAATTTGGTTTTAAAATTAGGAGAATATGTTAATTTTGTCTTCAGCGTCTTCATCGTCACCAGCGAAAGAGCTATAAAAAAAAGGTCTCGCAATTAATCCAAAAATAAAATTATTACAGAAGCAATTTTTTTAATTACCTGACTAACCTGACGTCATGCATATAATAAGGTCCATCTGAAGTTTGTCAGGTTTCTTTGAAACCTTTAATTTAAGTACATTCGCACGCGAGGGTCCTTTGTTAACGACATACTTCAACGAATTAAACGAGCTAAGAGGAAATTGTTGCGAAAGTTGGGAACGAAGATAAAGTCATCCTGCCTGAAAATGAAAAGACGTTCCTCCGCATCTTGTTGTCCCCCTCTTAGGGTTAAATATTGCTGTCGCAACACTTGTGATTACGATGAGGACGACGACGACGATGAATGTTTTCACGATCCACGTGATATTTCTGAAGAATGTTTTCGTTACGACTGTAGCTGCCCCCGTACAAGGTACTCAAGACGCAGATGATAATTCGGGTTCAATATTAGGCGAATACGTTAAATTTCTCTTCAGCGTCTTCATCGCCACCAGCGAAAGAGCTACAAAAAAAAGGTCTCGCAATTAATCCAAAAATAAAATTATTACAGAAGCAATTTTTTTAATTACCTGACTAACCTGACGTCATGCATATAATAAGGTCCATCTGAAGTTTGCCCGGTTTCTTTGAAACCTTTAATTTAAGTTCATTCGCACGCGAGGGTCCTTTGTTAACGACATACTTCAACAAATTACACGAGCTAAGAGGAAATTGTCGCGAAAGTTGGGAACGAAGACAAAGTCATCCTGCCTGAAAATGAAAAGGCGTTCCTCCGCATCTTGTTGTCCCCCTCTTAGGGTTAAATTTTGCTGTCGCAACACTTGTGATTACGATAAGGACAATGACAACGATGAATGTTTTCACGATCCAGGTGATATTTGTGAAGAATGTTTTCGTTACAACTGTAGCTGCCCCCGTACAACGTACTCAAGACGCAGATGATAATTCAGTTTCAAAATTAGGAAAATATGTTAATTTTCTCTTCAGCGTCTTCATCGCCACCCGCGAAAGAGCTATAAAAACAGGTCTCGCAATTAATCCAAAAATAAAATTATTACAGAAGCAATTTTTTTAATTACCTGACTAACCTGATGTCATGCATATAATAAGGTCCATCTGAAGTTTGTCCGGTTTCTTTGAAACCTTTAATTTAATTACATTCGCAAGCAAGGGTTCCTTGTTAACGACATACTTCAACGAATTAAACGAGCTAAGAAGAAATTGTTGCGAAAGTTGGGAACGAAGACAAAGTCATCCTGCCTGAAAATGAAAAGACGTTCCTCCGCATCTTGTTGTACCCCTCGTAGGGTTAAATTTTGCTGTCGCAACACTTGTGATTACGATGAGGACGAGGACAACGATGAATGTTTTCACGATCCACGTGATATTTGTGAAGAATGTTTTCGTTACGACTGTAGCTGCCCCCGTACAACGTACTCAAGACGCAGATGATAATTCGGTATCAAAATTAGGAAAATATGTTAATTTTCTCTTCAGCGTCTTCATCGCCACCCGCGAAAGAGCTATAAAAAAAAGGTCTCGCAATTAATCAAAAATAAAATTATTACAGAAGCAATTTTTTTAATTACCTGACTAACCTGACGTCATGCATATAATAAGGTCCATCTGAAGTTTGTCCGGTTTCTTTGAAACCTTTAATTTAAGTACATTCGCACGCAAGGGTTCTTTGTTAACGACGTACTTCAACGAATTAAACGAGCTAAGAGGAAATTGTTGCGAAAGTTGTGAAAGAAGAAAAAGTCATCCTGCCTGAAAATGAAAAGACGTTCCTCCGCATCTTGTTGTACCCCTCTTAGGGCAAAATTTTGCTGTCGCAACACTTGTCATTACGATGAGGACGACGACGACGATGAATGTTTTCACGATCAACGTGATATTTGTGAAGAATATTTTCGTTACGACTGTAGCTGCCCCCGTACAACGTACTCAAGACGCAGATGATAATTCGGTTTCAAAATTAGGAAAATATGTTAATTTTCTCTTCAGCGTCTTCATCGCCACCCGCGAAAGAGCTATAAAAACAGGTCTCGCAATTAATCCAAAAATAAAATTATTACAGAAGCAATTTTTTTAATTACCTGACTAACCTGATGTCATGCATATAATAAGGTCCATCTGAAGTTTGCCCGGTTTCTTTGAAACCTTTAATTTAGGTACATTCGCACGCAAGGGTTCCTTGTTAACGACATACTTCAACGAATTAAACGAGCTAAGAAGAAATTGTTGCGAAAGTTGGGAACGAAGACAAAGTCATCCTGCCTGAAAATAAAAAGACGTTCCTCCGCATCTTGTTGAACCCCTCGTAGGGTTAAATTTTGCTGTCGCAACACTTGTGATTACGATGAGGACGACGACGACGATGAATGTTTTCACGATCCACGTGATATTTGTGAAGAATGTTTTTGTTACGACTGTAGCTGCCCCCGTACAAAGTACTCAAGACGCAGATGATAATTCGGGTTCAAAATTAGGAGAATATGTTAATTTTCTCTTCAGCGTCTTCATCGCCACCAGCGAAAGAGCTATAAAAAAAAGGTCTCGCAATTAATCCAAAAATAAAATTATTACAGAAGCAATTTTTTTAATTACCTGACTAACCTGACGTCATGCATATAATAAGGTCCATCTGAAGTTTGTCCGGTTTCTTTGAAACCTTTAATTTACATTCGCAAGCAAGGGTTTTTTGTTAACGACGTACTTCAACGAATTAAACGAGCTAAGACGAAATTGTTGCGAAAGTTGTGAAAGAAGAAAAAGTCATCCTGCCTAAAAATGAAAAGACGTTCCTCCGCATCTTGTTGTACCCCTCTTAGGGCAAAATTTTGCTGTCGCAACACTTGTGATTACGATGAGGACGACGACGACGATGAATGTTTTCACGATCAACGTGATATTTGTGAAGAATGTTTTTGTTACGACTGTAGCTGCCCCCGTACAAAGTACTCAAGACGCAGATGATAACTCGGGTTCAAAATTAGGAGAATATGTTAATTTTCTTTTCAGCGTCTTCATCGCCACCAGCGAAAGAGCTATAAAAAAAGGTGTCGCAATTAATCCAAACATAAAATTATTACAGAACTTTTTTTTTAATTACCTGACTAACCTGACGTCATGCATATAATAAGGTCCATTTGAAGTTTGCCCGGTTTCTTTGAAACCTTTAATTTAAGTACATTCGCACGCGAGGGTCCGTTGTTAACGATGTACTTCAACGAATTAAACGAGCTAAGAAGAAATTGTTGCGAAAGTTGGGAATGAAGAAAAAGTCATCCTGCCTGAAAATGAAAAGACGTTCCTCCTCTTAGGGTTAAATTTAAGTGTCGCAAAACTTGTGATTACGATGAGGACGACGACAACGTGAAGAATGTTTTTGTTACGACTGTAGCTGCCCCCGTACAAAGTACTCAAGACGCAGATGATAATTCGGTTTCAAAATTAGCAGAATATGTTAATTTTCTCTTCCGTGTCTTCGTCGTCACCCACGAAAGAGCTAAAAAAAAATTTCTCGCAATTAATCCAAAAATAAAATTATTACAGAAGCAATTTTTTTAATTACCTGACTAACCTGACGTCTTGCATATAAGAAGGTCCATCTGAAGTTTGTCCGGTTTCTTTGAAACCTTTAAGTACATTCGTACGCAAGGGTTCTTTGTTAACGACATACTTCAACGAATTAAACGAGCTAAGAAGAAATTGTTGCGAAAGTTGGGAATGAAGAAAAAGTCATCCTGCCTGAAAATGAAAAGACGTTCCTCCTCTTAGGGTTAAATTTAGGTGTCGCAAAACTTGTGATTACGATGAGGACGACGACAACGTGAAGTATGTTTTCGTTACGACTGTAGCTGCCCCCGTACAAAGTACTCAAGACGCAGATGATAATTCGGTTTCAAAATTAGCAGAATATGTTAATTTTCTCTTCGGTGTCTTCATCGCCACCCACGAAAGTGCTAAAAAAAAATTTCTCGCAATTAATCCAAAAATAAAATTATTACAGAAGCAATTTTTTTAATTACCTGACTAACCTGACGTCATGCATATAATAAGGTCCATCTGAAGTTTGTCCGGTTTCTTTGAAACCTTTAATTTAAATACATTCGCACGCAAGGGTTCTTTGTTAACGACATACTTCAACGAATTAAACGAGCTAAGAGGAAATTGTTGTGAAAGTTGGGAACGAAGACAAAGTCATCCTACCTGAAAGTTAAAAGACGTTCCTCCGCATCTTGTTGTACCCCTCGTAGGGTTAAATTTTGCTGTCGCAACACTTGTGATTATGATGAGGACGACGACAACGATGAATGTTTTCACGATCCACGTGATATTTGTTAGGAATGTTTTCGTTACGACTGTAGCTGCCCCCGTACAAAGTACTCAAGACGCAGATGATAATTCGGGTTCAAAATTAGGAGAATATGTTAATTTTCTCTTCAGCGTCTTCATCGCCACCAGCGAAAGAGCTATAAAAAAAAGTCTCGCAATTAATCCAAAAATAAAATTATTACAGAAGCAATTTTTTTAATTACCTGACTAACCTGACGTCATGCATATAATAAGGTCCATCTGAAGTTTGTCCGGTTTCTTTGAAACCTTTAATTTAATTACATTCTCAAGCAAGGGTTCTTTGTTAACGACATACTTCAACGAATTGAACGAGCTAAGAGGAAATTGTTGCGAAAGTTGGGAACGAAGACAAAGTCATCCTGCCTGAAAATAAAAAGACGTTCCTCCGCATCTTGTTGTACCCCTCGTAGGGTTAAATTGTGCTGTCGCAACACTTGTGATTACGATGAGGACGACGACGACGATGAATGTTTTCACGATCCACGTGATATTTCTGAAGAATGTTTTCGTTACGACTGTAGCTGCCCCCGTACAAAGTACTCAAGACGCAGATGATAATTCGGGTTCAATATTAGGAGAATACGTTAATTTTCTCTTCAGCGTCTTCATCGCCACCAGCGAAAGAGCTATAAAAAAAGGTCTCGCAATTAAACCAAAAATAAAATTATTACAGAAGCAATTTTTTTAATTACCTGACTAACCTGACATCATGCATATAATAAGGTCCATCTGAAGTTTGCCAGGTTTCTTTGAAACCTTTAATTTAAGTACATTCGCACGCAAGGGTTCCTTGTTAACGACATACTTCAACGAATTAAACGAGCTAAGAAGAAATTGTTGGGAAAGTTGGGAATGAGTCATCCTGCCTGAAAATGAAAAGACGTTCCTCCGCATCTTGTTGTACCCCTCGTAGGGTTAAATTTAGCTGTCGCAACACTTGTGATTACGATGAGGATGACGACGACGATGAATGTTTTCACGATCCACGTGATGTTTGTGAAGAATGTTTTCGTTACGAATGTAGCTGCCCCCGTACAAAGTACTCAAGACGCAGATGATAATTCAGTTTCAAAATTAGGATAATATGTTAATTTTCTCTTCAGCGTCTTCATCGCCACCAGCGAAAGAGCTATAAAAAAAAGGTCTCGCAATTAAACCAAAAATAAAATTATTACAGAAGCAATTTTTTTAATTACCTGACTAACCTGACGTCACGCATATAATAAGGTCCATCTGAAGTTTGCCCGGTTTCTTTGAAACCTTTAATTTAAGTACATTCGCATGCAAGGGTTCTTTGTTAACGACATACTTCAACGAATTAAACGAGCTAAGAAGAAATTGTTGCGAAAGTTGGGAATGAATAAAAAGTCATCCTGCCTGAAAATGAAAAGACGTTCCTCCGCATCTTGTTGTACCCCTCTTAGGGCAAAATTTTGCTGTCGCAACACTTGTGATTACGATGAGGACGACGACGACGATGAATGTTTTCACGATCAACGTGATATTTGTGAAGAATGTTTTCGTTACGACTGTAGCTGCCCCTGTACAAAGTACTCAAGACGCAGATGATAATTCGGTTTCAATATTCGGAGAATACGTTAATTTTCTCTTCAGCGTTTTCATAGCCACCAGCGAAAGAGCTATAAAAAAAAGGTCTCGCAATTAATCCAAAAATAAAATTATTACAGAAGCAATTTTTTTAATTACCTGACTAACCTGACGTCAAGCATATAATAAGGTCCATCTGAAGTTTGCCCGGTTTCTTTGAAACCTTTAATTTAAGTACATTCGCACGCAAGTGTTCTTTGTTAACGACATACTTCAACGAATTAAACGAGCTAAGAAGAAATTGTTGCGAAAGTTGGGAATGAAGAATAAGTCATCCTGCCTGAAAATGAATAGACGTTCCTGCGCATCTTGTTGTACCCCTCGTACGGTTAAATTTTGCTGTCGCAACACTTGTGATTACGATGAGGACGACGACGACGATGAATGTTTTCACGATTCACGTGATATTTGTGAAGAAGGTTTTCGTTACGACTGTAGCTGCCCCCGTACAAAGTACTCAAGACGCAGATGATAATTCGGTTTCAAAATTAGGAGAAAACGTTAATTTTCTATTCAGCGTCTTCATCGTCACCAGCGAAAGAGCTATAAAAAAAAGGTCTCGCAATTAATCCAAAAATAAAATTATTACAGAAGCATTTTTTTAATTACCTGACTAACCTGACGTCATGCATATAATAAGGTCCATCTGAAGTTTGTCCGGTTTCTTTGAAACCTTTAATTTAAATACATTCGCACGCAAGGGTTCTTTGTTAACGACATACTTCAACGAATTAAACGAGCTAAGAGGAAATTGTTGTGAAAGTTGGGAACGAAGACAAAGTCATCCTACCTGAAAATGAAAAGACGTTCCTCCGCATCTTGTTGTACCCCTCGTAGGGTTAAATTTTGCTGTCGCGACACTTGTGATTATGATGAGGACGACGACAACGATGAATGTTTTCACGATCCACGTGATATTTGTTAGGAATGTTTTCGTTACGACTGTAGCTGCCCCCGTACAAAGTACTCAAGACGCAGATGATAATTCGGGTTCAAAATTAGGAGAATATGTTAATTTTCTCTTCAGCGTCTTCATCGCCACCCGCGAAAGAGCTATAAAAAAAGGTCTCGCAATTAATCCAAAAATAAAATTATTACAGAAGCAATTTTTTTAATTACCTGACTAACCTGAGGTCATGCATATAATAAGGTCCATCTGAAGTTTGCCCGGTTTGTTTGAAACCTTTAATTTAGGTACATTTGCACGCAAGGGTTCCTTGTTAACGACATACTTCAACGAATTAAACGAGCTAAGAAGAAATTGTTGCGAAAGTTGGGAACGAAGACAAAGTCATCCTGCCTGAAAATGAAAAGACGTTCCTCCGCATCTTGTTGAACACCTCGTAGGGTTAAATTTTGCTGTCGCAACACTTGTGATTACGATGAGGACGACAACAACGATGAATGTTTTCACGATCCACGTGATGTATGTGAAGAATGTTTTCGTGACGACTGTAGCTGCCCCCGTACAAAGTACTCAAGACGCAGATGATAATTCGGGTTCAAAATTAGGAGAATATGTTAATTTTCTCTTCAGCGTCTTCATCGCCACCAGCGAAAGAGCTATAAAAAAAAGTTCTCGCAATTAATCCAAAAATAAAATTATTACAGAAGCAATTTTTTTAATTACCTGACTAACCTGATGTCATGCATATAATAAGGTCCATCTGAAGTTTGTCCGGTTTCTTTGAAACCTTTAATTTAAGTACATTCGCACGCAAGGGTTCTTTGTTAACGACGTACTTCAACCAATTAAACGAGCTAAGAGGAAATTGTTGCGAAAGTTGGGAACGAAGACAAAGTCATCCTGCCTGAAAATAAAAAGACGTTCCTCCGCATCTTGTTGTACCCCTCGTAGGGTTGAATTGTGCTGTCGCAACACTTGTGATTACGATGAGGACGACGACGACGATGATGAATGTTTTCACGATCCACGTGATATTTCTGAAGAATGTTTTCGTTACGACTGTAGCTGCCCCCGTACAAGGTACTCAAGACGCAGATGATAATTCGGTTTCAAAATTAGGAAAATATGTTAATTTTCTCTTCAGCGTCTTCATCGCCACCAGCGAAAGAGCTATAAAAAAAAGGTCTCGCAATTAATCGAAAATAAAATAAAAGCAATTTTTTTAATTACCTGACTAACCTGACGTCATGCATATAATAAGGTCCATCTGAAGTTTGTCCGGTTTCTTTGAAACCTTTAATTTAATTACATTCGCAAGCAACCGGTTCCTTGTTAACGACATACTTCAACGAATTAAACGAGCTAAGAAGAAATTGTTGCGAAAGTTGGGAACGAAGACAAAGTCATCCTGCCTGAAAATGAAAAGACGTTCCTCCGCATCTTGTTGTACCCCTCGTAGGGTTAAATTTTGCTGTCGCAACACTTGTGGTTATGATGAGGAAGACAACAACGATGAATGTTTTCACGATCCACGTGATATTTGTGAAGAATGTTTTCGTTACGACTGTAGCTGCCCCCGTACAAAGTACTCAAGACGCAGATGATAATTCGGGTTCAAAATTAGGAGAATATGTTAATTTTCTATTCAGCGTCTTCATCGCCACCAGCGAAAGAGCTATAAAAAAAAGGTCTCGCAATTAATCCGAAAATAAAATTATTACAGAAGCAATTTTTTTAATTACCTGATTAACATGACTTCATGCATTTAATAAGGTCCATCTGAAGTTTGCCCGGTTTCTTTGAAACCTTTAATTTAAGTACATTCGCACGCAAGGGTTCTTTGTTAACGACGTACTTCAACGAATTAAACGAGCTAAGAAGAAATTGTTGCGAAAGTTGGGAATGAAGAATGAATCATCCTGCCTGAAAATAAAAAGACGTTCCTCCGCATCTTGTTGTACCCCTCGTAGGGTTAAATTTAGCCGTCGCAACACTTGTGATTACGATGAGGACGACGACGACGATGAATGTTTTCACGATCCACGTGATATTTGTGAAGAATGTTTTCGTTACGACTGTAGCTGCCCCCGTACAAAGTACTTAAGACGCAGATGATAACTCGGGTTCAAAATTAGGAGAAAACGTTAATTTTCTATTCAGCGTCTTCATCGCCACCAGCGAAAGAGCTATAAAAAAAGGTCTCGCAATTAATCCAAAAATAAAATTATTACAGAAGCAATTTTTTTAATTACCTGACTAACCTGACGTCATGCATATAAGAAGGTCCACCTGAAGTTTGTCCGGTTTCTTTGAAGCCCTTAAGTACATTCGCACGCAGGGGTTCTTTCTTAACGACATTCTTCAACGAATTAAACGAGCTAAGAAGAAATTGTTGCGAAAGTTGGGAATGAAGAAAAAGTCATCCTGCCTGAAAATGAAAAGACGTTCCTCCTCTTAGGGTTAAATTTAGGTGTCGCAAAACTTGTGATTACGATGAGGACGACGACAACGTGAAGAATGTTTTCGTTACGACTGTAGCTGCCCCCGTACAAAGTACTCAAGACGCAGATGATAATTCGGGTTCAAAATTACGAGAATATGTTAATTTTCTATTCAGCGTCTTCATCGCCACCAGCGAAAGAGCTATAAAAAAAAGGTCTCGCAATTAATCCAAAAATAAAATTATTACAGAAGCAATTTTTTTAATTACCTGACTAACCTGACGTCATGCATATAATAAGGTCCATCTGAAGTTTGTCCGGATTCTTTGAAACCTTTAATGTAATTACATTCGCAAGCAAGGGTTCTTTGTTAACGACATACTTCAACGAATTAAACGAGGTAAGAGGAAATTGTTGCGAAAGTTGGGAACGAAGACAAAGTCATCCTGCCTGAAAATGAAAAGACGTTCCTCCGCATCTTGTTGTACCCCTCGTAGGGTTAAATTGTGCTGTCGCAACACTTGTGATTACGATGAGGACGATGAATGTTTTCACGATCCACGTGATATTTGTGAAGAATGTTTTCGTTACAACTGTAACTGCCCCCGTATAAAGTACTCAAGACGCAGATGATAATTCGGTTTCAAAATTTGGAAAATATGTTAATTTTCTCTTCAGCATCTTCATCGCCACCAGCGAAAGAGCTATAAAAAAAAGGTCTCGCAATTAATCAAAAATAAAATTATTACAGAAGCAATTTTTTTAATTACCTGACTAACCTGACGTCATGCATATAATAAGATCCATCTGAAGTTTGTCCGGATTCTTTGAAACCTTTAATGTAATTACATTCGCAAGCAAGGGTTCTTTGTTAACGACATACTTCAACGAATTAAACGAGGTAAGAGGAAATTGTTGCGAAAGTTGGGAACGAAGACAAAGTCATCCTGCCTGAAAATGAAAAGACGTTCCTCCGCATCTTGTTGTACCCCTCGTAGAGTTACAGTTTGCTGTCGCAACACTTGTGATTACGATGAGGACGACGACGACGATGAATGTTTTCACGATCAACGTGATATTTGTGAAGAATGTTTTCGTTACGACTGTAGCTGCCCGCCCCCGTACAAAGTACTCAAGACGCAGATGATAATTCGGTTTCAAAATTAGGATAATATGTTAATTTTCTCTTCAGCGTCTTCATCGCCACCAGCGAAAGAGCTATAAAAAAAAGGTCTCGCAATTAATCCAAAAATAAAATTATTACAGAAGCAATTTTTTTAATTACCTGACTAACCTGACGTCATGCATATAATAAGGTCCATCTGAAGTTTGTCAGGTTTCTTTGAAACCTTTAATTTAAGTACATTCGCACGCAAGGGTTCCTTGTTAACGACATACTTCAATGAATTAAACGAGCTAAGACGAAATTGTTGCGAAAGTTGGGAACGAAGACAAAGTCATCCTGCCTGAAAATGATAAGACGTTCCTCCGCATCTTGTTGTACCCCTCGTAGGGTTACAGTTTGCTGTCGCAACACTTGTGATTACGATGAGGACGACGACGACGATGAATGTTTTCACGATCAACGTGATATTTGTGAAGAATGTTTTCGTTACGACTGTAGCTGCCCGCCCCCATACAAAGTACTCAAGACGCAGATGATAATTCGGTTTCAAAATTAGGATAATATGTTAATTTTCTCTTCAGCGTCTTCATCGCCACCAGCGAAAGAGCTATAAAATAAAGGTCTCGCAATTAATCCAAAAATAAAATTATTACAGAAGCAATTTTTTTAATTACCTGACTAACCTGACGTCATGCATATAATAAGGTCCATCTGAAGTTTGTCAGGTTTCTTTGAAACCTTTAATTTAAATACATTCGCACGCAAGGGTTCTTTGTTAACGACATACTTCAACGAATTAAACGAGGTAAGAGGAAATTGTTGCGAAAGTTGGGAACGAAGACAAAGTCATCCTGCCTGAAAATGAAAAGACGTTCCTCCGCATCTTGTTGTACCCCTCGTAGGGTTAAATTGTGCTGTCGCAACACTTGTGATTACGATGAGGACGATGAATGTTTTCACGATCCACGTGATATTTGTGAAGAATGTTTTCGTTACAACTGTAGCTGCCCCCGTATAAAGTACTCAAGACGCAGATGATAATTCGGTTTCAAAATTTGGAAAATATGTTAATTTTCTCTTCAGCATCTTCATCGCCACCAGCGAAAGAGCTATAAAAAAAAGGTCTCGCAATTAATCAAAAATAAAATTATTACAGAAGCAATTTTTTTAATTACCTGACTAACCTGACGTCATGCATATAATAAGATCCATCTGAAGTTTGTCCGGATTCTTTGAAACCTTTAATGTAATTACATTCGCAAGCAAGGGTTCTTTGTTAACGACATACTTCAACGAATTAAACGAGGTAAGAGGAAATTGTTGCGAAAGTTGGGAACGAAGACAAAGTCATCCTGCCTGAAAATGAAAAGACGTTCCTCCTCTTAGGGTTAAATTTAGGTGTCGCAAAACTTGTGATTACGATGAGGACGACAACAACGATGAATGTTTTCACGATCCACGTGATGTTTGTGAAGAATGTTTTCGTTACGACTGTAGCTGCCCCCGTACAAAGTACTCAAGACGCAGATGATAATTCGGGTTCAAAATTACGAGAATATGTTAATTTTCTCTTCAGCGTCTTCATCGCCACCAGCGAAAGAGCTATAAAAAAAGGTCTCGCAATTAATCAAAAATAAAATTATTACAGAACCAATTTTTTTAATTACCTGACTAACCTGACGTCAATATCAATGCTCCAAAGAGCAACAGATGAACTGCAGAACTGGTTTAACAGATGGAATATCACTCTTAACCCTACCAAATGTATAGCTAAAATTTTTACCCTTAGAAGATACAACAACCCAAATCAGATTATTATGAATGGAAACCCAATTCCATGGAACCCAAAAGACAAGGCGGTGAAATACCTGGGAGTTAATCTGGACCAAAGACTAACATGGGGAATTCATATTAACACCAAAATTAGTGACTGCCATAACAAGATGAAACTTCTCTACCCAATATTAAATAGAAACACCCCACTGAAAATCGAATGCGCCATGTTAATATATAAATCTATTTTACGAGCGGCCCTCATGTATTCCTGTGTAGTGTGGGGAACGGCGTCAAATGCCCACATAAACAAACTACAGGTATTACAAAATAAAGTGCTCAGACTGACAACAAATGCACCATGGTTTATTCGCAACGACCACTTACACCGCGAATTAAACATGCCTTTCATTCAGGACTTTATAAAAGCCACTGCTAAAAAGTTCTTCAATAACCTGGGGACTTGCCCAGCTACTGATCACTACATGCTTGGACAGCGATCCACCAACCTTCGCCTAAAACCAAGGCTACCCCAAGACGTGCTTCTAAATGACAACGACTAATGCAGTGACCAAACTAACCTTGCTAAACCAGCTAATCACTACCAAATCTGACTTATTACAATTGTGTAGCTAAATTTTATTGTAAAACTGCTGTGTATGGCCCTAGTGCGCCGATCCGGTGAATATAAAAAAAAAAAAAAAAAAAAATAACCTGACGTCATGCATATAATAAGGTCCATCTGAAGGTTGTCCGGTTTCTTTGAAACCTTTAATTTAAGTACATTCGCACGCAAGGGTTCTTTGTTAACGACGTACTTCAACGAATTAAACGAGCTAAGAGGAAATTGTTGCGAAAGTTGTGAAAGAAGAAAAAGTCATCCTGCCTGAAAATGAAAAGACGTTCCTCCGCATCTTGTTGTACCCCTCGTAGGGTTACAGTTTGCTGTCACAACACTTGTGATTACGATGAGGACGACGACGACGATGAATGTTTTCACGATCAACGTGATTATTGTGAAGAATGTTTTCGTTACGACTGTAGCTGCCCCCGTACAAAGTACTCAAGACGCAGATGATAATTTGGTTTTAAAATTAGGAGAATATGTTAATTTTGTCTTCAGCGTCTTCATCGCCACCAGCGAAAGAGCTATAAAAAAAAGGTCTCGCAATTAATCCAAAAATAAAATTATTACAGGAGCAATTTTTTTAATTACCTGACTAACCTGACGTCATGCATATAATAAGGTCCATCTGAAGTTTGCCCGGTTTCTTTGAAACCTTTAATTTAAGTACATTCGCACGCGAGGGTCCTTTGTTAACCATGTACTTCAACGAATTAAACGAGCTAAGAGGAAATTGTTGCGAAAGTTGGGAATGAAGAAAAAGTCATCCTGCCTGAGAATGAAAAGACGTTCCTCCGCATCTTGTTGTACCCCTCGTAGGGTTACAGTTTGCTGTCGCAACACTTGTGATTACGATGAGGACGACGACGACGATGAATGTTTTCACGATCAACGTGATATTTGTGAAGAATGTTTTCGTTACGACTGTAGCTGCCCCCGTACAAAGTACTCAAGACGCAGATGATAATTCGGTTTCAAAATTAGGATAATATGTTAATTTTCTCTTCAGCGTCTTCATCGCCACCAGCGAAAGAGCTATAAAAAAAAGGTCTCGCAATTAATCCAAAAATAAAATTATTACAGAAGCAATTTTTTTAATTACCTGACTAACCTGACGTCATGCATATAATAAGGTCCATCTGAAATTTGCCCGGTTTCTTTGAAACCTTTAATTTAAGTACATTCGCACGCGAGGGTCCTTTGTTAACGACATACTTCAACGAATTAAACGAGCTAAGAGGAAATTGTTGTGAAAGTTGGGAACGAAGACAAAGTCATCCTGCCTGAAAATGAAAAGACGTTCCTCCTCTTAGGGTTAAATTTAGGTGTCGCAAAACTTGTGATTACGATGAGGACGACGACAACGTGAAGAATGTTTTCGTTACGACTGTAGCTGCCACCATACAAAGTACTCAAGACGCAGATGATAATTCGGTTTCAAAATTAGCAGAATATGTTAATTTTCTCTTCGGTGTCTTCATCGCCACCCACGAAAGTGCTAAAAAAAAATTTCTTGCAATTAATCCAAAAATAAAATTATTACAGAAGTAATTTTTTTAATTACCTGACTAACCTGATGTCTTGCATATAAGAAGGTCCAACTGACGTTTGTCCGGTTTCTTTGAAACCTTTAAGTACATTCCCCCCAAGGGTTCTTTGTTAACGACATACTTCAACGAATTAAACGAGCTAAGGAGAAATTGTTGCGAAAGTTGGGAATGAAGAAAAAGTCATCCTGCCTGAAAATGAAAAGACGTTCCTCCTCTTAGGATTAAATTTAGGTGACGCAAAACTTGTGATTACGATGAGGACGACGACAACGTGAAGAATGTTTTCGTTATGACTGTAGCTGCCCCCGTACAAAGTACTCAAGACGCAGATGATAATTCGGTTTCAAAATTAGCAGAATATGTTAATTTTCTCTTCGGTGTCTTCATCGCCACCCACGAAAGGGCTAAAAAAAAATTTCTCGCAATTAATCCAAAAATAAAATTATTACAGAAGCAATTTTTTTAATTACTTGACTAACCTGACGTCATGCATATAAGAAGGTCCACCTGAAGTTTGTCCGGTTTCTTTGAAACCTTTAAGTACATTCGCACGCAAGGGTTCTTTGTTAATGACATACTTCAACGAATTAAACGAGCTAAGAAGAAATTGTTGCGAAAGTTGGGAATGAAGAAAACCTCATCCTGCTGAAAATGAAAAGACGTTGCTCCTCTTAGGGTTAAATTTAGGTGTCGCAAAACTTGTGATTACGATGAGGACGACGACAATGTGAAGAATGTTTTCGTTACGACTGTAGCTGCCCTCGTACAAAGTACTCAAGACGCAGATGATAATTCGGTTTCAAAATTAGCAGAATATGTTAATTTTCTCTTCGGTGTCTTCATCGCCACCCACGAAAGAGCTAAAAAAAAGTTCTCGCAATTAATCCAAAAATAAAATTATTACAGAAGCAATTTTTTTAATTACCTGACTAACCTGACGTCATGCATATAATAAGGTCCATCTGAAGTTTGTCCGGTTTCTATGAAACCTTGAATTTAAGTACATTCGCACGCAAGGGTTCTTTGTTAACGACAGACTTCAACGAATTAAACGAACTAAGAAGAAATTGTTGCCAAAGTTGGGAATGAAGAAAAAGTCATCCTGCCTGAAAATGAAAAGAGTTTCCTCTTCATCTTCTTGTCCCCCTCTTAGGGTTAAATTTAGCTGTCGCAAAACTTGTGATTACGATGCAGACGACGACGACGACGACGATTAGTTAGAGGAATGTTTTCACGATCCACGTGATATTTGTGAGGAATGTTTTCGTTACGACTGTAGCTGCCCCCGTACAAAGTACTCAAGATGCAGATGATAATTCGGTTTCAAAATTAGGAGAATATGTTAATTTTCTCTTCAGTGTCTACAACGCCATCCGCAAAAGAGCTATAAGAAAAATTTCTCGCAATTAATCCAAAAATAAAATTATTACAGAAGCAATTTTTTTAATTACCTGACTAACCTGACGTCATGCATATAATAAGGTCCATCTGAAGTTTGTCCGGTTTCTATGAGACCTTTAATTTAAGTACATTCGCACGCAAGGGTTCTTTGTGTTAACGACATAGTTCAACGAATTAAACGAGCTAAGAAGAAATTGTTGCCAAAGTTGGGAATGACGGAAAAGTCATCCTGCCTGAAAATGAAAAGAGTTTCCTCCTCATCTTCTTGTCCCCCTCTTAGGGTTAAATTTAGCTGTCGCAAGATTTGTGATTACGATGACGATGACGACGACGACGACGACAATGAGTTAGTGGAATGTTTTCACGATCCACTTGATATTTGTGAAGAATGTTTTCGTTACGACTGTAGCTGCCCCCGTACAAAGTACTCTTAAGACGCAGATGATAATTCGGTTTGAAAATTAGGAGAATATGTTAATTTTCTCTTCAGTGTCTTCATCGCCTTCCGCGAAAGAGCTATAAAAAAAATTTCTCGCAATTAATCCAAAAATAAAATTATTACAGAAGCAATTTTTTTAATTACCTGACTAACCTGACATCATGCATATAATAAGGTCTACGATATATCATGCAGAAGCATGTGTAGCATAATTAAATTACCTTATGATCGAGTTCCAAATTTCCATGTTTGCATCATCAGCCGTCAATAAGTCCATCTGAAGTTTGTCCGATTGTTGTAGTTAACTGAACTAAAAACTTCAATTGCTTATAACTTCTCGGTAGTTAATTTAATTGTACTAGTACATTAAGACTTTTTTACTCAGAATTAAACATTCCTTCAAAATATGTAAAAAAAATGCTACTTTCGTGAATATCTCGAACAGTTGACATTCGATTGTTTTCTTACTACTATTATAGTAATCAGCAGAAAAAATAGCAATTGTTTGCTAATTTAATCGACTTTGCAACACCAATAATAACAAAGTTACCAATGGTGCACACTTAATATACAGTAAAACCTCTCAATAGCGGCCACAAAAATTTATTGTAAAAATGACCGTTATAGGGAGGTGACCGTTACTGAGAGTGATGAATATATCTAAATAAAACATGTTGAATTTTTTTATGGTTTCTTTATTAGGGTAAAATATTACATATAATCATTGACTGCGAAATTACATAATGCAGTTACATTTTCTTAAAATATTGATCAATAGAAGATTGTTTTACGTTTTTAATTTTTGTTTGAAAAACCTGATATTCACATTTTGTTAAAATGTTAATAATTTCTACAGCTAGTTCACTTTTGTCAGTAGAAAATAGAAAAGTTTGTATATCTCTTAGTTTTTCACACACTTCAGCCATATCCTTGATATTTGACGTATAAATTTCAGATTCTTCCACATCACTTTCACTATTTGAATTATTGCCTTCATCATGAATTAATTCAGTGATTATTTCTTGGATGCCTACTACAGGATTTTCGGTCAATACATTGCAATCAAGAGACGCATAATTTTCCAGACTTGCGCCGGGCATATTCTTTAAAACCGGAATAAGCTGGGCCAGCGGAATTTCATCTTCTTCATCGAAATTATCTTCTTGCTCAACACTTTCTAAAAATCCGGCTCTTGCAAAACAGTTTGAAATAGTTGCTCGAGAAACGCTTTTCCAGGCTGCTAATATACAAACTAAAGCGCTGGTCAAATTGATGCTTTTTTGTGCTTCTTGGAAAGAACTTTCATTGTTTGTGAATGTTAGAAGCCTCTTAATCAAAAATTTTCTGTAAGCTACCTTAAAGCTATGGATGATCCCTTGATCTAATGGCTGACAATGTGAGGTGGTGTTTGGGGGTAGAAAGATTATTTTTACATGTTCTAATGTCAATTTGGGATGGGACGTGGCGTTATCCAGAAATAAGAGGACTTTTCTGTTTTGCTTTCTCATCTTTTCATCAAATTTCTTTAGCCACGAAGTCATAATCTCTGTTGTCATCGAGGCTTTTTTATTAGATTCCCATTCTAAAGGAAGTTTGTGGATGTGCGACCTTTTAAAGCACGGAGGGTTTTTACTTTTTCCGATGACTAACGGATCTTCCTTGTCACCTTCCATATTTGCACAGAATAAAATTGTCAATCTGTGTTTCGGGTTTTTTTTACCAGTACATCTATCTTCCTTGAAAGCAAACGTTTTGTTCTGCATTGCAAGGTAAAATAGTCCAGTTTCATCGGCATTGTACACATCTCTTGGTAAGTAGTCCTTCAAGATTACATTTTGTAGCTTTGTTTTCCAGGCTTCAACACTGATCAGATCGACATCAGCTGACTCACCGCAAACTATTTTAAAGCTTATTTCATGTCTTTGACAAAATTTTTCAAGCCATCCATTTGAAGCTTTAAAATTTGAAATGTTTAAATTTTTGGCTGCTTCCAATGCTTTTTCTTTTAGTAAAGGTCCAGATATGGGGATGTTTCTATTTCTCGCTTTACAGAACCAATTGTAAACTACTTGGTCAATAGCAAATCCTTCGGTTTTGGGAAATTTTCTCTTCTGCTCTGGATTGGAATTTTCTTCAAAAATCTTCTTTAAGTCGGACTTATTTTTTAAAATATCGTTAATTTGTGTCCTTCCAACTCCAAACTTTTCTGCCAACTTTCTAGCACTGGTACTGAATTTTTCACTTTCTGTAATAATTTGAATTTTGTCTTTAAGCGACAAACGTTTTCTTTTTGGTGGCATGATTTTCAGAAGCACGGCGAAACGTAAACTGACTCAAAACTATGAAACTACCGGTAGGTATGTATATACATAAATATAAAGGCACAATTTTCGGAATTAGCTGTAATAAATCTTGAAGCTACAATACAAAAAGAGTTTGCCGGCGGTTCTGTCATCCATAAACATGTTGCTCCTTTACTTTACAAATAAGCCGCCACCCGCAATAAACATCCCCACAAAATATTTTGTGACCGATATTGAGAGGTCAAATTGCATGTAATTTTCCAAGAAAATTTTTCATTCAGTAACCGTGACCGTTATATGGAGGTGCCGCTATTGAGAGTGTCATTTACGGGGGATTTCCAGTGAATTGGTTCTGGGAATCGGAAAAGTGGCCGTTTTTAGAGTCGACCGTTATTCAGAGGTGGCCGAAAATAGAGGGTTTACTGTAGTACAACCTGTATAGCCACAAATAATTTTTAAGCTTTATAGGCAATCTTACCAAATTTTTTCTATTATTTTGTTTTCTTAGTTCTCCGCCGATCTCTAAAAATTCCTCCAGGCTGTTTAAGGGAGACCTTCTTTCGAAATAGTAGAGATCTTCATGGGAGCCACCGTGGTTGTTGTTTTCCACTAGCATCAGTATCATTCGCTTCAGTTCATCGAACCTATTCTTAAAATCTTCTTTGATACTTCTGATTTTGGAAATCAATACATCTGTTAAAGTATAAAAAAAATTATGTGGTTTAGTCTTAGAAGTCCATGCATCATACCACACTGTTTATAGTTGTTGACCTCCACAGCTGCAGCTGGGAAATGCGACGCTGAAGACAACTGGCTTGTAGACAGGGAGAAATTGCTCTCAACATTGAACATGGGTGCTGTAAATTAAGTAAAGTTAAATATTATTCACAAACCATATTAAAGTGGCTACAAACTTTGTCGGATAGTTTGCAAAATCGGCCTTTCTTATTGCTGATCGCTCTAGGTCGAGGAGTCGTGGTGGCCTGCAATGTTACATAATGTAGTAATTTTGTGGTCGTTTTATCTCAAAACAATCCAATACCTTTCGAAATCTTTTCAGACTTTTTTTTGTTTTTTAGAGGGTGTTTCTGTAGCAGTTTCTTCATTGCCCTCGAACCCATCAGTATCTATCGACGACGTATTTAATACAATATTTGTTAAGGCCTTGACCCTGTCCAACAATGTTATCGCAGCCCTTTTACAAATTGTTTTGTATCAGGTGAATTTATTGGCTACTCTCCAAATGTACACAGATGTTGATTAACGACCTGCACTTTGTTTCACTCATTTGCAAACCTTGCGGATATTTATATGCAATTCTGTCATCATTTGCCCAGCTTGATGGTATCCTTGTCTACTCAAAATACAATATCCCAAGATAACGATGCCATTTAAAAAAAAAAAAGAAACGAGTAGCCAGTTTTCAGTTACCGTTTTAAGAAATAGTATGGGAAACGTCAACAATTATATACAATATACATGGTCATAGTTTGCAACCAAGATCTTTAAACAGTAATGTTTTAAACAATTTAATAAATAAGGGAAGGGAGAGAATTCTTAAAAGCCACCTATTAAATGTTCGCCTATTTTAAATAATCTTTCTATTGATTGATTGCGTTAAATAATAAAATTAATTAATCATCAAATTTTAGACATTTACTATGCATTTTATGTAAAAGATTAGTACATGTATAACAGGGTTCATAGCAATTCTGCATTTTATTTATTTATATGTCAAGAACAGCATACCATGTTGTTTTGAAGAAAATATCAAAGATATTAGCAAATCTGGTATTCAGGGGATTTTGACAAACAATAAATTTCATGCAATCAAACCACAATTCACAAGTTTTAAACTCTTACAACTAATGGGGTAGTTTCTTCGCAAAACTGCAGGCACTGAGTTCAGGAAAATCCCAATTTTAGAGTTATAAATAATAATCAAAAATTTAAAAAAGGATGTGTTTACTGATTGCTGCATTACAAAATAATAGGTCCTTACTTTTCATTATTTAGAAAGTGTCAATGATTTTGTTCTGGCTGAACTGGACGATGAAAATTCAGAGTTCAGAAGAAAAATTATGTTTCAAAAAGACGGATGTCCTACACACTCCACATTACAAGTTTGGCGGTGGTTGGGCATTTACTTTTCCGACAATGTTGATTCCTCGCTTTGGGTAAATAGCCTGCATAAAAATTGATATTTTTAATGTGTAATAAATAACTTCAATAAAAAAGTTAGTTAACACGTTCGCTGTCACCCACTTTGGTAGAACACTTGAAAAAGTGCTACCACAACTTTATTAATTAATGCCTCTGACAAGAATATTGTCTCGTATTCAATGCCATACCAAATGGGAATCCATACAATAAAAGTTATGAAATAATACAATAGCACGATGGAGGGAAATAGTTCCAACCCATCTAAACGTGTTAAAGGAAAGAAAGACATCTAATTTGGAAATTTTGATCAACTTTAAATTAATTTCATTTAAATATTTAGGAATGCAAAAGTAAATACGTGGACCGGTGTCGTGTGCTAATAATAAATTTCGTGTAGCAAATCAAAAATTATGAAGAAAATGTTTGATTTTACTGCAAAACATTTTATTATTATTATTGTAGATGATGTATCTAAGTGTACAAGTTCTGAGTTGAAACAATTTGCATGGTAAATATTGACTCGATGTCCTGCATAAAACTAAACACTATCACTTCAGTCAACATCTATTGGAGCGTCATTTCGCACTTTTACTTTATAATAGCCCTACGGTAGTGTATCTGTGGTGCCCTGCCGCAGGCACCGCTTATAATCGTGAGGTCTTAGGGTCAATTTGCACTCGCCCACTGTTTGAACTTCGTGACGAACCGACCGGAAACGATGCTGCACCCGTTGGATGATGGAGCTCTCCTGCAGACATTCAACGTAGTCGTTGAATGTAATGTCATTTTTTACGACGGCACCGCTCACCTCCTTGGCTTTCTTGATGCGGTCCACACCTTCCACGCGCACGCTGTACATTTTGCTGCGCAGCCCCACAAATTCAGTCACGATTTCGCCACTGCACTCGTCCTTCATCAATCTTGTTGGCAAGTGGCATGTTGAATTGATTATTGGGCTGATAGTTGGATGTGTCAAATAGGTGAATGTCCTGTCGCATCATCTCATAGACATCTGGGCTGCGCAGTTCTTAGATATATCTATGTACAGCAGCTTACATCGACCGTTGCAAAAATCCCTCACTATGTAATCATAGTGGAAGGCGTAGACACAGGTTTTGGAGATGTCGAGAACACAAAACCAGACGAATGTAGGCTTGTTCATCGTAACCTCAGTTTTAGCCAGTTGAATCGCAACAAGATCCTCGACGAAAATTGAATGACTATGGAAAATTGGACGAGATATGAGTGCTTCCGCACCATACCGCCCGCCCCACTTTGTCACCAATTTCATGTCCACTCTCTTGCGCACGTTTTCCATGGTCTTGTTCATAAGTTTGAAAAGATTCTTTTCAAACTCATTGCGGGCTTTTTTACGCTTGCTGCTGTTGAGGTCTATAAAGCCCTTCAACCATGGAGACTGACTAAAGCTTAGGACATGATGAATTCGCGTAATACGCAGACCGCACTTCACCGTCTATCGTAAATTGCGGTAGTGGATCATATACTGCAATTTATGACAGCGTGGCGAGAAGTTCGCGTTCCTTTGATCCTGGTGGCATTGCCTATTCTGGACACAAGCGGAGGTTTTGGTGTGCATCGTACAGTTCATCTGGATACTCCAAATCGACCTCGAGAATGTAGCCGATTGGTGAATCGTCGGGGATGTCTTAGTCGACGCTGGTCGGATCATCAGCTCAGTTGAAGCCGCCTGTTGGGAGATGCTGCACCATGGCCCAACCATACAGGTTGTTAACGTCAAAGTACATGAGGTACGTCGAGGGATTATTGCGATCATGATCTTGCATATATTTGTTGTTCGTGAGAGTATAATGATTGCAGCGCTGGCTTAGACCGCCTCTGATCCCGCGTTCAACAAACATCAGCACGTCAATATCTGTCAACAGTTCGAGCTCGATCTCAGTGTACTTCAGCATCGCACTCCAGGTGATTTCAACGTGTGATAGTGCACAGGATCGAGCTGGTAGGACTGCATGCAACTGTTTCGAAAGTTTTCGAAAACATCAGCAAGCAGGAGCACATCTGTTTTCAGATATAGATCTGAATATTCCCCCCCAAGGATCTAATGCCGAATTGCGCCCATATTGTTTTGGCATGGTCATAATCTGCGTCGGTTATGCTGCTAAAAAATTGCGCCTTCTCGGGCAACTTGGTGGCCTCGAGCTTTTCCCAGCAATCGGGGAACTCGTAGAGAAACACCCCCTTCCGTTGCAACAATGCTAGATGATTATCGTTCAGATTGGTGAATTGAGCAGGTAAAATTTTGAGAGCTGGCATATAAGATGCCAAGAGAAGAGGCCATAAATTTAAATGAATCTATAAATCTGAACGAAATATCGCTGCCATCCAGGTGTTTGGTGAACGAGATATAGTGTTCTTTGTTCTGCAGCAGAAGATTGGCACGTCCAGGGAAACATGTGGCAACATCCTTGATGAGGAAGTGCCCATCAAAACCGCTGAGATTATGGAAAACGACCGGGATCGCACGCGAGTCCTGATAGTTTACGTTGCAGGCGTTATGCGTGGCACCTCGATAATTACGGGTGAAGTGACAGTGGTTGCGGACTCTATCGCCGTCTCCGGGCGACAGGAATTTCTCGCAGATGTGGCGCTGGTGAATTGTAAAGTTGTTGATCCGGGGCGAGGGCCATAGGAACGGGTGACTCATACAAACGTTCCAAATGTTCAGCCAACCAATGCAGTTCGGTGGCGAACCATTTAACCGGTTCTGTACCACGATAACTACGATAATAGCCACAGATAATAAAAAATAAGATAATAGCATCGTGTTATCATAGCTGCAGGACACGTAGTAACCGATACTAAACGGTTCATGCACCTGGGTGACATCGGTTTTAATGACTTTGTGATTCTAGAAAAAACAAAAATAATTAAAAATCAATGAATTAAATTAAATTATGTAAACTTACTGGATCGGGTGTTGTACGTTTCAGGATGCATTCAAAATCTGCATAGATTATGAATGGTACCAGTTCCTTATGGTTAAAGTTGTTGAAGGTGACTTTGTTGTTGGCGGTTGTAGGCAAATTAACGCGGCAGTGATTAATTTGTTTACAATCGAGAAGGCAGTTACTTCAACTTCCTGTGCCACCGATAACCTTTTTGGAGCTCCGCAGCGCCCAATTCGCCGGTGAGTTAGGTCGCCTGCCACAACATCGTTTTGAAGTCTCCTAATCCAACCATATACTTGACGTCTCTATAATAACCAATATTAGTGTTTAGTTAAAGTTTCATCATTTTTATTAGAAATACAGTCAAACTTCCCTATAACAAAATGCCATTTAACCAATTTTTCTATACAGCAAATTTTTTTGGAGACTTTTTAATGCATTTTATACCCCTTACAACAAAGTCAAAATTTCCGTATAACGAATTTCCTCCCCCAACTTTGCAAATTTTTAAGATTTAAAACGGTTTCTTTTTGTTGTTTCACTGTAATTTCGGAAAAAAACTCGGTGGTAGTAAGATTCCTAGATGTGTCCAGGTTCAACATTTTATGAGGAATTTTTATATAAGAAATTTTCTATAAGGAATTTTTTTAAGGTCATCGTAACGTTTCGTTATATGAAAGCTTGATTGTATTTGTACAGGGTGTCCCATCACTTGTGGCCACCCCCAAAATTGAGCTTTAATTGAAAGTTAATTATTTGAAATTTGATGCACACATGTCTCTGGTATAAGGCTTGAAATTTCCAGTCTTACATGTTAATTGTCGGCGTTAGTTTTCGAGAAAAAAAATAAAAACTGATTTTTTATAAAAATACTATTTCCCAATTTCGTCAAATTTTACTTTTCAGGATCACTATGATTAAGCAAAGATATCCAAGGTAAAAAAAATAATTCTAAAGCTGTAATTAGTCTAAAATTCCCTTATATTGGAATCTCAAGAGTAAAAGTAGTAATTTATGACTGTAAATAGTCGTTAGTAATGTCTGCAGAGGTAAGTGCGATTTAAATTTATGACATTGTAAAAATTTGTCACTGTCGAGTGGAAGTCGGTCGATGTGAACAACAGAAGCGTATCTAAGTCGAGCCTTTTTACATTCTTGTACATTTCTAAAATTTACGAAAATTCCAAATCCTCTAATAAATTACGATTATGAGTATGAAGATACTTTAAAGTGTGAATGTTGAATTAGTTTTTTTAACTCGAAGACGACTTATTACATTTTTCGTTTGAAATATTTTCGGTGCGCTTATGGAAAAGGGACAGACCATGCGAGGTACCAGTTATCTACTTCTAGTTTCGGAGAAAATTTTACAATGCAATTCATTTAAACCGTACTTAACTTTGCGGACAGGTACTAAGGACTATTTATAGTCATAAATTATTATTTTTACTCTTAAGATTCGAATATAAGGGAATTTTAGACTAATTATAGCTTTTGGATTTTTTTTTTTACTTTGGATATCTTTGCCTTAATAATACTGATCTTGAAAAGTGAAATTTAACAAAATTGGGAGATATTATTTTTAAAAAAAATCAGTTTTTATTTTTTTTGTCGAACACTAACGCCGACAATTAACATTTAAAACTGGAAATTTCTGGCCTTATACCAGAGGCATGCGTGCACCAAATTTCAAATAAATAACTTTCAATTAAAGCTCAATTTTGGGGGTGGCCACAAGTGATGGGACACCTTGTATCTATGAAACTATTATTTATAATATATAACTTGTTACGTTAAACCCCCCTAGAACCCCTAGAAACTTGAAACCACTGGTTAAGCATTGCAATTAATATTTTCGCTCATTTAACGTTTGTAGCGGTTCGTACCGTAGTGGTGTTCCTATCTAATATACATACTGAGTGCTGCCCAGGATATATTAACGAGTGAAGTGTATGTGAAGTGTAAATATTGAATGTAACTAACGGTTCCAATCCCGCATCAAAACTTCAATCCCGCGGATCCGCAGAATTTGCGGGATTACAAACTATCACAATGCTTTTTTCAGTTGCTAAGAAAATTAAGTACCAGAAGTTAGTTATGCAATAACAGACAACTAAATTCAAAATAAAAGTAGCATTTATTAATTTTAAAAAATTAAGAAAAATTATTGAGATTTCTTTTGGAAATATTTTCGGAGAAATGATAAAGTACTCAAAGTTTGATCTTGTAAATTTGACTTGATTTTATTGCAGAAATTCGAATATTTTTATTCAGTCCCGCAAGTCCCGCGGATCCCACATGTGTAGTCCCGCATTACTGATCCCGCAAAAATCATGCGGGGTCCCGCATTAACGGGATCCAGCGTTTGCGGGATCCAGCGTTGCGGGATTTATTTCGTTAAATGTAACAGAAGATAGAATAATGAGTAAGTGTCGGTTTTAAAATAGCGCGATAATTCTTTAGGTGTCAGCATTCATGGAACGAGTCATTGATAAGCTGAAAAACTGAAAGGAATCAAAGTTAGTTGCCTATTTCAGTAAACAATTAAAGACGTTTTGTGGTTTACAACCGCTTGGCCAGGGCATAATTGCTAATATGAAAAGTTACTACAAAACTCGATTACTAAAATTTGCGATTAGAACTCTCGAATCAGAGAAACAAGTTACAAAATGAGATATCTTCCAAGCTATTAGAGAGATTGGCTCTTCATGCTGTGACGGCACACACTATTAGAAAATGTTTCGAAAAGGCATATTCAATAATGGATCCGCCAAAAAACGAATATCTAAAACAGCCTCCGGAAGAATGGGCGGAGTTTGAAGCAGTTAGTTCACTTGGAATCTCCTTTCAAGAGTTTGTGTCTGTTAATGATGATCTGGCCGTTTGTTCCGAAATAGCGATTGATCAAAATTAACCATCAACATCGAACGCCGGTTCGGAATTGTCATCATCCAATGACAGCGACGAAGAAAATGAAGAAGTTCAGAAGCCTTCCAGAAAAGAGTTTCTGAACAGTTTGAAACTTGTTTAGACATTATATCTAATGAATACACATTCAAATTAAGTCAGACTCTACGCCAAACCAACATTGAGGAGTTTAATAAGTAATGTGTACATATTATGTAATGAAATATACTTATTGTGTATTATGATACCTATTTCGTATTTTATTGTTGTAACTTTTTTATATTACGTATTATGTGACTTGTTTTATTTGATTTATTTTTCCATAAAAACAAGAGACAAAATAAAAAAATATAAGTAAGTTAAACACCTATAACTTTGTTTACACGAACAAATACAACACGAACTCGGAATTTTCCGGTCCCGTCAAGTTCGTGTTAACGAGGGGAACTGTATTAAGATTGATTAAAACTTCTAATTGTTAACAAAATTTAACTTTTATTGACATTTTCTTTTTGAATCAAACTTTGCACGTTATTGGGAGTTTTTGAGATTATTATAATTATATGTACTATTACGGCCACCGAAATGTGTACGATACCTGACACAAATTTCCCTATTCTTCCATAGATTAAAGTTGGCTTTATCCAGTGACTTTCGTGAAATAATATTTGTCATAAACAAAATAATATTGTCATATGGCTGATTTTTTTAGGACACCTATGATATGAAACAAAAATCAAGTTGCTAAAAAAAATCGTGCACATTTGGGTGGTCGCAAATTACATCCTAGAAATCCACAAATACGGTTCAGTCTAAATGTGTGGTGTTTTGGATTGGCTTAAATTCCATCAGTCATCGTTCCTTCTGCTGAATGCGGCAAGTGAAAGATTTGAACCTAATGTTTGACATACAGGGAGCGGCAAAAAGATCAGACGGTTTTCGTCGTTGTACAGATGAGTGAATAAGTGGTGGGGGCTGATGGGGATTGGCGCGATGATGAGCCTACATGACGCCATGTTAGTAGCTATGGAACAGTAGTCAGATTTCAACAAGATGAGGCAACTGCCCATACAGTAAATGCCGTCAGATCTTTTTGCCGCTCCCTGTATGTACATATGGTATACGAATAAATCACTAGAAGTCTTCAAACTTAACCTATTTTCAGTTTCTACGTGTAAGTACCGTCACCAGAAATATACAAGGTATCCCCGGATTGGGTTTACTACTCTTGCAAACTTTCTTACGTTTGATTTTCTGAGAAAATGTCGCTTTTGTCAAAAAACTTTTGTTTGTCCTAGGAAGTCATCTAAAAGTTAGAAAATATGAAATCGTTCTTAAGCAAAGTACCTTCATTTTTATTTTAATGATAAATATTATTTAACAAAGTTGTTTAGAAACTTAACGAAAACAAATAAAAAATTTAGTTAAGAAATAGCAAAAATATATTTAGGGAAAATAGGGAAATTTGTGTGAAGTATCGTGCACATTTGGGTGGCCGCAAATGTACATGCCTCATCAAACATACACTTTTTAGAATTTTTGACTTACAATTAGTGGTAATTTTACAACAAGAATTTTCCCATTAGTTGTTGACTCCTCCGCAAATAAAATGTTTCGAAGAAAGGATCTATTTTCGCATATTTAATAATGAAATTATTACAAAATTGTTAATCGTGTAGATGTTTATTGTCTGTATAGGAAAACTTATAACTTGTTGAAGAGACAACAAATTCCATTTTGGCTTTCAAATTCGTGTTTCGTTAGAAATCGTCTATAACATGTAGCTAATCATGGACACCTTTTTTTCATCGCCCCGTATAAAATAATTTTGGATTAAACAGAATTTTAATGAAAGTGTCGTAATTAAATGCAAATAGTTCAACTGAAGCTTCTGTATGCCAAAATAAATCAATTAAACTAATGGAAGGCAGTTAAAAACTTTTCAACCAATATCACCGATTTTCTGTTGATATTTGAGAAGCAATCTGCAATTGTTCCTTACAAGAACTCGATAATTAGTTATCGGAACTTTTTTAAACAAAAGCTGCATGATTGCTTTTTTGCCTCAAAAAAATACCAACTAAATTTTTTTCACCGAATTATGAAGTAGATACCACGCACAATCGATTCCGTTTAATGGGGATACATCGGGAAATTAAATTTTGTCCTCTTAAGCGAATTTCACATAAAATTAAACAATTAATCATTTTGAATAATAATTAAATAGAACCAAAACAAAAGTAAATTCTAATCGCTGGCTTTTCAGTGAAGACTGCAGCTAGAGCTTTAGTAAATCCGGATAAAAAATATTGTGTTGGCAATGTTGAAAATTTTAGTCAATCTTCACTTCATATTACCATATTATGATCATGCGTCAAAGTATGTATGTATTGTTCTTTTATATTTTATATTATATAAATTGACTCAAGCGCCCACGAAAATCTCTTTCACAATTTGCGATGAGTTTAAAACATAGCGAATATTAGCAAATATGTTACGCAGTACTGAATCTATTTACACTATCTAAAGTTCTATTCTTTTATTTAATTTAAATTAACTTTCAAAAGCTTCATCACGTTTTTAAAATATTTCAGCTGATACACGCCACGGCGTTTACCCGACGAACGTTCAGAAAATTTAAACGTGCCCCAGGGTTTCGTGGAATGCATTTATAATCCGCTGGTACAAATAATTTATTATACCAAATGTCTTGCGAACAAGTTACAAACCAGCACAATGTGTATGCACCATAATATAACGTGCAGAATTTGAAAATTTTTTAAATCGCCTGAATAATATGAATAATATTTTCGTACAATACTGAACTTTAATTTTAATAAATGCATTTTTCTTGTTTTCAGGTTATTCATCGTTCGCCAAATGTTATTAATAGTCACACAATATTAGGAACAAATGGAACATTAATAGAATGAAAGGAAAAAACATTTAAAAATCATGTGCGGTTTATTAGGTTTAGTTGTTCCCGGGAATGATTCACTCCACAAACCAAACCCTTGGGAACTTTTGGTCAACAGCAAATATCATTTAATTTGGTGTAATGTATAATTTTAATCTACTAGCAGGGTAATATTATTATATTTGACTACTCCCCTACAACACTTTCATTGCAATCTACAGGTACAGCCCCAATTTTTTAAAGAAAAGTAAAACAGTGCCTCTAACTTTAGCGCGACAGAGATATCCAAGACCGTCCTTGGGCGAACTAAAAGAAGCTTTTAATGATTCCGTATCATTCTTCATTGTACGGCATCCTTTAGGACGATTGCTTTCCGCTTATAGAGATAAAATACCGTTCGCAACAAGTAAGTACTAATGTAATTTGATTTTCTGTAATGTCGTTTATTGCCCAGGATAAATCTGCTCCAAAGAAAATTAATCATCCAACATTTTCCGAATTTGTAAGTTACTTACTGAACACAGTTAAGGAAGGGGAAGTTTTGGATATGTACTAGACACCAATTACAGATTTTTGCACGGTTCGATTTTGATGTAATTGCTCACATGGAAACGTTAAAAGTAAATAAAATTTAAAAATTACTACCATCAATTAAAATCGAGTATCTTTTCAGGATGATCAATTGTACATAATATACAAAGCCGGCCTTCAAAACATCATAAAGCCGGAATGGAAAAATCAAGGTCATGGTACAACATCCGATCAGATTCAATCTTACTATTCTCAGCTTACACGAGCTCAAATTTTGCAGCTATATCATTTTTATAGGTAAGAATAAACGTTGTAACCATTTTTATGAGTTATTATTGCCGTAGGTACGACTTTGAATTATTCAATTATTCGTTAGAAGGGTATTTAGAAATAGGAAAACCAGATGAAGATCCGTCCGCTCTTTTGGCTGCGATAACAATGAGGGACATGCCTAAGTATGTCCGATACATGGCATCTAATGCACATTATTAAATTATTAAATATTTCGGCCTAACACCTTCTAGCAATAATAATTAAATTGAAATGATAGAATTTGCCAAATTTAAAATAAAAAAGTAATATTGTGATACATTTTCTTAGACTGTAAAGAGTTTGTATTGTTATTAGTAAAAATTGAATTAAAAATGTTACAATAAAATAATGTTCACAAAAAAACATACCCTGAACCAGGATTAAATATTTCAATTCCGGTTATCCAATTGCTTTTAACAGTTTTATGCCAAACATTATTAATATTTAAAACGTTATCACATTGTTTTGCAATTTTCTCTTTGCACACTTCTTGTAGCTCTTTTCGGTGAATCAGTTAATCCCTCAAACTTTTATTATTAAATTTTAATTCCTCTAATTTAAATATTAAAAAATTTCTAATTGGATCGTCATCGTGATATTCAAAATTCAAGTCTACATCGTCCATGTTTGAGTATGTAGGTATTACGCGGCCACTGTATTTAAATTAACGTTATTATAATGTTGACACGCACAAATGCGTGAAATACTGCACAATGTAAGTTAATTCATGCAATTTTTCACTAAGATGTTACTTTTGAGGTTAACGATACCTAATAAAATAAACACAGCAACACGTGGTTTTTAATGTAAACATGAGCCACTGCGCAGAAGTGAACCAGTAGCATATTACCAATGCTTATATAAAAATCTTCACATTTACATTTTTAAATTGCTTTATCATAATAAACAAGTACTTACTTATAATTTAGAGAAAACATATTACAAGAATTAGCATTCTTTCGTTACATTTTAAGTGGTTGGTCGATATTTGCAAAACAAAAGGACAATTATTAATGAAAGAATTAACGTTCGGATCTACACAATTTAAGACAAAAGGGCTGAAGGGAGGGAGTAATGGAAATAAATCGAGAAGTGATGTATTAACTATGAATCGTTAGTCAGTCTAGTTTGAAACACAGAAAAACAAGTTTTTATTTTCAACTTTTTCATCGACGATATGAAACTATGGTGCAAATTTAGGGGCGAGTTGGGTAAAACGGAGTAGTACGGTAAAATGAGGTACCTGGTGTTTTAACTCTGTTGTTACAGAAATCTGCTTGCAAATTATTACAATGAAACCGTTTTCCCAAAATGAATAGATGGCATAAAGGTCAAAACATTAGAATTGAAAATCATTGTTTTGTGAGCGGTAGTTTGTTTTTCAAAGCTATCGTTACTTGGTAAGAATTTTATTGTGATTCAAGTTGTGCTTATTAAGGGGGCCACTTGAGAAGCAAGATTCACAAGATGGCGCCACCGTAGTAAAAATGTCAATTTTGTAAAAACTCTTTTCATTAACAAGCTTTTTTTGTATAAAAAACTAGTGGTGGATATAAAAGATAAAAAAATCATCTAGGTATAGACATAAATTTGAAATGGAAAAACTTGAAAAAAGTATTTATTCAAAAATGTCACACTTTCCGATGCTTTTTGACTTAAATACTGACAAATGCGATTAGATAATGTAGGAGTATACTTATGATTAATGCTTCCAGGGTGTGATCAGCAAGATTTTCTTTACTTTTAACAAAAAATTCAAATATTATTGAAAGTTTGACTTTTTTGAATAAATACTTTACCATTTTCAATTGTTTCAGTGCCTACGTGATTTTTGTAATTAATTGAAATAAAAACTTCAATTGCTTGTAACTTCTCGGTAGTTAATTTAATCGTAATAGTGCATTAAGACTTTTTCACTCAAAATTAAACATTCTTTCAAAATATGCAAAAAAGGGTAGGGCATTCCATTTAAAAAAATGTTATTTTCGTGAATATCTCGAACAGTTGACGTTCGATTGTTTTTTTGGTTTCATAATGGTAATCAGCGGAAAAAACACTAATTCTTTGCTAATTTAACCGACCTTGCAACTCCAATAATAACAAAGTTACCAATGGTGAACACTTAATATAATACAACCTGTATAGCACAACCTGTATAGCCACAGATAATTTTTAAGCTTTATAGGCAATCTTACCAAATTTTTTCTATTATTTTGTTTTCTTAGTTCTCCGCCGATCTCTAAAAATTCCTCCAGGCTGTTTAAGGGAGACCTTCTTTCGAAATAGTAGAGATCTTCATGGGAGCCACCGTGGTTGTTGTTTTCCACTAGCATCAGTATCATTCGCTTCAGTTCATCGAATCTATTCTTAAAATCTTCTTTGATACTTCTGATTTTTATAGCTTTGGCAAAAAATACAATGGATAATTTGCTATCCACAAAATCAAGTCGCATTTTGTTGGCATAATTTAGCGTTGACAGTTCGATGAATCGACAGAGCGCAGAAGAACAAAATGTTTGGGTTGCCACAGAGATATGTTGCAAATATTAAAAAAAAAAACATTGTTTTTAGTATTTTTATTATAGCATGCTTTTGGTCGTATTAACCTCAGTACGAATGCAACGTAGAAAAAAGTCCTTCATTGTGCGACTTTACTTTACGGCGTGGTTTACTTAGTTTATTGGTTGTAAATACAATATTGATCATTTTATTTTTGTTTTATTTCGCAACCATACTACAAAGCTGAACATCAAAATTACTGTTTTAACATTGTGTCAGTAGGAATCAAAAATGTGGAAAATGAAATCCGAAGGAATTTAATTAACAGAATAGCATTTAATTTTCATAGCAATACATCGATTTGTAGAACCTAAAAGTTTTGTTTATCATTAAAACGTGTGCATTTTTTTTCCTTTACTGATGAAACATAATTGCTTGTTTTTTTATTGTTTTTGATTGGTTTTAAATTTTCTTGAATTGAATATGAAAAGCTTGTAATATAAAGGTTGAAAAGTTTGATAGTTTCTTTTAGAACTTGGCGGAAAAAAGTCATAAATCTAAATCAACTGTAATAGAATATTTTTTTGGTTTTAAGCACTATCTCAAATTGTAATTACTGAAACAGAATTTTTTTTCCTTTGCTGATGAAATGTATTACTTTATATTTTTTTATTGTTTTTGATTGGTTTTAAATTTTCTTGAAACAAATATGAAAAGCTTGTAATATTAAGGTTGAAAAGTTTGATAATTTTTTTTAGAACTTGGCGGAAAAAGTCATAAATCTAAATCAACTGTAATTGGATATTTTTTTTTGGTTTTAAGCACAATCTCAAATTGTAATTACTGAAACGGAAAAATTCAATCTTTTGAGACAAGTTAATAATGATGACTATTCTTTTCTTGCGATTTAGTCACATCAATTTTATACAATTGTCACGGCAATAAATTAAGGCATGAAAAGTTTAAAAATCAATCAAAGTAAATGTTCTGGTAACAATTTTCTCTTGTGGTAATGAAGTTCTAGTCCTAATTTGAACAGGAACTTCACTTTGATACACGCAATCTGACAAACTGACTTATCAATGCAACATTTCGTAGCAGGTATCAGAATTAGTGAGTACGGTTGCCAATTAAAAGGATTTGGTTAATTCTGCCGGAATTCCAATTTCAGCCCATAATACAATGGTGAAGAGATAATGGTTAATAGAATTAAAATCAATTTAAATTCTCTTTGATTTTGTTAATATTTTAAGTGCCAATAGAATTTTGTGGTGAGCTTTTGAGAAATATTTAAACATCCGTGTTGGTACGAAATTCAATAACCACCTGTACTGAGGGGGGAATCTAATTTTCCTCAATTTTATGTTACGAAAACAAGTGCATAGGAAATTGAAATACCTCAATGACAGACTGTCTGGAACGGTAACAAGCATCCATGAGGTTAAGTTGAAACTGAAAATTAAATTTAAAAGGTTTATAACGCGGACGTGTACCATTAAGTCTGCATCATTTTCTGATCCTATGAGATTTCATATCACAACGTTAATAAGAATTTGTCTTTCTAACTTATAACCGGGATGCACCAAGCGTTATCAACGCGATACGATACAATTCCTGCAGTGTAATTCGCAACAGCGTTTGCAATAATTAATCAAATGTGTACAAAGCGTTCAGTTGCGTTGTCATCATGAATGGTTACAGAACACCTGATAAATTTCTATTTTAACTGTTTTTAATTAAAGCCATTTGTTTACTATGAGAAAATGCGCAGCCATGAAAACTTGAAGCAAATATTAGCACAATTAATATTATTTTCCTGTGTTAATAAATGAAATCTAAGTAAACTAACTTCTCGGTTGGGTTTTGCACGCTCCATAGTGAAATTAGTGGCAGAGTTGTGACGGATAATACGAGTGAAAGTAATGATGCAAATGGTGGATATAACGAAAAGGTCAATTTTTTCAAACTTTAATGTTTTACCTGTAGGACATTTTAGTATGGTTTAGTACGTTAAAACTGTAGGTAATTATTGTCGTTGATCCTATTTCTCTTTATGACGAAGAATCGGTGATAAATTTAATGGAACTCATTTCATGGAATAACAAGCTTAGAAATGATTACTCACATCACAAGGGAGATAAAACAAACGTTTTAATATGAGGAAGATTAATTATAGCCGGTCCTCGTAATGCTATGATTGTTGTCAATACACGTTGAATCGTTTATTAATCTTAATAGGATCGAAATTTGCGAAGTTGTACGCAACGTTTTCAATTTCAGTGAAAGCATATCTGTAGTCTGGTTACTTTTCACATGATTCGGGCCAAACTGTAAGTCTTGTTACAAAATAAATTTGACATTTCCCAAAAAATTTGTCATATTAATCATTTAGAGCAGTAGAAACATATTAAGAATACAGAATGCTAAAAAGATACTAAATAGTGGAGTGCTATGGTATTAAAAGTAATTTCTGTGGGGGAATTAGTCACAAGCTGAAACTTTCACTAATTGAAGCTCATATCATAATAAATCTAAATCCAAAAGTAATCACTAATGAGCACGGGCAAAACGGTACTATGATTAAAAATTTAGATAAGCACACCATCGTGTAGAAGAGAACAAGGTGGTCATTTTGTGTTAAGGACATTGGAAGTTTTGTACGAATTATATTATATTTTATTTTTCAAAGTTTCAAAAATGTATGGAGTCTTAGGGGAGAAAACGTCTAAATAATTCAATATCTCGGTTCGCACCTAATAAAAATCTTGAGCAAATTTTAAAGTTTTCACCTTTACACCGCTTTTTCTTCTAAACGGTTGCGTAAATCGTAAAAATTTTGTTCTTTAAAATTTTTTTGTACGTGTCAAGGTGCGAGCGGTATTTGTTGTAAAATACTAATTTAAAATTTGGTGATTGTTAAATATGACATGTCACGACTTTTAATGATTAATGCGGACCCAAAGGTAAAGGTAAATTTATCTTGACTTTGGTGATATAAGACGAGGATATGGGATAATTTTCGATGAAATACAAAATCGTCCCTATAAGGAACAATGTCATCAAGAGATTTTTGTTGTAGATGAAGAAAGTAGCATTGCATTTTGTTATGAAATGCAAGAGCATTCTAGCAATTATCGCAAATTTTACATTGAATAACCAAATGTTCCAAACACTCAATATTAGATTCAGGAAGACCCTAGTCACTGTTTCTACCGGCACTCAATATCTGCCAAAAATGAATATCTGGGTAGGGATTTATAATAACAATATTATCGGACCATTTGAAATTGAAGAAAATTTAAGGTCACCAACGTATTTAGCATTATCAATAATTAAGGAATGGCCCGCATTGGAACAAGAAAATCAGGAGATATGATTCCAACAAGACAGTTCTTTTGCGCATTTGGGCTTAGATATTGTAAATTTTTTAATTGATTAATTTTCAAATCGTTGGATTGGTGGAGGTTGTGTTATATAATATAAAAGACGCCACTTAAATTTTAATTCTTTGCAAGTATCAATCGTTGCTGAGTGTATCAAAATGGGGTCTTATTTTAACATCTATTATAATGTATCTTTCTTTATTATTGTTCTTTCAAGAAGTTTTTATATTAAAACTAATAATTATCTCTACTTTTATTGATGCAGCATAGAAATACTGACAAAATACTTATAAATTGAATCTTAATTGTCTATGTTCACCTTTGAGAGTGGACACTCGGTATATTTTAGGAATGCAATAGCTCAAAATTGTCAACAAATTTTGATTAAATAAAAACATTATGATGTATTCATCTTTGGACGGTCGAAATAAGTTGTGCAGACGGTGGAGCAGATCTAAAGTATCTCAGCCCGTAATTTTGTGCTTTTACATCAATATCGATACACCAGAATGCTCCTAGTGCTCATAATAAAAGTTTCCGCATGATAATATAAACACAACACATTTAGTTTCTACAACCATCAGTTATTGAATTGTTCTTGTTTTATTAAGATTTAGTTTTTGTTGTTCACCAAACTCATTATAAGTTCATTTTCCTAATTCAAACATATAACATATTTGATAACTCAAAATCTGTATTCCGGTTTTAAATTTTAAGAAATTATATTTCCACTTTTTAAATCGATGTTGTCAATTTATTTTTAAACAAAAATTTAATATAAAACCTAATACAGCGCCTCGGAAAAGTATCATTAATTTTATTGTATCGAAATGTCCTGCGTTATCTTTTGTAGGTATATTTAAATTATATTTAATCCGATACCAAATTTTCTCTTTGAAAAGATACTACATTAATTTGAAACGTACAAATTTGAGTATTACTTGTATGAAAAAGAAAAATGAAGAATAAAACCATGCCGTGGGTGAAAATTGCCACCACGTGTGGCGGTAGTAGTCAACGGGTTTAGGGTATGAAGCTCGTTTACGCAAATCTGTGCCGCATGTAGGAGTGGTGCTTTTGTAGCGGATTGAGTATGAGTAACGTGCGATTCAATTTTTAAATTATAGCACCCTGTTTCTTAGAAAACTGTATTTTTATCCGTGATATTTTATTTTCAATTGGAAAAATGAATATTTAATGCGATTTTGGATCGAGTCAACATTCAATTTTATAAAAAATATAATCTTTTGATTTGAGACGCGGCATTGTGAGTTATTTCTCTTGAGTTTACACTATTATTGTTTGTTTCGTTACTTTACCGAATACCTATTTGCAGTGTAATTTAAAAAAAGTTTGTAACTCGGTAATATTATACAATCTTCTTTTACTGTCAGTTTTATCGTATTATTATAATACTAGTAGAAAACCTCAGCCCTAAAACGGGCTGACAGTATTTATTGTGTATTTATATATTTTATTTATTATTTATCTACCATTTTATTTATATACATTTGCATTGCAATATAATGTATTTTGATTTACTTACCTTTAAGCTCCGTAAAATGACGATATAAATGTAAATTTTTGACACTCGCCTACTCTGATCCAAAAAAAATTGCGGGGAATAGACCACCATCGGCTATTATATGTAGAGTTATAAAAAAATTTTCTCGCAATTAATCCAAAAATAAAATTATTACAGAAGCAATTTTTTTAATTACCTGACTAACTTGACGTCATGCATATAAGAAGGTCCATCTGAAGTTTGTCCGGTTTCTTTGAAACCTTTAAGTACATTCGCACGCAAGGGTTCTTTGTTAACGACATACTTCAACGAATTAAACGAGCTAAGAAGAAATTGTTGCAAAAGTTGGGAATGAAGAAAAAGTCATCCTGCCTGAAAATGAAAAGACGTTCCTCCTCATCTTGTTGTCCCCCTCTTAGGGTTAAATTTAGCTGTCGCAAAACTTAATCAAGTTTAGGTTTGTTAAATAAAACAACAAATGGCGGTTCTGAAAAGAAGCTTTATTATAACGCGTGAACATATGTTAAAAAACAGGAGAAATGGTATAACATAATAATAACAACAGAAACAACATAGCTAAGAGGAATCACAAAACGAAAAATAAATACAATCAGAGCAAGCGCTCAAAGTGACCCCCATTCATTTGCAAGAATAACCGTGCCCGCCACAACAGACTCCGTTTAGAATTTGTAGCCATTTCAGGAGTAATTGTAGCAAAAGCTTCTTGAATGCGACCCCTGAGTTGCTCTTCTGTATCAATAGGGTGCCTGTACACAACATTTTTAACGTGGCCCCAAAGAAAGAAATCGAGAGGATTTAAATCGGGGGACCGTGCAGGCCAGTTTTGTGGACCGCCACGACCTATCCATCGATCAGGATACTGTTGATCCAAAATTTCTCTAACTCGTCGACTGAAGTGTGGTGGTGCGCCATCGCGTTGAAACAAGTCGTTAATACGGAAAACAAGTGGAATGTCTTCAAGCAAATTTGGAAGTTCTGTGTCCAAAAAATTTGCATAAATGGCTCCCGTTAACCGTGCAGGAAATTCAAAAGGTCCTACCTAAAGAGGGAAGTTTGATGGCATGTAAACTAATTTCTATCGCAGACATACCACACGATTCCCTAATAGACCAGCCCACAAATTTAGGGAAGTTTTCGAAATATTCAATTCCTGTGCAACTTCTCTAATGCTTTCGGTACCTTCTTCAAAGGCATCTAAAATAGCCTCTTCGTTTTCAACAGTGCGTACAGTCCTGGGAGCCCCACCATTTTTCTTCCTATTCGGTAAAATGTGGCCTGTCTCGATGGTTCGTACGGTAGCACTGAGAATCACTTTGTGATTGGGATGATTGCTGTTAGGAAAGCGTTGGGCATAAATCCTCGCCGCTTCTCTAGCATTTCGTCCACATTCGCTGTAAATTAACAACATTTCCACATAATCCGCGGCAGAATACATAATTGAAGGAATTCGAACGAAATCTTGAAGTTTTTCAAAAGTTTCATAGCCGACCAGTTTATTGAAAACGTAATAAAACCATAGCAACAATGTTAGGAACTACACCTGGATGGCTTACAACGTTCTGATTTGTCGAATAAAAATGTTCTTATTTTGAATACCGTTTAAGCTACACATTTTTTTCTTTGGAAATTTTTATTTATCTTTTGATGAGGATTTCTCCTTTTTTCTCTGGGGCGCGAGTTAATTTAAAATGTACAGTGCAGATAAGCTTCAAAAGGTAGAAATCGCAAACCACTGGCATGAAGGTATGATTACATATACTTTTCATAATTTATTATGTTATATTAAAATATTTTCAAGCGATTTTGCTCATTACCAAAATTTCACAAGTATGTCTCCTCATTCGGTATTAAGTAGGCTACAGTGTAACACTGAGTAAATGTTTCTTAAAGTTGTAATATTTAAATTAACTGGGATTGAAAATTCAATAATTCTAACCTCACTTCTAGACCTACCAAACCCACCTTAAGTTTTCATTTTCGTATAGGAATAGGATGCAATAAATAAATTCTGGTCACTATGGCAAAATCAAACCTCCATCTACATAATTTTAATTTAAAATGGACAAAGGTTAGATTAGCAATGTTTGATTTACACATATAACATCTCCCACGTGCTTAACAAATAATAATTGATATTTCAAGAATTATTTTGATATTATAATAATATTGATCTCAATATCAAAATAGACGGATGTCAATAGCAATATCTACCACCAGAGTAATTGGAATTAAAGCCAACATTTTATTATAACATCTTATATTTATCGTGTTGGATATCATATTTGTTAAAATTATAACAATGCGTCAGTACATATATTTTTTGGAATATTAACTTCAAGTTTCTTTACAGTAAATTTTATTCCAAATATTCTCTATATCACTGCACTTGTGTATGTACAATCAGTGCAAAGTGTTTAATACAAGTCCAGAAAAACTAGCACTCATTGAAGTATCTAATTGGGTTTTTGTTAGGATATATTTATAATCCCTTAACTCTTACACGGTAAGAAATTACGTTAAACTCCCATATTTGTGACCTGGAGGCCAAGCTGTTGGTTCAGGAGATCCTGGTGTTGGAGCTCTTGTAAAGGCATTCACTATTGATTCCCTCAATCTATCATTAAAAGTTTTATATTCCATATCACTATATTGTTGCCCAAAGTTAAAATCTGCTACTTCTACAATAAATCTGCAAAACATTATTGTATTATCATACAGAAAGTTAATTTTGATAATGAATAACAAAAAAAGAACTTCAACTAATTTACTGAAATGACAAATAATTACCTTGATCGGTTTTGTAAATAGTAGGCCACTCCAAAGACTATTAATATGACTGCAACAATGCTAAATGCTACAGGAACTACAATAACAGACAACTGAGGTTGTTTGGTAACTGTAAAAAGATATAATAATTATGTTATGTGCATAAATTCTTATTATAATGAAAATTTAAAAAAATGCTATCTGCTAAATTTAACAGAATTTGAAGATTAACTTGAAAATACATACATATAACAAATTCATTATTAGCAGTAATGAGCTTTTTCCATCGGTGACAAAAATTGGTCAATGAATGAAATGCATTTATGCAAAACTTGGTCAATTAAAACAAAAAAATCCGTAGATAAGTGAGTTGATGGCATTTTTATAAAATGAGGAACAAAATGTCTTAATGTTTCTAAAATGACATATAATTATTTATTTCTCCAAAATAAAGAATTTGCAGAAAAATTGCATTTTTAGTTCTGTACTATGATTATAACAGACTAAACAAAAATATCTATTGATCTATTAATGAAAACGCATTTATAATATTCAAAAATAATTAAGGTATACATTAAGTTGAAAGTAAAGTACTTATAAAAAAAAAAATGTTCAAAATTAGCAACTTTCGTATTTTATAAGAGATTCTGTAAATTTACAAAATATAACAATAAGTAAAATTATTCTTACCTTTATAAACTGTGACAGTTACTGGGGAGACAATTTTACTGACATCATTGTAAATTATTATTACAATAGTATATGCTTTCGATTCACTAAAGTATCTCTGAATGGGAAATTCACACTTTTCTGCAATATCCGCCACAGTGCAATTTTCTTTTCCTGTTACATTATATAAACCATTTTTAAAAGAGTAACAATAGTTAAATTTTCCAGAACCATCACATTTTACTAACAAGGAAAGTACTTCTCCATGTTGCAACCAATTATTTCCAGTAACAGAAAAATTCACAACAGGAGCTGAAAATGAAAAAATAATTTAGTCTGAATGATTTTACTTACAAAATTACAGTTCCCTTTAGATATGCTAAAAATAACTGCAGCATAAAATTAATTCTTTTGGAAAGTGATTGGTAATATCGATACCTTTTTTTCAAAGTATCGTAAGTGACATTTTGAGCGAAATTGAGATTTTGCATTATATCGTTATATGATATTTATATCAGACTAAATGCTTGTTCTGGCAGAGTAATATACCCATCAGTTTATTCTTTATGGTGATAAGAACACAATAAACCTATCGTAAGTACCAAGATAGTCACATGCAATGACCTTGTGGACAAGAAAGTTGTCTCCTGCAAAATTTGACAGATGTGGCTTACGATACTTTGGTAAAAACATATCGATATTACTTTTGTTTAGAGAAATTGCACCAATCACTTTTGCCAAACTTGTTAATTTCCGTACCTTAATTTAATTTAATTGAATGTAAACACCCTTTTAGACGACCTATAATATTTATAAATTGGAAATAAAGAAAGTAAATTATTGTAAAATTTAAGGCATTTGTAACAATATTAACCCTGCAAATAGGTTATTAAACTTACTCCACTATCCTAATGCCGGTATTACTTATGAGAAAGTTATTTGCAAAAACAGAGGTATCTGCATCTGCATCTCAGGTTGCTGACTTAAAAAGTGACTATTTTTACTGAAATAAATTCCTTTCAAATTACTATTAAAAGATCAAAAAAAAAAAAACGGTAAAATCAATATCTTACATTATGTTCTAAACATTTTCATAACGTGTAAAAATAAATAAAACAAAAAAAAAACTATATCGTTAATTAGGAATTTAAGAACAGAAATTTTATGCCTTAAAAATTTTGAAATAAAGATTATTAAATGTATTATTATTAAATTACCCACTCATTGATTTAAAAATATAGGCACCTACCTTTAACGACAAATTTTTTACTGAAATATCCATATGTTTTATTAACTTCTGGAGCAACTACAGTATTATTAAGACAAACAAAAGGAAAGGAACCATTATAAGGAACTAACGTTCCATTGACATTAACCATAATTCCTGAAGTAATAGTTCGTAATTCACTGGATACAGCTCTTTTTGATAACAATTTTACTTCTTTTGCAATTGTCAGATGTGTTGTTGTATCTGGATGAACTGTCGTGATAGGTGCAATAGAAGAAATATTTGATTTTTTTGTGGTAGTCGTTGTAGTTGGAGTTGTTGGAGTTGGCGTAGTTGTTGTAGTACTTGGTGCAGGTGTAGTAATTGGATCAAAACCAGCAACAACTAATGCTTCAATACTATGTTGTTTCTCAGGTTGTGTATAATTAAACATAAATGTAAAATCTGAAGTAGGTCCATAATAAACACAATCCACGAACCAATATGAAAGCATACTTGTAGCCGAATGATTTAAATAAGCAGCATCAGATGGTTTTAATGCTATTTCATGTTTTACAGGGGAAGCATTTGATACATAATTTATAAATGTTTCATTTCTTTGTATGAGTATCATATCACCATTAAGAGTTTCTGAAAATAAGAATATTTTTTTAAGTACTGTAATATTATTATTATTGCTAGCATTGGAACAATTTCATACATCACAAATAAGTTTGATTTGATGGAACTAATTTCAACCAAAATTTAATCAGTCCTCAACCTCTATATACATATACATCTTAGATAATTGGCCGTCGTTCACACAAAACAGTAGCCTAACCAAACCAAGTATGTATTTCCAATAAAATTTGAAAATGTTTTTGGTAGGAAAACAATATTTTCCCATATTGTGCATGATAAAATGAGATGGGTGCTTGTGTAATGCATTTTGTATGATGGCTAAAAAACTATTAAAACCTTGCAAATACAAATCTGCTTATAGCAATACATTTGGTGGGGGAAACATGCACAAAAGAAATAATCCATTGTCTTAACACATCCAGCACTCGCATATAACTGGTTTAACAAAAAACTAATCTGAAAGCACACCTATAAGCATTTCCATCCAGCATCTGACAGTCATCTTTATTTTTATAATTTGCTCCTTCTTTATACAGGCAGTTCTAAATAACCCCCATATATCAGTTATTTTTACATTATTTCATATACTATAACAAGCACCAGAAATAGACAACACAAATGGAGATATCTTACACAGGATAGAGGAGTCTAATCTGAAATTGATAACAGAACTGTTCAATGATATTTATGAAGCAATCGAAATACCATGCGAGAAGTTTTGTTTGGTCTAAATGTGCTTATTCAAAGAGTGTGGGATGTTAACACTGTTGGTATGCATGTTTTATAGATTTCGAGAAGGCCTATGACAGGGTGAATCATGGGAAGACAATAGAAATGTTACAGCAATTGGAATTGACATGCATATCATAGGCAAACTGTATTGGCATCAGCAGAGGTCGATATGGCCCAACCATAAGCGCTTTGATGTAGAAAGGCACGAAAATGATTGATTGAGATATTGTTTTAATGTATACTCTGAAAATATATTCAAAGAAACATTAGAAGATAATCAAGATGGAATAATGGTAAATAGAAAATATATCGATAACTTTAGATATGCCAATAATACTGTGTCATTTTCAACTAATGCAGAAGGGCTTGAGCAGTTAATAGAAAGGATCTGGAATACTTGTAAGACATACAACCTGTACTTAAATACCTCTCAAACCAAAATTATGATAATAAATAAGACACAACAACTGATAAATCACCACTTTTATGCCGAAAGAACTTCATTATAGAGGGTCTCAATATTTAGCCAATTAGGAACTAATCTCAATGATCAATCGGCCCATTCCAAGGAAATCAATCACATTTAAACGCATAAGAAATGTGCTCTGTAATAAAAAGCTAAATTTAAAAACCAGTATTTGTTTTCACGGTTTTCCTATATGGAGTTGAAACCTGGTCCTTAATCTTCTTCGTTTTTTGAACTGTGGTGTTATTGCCAAATGTTAAAAATCTCATGGATTTACCAAGTAATTAATAAAATGTGCTACTACAATGCAAAAAAAAAAAAAAAATTTAAAACAATCAAAATGACACATTTTGGACGGCAAAATTATGTATAGATACTTGTTTAAAATGGCAGTGAATAAAATAATTTGGGCTGCAATAATCTCCCACTTCCGATGAAGATATGGCACGTTTAAGAAAATACTAAACTAGTACAAAGATTGTTAAACGATGTAACAACTGATATAGTTACAACGATGTGTACCAGCATCAAATAAAAATCTTATTTACCAGTTATGTTGAAGGTTATGCGTTGTGAAGCAACGGGGTAATACAGTACCAATATGTACTTGTACACTGTAACCTGGACGTCATACTCTCCCATGGGATATTCGTTTGCAGGATAAGTGACATTCCATAAATCAACAGCCAGTGTACTTTCTTTCTACAATTAAGTAAATTATTATTGTGCAAAAGTAAATTCTTACAACTTACGGATCGTTTGTGTTGTTTTATTCCATTGTCTACCCAATCATATCTAAAAGATCCTGAAGGTATTTCCCCACTATCATATAAATGCGCTTCAAAATGTATCGTGGCTCCCCTTACTATAGGACCATCATTTGATAAAGAAACATAAAAATTGGCTGAAGCTGTAATAGCAATCACCGATTTTAGTTAAGCTTAATTGCAGCTGCATACTTCCTTACCTAAATTATTACAATTAAACAATATTGTTAAAGCTATAAATAATTTATCACGATTCATTTTCAATTTTATTAAAGAACATTTAAAATATAATCAGCTGAGAACGTCAAACACCACTGTCACATTTTATGTGTCACCAGTGTCGCCACGCCACAAATACTATGAAGTTACCAATGCGTGTAAAGGCGCCTTCACAGAACTGTATCGTGTATCGTGCTACAATTCAGAAATTTACTACAATTTTTCTTGCTGATTACAGAACAACTGTTGCTTGCATATGTCATACATTAAAATTATTAAGTTTAATTTGGATTTGGAAAAAGAGAAACCACGTGCAACGCTCAAAAAATTATAATTTCCATTTATTTTGCAACTTTATTAAATTTTATTTATAATTTATTACAAATTATGATTATTGTTATTGTTAAAATAAACAACAAACTACCATACCATAAACGTACAAAATAATAATAATCAAAGTTTGAATTCTGACACATCAACGTTCGGTAAACAGAATAATTTAAAATGCAATGACATTATGTTTGAAGGGAGACAAAGATACGTTGTCACTACAAACATAAAAGGGCCTTCACAGAACTGAGTCGTGTCGCCAGCGACAGCTCAGAAATTTGGTGGAATTTTTTCTGCCGTTTACAGAACCTCGTTTGCGCGATAGCCGCACCAATCAGCAAGAGAATAATTTATAGAGAAATGACACGATATTTAAAGTGAGACAAAGTACATTGTCACCACAAAAGTTAAGCATGGTTCAAGTTCTGGCGGCAGTAGATTTTTAAATTGACTTCGTGTTGGTCAACCAACTTTGGCGCGATACACGACGCAGTTCTGTGAAGGCCCGTATAAACACAAGTTGTTTGTAGGATTATTGTCATCGAGAAAAGTTTTTATATTTTTTTCATAGGCTTTTATGAAAATATTAAAAAGATTAAAAATAAATTTGTTTCACAAATTTTAATAAAAATTTATGTAAAAAGTTAGTCAAATAAAAAGAACTGCGTATCATCACACTAATATCTACCAAAAAGGTGTTTTGAACAAAACTATTCTGCATAACAAATTGTTGCTTTTTAAGATCTTTTAATATACCTCTATACTCAACTTACCGCATGTCTTATTTACAATAAGTAAATTTTAAAACGGTGTAAAAGTGCAATTTTTACTAAAACGGCTGTTCCCATTCAAAATTCGATTTTGTCAGAAATTAACATTTTCTACTGAAATATTAAGTAAGTCATTTTTACATTAACATTTTTTTTTGGGAACGCCGGGTGGATTATATTCAACTAAACATCGGGAATCACTTTTCTTATAGCAATGTGCTGTAGAAGAAGACCGGGACATTTTTTAAGCAGTAAAACTTCACTAATTCGGACAGATATAGTTTTCTCCTATTCCGGATTTGCGAATTTTCCTAATTAAAGAAATATTTTAACCCGGCAGAACCGGCGCCATACGTCTCAGAGACCGACTTTTTTGTAAACGCTAAATAACTTTTTAATCTTTCAATAAATGTGGCTGATTCTTCGGGCAACTGCTTCATTTGGTCAGCTCTGGCACTTCTGTTTCCCAATGTACTGAAAAATTTGTCAGTGTTATATTTATGGAAAAAAAAATGCGATGAAAGTGAGAAGACCGGACTATAAATGGATCAAATACGCTTATTAAGTAGAAGGTATATTTAATTTATTTATTTTTTAAATAAATAAATCCAACATTAGGTAATCTTTCACTAATGAAATCAGTACAATATAATTAGCTTGAAACCGAAAATGAGGTCACATAAATTGAGCATAATATGCATTATCAATTTATTTCACTAGATGATTGATATACTTGACATCAAACGTTCTAAAGAAATTGCTTGAATAATTTCAGAAAGCAACCAACGGTTAAATTTTATTGCCACAACGATTTGGAGAATCTTTATGAATATTACATAACAAAATTGTTCTTCGATTTTTAAAGGTTTTGATAGTAAGAAAATGTTATCAAAACTTCAAGTTGTATGCTTTTCTCTAAGAAGAGTAGTTGAATATATCAGCCTTTTGGCAATAATGAAGTTGTAGAATACAACATGAAGAAAATAATTTTTTCAATTCTTTTTATTTATTTTGTTCATTGTTCTGATAACACGAAAAGTACAATTAATTTTATTAAGGAATTTTTAAAACATAAAAACGAAAAGTTTGTCGTTTTTTATACTTGCTGGAAACTATCAGGTTATATACTTTTCTAGTTCCAAATGTTTTACTTATTAATTTTATTTTATTGTAGATATTATAGGAATTAGCAAGACATTTAACAGCATCCGATCAACTTCTGTGATGATTAGGAATTATGGTTCTGTAATAAAAAATTATAATCAACACCAAGAAATTATGCACATTTTAGATTTATCGTGCAGTGGGTTTAAACAGATTTTGCATCAAGTAAGTAAATTTTTATCTTCAAAATTTGGTTATTGTTAGTTGTGTTTTAAAAGCACAATAACCTTTAGCATTATCTACCTTTGGGAAAATTTAACTCTGTCTACACTTACATAAAGGTTTTTCAACAGAAAATTGTTTAATGTATGTACCTACTCTTTGCAGGAAACGGAAACGTTCAGTTTCAATTTTTATCACCGATGGCTCATCCTTGGTAACCTGCACAAAACAGAATATTTTGCTAATAATTTGCATATCTTAAAAAATTTACCGATTCGTATGGATTCAGATATCAGCTTTGCTATGCGTTTAAGTACAAAGTTTAATATTACTGTATTTGAGGTCCATAATCCTGGATTTAATATGGGAGGCACACTTACTTTCACTACCTTAGGAAATTATTATAATAACAGTTTTATTTTGAGTAACAATTGTACTACTTACAAAAGGAGACTGAATATGACCGGTGTGACAGTGAGAGCTGCAACAGTGGTAAGTTTGAAAAATAATTACTTAAAGAAGTACAAAATTCAATAGTAAATTTGTGAACGGCAAAAGTACCAGGAAAATTCTATAAATCTTAAACTATTTAGTTTTGAAAAAAATGTTAAAAGAAGTTAACTAATAAATTTAATTAAAGTACTTATTCTAAGTAAAATAAATAAATAGATCTTGATATGACACCAATATACTGTGCGAACAAAACCACTATAAAAATACTAACTTTTGATGTTGCATTTTTGTATACAGCGGGTTTTTTGTCAAATTAAGGACGCCATCGTCCCTTTTTTTAAATACTAATCCATATTTTTTCGTTATAAATCAAGAAAAAGTTGAGAAAAGAATTGTTGAAGAAAATATTAATAATAACAATTATTTACCCATCAAGTTTTAAGAAAAACCTATTAATTTTTAACTTTAATTTCACATTTTTTGAGATAACATTTTGTATTCTGTATCTAAAGCCCCCCCCCCCCCACTGTTATCTTTTGTACTAGAAGGAATAAAACGTTGAAACAAAAATAGAAAACCACTATAAAAATATCACCTTTATGGCTATGTCTCATTCCATTATACAGTGCTTTCGTAAAGTAAGGAATAAATTCGATAAAACATTTTAGAAAATTTTTCACAAAAAATCCTCGGACCGGTCAACTTTAGTTTTTAAAGCTGCATCTTTTTTAATATTTATAATTTTACGATCGTCTTTTGTTTTTGCACTATGACGTCATCACCAATTTTTTTAAATAGCACCCCATACTTTTGATCGCGAATGGATGCAGCACATTTTCCTGAGTACGAATATGTCAAATTCGTATGACCTTGAAGAGAAAAGTTTTCGAAATAATCAGTCCTAAAGTTTCGAAAATGTATGGTAAATTTATTAGAGAAGACCAATAATAATATCATCAAGGAAGCGCTGGAAACAAAAGATGTTTTTGACATCAATAAAATTTATTGGGAAAACGCTGGAATCCGTCAAATTTTATTTTTAGTAGCGTATTTTTTGAAATAGGATTGGTACAAACTGAATGATTACAAAACAAAAATAAAGAAAACGGTTTAGCTATCTCAAAATACTAAATACCCACGTATTCCATTGATATGAAAATTATGTCATTTTTTGGTAACACCTCTAAAAAACAAATCATTAGACATTTTTTCCAAAATAAGTTTAGTGCTAAATTTTAACACAATAAACTATTAAACAAAATGAAAAAAAAATAATGAAAAATTTTTTTTAAAGGGAAATTGCATTCAGCTTATTTTACTTACATACCGACTGGCGTCTGGTTCCACAGCCGGTGATTACGCAAAACACAAAAAGAATATGTCTGCACACGTCGCTATCATACGAAAGACTGATGATAGCGCTGACCAAATGAGGCAGCTACGCGAAGAATCAGCCACATTTATTAAAAGATTAAAATATTATCCAACGTTTCCAAAAAAAGTCGGTCTCTGAAAGGTATGGCGCCAGCTCTGTCGGGTTAAAGCGGTTCCAATGTCGACTTGACATTCATCGTGTTCCAGTTTTTTCAGCCACTACATTTTAATATCGTTCTAAATGCTTTTTCGTGTCATTTTGGTTTTATTACTACACTTATTCATTCTGAATAATCTAAAAAATTGTACGGATTTATTTCTAATGAGCAAATAGAATTTTTATTGATTTTCTTACACAATAATATCGAGGATTGCAGCACATAAATTAATAACTGTTAATGAACAGGATACGCGAAAATAAACGTACCAAACAAACATAGATTTAAGGGAAGTACAGCGCTACGATAAATTACCACTTTTTGCTGATTGTTCAGAAATAATCGTACTATGTAGCTATATACGAATCAACGAAATGCTGAAATAATTTGAATCAGCGTAATGTTTTTTTAGACTTCGAGCATACAGGAAACGATAAACGAGGTCTTAGTGTACTGTTATTCAGAAAAACCCTTAGGTACATACGTGCAATGTTGAGACCAACTGAGGAACTAGCGTGCAAAACCGACTATTGTTATGCTTGGGGTAATAATAATTACGAAATAAAACAATATTACCCCTTAGGGCGATCTCAGCTAGTGTGAGAGTAATGTTCACGCCCACAGATAATAAAACAAAGTTCACATCCGTATCGTTTTTCCCTAACTGACATTAGCTTGTTATTTTTCTTTCACCATTGCAACTGAAGCGAAGATATTGCGATTGTAAGTTACATTTTTTGGTCTCGCATAAATCGGGTAGTGCTAAGCACGGTGACACTGTATTCAATTGCAATAAGGGCGTTAATCAACAAAGTGAGTACTGAAATATTGCACCTTAAAGTGCTTGACTTTAAGGTGCAAGGTGTAGATGTTAACATTCACATTGGCACTGCTGTAACCACAATATCTCCCTAAAAATGACAACGCGTTTGATCTATAGACTACAAGGGAAATGAAGAGTGAGATGTCTAAGAAAACGATGATGTGATCGATGCGACCGGAACAAACTCTTGTCGTTGATGATGATAACTTATTGATACCTTCATTTTTAAATAAATTTCACGTATAATTCAGTAGCTCAAAATAATCCGCCTTTTTATCTTCTGTCTATACCTACATGAATGCAACTATTTGTTCTAATATTTATTGAATATTTTTGTCTTAGAATACATATAAGCAACCACTTCCAATTGAAATTTACTATGAGGATCGACGTTGGAAAAATTACGATTCAATTAATAAAATGAATTATGCCTTATTTAAGCATATTCAAGAAATACACAATTTTACGTAAGTACTCTCATTAGTGCGAACATAAAAAATTCTAGCTCGTTTGCTTAAGCAAAATTTTTACATTATAGAGGTAATATACAATAATTTGAATCTTGTACAGAATCTCGAAGCATTACAACGCCGAAGTGTATTCATTAATTTTTTATTGCTGCATGCAAATCACACTGTGTGCATTTATTTAATACAACGGTCTAGCTGTGACAAAATATCATTAACTGGGTTAACAACTGCTAATAACGTCAACCTTTGCTGTTCCTACACCATATCTTTTATTTCCAGAAACGGTTGGAAGGTAATGCATTATTTTTTTTAACTTTATGTTGATAGTAATGGCATTATTTTACATCTGTCAGTTTAAGGTTATCTTAGCAACGTAGCTATAACACAAAACGGTTCTGTTGAAGGAAAACTTTAGTTTCAATATTCTGTAACAAAATTGTATAGACTATGGTATTAAATACCAACATAAAGTAAAAAAAAATATTTTTTACAGCCTTCTAACCGTTTCTGGAATTAAAAAACACACCATACACGATAGTAAAGGGTTCTTGTTTATTATGATCGTTCTGTGTGGACCATTCGCTAGGTAGTGAGTGCAATTAGGCGGGTTCCATCCACCATGGCCGATGATTAATAAGTAGAAGTATTAACTACTTCATTTAATTTTACTAGGGATTTTACTTGGGATTTAAAACATTTTATAGAGGGCGATACTTTAGAATGGTCAAAATAATGGTACCGAGATCAGCGTCTACGCTAGTCTCAAAAATGTAAGGCGAGAGCTCTATTAACTGTTCTGTTATTTATTGTCAATATTAAAACATGTAACAGCATTATTTTTAGATTTTGCGATGCTAATGTTCCATTATATTAAAATTCTATTGTTATTTTAAGAGTACATCTTATTGTCACAGACAAATGGTTTGGAAATACTCGAAATGGTGTGGATGGGGGCTTAGCTCAGGTATTATATGAAAACACAGCTGACATTGCAGCCACAGCAGGTCTTATGAAAAGTGAGAGGATTGATGATACAGAATTTATTATGCCAACATATCCTTTTAGGTAAAATATAACTTTTACCATTTTTTACTAATTTGGTAATTATTTTAATAGGATATCACGAGACAAGAGTTTTAAGAAACACACGATGGAATGTTTGCTTTACAACTAGACTTGCCTACATACTTTTCTACGCCAAAAATTATTTATTTATTTCTTCTGGAAGAAGAGAAAATTTTTAAAAAGACACTCTAGTCAGTTCACTGCAAAGAAATTGTTAGATTTTTGCTGACTAAAAGCTCCTCTCGACTATGATGATGATTGGCTTGAAATGAAGGGTCGAGTATATTAGTCTATGTTTTCGGCGGTAGGACTGGCTATTGCTAGACTAAAAATAATAACAGCTTGGTGCTCCCGGAGTAGCAAACTTTTTAATCTGGATGACATAACGTCTTCAAAATAGTGTTGACTACCTATACTATTGTATCAAAACTAGTGTGAATTTTGCTAAACCTCGTTCCTCAAAAACACTCTTGTGCGATGCGATCATTGTCACTTTTGACACCTGTTATAACGAATATTGCTATTTTACTTTATATTATTCTATTTCTGACTTTTTCTCATTATCTTTTCAGTGCATAGTTAAAATTAACGTAATGGTTATTATCTACGAGTATAGTCTTTGTTGCTTACGAATGTGTTGATAACGTATTTAAAAAGTTCTAATTATCGATATTTTCAGAACTTGTTTTATATTCCGAAACCCGGGCGTATCACAAGGGGTTGCTAATGGTTTTATAAGACCATTTGCGTATTCGGTTTGGTACTTTATTATTGGCTTTACAGCTTTAATAAGTATATTTCTGAAAATTATCTATTCGATTGAACATTTCCTGTTTTCGAGCCAAGAGTATAATTGGTCCGTATCTATTCTGAACACATTAAGTGCATTTTTTCAACAAGGTTAGATCGGTTCTCAACAAAGCCTTCTATTTTAATATTCATTTCGTAGGTTCGTTTGTACCACCAGTAAGTACTTCTGGACGTTTTATATTTATGACTTTGTTAATGTTATCTCTTCTGCTGTATAACTATTACACATCAAGTATTGTTTCATCTCTACTTAGTGACCCACCACCACCGATTAACACAATAAAAGAATTGACTCAGAGCGATCTAAAAGTGGGAGCTGAAGATGTTGTTTATACAAGAACATTGTTTGAGGTAAATAAATACACTATTGGTTCCACTAGCAATAATTCTACTTGAAATAAATATTCTTAGCACAAAACAAATTATTTACATTTTATTTTATTAGCATTAATTAAAAAAATATTTGAAAGTAGCCCTTAAGATTAATTATTATAGCGTATTGTAACGTTGAACTTCATGCTCTCCAAAAACCTGTACTCTACGAATAAACATCTAAGAATAGAAAAACACCAATTTGGACCCATAAAAGATACCATGAAGGTAGAGAGGGTGATAAATAAGGGGTATAGAATGAATATTGCTGAAAATATACAAATATATAAAAATAAAGAGAAAAATAAAAAAATTATAAATGAACGATAGTTTAATAAAAAATGATAAATAAAATCGAATGAAGTAAAATAAAAAATATAAAATAAAAATAAATATTTGTGATATAAGCGTATCGATAAATTGGTGGAAGGAGGAAAGAGAAAAAAGGATGTTTATAGGTGAGAAATAATAGTTATGTGTCTACTGATGATGCGACCACCCGACCGTCTTCTATAGGCGGTAAAAACTGGCAGCTGTGCACCCAATACAGATTAGAATGGAGATAATTGGCGACATGACATGATGATGAACGTAATGATATTATGAACTCTGATACACATTTGACAGCAATCATAAATTTTTAATAACTACTGCTTCTAATAATAATAACTTATTTTCTTAGAGAAATTCACCCCTATTTTTCTTCTACCTCTTCGGCAAGCTCGTTAAGTGTTGTAGGAGGATAATTACGAGATCGTAACTGTCCATTCAGTTTCTCCTTAATAAGTTCAGTATAATTACAAACAGTAAAGTTCGCCAGCTATTCCATTCTTACAATGTTATTCGTTTTAAGTACTTTTCTAACAATCTCGGTACAATGTGGACGGGTATTGTCGTCTACAAAATTAATTTTTTTTAGAAAGATGTAAAATGAATGGTGAGTCATTCCTAAATTTAATTTAAGTGATTTTCAGCCCATCAGCTATCATGTGCTGCCCTTTAAGTATTTGACACACGGCTCATTAATGGACACCAACCAACTTTTCATAGTTTTCTTATAACAGTTTTATAAAAAAATACCACTTTTTGCCAATGCAAAAAGCATTATTTAATTATCTAGGGAAGACTGAAAAAGATTTCGTCGTACTTCGAGTCGTATATACCGGTCTTGACCGTTAGTGGTATTTCTTCGACGACCACCACATTATACTACTGGTTCTTAGGATTATTTGAAATGCTGCATATATCACGCTATGTGACACATTCATTCTCCGACAACGCCTAATGGGCTTATCGAAACGATACAGAAAGTATGGGATAGAATTCTACAAGATTCTATCAAAAACCCTCATATAAAGTATGTCAACAATATATCTAGCTAGATATCAAGTACATTTACGGCCACCCAAATGTGTAAGATACCTGACACAATTTTCCCTACTTTTACATAGATGAAATCTGGCTTGATCCAGTGACTTTCGTGAAATAATATTTATCATAAACAAAATAATATTGACATTTGGCTAATGTTTTTTAGGACGCTTATGATATAAACCAAAAATCAAGTTGATAACAAAAATCATGCACATTTGGGTGGCCGTAAATGTACATGGTGGTCCCACAAAATTGTAGAAACAGTAGTTGTTGTACAAAAATTAATAGTTGGTTTCAAATGAAAGAGTAGGGACCGCTAGCTAGTTGTTAGTACCATTATTTTATCGTACAGTCCAGTGAACCGATACTTCATTCTTATGGCCATGGTACACGGCTTGCTATGGCTTTCCATGTTTTTCATGGCGCTTAACATGTTAATCGATACTAAAAAATAAAAGGTAAATAAGTTATTTTGTGATAAAAAAATTGATTTCAATCAAATCTTTACTATCTAGTAGACTACTTAATTGACCAGCAGTTTATGTAATAAATGAAAACTTGGATAATTTATAATGTATATCTTTAGGTAACCACTGATCCGGACGTTCAGTATCTGTACAAACATAAAATACTAACACGTGATGATAAACCATTATACTTAAGTCCTACGGAGGGTATTAAGCAAGTAGAAAAAGGATATTTTGCTTATCATACGGAACCAGCAACAGGATATCCGATTATAGAAAAAATGTTTGAACCCTCATATATTTGTGAATTAGCTGAAATTAATTTATTCAAGCCGGCCATGCTATCTGTAATGGCGCAAAAAAGAAGTCAATATAAAAAGTTATTGGCAGTCAGGTAAATATTATTTGAATATGATAAATATGCAAATAAATTCGACAAACTATATTAATATTAAATGTTGTGTTAGTTACAGGAAAATAATACAATCTGGAATACATTTTCGCCAATTATCTATATGGCAAACCAAAAAGCCGACTTGTTTATCAAATATTAACTTGAAGCCAGTTGAAATGTTGCAGGTTTTTCCGGCTTTCGTTATATTGTTTATTGGGATAGCTATTGCATTTTTCTTTCTCGCGATAGAAGTTTATTATGTTAGAATTGTAAATTATAAAAACATGAGTAAAAAATCTGAAAATGATGGTTAAACCACATTTTGAAATATATGAACCTGCGAAGGACTTATTGTTTTCGATATCCAAGTTGTCTTTTTCATGGTTCGATGAACTTCTTAAATATTCCATGCTGAATAAGATGCTGATAGGTTCATCACTGGATAGTAGATACATAACAAAAAATAAATAACACTTATTATGTTAACAAATAAAGAATCAACGACATTGCAATACTATTTTCGCAAAATTTTAGATGAACTGTGCACATTTAATATTGTTATTTTGTTAGAGCAAGGATGTAGGAAGGATAAACTGGTTTCAAGTTAAATGCAGTTCTTCAGTAATGAATAGATACTTTTATTGTATAATGCCTAGACACAATGTATGTTATAGTTTGTGGATAGTATATTACAATTCCAAAATTGGAACTTTTTTAACAATTTTTATTTTAAAATAGTTAATTAAGCCACTACATAACATGTGAACACCTTTAATATTTCCATTTACTCACAATACAAAACTATAGTACAAAACTAGCAAACTACATACAAAATTAGACTGTTGTGAGCATAACAAACTTTTACTTAATTATCATCTAACATCACTCCAAAGTTAAATAGCAGCATGTTTTAGCTATTCTTGCTAAATATCTACTGTACATACATAGTGAAGCACATCTATAATGTAAAATTATGATTAAATATATTTCGAAACATTTATGTGCTTAGATGTTTTTATAACTGTTCCAAAATTAATGCAAATATATTATTTCTAGTGTAACGTAAAACAAATAATTCTTATAAAATAGATAATTAACACAATGTATTCTATCATTTGTAAACCTTTCCTAAGACGTATCCACCTATCAAATTTATGAAAATTTGATTTGATATTACTTCACTAAACCAACGGCTACATAGTCTACTATCGTAACATCAGCGCATTTGATTAACTTAATTCTAAAAATTATGGAATGTATTCCTCCATCACTATATTTATGTATACCTACTTTTACAAACCAATTTAAATATTGTTGCAATATATGTTACTAATCGAATTGATAATAAAAATATATCTAATATTAGATTATATGAAATGTATTTTTTGCATATTCGGAAAGTTGCCGGAAATATTTTTGCCCAAAACTAATTGAAATAGAAACTTGAAGTGTCTGATTTTGATTTCGTATAGGAAGCCCTTAATTTTATAACCCGAATTAAAATTTTCACCAGGGGAAATAAAAAATTAAATAATTGAATACCCAGTTAATTGTTGGCGTATTCCTGATAAATTATTAAAAAATAACCTTTTTGTTTTGTACGACCACTTATGAAAGCAATGATGTTTTCCATAAGTGGGTTTGATCAAAGAAGCGAGTAAAAAAATATACTTTTGGAACATGTGCTTTTGTATATTGAAACGTATGAAATTTGGTTAAAAAGATATTTGAAAGTTTAAAATTGTTAACTGTCAATTTGCTGATTTTTAGTAACATAGTTACAAAAGAGGTACTTTATTAATGCAATAGATGTTTTAAAAGAATTATAAAAGTTTACTGACAATCAAGTTGCATGGCATCAACTTTACTGGCTTCGAAGATTGTGTTATATTAAGTGTACACAATTGGTAACTTTATTATTATTGGACCTACAAAAATAACCAAATATTGTTGTTTTTTCCGCCAATCATTGCAGTGAAAAAAGAATCAGACATTAACTTCTTGGGATATTCACAATATCATTGTTTTAAATGGAATACCCCATACATTTTTACATATTTTGAAGGAATATTTAATTCTGAATTAAAAAGTTTTAATACATACTAGGCATTAACTTAAATATTTAGAAGTTGCAAGCAATTCAAGTTTTTATTTCAATCAATTTAAAAAATCAAGTAGCCAATGAAAGAACAAAATCTGAACAGTAGTTATTTGTGTGCCAAGGCACCAAAATTAAACTTTTTATTACGAACAGACAATTTAGTGGTTGCATGCTTCTTAAAAAATAACTTTATTATCGGAGAGCACGATATATTTTTTATTTTGAAAGTGAGAAATATATGAATTATGAAATTAAGTTGGAACCAACCGAGCAAAGTTATGCTTCTAGCACGTTAACTGTCAGTTTAATTCAATACTGATTTCTATGTTCTAATAACTACAATTTTTAACCAGTCCAAGTTTTCTAGTTAATTGGAATGAATAATTAAATTGCTTGCAACTTTTTTTTAAAATTTAATGCTGTAACGGTTGGCTTCAAATTTTGACACCAATATTTTTCTAGTCATAAAATCGGTTGGAATACACGGGGGTTGTGGCCGTCGTGCCAAGCGTTTGAAATTTCGAATGAGGTGTTAATTTAATAGTATTAGAGTATTCAACAAAACTTTTTAATTCAGAATTAATTATTGCTTTAAAATATGACAAAGTGTATGGGGGCGTTCCATTTAAAAAAATGTTATTTTGGTGAATATCTCAATAAATTAACTTTTGATTGTTTTCTCGCTTTTACCAGAGTAATATTTGTGGTAAAAATGGCAATTTTTAGTTTAGCTTTGTAACTTAAATGATAACAAAGTTAGCAATGGTGCACACTTAATAAAATACAACCTGTATATTTTTTTTCTCTAAAATGATTTACAGTGTTAATAACGAATAAAATAATAATATACACGGTGTTCTATAACAGGTGTAAAAAATTGCGGGAGTTCAATTAGCATTCTCATGTTCCATTCCGCGGGTACCGATAATCTCATTCATATGACCATTTAAAATTATCTGGCACTTCTAAAACGTCAGTTCTATCGACATTTGCAATCATAAACAATTATACATGATACACTTTTTGTGGAAACCATGGCAATTATTTGCTTAGATTTTCGCCAAATTTTTACGCTAACTGAGTTTTTATGGTAGTACAAAATTTGTACATGCGGGGCGGGCGGGATGGAAAAAGTAGTAAAGATATTCACACATCAAAAATGAAACCGTATATGAAAAAATAAATGCTGAATAAAACACATTAATATTTTGTGGTCTGATTTCACCGTAGTTTATAATAATCAAAGGTTAGGTAGATGATTGATAAATGATTAACTGCATACTTTATACAGTCACACAACAATATAAATTGATACAAATTTAAATCTAAACATTGCTTTTAATTTAGACTTTGTACCTTAATATACGGTGCTGTATATTACACCTGTTAAAGAACAACCTGTATACCTACCTACTGACTGATTACTTTTGATTAATTTTTGTGCACAGGTGCAATGTGTGGACACGGAAAATTGGACAAAACATTCCAGCGTTTCACAAGCAGTGCTGAAATGCTTATTTCGATTTTTCACTTTGATAAGACTATTTACTATATTGGGTGCGGCAAGTTTTACGGTCACCCCCAAAATTGCAAATTCTCATTAAACAATTCTAACCAAATAATGACAGGGCACATAATTTATTGTTTTTTAATTCGTTGATAAATTAAGCTATAAATTAAAAAAATACAATTTTTGACTAAATTTTCAACTTCTAACTTTTACATTAATGCACCAGGCTTCACTTCTAAAATTTATTTACGAAAGTAGCGAGAAAACAATTGATTCGATTTTGGATAAACCGCACTTTCATATTAGAAATTTGAAAATTTATTTTATTTATAATCTCCGTATTTGGACAGTTGCAAATTAAGGCGACAATAGAATCTGTAAATGCAGTAAGAATTTGCATACGGCAGTTATCGTAACAAAAGATTGGAATACAGCCTAGTACATTTATGACGAGGGTTTTAAATAAGAGGCTTCAAAAAGGTGTTAAGGATTTCTTTGTTGGCAAATGCCACAAATCATGCAAACAATTTCCATTGCAATACAGAAATGCAATTATTTAACAAACTAGATAAATCACAAACACTGCCCGGCCATATGCAGTAACAAAAAATTACAAAAAAAAATTAATTGTGTACTCCTCACTATCTAAATACGTGCACCAAATTTGGTTGGTTTTGTTCAATTAGAAGTCGCGATTTTGGGGGTGGCCGTAAAACTTGCCGCACCCAGTATACTAAGGTAAAATTTTTAATGATTTAATTTGCTTATTTGCCCTGGTTAGATTCGAATGCTATTTTATGCAAATTAAGAAAACAAAACTTCGCAGTTGAAGTGGTTCTAGAAAATAGCAAATGCAGAGAAAGAGAAATATTTTTGGTGCAATTGTTCGGAGCTGCAACTTTGTAAATATAAACTTTGGAATTAGGTATTTATGGTTAATTCCTTACTTTTACTTCACGTGTCTACGGGCAAATTTTGATATTTGGAATCATTCACTGTATGTAGAGTGTCCCAGAACTAGTGGAAAAGTTTGAATTTTGCTTTTAAAATGGATCCCAATCATAGAACAAGTGAATTAACTACTAATAAAGGTGTTTTTTGAAAAGTATATTATATCCGTGGCAATAGATTTTAAAACGCCTGCAGCATTATCGTCAACCAATTATTCTCTTTCGGTTCCTAAGTAACGCTTGCGATGAATGTTTGCACCTGCGTTGAACTCAACCTTCAATTAAAAAATCGTCGGTTATTGGTCAATTTTATTTCACTGTTAAAAACTATTGAAAGTTTGGATTGTTTTTTCTTCGTGAGGAAGATTGCTTTTAAAGAGGAAAATTTAAGGTTAAGAGCGCTCCTCCGTCAGTTGTGGAAGAGCCTACATAAGCGAATCGTATAAAACTACGAGCCTAGCGAGCTCAAAATGCAACCTAAGGAAACATTTCACAATAGTGTGATACCGTGTTATTTTAAGAACTAATTAATAATTTGTGATATCCTTAAATAATATTTGTGTGAAGACATGACGTTTTGGTTAATTCCGTTAACGTAAAGTTTTCCCTTTGTCTAATGTATGGGCCTTTACTTGTAATTTCCAATATGCGTACACCCATCCCTCGATGCACGTAGCAGTTCAGTTCCCGGGAATTGCTACTTATATCGGAAATACGTATAACATATAATGCATTATGGGTATACAACTTTTAGCGCAAAAGTCCCAAACCCATATAACATAATGTTAAAATATATTCGTTATACGCAGTTTCGATATAAGTAGCAATTCCCGTGAATCGGACTACTACGTATATCGAGGGGTGGGTGTACCTCATTTTTGACCGTTGTGACTACAGTAATACCCCGGTTTACGCGATTAATGCGTGGCAAAAAAACGTTAAGCGAATCAAAAGTAAAACGGGGTCAATTACGTTTTTTAAATTGTCATTTGAAGTATTTTAAATAAATACTGTTTTAATTTTGTATTCTGTAAAAATATTAAATAAATAAATAAATAAAATTGGAATAAGAGCACAAGAGAAAATTGCCGCGCGGTAGTTGATTTAAAAAAAAAGTGTTATAGCGAATCAACGTAAACGGGGGCAACGTAAACCGGGATTTTAGTGTATTAGCAAAGAGATTCATAAATATAGAGATGACACTCTGAGCTTAGTTAAAGTGTGCCGACTCACTGTTTAAATTATTTTTCCTTTGTCTGTATCAGCTGAAAAATTAAATATTTTACATTACCAAATAAAATAATATTCATCGATTTTTAACTCTTCTATTAGAGTAAAATAATTATGCCACTGATCAGCACGTCGGCGTAATAGCTTTCGAGGTCATAGAAACATACCAATAAAAGACAATTGAGTGTCGCCTCTATATTTATGAATACTCTTTTCCATTACATAATGATTTTTTTGTTGCTTTTGATCGAAGCATCCTCAGATTATTTTCAAGGTTTTCAAAATATTTGCCCGATTATTGACTATGGTTGGGATAACATCTCTAGTATAATTTTTCAGTTTATGGCAGTCACAATAAATTACACTAATGTTGAGTTTTTTTTCCGTTTAAATAAATTTTCGTTCCTCCAAATTTATCATTCGAAATTTAGAAAAATATATAAAATTTGTAATTTAATAAATTAATCATGTAACAAGCATTCTATATAGCATACTGTAGAAATATTCTTATATATTCGTCGTAGATTAAAATTCTGTCTTCTGATCGATTGAATTCGTTTTGTGAATAGTCAATTTTGATAAATACCTACTATTTAAGGCTATTATGGATTACCAATTTGTTTTGAAAATAACACAGTATCACAGATAGCTATAACTATACCTGGGAGGAGAAAATGAAAAACTATACAATTGTGTTGGCGATACTAAAAATTTAATTAATTGTATATTTCACTTTGTAACCCCACTTGTTCATGTGTCAATTTAAAATATGAAACAATACGTACTTTGACACATGTACACAAAGAATTATGAAGTGAAGTATCAAATAATTTAAATTTTCAGTATTACCAACACAATTTTATAGTTTTTTTATTTTTTCCTCCAGGTATGGTGTTATACTTAAACCGTGACTAAACAACGGCCCCATAGTTGCAAAAAAGCGTTTCGCGCTCGTGAGGCTCTTAGTTTTATAAGACTCTCCTGGTGGGTAACTTGAACGTTATTATTATTTCTTATTTTAATAATTTAGTTTACTTCAGCGTGTATATGTTTAATTACACGGTATACCATTCCACCCTTTAATTTTCACCATCAGGACTGTTTATATTGTCGCATAATAAAACTACAAATATTTATAAAGACACTTTGACTAATGTGCAATATCTTTTGGATAACCCCATAGCTATGTTAAATGGGATTAGATACCTAAAAGTAATGTAGAACTAACTCAATATATCCTTTTCACCCGACTCACTTATTTAAAAAAGTTTCATTACCTACCACATGCTCGAGTTAACCTAACAAATTAGACCATACTGTATTCTATATTTTATAGTATACTGTAACATCCCAGTACGCTTGGGGTATTTGTCAGGAACAATCTTAATGAAACTTCTTCAAATAGATAGATCGGACTAAATAATTTGGTGAATATCCAAGTTTATCTCCTGAAGAAGAAGAATTAAGAAACTGCTAACAATCTTAAATCAATGGTGGTTAGAAGTCAGCGCAAATATTTGGAGCTGTATTATTATGTTCATATTAAATAAATGAATATCGAAATTATTAGAATCAAAGCGTGAAAGCTGGTTAATAAATAGATAATTAAAATTAAAACCATTAGCGGAAATGTTTTTAAAATTAAGTATCAGCATTAACAAAATTATCATCGCATGAAAATATGATTACGTAACAATCTTTCCAAATGAAGTGGATATAACGTTTTTTCGTTAATTTTGGAACAACTGTACAGCAGTATAATTATAATAGTTGGATTTCAACTGAACGTTTTAAAAAACTTTTATTAATGCCAATTATATTTCATCTAGTTTATGTAGAGAACTTGAATAAAAATAAAATGATATCAAATGATTAAGTATACAAAACTCCTAAAAGCTCAGCAAATAATAAATTCTCTACATAAATAGAAAACTGGATTATCAAATTTATAAACGTTATAGTTTCGTTTTTATTTTAACGAGAGTTTACGGAAAGTGACCACCTATAAATGCAGCAAGATTTTACATGTTACGAATATTTTGATAATGATGTAGACTGTACAAAGCAAGCGACTTGCGTACTGCAGAAACCAGTACACGCCATCTTGTTAAAATAGGCCATTTGGAAACATCGCTGCCTGCACCATGGATTCAGCAGGTTTCACCCGACTGGTTATAAAATAATTAATCATAATTTGCACAGCTATAATAACAATCATTCTAAACCTAAACAGTGACAAGTGATGCAGAATTATTTTTAAGAACAACATTTATATTGTAGCAAAATTCGTGCACCTCCGCTTTAGTAAAATAATTTTGAAATATTGTAATTTAATACTTTGAGTTTGTTCATTCACTAGCATTTTGTACTTTCTTGTAAAGGTACCCTGTCTCCTCAATTATTAACTCATGAGAAGTAGGTCCGCATGTCTAATTTATTACAGATATCCCACATGACAGGGAAATGCCTATTTGCAATGCAACCACTTTAGTCCTCAACCTTTAAATATTTTTTCAATTTTTTTTTAAACATTCAAATCAGTAAAGTAATATAATTACAGTAATACCCCGTAGTTATGCGATAGTTGGACAGGCAAAAAAAAAAAACGAAAGTCAAGAAAACGCATGTCGGGGTACAAACTTCCAAAACTGATGACTTCTTCTATTACCCGATTTACTTCAGATGAGCGAAAACGGTCAATCACAGAACTTCGAGTTCGCGTAGATCGAGGTAGCGTTAGTCATTCGTTAGTTCATTCTAAAACAGGCCTGTTCAAAATTAATGTAATACTACTCATTCCAGTGCATGAATGTATTTTAGTATTGCAAAATTTTTAACAATATTTCGGCAGAATGTGTTTTCCTTTTTTATCAACATCCGAAATATTTCATTCAATTTTTTACATATCTACTTGATTAGTAATGTTATAGCAAAGTCTGTAATTGGCTTCTGAGTAGGGAAGATAACCTAAGATGGGACATGATTAGTTTTTAACAAATAGAACTGTTGCAACAATCTGGGACAATCAAGACTCATAATTTCAAAATACTATTTCATTTATAGTTATTATTATATTTATTATATGGGGAAAAATTAGTAAAGCGGGGAGAAACTATTAAACAGAGCGTCGAAAGTGACCTTTCCCGCCTTTTTTATAACCGATGTAAAGTATTACAAAAGAAGTTTACAAAATTGGGTTAAATGAGAAATAAAAAATAAATTGCAATAGTGTTGTAATAATGCCGCAAGTAATCGTTACATTGCTATCGGGCGAAATGTGCATTATATCGCACAGGGCAAAAGTATCTTATGCTTATTGATAAAACTTGATGTTTTAGCAAATGACAAAAAATAGAAAATATCACCATTACATTTGTACATAGGTTATACAGGAAAAATATTTTTCTTTTTACTGTATTATTGCGGGCTAGTCCTCTATAGGCAGGTGATTGTTTAACATTTACACAGTTTGTGTAAAGCAAGTAATAGTTATAACTTTAATGTTCTTTTTGTTTTCTTAGATGACATCGATTCTATTAAAATGTGACTCGGTCAAAAAGTAGATCATCGTCAATAAGACAAGAATTCAGATTAATTACATATTAGTTGCCATTTATACGAAAACTGATGGTGTATCCCATCTGAAGAGATCTCATAGAGACGAGACGTGTCCCAACTCAGGTGACTCTACCCTAAACAGTTGATGATTTCAAATATTATTTCAACAACATTAACTGCATAACAGTTTCTTTCATCTTGCGAAATTAATTTATTGCAAGTAATTAAATAGGCAAATGACAATTGAAGGGTACACGTGAAGAACGAACAGTCACATTTTCCTCTTGTCGAGATATTCGAGTTTTAAGGTTTGAAATTCCTATACACTTCGGCAAAATTCGAAACTTTACTTGTTATTTTGATGAACTTGCAGCGTTCTCTCATAAAATCCACGAGCATATTACGAAAGCTTACAAATTTCTCTAACAAATAGTGTTAAAACTTAAATTTCAAGAAAAATGGACTCTGATCGTTCGTCCCGTCTACCCTTCAATTGTATAAACTAATATCGTAAAAAGATAATTAAACTAATATAATTTAAAAACTTTTCTCACTTAATGTTAATTGAAATGGAAATGTTGTACAAGGTATACCGGGTCTTTTCCTTATGTTCAATTTAAAAGAAAATTGTCACTCAGTCAATGTATGCGAGTACGTCAACTTATTTTACTCTATGTATTATTGATTTGTAATGGCAAGACGTTAGAATAGTAGAACAGGCTGACTTGCTTGAAGCTATTCCTATTTTTGTACCAATTCTACTTTCGAATAGATGTTAAATGCCAAAAATTTCAAACTTAAACTTCAACAACTTTATTTCGAAACTTACATAAATATCAAATCATTTGTATTATCAAAGATTGCCACCACTGATTGACAATCATTTTTAAAAAATTGAACATAGGGATATTTACAATGTATGTTAATTTTTAAAAAACAGGCGGTTTAAAAACATGCGGAGAATACAATATTTACATCATGTGAATTCTCGTTGAAACCTAAGCAAAAACTTTATTACAGTAGAACCTCGATCGATTGTTCCTTGAATGATTGTTTTCCCGTATGTTTACATAGTATTATAGTTTCGAAAACAACTTCACATAATTCAACAACAAAAAACGCATCTATCGTTTCCGTATCTATCGTTTTCCAGCATTATTCGTTCAATGTCATCATTTTTAGGGTATTTCAATCAAACGTTTTTTTAAGAAAACCATAAAATCATAAAATATAAATACATACTTTTATCTGGGAGAACAGTATTACAGTATTTTAGATAAAGAGAGGTTTTGAGTAAGTTAGAGCTGCTATTGCCATTGTTTTTGACCAGTGGTGTGGGTTGTTGTAAAATAATTAAATGTAGAAGCATTCATACATTTTTATTATTTGTATGCTCGTTTAAAAATGATTTCTTCGCTGCAAAAATGTGTGCTTTTTGTGAATGACAAAATATTATTGAAGAAGTGAAAAGAAATACTTGCGAAGCGAAGTGTTTGGAATTGTAGCGTCTACTAATGTGCATGTAAATAAAATTGTATTCAATAAACAAGATCGACTATTAAAGATGATTAAAATGTAAATGTAATTTAAAGTAACGATATTTTACAAAAATTTCAATTAAAGAAATGAATAGGGGCCATCCATAAATTACGTAACGCAGAATTTGAACAATTTTTACCCCCTCTCCCCCATCTGTAACAGTTTATAACACCATGCAAGTCCCACCCCCCTAAAAGTTACGTAACGGGAAGACTCTACAACCCCCCTTTGGCGTAATAAAAAAATTCAAAATATGATTTTTGGTATAATTATCAATCGTTATATAACAACACGTTAAACCCCTACGCCCCCCTCTGTAACACGCCGTAACGTGCCAACGTACCCCCCCCCGGCCCCCATTTGGCGTTACGTAATTTATGGATGGCCCCATATTCTATTTGTTTAATTTACAAATTCCACATTTTGATTGCGATAGCATCAAATGAATTGTTAATATTAAATTTTTAAAATTCAAGTCGAACAAAACGTGCAGTACCAAAACTGTTTTGTGTTTTATAGATTATTTTTCAAGATATCAGCAATTAAAATTTGTAAAATTAGCAACGTAACTAAATTCTTGTTACGTTCTCCAAAAATTAGATAAACTTAAGTAATAAAAGTCGGTAAACACGCGAGTAAGAAAATGTATATGACAATTATAATATGTATGTCAAAAATCTTCATTAAAGATAAGAATTACCGGTGTACCAAATGTCAACCTTTATCCAATTTTGAAATCGTACCTCAAATTTTAATATTTGTCACTATTTTAGTAACTTTTGTGACATTACATTCTACGAATGTTGCTAAAAGTACTGCATATTGTATATTAAGTCTTTGGGGCATGATGAATATAAAAATGACCCGTCTGTTAATGCACAGTGGAATATTTTTAATCCCACTTAGAAAAATTCAAATAACGTGAAGCGCATTAGTGTATGTTGTGCATTATATTGGATTTTATTCATTAGTTCACTTTTCTATGCAACATGGATTTTATTTTATCCTAGAATTCCGTGCCTTAAAGAGTTAACTAATGTAATAGTTAATTTTGAAGTAATTCAGATTATATCAGCTTAAGGATAAATGTCTTTAATTTTGTTAAAATTTAGCAAATAAATTTGCACCTTGATTGAGCGCGCTAGAATTACAGTAATAATTTTGTGAAAAAATAGTTGAAGGATTTAATCACTTCAGCACAAAGAATAGTGAAGAATCGAATAGATTCAATAGATTTAAACTTGTTTAATCTAAATACAATTTTTTTTTTATATAATCAATGCTTTTTACGGACTATGTCCCTAATTCAACTTCTTCCGTTGAAACGGTTAGTTACATATTTTGCAAATGTCGTCAGAATCGAGAGAATTGCCATATTCGCTATGTGTAGTAAGTACGGTAAGAATATTACGTTATTTACATATCTATCGTTCTGAGCTCACTTGTTTATTGTTTGCTCTAAAGAAATAAAGATAAATAAAGGAAATAAATAAGCAATCAAAATCATTTGGAAGGTGGCAGAACTTTAATAATAATTAAACTATAATTTACATAGGTAAGTGCTGTTCTAAATGTAGGTAAGAATTAATATTTGTTTTAACTGTATACTTTGTCATGTATATGCTATCACTTATTAGTTAAGAGGAAAGCGATATATCTATTAACAATAACAATCTCACTAAAAATAATAGAATATTATTTCTTTGTACCGCAGCTTACCTATAATTTAGTAAGGACAATATGCAACTTTTATCGCCCTAACATTAAGATTTTAATTTATGTCGATAACATTATTCTGCAATAAATAAACACATTTGCGATTAAACGCGACTTCTTAAAATTAACAAGGTCCGTAGACAATTTTGAGTTTTAATGTAGAAAGATGTTATTCTCAGTTTTTTCTCAATAAGAAAAAAAGAGGAAAAGCTATTAAAGCTTAAGATTTAATTTTTGAATTGTTAGTAATTTACCCGATTTCATAATTTTTTTTGGCAGTTAATCGAAAAGTCAATTCGGCAATATATTTAGTGACACTTAAAATTTTTAAATTATAGCAATGTCAACAACAACGCTGCCTGTAACAATAAACTTATTTTGTGATTAACGCTGATACACAGCAAATATCTATACATATGCGTTAATCAATAATTGAGGTTATTGTTTGCACTTAGCGTTATCGTTGACACCACGATAACTCTCCAATGCTTGTATGTTATTACCGTAATTACTACAAAAATAGTAATAGGCTCAGATTTTAGAATTGATTTCAAATGTTAAACAAATATAAATTGCATTATTAGGTAGGTACGTCATTTTTGATCACTTATTAAAATTCAATAGATAATCAAAAAGACACTTAATAACGAACTTGTTAATATGAGATGTATCATTGTTATATGTACAATCTTTACATAACCAAACATATTCAGGTTTGTAACAATTTGATTGCAGTTTATGGTTGTAATCTTAAAGTGATGTTTGTTAGTATTTCGCCAATTTCAAAAATTAATTTGAAGTAGTATTTATAAAGTAAATTGTTAAAATATCGACACATATTACTATGAAAAGGATATTTGACAATGTGGATAATAGTATGTAAGCAATTAACTAATTAAACCATTGATTAATAATAGTCAATCAATGCAATCGCATATCGTTATATATTTGGAATAAATTAAATTGGGTTAATTGAGGTAGGTTGTAACTATTTTTCATTTCATTTCATCTCACATTATATTATGTTTAGTTTCGATTACCGTGCACATCAAATATATTGTGATCTGCACCTAATTTTAGCAATTTGTAAAGTTAATTTAAATTTACAATAATAGAATGGCACTATTAACGTGCAAAAGTTCTAAATTTCATAATAATATTATAACACAGCATATAAAGTTATTGCATTTTTTTAAATTTATGAATAAGAGATTGAAGTAACTAACAGTAAATGCAATATATAATAATGTAAAATAACGAAACAAAATGCGTTCAATCATAAAAACATTGTTAAGAAATAGTTATGATTTTAAAGAATTACTTTTCACGCAGACAAAAGAGCAAAAAATAATTTAGAAACTTGTAGTTGTCTTTTGTAAGCATAATAATTAAAGAAAATTTATAATTGAATACATTCACAAAGTTGTACATTTAAAATTTGGATATATTGTTATTAAAAATTAACCATTTTTAATTAATCTTAACAGTAATTCTCACTAAATTAATACATCGCCATTAAGTAGTAATGACGTTTATAGAAGAACATATCTACAACATAAGAAATACAATTTAGTGTAGCAGTTTTTCCTAGCAAACAATTCATGTTTAAATTTTTATAACATTTTAAAATTTAGTATAAAATTCAAGGCGTCTTACTAATTTTACTGTGCTAATTCTTAGAACTGCCTTATAATACACTCTTTCTTCTAAACTAAAAATTAGTATGTTATAGATATAAATAATGTAGTTCGTTGCATAATTATACCTACATGTAAATATTTTGTTACATTTTATAATGTAATGGTAACAAAAAAAATATTTGGTGTTTAGCAACTTTGATTCAAATTTGAAACAAGATATAAACAAATTAATTATATAGGTATATGGTAATATATTCTAATAAATTGAAGTATGCGTATATAACTTGAATTTAATGAAAGATTTTCTAGCACATTGTAATTACAACTTTCTTGAATAATATTGTAGCACCGACTTGTATATAAAAAAATATTAATTTTGTTTTAGTAGTAATATTATGAATACTAAGAACGTTGTGAAATAAAATATTACAGATTTATGCATCAAATTGGATTTCGAAATTTACATTAATTTGGTAAATCGGAAATAAATTAACAGTTAACAAACAAGTTACTTGGAAAAATTAACCTGATTAATCTGATCGATTGTTGCAAAGATTCAGGTACCTAAACCAGATAGTTTAATGTTATGTGATACAAGAACAATATTATTATGAGAGCAAAAGGTTATTATTTATGAGTGATAATTAGACCAGAAAATTTCAAATACAACCTACAATACGTATTTGAACTATTTTATTTTATTTAAATCTCTGTGAAATATGTATTGTTGGTTGCACTTTGAATTTGGTGGGGTTATTAACAATCGAAAGTAACCCTCTACGTATGTAAGTAAAATATGTCCATTTGTAGTTTTTTACTTAAGTATGGTGATAGTATTCACATGGTACACGAAGTACAAAAGTGTTCATAGTTTTAATAAAACAATTCGTATTATGGCTGCAGAATTATAATCTAGCATTTATTAATTGACTGAATATTATAATATGATTGCGGGATATAGTCAGCTGATTAGTAGTGTCACAAAAAACAAGCGTCATTCTAGTTTCAGTATAAATGCACGTTAAATTTATGTAGACATAAACACATTATTGCTATTGTAAAATAATTAACCAGGAAAAGGTGATCTCACTGTATTTCGGCACCAATATTTTTTCAGTTCACCAAGAAAATATTCGTAATCTCGTACTGCAAGTCCAGTGATAGGAAAACGAACTGTCGGAAAGTAACCGCCGCTAAGAAGTAGTCAGTCATCAGCTTCCATACCAATCAATTCTGCTTGCATGCGACCTTTGTAGCGGCAGCATATAGACATGCAACATATACGAAGCGCAAATCGAAATTGAGGGCTCATCGTAAGCAGAATCAAAGACTTCCAGAATGAATTCATAAAACCGAACCATACAATTCCAAAATGTAGAAACGGCACTTGTAGTTTTGCTCCAGTAAAATGTTCGTATAACTTTATACCAATATAGGGAGTCCAGGAAAGCCAAAATGTCACCACCAGTGTAAACGACATTATGTGACTTGGGTTCGATAAGTTTTCTGACAGTGCGGTTACATATTCTTTGTCGTGCAGGGATGCGCCACTGCGTAGTTTTCTCATTGTATTGAATATGTATACGTAAGTGTATACAATGGTAATGAGGCTAGGTCCTAATACTAGAATAGCCAAAGTAGCGGAATATGCTGCCATGGTGCTCCAATCTAACATACAAATATAGGCGTCTTTGTCAAAATACGGTTTATTAAAACCAAGCAAAGGAGGGCAACACATCATTGCGGCGGATATCCACGTAAAGGCCATCCAGCATTGACATCTAGTCTTGGTTTGCACAGTCTCATAACGTAGTGGTTTGCGGACGGCTAAATATCGATCAACACTCATCCACATAAAAGTGTAAACTGTGACGGCCCATAAAGTCACTTCTAAATAACCAATGAGTCGACACACCAGATCTGCGTGATCCAAACTTTTCAGTAGTGCGGAATAGACCGATAATGGAACTACTATTAGACCGCACAGTAAGTCTGCCACAGCTAATGACAGTAAGTAGCAATTGATTACTTCTGCAGGACCTGCACAGGAAATATTACTTTAGAACTAACAATAAGAGTAATTACCACACAATTACATTCGTAGATAATGTCATAAAAATTAAACATAGCTTGTCGATAGCGCATTGAACATTGTTAATGAGTAAGAACAAGTTATTATGTTGAATTAGAAATATAAATGAAACAGTTTGCTGGAGTGATATAAGAATTATAGATATGTCTTTATGTGATGTTGTATACGACAAATAATTTCCGAACAATATTACAGATTTTGATGTTTTCTTTTTGAACTATTTGCAAAGTTGAATCGGATTCAACGTAGATTCCTTGTAACCTCGGCTCATCTAGTACATACAACTTTGCAGATGCGGCATTCATTTACACAGTTGTATTTATTTTGGAATTTTAATCCACTTTTAATTTGTCACTTGAATGAGTGAAAAATTTAGAAATAGTAAGGTTGCAATAGTCACAGAATCCTCGAAATGATAATATTGCTGTAATGTAAACTTTCCCGGACCATCTAAACTCTAGAAACCAATCACAACAAGAATTTTGACTCCTATGTCAGTGACTGATGTAAAATAAATCCAGACGAAGTATAAAACAGTTGGTAAAGATTCCACAGAATTTTGTTCTTAAAGTTATGACCAATGTCATCAATTGCGTTGAACCGGCCAGACGTTGAACAATGTAAAAAGTCACTCTTATACTCTTTATAAGTAGGTAACTGTTTGATTTATACTTGCAATTCAAATCACTAAATTTTTATTGGACATTAAAAATGATAAATGCTTTTAATTTATTAATATGTAAATTACTATCTATTTATTAATTTATCTTCTATATATTAATTAATGTCCGGAAAATTTAACCCACTTCAAGGCAAATCACCGTGTTGAAATTTGGCATTTCGGTAGAAAATAGCGTCTATATTACGAGAAAAATATCAAATACGAAAAACTATACTTTACTATTCGATTAGAAAGATGAATACATCGACTGTGGCTGATAGGGATCGAGATTATTTTTTGTCTTTGATAATAATATGCCGCCGATGCATTCAATATTCAGTGTTGTCCTTAGAATTTTATTTTTGCTAAGCGGTCGCTAAAAATGACCAAACAAAGTTAATAAATTTTTACATACTAATTTTTGCTATCTATATTAGGGTTAATATGACACGATGTGACAATAATACCTTTCACCTTACCAGAACACGTTATGTGCGATTATTAAAAGAACCGTCACCCTAATTTCACAATTCAATTTGCCAGAACCTTTCCTGAGCAAATTTCGGATTGTGGTCGTTTTCAGCATGTCAAAACGCGTTCTGGGAAATACAGTAGAACCCCTCTAGTCCGCCCTCGGCTAGTCCGTCGCTCCGGTTAATTCGACCGTGATCAGAGTCGAGAAACTTGCCCCGACTCGTCGATGACTCACCGCCCGTCGCGCGCGCCGCGCTATTGTTTAAAGTTTTGCGTCATCTCTTGCATCGTTTCTGTCGTAGCGTGTTTTTTGTACTGAACTATGCAGTTTTTAGTGCTTACTGTTCGTTGGTTTTACGAGAGTGTTCTTCTGTGCTCGTTACAGTATATGTTTTTACTTTTTTCTGATAATCCGACCTTTTTTGCGTTCCGACCATACCACCAGTCCCAAAGGTGACGGATTAGAGGGGTTCTACTGTACATTGAGCACCGTATTTCCGCGGCGTATAACTCGAACTTTCAAGACTAACAAATAAGCTGAAATTTTTGGGTTTATGGTATCCATCGGGTATAAATACTACATTAATACCCCGGTTTACGTTGATTCGCTATAACGCTTTGTTAAATATTAATTACCACGCAAGCGCACTGTATCGTGCGCCTGCGCGGTAATCTCTTTCAATCGCTCTTGCGCTTTTATTACAATTTTAATTCAATTTTGTTTAAATATTTTGATATGATACAAAATTAAAACAGTATTTTACTGTTAAATACTGCTTCAACCTTATTGTATTTGCATTATTTTTGTAGTTAAAATACTTTATATGACAATAAAAAAAAGTGATTAACCCCGTTTTACTTTTGATTCGCTTAACGTTCTATTTTTTCACACAATAAGCGCGTAAATCGGGGTATTATTGTATTTATTTATTTATACGTAGGTTAAAACAATACTTTCAAACCTGTATATAGACTGAACTACTTGAAGCAGAACAAAATATTAGTTTTAGGTAAGTTTCCAGCTTAACCAGTGACGTCTCTAAGATGATACGTAAAGCGGGACCGAAAACAAGTTCTGTCATAAACAGGTTTGACTGTATTATCTACGTGTATCTACACATACACGTAATTGCACGTCCCAACTTTCAGGAATCTAGGAGAATTTTAACGTTTTCGTTATTTTTGAGTCTGCGCCCCGTTTGGAATAAAGCTGCACTGGTCCAAAGGTGTCAGTAGTAAAAAAAATAATTTTTGCACTTCTGTGCCCCACAAGCTGTCACGTATTCATGGAATGTAAAATTTTTGAGATTGGTTATAATGGGCAGGTTTGAGAGCACACTGAAACCGTACTAAAAATAGGGAGTTTTTTCAATAATTTTCCAAGTTTGATTGCTCGCCGTATGGTCATTTTTCATCCAATTGGATCAAACAAAAAACCATAGTAAAGAGCCTTTAATGCCCATTACAGTGCCATATTATTTGTTTCGATGTAACTAGTGAATCAGACAGGAGCGCACGAGACGTGAGATAACAGCAAAAACAGTTCATTTGCGGTTTAAGCAATCAAAGTGGTGAACTTCAAAAAATCGTAGCTCATAAACTATTGGTCCTAGAGTAGCGGTCTCGCTTCGATTCTGAATGCCCATATCGTCAGGTATTTAAATGACTCAAGAAATTTTTTTTTCGAAATTGCCGTTTGCGCAGCGTACTCAAAAACGTGTTTTTCTTAAGTTCAAACCCCATTTTCAATACCTTCCGGAAAGGTCACGAGGTCAAAAACTGGACATTAACATTAGGGGCATTTAAGATAAAACATATCAAAAAACCAAACCTGACCGACCTTTTGCAGGGTAACCCCCCTTTTGGCGACATTTTGCTTGGACTATTGAATGATTGTAGGGACGCGAATATCAGGGGAAATTTTGCGTGAAAAACCACAATTCTTTTACGGTCAAATTCACAACGATGATAATTTCAGTCAGTTCCGGATGGCTTGATAAATTTAAAAACAGGTACGGAATTCGGCAACTGCCTATTGCAGGAGAAAAATTATCTAGTAATGAGGCAGTTGTTGAGCCCTTTAAGAATTTGCTGCTGTAACGTTTCTGGTGTTGGAGAAGTCTCAAAAGCCACGGGCCTTCAGAAGTGAACCGCTGCTAGTGATGTGCCAAGGGCAGAAAAAAGCCTGGGTTACCAGGGAAATTTTTGCTAACTGGATTTTGTTCCGTCCGTTCGAAAAAGAATGCAGCAGCTGAATTTAGAAGCCAAGGCACTTTTAATTTTAGACAGCGCTCGCTTCAGGACACCCAGAAGATTTATGTTCAGATGACAAGAAAATCGTTGTCACCCCTTTAGTGCAACCGATGGACCACATTGTGATTTAAGCGGTCAAGTTGAATTACAAAAAAGTTTCTTAAAAAGAATTGTTGCTTCTGAAGGTGTAGATATTTCTGCAGAACTGAAAAAAGTTAATCTAAAAGATGTTGTGAACAAATTAGCAAAAGTATGGAAAAATGTGAGGCTAGAACTTATTCAAAAGTCTTGGAGTAAACTTAAAAAAAGTAAAAAAAAAGTTGAAGATGCTTGGGGTGACGATGATTATCTTCCATTGTCACAGTGGAGGGATAAAATGGAGTTAGTGGATATTGAGAAACAAATAATTGAAATTACTGCATTGATAAATCACACTTCCGGAGATGCAACACGGCAAGAAGTTATTGAATGAGTCGTCGGACAAGAAGAATCAAGAGAATCCATAAACGATATGGATATTTTGGAGCATATTCAAAATGAATCAAGTTTCGACGAAGAAGCAGACGAGATACCAAAACGTGTAAGACACTCAGAGGCGGTCAGAAGTTTCGAAACGTGTTTGAAATGGGCTGAGGAAAATGCCGAATCAGATCACCACATTCTAATTGTATCCGAAATGAAGAAATGAAATTACACATTTTTTTACAATTTCTTAGATTTATATACTAATTTACTACTACTACTATTTATATTTTGATAAGCGATTTGATTTTAAAATATTATGTAAAAAGATTTTTTTCCTTTTTCTAGTCTTTTTTCGATAATCCGAAAATTCGAAATTTTCGGATCACCCAGTACAATTATTAGTTTAGATTAAGGAGGTTGTACTGTAAAATCACGGCTAGAAATGAAATTGGGCTACATTTGAAACTGGCAGATTTTAACAGGACTCGTAAAACAGCTTGACCTGTACAGGGTGCGCCAAGTTTTGCCTCCACCCTACATTTTGGCCTTAAATATTATAGTAAAAAAAAACTAAACTTATACAAATAAGCTGCTGCCTCTCAACCGGCGTCCCCTTTAAGCGGAATCGACTGTATTCGTGTTGCATCAAAATACATGGTTATGCCCTGCTCATCGGATTTATTATTGTGGCTGTTGATTATTTTACAGCATTTTGTATTTATGCGATCGATTCAAAACGCCAATCATTTAACGCCCATTCAGAGGTTCAAAAATATGAAAATGAATCCTCTAGCCTAAACCATCGCTACCATCCCTTTTTTTCGTTAAATATTTCCTTTTACCGTATCAGCGGCATAAGGCCAAGCATTTTTGAAGTCATTATCAAAATTGAATGTGTTAATGTGTTGGTTACAAACTACCAATATTCAGCAAATATCACTTATTTTCAAAGCTAATTTAATCGAACATATCGTATATTATTTTTCAAATAATTTGTAATGTTTATCGGTATTGATGTGATAGCGGTACGGTACGAAACTTGGGCAGATGCCATGTTACTATTGATTTTATATTCTTCAGCAAACTTTATATAATTTTTGTATAAAATTTATGCAAAAAAAATAACATACAAAAATATAGTTTTTAAAAATCATTATATTCTTCTAAGTTTATGAATCTGTTTATGAGCTACTTTAATATACTTTTTTTCTTGCTGAATAAAAATGGTAACACGCGAACGGTACGAAACGCAACATCCAATTCTGCAACGAAAGCTATTGAATTCTATTAAAACCTATTAATGTCAAGAACCTTAAAGTAAACCTTATTTTATTACCGAGGATTGTTATAATAAACGTTTATTAAAGAAATGTAACTCATTCATCTGGATAATCTTTGAAAACTTTCGAATACACAACAGTTATAATTCTTTTTTTAACAAAACCACGAAATAGAATTACTTTAACTCTATTGAAATACTTAATTATTTCAATTTTTTGTTTTTAAATCTATAACTTCTATCTATATCCAATTATGTCAAACAATGCTTTATTCAAATAATGTTTGTAAAAACTGTATTAATTTAGTGTTTTTAGTAACTGTGAAATATTATAAAAACCGATGGGAACGTGTACTTTTTGATTTACAACATAATATTTCAGTTCTAGTCCCATTGTTAACACAACGCACGTTCAGACGATCAATATAATATATTGTCAATACAAATATTGTCAATACCGCCGAGATGAATAGTTTCAATATCGGCAATACCTCAATATTTTAGGTCACACATTCAATAATATTGAAGAAACTAAAATACTGTCAATATTATATTGAACATCTGAACTGCCCATAAGAGGAAAGTTTAAACTCAAAAATAAATCTGATGAACTACAACGAAAATATACAATTCGAAATAAAAGTTTATATTAACTGCATTGCGACACAACTTTGGAAATAAAGCAAATTGAATCGAAAGAAAACAGGGTGTAGTACAAAAACAACATTGTACCTTGTAGTTGATAATTTTTAACAGATTAGTATTCATGTTAGTTTTAGAGTTTGTAAAATAACACGATCGACAAATTAAAATTAATTGTTAGGAAGCTATAGTTTGTCTTATACAGGGCGCGGCCTAAAAAACGCCGCAAGCCGTATGTCCGTTATTTATGGCTCGATTTATATGGAACAAAAACTGCTATAAATCGTTTTATAAACACTACATGTGTACCATAGTTTAAAATTTTCAAGGTCAAATTCAAGGTCAGATGACAAGCAATTTTATTTTTTCAAATCAATAGGTATATTTTTCTATTTTTATTCCGAAGGAGATTTTTTACTGAATCCAACAGTGTGTCACATATTAGAATTCATTTAACAGTAACTTCGAAAATAAGTAAATAAAATACTTGGAAATTTCTCCTTCCAAAAAAATCAGGTATGCCATGGAAAACAATATTTATTACACGTTGTAATGTAATTTTTTTGTGATATGGAAAACAATCAAAATGTTGAAATTATTTTAATGTTAAAATGAATAACTACACAACGCAAAAGGAAAAAACTATCTACAAGTATTGTTCAAAGTCGCCACCACTTTGTTGTAGACACAACTGACACCTTCTAGCTACACCACGACTTTTCATTTAGTATAATCGTACGAGGTATTTCTCTACAAGCATCGATGATCCTTTTCCTTAATTTGTCTTCATTTTCTGGAGTGGTCAAATCCACCTTGTCTTCTAAATAGGCCCAGAACAAAATATCTAAGGTGGTAAGGTCGGGCGAACGTGCCGGCCACCGAATTGGTCCAAATGTTCCTAACCATCTTGGTCCAAATTTTCTATTAATCCAATCAACATTAATTCCCGCGTTATGTGGGGGAGCCCCATCTTGTTGATAGGTAATTCGGTTTAGATCCGCTAGCGATAAATTATTCAGAAAATTATCTAAATCTTCTGATAAAAGTTGATGATATTTCTCTTTATTTAATCTATGAAAAATGGACCAACTAATTGGCCTCCAAAAATACCGCACCACATGTTGACACTGAAACGTCTCTGGTTATTACTCTCTCCAATAACTCTAGGATTTTCCTGGCTCCAGTAACGATGATTGTGCCTATTGATATTGCATTATTACTAAAGGTACATTCCTCAGACCAAATGATTTTTCGGTAAAATATTGGGTCTTCTTGCAACTTATTAGGTTAAAAATTTGGCAAAATTGTTGCCTTCTTGCAGGATCATTTACTTCTAAAGCTTGAACTTTTTGGGGTGTGTAGGGAAAGAAATGGTGTTTCTTCAATACCGATCATACTGTTTTTTCCGATGTTTCAAGGTCACCAGCAACTTCTCTTGTGGACGTTCGCGGATTTTCTTGAACACGTAACAGAATGTTCAATTCCATATTTTCATTAAATTTGCGCGCTTGTCGCTTCGGTTTCTTAAAGGCTCCGTAGTTTCTTAGATTTATTTCGAGACGGCTAAATTTTCGAGCCTCTGGGGTTTTTCTGTTTGGAAATCGAGCATTATAAACTCGTACTGCTTCATAGCTATTTTTATTACATTAAAAGTAGACTTGCAACATGTCTGTTAACTCACTGTTATTCATAGTTTCGTTTTCCAAAGAAAAAACGAGCAAATACAAAGAACTTAAATGACAACGTGTAATAAATATTGTTTTCCATGGCATACCTGATTTTTTTAAAAGGAGAAATTTCCAAATATTTTATTTACTTATTTGCGAAGTTACTGTAAAATGAATTCTAATATGTGATACACTGTTGGATTCAGTAAAAAAATCTCCTTCAGAATAAAAATAGAAAAATATACCTATTGATTTGAAAAAATAAAATTGTTTGTCATCTGATCTTGAATTTGACCTTGAAAAAATTTAAATTATGATGCACATTTAGTGTTTATAAAACGATTTATTTCAGTTTTTGTTTCATTTAAATCGAGCCATAAATAACGGAGATACGGCTTGCGGCGTTTTTTAGGTCGCACTCTGTATAAGGTTGCCGTTTCGGAACTCACACACTAATATTCTACTTGGAATATTCAATAACCCACGGTGTTAAATTTTTCGTTATATAAATCACAAAATCTGCCCGACAACGATAACATTTCCCGCCGTCTAAACACATTACAACAGTAATTTTTCATTTCTACCGCTGCAACCTTAAAAAATGTTATAACGATAATTTTTTAATTGCTACTAATTAGTTGCTCGAGACAATAATTTCAGTTATAATAGCTCATTACATAAATACTTAAAAAATATGAAATGGAGTGTTTTAGTAACCTCTGAAATTAAGGAATGTTGCAATAATAAGGATGTTGCTAACGATGATTGCAACTCCCATGATGAAAATAATTCCTGCTTGCGTTAACGACACTGAGGTGAAAACGAAGTTCGTGTCGTCACCAGCTAAACTGCTGGTTTTAATCATAGTAGAAGGGTCTTCGCTTTGAAACATGACCACTACTGGATCGTTCTGCAGAGCATTAGAGCGTGTGGGCTCGATATCGAGCACCAACACGCCATAACGCAAATGATCACCTCGAACCTTCACCCAGTTCGTCAGAGGGCCCCATGAAGATATCTGAAATAAAAAAACCTTTATTTTTTTATGTTTAGAAATAGCGTATTTGACAAAGAATACAATAAATAAATCAGTGGTCGGGAACGTACAACACGTGCGCCCAAAGTGCCCAGTCAATTTTATTGGCAAACGAATCACCCTATTTTCGTAAATGTTGCTGAATCAGTAGTTTTTTTTTTTATTTGAATCTAACACGCCGGAAATTATACCGTGCCAATTTCTTTTTATTTTATGGTAGGTATACAAGCTCGAAAAGTTTTTTTTAACGTCATTTTTTGTTAGTGTTATCAGTTTATATCAGTTACAGTTTTTATTTGTCCATGACGACTTACGTAAGATTCGTCTTTCATAATACGTTATTAGGTAACTGTTTCAATGTGCACATGAACAATGATATCATCGAAAAAAATATTATGGAGTCTTATTTGCTTGAATGCATGCCTATAACATTCATATTTCAACATGCTAATAATTTGAGGGTTTACTTGACTCTTAGTGAAGCAACGGATGACGGGCCAAAAATTGAATATTTTGGAACGGCCAGCACAAAGTTCGGACTCCAGGTGAATGTAAAAGGAGGTCTTGAGAAAAAGAAACCTAACAATGCTCAAGAGGATTTTGAAAATATTAAATATGCCACCATTAAGGTGAAGACAATTAGTCAAAAGATCTCCAAGAAGAGTTGATACTACACAAAAATAAGGGTTATCCCACTAAGTACTGGGAAATTAATAGATAATATTATTGTGAAAATTCTGTAATAATTTAAAGTGATTTTGTTGTGTAAGCGTTTTTGAATAAATTTCCAGAAAAATTGAATTTCCTTGGGAATCATTATGATGCGAAACTGGTTCAGTAGAAATTTAAACCGAAACTGTCCAAACATACAATACTATATTTTATATACACGTTTCCAATTTATTATGTGACCGCTACTATAAAAAATGAATTTAAAAAGAAATTTTTAAATTGGCAATTCAAAATAGTCCGATACAAAACCAAAAAAAATTTAAAGTTCTAACTTTTCACGTTCACCGACTAACTGTACGGTTGCCGCCACAAAATAGTTCCATTTACATTAAATTTATCTATACACTGTTCCACGGAGAAACGATTTGTTCGCGTGGTTTACAGCCCGCGAATACGTGTTTGCTTGTATGGTTGGTATTAAGAACCCAATTTACACTGCCCAGCTGATTCTTACAAAAAGAAACGGAACATCAGATGTTATAGCGAAGAAGGTTACTGAAGGTAATCAACGCCCGAAATTTCAAATAACCAATAGAAATTCTAATCCTTATCACCACCAATCACGCGTTTGCTTTACTTCGGTTCTTACGAAAACGAACTTTTCCCCAATTTTTACATGTAAAAATTTAAAAACAACGACTGCTAGATAAATGTGAGTGAAACTATTCCGTGGCCACAATGAAAATCTACAGATGTTACTTTAAAAAAGTGAATTTCAGAGAAAGATATTGGCCCACTTTTTGAGGTTCTTATACAATAACTCTCAGACATTAAAGTCTCTGTATAAAAACGCTAAAATTATAAATAAAATTTCCTTACGCCCGATTTCGTAATAAAATGCCTAATGGCCCTTTAACTAAAGGTGGAGTATTGTTACAACAATCAGCTGGCATAATAACCAGCAGACTTTAACTTTAAAGTCACTTTTACATTGATTATGAAACCGGGCCTTAATGTAACAAAACCTAACCTTATCTCCTTTATTCAGTTTTATAAATTAAATAATGTTCGAAATGTCATCTGACCTGAAGAAGAGAAAATGCCCACTCTAGATTATATTTTTATTTTTGTTATTGTAACTATGAAACTTTACACTTAAGGCCGGTATTTGCATCTCTGGATAAAGTTCCAGATAGCTATCTTTAGATTAGCAACAATTGTTAGCAACGATTGTTATTACCTATCGGATAACTTATCTGGAGATGGAAATACCGTCTCTTTTCCTCGGTTTCTGAAAGCGATGTTAACTTATATTTCCAATTATTACTATGGTTAGGATTGTTGCAACAATGGGTAACCGTGGTAACCGGGACATTTAACTTGAGATATTAGTTAACATCGCTCTCAAAAACCGGGTATTAGTCAGTTATAGTTGGTATAAAATTGATTAACCAATGTTTTTTAGTCATTTTGGATTCAGAAAGCCTCAAAACATGAATATCTTTTTGTACTAAAAAAATACCGCCTAAGGCGAATTAAATATTATTCGTAATGTGAACTTAATTACTACTATTGTCATCACTTTTAACCAAATAATAGAATGGCTTTCAATAATTTCTACCAGCTTTTTCGGTTGTTTCGTTATTGCCGTTGTACATTTCGTTTCTTCCGAAGATTTCAAAACTGGCTTTTGTCAGTAGTTGTAGCCTTAAGATGAAAGTACTACATTTAAGGTTACGGAAATGTGCACGATTTTTTTAGCAACTTGGTTTTTGCTTCATATCATAGGCGCCCTAAAAAACATCAGCCAAATGTCAATATTATTTTGTTTATGACAAATATTATTTCACGAAGGATACTGGATAAAGCCAGCTTTAATCTATGGAAAAATAAGAAAATTTGCGTTACGCATCGTGCACATTTTGGTGGCCGTAAATGTACACTGCATTAAAAAATTCCTAAATTGAAAAAGTTCGCAAAAAATACCACGTGTTGCAAATAACGTATAATAATGTAATTCTTAAATAAAAATATATCTGTCATACCGTATTTGAAAACAAAATTAAAACAGTTATTTATGTTACAAGGCCGAAAAATGAAATATTCTTTTTGGTCATGTACCATACATGATTTTTTATCTACAATCATGACGTAATACGTTCATTTGATATGCTAGCCAAGGCTCCTTATCCACAGGTCACGCCCCTTCAGTTTCATTTCCATTATTAGACGGAGCGTATTGTTGGTTGCCTATTTATGTTCATTAATGAACGAAGCGTAATGTTGGTTGCCTACGCGCACGGTAGAATGATTAGTTTTTACCTAAGCAAATGGCTCGGGTTCAATTCTGGGTGACAGTAACACCGTATTAAAATCAGAACCGTGCCTCCTCGTGAGGCAATGGTAAAACACCGAGGTATTCTGCCTAATCTTTTCTTCTTCTTCCTTCTTCTATTACTGAGGGAATATTTGCACTTAACTGTTACGGGACGGAACAATTATCGGACGGTGCCAATGCACGACGCCCTTGCGTGAAAAAGAATATTAGGAACGAATAAAACACTATTATCCATTAGGGAGACCTCGGCTACCACGAGAATCGGAGAAGCGTCACAACTTGAGGGTGGTTAAGTCGTTACTTTCAAAATATAATAAAGAGTGCGGCAACATAGCTTCCTTTTTTCAAAACGCAATAGAACCCATTTTATAAATCAGAATTTTTCAATTTTTTTTAAAACAATGTCTAAAGTTTTGTTTTCCGCAGTTTTAAAAATCATATCAGGTAGGTCCATACACTGAATAAGTCGATTTCTGGCGTTTGTCATGACCCTTACCAGCATATTAGCAGGTACGTTGGCAATTTTTGCCCGGATGTTTGCCTTCAGGTCTTCTAGGGTCCTTGGGCGGTTGACATAAACGCAGGATTTCAAAAAACCCCACAAAAAAAAATCGCACGGGACCAAATCGGGCGAGCGCACAGGCCACTCGAAATCACCTCTTAATGAGATGAGGCGCTCCGAGAAGTGTTCCATTAAAACAGCCATCGATGCCCTTAAAGTGTGAGCCGTTGCTCCATCCTGTTGGAACCAAACGTCCCCTAAGTCTAATTCAAGTCGGGGGGAAAAAAATTTCTCCAACTTGTTCACATACCGCTCTGAATTCACTGTCACTGTGACCTCATTTTCCTCAAACAACCACGGACCAATAATCCCAGCTGAGGAAATTGCACACCACACTGTGACTTTAGGTGAATGCAAAGACCTTTGATGCAATTCTCGGGGTTTGGTGTCAGCCCAGTAGCGCAAGTTCTGTTTATTGACGCATCCATTCAAGTGAAAATGGACTTCATCACTGAAAAAAACAATTGCGTCTTCTGGAACGTTTTCGAGAAGCGCCTCACATGCGTTCCTCCGAGAATTGAAGTCTCGTTCGAAGAGTTTCTGCACAATCGCCAACTTGTACGGAAAGTAATGAAGATCTTCATGCAGAATTCGGCTCACTGAACGGTCGGAGAGTCCAAGGGAAGACGCATGTTTGCGCGCATAACGCCATGGGGATCGCAAGATTGAAGCTCGCACTGTCTCAATATTCTCAGGTGATCTAATGCGCCGAGGGACTCCAGTTCTTCGTTTTGTCACACTCGCGGTTTGTCTGAACGTAGTGACCCATGCAACAATTGATTTCCGGTTCGTACCCGCTAATATGCTGGTAAGGGTCATGACAAACGCCAGCAATCGGCTTATTTATTGTGTGGACAATGGGGGACGTCACCTACCTGATATGATTTTCAAAACTGCGTAGAACAAAACTTTAGACATTGTTCTACATTTAAAAAAATAATAAAAAAATTCTGATTTATAAAATGGGTTTTATTGCGTTTTGAAAAAAGGAAGTTATGTTGCCGCACCCTTTATAAAGAAAAGAAAAACACGTTCGTATTTTTCTTGCTAACTGACAGATCCTTGTTATTTCTTTCGCGCCCATGACAACTGGAAGCAAAGGTTTCTCGATGAAAATCACGTTTTGGTTTCGGTTTAATTTCGGTGTCAATTTTGCTTCGGAACTTATCAGTATTTTAAAGTTTTATCGAATGAAATTTTTCTCGCACATAATGGCTATTATGAACTCAGATGTTTGTTAATAATAGCCTACATTATGTGCTCGTTAAATAATATACTATTATTCAATTGCAAGAGATTATAAGAAATTAAAAGAATAAATTATAAATTATAAATTAATCGAGTTGCCACAAAATATTTTGTCAGTTGTCAAAGTGACGTTTGATTAAAAATTACGTACTTATAGTATAAACATTTTTATTTAAGAAAAATTAAGGAAAAATTCGAGTTTATGGTCTACGCACCGATTTTGCCAATTTTTTTTTTATACATGAAACACACCGTAACAACACTCATTCCGCAAAAAATTTAGTGCGGAAACGAGTACTTTCCACAAAAAAAATGTTTATATTGAGCCATGTAGTGAGGTTATTTTGATTGACAACTAACCTTACTTACGCGTGGTATATGTAACCTAACCTACTACTCCCAGTCTAACCTTTCGAACGCGTGGAATAGTCTAACCTAATCCAATATACAAAACCTTACCCACAGTCTAACCTTTCGAACTCGTGGAATAGTCAAATCAAACCTAATAAACACTAATCAAACCCAATAAACCCTTATCAAACCTAATAGACCCTAATCAAACCTAATAAACCCTTTTTTTTTTTTTTTTTTTTTTTTTTTTCTTATAGAGGTGTTGAAATTCCTTATTGGAAGACCAGGCCTAATTAATTAATTAATTTACCCGGTACTGTGGGGTTCCCCTGAATGGGTCGCTACCCACTAAACGCACCCCTTCATAGCTCCACACAGCCCAGAACGGCTCACGCATTGCTTCAGGCTGTGCTGCTCTCGATGCCAAGTGCATCCCGCCACACCGTTTTTATAAAACGTTCTCCTTTTTTGTAGACTCTAGCTCTACCTCTATAGCTCTAGCTCACGTACAAATTCGCTAAATTTTCTAAATTTTTGGAAAAAAGGAAAAAAAAGATGAAATTTTCAATCGGCCAGTCATCCTCGAGTTAGTTCCTCACATTCAATCTAGAATTTTTCAAAACAAAAAATAACAAAAAATACAAAAAATACAAAAATACAAAAAACAAATTCACTCACACATAAATTCACACAGCTCCACAAAAAAAAACACAAACTGACACAAACAGCCCCCCAATATTCACTATAGTTCATCCGCTTTCTCCAATTCTCTCTCTAACTTTTCCTTCGCTTGTACCACTGCCGTAATGTATCCTGCTGCCGCGTTCCACTTTTCCTCCGTTTCCAACATTTCTCTGATGATGCTTCCGCTCCCTATGACGCATCCCAGCTTGGTTGTGAGAGCAGCCCTCTGTTCCTCCCATGTTTGACACTGGAACAGTGCGTGCTCTACATCATCCACGTCCCCTCCGCAGTGCTGGCAGGCGGGCGTTTCACGCTTTCCGATCCTGTGGAGGTATGATCCGAAGCAGCCGTGTCCCGTCAAAAACTGAGTGATGTGGTAGCTGTTTTCACCGTGGCTTCTTTCTACCCACTCCCGTACATCAGGGATCAGTAACCTCGTCCAGGCTCCCGTACTACTACTCTCCCACCTATCCTGCCATTCCCGCATAAACCCTAATCAAACCTAACCTAACCAACCCAATAAACCCTTATCAAACCTAATCTAAATCAAACTTAATAAACACTAATCAAACCCAATAAACCCTTATCAAACCTAATAAACCGTAATCAAACCTAATAAACCCTAATCAAACCTAACAGCCGCTTCGTATCTTCACATATCGTCACGTTGCGAAGCACCATCTAAAACATTTAAACATCGCATGACATTCGATTTCACAACACTGACAATGCAAAAAAAAGTGCGGAAGAGCGTCGTTGCCTCAAAAAAAAAACAAAATTTGCCACAAGAGTTTATAAGGTATAAAGAAAATAATAATTATGTAAAGGATGATATTGTAGCATACCATATAATCAGGGGTGGGCTGGAGCCGGCTCGGTCCGGCTCGCGCGAGCCGGTTGTTAAAATGTTAAATGTACTCATTTCCCGTTCTTGCCATATACCGAAATAATAGCGAGCTGGAGCGAGCCGGTTGTTAAAAATTTGGCAGCCCACCACTGCATACAATATTCCCACCACGAGTGTAACATGAACGCTGGTCGGTAAAGTAGAAACCATTGACGTAGTTGTCAATCAAAATAACCTCACTACATGGCTCAATATAAACTTTTTTTTGTGGAAAGTACTCGTTGCCGCACTAAATTTTTTTGCGGAATGAGTGTTGTTACGGTGTGTTTTATGCATAAAAAAAAATTGGCGAAATCGGTGCGTAGACCATAAACTCAAGTTCTACCAAAATTAAAATGTTGGGTGACGACGATGCAATAATTTATACCCCTCCTGACTTGCTTGAGATCGCCGATAAGGCTTCTTTAGAGTTAGTGCCGCAAAAATCAAAAGAAGTGTACAAAAGGGCATATCGGAGGATTGAAAATTGGTACTACAAAAAATTAATTATCTTTATTGTTAATACTGCATTTTGATTAAAAATCAAAGTCAAAAATCAAAAATCAAACCTGAAACAGATTAAAGAAATTTAAAGAATAAATACTAACTTGAGATACTTGCAATATTGTTAAATTAAAAGCATCCTTTATTTTTATAACTAATATTAATAAAGTTCTTGTCGATGCTAACAAACTGTATAATTGACATTTCATTTTCGATTTGGTTCGCAGATTCGGTGCTACCAACCTACAAAATTAAAATTACACTAGTTTTCATTTTCAGGCCTAGTCCTGAAAATCGGATTTTCGGGCCTATTTAGAGGACTTCAAAATCAGTCATTTAGGACGGAGGCCAAAAAACTATATTTTTTGCGTCATTTCATTTTTTGTATTTAAAATAAGTCGACCAATTTTTTTAAAATTTTTGACACTTATTTGAATATATAACAACCATTAGTTGAAAGTTGGTAAATCATGCATGAATTTGGTCGAAAACTAACTGAACGTTATGGAACAACGCATGAACAACAAGTACAACCTAATAGTTTGTTGACTTCTTAAAAAACAAATTAGGTTTTTATTTTGAATTCTGATGGTGATAGCGCTTCCGTGGATTTTTCGGTAACTGGGAAGTATCATCTACAAACCGAAACAAAGTTCTGCTTTCTGCTATCCACATTTCAAATTAACATCGTTTAACTGAAGCCACAAAAACTCCGTTATTATGTTGCGATAACATCACATATGCTTTATAGTCAGCTGAAATCCGGCCCTCTGATTGAAGTATCCTTAACAATGCATCAAGCAGTTTAGTAGATTAATTTAAATATTACGAAAGAGTTCTTATTTTTTTTAACGATTTAATTAACTGTGTGGCAGCATTAATAAATGATGAAACTAAATCACTGAATAAAGTTAACAAAAAATAATAAGTATAAAACGTGTCGATCGTAGAAACTTGTATAACTTATTTATAGCTGCTTTATTATTAAACGGCTACCATTTTCAGTTGAATCGATTATTCATTGATTTGCTTCGATATTGATTATTTTTAACAAACCTGGTTGCACTTAAGAAATTTTCTCGACTAAACAAATAACAAGATGTTACTTTTATTACGTAGCCACATTATTGGTATTTTCTGAAGTGTTGGAAATAAAATTATTGCATATTGAAAAGAGTAGTTAAAATTTTTGCATCTTATTTGTGTCGTTTTAGTTTATGTAAGTAATAGTTACGAGGTGCTTTACCTACAGTTGCGACGCGTGAATGGAAAGTGACTTTTCAACATGCTATGCAAACACATGCATGCCAATTTTATGTACTTGTTGCGTGTTTCTTTAGAAGTATAAAGTCAGTACATTCACACAGACTTTTTACCCCCGCTTCCCCTTTCTTCGCGTTGTTGTCTGGTTCATTACGAAAAACCATTGTAACCGCCAGAAGTACAACGTATTAATGCTCCAAGCTTCTTTGGCACTACCTATTTGGTTGAAAAACATCACATAGACATTACGTCTTTTGAACCTTCAGACTGTCAATTTTTTCTCTGTAACGGATTTCTGTGAATTTATAAGAATTTTATGACAAAGTTATAAGAATGAAAATTTATTTATACCTCAAAGGAATAACTTTAAATAAATATTTCAAAAAGAAAAGAAACAAATTTGTATGTTTAAATTTTTGTAAGTTACTTACTGCCTAGTGTTGTTTCAATTACCGAAATAATTCTTAAATAAAATACATGTCACCATCGCCACCTGTCCAATTTGAACCCACCGCCGATGACCTTTATTTTTATTCAAGATATTCCCATGATTTAAAGTCATTTGAAGTGTCAGGCATAAACCTCAAGGAAAGTTGCCTATATTAGTAGTTATCGTTATTACTGCTACTGAATACCTATAAGTATCAAAATCTGCTAAGAATTTTAAAGTTTGTTCTCATTCTTACAATTAGTATGAAGGGCCTTCACATTGAGCAATTTTGTTACCGAAGTGCTTGAAAACTTGTTTTTCTAACCACATTTAAGAATTTGCACATTTCTGATACTTTTTTGATTGAGAAAACCGTTCAGTCTCCAAGACTGTGGAGAAAATTGTACTCTTTCTCCACGGGTACCTACTGACCAATGAGACGACGAGATTTGACATTTCTCCACATAGTATTTATTGTAACCGTGACGATAATACGACTGTTTATTAATTTCTAGAAAATTAATTGACATTGACATCTGTCATCGAATCTGTGTTTGCTCTAACTGTACAAAATATCAAGAAATGGTGGAAATTGTGGATGATATAGAGAATTGTACCCCGCCAGACGTGCAAAAGAATGATAAACTTGCAACAATTAACATCTTGCAACAAAAGTCGAAAAAGAAATACGAGTTATGTTACAAAACTTTTATGGATTGGCGTAGCACAAAGAACACATTCATTCTCCGGATTAGCAGAGAAATATAAATTCTCCTCATTATGGTCTCAACAAGATGGACTTAGCCAGCAAAATCATCAACGCAGTTCAAGCTTCCAGCAGCAACAGAAAACTATACAGAGTGTTCCGTTTTGTAAACGTGAAAATTAAATGTGCAATATAACTTTAAATTTTAAAACACAAAGTTCATACAAACAAATATCGAAAAATGCTTTCTAAGGAAGTTACGCCCCTTTCAAGGAATCCTTATAAAATCGGGTGTTAGTTTGGTACGCAACACAACGTTAATGTTATCTTTTAGCTGAAAAACTAAAAATGCGAATTATGCTTAAATTTAGGAAAGAAAATAAACTTTTATTAAATAGTAACAAATACTTTTTTGAAAAAAAAAAATAACTTTAATAAGTACCTACTTTAACAAATTTTAATTAGAATTAATTTAATCTAAACAAGGTGTTCAAAGTGTGAATGATTTTGGTTAATGCATAGTTAACAAATGTTCTGGTGTAATATTCCGTGGACCATTTAGAATCTTCTGTATTAAGCTCCTCACGAGTATTAACAGGTGTAGCATACACGAAGTCTTAATGAAGCCGCAAATAATCACCACCCCTCCCAATAGAGTATTCTCCATAATTGGTATTTAACCAATTAGGACAGTACCAAAAAAGTGTACTGTGTACTGGGCACCGACGAAGTGAAAATAGAGGTGATTTCTGATATGTACGGATATATTTTTCATGAATTCAGCATGATTTTCTTGTAGAAACTCTAAAAAAGATTACCCATGCAAGGATTCCTTGAAAGGGGCGTAACTTCCTTAGGAAGCATTTTTAGATATTTGTTTATATGAACTTTTTGCTTCAGAATTTAAAATTCTATCACACATTTAATTTTCATTGATACAAAACGGAACAGCCTGTATAACCAACAACAAAAACTTAAACTACAGTACGGTTATTGTATATGTTAATAATTAAAAGGATCTATAAAAGATAAGTTACAATAATTATTACCAGTACTCATTATTAGTTAATTAATTAATATGATTAGAAAAAGTATAGTATTAAACTCGTGAGAAATGGTCATTCCCACTCGAATGAATTACTCCACTCGCCTTCGGTCGTGTTCCAAATTTCATACTCATGGAAATGACCAACTTTCTCACTCGTTGAACAATATACTATTTCTTCATAAAAAAGAACAAAATTCCGCCCCCAAGCCACATTTTTTCAAAATGGATATGGGGGTTTTGCATTTAGACCCCTCACAGACTGCTCCTGAGTTCTACTTGTGGGAAACTAAAGTACATTGTTTTATCTCAAGATATCCGTATATACGGTAGAAGATTTAAACGTAATAATGAATTAATCGCCCTAGTGTCCCAGGAGATATTCAACCAATAGCGTACCTTTTACGCAACAGAGCGTCTTAATGGATGGCTTTTGAAGGACATTGTTTTTAATAAATATATTTTAGTATTTGTGTAGTCGAATTTTCCACGCTGTGGTGATCAATTTGACGCATTTTTACTGAATATTGTGCCAATATTTTAGAAATTAGTGACACTTAAAATATATTAGTACTTTGACATAATAATTGTGATAAAGTAATTTATTTCATATTGTGTACCCAGTGTGTTGGTTTTCTAAAACAATTTCAGTCCGGAAAGACGAACTTTACATTTCATATTCGGTAAAAAATATTATGGCGCTGTGTTCCAGGACCTGTATTACAGTTACAAGCGAACAACAGTAATTTTTTTGGCCTCCGTCCAAATTGACTAATTTTGAAGTCCTTTAAATAGGCCAGAAAATCCGTTTTTCACGACTAGGCCTGAAAATGAATACTAGTGTAATTTTAATTTTATAGGTTGGTAGCACCGAATCTGCAAACCAAATCGAAAATGAAATGTCAATTACACCGTTTGTTAACATCGACAAGAACTTTATTAATATGTATACTACCTATTAGTTATAAAAAAAAATAATTTGAATTTAACATTATTGCAGGTATCTCAATCCATATCATTTATTGTAGGTTGTTTTGTCATAGACGTCAAAAAGCAATACATACTGGGTACTTGATTTTTTAGTTCAAATTAATCTTTCCGGGTAAATATTGCCAACAGAAGAAAAAATAAATTCTCTAGCCGAGATATTTGAACAACAAATTTATATATTTTTATTTAAATATTTTTGTCGACCTAAAAAATGTTGTGTATCATACATCCAGAAACTGTTTTGCGAGTATTCACAGTTGAGGTGTCCCCCTTCGGCCTCTCCCTTCAAACCTTACTCGCACTCGCAAAAATACAGTTTCTGGCCTAATGATACAAATAACTATTGATTGTGCTTGGGAACTTTTGGATATCAATTTTATTTTTGAATTTTAATAAACGGTGGGTGTACATACAAGTCTGCATTAGATCTATTGTTTTGTACGGTGTGATAGTAGTAGCAAATGTGTTTTTAGATACAGTAGACTTGCGTTAGTGCAAACACAAAAAATGTCAGCCTTTTCACATGAACAAAATTTTTGCAATATACAGAGTATACACCGTAAACTCAATATTATGAAGAATCTTCAAATAATACAACCCTGACGTGTTTCCATTCATTTATACAGTACTTATCAATAAACTCGCGATAACAACATCAATTTTATAGCAGTGGTAAAATTCATATTACCCACTACTGGATAATTTCACTATAACTGAACTAGTGCGTTATAACCATTATCCAGAAGCAACTTAACGTCGGCTTAATTCTCAAACGTTGCAAGGCTTCGCATCGTCTAGTCCTTGATTGTTAAATTCGCTCAAAAATGCCGGGGCTATTCTAGACTACGCGAAAACTATGACTATTCGGTCGCGGAGGTCTTTTAAAGTAATAATCGGCGTAGAGTAAACAATATATTTTAGGTGGCTCCATAAAAAAAAATCTAACGGACTGCAGTCTTGAGAGCGCGATGGCCACACAACTAGCCCACCTCTGCCAATCCAACGATCCAGAAAATTGTTATTTCAGTACACCCTAGCAACAAGACTAAAATGTGGTGGAGCACCGTCTTGCATGAACCATAAGTCACGGCATGTTTCCAACGGAACGACTCAAGTAAGATAGGTAGATCATTTTCCAAAAAATTTCTTTAAGTTGGCCCATTCAATCTATCTGGTAAATCCATCGGTCGTATTAAATAATCGCCAACAATGCCAACTCAAATGAGGAGCTCGCGCGCAAAACCGATTGTATCCATTTTTCTGTTTCGCGATAATCATCTTTAAAGGAGCAGTTCGGGTTTGTTTTAAGTTTGTCGCAAAAAATTAAAAATAAAAAAATATTAGACCCGTATTTTACAGAAATTCAATCAGCGGCTCCGTTATCGAGATATAGCCATTTGTTGTAAGCGCCTGACGTCATAAGAGGCCCTAATCAGTTTGGCGAACGAGTATTAAACAATTATTCTAGTATGTGGATTTTTTTTACTTTGCTTATCTTTGTCTCAATCATGCTGATCCTGGAAGTGAAATTTGACGAAATTGCGAGATATTATGTTTATAAGAAAATCAGTTTTTATTTTTTTTTTCTCGAAAACTAATGCCCACAATTAACATTTACAACTGGAAGTTTCTAGTCTTACAATTAGACCAGAGTCATGCGTGCACAAAATTTCAAATAAGTAATTTTCAATTAAAACTCAATTTTGGGGACACCTGTACAGCGGAAGTTTTACAGAATTCGTTGTTTCCCGCACCCTGTATAGTTTATACCCTTATATCAGAGAATATTGCAATTCATCTAATTGTAAGATGTACTGCGGCAAAGAGATGTGAACTATAGAAATACGATAACCACTGAACTTAGGTAAAACACCTAATTGACCAACTTAAACAAAGACGCCCCTGTTATGTACATGACGTCATTGCACAGAACAGGTAGCCCTCGGTTTACGCCGTCTCAATTTACGCTGATTCACAATAACGCCGCTGTGGAATTCACCGTTTCGCCGCGTACATAATTGGGTAATTCACCGATTCTCCTTATGTTAGACTGATATTCGTTTCAATGTTAAAGTATATACTGAGCCGCGGCGTTGTGGATTCTTTTTTCCAAAAAATGTAAGAGATCCGAAACTTTAAAATTTGATTTACTTTTCTTAATATTTTTAAATAAAAAAATTTCACTTTATTTTATCATAAGTAAAATACATTTTAAAAATTAAATTTATATTTGTAAAATTATTTGCTTCTTTTTACTTATGTAGAACCTAACCCTATACATCACTGTAAATATGGGTTCACTTTACGCCGATTCGATTTGCGCAGGCTTTTGAAAGTACGGAACTGCGGCGTAAACCGAGGGCTACCTGTACATCCTGACATTACGGTAGCCTTTTTTATATTGAATTTGGGATATCTGAATTAAGAGTTTAAATTCTTTGTGTGTATCTTATTAGTCCTACTATTTGTGCAAATATTACACAAAATATATGGAATTATCGAGGGAAATCGGAAAAGTGTAGCATAAAGAAATAATCAACTAGTAGGGATAAGTTTTCAACAGAAATAGCATTTCTTTTCTTCTATTACATGATAGCTTTGTAAAATCGGGGCTTCATTTGCATATTATAGAAATGCGTTCAATTAAAAATTATCTGAAGGTGAAACTTTATGACATACAACACGGCATGAGTTTAAATTTGTTTGTAGCTACAAAGTGTTGAAAATGTATGGTTATTTAATTCCAATAAATTGATTTGAAAATTCTCGCGAAAACAGTAAGTGTTTGTAATCTTAATACAGTCGAGCCTCAACATGCTGAAACTCTACTGATATGGTAGTCTAGTGCTTTGTTTATTATCGATCGCAGTACAGTGGACTGAAGCTTATTACTTAAAGAGCCATGAAATAATAGCCCAGTAAAAATGTATTTTTACCATGCAAAAGGTCGGTCAGGTTGGGTTTTTTGATATGTTTTATCATAAATGCCCCTAATGTTAATGTCCAGTTTTTGACCTCGTGACCTTTCCGGAGGGCGTTGAAAATGGGGTTTGAACTTAAGAAAAACACGTTCTTGAGTACGCTGCCCAAACGGATATTTGGAAAAAAATTTTTTTGGATTCATTTAAGTACCTGACGATATGGGCATTCAGAATCGTACCGAGACCGCTACTCTAGGACCAATAGTTTATGAGCTACGATTTTTTGAAGTTCACCACTTTTATTGCTTAAACCGCAAATGAACTGTTTTTGCTGTTATCTCACGTCTCGTGTGCTCCTGTCTGATTCACTGGTTACATCGAAACAAATAATATGGCACTGTAATGGGCATTAAATGCTCTTTACTATGATTTTCTGTTTGATTCAATTGGATGAAAAATGACCACACGGCGAGCAATCAAACTTGGAAAATTATTGAAAAAACTCCCTATTTTTAGTACGGTTTCAGTGTGCTCTCAAACCTGCCCATTATAACCAATCCCAAAAATTTTACATTCCATGAATACGTGACAGCTTATGGGGCACAGATGTGCAAAAATTATTTTTTTTTACTACTGACACCCTTGGACCAGTGCAGTTTTATTCCAAACGGGGCGCGGACTCAAAAACTAAAAACGTTAAAATTCTCCTAGATTCCCGAAAGTTGGCACGTGCAATTACGTGCATCTACACATACATGTGATTGCACGTGCAATTACGTGCATCTACACATACATGTGATTGCACGTGCAATTACGTGCATCTACACATACATGTGATTGCACGTGCAATTACGTGCATCTACACATACATGTGATTGCACGTGCAATTACGTGCATCTACGCATACATGTGATTGCACGTGCAATTACGTGCATCTACACATACATGTGATTGCACGTGCAATTACGTGCATCTACACATACATGTGATTGCACGTGCAATTACGTGCATCTACACATACATGTGATTGCACGTGCAATTACGTGCATCTACGCATACATGTGATTGCACGTGCAATTACGTGCATCTACACATACATGTGATTGCACGTGCAATTACGTGCATCTACACATACATGTGATTGCACGTGCAATTACGTGCATCTACACATACATGTGATTGCACGTGCCAACTTTCAGGAATCTAGAAGAAATTTAACGTTTTCGTAATTTTTGAGTCCGCGCCCCGTTTGGAATAAAACTGCACTGGTCCAAGGGTGTCAGTAGTAAAAAAAAATAATTTTTGCACTTCTGTGCCCCATAAGCTGTCACGTATTCATGGAATGTAAAATTTTTGAGATTGGTTATAATGGGCAGGTTTGAGAGCACACTGAAACCGTACTAAAAATAGGAAGTTTTTTCAATAATTTTCCAAGTTTGATTGCTCGCCGTGTGGTCATTTTTCATCCAATTGGATCAAATAAAATACCATAGTGAAGAGCCTTTAATACCCATTACAGTGCCATATTGTTTGTTTCGATGTAAGCAGTGAATCAGACAGAAGCGCACGAGACGTGAGATAACAGCAAAAACAATTCATTTGCGGTTTAAGCAATCAAAGTGGTGAACTTCAAAAAATCGTAGCTCATAAACTATTGGTCCTAGAGTAGCGGTCTCGGTTCGATTCTGAATTCTCATATCGTCAGGTATTTAAATGAATCAAATTTTTTTTTCCAAATAGCCGTTTGCGCAGCGTACTCAAAAACGTGTTTTTCTTAAGTTCAAACCCCATTTTCAACACCTTCCGGAAAGGTCATGAGGTCAAAAACTGGACATTAACATTAGGGGCATGTATGATAAACCATATCAAAAAACCAAACCTGACCGACCTTTTGCAGGGTAACCCCCCTTTTGGCGACATTTTGCTTGGACTATAATGCTTTATGTCGTTTATGAAACCACAAAATTTATTCGGCAGATTTGTATAAGTATTAGATTTTTTGTTACAGTTCTTATATACAGTTCAAAGGATTAACCAATATCCATATGTTATTATCGGACAATGTCAAAGATGGGAATGGATGGAAATTGTTACGTCAGAAAATTAAAGTCTCGAAGAAATAAATTGTTTTATTAATGTGCTTATAAGAGAATAAAACCTCATTCTAAAATTATTGCAAAGCTTAATTTATACATAATATGTAAACCACCGACGTAAAGCTAAATAAATTTTAAGATTGTTCTAAAACCTGAATTGCAGTAGCAATTTATTGTAATATGAACGTGCTAATTTTGTTAAGAAAATCAATCATGCTTGATGCTATCGTATCATGAATTAGCTCTAGACATTTAATTGCATCATTACTTAACGAAGTTTGTTCATTATGCGCTTGATCGACAACGCTGCAAGTGAAATAGGCTAAATCAGATGTAACGTAATGGATATCTTCACGCCCTCTAATCACGTGCAGGGATTTATTAACTTCACGCAAATATATTGGAAAGACGAAAGAATCAAATAGTTTCAATTCAAGTCAGGAATAATTTATTTTCTTGGGATTATAAACACCTGATGTAGGTCATGAATAGAAAACAACGACAATCGTCAATAAAGTGCCTATTAATTGTAGAAACGAATAAAAATTCAAGTATGCTAGTTTGTTATTCAATAAATGTTATATTTAGTTATCAGATAATAACTGAAACTTTTACCATTCATTATTTGAAATACCGATATCGTATATTATCGAAATATTGCTTCGAGGATTTTTATTATGCGCCATACTAAAGTTTAGTTTATGTTAACGTGTTTACAAATTGTTCACTCAATTTGATCTATTTTCTTTCTTTAAGAATAAATACATTAACAACACAATTCAATTATTTTTATATAGGTGTAAAATTGTTGCAGTAGACTCCCGTTAATCTGAACACCGCTAATACTGTTCAATAATGCAAACATCAAAACTTATGCATTGGCTAATATTAATTGGACTTGTAATATTTACATGCAAATAACGTTATTTTGCATATTGAAAAAAAATTCCGAAACATGTCATTTTTAGTTACAGGTGCAACTTCCAAATTGTTAAATAGGAAGGGGAGACTTGTGATACTTCATGTCATGGTTTCAAAATTTATTCGAAAAATGAAGGGTAAAAAAAAATTAATCAATTTAACGAAATGCGATACAAAACATTAAAAAAATCAAAAACTAATAGCGCCCTTTCCTATTTAAAAATTTGCGAGTTGTAATTGCCACTCGGAGGGGGTCGAGGTTAGGGATGAAATTTTCACTTTACATGATATCATGTGATACACTAAAAATGACGTTAGTCGGGATTTTTTTGCAATATGCACAATAATTGAGATGATGAATTTATTCCATTTGGCTGGCGCTGACTGTATATCTACAGGTTGTTCCGTTTTGAATCCATGAAAATTAAATGTGAGATAGAACTTTAAATTTTCATATAAAAAGGTCATATAAACATATACCTACGTATATAAAAACGCTTCCTGAGGAAGTTACGTCCCTTTAAAGGAATTCTTGTAAAATCGGCTATTAGTTTGGTACGCAACACGAACATTTGTTATTTGTAAGTTTCCAATGTTATTTTGCAGCTGGCCGACTAAAAATATGAATTACCTATGCTTAAATTTAAGATAGAAAATAACTTTATTAAAAATAAAATTATAACTTTAATACTTTATCAAATTTAAATTAGAATTAATTTAATCTAAAGAAGTTGTTCAAAGTGAAAACCATTTTGGTTAATGCATAGTTGGGTTCTATGCATCAGTGAACGTTTTACGTTAAACAAATGTTCTGGTGTAATAATTCGTGCAGCATTTAAAATCCTCTGTATTAACCCCTCGCGAGTATTAGCAGGTGTAGCATACAGCAAGTCTTTAAGGGGGTATTCTAGTCTAGAGGCATGAATTTGAGGTGTTTTTTTGCGTGCTATAAATAAAAAACAAAAAATATTTTTACGATCCATTTTTTAACAAGATATTTATTCATGTTTTAACAATACATAAAAAATAAAAAAAAGTGAAAAAATTGAAAACTCAAAATGTTATAAGCTCTTGAAGTGGGGGATTGGAAAAAAATGGCGCGCCAAGTCTGTCACGATTGCAACCCTCCAAATGATGTGAAACGAAAAAATAAAAAAGATTATTTATCTAGATAAATGCTGCTATCGTACTAACTAAAAAAAACTGAAATTTTTTTTTTTCGCTAAATTGCGGATGTCCGAAAAAATAATAATTTTTTTTACTGTTTTTTTGACTTTTCTCAATTTCTTAAAAATAGTAAAAAAAATGAATTTGTTATAAATCATAGTTAGTACGATAGAGACATATATAGAGAAGACTCACACCAAATTACAAGTAAATCGGTTAAGTAGAACTTGAGAAATCATGACAAACTTTTTGAAAAAAGTAGTTTCGAGAAAAACGCGTTTAAAGTTTCGGGTAAAATTACGCCCAGTGTTGTTCCGGCCCAGCCGGTTTGGATGTCGTGTCACTAAAATATAGCTATATCTCCGGAAATAATTAAAATTTTGACAAATCCTTTTATAGACATATTCTTGAAAGGTTAAGCTTTGAAAATAGAAGAAAAAAAATTGATTTTTTCAAATTTCTACACTAGAATACCCCCTTAATGTAGGCGACCAGGCCACAGGACCATCCTTCTCGATCTAGCATTCTCCGTTTAACTAATTTCGGACAGGACCAAAAAAGTGTGCTGGACGCTCATCAAGTTGAAATTAGATGTGATTTCTAACATGTAGGAGCATATTTTCCATGAATTTATTATGATTTTCTTGGAGAAACTCTAAAAAAGATTGTCCATTTAACTTCTTCGGCAAAAGATATTGTCCCAAAAGATTGTTGCTCACTATGCCCGTCCAGACATTAACACTAAATTCTCTTTGAAAGTTTCTAGGCGAATTTTCAGTATTCCAAACACTTAAATTGTGAAAGTTAACTATTCCTCTTTGGTGAAGCAAGACTCATCACTCCAAATAATATTATTTAAAAAATCATGATCTTGCTCGAGCTGCTAGTTTAAAAAACTGCAAAATTCAATTCTTCTCTCTTCATCGGTTGGGCGTACTCGGGATACATGAACTGCCCTGATAGTGGTTGAGTTTTAAAATTGTCAAAATAGTAGTACTTGTTATGTTTGTCTGCCGAGCTGCTCGGCGAATAGTTAATCTATTATTTTCGCGAAAAACATTTAAAATTTTACGTGGTTACAAACCATTTACTCTTCTTTGCATTCTACGCTTAAGCCCTCTTCTACCACCTAATCCGTATTCCCGAAAATTTATGTAAGCATTACTGAATGTATTGTAATGCGGTAGCCGGTGATTTGGATAGCGCCTGAAATATTCGCATAGCTTCCATGGCGTTGCCGTTGCAAAGACCGTAAACAAAATGCATCTCTGCATATTCTACATTGGAATAAGTTCTTGGTTAATGCAAAACAAAACTTATTTGTAAGAAAACTTGACAAGTTTCTAAGAATTATGTTGATGACAAACAAACAATTTTCCGTGGTCACATACTTCACTCCTTTAGGAATCATTTTTAGATATATGTTTATATGAACTTTTAGTTTCACAATTTAAAGTTCTATCTCACATTTAATTTTCATGAATTCAAATTAATTTTAATCTGTCGGGTATAATTTAAGTAGGTAATGTTAAATCCTTATCAAAATAAATTTGCTTATCGTCAGGGAAATTTTATGTAGATAAAAATTGCCTTTTACACAACATTGTTTAGACGAATAATTTAGATTTTACGATCGTGTTTTTGCAAAAAAAAAAAAAAATACGCGCCTGACTGAACATTTGCTTGTTTGTCCCGTAAAATAACGAATATCTTTTGTCCCGTATGCGTTCCTAAAACATTCATATAAATTAAGGTCAGCGTTAAATTTTTCGTGTCAGCGGGTGGCTTGGGACAAGACGCGTACGTCTACGAAATAAGTTGTGGGGGAGCTTATCGCTCAAAAAGATTTTCGCATAGAAAGAAGTATCCTACAGCCACCAAATTTTGTACACCGAGCGAAGCCGGGTACCTGCAGCTAGTTTTAAATAAATACCGAGTGTAATGTGAATACAGCAATAATAAATGAATAAAACAATTGTAGTATTTCAAGATTCTATATTGAGGTTATTGTGTATACACCCCTTGTTTCTAAGCACGAATGGTAAATTTAGTTGTAGAGGTTCGCTGAGCAGATGCAAATAAACCCTATATTAAGTGTTGAAAAAAAACTTCACAGTCGAGGATTTTAAATAGAGAAAATATGAAATTAAAGAATTTGAACTAACTGTGTGCAAAGTTTTTGTAGGTCATGACGACGTGACTCTCATCCGATTCAAAAAAGCATACATCAGTAAAAATTATTTCAGTGTGTATTTCTGATATCTTTAAAAAATTAATGCTTTGTTCTAACAAACTCATATCAAAAAAACTGCTCTAAGTTTCTTGCAAATTCTGTTGGCATTTATTTACTACCTTCCACCACCTTCAATGAAATGGAATAATGAAACACTTTACTGACAATTCTCCCCGGCAATTTGTTCCCGGGATAATTCGTCCCCAGACAATTCGTCAGGGGAAAATGTAAATACAACTTCAGCTATGGAAAGTGCTTACCAGGGATTCCTATCGAGAGTGACACAGACGCCGCAAGGGGTCACTGGAATTTGGAAAAGGGACCACGAAATTCGAATGGTCGATTGGGGCTCGATAAGTTTTGAAAAAGTGGGGTAATTATTATACAGCTACCCCAAAGTTACAGGATAGGTGGGGCGGACGACGACGGCGTAAAGCTACATTTACAACCACTTCGATTGCGGCACAATTTAAAATCCGATTGCGAAGTTGTGCTTGCGTTTACAACGACTTTGACACTATCCGTGCAGTTACTCAAATTCCGATTGTGTGCTTGAAAATCTCAAATCTATAATTCTAAGTTCACCAGAAATTTTGGGTTTTCGACCTTCTCGGGATTCGAACTCTGGACTTCCACAGAACTGAACACGGATTGTTCAGTAACTTCTATTTCCCTTTGTTCATGTTTCTAAAAGTTGATTTATTAACTTCACTGTGGTAATAATTCGTATTTCTCATTTGATATTATGACTGTAAACGAATTTGTACGGAACGGTAATCGATCTAAAGTAACGATGCCGGTGAGTATCTCCAGAATTACTTAAGTATTATATTCAATAAGTCAAATAATACTGGGTTTGTATAAATAGCCAAAGCTGCTAGGTACTTGTCTTTCTCGAATATCTAAATACTAAAATGTTGTACATACTAAGCGTCCTATGTTCTTAGGGACCATTTGAAAGACACAAGAATATCAAGCATACATTTGTGAATACAATACTTTGAGTTATTCCTTACAAGTGTAGTGTTCATTGGTTTTTCACATACAGTCAGCTGCAAAAATGACGCAACAATTTGGTAAATCTGAAACTGTGTTGAATTTTGAAAAAAATTCAGAAGAAGTTAATTACTAGATTTAATTTCACACCTCCTAACATAAAATTTCTATATACAGGGTGTTTCCTGATAAAAATAATTACGTGATTGCCAATTATTAAATTTAATTTCACAATTTTTGCCATGAGACATTTATACAGGGTGAGTCGGGAGGAGTGGACCAAACTCCAGGAGTGTATTGTAAATGTGAAAATAACATAAACGAACTCATATGTCCTTATCCGATTTTCATTTGTTTGCAAGTTATAGCGTAATTACAAATAAACAAAATTTCATACATGAACATTTTATTAATCACTGCGTTCTTTTAATAAATATTCAAAAATACCGCCATTGCCTCTAAACATTTTCTGCTTCGTCTACGAAAGGCGCCTGTTGCTCTCTTGATTGCTTCATGTTTTTCTTTAATATCGGCTGCAGTATTTCTAATACGTAGAATTAGTTCATCCCGACTGTTCACTTTTACCTTGTACACTTCATTTTTGAACCAACCTCTTAAACAATAATTTAGTGCTGTGAGGTCCGGAACTCTTGGAGGCCACCTAATAGGACCACCGCGACCAATGCAATACCTTGAAAACCTTTCGTCAAAATGTTGCTTGACCTGACGCGCAAAAAGTACAGGCGCTTCATAGTGCTAATAGTAGTAAACTTACATCCTGATGTTTATAGGAACATCCTCTAGTAGGCCTTGTAATTCATTTTGTAAAAAAATTAAGTAGTACTGGTCTTCTGTGTGGCGATTCTCCAAAATGATAGAGCCAATTAAATACTTATCGACCATACCACACCACACGTTTACCTAAAACTGATGCTGAAATAGCAATTCCCGGGAACCGAACTACTTCGTATATCGAGGGATGGATGTATTATTAATGCCTGTCACAGATGAATGTTACTTCATCCGTGAAAAGTATGCGCGATACAACACGATGATTATTATTTATCCACCGACAAAATTCCATAGTTTAGCATAATCTTCCGGTTGTAGGTGCTGTACTCTCTGTACATGGTATGGATATGGATATGTCATACAGTAATACCCCGGTTTACGCGATTAATGCGTGGCAATAAAAAAACGTTAAGCGAATCACTCGTAAAACGGGGTCACTTACGTTTTTTAAATTTTCATATAAAATATTTTAAATAAAAAAGGAATACAAATACTATAAGGTTGAAAACAGTATTTAACAGTGAAATACTGTTTTAATATTGTATCATGTAAAAATATTTAAAAGAAATTAAATTACAATAAGAGCGCAAGAGCGACTGAAAAAAATTACCGCGCAGGCGCACTATTTTTAACATATACAATACACTCCTGGAGTTTGGTCCACTCCTCTCGACTCACCCTGTATATCAAATGTTCTTTGTCAAACTAATGATGTGATCATCGATTTTTTTTAAATAACAACTGATATCTTTCCGTCGTGATATTAATGGTTCTCTTATTATCGAAATGACAGTATAAATATTTTACCCCCTTACTTACAGTAATTTCTTTCCCAATATTGAAAGCGAATTGGTGTATACAGGTGTCCCGTTAGTCAACGTCATTCCTTGGAGGGATGATAGGTCAGCTCATGACTCACCAGAATATCAAAATATGATCTTGTCACTTTTGCGAATTTTGTAAAAATCGATACCTAAAATCAGCTTTTCGTGTGCCACAGTAAAAAAATCCATATTCTAAAATTCTAATTATTGCTACACAACGCTGAATAGTTCTGCTATTGATTACAGTTAAAAAATAAAATGAAGGGTGGAAATATTTTTTTATTAGCTAACTTCGACACAGGAATGGTACTTTTGCCGAGGTTTGTATACTACTTTATTCGCAATCAATCATTTAATAAAACATATTGCGTTGCCTTTACCTATGCTTAATAATTAATAAATAATTGATTGCGTTCACCGTCCACGCGCGTGAGAGAAGTTGGTTGCATACTCTAGATACTTTAATTTGACATTTATAGTTTAAATCGATAGTAACGCCCCCACAGGTTGGAAATGGTTCCATTTCTGGCCCATTTCGTATCATTACTGACTCCTTTTTTACTATTTCTGACCGGTTGAAGTGTATCTATGAAATCGCTCACTTTCCAACTAAACAACCAAACGTAGCAAATGTAATAACCATTTTAAAAACTACACTAAATGAGCAGGTGTTTAAAATAACTTGTTAGTTTAACTAGGTATATTTTTTTTACGGTATGAAGCGTCGAAGTTAGCTAATAAAAAAATATTAACTCATGAATCGGTCATATATATTTTTTTCTTAATTTTATTTTTAAACTTAAATTAATAGAAGAAGTATTCAGGGTTGTGTAGCAAAAATTAGAATTTTAGTATATGGAATTTTGTAGCTGTGGCACTCGGTTTTTACAAAATTCGCAAAAGTGCAAATTTCTTTATTATTGGGCGTTTCACGAATGATGATACTACAGAGTATTTCCAACATTCTTTTGGTTCATTGTTAAACGGAATATCAGTGCCTTTTAAACAATTGCTGTTTATTATTTCCAATTGTATTGTACAAGTAATTAACAGCAGTTGTTTGAACGTCACTTGCTTTCTATTCCAAATTGAATCAAACGAATGTTAGAAATACTCGAAAGCGTAATTCATGAAATAGTATATATTTTAAGAACTAATGATAACGTCGCGTCGTTACTAAACTTGCTAAATATCAAAATGTTTTGTCACAAAAATGTAAAGTTGAATTTAAGAATTAACCAGTTTTTGCATTTATTCCAAAGTCATTGTTTTATTTTTATCGATCACCTTTCGTTAACTTTTTGAACAACTTCTTTACGTTGACTTTATTTAAGGATGTTATGTCAATAAATGTAAAATAAAATTGAAAAATTGACAAGTTCCTTGATTTTCCTCAAAACTTAACAGTTTAAGATTTATCGAATTGTTGTGCTACTATTGCGACACACTGTAATGACCTTGGAAAAATCATATCAATCATTCATGATAATCCTGTAAACAGCTGCGAGCTTGAAATCAATCATTAAAAGATATTAAGGTTAACAAAATTTATATATTTTCCTTTATTTATTCGAAATAGAATTTGTAGCTGCAGTTGTCTATAACTAATGTAAGACGGGCGAACTGATTATTAAAAAATGGTAAACTAGTATCCTAATTTTATTAATTTAAAAGTTTCAGGAATATAATTCTTTAATTTTAAACTTTCTAAACCTGTATAATAATTATTCTCCTGATTAATTTTCAAGCATAATTTTATGTTCTAGCTCAATTTATTACACTTAAAATTCAAGACATACGGTTCTCGCCACGTGAATTAACAATGATTTTATATCGATACAAAATTCTATTTCTATATTGGGATACTAATTAATTATTATTACATTCTTCTTCGAAGCAATTAGGGCTACACACAATTATTAGGAAGTTGCATCTTTGGAACTTCAGTTAAAAATGGGAAGTTAAGGTCGCTCAAACCGAAAGATTTTTGCCGAAAGACATTAAACTAAAGTACTTTAGCGTACGCCATAATACAGGCAACTCCACAGACTTTTCTATGATCGGTATGTCACATAATTACGACAGAGTACGTTGACAAATGAAAACAGCTTTCGAAGGTTTGCTAAAATTTCAACCTGTTTACCAGATGTGAAAATTTTTGCATTTTAAGGCAAAAGAAGAACACCAAATTTAGAACGATACAAGAGGCCAATGGTTGGCATTTCGAACATTTGATTTGACGATTTTATTTACTTAGTAAATGAATTTTTATATGCTATTGTTATTAAGAAAATTTATGTTTTATGATTTTCAATTGCCTTTTGCTCAAAAATTTACTTATGGCAAATATAAAAATTTTCATACCGTCATTTTGATAATTTACAGAGCAATGCAAACTAAAAAAAAATATGGGATTGATATTAAAATAAAATGCCATTACCTCAAAAGAAATGACGATTGGAAATTGGATTTTGTACAAAAATACGTATGTATTTTTATAAATTAAATGTACGGGTTCGAGAATTTTTTTTTGAAAAACAAATGTAGCCGCTTATTCCATAATGAACTGTTGAGAAAAATTTAATTAAACCCGATTAATTTTGTTTGAGCACAAAAATAACTACTGCAATTACAATTATCTCCAAAAATATGTTTTGATCCACCTAAAATGTCCGTATTTAAATTATCCCTCTCTACCTGCTGTAAGCAACAAAGGCTAATTTTTTTATGCAACTCATTGTTGTAGTTACGTAATTTTTACAAGTTTTTGCTGAAAATTGGGCAAATCCCGATCGAGCAAAAATTATTCCACTCACAATTTATTTTGTTGTGAACGAACGAATCTCCTTCCCCGCACATCTAATATTTATACGTAAATTTGGTATAAATATCTAAAAAATTTCATTGTTAACGTTTATGTCATAAAAGCTGCAACCGAAACCATACAGGGTTCGGAAATTCTACATATTAAATGTTTTAGTACATATTTTTAGAATGGGTACATATTCGACATAATTTCAATCTAACTGTACTATTTATGAAGATTCACAGTCATATGTATATCTTCGCTTTTTAATTCAAAGTGTCGCGTGCAGTAACGGTCCAGTCCAAAGCCAGAATACAATAAGCGGCAGAAGTAAACAACAATTTGATAAAATTTAAATTATTCAGTTTGGAAAAAATACAAAAACAAGTAATGACGCTGTCTTTGTTCTTTTTTTAACAGCAACCCATATTTTTTCGTCATAATTATGATAGGTCTTTCAATTGTCAAAATGACGCTATAAAACTATTGACCCCTTACATAAGGAAAAAGTTGAGAAAAAAAATTATAAAAAAGTGAACGACAAAAATAGAGCAATAATTCGATAAATTTTAAACTATTGAGTTTTGGAAAATATCCAGGCAGCTTAATTTTTAAATTAAATTTCACATTTTTTTTAAATAACATTTTGATACAATTATAAAGAATTTAACTAAAATTAGCGAAATTTATTCAATGGTTTTTGTGATAAGCACAACATTCAAAAGGAAAGGGTGTATATTATTCAATTCAAAACAAGTCGAATTGTCAAAATTCGTTTGTAGATGACCCACAAAACGAAATTTTGTGCGAAGTTCAATAGTGTGACAACTCAGTTTTTTTTAAATTTCCAAAAGTGTAAGTGTTATTAAGTCAATCATAAATTAATAATTAAGTATGTCAATTATTATCCGTAAATTTCTTAGCACCAAAAAGTTAAGCATAGTAAAGTCAAGAAAAGCATTTTCTTTAAATGCTATTACAGTAGAGCGTCGATTATCCGAACTAATTGGGACCGACTATCGTTCGTATAATCGAAAATTCGCATGACCGAACAGTCATAGTTTATGAGCACTAAAACGCTCAAAATGATAGAATATAAACATATATTGAACAACAAATAATATTTCAATCACATTATAATGTAATGTAATGGCAAAGTTAAAGACGATTCGGATGATTGACGTTCGGATAAATCAAATCGTCATTCGGATGATTGACGTTTCGGATAATTGACGTTCGGATAATCGACGCTCTACTGTATCTCGAAACTTGAATTTTTGACTTGTTACACTATAGAACAGAAGCTGAAAATCGCCTTCTCAGATCAGAAAGACGTAGAGGTCGATTTTGCGGTCTATGGTGTTTTCCGAACGTTATGTTCTAAGGTGTACGTCTGGTGTCTCCTTTTTGAGTTCACCTTGGCCAATAAGGCACAGCCATTGGAAGATTACTACTCACTCGTTAGGAGATATCTCAAATAGAGAGAGGACTCTTGCTGACAAATTTTGATTGAAACTTTACACGGCGTTGAATTCGAAGCATACTTTTAGAACCAAGGTGCCGAAATGGTTAGGGCTTACTATCAGTTGTATAGTTATTACAGTAAAACAAAATACTGCTCCTTATCAATTCGTCGAAGAAAAAAAACGTTTCTGAATGAATACCAAAACATCGAAATTTTTGTTCATTTTCATATCTTGTTCATTTTAGTCAATTCTTATAATTTTACTAAAATTGTTCAATAGAGACTGAATTTTTATAAAACAGCTTATTTCTATCCTCAAAGTTAAACATTTTTTGCAAAATCTCATTTGTACTTTAGCATTTTACCCTCCCTCTTTTACCCTGCCTAGGCATTCTTACAAAAGCCCAAGCATGTTACCAAACTATTTTCCAATGCATGTTACATTATAAATATTGAAACAATTGCCAAATTTTTCAAGTAACTTGAAATATATCTCTATAAAAAACTAACCAGAAAAAACACATATTCATGAAAAGTAAACAACTTGGTATCAAACGATGACAACTATACTGGATCTGAGTAGAAAATCCGACCTTTCCATCGATAATAAACTTCTAATATGTAAAATCTTATTGTATAGACATAAAGAATTAAACTATGGAGGAACAGTAACTACCTCAAATATCGAAATAATTCAACGATTTCAGTCAAAACTTGGTATACCATGGTATACCACAAACCAAGAGATATACAGAAACTTGCAAATACCCTACTATAAAAAAGAAGCACCCAAGAATGTTAGAAGATATAAGGAGAACCTCCAGCTCTATTCAATATTCTACTTATAAGAACCCTATGTACCACTAGAAACCATCAGAAGATTAAAACTTAGCTGCCCATTCGCTTATTGTGAAAATATTAATGTCCGGATGCACAAACGTCAATTAGATTTAACAAATTGTTAAAAAAAAACAACTACAACAAATTGTTACCATGAAATTAATCTAAGATTAAATTTAACAGGCGTTGGTGTAACCGGGCGCCCAGTGAAAAAAGTAGTCAGTGTTGTCTTCTTCTTCTGGAGTTTATGCAGTTGATGTTAATCGAAGACGAAAATTATTTTGTGGACTGTTATAAATTTTTTGATCTTCGAATATATTTGATGTATTTGGTTTGATGTTTAAAATACACTGTTTATAACAAAAAACGAAATTTAGATACTAATTCAAAATGCAAAAATACAAGGCAAAAAAGTGCAAACATAATGACTTGATAAAAAAAAAGGCGCAAACAGTCAGTATGACTAAAAAAAGGAAAATTTCTCACTGAAAGAATATCAACATGTCTAGCTGTATCTACAGATCTATTACTTAATGTCTTCTCTGTAGAGTAGAAAAAAGGGTTTAATTTAATTTAAAAAAATGTTTTTCAACAAATTTATCTTATTAAATAAAAGGTTAATGATAAAACGCAATGTGTTCTAATAAAATTAATGTACTTATTTGAAAGAAAAATATTGCACCTTTTGTGTTTCCAGCCATTTTATTTTTTTTTAGATTTGGAATGTTGTTTGACGTTATTGATCAATATGTAAAAGTACAACAAAAATAGTTACCATTACGTTGTTATTTAGTTCCACTTGGCATGTTTAAGTTAGCCTTATTCAATTCAGGAAGTATTTAACGTACCCACGCAAAATTACATTTACGTAAATTAACTACTTTTTCTGAACTTACACTAATTGTAAGTTTTGATTACACCACCGTATAATTTATAATAACAATATTATCAATTATTTACGAAACTGAAATTGAAATCTAAAAAGTTTCAGCCAAATTAACAACATACAGTTTTTTAAATTAAATTAAAATTATTATATTAGATTATTAAAATTGATTGGCTGTTAACAGAATATATTGTTATAATAAATAAATACGGAGGCAACTTATGACGTCTGTTTGTATTTCTGACTCACTAATCGTTCAAATTTTGCCAAACGATATGACAACACTGAAGTATTTCGTATAGACTAATATGAAAATGAGTGATTACATAATTAACTTAAGTTTACTAACTTTAAAAACTCTTAACACGCCATGTTTAGAAAATTTGACTTGGTATGTATCGACTTTCTGTTACATTTTTAGAATACGCAGTTTGAAATAAATATACTATATTTTATCAATACTGTTGGCTTTCATGACATTATCTATAAAGCATTATAGAAAAAATTTTCAGTTCGTTAAAGGTCAAACTCTACAATAATATTTCAAAAAAAATTATTATTACAAATTTTTATTTATTTCATAAATTCAAACAAATTGCTCATTTGATTCCAGTTATATTATCTTTTTATACCATAAAGTTTACGCCACGAATCATATATTGAAATTGATGCAAACTAGCAACAATCAACAATCAATAATATTTGAACCCAAATATCCCGAAAAGAATGAAAACTGTAGCTGTTTCGAGCTTGACCTTGCAGTTAGATGTATTATTGATAACCACTGAGTTACGTTTCAAAATTATTATCAAATGCTTTGAAAAGTGAAAACTTCGATAACGATCTTGTGCGGTTGTAACTAACTACTCACTTTTACATATCAATGCAATGTTTTATAAAATTGCACCCGGTTGACTTATTTGAAAAATTTAAATTCATCTTACCAATTAAACGTTGCTGATACTGCAGTATATAATATAGGTTCATATACAATGCAAATACATATTGAGCACTCACTTTTAATGAAAACACACAACTTCGAGGAACGCGACGTCTAAACTGACAGAAGCTCCGGGGTTTAGCTTGGCGTCGAGTCGATCGTGTCGACCGTGAACATTACCCTCAAAACGCAGGCGTCTCCCTAACCACCGTGACGTCATGGACGGAAAAGACGTCATCGTAAACTACCACTGAATAGGTCGGCAACAATAGCAACTGAAATGCAGCAAGCAGTACCGGGAACATGAATGTGATAAATTATCAGTTTTGTGTAGATCAAAAACAATGACATTATGTTCATACTATGAGCGAAGTTACGTTTTTGATTGTCATACAACATTATAATTTTGTTTGTAAACGGTCATACAGTGCTGTAGGTAGTTAAATTATAAGAAATGATGTTGATATTGTCATTATTTTACTGTTATTGTTATTGTTTACAAACTATTCTTATTAAATATAATCTAAAACTTTAACTTAAAATATTATTAAAATCAATAAGGAAAAGTATCTACATTTTCCGAAATTATTTGATTTCAAGCAATATAATGAAAAATAATATTGTTTATTAAAAAATCAATATTACATAAAACTAAATCCTTAAATATCTGAAACTAAAGAACACAAAATGTGAATTGATTGTTGCAAACCATTTTGCAGATAAGGGCGATCAATGAGACACTGACACTGGTAAGTTTCATTTTCAGGTGAAAGTTATTAATTGCGTGCAACAATGTCTGGATGTGTACGTGTGTTAATCAGATAAGATCCATATCTTGTAAAGTTAAAATTATAATGAAAGTACATGCCTACATGTGAAAGGGCTTCAGTTGTCTGTTACTTTTTAAAGCTGTCCTGCGTTATCTATTTTCTATTAAACTAATTAATTTACCATTTACCTATAATTAATTTTACTAAATCTTTCGTTTTTTAAGACAATGCCGCTATAGGAATGTATACCTCAGGATCCGTAAAGTTGCGTAAATAACCAGCTTTCTATCAAATAATGTTCATATAAAATGTGAACTTTTTAAATTGGCGCCTGTTAGGTGCTTAAGTTGGTTATGAAAACAATTAAAAATTAGCAATTGAGAATAATTGTTATAATGATATTTAATAACCTATTTTGGATATTGTAGAGGAGGCGGCAAATCATAGCTCATTTGATCCACATTTTTTTATGTCCTGTCTTTATATAGCTGTCCGGTTAGTCAGCGTCATCCCTTGGAGGGCCGATAGACCAGCTCATTGGCACTTTTACGAATTTTGTAAAAATCGATACCTTAGATCAGTTTTTCGAGTGCCACAGCTACAAAAATTTCATATTCTAAAATTCTAATTTTTGCTACACAACTCTGAACAGTTCTTCTAATGATTACAATTCAAAAATAAAATCAAGAGGGGTATACCATTGAAGAAAAAAAATATTTATGCCCGATTCATGATATATATTTTTTGAAGGCGCACAACAAATAAATATCGTAGGAAGCGCAATACTGATAAAAAGGTCTTTTCTGAAAAGATGCTGCACTTGCATTCCACTTGGTGGCAGGCAATTTCAACACATTCTTTAATTGTTATTTGTGTTTCGTTTAGTTTTCAATAAATACCGGTCACTTTAATTTAACATGTGCTTTCATACGAATTTCTAATTATTAAATTAATTCCACAATAAGTTCCTTTTGCAGTAAAATAGCAATATCTGTTTTTCTGAATTAAAACATAGCAAATGTTATAACCATTTTAAAAACTACACTAAATGAGAAATTGTTTAAAATAACTTGCCAGCTTAGATTGGTAATTATTTTATAGAGCATGAAGCGTCGAAGCTAGCTAATAAAAAAATATTAACTCATTAATTGGGCTAAAATGTTTTTTTTTTCTTCAATGGAGAACTCCTCTTCATTTCATTTTTGAACTATAATCAACAGAAGAACTATTCAGGGTTGTGTAACAAAAATTATTATCTTACAATATGAAAATTTGTAACTGTGGCACTCGAAAAACTGATCTAAGGTAACGATTTTTACAAAATTCACAAAAGTGCCAATTTCTACTTTTTACTAAGATCATATTTTTATATTGTGGTGAGTCATGAGCTGACCTATTATCCCTCTAAGGGATGACGTTGACTAACGGGACACCTGTATAATCAAGTTCTGCAGTGACCACTTTAACTGATAACGAACAAAATAAATAACTGAATCACTTCGAATACAAAAATGTGTTACTTTGGTGTTGTTTTTACCTAAAAAAGTTGCCTATGGGACTGTTCTACATACAAAACCTGCCCGAAAAAAGTCAGCTCTCCAAGGACAGCTTTTTAACCATTACATTAGCTTTAAAATAATCAGAATCTTGCATGACCCTCGTTTGAGCATTTGAAGCATTTTGTCAAATTTTTCATTGAATTTAATGCCCCAACTCTGGTTTTACTCATTCTAACGAGCAACAGTCCTTGCACATTTACCTCAACTTTACTACTTTCCTTGATGCTTTCCGCAGTTGGTCGATAGCACCAAAAAAGGATGTTTCTGCGCACTAAGAACGCTGTCACAATGGCATTAATTTGAATTTCGAAGTATATTGGGTTATACGTGCTTAATTAAACAACATTGTGGATAAAAAAACTTATAATGTTTTGTGGGTGGTACGATAATTATTATTTAATCTCTAATAGGAATACAAAAAAAATAATTTATCTACAATTTAATAATACTAGGACGACACATTATTATAGATTTGCAATTAGAATTAAATAATTTTGTAAATTAATATTTGTAAATCGTCATACATTAGAAAATTCGATAGTTGTCTACGTCTGACAAAAGTCCGTTAGATTTTGCAGGTTGTTACGTTCCAAAATTCCAGCGAGCAATTATCATGTATTTTAACAGAACCTAGTTTCCGTTTATTTTAATTTAATTCTTTTCAGTTGCAATGTGTGATAATTAACACGAATGCGTTTCGGGAATTGTACAGGGTGGGGCAGAGCAACTTACTTATTTCGAAATTCAATTTAAAAAAAGTAATGTAGATATACAAGGTGTAAACGAAATAAGTACATTAATTTTTACCAGTAGTAGAACTCGTCGAGATAAGCCCTTTTTTTATGTACCATTTTTTCGAAATCGCATTTTTTAAAATTATTTTTTCCCCCACAAATTGACGAGCCTTCTATGAAATGCTCCAACAAAGAAAAATAATGACTTTTTATTATTGAAAATTAATTTGTCACTTCTGTCAAGTGAAATCTGAAAAAATGTCTAGATTTACCAATAACGAATTTACTGATATTGTGTTAACCTATGGCGAAGGCCAAGAGAATGCAGCCTTAGCTCGAAGAATTTACATGAACCGATTTCCGAACCGTCGTCTTCGGAATGTTGGCACATTTGTAAATGTGGTGCAGCATCTTCGAGATCACGGATCTTTTCAGCCTGCAGCTTACGATCGTGGTCGGCAGCGTCCAGCTCAAGTTGCAAACATTGAGGAGGCTGTTCTGAACAGTGTCGAGGTTCGACCTGGGCTCAGCACAAGAAGGCTAGCACTGCCACATGGAGTATCGCATGCTACAATTTGGAAAATACTAAAAGAACAGCAATTGTATCCTTATCATGATCGAAAAGTGCTGGTTGAATTGGACGAAGCAGTCCTGTACCCTGGCCTACCCGAACGCCGGACTTGAACCCTTGCGACTTCTTTTTGTAGGGGTACATGAAGGATTTAGTATACTCTATATCAATTGATACCATCGAAATGTTGCAAGAACGGGTGGAACTTGGTGCTGCAATGATTCGTAACAACAGAGCCATGTTACAAAGGTTAGAAGAATCACTTCGTCGGCGTCTTCAAGCATGTGTACAAAACAACGGTGGACACATTGAACAATTTTTATGATCGTTTTCCTTTATTTTCGTTAGCGCAATTCTCGCGTCAATGTTTAAAAATAAATTTGAAATAAATGGTGTTTATTGGTTTAATGTTTAAAATCGACAATAATAATCGCAACTAATGGTAACCGTTTCATAAGGTAATCTTGTTGATTAGGTAACTTTGCTTCCAGTGGCGTGTAAGAAAATTGTGTAAGATTTTAAAATAATTTTAACTCAAAAACAAAAACGTTTTCAAAACAAAGTTATTAGGAAAAGTTGTTGGTCTTGAAGAGTTCTATTACCAGTTAAAATTAATGTACTTATTTCGTTTACACCTTGTATATTTAATTTCTTGAACAAGAGGAAGTACAACATTTAAAGTTTATGTTTACACAGTTTTAAAGATGATATCCTGTAAATTGTCGTCTATGATTAGCTGCCAGCAGTTTGCTGGCAGTCAATCATGGATCTACATAAAGCTCTGTTATCTGACACGCTGTTAACTTTTGTTTCTGCAACTGGCCCTTAGTCAGCATCATGGAGTGAACGAAGGTGGAACGCGCGTTCGCTGTCGAGGCATATTTTTCTAATGGTCGCTCAATAATCGCCACCCAATGTGAATTCCGTACCCATTTCAATGTTGCATCCCGTGGTCGTGTTCCTGTCCGCCAATCGATTGTTTCATGGGTAAACAACTTCAGGAAAACTGGTAATGTGAAGAAAAGAAAACCTGGGCTTCCACGAACAACAAGGTAACCCCAAAACATTGACATGGTAAGGCTATCGGTTTTTGCAATCCCCTCGGCGCTCTGCCCGCAAACATGCAACTGCCGCTGGGTTGTCTACTCGTTCTGTGAGGCGAATCCTTCATGAAGAACTAAAATTTCATCCCTACAAATTGGCTGCGGTGCAGGAACTTTATTCACGTCATTTTGTTGCTCCAGAAATTGCATGTGAGGCGTTTCTTGACTTGTCTCACGACACGCTCGTTTTCCTCAGTGACGAGGCTCACTTCCATCTTTCGGGATGTGTAAATAAGCGCTAATAACCCCAGGCAACTTCATCAGTGTTCCCTACATTTACAACGTGTAACTGTTTGCTGTGTACTATTGCGAGTTGGAATAATTGGTCCATTATTTTTGAAGAAAACGAACGGGCAGCTTCAGTGACTTCTGACCGTTATGTCGACATGATTCAGGAGTTTTTCCTGCCAACACTCAACGAGATGGATGTGGGAGATGTATGGTTTCAGCAGGACTGTGCAGCGGCACATACAGCACGAGTGTCAATGACTGCTGTGCGACAACACTTCCCCGGACACCTCATCTACTTGAGGGGCAATCTGCAGTGGCCAGCACGGTCGCCTGATTTCCGTTAGTCCGTTTGTTAGGAAGAAATATTTTAATAATATTATAAACACAAAGTAATAGAAATGCAATTAAAAGCACACTTTTAATGTCTGATAATGGTCGTTTTTGCTCAAGTCATGGCATACCACGAGAATAAAACAGCAAAAAACAGCAATATTTTAGTGCATTTCCAAATAAAACCTAAGATTGTGGTAAATCGGCCCATTTCAGAACATTTGAGGAGCTTAAATTCAAAAGGAATAATATCCATTTTTAATTTATTGAAAAAAACAAAGGTTTTTCAATGATAATAATACTAATACTACTAATAAGTCGTAAAAAATAAATACATGCAAGGAACTACTCGATTCAATTTCAGAATACATATTGTACTTTTAACAAAAGTTGAAAATTACTACTGCGGGACTGCTCTAACACACAAGTGAAATTTTTGGATAATATTCCTTTTGTATTTAAGCTCCTCATTTGTTGTAATTGCAAATTAATAGAGCATAACATACTGCATAACATTCCGGATTAAAATACATAGTGATCCACTTAAAAAATTAAGTTTTGCTACTTAAAAAATTTCAATATTGGCACCGCCGTAAAAAAATGCCCTGTATAAGTTATAACCAGTTTTATTTTGCAGAATTATTCCTACATTTCTGATGTTTATAAAAGTGTAACACCGTAGTATTAGATTTAAACTAGTAATTTTTAACCACTTTTCGGATAGGTTGTTTTTTCCACATTTTTTTATAAATTACATATACCTTGGCAACACCGCAACGAACCTTACATTAAAATACGTAGAATTTTATGCTGAATTCTATTCTGTAAAAAAATGGGGGTTGCCATTTAAAAAAAGTACCTTTCTGGCGCCCGCTTTTTTGGGACACTCTGTATACTAGAAAATATTTTAAGAATGTGCATCTCCACGGATCCTATAACTTTTATATATAATGTTTTTCCATGTTTCTGTTAACAACAGAGATATGGACTGTTCACGTACTAAGTGGTCAGCCTGTATATAGATGATAAATAAAATGCAACTAAAATAATAAATTAATTAAAATGTTGAATTTATCATTGAATTATTGGCAAGATTCGATCTACCGCGTGTTTCTCTCTTAAGACGCACATGGGCGCTGTGCGCAACGTTGCCAAACTTTGGGTGTCGAACTCGCTATTCTTACGTGATAGGTACGTTTTCCTATAGTTTTTAATTAATATCTTTAAAACTAGTCACAAAAGCGTAATGAAACTTTAGCTTAACTTCACCTATTTGTTCAGAAAACTTCATACCTATGTCATCATCTATTCTATAACTAATTAACTGAATATTTGCCTAGCAGAGACATATCTCCATAAGAACCCATGTTACATTTTAAATTTAATTGCTCTTTAATGAAACTTCCAAAAATTCTGAAATTTAGTAAATGTTCAGAAGGGGTTTAACTTTAACTGGTATAAATTTCATATTTTTAACATCATTTTACACATACAGGGTGCGTCCTAAAAAACGCCGCAAGCCGTATGTCCGTTATTTATGGCTCGATTTATATGGGACAAAAACTGGAATAAATCGTTTTATAAACACTACATGTGTACCATAGTTTAAATTTTTCAAGGTCAAATTCGAGGTCAGATGATAATCAATTTTATTTTTTCAAATCAATAGGTATATTTTTATATTTTTATTCCGAAGGAGATTTTTTTACTGAATCCAACAGTGTATCACATATTAGAATTCATTTAACAGTAACTTCGAAAATAAGTAAATAAAATACTTGAAAATTTCTCCTTCCAAAAAAATCAGGTATGCCATGGAAAAAAATATTTATTACACGTTGTCATTTAAGTTTTTTGTATTTGCTCGTTTTTTCTTTGGAAAACGAAACTATGAATAACAGTGAGTTAACCGACATGTTGCAAGTCTACTTTCAATGTAATGAAAATAGCTATGAAGGAGTACGAGTTTATAATGCTCGATTTCCAAACAGAAAAACCCCAGGGGCTCGAAAATTTATACGTCTCGAAATAAATCTAAGAAACTACGGAGCCTTTAAGAAACCGAAGCGACAAGCGCGCAAATTTAATGAAAATATGGAATTGAACATTCTGTTACGTGTTCAAGAAAATCCACGAACGTTCACAAGAGAAGTTGCTGGTGACCTTGAAACATCGGAAAAAACAGTACGATCGGTATTGAAGAAACACCATTTCTTTCCCTACACACCCCAAAAAGTTCCAGCTCTAGAAGTAAATGATCATGCAAAAAGGCAACAATTTTGCCAATTTTCTCTTAATAAGTTGCAATAAGACCCGATATTTTACCGAAGAATCATTTGGTCTGACGAATGTACCTTTAGTAATAATGCAATTTTCAATAGGCACAATCATCGATACTGGAGCCAGGAAAACCCTAGAGTTATTGTAGAGGGTAATAACCAGAGACGTTTCAGTGTCAACGTGCGGTGCGGTATTTTTGGAGACCAATTAGTTGGTCCATTTTTCATAGACGGCACGTTAAATAAAGAGAAATATCATTAACTTTTATCAGAAGATTTAGATAATTTTCTGAATAATTTACCGATGGCGGATCTAAACCGAATTTGCTATCAGCAAGATGGGGCTCCCCCACATAACGCGGGAATTAATGTTAATTGGATTAACAGAAAATTTGGACCAAGATGGTTAGGAACATTTGGACCAATTCGGTGGCCGGCATGTTCACCCGACCTTACCCCATTAGATTTTTGGTTCTGGGCCTATTTAGAGGACAAACTGTATTTGACAACTCCAGAAAATGAAGAGAAATTAAGGGAAAAGATCATCGACGCTTGTAGAGAAACACCTCGTACGTTTATATTAAATGCAAGTCGTGGTGTAGCTAGAAGGTGTCAGTTGTGTGTACAACAAGGGGGCGGCCACTTTGAACAATACTTGTAGATAGTTTTTTCCTTTTACGTTGAATAGTTTTTCACTTTAACATTAAAATAATTTCTACATTTTGATTGTTTTCAATAACACAAAAAATTTAAATGACAACGTGTAATAAATATTATTTTCCATGGCATACCTGATTTTTTTGGAAGGAGAAATTTTCAAGTATTTTATTTACTTATTTTCGAAGTTACTGTTAAATGAATTCTAATATGTGATACACTGTTGGATTCAGTAAAAAAATCTCCTTCGGAATAAAAATATAAAAATATACCTATTGATTTGAAAAAATAAAATTGATTATCATCTGACCTTGAATTTGACCTTGAAAAAATTTAAACTATGGTACACATGTAGTGTTTATAAAACGATTTATTCTAGCTTTTGTCCCATATAAATCGAGCCATAAATAACGGACATACGGCTTGCGGCGTTTTTTAGGACGCACCCTGTATAGGTTGTTGGGGCCTATTTATTTGGCTCCCGTTATTTTATTATTTTATTGAACCATATTGGTTTAATTTAATTTAGTTATTTTATTAATATTATTATTTTATTAATTTTATTATATTGTTAATGTTATTGTATTAATATTTTGTGTATTTTATTCGGACGGGGTTTCTTAATTGAAACACAACGGGTATTTTCAGTGTTACTCTATTGAGTTTGAAAAACTAACTAGCTCATTATTGGGGCGCGCCTTCTCCCTTAACATTTTGAATCGGAGGGGCGCTCCTCTGGTGCCGACATAGTTGCCCAAGTGGACCAAACATAGGTAATACATGACTTTTCCTTTTAGTTACTTTGCAGTAATAAAGTAGCAGTACCGTTCTTAAGTATGCAATTTTCTTTATTTTAAAATTTTTGGCTACAATATCGATGCAGACACGTTCAATAACATATCAGTGTTCAACTACAAATCTTCTTTATAATCTTGAAATCCAACAATAGTTGTTTTATAATCCGCTATAATAACAAATGTACGGATTTCCATTGGATTTAAGGTGATTAATAAATCGGCTGGATCCAATCGATCGTCATTAACAATTGGTAATTCTATATACTCATCGGATGTAGTTGTAGTAACATTCCACTGTAACCTTTGATTAGATCCAAATAACTTATTTGCACCTAATGTCATTTCAGTAATGTTGGTAATGCTTAGATGTGTGAAAGCATTCTAAAAATTAATCAATTAAAAACAATTAATTTAAAACAAATAAAAATTTTACAGTTAAATCCACAACCACTGGAAGTGACAATGTAGGATCTTCATTAAATTCTAATACGTGTTCTAGTCTAAGTAAGATGGTATTATTTTGCCAAGGTTCCAAAGTTAAAATTTGAACATTATCCGGTAAGGCTGCGGTAAGACTGGAATACTAAAAACAGCATCATTAAAACCACATTTTAATTTAAAAAATTAAACTAACTCTGAATATTAGTGCAGTTTGTAAGTTTTGAAGTGTATGTTCGGCGGCAGTGGCATTACCTACAAATTCCCAAGAAGACAACAGTTTCCTTTGAGCTAGATCACGTTGTTGTGCGGCTGACGTTTTTCCTATTTGGAAATGGTGAAAAGTTGTTTGATATAGTCATAGTAAATAACTTACCATCGGGATTTGCATCAATACGACCTAAAGTAACGTACTGTTGACCTCTGACTACCATTCCTTGACCAAATTCTACTTCATTAAGTACTTCGTTTACACCAAAAGCATCATCGTTCATTAATCTTCTGTGTATCATTAGCTCGATTGCTCCATCTTGTAAACTGGATCCGCCTTGCGCTCGATCATTTAGGACTGCGAATTCTAAATTATTAATAGCGTCTTTGATGACGATTTTAGAAGTTACGGGATAATAATTTCCCGAAACGGGTTCTTCGTTCGTATACTGATAGGTTTCTCGATGATTTCGTTGTCTTTTAATCATTTCACGACCATTGGAATCTGTATAAAATGTTTCATTAGTTTGCAATTCAGTAGTAAATCGAGATATAACTTCTACAGCTAAGTTATCGCTGAAATACAAGATATGTAATGACAATAATTCTGTGTTTTTAGAATAAATACATGTAATCGATAGGACCTATGATCCAATCAAATTCGATATAATTTTCAGTTTTGTATACTCTTATCACTTGTTTTATCCAACTGTTGAAAGTTTGGTGGACTTCATCGTAAAGAGTTCCAGTTCTAGTTGTGTAAGTTACATTTTGACTTAAAGAAACCGCAACCGGAGTAGTGGATGCAGGACGGAATATGTAAGCACCAGATGCTCGTTGGGAACTGTCGGAGTTGGATCCATTGGCGCCGTTATAATATAAAAATTCTTGTTTAACATTTGTCGTTATATTATTTAAAGTAATCGAACTCAATAGTCCGGTTGCTCCATCTATTTCGAAACCCACCGTCTAATAATTAAATAAAATATATTCAGATCGTAGATTCCAATTTTTTTTGTAAATCTTACCGCAGTTCCTAACCGTAAGTTACTATTTACCACAGGAATAGCGTTTGAAACTTCCTTTGCATCCGCAGGACTGACTTCGACGTAATAATAATTTATACCTAACGGTTGTATATTATGGGCTATAAAAACTAAATCACTGGCCGATGGTTGAATTGCATCTACATAGTTGAAATTGTCAATGGACGGGCTTATCTGATAGGGAACGACACCTGAAAACATCAAGAATATAAAAGTACTAAAAAGTATTATTTTCTATACCAAATGGACCATTGATTTCGAAAGTTTGAGAGTTGACAGGTAACCGAACTGGATGTGACACTACGCGACTCAATGGATTATATACAGCTACAACGAAGCGATTGAGATTTGATTCTGGACAATGGCTAACATTGGCCATCAAACAGGATGCTAACGGAACCACCGGTATATTAGTAGAATTAACTTTCAAGAGATTGTTCCTAAAAAATTTGTAGACAATTACAAAAACGCAATAAAGTTGTATTAAATTAAAAAATATCTACCATATCATTTGGTCAACATTACTTTCTGCCGCGTCAATTCCCCTCTTCATCAATCTTGTATAATCATGGGCAACGTGTTGCTTTTCAGTACCGGTAATAGCATCGTGATGTTGCATAATACCCATTGCTTCACGAAGTTTTATTAAATCATTGCTATAGTCTGTGCCTCTTGCTTTTTCAACGGTAGTTAAATGTTTGACTATCTAATGCATAAATTAATTCATTCGATTTTTGATTTTTTAAGTTACAACCGTTGTTCCTTGAAACGAATACATACCTGGAGTAAATTGTTTCCTTGTCTTTCTAAACGTTTAGCACTAGGTCGTGATGTAAAGTAGCCGGTCCAATATGCGTGATCGTCGGAAGCATATGGGAAAAAGTCATCAGTTTTTTGAGGGAACGTAATGCCGTTAAGTTTGGCAGCATCATTTACAGCTTTAATGTAGCAAGAAGGTGTTGAATATATTACATTTATATCTGGTCGAAATAGTTTAAAACCTCTAAAATCATAATAAATTATGAAAAAGTTATTACATTGTTAATGTTGCATTGATCATTTAAGAGAAAAAACGAATAATGTCTATACAAGTTGTTTCTAAATCGAGTTTGTAGCTTTTACTTCCAGTTATTGAAACGGTATATTGTGGACATGTTTAGATAAAATTAGGTAATGTTGTTGTTCGTGGCATGATTCAAAAATGGCGGAATATTAAACTACATTATACAGTGTGCTCTTCCTTTTATAAGTGGATTGGAAAAGTGATTCCAACAAAACAAATCTATTTTTCGTTGCTGGTTTAACAACAGTCAATGAATCCGTCATATAGTTGAAGTCAAGCGACTTTTTATCGATTGCAAAATCAAGCGACTTTCCGTCAATTTCAAAAATCAAATTTAAATGGTGTCGTTTTATTGTCGGCCCATTTTAAAAATTGTGCTAATTTCCATGGTTAAGAAAATTTGTGTTGGAAAAAGAAACGTCACATTTCGTATACACTTACCCCACCGAACCCCGATATAAACTAAATAATAATTAAAAAAGTAATTGAATTAAAAAATCTCGAAGGTTGGAGTGCATTAACAAAATTTCTGTATTAGTTCAATCAAATTTAAAATATCATTAAGGATTTCATTGCGTTTTGATTTGCATTTGACGTCAACTCCAAATAACGTGTATGTGACTAGCGTTATACAACGTGAGGAGCAGAAATTCAAAAGGAGTAATATCTATTTTTAATTAATTGGAAAACACAAGGGTTTTCAATGATAACAATTAATACAAGTAATAAACCATAAAAAATGAATACATGCCACAAACTACTTCTTTGAGTATCGGAATACAAAAGTACCTTTAACAGAAATTGGAAATTACTAATGGTGAAATTCTCTAACGCAAAAGCTACATTATTTGATAAAATTTCTTTTGAATTTTTGCTCCTCATGTGTCCACGGATGCAAAATGTTTTTCCAGCGCGTAATGTATACTTTACATATCCACTAAGCGAGTTTTGGGGGTAAAATCAAAAAGGGTAGGGTAGCCCATATAGTTACTTACTCTATTAATTTATCCAAATTAAAGTAATTAATAAAAGCCGCTTGAAACTGAAAATCTCCTCCCATAGTAAGTAATAAATTATTTGTTTTAAAGGTCCTGGCCGCTTCTTCAACGTAGGCTGCAAAAGCGTTCACCTACAAAAATAGAAACGAATTCAAATAATTTTTTTTTACTAATAGTATATGTATGTATGTACATAGCGAGGCGGGAAGTATTCCGTTTCTGTCGAGAGAAGTATAATTTACCTCAAGGCGTTGTTACCTTGAGGTTAACTAGTTCTCGAGACGCAGAAATGATACTTTTGCCGAGGTTTGTATACTACTTTATTCGCAATCGATCATTTAATAAAACAAGCAACATTATAAAAATAAATTAATTGATTGCGTTCACCGGTGTTGTTTTGAAATGACTTTTTTCAAAGTTTCTAGTTGTTTAATTTGTTAATAATTAGTTAAATTCTGTATGGTAATTATTTTTGAATATGCATATTTTTTAAGGTTAAGTTGCTAGTTATTTAGATTGTTAATAGTTAAAGTTAAATAGGTAAAGTTGTTCACTGCAAATTATTTTTAAATTTACATATCTCTTTATGCGTATTTTTTAAGAATAAGTTTATTTAATTTGTTAATGGTTAGTTCTATTTGTTAAAGATCGTTATTGTAACAATTTTTGAATTTAGAATTTTTTGGAAGGTTATTTATTTTTTATATATATGCTTTTTTCCATTTTTATTTATTTATTTTTTAATCCCACAATGTTTATAAGTACGTCCATTAATGTCCATAGTTTGAATCAAAATGGACATACATAAGACGTCTAGTGAACGTCCAAAACGAATCCGTTTACAATCCCAAAGACGTCCAATAAGCGTTTGTCGATGGACGTCCACGAACCGGCACGATATGGACGTACATTGAACGTTCGAAAAGATCCCAAATGTAGTCCCAAAAACGTTCACAAACTGACGTCCATATGTACGTCCAATTTAGTCCAGTGATCCGTTTGTGTACATCCAATGTACGTCCATTGGATGTACATGTGTTACGTGGGATATTATACACTTAGATATAGAAATTTATTATTATTACGTTACAATCCTTTTCGCCACTAATAATATTTTAATATTTAATTAATTATTTAAAAATATTAGACAAACCATAGTTTTATTTCCTTGGCATGACAGTTATATGAAAATTGTAATTTTTAACATAAAAGTAAATTATGTTTAATAATGAAAATAAATAGGCAACCAACATTAAGCCCTGTTTAATAATGAAAATAAAACTAAAGGGGCGTGCCCTGTGGATTAGGAGCCTTGTTATGTATACCTGGCTAGCATATAAAATGAACGTATTATGCCCATATTTAAATTTCACAAAAATAATAATCGTGTTGTGGCAACCTTACTGGGTACGCAAAGCAGTTCTTAGGTTTTAGTTTTAGTTTTAGCCATAGAATATCGTGCTACTATTTCTGGTCGACCCATTAGATACACAGTATGATTAGTATTTATAGGGTCATTTATTTAATAAATACCATCAATTACGAATTACGAAATAAAAAAGGTTACAAACCCGCTCTTCCCAATTGTAATCTGGACTCTCTTGATCATACACAATTGGTGTGTCAGTGCATCTAACATCAAAGCAAAAACCAGGAGGTGCACCATAAAATCCATAAATCGCCACCGTAAAAATATCAGACACGTTACCTAGAAGAACATTGTAAAGCCATATTTGCAGTTGTAATATTTGAAAATATGTGTTGAAGTACTTATACAGCATGTTTGGAAAATGTCGCACGAACTGTTCACTACTTAAAAAGGTACTTTCACTAGCAACAAATGTGAAATAAAATATTGTAATATTGCTTTGTATTTGATGGTCAGTATAATTTAAAGTTGGTCCAATTCGGCAAACGGGCGTTTCGTTATACAAAATTATTATGACCATAGCAATTCAACGCTTATTCATAGTGGGTTCCAACAATAATTTGTAAGTGACAATGAAATTTATAAATGTAATTTGCCATAGTAATTTCACCCAAATATAAACTTGTTTGTAATTATATTTCTTTCCCGCTTATATTTTTTTCGTACTGTAGCTTGCCGTCTGTTAGGTAATACATGCTCCATGGTGCTCTAAGATCCAAGCAAACGTAAGTTGGAACATATATGTCCTCGTTATTTCACCCTTTAATATATCTTTTAAACTAAATATCGTCGTGGTAAAAGCAATAGGTTGTATGACAAATATATTAAATTTTATCGGAACGACAAATAAACGTTCTCATTTTGCCCTCATGCTTTTATAATTATGTTTTTTATTCGTCCTATTGAAAGAGCGAATTGCCAGCTTCTTGTTGGTCTATGTATGTTATATTGTAGTTGGTGTAGTTCACTAGATTAGCCACTTTTGAAAATAAACTAAAATGAAACTTTTTTTGACATACAACCTATTGCAATTACCTCGATGATATGCGAAATCAAACCTGATATAAGTTTTGTGATCATATTTTAACTATTTTGAATTGTCCGGTATTTTGATGCGGCATTTTCCGAACAGGCTGTATAGAACTGTGTTAACTGCTTACCTAAATTTACACTACCTCTCCACAACATTTCATTAGTTGATGTATTGTATCGCTGTGCTTTGTCACGGTAATCTAATCTGGCAAACAGAAAACCTTCATAGCCAAGTTGGGCAAAAATTGACGCCTGTTCTCTGCTATGTCCAAAAGGATCTATTTGCCAACCAATTTTAGGATGACCACATTCTCCCAAGAGTTCTCCAAGAGTTCTTTATTAATAATAAGTGCATTATTTAGAGTCACAGAAAGCATTCACATTTGTGGAGATATTTATTTACCAATTTTAGCAAATTGGTAAATGATAGGCACATTAAATGACACACGTTGTCTAATTACTCCAAGGGTGCTTGCAGGGTTGTTCATAAACCTCAGGCCTGAATTCCATATTATTTTGTCTGAGAAATGAAATTTTGAACAAGCAATATAAACGTACTAAACAATAAATACAATCAGTTCGCCTTGAAATCGAAGTCTCAACGAAATTTTGATAAATTTGTTAATTTCTATATAATAATTATAAATATGAGAAATAAAATTACAACATATTATAAATTAAATTAGAAAATACAAACTAAAAATTACGTTAAATTAAATAATTCGTCCAGAGAAGAAGAAACAGGCACAGTTCCCAGAACGCTGGCTGCGTTACCCCTCTGAATAGCAATACTAATTCGTTGTTTTAAGTATGTTTTTGCCTCAGAAATACCTGTGACGTCAATAATAAGTCTTCCCAAAGCATCCAACAACGATAGAGCGCTTATACTCCAAGGACCAAAGGTTTAAACAGCAAAGCCAACGAAAATGTAGTGATCTGCTAACGAATTATATTTTCTTCTTTTAAGATTTTCTGTTTTATTTGCAGCAGATCTAACAGATATGGACGACTCAGGTAAATGTGCCTCACAACCGCCTTTTATTCCAAATCCTAATTAGATAGGGTGGAAAAGGGTAGATAACGTATCTTTTACATGGAGACTACATAATTTAGATGTTAGGTGTCTAAATGTTGAGCCAATAGCGATTGGACAAATACCTCCATCTTTTTTTGAAAGTGCACAAAGAGAGGCGCTATAAAGAAAAGGTCTTATTTCTGAATTTACTTTGCCTGAAAGCATTAAGTTGCAAAGATTAGAAATAGCGTATAATAAACGTTGTCCAGAGTCACCAGTACATTTGTTTAACAAATCTTTAAGATGTTGATGTCTGAGTCCGTCCATACCCGCAACCGAACCATTAGGGAAAGATAAAATAGCTTTAGAAACCTGGACTTCAGAAACAACTAGAAGTAATAAATGATCAATATGATGTTAATATATGACAAAAATTCACAATTGTGTTGTTGTGTCAATAGTTAATTTCTATTAAATTCCTTATTTAATTTTTGCAGTGGTAGAAAAAAATATTGAATACAGACTGAGATTTCTGGACAGTCCCGCAAATACCCTTGTAATACAGCTCGCAAAACAATAAAACAGGGGTGGCCAAGCTCCTTGACAGTCCGAGCCATTTTTCAAAATTTGAAATTTTTTGCGAGCCGCAATTAAATACATACACATACGAAACGATAATAATTTGTCAAAAATGAAAAGGGAACTCGGGTACATTTATCGAGAGCCACAAATAATCCTTCAAAGAGCCGCATGTGGCTCGCGAGCGGCAGGTTGGCCACCCCTGCAATAAAACGCCCTGGCGCAAAAGAAATGACCTAATTTCAATTGTCCGTAATTCATCAGGGGGTGGCCAAAACTTATTGTTTAGCAATAAGCATTTGCAATTTAGAAGACACTAATAATTAAATTCAAATATGCATTTATATTATCAGAAAGTCATTAACATCTCTGTTCCTGTCACCTTTGAAATGAGCAAAATGATGAATCCAACTATTTTGATTTATCATTTTCCCAAGATAACGCGATCATAGAGCTTACGATCACCTGTATCTATGATGAAAAACATCAACCTAATATCTTATCAGTTGCAGAAATTCAGCAATCTGAAATGTACCTTAATCCCCAGCTGAACTGATCTATTGTAGAATGGTAATGAGAAGAAGCCTCATCGTTCATACTCCATGCGCCACCAATTATTTCAAGTTGTCCATTATCTAATAAACTTTTAAACAAATTTCTGGTTGTATCACTTTGCTTTTGCCACCATTTCCATAAAAATGCAGTTTCAACTTGAATAAATCTAAAACAGGAAACTATATGAGTTAGTGGCGATACTAATATTTTAGAGTGACAGTAACACAACAATTCGATACATCTGAAACTATTAAGTTTTGAAAATAATTCAAAAACAGATCAATCTTGAAATTTAAGTCTCACTTTTTAACATAACATTTTTATATGCAAGGTATTTCTCGTCACCGATTTTTTTAAATAGCAATTTGATTTCGATAGGTCTTTTAACTGCCAACGTGGTTGTGCAAAAATACATAAGAAAATAATAGAGAAAAAAGTGAGCGGTAAGAGTAGCGAAGGAATTTGATAAATATGAAACTATCGAGTTTTTTAAATTTTTATATTTTTTAATTTTCCGTATTTTAACATAACTTTTTCATAGGTATATAATATTCCTTGTTAAAGTAATTATGTCATCGTCAATTTTTTTAAATAGCAGCCAATATTTGAGTAGGGTTCATGCAAAAGCAGACATGTCCATTTTACACCTAAATTAATTTTTGTCAGTTTTGCATTACTTGGTATGGTGTCTTCGACTTGCGTTACCCTAAATCTCTCAAAATCATCTAAAAATATAGAGTCAATTAAAATTGAAATAAAGATTTTTGCTGTGTTTCTCGAAACTTGTTAATATGGATATCTCTGCTTTTGCATGAACCCTCTTCATTTTTCGGCGTGATTCAAAATTGGCAAAATAATGATACAAAAATTTTAACCTTCAACTTGCAATATTTCTCTCTCAATATTGAGAAAAGAATCGTTGCATGTAATGAGATAAAATTACTACACTTATCAAAACAAATCACTACGAAAACATATTGGTTACTATTTAAAAAAACTCGTTATGCCAATAAATGCGAAACTAAATTTAAAAATTGATCTGTTTTTTTTTAAGAAAATGTTTGAAACTCTACTTCCATATGAACCAAACATCATATTATCTTCTAGAAACGAACTTCGCACTGACTATACCATGCTTTACAAATACTTAACTCTTTTTTTTTTCAACATGCATGTAATGTACAAATAATATGTACGAGTATATGTTTCGATAATAAATAAATAACTTTACCTCCTTTCTGGGTTTTCCTGAAGAGCATATATTACGGATTCAATAATATACTGCACTCCTGCACTTTGAATATTATTTTTACCTAATAAATTACTTTTGTATTATAACCACTTCAATGTTCATTAAACTTACTTCCGTAATAATATTGATCAACGGTTTTTAACCATCCTACATCATCATGTGAGTGTGGAATTAAATGTACGTTCAGTTTGGTGGGATCTGCTGGGTGACAACTCTAAAACATTGGTATTCTATTATTAAGGCGTTGTAAAGTTTACTAGGTATTGGGATAAAAATCCAGTTCTTTTCTTTCGGAGACTAAGTTTGTTGCAAAAACCGATATTTAATTAATGATATTTTTAGATCTACTTCATGCGATTAATTAATAATTAATTGATAAAATTCAATAGGAAAAAATAAATTATCCAAAAATGTTGTACTGGCATCAATCAGTATGATATTAATATTGTACAGAAAATAGTATTTTACGCTCAGAGTATGAGAAAAATATTTAATAGTAATTATTATTCCTGCTTACAAAGTGTATAAGGAGTTCATATCTATGTCGCCGGCGAATTATAAATTCAGTCGTTTTCTAAATGACTGGACAGATTGTAAAATATAGAATGAACGGAGAATTTTTACAAATTGACTGAAAAGTTTAGGTGTTTTATGAATCGCTGAATAACTTTCAGTCTTATTATAAAAAGGGACTGAAAAATTGTTAGACATTTTACAAAAAAAAAACCTTTTATATTGAGTGAAACTTTTTCCTTGTAGTTATGACTTTTATATTAATTGTCAAGGAAAAGGTTTAACTCAATATAAAAGATTTTTTTTTAATAAAATGTCTAACAATTCTTCACTCCTTTACAAAACGGATTGACAGTTATTAAGCGATTCATAAAATATCTAAAATTTTCAGTCAAATTACAATATGTCTCACAAGACATATATATTGTCGCCCGACATTACATAATACGCAGTGATACCTCGTTTTTACGTTTTGAATGGACTTACATGGAGGGATGATGTAAATTAAGGGCAATAAAAAATTTTCTTTAAAAAAATCATACAAATTAGTTTGGTGTAGGTAAATTTATATCTTGTATATCGTCGTGGTAAAAGCAATAGGTTGTACGTCAAAAAAAATTAATTTTAGTTTATTTTACAATCGTGAACTACACCAACTGCAATATAATGCCATACATCGACCAACAAGAAGCTGGTAATTCCCTTTTTCAATAGAGCAAATAAAAAACATAATTATAAAAGCACGGGGGCTAACTGAGAACGTTTATTTGTCGTTCTGATAAAATTTAATATACACCTATCCCCCAATTTACACGGTACTATTTTTACACGATTTCGCTTTTATACGGTGTTCAAAATAACGAGTGACGTGTTTCGGGATTTTTGATAAATATGCACAATGATTGAGATACTGAATTTATTAGATTTGGCTGATTCGCACTGTATATTTGTTATTTTATGAATAAACTGTTGTTTTTACTTTTCAAAATTTATTTAAAAAAAATTACGTTAAATAAATGACTGAATTATGCACATTTTAAGTTGTTTTCGATTTACACGATTTTGCATATAAAAATCAAAATTTTCGTTTTAAACGGTTTTCTGAGGAACTGCTCTTCCGTATAAATCGGGGGCTAGGTGTATTTGACATACAACCTATTGCTTTTACCACGACGATATATACGTTTCTTTCATTACTGTAAATTCTTTTGTACTTGCGTTTTCTTTTCCATGGGACAACATTGTATGGCACTTTTTAAATTGATTCAAGATTTTTTATTATTGTAGCCGAAGTGGCGAGCGAAACGTGTAAGCCCTCGTGTTCTTTCACTTGTTCGAGAATCAATACTGATTGAAATAAAAAAACTGTTCACCTAATCACGATCACAAAACCTTGCAAAGTGCGGACGTGTCTAAGAGCTGCTAACATATTCATTTCAATGATTTTCCTGGATTTAATCGAACATGCTAAGATTTTTGAATATCTTCAACGTAAATTTCGGTAAAAATAAATGTAGAACCGGGTATTATCTGCATTAAAATAAAAGGGGACTGCAAAAATTAGGCGCAAATAACAGAAAAACGTGAAATGCGAGGACGTAGAAACGGGATTCCACTGTGGTCAATTTTTCGGCTAAACGTGGGCCACAACATAGTCAACATTCCGGTTAAACGTAGGCCGACGTGTTATTGAAAGTGTTGCTACAACAATCTGCCTAAACGTTAATCAACCGTTTTATAAAAAGATCTGCATTGTAAAGCGGCTAGCCGGTTTGTAATGTGGCGGATTCTACAATCTGTCTGCGAAATATACACCAAGTTAAATACTTGAGAATAAGCTAATAAATGACCTAATAAAATCACGTATAACCCTAAGGGCATTAAGACTGGGATTTATGAGACAGAAAATGGTCTTGTATATCTTTCTTTCTTTAACGTATAGGTGTTGCCTACGTGAGTATTTTTTTATTGGCCATCTATGTCCAGCTAGCTACACTAATATAAAATCGGTTTTGCCGTCAATAACATGGTATCACATATATTTGTCTGTACCAGACCTACGTAGGGAAAAAGTATTTCTGCAAATAAACAAATGTATTGTCAGTAACACCACAGAATAAAGATACAAGTGCGTATGAGAGCGAAAAAGATGACGTTTTATTAGGTGAGTACAGGATGACAATATTTGACTGTGAACGTTATCCAACGTGTTTTGAGCACGTGCGGTCCATTAACGCTGTCTGGAGTAGCCGAAAAGCACAGAACAATATATCTTTGTTCTGGTCTTCCGATTTAACTGGCCAACTGGCCATTACCAATGCTAATATATGCCATTTCGTTATCTACACGGGGGACAAAAATGATTTGTTTGTGGAACAAGTACATTTTAACGAAATCACGTGGCGTACAATTATGTTGCCGAAACTGAAGGATTTTTATGTTGAATGCATTGCACCAAATATTATTGAAGATCGCTTAGCACGTGGTGTAAAATGTAGAGATCCTCCTAGTATTATACAGGCCCAAGCACAAATAATGAAAAAAAAAGCCAAAAAAAAAGCGAGAATATGTTCCAATAAATGTTCCAAGTCCAGTGAAGTTGAAGGAAGTTGATGCACTGACTTTGTGCTTGAAAAATAGTGGACACGCGTGCCGAATCGGGTATAGTACAGGGTGAGTTAAGTTTTACCGCCCAGGCCATAATACCTATTAAAGATTGAGGGGAAAGTATGCAATTTACATGTTACATCAGTTGAAGTTTACGCTTTCGATTAGTGCTACAAATTTTCCAAAATATTTTTATTTGAAGCCAAAAAAGTAAAACAAAGAGTTTTGGGTAAAATTTCTATGTTTGGTTTTTTATTTCAAAATTTGTCAAATTATTCGTAGCATTAATATCTGCAATTTGATTCGTAAAAAAATGATTACTTTTTGAGTTAAATCAAATTTAAGATATAGCACAAAAAATGCTTCTATTTATGACTTTCTAACAATAGATAATGCGGTTTACCATCCTAACAATAGTTTATGATCGACCCATCAAAATGGACGAGACAGCTTTTCAGTTGCCGATAGACCTGCATTCTTAAGTTGAGTTTAATGACCGCCATAAATAATCTTTCAAGCACCCCTACATAAATACCATTGTCTGGTAAATTAGTCTACTTATGTCGTAAATCATTTAAAAAATACCTTCTAATACGGAAATAGCTTTATTTAATAAACGCAAATTACTAAAATTATTTCAATTACACTATATTGTGTGAAAATATTTTACCGTTCTTACATCAAAAAAACTAATAAATTGAACAATTAGTAATTGAAAAAAAGCCAAAATTTTACTTGATTAAAAAAAAAGATTTTTTCTTGGTTTATATGTACCATTACGGCCACCGAAATGTGCACGATTCTTTTTAGCAACTTGATTTTTGCTTCATATCATAGGCGTCCTAAAAAAATCGGTCAAATGTCAATATTATTTTGTTTATGACAAATATTATTTCACGAAAGTCACTGGATAAAGCCAGCTTTAATCTATGCAAAAATAGGGAAATTTGTATCAGGTATCGTGCACATTTCGGTGGCCGTAATAGTACCTTAATAATATAAAATTACTCATGCAATTTATGAGAATTGACAAATTATTTTAAAGGCCTATTTTGCCACGGGCGGTAAAACTTAACTCACCCTGTACATCGTGATACCGCCTGTGAATTTTCCGAAGAATAACCACGAGACGAATGCGGACGCAAAACGACAGCCTATCGTTTACGAATAAATGGTGCTGGCTGAAACACAATTATTTACGTACCTAAATATTAACAACACTAAATTTGTTGTTTTGGTTTTATGCGGTTTTAGGAAAGTATGTCTTTTTATCGGTTTTCTGTGGAACGTATCTACCGCATAATAAAAGACCTGAGTGTACTTGAAAATATGTAATTTCTAACTTATACTTAAAAAAAAAATGTAATTTCTGATCAATTTTTATGTATAAAGAGACTTTATAAACAAAACTATAAAATTACTCAAATTTTTTAATAATTGCATATTAGTTTTAAAATAAAAGTACATTTCTTATACCTGTCTTATAATTGTCGAACCTCGTAATGCTTTACATTCTGTAACAAGATCCAGTATTTTTTAAAATTTTTCCTTTCTTTTGAATAGGTACTTAGAATTTTTTGACAAATTTAATTTTATTTGCTATATACAGACCATGTAAATATGAGTTAGTTCCACTCTCCAATCTGTTATGGCACAGGAAATGATTGGTGAAAACTTGAGATTACTTACGTTATTTACGTTGGGCGGCAATAATTACAAAAGGCTTGATTAATATAAAGCTCGGCGCCACAGTCATAACATGACTCTCTCTAAAGAATGTTCCCGCTTTGTTAATTTGCACGGTGTTTGAACAGTGACATCTGTTTAAAAATAGTTACACAAATGCACAATTTACTGCATTGCTTTCATTTTATTTGACACAACAAAAGGTTTGATTTTTTACAAAGTAATTTTCTCAAAAAGTATAGAATATTTTTGAGTGCCGTTTTTTTTTATCACAAAGCAAATTTTCTATTCTCCGGGATGAGTTATTCTGGATCGAATTTGTTACGAAATAAATTAGTATTGACTTAAAACAAGAGTTAATATTAACGTTCACAATTCATTTGATATTTAACAAGGTGTATCTACGTAAATTATTTTCATATCGAACTGACAACAACTTACGACGTATAGTCAAGTGTGTAGATTGAGAATAATTGTAAATTTGTCCAAAATATTCATTAATTATTTAAAAAATTGCCATAGAATATTCGTATGTTTTCCCTATATTGACGCACGTGAGCGACAGAGTACGCCTGATCCCTTTTCTAAGAAAATATCGCAGCCTTAAGGCTAAATTGCCAAAATATTATTCTGGTTTACGAAGCAGGTAATTTTGTACCCCATCTATAATTTTCTCTAATTATAGCCAAAAACTTTTTCGTATAAGGATCCAAGTGTGGACTTTCTGGAAGGTGAGGCAAGACTACCTATCCCAATCCAGTCAAAGACGTCATCGCTTCATTTTATTTATTGCTTCGTTTTCTTCGAACGAGAACCTTACCGTTTTTAAGAAGCTCACTGTGGATTAACCGGTTTCCTCTAATATGTTCCCAGAAATCATATCAAATATTGGATTAATTTGTTAATTACAAAAAAACAAATGCAGGTCACTTCTGAGCCGCTCCCGTATAGGTACCATTATTTGTCATCATGCTTGCAATTTTTCTTGAATTTATCGTAGAATGCAAATTTTCTATCTAACAATAACACTATTTAATAATATACCCAGTTAGTCTCAAGCTGTCAACACCTATTCTTATTACCTTAGATTATGTTCTTCAGAGTATCAACTTTTCAGAGCAAAAATCTTCTACAATTACTTATTCTTGGAGAGTAGTATATTACAAAAAAAAGCATTACTACTTTATCTGTGAGAATTAATGTTTCTCTCGATGGTTCTCCTCAAACTAGTAACCATAATTTTGACGGTTAAAATCTAACCATGCAGGTATTTTTCAGAGAAGAAAATTTTGTTGAACTCGTTACATCGTTTTAACTTTTGCACCTCCTCAATGGAAAATGCAACGCGGCGTTTATAACAATACTTAGCACCGACAGAAACAACAGTTTCGTGATTTACTTTTTCAGACATGAATTTTCAAGAAATATGGTTTATGTAATTTTATTAATTAAAATTAATAACAGCTGGGTTAAAAAAATATGAATATTATGTTAAAAAAATATAACGTTACCTGATATCCACATGTTGCTTTCGAGGTGGTTTCTTGAAATGGTTTTGCCAAAGTTATAGAAATCCCTAATAAAACTATAAATATATTATAAAGCCACATGATTTTATCTAATTTTTATTTAAAACAAAATTAGTGTTAACGTATGAATAAGATTAACACTCAATGTTTCAATTAAAAATAAAGACTACAAAAATAGGAATACATACTTATTATTATCTTATCAAATTTTCAACAAGTGATAGATTGAAAATATCTGTAGTGTTTTATTTACAGAAACATGTTTTTTATTAGCGATCATAAATAATCAATAAAAGACAATGAAAAAATATGAAAAGGGTGAATGAAGAAATGCTTATAACTCTACCCATACAACGCTCAATATCTACTGGATGTCTAATTCATGGCTAGGCTATGTATGTATAGCTAGGACGTAAAATAGCCATCCAGTGGATATACGGCGCCCCATATCCAGACGATATTTTTTAAAGATTTCCTGTGTACCTATATCCGAAACAGACATCAGAAGCCACATATTTTTATATCCAGGAACTGTATTTTTAAATATGTTCCAAATTAATATATTTATAGTTATATCTATGAAAAGTTGCAAATTATATAACAACAACATTTGAATGAAATTTTTAAAATATACGATATTTGTATTTTGCGTGCATTAAAAATATTTTTTAGTATGAAATTAAATTAATCAAATTTTCATATTGTAATATTATATAACATTTAAATTGTTCCATTTTAACCACAAATTAAAAAAAAGTTTGGTCATATTTACACTAAATACAACCAAACATTTTTTAAATGTGATTGTGCAGTTTGATGTTTACAGATTTTAACACGTGTCATTGATATCAAATTTAAAAAAAAATATTGTGGTAAAAGTTGAGCAATTTAAAAATTACGTAATTAATAATGTTGGTTGTGGTATTAGTATAATAATGAATTTATTGGTTTTCCTATGCGCTAACTTGACGCAGGTAGGTATACGTGACAATAGAAATATTTTCCTTGTTCTGAATATTTAGTTCTGCACATTACTTAACAGATGATGAAGCGGTAAGTACATTCCAACAAAGTATATTAAGAACTAAAATATACTTTTATTTTCAGAAAATTGAAATATCAAGAATTGGGGGAAATGATCTCGGCGATTTCTTTGAAAGAACTATGCCTCAACTAATGAACAATGTATTATAAAACAATACAATTGAGAGGAAAAAAAGCAAGGGTAATTCTCCGAATTATTGCCTTAAATAAAAATTAATAAATTAATTAAATCGTTTTTAAATTTTACTTTGAACCCTTGAACTTGGCCCAGGGCATAAGTGATCAAAACCAAGGATTAAAATGAATTAAAGATTTTCTGAAAAACGCCGCAGAGCATTTAAAACAGAAAATTAATAAAACACTATAAATATTAATCTATATATATGTATGTATGTGTGTGTGTATGTAGCTTATAGACTCGGAAACCGCTGAACCGATTTTGATGAAATTTTCAGGAATACTCTAACATAACCTGGAGAGTGTTCCTGTGAAGTTTGGTGCCGATCGGGGAGGGGGGGGGGGCGAAGTGCCTTATAGACTCGGAAACCGCTGAACCGATTTTAATGAAATTTTCAGGAATACTCTAACATAACCTGGAGAGTGTTCCTGTGAAGTTTGGTACCGATCGGGGGAGGGGGAGGGCGAAATGTCTTATAGACTCGGAAACCGCTGAATCGATTTTGATGAAATTTTCAGGAATACTCTAACTTAACCTGGAGAGTGTTCCTGTGAAGTTTGGTGCCGATCGGGGGAGGGGGGGGGGCGAAGTGTCATATAGACTCGGAAACCGCTGAACCGATTTTGATGACATCTTCAGGAATACCCTAACATAACCTGGAGAGTGGTCCTGTGAAGTTTGGTGCCGATCGGGGGGGGGGGCGAAGTGTCACATAGACTCGGAAACCGCTGAACCGATTTTGATGAAATCGTCAGGAATACTCTAACATGACCTGGAGAGTGTTCCTGTGAAGTTTGGTGCCGATCGGGGGAGGGGGGGGGCGAAGTGTCATATAGACTCGGAAACCGCTGAACCGATTTTGATGACATCTTCAGGAATACCCTAACATAACCTGGAGAGTGGTCCTGTGAAGTTTGGTGCCGATCGGGGGGGGGCGAAGTGTCACATAGACTCGGAAACCGCTGAACCGATTTTGATGAAATCGTCAGGAATACTCTAACATGACCTGGAGAGTGTTCCTGTGAAGTTTGGTGCCGATCGGGGGGGGGGCGAAGTGTCATGAAGTCACCAAATTTTGTACACAAGTGCATCTTAGTAGGAGGGACTTAATTTAATGCCGATCGGGGGGGGGTCCAAACAAAAATCGCACGGGGGATCACTGAAACTTATTTTCGCATAGAAAGAAGTGTCCTACACCCAACACATTTTCTACACAAGTGCATCTTCGTAGGGGGGACTTGGTTTGATGCCGATCGTGGGGGGGGCAACCAAAAATCGCACGGGGTGATCACTGAAATTTATTCGCATAGAAACAAGTGCCCTAAAGCCACCAAATTTTGTACCCAAGTACACCTTAGTGGGGGGGGGATAATCACCTAAACATATTTTCGCATAGAAAGACATGTCCTGCAGCTGCCAAATTTTGTACACAAGTGCATCTTAGTAGGGGGGACTTAATTTAATGCCGATCGGGGGGGGGTCCAAACAGAAATCGCACGGGGGATCACTGAAACTTATTTTCGCATAGAAAGAAGTGTCCTACAGCCAACACATTTTGTACACAAGTGCATCTTAGTAGGGGGGACTTAATTTAATGCCGATTTTTAATACAAACAAAAATCGCATGGGGGGGATCACTGAAACTTATTTTCGCATAGAAAGAAGTGTCCTACAGCCAACAAATTTTGTACGCAAGTCCATCTTAGTAGGGGGAACTTAATTTAATGCCGATCGGGGGGGGGGTCTAAACAAAAATCGCACGGAGGGATCACTGAAACTTATTTTCGCATAGAAAGAAGTGTCCTAAAGCCACCAAATTTTGTACCCAAGTGCACCTTAGTGGGGGGGGGATATCACCGAAACATATTTTCGCATAGAAAGACAAGTCCTGCAGCTGCCAAATTTTGTACACAAGTGCATCTTAGTAGGGGGAACTTAATTTAATGCCGATCGGGGGGGGTCTAAACAAAAATCGCACGGGGGGATCACTGAAACTTATTTTCGCATAGAAAGAAGTGTCCTACAGCCAACAAATTTTGTACGCAAGTGCATCGTCGTAGGGGGGACTTAGTTTGATGCCGATCCGGGGGGGGGGCAAATAAAAAACGCACGGGGTGATCACTGAAACTTATTTTCGCATAGAAACAAGTGTTCTAAAGCCACCAAATTTTGTACCCAAGTGCACCTTAGTGGGGGGGGGATATCACCGAAACATATTTTCGCATAGAAAGACAAGTCCTGCAGCTGCCAAATTTTGTACACAAGTGCATCTTAGTAGGGGGAACTTAATTTAATGCCGATCGGGGGGGGTCTAAACAAAAATCGCACGGGGGGATCACTGAAACTTATTTTCGCATAGAAAGAAGTGTCCTACTGCCACCAAATTTTGTACACCGAGCGAAGCCGGGTATTTCAGCTAGTTATTGTATAATGTGTAAATAATTTGTAAAATGTGTATACAGGGTGATTCCTAAAAAACGTCCCACGTTCTAACTCAGTTATTTATTGCCCGATTTCGGAACAAAAATATATAAGTGATTAGTCGAGTAAGTACTACAAGAAGATATTAATTTGGATTTTTTCCCACATTAATTTCAATGTGAAGCGACAGTCAACTTTTTTTTCAAATCGCAATGTATACATTTTTTTATTTATTGTGGTAAAAGATTTTTTCTAAATCCAATGATATCTAATAACTTAACCTTGCAGTAATATTAAGGAGAGAAAAAAAAATATTTTATAAAAATAAGTCGGGCTTCCAGTAAACAAATTTAGTATGCCTAGGAAAACAATAAGATCCTCACGTGATAAATGTCAATTAAGTGCCAATAAAACAGTTTCATTCAAATTTTCAATTATTTTATGATTCGAATTGCCTCTTGCGGAACTCAATGGACTTTATTTACAGCACCCCTACACAACGTCAGAATTAATACTAATTGGCTAGAAGTTAAATTTGCTGAAAAATGGTTAGGAACACATGGACCAATTCGGTGGTCGGCACCTTCGCCAAACCTTACGCATCTCGATTTTTGGCTTTGAGGCTATGTTCAAGACCGAGTTTATCTAACCAATACAGAAAACGTAGAAATTTTGAGACAGAGGATTATCAATGTTTGTCGCGACATTCCTCCTAATTTTATATTGAATGCAACCTATGAAGTGACTAGAAGGTGCCAGTTGTGCATTCAACAAGATGGTGGTCAATCTGAACAATATTTAGAAGGACAGTTGTTTGTTTTGCTTGAACTGGTTTTGTTATTTGAACAAAATATTTTAGTCAATTCATTATTATTTATGATCACTGTGTTATTTCACATAAAAACTATAAATTCGAATCATAAAATAGCTGAAAATTTGAATGAAACTCGTATATTGACATTTAAATGACATTTAGATTTAGATTTCTACACACTTAATTTTTAACAAATCATACAGGGTAGTTCTTGTAAAAGTAGTGACGTCACTATTGATTTTTAAATAGATTTTGATAGGCCTTTCTCCTAAAATGACGAGTTTTAGTTTCTTGAATAAAGAATTAAGTATTGAGAAAAACATTTTGATTGTTTCTAAATAAATTCACACGGCTTACTATTATCGAAAATGATATATTTCTCAAAAGCAGCAAAACTACGAAAAAGTAATTCTGCACATGCGTCGTACATAATCTTTTATAATCATTTTAACTTTTAACGAAATTTTGGAAGGAGCCCGTTTTGTAATGGACAACGTGCCTTTCCATTGAAATGCTGAAATTTGCAAAGTCACGGTCATTTTGTTGTATTTTCTCAATGCTATTGAAGGACTGCTTTCGGCATGGAAAATGAGACTACTTAAGGATTAACGAGTATCCAAAAATTGGGACATTTTATACCCACTTTGCCTCAAAGTGTTAAGTGGATGTCGAAAAATATAGTGTATTTGTGGATCTAGTATACTGGTAATAGTGCAGATGGAAGGGAGGATCATGGGAGGTGTCAGCGTTTAACAACGTTTACCCAGAAAGTGAGTCAGAAAATCGCACTTAATTTAGGAATGAACTTTGATTTTCTTGGAACGTTTTTTATTTCTTAACGTTTAAATAAGAGCGAAAAAGTGCAAGCGATATCCTCGTTTAACGACCAATTCTCTACAGGACCTAGCTGCGGGAACAAAACACAATCATGAAGCGAGGACTGCCCGTACATTTCTATAAACTTCCGGTAACCTCATTAAATATGCAATTTCTTTAATTTCAAATCATTTAGAGACAATACAGGCACATATTATGTACATTTACACCCACCCACATGTGCAGGATTTTTGCTTTATATCATAGGCGTCATAAAAAAAACATCAGCCACATGTCAATATTATTTTCTTTATAACAAATATTATTTCACGAAAGTCACTGGATAAAGACAGATTTAATTTATAGAAAAATTGGGAAATTTGTGTCCGGTATAGTGCACATTTGGGCGGCCGCAAATGTACAATCAATAATATGGCACAATACAACTACAAATCTTCTTTATAATCTTGAAATCCAACAATAGTTGTTTTGTAATCCGCTATAATAACAAATGTACGGATTTCCATTGGATTTAAGGTGATTAACAAATCGGCTGGATCCAATCGATCGTCATTAACAATTGGTAATTCTATATACTCATCGGATGTAGTTGTAGTAACATTCCACTGTAACCTTTGATTAGATCCAAATAACTTATTTGCACCTAATGTCATTTCAGTAATGTTGGTAATGCTTAGATGTGTGAAAGCATTCTAAAAGTTAATCAATTAAAAACAATTAATTTAAAACAAATAAGAATTTTACAGTTAAATCCACAACCACTGGAAGTGACAATGTAGGATCTTCATTAAATTCTAATACGTGTTCTAGTCTAAGTAAGATGGTATTATTTTGCCAAGGTTCCAAAGTTAAAATTTGAACATTATCCGGTAAGGCTGCGGTAAGACTGGAATACTAAAAACAGCATCATTAAAACCACATTTTAATTTAAAAAATTAAACTAACTCTGAATATTAGTGCAGTTTGTAAGTTTTGAAGTGTATGTTCGGCGGCAGTGGCATTACCTACAAATTCCCAAGAAGACAACAGTTTCCTTTGAGCTAGATCACGTTGTTGTGCGGCTGACGTTTTTCCTATTTGGAAATGGTGAAAAGTTGTTTGATATAGTCATAGTAAATAACTTACCATCGGGATTTGCATCAATACGACCTAAAGTAACGTACTGTTGACCTCTGACTACCATTCCTTGACCAAATTCTACTTCATTAAGTACTTCGTTTACACCAAAAGCATCATCGTTCATTAATCTTCTGTGTATCATTAGCTCGATTGCTCCATCTTGTAAACTGGATCCGCCTTGCGCTCGATCATTTAGGACTGCGAATTCTAAATTATTAATAGCGTCTTTGATGACGATTTTAGAAGTTACGGGATAATAATTTCCCGAAACGGGTTCTTCGTTCGTATACTGATAGGTTTCTCGATGATTTCGTTGTCTTTTAATCATTTCACGACCATTGGAATCTGTATAAAATGTTTCATTAGTTTGCAATTCAGTAGTAAATCGAGATATAACTTCTACAGCTAAGTTATCGCTGAAATACAAGATATGTAATGACAATAATTCTGTGTTTTTAGAATAAATACATGTAATCGATAGGACCTATGATCCAATCAAATTCGATATAATTTTCAGTTTTGTATACTCTTATCACTTGTTTTATCCAACTGTTGAAAGTTTGGTGGACTTCATCGTAAAGAGTTCCAGTTCTAGTTGTGTAAGTTACATTTTGACTTAAAGAAACCGCAACCGGAGTAGTGGATGCAGGACGGAATATGTAAGCACCAGATGCTCGTTGGGAACTGTCGGAGTTGGATCCATTGGCGCCGTTATAATATAAAAATTCTTGTTTAACATTTGTCGTTATATTATTTAAAGTAATCGAACTCAATAGTCCGGTTGCTCCATCTATTTCGAAACCCACCGTCTAATAATTAAATAAAATATATTCAGATCGTAGATTCCAATTTTTTTTGTAAATCTTACCGCAGTTCCTAACCGTAAGTTGCTATTTACCACAGGAATAGAGTTTGAAACTTCCTTTGCTTCCGCAGGACTGACTTCGACGTAATAATAATTTATACCTAATGGTGGTATATTATGGGCTATAAAAACTAAATCACTGGCCGATGGTTGAATTGCATCTACATAGTTGAAATTGTCAATGGACGGGCTTATCTGATAGGGAACGACACCTGAAAGCATCAAGAATATAAAAGTACTAAAAAGTATTATTTTCTATACCAAAAGGACCATTGATTTCGAAAGTTTGAGAGTTGACAGGTAACCGAACTGGATGTGACACTACGCGACTCAATGGATTATATACAGCTACAACGAAGCGATTAAGATTTGATTCTGGACAATGGCTAACATTGGCCATCAAACAGGATGCTAACGGAACCACCGGTATATTAGTAGAATTAACTTTCAAGAGATTGTTCCTAAAAAATTTGTAGACAATTACAAAAACGCAATAAAGTTGTATTAAATTAAAAAATATCTACCATATCATTTGGTCAACATTACTTTCTGCCGCGTCAATTCCCCTCTTCATCAATCTTGTATAATCATGGGCAACGTGTTGCTTTTCAGTACCGGTAATAGCATCGTGATGTTGCATAATACCCATTGCTTCACGAAGTTTTATTAAATCATTGCTATAGTCTGTGCCTCTTGCTTTTTCAACGGTAGTTAAATGTTTGACTATCTAATGCATAAATTAATTCATTCGATTTTTGATTTTTTAAGTTACAACCGTTGTTCCTTGAAACGAATACATACCTGGAGTAAATTGTTTCCTTGTCTTTCTAAACGTTTAGCACTAGGTCGTGATGTAAAGTAGCCGGTCCAATATGCGTGATCGTCGGAAGCATATGGGAAAAAGTCATCAGTTTTTTGAGGGAACGTAATGCCGTTAAGTTTTGCAGCATCATTTACAGCTTTAATGTAGCAAGAAGGTGTTGAATATATTACATTTATATCTGGTCGAAACAGTTTAAAACCTCTAAAATTTTAATAAATTATGAACAAGCACAGTTCTATTTAAAAAGAACCTAAATTTAATATTTCGGGGTGTAAATGGAATAATGCTCACAATCCGACTGTTTCTTTTTAACGAATTTTTAAAATTTAGTGTAGACAAAACATTTATAAAAAATATTAATGAAATATTAGCAAAATCGCAATTGTATGCTTATTCAAATGGAAGTGTACATTTACTTGTTAAAATTTTTTGCGATAATTTACACACCAATATAGGAATAATTAATTTCTTAACAAATATTTTTTAAATCTGCCGTCATAATGTGTTTATGAACATCTTGTAAACGTTGATGAAATATTTGAACAATTTTAATAATATTAAGGACGATGAAAACTTCAATATGATAGGTATATCTTTTGCCTTTTCTTTTATTACCATTTCCTATTATCAATTCTTCCTAGTCGCTAAAGTGCACATTTTCACCAATAAACTAAATTTATGCGGTAAATTATAACAGGTAATGAAAACCCGGATTAGCCATTCAAGATATTGAAGTTCGTATAGGATGCAATGTCGCTACAATTTTTTTATATTAACGAAAACTAACAGAAAATAATAAAGAACAACGCTTTTGTGGTCGTATGGACGTCTCGGACGTGTGCGTTAATCATAAAAATCAAGTTCTATTTTTGGTCAATAAAGGACATTGGTGCTAGTTGAAGAGATTTAACTAACCAACAAATCTTACATCGGACCGAGCATTGCTTTGTTCAACTTGAACTCCACGACAACGAACGGCACTACTGGGTGTATGTAATGGTTAAATTGGAACAAGAAATTTTCCTATACGGTAATAAGCGCCAATATGCCGCGAGGGTTATTATGGAGTGTCAGCAATGTTGATCTTCTTCAATGACCTTCGTGCTTGCGAATACATGTGTGATTTGGTAAGACGGAAAAAGAATGATTAGCAGGTACCCCCAAGTAGTGTAAATGGACATAATTTGCTTTCTTACACAGAAGCATTTTGAACTATACTTCTAGTTCATTACTAATATAACCTAAAACTGTCAGTTGCCAAATGCCATTACTACCAACATAAACTAAAAGCAAATAATTACTTCACAGCCTCCTCAAAATCTTCTTCATTTAAAAATAGATTATAGTTTGCCAAGCTGACTCGCAGACTTTAAAACAAAGAAGAATAAAACAATGTGTCAACGCTTGGAAAATAGACATGTTATACCATCGAAAGTCTGATTATAACTTACAACTTTGACAAAGAACATCATTTACAACACAACCCTGTATTCATATCAATTATTACACTTGAACTTTTCATCGTTTCTTAACACAAAATTTCCTTAAAAGTTTATCAAAATTTAGGTGTTCGTTTGCTTGCGGCGGCCAATATAAATATTACACCAATCCTATTTTTACATAAGTCTTTCTAGGATAATGCCGATTATTAGTAAGAGTACTTAGGGGAGGGTGGGGCAGATTCTTACATGGGGCAAGTTGTTACATTGCACATGCCATCTGTAACGTTTCATGTCAACATTTAATATTATAATACAAGAAACGGAAAGCCGTGATCCAACTATTGCTGAAATCTTGTAGTGCTATCTAACGTACAAAGCAAGATATTAACAAAAATGTGTTTCATCGCATGGAAAGTTTTTTCATTCATACGTTACAAATTTTGTTTTACCAACAAAACGGTAAGTCATCTGATTAAACTGATTATATTCTCTTATACGCATGTTAATTAGTAACAATGATGTAGAATATTTTTGATGTAACACTAACGGTTTTCCTAAAAATGAAATTTATCCTATCAATTGCACGTGGGGGCACATTGTTACATTTCTTGTGGGGCACATTGTTACATGTAACAACGTGCCTCATGTAAAATATGGTGAGAACATATAAAAGAAAAACTACTCGAGGTGAGACAACAATTGCAGCATTTCAGCAAGCTGCTAATGCCGTTTCCCAAGAGAAAATTTCTTTAAGACCTGCTTCTGATAAATTCAGAATTAACTTGATAACCATTTATCGTTACCTAAAAAAATTACGGTTGGAACCAGTAAATCCTCAATATGTTGGATATGCCAAACCATCTAAAAATTTTACTCTAGAACAAGAGGAGGAGTTGCCCAAATATGTATTATTATGAACTAACTACAAAAGAAGCCCATGAAAGAGAAAATCGAAGGACTAAAATAAAAGGCAACGGCCCTGTTATAAGAAATCTAAGTAGAAATAACAGCAAGGGCAAAAATAAAATGATTTAAAAAAATAATAAAACATATTCTGAAGAGTCGGATGAGTCCGAAGATAATGAAATTTGCCTTATCTGTTTGATACCGTTCTTACAAAGTAAAAACAAAAATTGGATCCAATGTACAGCGTGCAAGAGATGGGCATACGTGACATGTGGTAGCGACGATGACTTTTACGTATGTATAAATTGTACATCTGATGAGGATTGACTGTGTTCTGCTCCTTCCTTATAATTTTTCATGTATGTAACAACTTACCCCACGTACTGTAACAACTTGCCCCTTGAAGGGGCACATTGATACAGTCTGCATTATTTAGTTAATAAATTCGTAAGATTTTTTTTGTTTATTACTGGAGGTAATTATAAATTAATACCTTGAGTTAAATGTATACTGTTTATGGCTATATATTTAGATTTCTTACCGAGCTAATAATTTGGAAGGAAAAAAATTGATTGTCAAAAATGTAACAACCTGCCCCACCCTCCCCTACTCTATTATTTTATCGATATTAAAATAATTAATAAAAGCTGCTTGATACTGAAAATCTCCACCCATAGTAAGCAAAATATTATTTGTTTTAAATGTCGTAGCTGCTTGTTCAACGTAGGCAGCGAACGTATTTACCTGTAAGCAAATGAAAGATATTACTAAATAAAAACAAAAATATTAATAGACTGCAATTTTTTTCTGTTACTTTATAATAATTTTCGGGTCTTAAGACTACAGCAGAACCTCACCTAAAGGAGACCTCATAATAGAACACTTCTATATACTCGGTTTATGTAAGTAAGCAACCATAGCAGTACGTTACAGATGATTGAATGAAATTCGAATTTTTAGTTTTTCTATATATAATTCGCTTCGTGGAACAAATAAAGGGTTTTAAATTGAACCGATGAGGAATCATTACAATTTTGCTACAATAGAAGTTGTCTGATTAAAAATCGCATTATTATCTAGACTGCTGCATAAAATCGTTGATGTTCGCATGATAGAATTTAAGGCTACTAAAGAGGAAAGAACAACCACACAACTTTACCAAGACGTATTTTTACGAAGGCGTAGGTAATGATAAATGAAAACAGAATCCGTCCGATCTCAATTTTGATTTTTTGTAAAATTCCAAAACAGCATGTAATTAGTCAACTTCCTATAGTTTTGACAAAAAGTTAACAAAACTAAAATTATGGTTAGACTTCCTATGTACATGATTAGTTCCAAAGTCACTTAGACGCTGATTGCTTACTTATTAAACAACCTGTATAACTCCATTCAAAATTTTATTTCTCTAGGGCCCGATTTCAAGTCAGAATTGCAGCGTTGCAAATCGATTATCATGGGAATGGCGCATAACAATTTCCAACGGGTCACACCTAATGAATTAGGTCTGGTTTATCAATGTCCAGCTAAGTCATTATTTTTATCTGCCAGTTCAAAATGATCTGCCAGCTAAAGTATTTAGTAACAATTGTTGTATTTGTAGAAACGACAGTTACCAACTATTGGTTAATTTTAGCTGCACGTTGATAAACCGGCCCTTAACAGGCAAATTCAACTTGAAAGTAGGTGTGCCCTGTTGCAAATTGTTATGCGCCATTTTCATGATAACCGATTTGCACCGTTTCAACTCTGACTTGAAATCTGGCCTCTAGAACGGACAAATTAAATACCACAAGCTCAGTGGTAGGAAGGGTTATACATTTTTTACCACGTACCTCAGTATACATACCAGTTCTATTGAAATATTTCAGTTATTTTTAAATTAATTCTGTATTTTTAATATTTAATATAACTAGCGACAGAATATGAAATAAATAAAATGTACTCACCCGTTCTTCCCAATTGTAATCGGGACTGTCTTGATCGTACACAATCGGTGAATCAGAGCAACCAATATCAAAGCAAAATCCAGGAGGTGCGTGGTAAGAGTCATAAATCGATACAGTAAAAATATCAGATACGTTACCTATAAGAACAATATAAAACTGTATTGTTTTTAATACTAATGTTGAGCTGTAATTTACCCAAGTTTGCACTACCTCTCCACAACATTTCATTAGTTGATGTATTGTATCGTTGTGCTCTGTCACGATAATCCAATCTTGCAAACAGAAAGCCTTCATAACCAAGTTGGGCAAAAATTGACGCCTGTTCTCTGTTATGTCCAAAAGGATCAATCTGCCAACCAATTTTAGGGTGACCGCATTCTCCCAAGATTTCTCCAAGAGTTCTTTATTAAACGTAAGTGTAAGCTTGAGTTTACTTATAATTTTGTCTATTATCATGCAAAATCTCCGCTGTTCGTAATGTTGGATACCGTAGCAATATATATTCTGATTATAACTTTTAGCTTGATTTTGAAGTTTATCGATGAGCATATTAAATCACACACGGCAACCAATCGCTTTGCGAACCATATTATAAGGGTGTTTGCGGGTATTGTAAATACATATTAGATCTGTGTTCAACATTTTCTTTGGTGATGGACCCTAACAAGTGATAAATTAAAATAAGTAATTTATATAGACAATGAATAAGAAAAGTTCGTGGAAAAGTAAGACATCTTCGACAAGATAAGCTCAAATTTATCATTAAATTGTATTTATTATTATCGAAAGTACTAATGATCAATTTGTTTAAAAGAAATTATTATAAAACATTAAAAACATTAAAATCTTTGACGTTGTCCTACTTTTTTAAGCAAACAATTAAGACTTTGTTAAGTTTTTAAACAGTGGTTCTTCAGCGGTGGTCTGCGGAACACTGGAGCTCCGCGAGCTTGTTGCAAGTGCTCCGCAAAATTATGAAAGTCGAAATTTAATGTTGGCTCATCTACTGTGTGTGATTTGAGTTGCACAAATAATGGCTAGATGTTTTTTTGGCACTTTGATTTTGGTGCTCCTCGAATTTTTCTTATGATCAAAAGTGCTCCCTGACTTCAAAAAGGTTAAGAATCACTGGGCTAAAGGCTTCATATATAATATTCAGTGAACGGAATCATACAAGAGGGGAAACATTTCTATTTTCAACTTTACGCCAATTATTCTTTATAAAAAGTTTTGTCTTGAATAGTCATAAACAATTACAAAAATTTGATTAAAATGTACAGAGTGCGCTAAAAATTACAAAACATAAAATTGTCTTTGGGTAAAGTAGTCTTATTTTTTATTTTTGTAAAAACATTTATTTCAGAAAATTGTTTCAAAACATAAGAAAAGCTTAAGTACAAAGTTTGGTCGAGGTACTAACAAAATTTTATATGTACAATTGAAGGGTCCAATGCAAGAAGTAACTAAGTACTATTTTGCCATTTTTAAGATATGTTGTTCAATTTATCAAAAATTTTACGCTCTATCGACTGATTGAATCAAATTTGCTGTTAAAATCTAATGCCTCATCCAGCTAGGCAACCGTCACGTTGCAACGTCCATTAAGTAGGCATTAACGTCGTGTATAGACAACTAAAATTTTGCGATAAATTTGGGAGCTATGGACTAGTTTGATTTTTTTGAGACGGTCTGTATAAAAATTTTGTAATTTTCAAAATATATAATGATTTTCTTTCTGAACATGATTTCATTGATATTTTTCATAAAAAAAGTAAATTTTAAAAGATATAAATTAAATCACATGATTTTTATACGAAAATCCAACGCAAGAAATTACTAAGTCAAATTTTCAAAAAAAGATATTAGCCCAGTAAAAAAGTATTTTTACCCTGCAAAAGGTCGGTCAGGTTTGATTTTTTGATGTTTTATCATAAATGCCCTTAATGTTAATGTCCAGTTTTTGACCTCGTGACCTTTCCGGAAGGTGTTGAAAATGGGGTTTGAACTTAAGAAAAACACGTTTTTGAGTACGCTGTGCAAACGGCTATTTGGAAAAAAAAACTTTTTGATTTATTTAAATACCTGACGATATAGGTTTTCAGAATCGAATCGAGACCGCAACTCTAGAACCAATAGTTTATGAGCTACGATTTTTTGAAGTTCACCACTTTGATTGCTTAAACCGCAAATGAACTGTTTTTGCTGTTATCTCACGTCTCGTGCGCTCCTGTCTGATTCACTGGTTACATCGAAACAAATAATATGGCACTGTAATGGGCATTAAAGGCTCTTTATTATGGTTTTTTGTTTGATTCAATTGGATGAAAAATGACCACACGGCGAGCAATCAAACTTGAAAAATTATTGAAAAAATTCCCTATTTTTAGTACGGTTTCAGTGTGCTCTCAAACCTGCCCATTATAACCAATCTCAAAAATTTTACATTCCATGAATACGTGACAGCTTGTGGGGCACATGAGTGCAAAAATTATTTTTTTTACTACTGACACCCTTGGACCAGTGCAGCTTTATTCCAAACGGGGCGCGGACTCAAAAATAACGAAAGCGTCAAAATTCTCCTAGATTCCTGAAAGTTTGCACGTGCAATCACGTGTATGGACGTGTATGTGTAGATACACGTGATTGCACGTGCCAACTTTCAGGAATCTAGGAGAATTTTAACGTTATCGTCCCCCCTTTTGGCGACATTTTGCTTGGACTATATGGGACTGAAGAGGGACCGCATTGAACCATTAAACCATTTTAAAAAATGTCAGTTCAATATTGACCATATTTAAATTCCATTTTGAATATTTAAAAGTGGATTATCTCAAAACATGAAAAAGGTACTTAGTAATTTCAATTGCAGCCATCGAACGTCAGAAAAATGTGAAATTTATCCTTTTATATTTAAAAAGCAAGAACATTGCCCCCGTTACTATAAGAATTACAATAAAAATTCGCAGGAGCTAAGAATACCAAAACTGTCATGGCTTCTATTTTTTACTTCCAATTTCTGTTTTTGAAAAAAAAAGATTCGGAGCTGAAGTATGTTAAGGGCCAATATTTACATATCCGGATAAAGTCTTACGTAGCTATCATAACAAATTAATAACAATTGTAGTAGGTATAGTAACGATTATTAATCACTTCGGTTAAATCCAATGGGACATTGAAAGAACGACCCTAAGTAAATTTATTTGTAATTATTATTATCTATCAATACTGCAGGAATGAGCAACACACGGTCACACCCGTCGCATTGTCAAGCTTTACTTTTTGATTTTTCAATGTGTTAAATTAAAATGTGATCCGAATAAATTTTTTAAATTTATAGTTGGCCCTTTGCAAAAAAATGTATTCGTGATTTCTATGTGTTTAACAGCAACAGATTGATCGTTTATTACTTTCGCTAGTAATAACAAATAATAACAAATTGATTTTGTTTTGTTCGGAATGTCGACTTATAAGCGAACTTTTCTTATACATTCTCTGTTCCATTTAAATTGCTTATTTTAGTTTTTTACTTGTTAGGGTTCATCGCCAGACAAAATATTAAATGTCAGACTTGATATTTGTAGAGAACTTCGCAAACACATTTGTAATATGGTTTGCGAAGTGGTTCGTTGCCATGTATCGTTTAATAGAGAGTTATTTTTTAATTGGCTGGGAAGCTCAAGCGCATGCTATAACTCTCTAATGTGCTGAGCGCCGTACAATTTTTTATGATGTAAATATTATGCAGCATTTACAATTCACCTTGTATAATGCTTTCAGATGTTTACCAATTTCAGTAACTTGGTATTACGTTTTGATTTTCTGCATTTTCAAATTGCGACTAATTTTTTCTAATGTTACCCATAAACGGCATTTTAAAACTTGCAAAAGATTTGACATAATATGACTTAATTTAACAATATTACATTAGAAAATTAAATATTTTAAAGGGAGATATCAAGATTTAGACTAGTCTAACTAGGGGAAACCGTACAATTATTGGACATCGCTAGTTATTGGACAAGCTGCCTTTTTATTACAGAAGTAAGGTTTCTGTAAAGGTTAAACTTTTTTGCTACCCTTCAGAGCGACACCTATGCTACCTATGCTATTTCTATTCAATATTTTAATACTCGGTGAATATTTTACAGGTTTATAGGTGTGTCCAATCACTGTCCCTTTGTGCAATAATTGTTTAAAAACATTATAATTTTGAACATAAACAAATTCTATAAAAATTAATCATTCTTTGGCCAATACTTTGTTAATTTCATTCTCTGGATTGTCGTATTATGTCAAATAAAATAATATCAAAGACAGTTATTTACTTAAGCGTCCAATAACTATCGGGTTTACCCTATGTTCCTTCTTGTTGAGTCATTTTTGAAAAAGCGCTGTTGTTAATCATTCCGGAAATGTAGTTTACCTTAATCCCCAGCTGAACTGATCTATTGTAGAATGATAATGAGAAGCAGCCTCATCATTCATACTCCATGCACCGCCAATGATTTCCAGTTGTCCATTATCTAATAAACTTTTGAATAAAGCTTTGGTTGTATCATTTTGTTTTTGCCACCATTTCCATAAAAATGCAGTTTCAACTTGAACAAATCTAAAACAGAATAATTTAAGTTACTTGTGGTGGCTAAATTTTATTTATGGCAAAAGCACAAGTTATTTCATAAGATGGGCGGGAGAAAATGCGCTTTGAAACACCTGTATCCGATCTTCATGAGTTACGATCTTTGGAAGTTACTATTTGTGTATAAAATTGGTTTTCTATTTTTCTTTTTTGAAATTAAAAGAGTTGGCAGAAAACACATTTCTTAGAATTTTTTCTTATAATGAAGCCACTATGCAGTGCAAACAGTGCTTATAAGGTCAGTGTAGGACCTTCATGTACGATAGTCGATTTCAATTCCAATCACGAACGAAGTGAGAATCTGACAGGATTCCAGCTTCCAGACTTTTGTGGATAGTGGTCATTTTAAATTTGCTAAAACGCGTTCTGAGCAGTTTTAAAACAACCACGACTCGAATTTCTGGTTTTAGTCGTTTTCGTTTGCCAGACCTAGTTCACATACCGTACGCTAGAGAACTCTTATAGCCTTTTGGCGTTTTGCGCTTCAGAATCTAAGCTCATCAATGATATGAAACTTAAAAATATGATTCATCTTACCTTACCTAAACAAGGTACGCCACCATATTAAATGTAATATCACATTTTTTTGACGTAACAATATTATTTACAGGTGTTTCTTGTCTTAGTTATTTCGTCATCTTTGTTTTAATTAATAACCTATATTTTTCCATCATGATTTTGGTATTTCTTTTCACTGTCATATTATTTCCGTGTTAATTCTAAACCCCAGTGATTTTCAGCAATATCATTCCGTCGAAGCATCTGGTATGATCGAGAAAAATCGCACATGATGGATGTCGTCTATTGGGAAATCTGTCTGGAAGCTTCGAATGCATTACCGTTACAAAAACTATATAAAAAAATATCCTCAATATTCTTCAGTTGTCAGTTGTGATATACCGTATATCTCGGCGCATAACACGCCCCCGCGTATAACACGCAGTTGAAATTTTGAACAATTTTCTTAACTTTCTTCATATATTCGGCGCATAACACACATCTGGTATCCAGATATGAAAAATATATAGGTACCTAGCTTAAAGCCAAGGTATCTGTATGTATAAAAAAAAACTACATTTTTACAATTCCAGTGTATTGTAATAGTTGAGTTATTTATGACGGCTGACCGTAAGCTGCCTGATCGTCATAAAAGTAGGGGAGGTTTTGCATATCCCAATATCTCTAATTTCTCAAACAATAATTTTTATACCCGGCGTATAACACGCACCCGAAAATTTGAGCTCATTTTTTAATCTTCAAAGTTCGTGATATACGGTATTTATTTCCTTAACAAACTTATTTAACTCATAAAATGACAAATATTAATTCATTATCAAAGCAACAATTCTTACAATAATAAATTATACTCCTACTTATTTCTGTCGCACAATGTTTTTCAATTTAATTATCATTCTGACAATCAAAAACTTAGGAACGAAGCAAAATTAAAAAAAATATTCTTCATTTCGTCCGAGAATGTGATTCTGCATACCAGGAAAAATTACATATTTGAAAAATAATAATGGGTAATAATTAGAAAATAAATAATGTCGCACTTTACCTCCTTTCTTGATTCTCCTGAAGAGCATATATCATCGATTCAATAATATACTGCACTCCTGCACTTTGAATTTCAGTTTTCACTAATAAAATAATTATGTTTCATTCTAACCACTTTAATAGCAATTGTGCTTACTTCCGTAATAATACTGATCAACGGTTTTTAACCATCCTACATCATCATGTGAGTGTGGAATTAAATGTACGTTTAGTTTGGTAGGATCTGCTGGGTGGCAACTCTAAAATGTTAACATTATTATCATTAATTTGACGTAAGAGATGAAAATCAGGTTGACAGAAAATAGAACATGTACAGGGTAAGGCGAGTTTTGCCTCCACTCCACTTTTTGTCCTTAAACATTTTAGGAAAAAACGCAACTTATGCGTCATACGTATTAGATATGAGCATTTAGGGAGTGCATATTCGTTTTTAAGATTGTTCATAGAAGGCCCTAAAATTTAAAAAAAAAAACTTTTTTTCATTAGATTTGCAAATTCTATTCTCTGCGGTATGATGGCAATTTCAACTTCTACAATTGAAGACTCAAACAAGAACTGAAAAATATTAATTAGATTTCCAGTAAATCGCAGTTTTACACAACGAGTACCAAATATTGTTTTATTTACAGTCTCTTGGTTCGACAAACATAAATTATACGGACAGTAGACTGCAGGCAGCGAAAACCAAGGCTTTTATGACTCACTTTCTCGCAAATTGGAGCGTCTAGTGCTGCAGTAGGTAAAGCATTTCAGACCCGTTACATTATTTCTACAATTTGAATAGTAAAATATCCTCTGGTTAACTTCAAACAATTACATTAATTATAATTAACCATTTTGCTATCCGATAAATGGGTATTACAAATTTTACCACCATAAATAATTTGAATTTGAATTTGAATAGTTAATAAAATGTGAAGAAAACACTAATCCTTCCCTGTGAAACTTGCCTGCATTTCCGATGAGTTCGTTCTATAGAACATCATAAGTAACTATCAAGAAAAGGTTTTGCCCACAGTTAACCACTCCATTATCGAGAAATTGTCATAAATTCATCAAATATTCAGTAATGAAAGATTAAACTAGATTTTCTTGAGAAATTAATATACAACGTGAGTCAATTGTGGTCCATTTCTGAAATTTTCTTAGATGCAACAAAAAATACTATTTCAACTTATCACTTGATACTGCCTTTAATTTAAATTATAAATTGAATCAAAATTGCTTTATTGGCTACAAGCATCCAAATGGCAATGTAAGAAATTTAATCAGCAAAATTACGCAAGGGAACTTAAAAACTAACGTAAAAATTGTTCAAAATGCATTCCATTGTGGAGCAAACAAACTTCAGCCCGGTTTAAAAACGACCTTTGAACGCGATGTAATGTCTCTGGTGGTATGGCCATACACTTTTGACGAATTCTTTGTTTGAGTTCTTCGACCGTATGGAAAGGAGTTTGGTAGACTCTCTGTTTTAGTACGCCCCACAGGAAAAAATCTAAAGGCGTTAAATCCGGACTTCTGGGTGGCCAAGGGTTATTGGAACCTCTCCCTATGCAAAGCTTTGTAAAATTGTCATCTAAATATTGTCTGAAATTTCTCTGAAAATTGGCTGAGGCCCCATCTTGCTAGAACTACATACGTTGTCGTGGGGGTAACTCATTTTGTAAAAAATTTAGATACATTATGCCGTTGAGATTTCCATCAAAGAAGTGAGGGCCAATTATCTGTTCATTTATTATCCTAGACCATACGTTCATCGAAAACACATTTTGATAGTGATTTTCTTGTATCCAACGTGGATTTTCCTGACTGTAGTAATGACAATTATGCCTGCTTTTAACAAAATTAACGTTTTAATTGAATAAGCTGACAAAACTGCATTCTTTGTGGGAAATCGGTGAATTTCAATCCCTGCACCAAGGTGACGTGGTATGGGTGGAATTTATTCCAACGAGGAATACGCCCTACTGACTGATTCCAATTTGAAGAGCTAAGGTTCTTTGATCAACATGAGGGTTTTCCTCTACTGTCTCTAGTACACACATTTCGTTTTCTGGAGCAGTAGCTGTCCTTTGCTGGTGTTTTGTCATTTTGAACCAATCTTCTGTTCCACTCTCCTGAATGTTTTGGGAATGGAATGCCTGCGATTTCGGTTTCCTTGTAGGTACAAATCTCCAGCAGCTACGGAATTTTTACCACACTCCCCATAGATGAGTGAACTTTCTTATGGTTTGAGTAATAATAGTTCATCATGATTCATGAAATTTCAACCAAAATGTCAAGTCAAACTTGACAATACTCAGAACAATACAATGGTACATGTATTTTTTAATTTTTGAAAAATTAGAGATCTAGTGCCTGTTCCAATTAGTATTTTTGGTTGCATCTAAGAAAATTTCAAAAGTAGACCACAATTGGCTCGCGTTGTATATAAAAGTATTAACTGCTCATATAAAGCAAAAAGACTCGTAATAACCCGAACAATTACTAAAATAATAATAATAATTTAATTAAGTAGGTATGTAAAATTTGGGTACCCTCACTTAACTAGCAGTTTCGATTTTCGGGGTGGAATCAAAATTCGATAACTAAACTCGTGGACGACCGGAATAAAATTGAAATAAGGCGCTCAGGAGCAGAGTGGCCTAAGTGAAAAAACGAGTTTTGTAAACAAAGGAATCTCACTTGGGTCACTAGGAATTAAAGAAGAGCAAACGTAGAATATGATATGCGACCTAACTCAAATAAGGTAAATTTTCAGTTGGGCCACTTATATAGGTCACAACAAAACAGGTTTAAGGATACAAGTTATCAACCACATTAATTATTAAGGGTGGAACAGAATAATTGTGATATAAAGAGGTTGCTGCCGACAACCTCTGCCAACCTCTGGATAGTTTATCCTAGATTTGTTTCAACCTTTCTCCAGATTACAATAATATAAATATTTGTATTACCTGATATCCACATGCTGCTTTAGAAATTGTTTCATGCAATGGTTTTCCCAGTGTTAGAAAAATTTCTATTAAAATTATAAATATATTATAAAACCACATGATTTTATATAATGATTATTAATGATTATTAAAGATTATTTTGTTTCCCTCAAAATTAAACTTATGCGAACCCAATCTATCAATTCAAAAGTAAAACTGATTTTAAAATAAAAATGTATAACACTTATTATAGTTATCTTATCAAATTTTCTTCGAGTGTTGAATTGTAATATCTGTAGTACAGTTGATAAAGTAATTCTCTTTACATTTACATAAAAGATATGTCAAAGGAATGATCCTGCTCAAAATCTTGATATTTAAGTTAATTGAATGACATTTTTGTGGTATAGCCAATATTCCTTGTTTATCTGTGGGGCAGAGTAAAGAGCGATTTTGAAAAAGCTGTAAAAAAATGCCATCAATGTTTCCAAATTGTATTTTTACCACCTTAAATTACATAAAAAAGTATTTAAGAAAAATTAAGTAAATGTAACCAAGTTTTAAAAATAACTCCAGTAAGAGGTAAGAGGTAAGGTAAGAGGCAGTTCAAATCCCACTAGCAATGCTGTCGAATATGATGAATAACTTCAAGGGTCGTCTGGAAGTGTGTCTACGTCTGAACGGAAGTCATCTTACTCGAGTTACATGCTTAGTTGAATGCTTTTTTATGTAATTTAAAGTGGTAAAAATACAATTTGGAAACATTGATGGCATTTTTTTACAGCCTTTTCAAAATCACTCTTTACCCTGGCTCCACCCTGTATTGTGGACCTAGTCTAATATTTGTCTTTTATAAAAATACTACAGCATACGATGAATGAAAAAATAGGCTCCAATACGTTACATCCCCATACATTACTTAACAAATTGTTATTATTAGACGTGATGTCTAAAGATTTTTTATTTATTATTTTTATTCTGATCGGATATGTGCAGCGTGGAGCAATTTTTACTTTTTGTTCCAATTGATTTATCTAACATAATAAACCTATATAGCATTTTCTTATTTTAGTTCCTCCAGATGCCCTTATTTACAAATCAAAGCGGAAGTTACTGGGATTCACAACCCAAAATTATTTTTACATCAAAACCGTTTGATCTTCAAGAGATGCGATAGTCTTGGCACTGTTGGCGATCTCTAGGCTGTAGTTGTTATGTAGTTGCCTTGTATGGGAAAATAAGCAAGTCCTGCGCTAAATTTTGTTACGGAAATTATCGAAAGATTTGTAATTACGTAGTGCGTATTCATGTCTACGCTGAATTTTCTCCGCGGCAGAACTTATCTGGGACTCCCGTGGTTCCAACTTATTGAAATCATTTTTCTAGATGCCTGATTATTTTTACATTTGGAGATTCTATACCCAACAAATATGAGGCTTATTCGTTAGGAGACTGACATTTTACCTGCGCCTGATATATGTACAAGGAAAGACAGAAGGGATTTGACACTTTGACTTCCTTATATTAATTTATTGGAAATAGTCTTCTTCTATCTTCTATCTTCTATTATATTTTATATATATATAATTGGATGTATGTGTGTATGTGTGTATGTGTGTATGTGTGTAGCTTATAGACTCGGAAGCCGCTGAACCGATTTTGATGAAATTTTCAGGAATACTCTAACATAACCTGGAGAGTGTTCCTGTGAAGTTTGGTGCCGATCGGGGGGGGGGAAAGTGTCATATAGACTCGGAAGCCGCTGAACCGATTTTGATAAAATTTTCAGGAATACTCTAACATAACCTGGAGAGTGTTCCTGTGAAGTTTGGTGCCGATCGGGGGGGGGGAAGTGTCATATAGGCTCGGAAACCGCTGAACCGATTTTGATGAAATTTTCAGGAATACTCTAACATAACCTGGAGAGTGTTCCTGTGAAGTTTGGAGCCGATCGGGGGGGGGCGAAGTGTCATATAGACTCGGAAACCGCTGAACCGATTTTGATGAAATTTTCAGGAATACTCTAACATAACCTGGAGAGTGTTCCTGTGAAGTTTGGTGCCGATCGGGGGGGGGGGTGGCGAAGTGTCGTATAGACTCGGAAATCGCTGAACCGAAGTTGGTCACCAAAGTTTGTACACAAGTGCATCTTAGTAGGGGGGGACTTAATTTAATGCCGATCGGGGGGCGTCCAAACAAAAATCGCACGGGGGGGTCACTGAAACTTATTTTCGCATAGAAAGAAGTGTCCTACAGCCAACAAATTTTGTACACAAGTGCATCTTCGTAGGGGGACTTAGTTTGATGCCGATCGTGGGGGGGGGCAAACAAAAATCGCACGGGGTGATCACTGAAACTTATTTTCGCATAGAAAAAAATGTCCTACAGCTATCAAATTTTGAACACAAGTGAATCTTATGGGGGGGGGATCGTCCAAACAGATTTTTGCGTAGAAAAAAGTGTTTTACAGCCACCAAATTTTGTACACAACGGCATCTTAGTATAAGGGGGGGGGGCTATCGCCCAAATAGACTCTCGCATAGAAAGAAGTGTCCTACTGCCACCAAATTTTGTACACCGAGCGAAGCCGGGTATTTCAGCTAGTAATTATATATTTATAAACAAGAAAGTTGGGAAGTTTATCTACAAAACACTTAATGCCATTAATGTGCTCCTTGCTCTTCCACACACACCTCTAATACGACTTTTATTTACGACTTTTTAAAACTTCAAATTTGTCAATAAGATAACCACTATGATTATCTTCGAGTACAATTGTATCCAAACAACGTGATGAAAAAATTTTATATATAGCCTATGCAAAAAAGATTATACCTATATCAGAAACTGTATTTTCGGTATCATGATGTAATATGAGATTACTCTTTCACAGTATTTTTTTTAACCATATAAGTACCTGGTGTCCTAGAACTGGTTGTGGAACCCTTAACCATAAATAATTTCTTTAAAATAAACTCGAAACGTTCGAGAAAAATGTTTCCCTCTAAAAAAATTTTTAAGTTATTGTTAAATAATGTTCACCAATAACAGAAGAGTTAATTAACTATTGGTAAAGGTGCCTTCTGCATAAATCGGATTTGTCGGGACAAACGCCCTCATACAGCCATTAAGCATGACAGAAAGTTAAACGTCTTCGGTATCACATTCAGAATCAAGCTACAATTCCTTGTAGAACAAGTATGAGAATTTAATAATTTCCCAACCTACACAACAACTGTAAATTAAGTAATAAGTACTTGTAAGGTATGCTAATAGAACTTGGAGATATGACATTGTGACATAAAAAGAATCGTTATATCTCATCATAGAGCATCATATTTTGAAGGAATAAGTAACCACATTAAATGGTGTTTTTTTTTTTGTTAAAACCGGTTTTAAACATTTTTAAATTTCATCCGTCTTCCGCACTTTAATGGTTATATTCTCTTATGTGCTTTTATAATCGTGATTAACCCTTTAACCACAGTCTTTGTCAAAAAATGTGTAATTTTTTCTTGATTTTCTGTATTTCCAAGCTCTGAAGAAGACGATAATCTAATAGCTGAAACGTTAGCCATTACCTATAATGTGTCTTCTTTTTAAATAAAGAGAAAAAAATTTTGTTCGAGAAATCTTTTGATTCATAAGTATGACAGCCCTGAAAATTTTCAAATTTGAGATTTTGATTGAAATAGTTATGTTGGCGATCGCTGAACCCATCGCAACAATTTTGGAAGTGATGTCTGTGTATGTATCTACCTGTGTGTCCGTTTGTGTCCACTCTAACCACATACAATTACTTATATTTTAAAAAGAATTCAAAAGCATACGAAAGTCGAGTGTAGGCAACTCCAATTTATTTTTTAAATCAATTCGATCGCAGAAAAAATAGTGTTTGCTACACGTACATTTTTATATAATGACTATTAATTCAATGGACCCTCCCCATTGAGCGTAGATCGTACAATTTATTGGTGAAAATGAATATATATCAAGATAAACTTTTTTCCACAATTGTACATGCCAGAAATTATTGGTAAATAATTAATATTAAATAGGCTATTAATACCATAAAATTATCAGCATTAGGTATAATAGTCACCCAACTTTCAAATACATGAGGTATATTTAGGTAATCGTAATATTTCATTTATTATTAAGTACATTTAAAACTAACATCAGTATATATAAAACAAGATAAGATATCTTTAGATTAAAAACAAAAAACTTCACATTGAAACTATTTCTAAATTCGATACATTTATTATCATTGAAATGAGAACTAAATAGTTAACCCATTCCATATTTACTTTTTTCGGAACATAGCGCAAAAAGAATTACTTTTAAGCTGTAACTCGAAAATCAAATTTTTCTTTTCATCATTGAATTGATCGGAAAAGTATTTTTTCAGATTTGTTGTTTACATTAAAAATATTATAACCTCCAGATCGTAAATGAAAAGTACTCAAACATACAATATTTTAACTGTAAAATGTGGATAACCAAACACGCACTACAATTAAAAAGATTTCTCGAATATTTTCAAGAAATTAAGGAGGGATCTAGTTGATTTCAAATAGTTGAAATAAAGGGCGACATTGTAAATGAAATATTAGGTAACTTTTTGCTTATATTGTCGATAGCATTTAATCGATTTTGTTCAAACTTCCTCATAACTTTGGGAACACTAAAATACGTTAGTTTTGCAAAAGAAAAACTAACTTAACTTTGAACTTGTTTGGGTGTAAGAAAATTTAAGAAAGAAACGAATTTGTGATATATCAACGACTTTTTGAGAAACGATGATAGAAACTCTGTTATTTACACTGTATTAGACACAAAAGAAGAGATAAGTAAGTAGGTACTGACACTCAAAAATAATCGCCAAGTTGGCAAGTTAACTTCTGCAGAGAGAGGTAAAAATGTCACAGTTATGTTCTGTATGAGTACTGCCGGCTATTTTATCCCACCACTATTTATATTCCCTAGACAGAGAGTAAATGAAAGGTTGATGATTGGTGCTCCATCTGAAAGTATTGCCGTGGCACAGCCAAAGGTATGGATGAACGCTGAATTCTTCTTAAAATGGCTTCAACACTTTGTAAAGTTTTCAAAGCCTTCTAAAGAGAAGCCCGTGCTTTTGGTCCTAGATGGTCAATGCAGTCATAAAGATCTTGCTGTTATATGTTATGCAAGAGATAACCACGTGCACATGTTAAGCACTCCACCGCACACAACCCACAAACTGCAGCCCTTTTATGAAACCATTCAAGGATGCATATTTTGAGGCCTGTGGGTTATGGATGAGGGCCAACGCCGGCGCAAGAATAACAGAATATGAAATAGCTGCAATGGTGACACAAGCTTTCACTCGCGTTGCACGTTTGGATATAGCGAAATCTGGATTTCAATGCACTGGAATTCTGCCTTTGAATTTAAATGTTTATACAGATTTAGATTTTCTGCCATCAGCTGTAACCGACATGCCCATGCAGTCTATTAATGAAAGAAATGTTTGCAATGACGCAGATATGGATACACCCCAGGATCTGCCTCCAGAGACTTTCGACATCAATGAAAAGGAGAATGTCAAGACACAACCGTCGACAAGCAAAGCCATTGTCACAGTAATCCATCAGCTATCACCAGTCCCAAACGCTGCAGCAAAGCGAACCGTGTGTCGACGACGAAAAGCTGAGAAGAGTGAGATCTTAACATCTTCCCCCTACAAAAATGCGCTCGTTGAAAATAAAGCAACAAAGGTTAAGCCTGTCGTGGTTAAAATGCGACTACTTGAAGGCAAGAAAACTAATGATCCGGCAAAAATAAAAAAGAGTAAGAAATCGATTGCAACACCAAAGACAACGATTCCTGCAACATCAAAGTCATCAACATCAGTGACCGAAAATACAACAACTTGTTTGATCTGCCAAGAAGATAATGACGAAGATTGCCCCGTAATAAGTCTTGAACGGTATTTCTGTTATGCTCGGGGTAATAATAATTACGAAATAAAACAATATTACCCCTTAGGGCAATCTCAATGCTATCAAATAAAAGAGCATCGATGGAGTAGGCTAGCATTATTGCTTCCTTCTCATTATTATGGTTTCATTCTCGCTAGTTTGAAGTTCTAAGGCTGGGGTTTTACATATCAAACCGAACCCTGTCAGCTTTATTCTCCTACATATCAAGCATCCAAACAACGACCTGGGCCTCCTTGAAAAGTCCTATGAATTGACAACAGTCAAACCGCCTCCACCTTCAAAGTTCCCCCTAGCTTTCTCTGTTTTAGCATTACATCCGGATAGCGGTTGTGAATCTTAGCAGCTTCACAGTATGTTGCAGTCTACACATTGCTCCTGAAGGATCTGAGGAGTCAGACGGTGTCGTTTATTATCCCCGTTCTACTTTCCTTTCTCCTTCACCTCCGGGTGTGGATTCGGCTGAGCTCATGTAGCGGACAAAATTTTTTCGGCTTTCCCGAGTTTCTTCTTTTGAGCCGCTGAAAGCCTAGCATAGCGCAGTTCTGTGTTAGGCACTCTCGCAGCGTTAACAACGTCTGATATCACCTGCCCCTGAGTCAACTCCAACTCACTTCCCATTTTAGTGTTTTGCTTGAATCAGAATATGATTAAAGAAAACATAACAAAATATGTTTCTAATATTTTATTAATAATAAATTGTCTATGTATATAGACTATAGAGGGAGTCAAGTTTTTGTCAATTCTCATAAATTGCATGAGTATTCTTATATTATTAAGGAACAAGAAAACAACATTTTTTAAATCAGGTAAAATTTTGGCTTTATCTCAATTACTACTTGTTCAATATATATATTTTTTTTAATGCACAAACAGTAAAATATTTTCACACAATTTAGAGTAATTGAAATAATTTTACTAATTTGTGTTTATTAAATAATGCCATTTCTGTATTAGAAGGTATTTTTTAAATGATTTACAACATAAAAAGGCCAAGTCACCAAACAATGGTATTCACTGAAGGTGTCTGACTGATTTGAGAAGAAGATTCAAAGAGATGACGTCAAAAGATATCGATCTACGAACAATGCCTCGGTTTACGAACGCACAAACATTATATTATAGTTCATTTTTTAATTCCAGATAAAAAAATATAAAGAACAAATTACACTGAACGATAAACTATTCATTATTCCTACAAAAAAAAAATTTTAAGTTTCAAAAGAACTCAAAACTTCTTTTCACACATATACAGTAGAATCCAGTTATAACGGCTTTGGTTATAACGAACCACCGCTTATAACGAACTTTATTCCAAGTCCCGACATTTTCCCCTATGTAATAATGTAAAAATTAATTGGTTATAACGAACTCGGATATAACGAACTATTGGATAGAACGAACCTGAAAAAGCCGAAATTAATAAAATTTCAATCGACTATAACGAACTTTGCATTGTATATAATGCGTTATAACCTTTGAATCTGATGATGACTTATCATTAAATGAGTAGTAGACAAAAATAGAAACAAAGGGAACGTGAATTTCAGCAATTGAAGGGCTCTATGCAAGAAGTAGGTACGTACCTTAGTCACTTTCATATTCTGTGATATTTGAGATTTGATGTTTCATTGTTCAATGATCTTTTTTTTACTAAAGTAAGTCTTCTTTAAAAAAAGGTCAGTCAAAATCAGAGCAATGTGATTTCCAGATCAAACAGAAATATAAATCTCAAATATCACAGAATATGAAAGTGACTTAGGTTCTTCTTGCATAGAGCCCTTTAATTAAAAAATTCAAATTTTTTAGAAAACTTAAACATGAATGACAATTTATTAGTTACAACAGAATATTTGAGTATTTGTGGTAGACAAAAGTGACCAAGAAGAAGCAAATGAGGAATGAGGATGAGCCGGAAGCACTAGATTACAGATTTTATCTACACAGGAAGCTGTGAGAAGTATTAACAACATTCATAACAAACAACAAACTGTTGCTATACAAAACGATTATCCGCCCTACTCTCACTTACGCGATTCCTGTCTGGGGATACGCGCCGCGTTCTTACTTGGCGTCGGTTTACGCCGTCCAAAACAAAGCCCTTTGTTTGGTTGCGAGCGCACCCTGGTTCGTTCGTAACACAACCATCCTCCGCGACCTAAAAATCAAATCTCTTCGCGAACACACCGTCTCCCTCGCCGAAAAATTCTTCCAGCGAGCCACTGTTTACCCGAATCCCTTGATTCGGGCGTCAGTGGACTACGAGCCAAATCCACGCGATTGCGCTCGTCGTCCAAGGTCCATTCTTTAATAATTACTGTCCCCGTGGCTCTCTCTATTCGTTATTTCCGCTCTATATTAAATATTCTTTCAGTCAAAAGTAAAGCGTAATTACTACTCAACACTTTCTGTTCCAGTCCAAACAACATCCGGGCTAGAGACGATTTTTTAGTCAGCGACTCTGACTCTACCTTTTCGGTGGACCGACAGGTGCTTTGTTTAAAGTTTTTTACGTCTCCCGAATAAATAAATTTTAAATAAACTATATTGAGCACTGGTTGCGCCGTTTGTGATTCATTCCTAGCTTTATGCCACTATTCAAAGTTGTCAACTGAACCCCAGATTATGCGGTGCACCACTCAGTTGCAATAATCACAATTTGCCACAATTTTGGTACATAGGCAACCCAGTCGCCATTCAAAGCCTCTATATATTGTAGTTTTAGTTTAGATATTTGTACCAGAGAAGCAGAACGATGTATGTCCACTTTTTTCAACCATGAAATTTTGATGTAAAGGGTGCGGCAACATAACTTCCTTTTTTCAAAACGCAATAAAACCTATTTTATAAATCAGAATTTTAATTTTTTTTTTTAAATGTAGAACAATGTTTAAAGTTTTGTTTGACGCAGTTTTGAAAATCATATCAGGTAGGTGACGTCCCCCATTGTCCATACACTGAATAAGCCGATTTCTGGCGTTTGGCATGACTTTTACCAGCATATTAGCGGGTACGTTGGCAATTTCTGCTCGGATGTTTGCCTTCAGGTCTTCTAGGGTCCTTGGGCGGTTAAAATAAACGCGGGATTTCAAAAAAACCCACAAAAAAAAATCGCACGGGGCCAAATCACCTCTTAATGAGATGAGGCGCTCCTAGAAGTGTTCGCTTAAAACAGCCATCGATGCCCTTGAAGTGTGAGCCGTTGCTCCATCATGTTGGAACCAAATGTCCCCTAAGTCTAATTCATGAAGTCGGGGAAAAAAATTCCTCCAAGATGTTCGCATACCGCTCTGAATTCACTGTTACTGTGACCTCATTTTCCTCAAACAACCACGGACCAATAATCCCAGCTGAGGAAATTGCACACCACACTGTGACTTTATGTGAATGCAAAGGCCTTTGATGCAATTCTCGGAAATTGGTGTCAGCCCAGTAGCGCAAGTTCTGTTTATTGACGCATCCATTCAAGTGAAAATGGACTTCATCACTGAAAAAAACAATTGCGTCTTCTGGAACGTTTTCGAGAAATGCCTCACATGCGTTCCTCCGAGAATTGAAGTCTCGTTCGAAGAGTTTCTGCACATTCGCCAACTTGTACGTATGGTAATGAAGAACTTCATGCAGAATTCGCCTCACTGAACGGTCGGAGAGTCCAAGGGTAGACGCATGTTTGCGCGCAGAACGCCGCGGGGATAGCAAGATTGAAGCTCTCAATGCCTCAATATTCTCTTTCGATCTGATGGGCCGACGGACTCCAGTTCTTCGTCTTGTCACACTCGTGGTTTGTCTGACCCATGGAACAATTGATTTCCGGTCCGTACCCGCTAATATGCTGGTAAGGGTCATGCCAAACGCCAGAAATCGGCTTATGCAGTGTATGGACAATGGGAGACGTCACCTACCTGATATGATTTTCAAAACTACGTCAAACAAAACTTTAAACATTGTTCTACATTTAAAAAAAAAAATTAAAATTCTGATTTATAAAATAGGTTTTATTGCGTTTTGAAAAAAGGAAGTTATGTTGGCGCACCCTTTACATATATTGATTAAAATATGCCCCATCTTCACATTGCAGTGGGAATTATGTCCAAACTTAGAATTTGTGTTGCACTATGATGTATCTCCAAGCATTACTTTAAGGCAACACCAAAGATATCAAATCATTAATTTGAATTTCCCGAACATTGTCACTTTTGGACATACATCATTCTGCTTCTCTGTTACAAACATAATTAGTAGAATATTTAGTTAACTGTAAATAATAAGCTGGAAATGTGTGCGTTCAATTTGGCGCTAATAGAACTGATTTCTAATATACGCGCCACTGGGCGCCTTTTGTTATTGTTGTTTCATCACTTTAAAAATAAACGACTTGCAGACATATTGATAGAAGCGTTTTGTCTTAAAATAAACCAATAAGTTTTTTACACGTATGTACTTAGGAAACACCTCGTATATTTTTCTATGAATAATTAGTAATTAGTAAACTACAACAACAACAACGACAACAAAAGGCGCCCAACAGCGCATATATTCCACAGACCAGCGTCAAATTGAACGCAATATTACAGAAATAAAAAATTAATTACAGTTACAATAGCGAAAATATTTTAAAATTAAGGAAAAACTGTTTAAAACAATAGGGGCAGAATTGCCTAGGACGAGGACGCATTAGGGAACCAGTAAAGTGCAGGAAAGGTAACAGCACCATGGCGTCAAAGCTTAGGGAAGGCATAGGAGCAGGTGGCATGTGGGTCATTCTATTGCCACCGTAAACTACAACAAGCGATACAAGTAGGTAACTGCAACAGCGAAAACTGCTAAAATGATTAAAAATCCGATGAACGTAAAGTATGATTTTTAATGAATACAAATGAGAATCATTAATAATTAATTGTTATAGTAATAGTACTGTTTTATTATTCATTCTTTGACATTCATGTATAAAATTAAAAATCAGGTTTAAAAAAAAAGAATAAGAGTAGAATTAACATACTCTCATATGCATGTTATGTACAAACACTTATTTCAGGAGAATCTCCAACCGAACAATCATTAAAACTAACTACGAAAATAAAAAGAACAAAATTTTTGGGGAATCCCCAACCGACCGAGTCACGAAAACAAAAACAACAGACAGTGTGTACACTGAAACAAAAATCAGAACCATACACCAGTAGCTTACGTGCATTTACAAATTATCACAATTAATAGATTAATTTATATACAGTAGAACCCCTCTAGTCCGCCCTCGGTTAGTCCGTCACTCCAGTTAATCCGACCGTGGTCCGAGTCGCGAAAACTCGTCAGTGACTCACCACCCGTCGCGCCATTGTTTATAGTACCCTGTCATATCTCTTATCGTTTCGGATGTAGCGTGTTTTTTTGTACTGAGCTATGCAGTTTTAGTGTTTACTGTTCGCTGGTTTTACGACAGCGTTTTTCTGTATTCGTTACAGTATATGTTTTTACTGTTTTCTGATAATCCGACCTTTTTTGCGTTCCGACCATACCCCCGGTCCCGAAGGTGACGGATTAGAGGGGTTCTACTGTAGCATGGATACTTTGATTAAAATGGCTCCAAAGCTAAGTGATTTATCGTTGAAAAGAATTGTGATGGTTTGCTTAAGTTTTTATTTTTTTTCACGGTCAGGTGTCCCCCTCAAACAGATGGCACCCGGTGCGGACCGCCCCTGACCCCCCCCCCTAGCTACGCCGTTGGTAACTGACATTTTTTTACATTATTATTAATAATTTGTAGGTTATTAAAATGATGACTTGAAAATTGCGACGAAACTAATCGTACCAGATAATATGTATCCGCCATTCAGAATTATCACATCAAAACCCAAATTAATTTTTTCAACTTCACTTTTCAACTTTTTCATTTCATTTGACTATTCATACATATTCCGGTATTAATATTTTAAAATTTCACCTCAAACAATTTGACTTTTATACCTATGTATGTAGATAAATTTTTGTGAATTGAATTGAAAATTTAACAGGAAAAGAGAATTTTTTTTTATTAAAATTTTTAATTGCTTCATTTTAATTTGCACTGCTTAAAAAACTTCCAAAACTTCATACACCTGTTACTATTTAATTCAAAGAGTAATCTTAAAACGAAACAAAAACTAGAAAAATGGATTATTTATTTATAAATGTTCACGAACTCGAAGTACTCAGCTTTCGTTTTTGATAAAACTTGTTATCAAATACTCGCTATTCTTCGGAAATGATGTTTCAATTTATGACTAAATTTTATCTTTTCCTGGTATTACTGATTGTTGCTTTCAAAGTTACAGAAACAACGTGTTAGTATTAAGATAAAGATAATTTAATGTTATAACTGCATAAAAACTAAAATGCAGGTGAGTTAGTTATTATATTATTTGAGTTTCAAAGGAATAAAAATTTAGGTCTAGCTATCAACCTGATTTTTTTAAGCGTACATGATATTGTAATGATCTAGATACTAAATTACTTCGTTTAATTACTTCAATTAAAGTACTTTACTGTACTCTTCACAAAATAATTGCAACTAATTGTAAAAGATGAAGGGTTGTTTGGAAAAAACGATTTTTAGGAAAAAATAAACTTTGCAAAATCGTATTTACATTTTAATTACAATTAACTGTTTTATTAATTCATGTGACTTTAACACAGTCTAATAAGCTTCATAAATGTACAAAAGCATGTAATTTAAATTAAATTTATTAATTAAATTGTTAAGCTGCATTCATTTCATGGGATTCCGCAATCAAGTTTATTTTGATCCGACCGTATTAAATGGATTCTGGACTGTTCCTAGTGACACATATTTGTTTTTCATATATCTCTATTCATTAGATAGCAATTAAATATAAATATATATATATATAAAGTAGTTAAACCAAGTACTTCTCTTTCTAAAAATAGTTATGCAGCATTTTTAACAACAGAGGTTATATTATGATATAACAAATTCTGCAATAACAAAATATTTAGAACAATAAACTGTTTGATAATACATAAACAATTCTTTTAAATTAAGTTTTTCTTATTTACATTAACAGAGTTTTAGCCTTAATTCAATAACTTTGTATTATTTTCTAAATAAAAGTTTAGGCTGTAACTATCATTAATGTGTAATAATATTTTTTATTCCTAATTCTGAACTACAATAAAATAATATTTAATCGAGTATCGGATAAAAATATCCGATAAAAGTTGCCGGACATTTAATATTGACCGAGTTTTCTTCGAAATTGTATCCCTATTTTTCACTACGTGTAGCAATTTGAATGAATCTTTTGAATCCTCCTGGTTATTAAAATTTATTATTACTTATGAAACAGAAAATTCTGGCAAATAACGTTTGCGCAAGAATTCCCACAAAAAAAACTTATTTGACAAATCGAAACCAATGTATTGTGTAAATATGTTACTGTGGGTTGGTGATCTACCTGCTACTTAAAAACGCGGTCAAACTCATGCTGAATAGTAGATTACTCACCAAAACAATGGTTACTGATCTTTGCATAATTTTAAAAATTTGGAAATTACAACCAACAAGCATCAGAGTAAGTCATATTACGTTATACTGTTGCCTGAAATAATTTTTCACTTTCATCAGGAATCTTATTTTTTCTAGTCCTATTACAATTTTGCATTTAGCACTAATCTTCTTGACCCATTTGACATGTTGCAGAACGTATGTCTTGTTGTGCAATATTATTGATAACTCAAACAAAATAAAAAATGCTCGGAAATGTCTTAAATGGAAAAATAAGATTAAAGAAGCTAGAAGGGGGTATTAAGTATCATTTATTCGCTAATACCATAAACTCATATTAAAAGGTGATTAACAGAAAAAAATAATATATTATAGAAGCAGAAGTTCCAAGGTTGATATCATACAGAATGATTAATATCTATAAATAATTATTCAATACGGCGAGGAATACATAACAAAATATATGACAGCATAGTTGAGATTTCATTAACTCATTAAGGACCACGCAGTAAAATAATTAAAATTTAAAAAAAAAATAATATTTATTCTTAATATATCCCAACAAAAACAAAAACAGCATTTTTTAAATTCTAGGTCATGTGCATTTTAATGTTGCGTTGACGGAACATAATGTCTACGCGGTGTTTAATTTGTATCACTGATGAAATGCTTAAAAACAATGTGTATGAAGGTGGATATTGCATTTTTGCATTTGTACATAGTTGAACTCTTACAAAATCTGCAACTTCTCCTTTTTTGGGATTTCGTACCTTAAAAGGAAAAAAAAAGAACTCTTATAAGATCACTCCGGTGTCCGTCCGCCTGTCAGAAAAGTTTTTCTCCAAAACTAAGTAACGCAGAAACTTGAAATTTGGGATAATGATAGATCTTGATCACGCGCACATATATCGCTAGTCAATAAGTGCATAAAAATTATAAAAAAAAAAGTTTAAATTAACATATCGTGTGGGGTATCATTTGAAAGAGCTAATTGTAAGGATTCTAAAAATATTTTTTTTACAATTTTAAGTTCAGTGCACTTAATGATATAGCTAAAAATGTGCAAAAAATTACCATTCCTCGCCCCCCTTTTTCTTAGGTTTCTAAAGCTAAAATTTTGATTTTAATAGTGTTAATAGATATTAAGTCATAGATTACAGGAAAACTGAGTATTTTCTCGGCAATGTAATAGTTGCGACAAAATTGTTGTTTTAGTACGGAATCCTAAATGTACGAGCCTGACTCGCTCTTGGCCGATTTTTTTGTTTTCCTATGCAATCACAACGCACTTCACATGGCAAAGAATCTTTTGAAGGTCGATCATAATTCGACTTACTGCTCTTTTTTTGCATTTCAGTACCTACATATTTTATCAGAGTCATAGCTAAATATAATCTAAATTACAAATGCGTCATCTTTTGTTGGTTTGCCAATCTGTGGATTTTCCATGAGTTGACTACGGCACTATCAATCAAATTGATGAAAAGAGGCCACCACCATTTCTTTCCTGTTACGCGAATGCAATAATTTACAATTCCGTTATCAAACAAATCAATTCCTCCCATTTGTTGATTGCACTCAGAAATCACTTTGTTATTTATTTTTCTCGCTTCTTTTCTTTTCTTTCCAAAAGATGAGCTCAGTTCTTGTTCTTCTTCCGGTTCATGTCCCTGCTCAGTATGTGCGTGTACTTCAAACGTTCCTGCTACATCTTCTACTTCTACGTCTTCCACGAGAAGATCATCTATATCCTCTTCATCGGTGATTTCATCCACATCTGATGGAATATACACCGCATTTATTTTATCTGAATTTAGGAGATTATTATCCACAATCAGTATCTTCATCTAGCGTAGCTAGGAGTTCCGCCATAGATAAAAGTCGTTTGTTATTGTAAGATATGATCTAAATGAAAATTAGACTTTTCAAAATCAAGAAATAAAACGACAGAATGATGTCATAATGTAGAATTATTTAATTCTACTTATTTGTAGATAATTATTTGATACTTCCAATGCAAAAGTTACATAGAATGTATGAAATGATATATTTTTATTATTTATACAACAAAAATACTTTACTTACCTTATTGTAATAATAAGTAATCTTCACTGAACTAAATTTTTGCTTCTTGGTTCTACTGCAACTCAATGCAAAATAAGCAAGTAAGACCCTATCAGCAAATTCACCCTGCAAGTTATAGCAAACTATGTCGATACCATAAAGATATTTGCGTATCGCAAAGTTATGATAAAACCTAAATAAAATGCTAAGTAGAATCTTTTATGTAAAAAAAAAAAATATGTTGGTATAAAAGAAGCTTCAGCGAATTTTATCTAGTGCATAACTAACATAAAAACATTTTTAATGCAATAAAACAAATCAAAGAAAGATGTAAAATTATCAAGTTTTTCTTCGACTTTTCGTAATCTGGCAGTTAAGTTTATTTATTATTATTATTAAAGAAACAAATAGAATATAGAATATAGAATAATGTCGTTGTGGCACTTCAGTAATCAAACATATAAATACAAAGAGTCTTTTGACATAAAAAAACAACAATTAAAGAAATGTTGCGAGGGCCTTAGTGGATTATTAATATCCAATAACTAATTTAAAAATTGCAATTTTTATATGATAGCGATTTTATAATGGAATCTATTCAAAGTTGCTAAATAATAAGTATGAGGCGTAACTGTCCAAATTTTGCGGGACAAATATTTGAGGCGTTTGGGAAATTGAAAAAGACTGGATGATTATTTTGAATGATTGCAAAAAGAATTTCTTTGACTACATGTGGCAATTGAAAATGTGAGAAGTGTGAATGTACAAAATAAAAATTAAAGTTCTAGGTAAGTTGTCTTTTTCGTGTCTGGGTGTAGTACATTTGAAATTACCCTCGTATTTACATCGACAAACTAATTACTTCATAATCTTTCACTTGTTCTATTTCTAGGGTGAAGTCATGATGAAAAAGGAGACTATGTTTATTTTACTATTCTTTACGATAACTTATGTTTCCTGCCAATACATGAAATGCGCTTACGGAGAAAGAGGATCTCTGATGTCCACCTGTATCAACGCCACACCAGAATTTTTCAGAACAACTACATATAGATTCGACCATTTAGATGAGACAGTTCGATGTATCAACTGCAGTTTAGAAATAATTGGGAGCAATACGTTCGATTTGACCGGCAATCATATAGAAAATTTAGATCTGTCAGCCAGCAACATAATTATTTTGAAAGAAAAATCATTTATTGGATTGGTTTATCTGAAAACACTACTTCTTCAAAACAATAAAATTCAAACAGTCAATGCTGATACGTTTCAGGGAATTAAAAAGCTGAGGAATTTGAATTTGGAACATAATTCAATTGATATCTTGGTTGCTTACGGCTTTAAAGAATTGGTAAATTTGAATACCTTAAACTTAGGAAACAATCTGATAGAAACTATTCACTCAAAAGCTTTTGACGGTCTTTCATCTTTACAAGATATAGATTTGTCGAAAAATTACATTCACTCTTTATCTAACATATTTAATGGTTTATCGAATATTGTATTTTTGAATCTTAAACAAAATAAAGTAAAAGGAATAAAAATACTGGATCTGCAGAACATCAGCACAGTTATTGATTTAAATTTATCAGAAAATCTCATAGAATCAATTTCTGACGATGTATTCCTAGGATTAGGCAGATTACAAAAACTTGATTTATCTCGAAATCCCATAAAAACATTATCTTCTCGTTCCTTTCGTGGACTTGATGCACTCGAAGAAATTAATTTCGAAAATAATTTAATAGAAAACTTTCCCAAAGGAATGTTACAAGGGCTTTATTCAATTCGAGTTATACAATTTTCTAGTAATTTGATTACCACGTTTAAAACAGGAACTTATTCTGGTCTTCCACAACTGCAGTATTTAAATTTTTCTGGCAATAAGATAAACAGTATCGAAACAATTGGAGTTCTTGCATTACCAAATTTGCATAAATTGGACTTGTCATGCAACAACATAAGCTATCTCGATTACGAAGATTTAATAGTACATGCACCTAAAATTGCTGAAATTGCACTTCAAAATAATTCATTACCTTGTGAATTAAAAATGGAAATGGAAGAATTTTTCAAGCATGATAATATAAAATTTACATTAACCGCAGATGACACGACGTCAAAGTGCAATTCCACACCGACGGAATTTAGAAAACCAAATGCGAGCAGCTTACGTTACATCGTTTATAATTCCGATCATCACTATGCTACATATACGTTAATATCAATATTGATAATCGCAGTGGCCATATTGTTTTATCTGCAGTATCGTGTTTATAAAGAAATTAATGGAATTATTGGAAGAGCTAATTGTTCCGAAGTTAGACTTTTACCTTCTGGAGATTTGGATATCAGACAACAGGAATACTAAAGTGATTAAAAGTAATTATATTTCTTATAAAGAACATGATAGTAGTTTAGGCTAAAATTTTAATAATTTAAGATTTATATATTAAGTAAAAAAAAGGTTTATTTTATGTCCAAATCTACAATTTTATTTAACCGTTGATTTATACACCATAAATTAATATAATTCGTTAATTAGTGAACAAAATTTAAAACATCAGTTATTCAGCACTCTTCACAACGGTGGATCTACATAGGAACTAATAGGGTTTAAGTCCTGGGCTCACAATTGTCAAGGGGGCCACAAAACTCTAATTTTGATGTTGTTGTAAATTAATGTTAAACCCCCATTAAAGGATTCTTAATCTAACAAAAAAATTGTGACCCATTGGACTTCAAAAAGCCTTAGGCCCCGAAAAACCTAGATCTACCGTTGACTATTCAGCACTATTTTTAAATGCGCAATAACAAATTATTTGTTTGTAAATTAACCTTTAACTTTCAACAAAATGAAAAAATATATATTTGGGTGAACTACAAATTATTTACAAGACTTTAATCAAAAATAAGTGATAACACGAAATTACAACTAAAGATGTTGTATGTTATCAAATTGAAAACAATCTAACGACAGTCTGGCTACGCAAACTTCAAGGACCCATATAAATTCTTTCCATAAATTTATAAAATCTATGTGATTAGAATATAAATAAAAATAATATTTATAATCTTCTAAAAAATTTATCAAAAGAATCATTATTAGTAGCAGGGGAATTAATTGGTTATTAAAGGTACTGATTTTTGAAACTCTAAGGAATGACTAAAAAGCAATTCAATTTACTTGAGATGCCATCGCATTCTAGCCAAGTTGGTTCCGGGTCTCGCGAACGATCAATATAGGTACAGACGCCACCTGCTGCTGGGGCTAACTGTTAAAGTGCCCTACTTGTCCAACTAAAATAGGTCAAGAACACTTTATTCAACTTAGGCTCCTTCTTTCACTCCCAAAGGTTTCCTTGCAAACTCTAACAACAAGGACAATGATAAATTAAGCCTACTTTTTTGATACCCGTTAAATACCTTATTTATCTGAATATAACGGGACAAACTGAATGAAAATCGAGCTATAATAAAATTGAATTCATTTCCCGAATTAAATGAATAAAATCGTTATGTGCCATCAATATTACATAATCTAATTGTTCGAATCAAACTCCTAATTTCTCAATGATAAACATTTGCAGGTTTCAATGTAATGGGTGCAAAACGTAAATAATGTAACAGATTGACCTATATTTTGTGGAATGCGGGATATTGATTGGCATAAATATGTGTGTATATAACAAGCCTTTCCTACAAGTAATTAAAAATATTAACAATTTTTAAAAAATATATTTTCATGCAACCCTTTATTTTTTTTCCAAAAAAATTAATAAAGAGTAATTTAATTTCGATTTATCTAATCTTATTTCAAATACATATAATGTCTTTAGGATAGATCAAATTCACTTGGGGTTTACTATGACCCAATGTGCACTTTGCGTTGCACTACGAATGTTTGATAGTTATTTTTTCTGTACCTGAACCAACGTATAGTCATTCTAATTATGTGCAACAGTATTTTAGTTCATTTTTATTTATTTATATACAACAAAACCAGGTAATTTATTGAGTTTTGAGAAATGTACTACGTTTCCTAAATATGTGTAGAAAATTTACTGCGATCTTCCTTGACAAAAAGTTTGCAGTAATATGTCGATAGCTCAGTTCTATAGTGTAACAAATCAAACATTCAAGTTTTGAGAGAATCGCATTTAAAGAACATTATTGTTTTCTTGACTTTATTATAACTTTTTTGTGCTAAAGAATTTACGGATAATAATTGGCATGCTATGATTAACTTAATAATACTTACACTTTTTAAAATTTCCAAAAAAAAAGTGAGTTGTTACACTATTGAACTTTGAGCAAAATTTCGTTATGTGGGTCATCTATGGACGAATTTTGAAAATTCGACTTGTTACTTTTTGAATTGAATAAAATTTAGTCTTTCCTTTTGAATGATGTATTTAATACAAAAATGAGTTTTTTTGAATTGTTGCACTAAAGAACTGAGGTATCGATGTGTCCGTTGCATAAGACGTTCAAGTAAGATATTGAACAGGATCTGTAAATTGCATCACTTTATAAGAATAAAAATCAACGAAAAAAACATTCTTGCTGTTAATAGGAAACGTCCAACAATTTCCTCTTCAAGGTCATACAAATTTGACATTGCCGTACTCAGAAAAATGTGCTGAATCCAAATTCGTGATTAAAAATATGGGGTGCCATTTAAAAAAATTGTTGATGACGTCATAGTGCGAAAACAAAAGACGATCGTAAAATTATGAATATTAAAAAAGATGCAGTTTTAAAAACGAAAGTTTGTGAAAATTCTTCTAAAATGTTTTATAGAATTTTTCCTTACAAACCCTGGTTATAAACGAATCAAGGTGCGTTTGCAACCAAGCGCACTGCTTTGTGTTGCACTACGTCCGCAGCGTAAATTGAGTAGAGAGAAGCGTATATCCAGCAGGTTTGATAATTGATTTGTATGGGCAGCAGTAGCTTATTATCAATGGATAGCACAGTTGCGGCAAAAATGCGGGAAGAGTTGAACAATTCACTCGAACCCATGCAATAAGTCAAGTGTAAAGTATACATTTTGTAAAGAACATCTGTATCATTGTTACTTAAATATGCTTGTATTTACAAAGCGCGCGTTTGATTTCAATAAATATTAATGTTTTCGTAATATTGGCACAGTATTTCTTGAGGTCGTTTTAACCTAACTGTATCATGCTACAAAAAATCACTATGTATACATACTTGCCGTTTTTAAAACGTATTTACCTACTACCTGCGAACTGCAATTTCTCAAGTCAGTTGACTAATTGTAAGCACATAAAAGGAGTTATTAATAGTAGTCGGGATATGTAATAGAGTTTTGGGTGGGCGAGAATCTGCGCAATATATTATAATATTCAAGATAAGAACTGAATCAATTCAAATCAGTTCGTACGCACACCCACACAAAACTCCATCACATTCCCCAATATCTACACAGAATTAAGACTTTACTAAAGCATGTACTTTAGTATTTTGATGTTTTAAGCTTGTCCGAAAATACATTCCCAGGCACAAATGCATGTCACTTTTGCATTGTACTTAATTAATTTTGATTTCAAATTGTAAGAAAATATTTTTTTTACAAATTTTTCAATTATATCTATAAGAGAAAGTTGATTATGATTCACTTGCAAGGAATTCAATTTTTTCAATAATTACACTTTTTGCACAGTTTATACCTAACAAACCCTTTTAGTATCGTTATTACTCATATCATTATATTATATTTATTTAACATTCTAAAAGTATTCATAATAAATTGTTAAACACCTGAAAGGATTGTGTAAATTATAATAATTAAGAAATTCAAAACAACAGCAAAAATACATTAACCCTTCAAACTACAAATCGTATTAGTTAAACTTCAGGACAATTATAATTATTCAGAATGCTCTACAAAGAAAAATCGATTCAAAATAATGCAATAAAATATTTAAATGCAATAGGTAAAATGAAAACGTTGACATTTAAAAATGAATAATTATAAACTTTAGAAAATATTTTTTTATGTACTATGGCACACAACTGAAGATAACCGACTGATTTTAGGCGTTTAAATGTTTAAGCGTTCAGTAGGTACTATAAATAAATTAAAAAAATTAAAAAATCTCATTCGCACAGCCTAGAATACACAGGATTCCATCACCAGTACTGTTTACTATTTTATTTATTTTATTTTACAGTATTTTCTTGGATTCAGTACTAGTCATGCAATTAGTTTTCAAATTGTACAGGGTGTCCCATCACTTGTGGCCACCCACAAAATTGAGCTTTAATTGAAAGCTATGAATTTGAAATTTGGTGCACGTATGACTCTGGTATAAGGCTAGAAATTTCCGGTTTTAAATGTTAATTGTCGGCGTTAGTTTTCGAGAAAAAAAATAAAAACTGAAAAAACTTATATTCGAATCTTAACAGTAAATGTAATGATTTATGGCCCTAATAATCCTCAAGATTGTCCGCAAAGTCGAGTACAATTTAAATTTATGGCATTGTAAAAATTTGTCAGCGTCTAGTGGAAACCAGGGCAAGAGAACGTCAGTAGCGTACCTAAATCGAACCTTTTTACATTCTTGTAAATTTCTAAAATTTTTGTAAGTCCTCTAATAAATTATGATTATGAGAACGAACATGATTTAATGTCTGGATGTTGAATTATATTTTTTAAGTCGAAGAGGACTTATTACATTTTGAATTAATGTTTGAGTGCAAAGATGAATACGAAAGATTTTGAACTGAATGATTTCGGAACTCGTTCGAGACTCACTTTGTCGTCCCCATAAATTTGGAAATTAGTTTCACGGATTATTGTCGTCGTACTGGGCTTTCCATTAGCCCATTGGCAAAAATTTACGCGGCTTTCGAAATCTCGATCATGCAGTTGCTGATGTAATTCTATGTGGTAAGGATGATATTTGTGCTTTTTTAATATCCTCCCTACTGAAGACCGACTAATTCCCGTGTCTTGACTGATTTTCCTAATGCTCAATTGGGGATTATTATCGGCGAGATTTAAAACTGCAGCTTGATTGACTTCATGCGTTACCGTGGGATTCACTGTCGTTTTTTCTTTTCCCTTTAAATTTCCGTTTTGTTTCAAGGAATCAACAAGTCTTTGAAATATTTTTCTTTCTGGCGGAGTTCTTTGTGGAAAACGTTGAGCGTAAATTTGAGCAGCTTGAACATAATTTTGCCGTGCTTCTCCATAAATTAATATCATATCAGTCTTTTCTTCGAAGGTAAAGGTAACCGGCATTATAAACGAAAACTAATTAAAACACACAGAAATAAAACACAGATAAAAACTTTTTGGACAAAGTTACTCTTCAAAAGCTGAAGTTGAACTGATAACAATAGTAATACACCCACCCTACATTTATAACTGACAGTCGATATTTACGACTAGATGAATACGTTTACTATTGAAAAATGCAATTCCGAAGCAATTTTAGCAATAAAGTCATTAAATATTTATGGATGAAACGTGCGTTTGAACAGGTTCTCACGAAAGACTCAACCAGTACGACGACAATAATCCGTGAAACTAATTTCCAAATTTACGGTGATGACAAAGTTAGTCTCGAACGAGTTCCGAAATCATTCAGTTCAAAATCTTTCGTATTCATCTTTGCACTCAAACATTAATTCAAAATGTAATAAGTCCTCTTCGACTTAAAAAATATAATTCAACATCCATACTTTAAATCATGTTCGTTCTCATAATCATAATTTATTAGAGGACTTACAAAAATTTTAGAAATTTACAAGAATGTAAAAAGGTTCGATTTAGGTACGCTACTGACGTTCTCTTGCCCTGGTTTCCACTAGACACTGACAAATTTTTACAATGCCATAAATTTAAATTGTACTCGACTTTGCGGACAGATCTTGAGGATTATTAGGGCCATAAATCATTACATTTACTGTTAAGATTCGAATATAAGGGAATTTTAGGCTAATTACAGCTTTTGGATTTTTTTTTTTACTTTGGACATCTTTGTCTCAATAATACTGATCCTGAAAAGTGAAATTTGATGAAATTGGGAGATAGTATTTTTATAAAAAATCAGTTTTTATTTTTTTTCTCGAAAACTAACGCCGACAATTAACATTTAAAACCGGAAATTTCTAGCCTTATACCAGAGTCATACGTGCACCAAATTTCAAATTCATAGCTTTCAATTAAAGCTCAATTTTGGGGGTGGCCACAAGTGATGGGACACCCTGTACTCATTTAAATCCTCAAAAAACAGAATTTATTAACTTGCTGTTGTACATTATGTTTTTATTTAATCTGACCTGTGTAACTTTTTGTGGTAGTTACAAGTATCTTTTTTGTAAAATATTATAAATAAATGCATAAATCTTACAATTAGTACTTATTAGAAAATAAAAAGACTTGTCTTCGTCAATAATAAGTTAAAATTATTTCGTTTATTTAGAATTTACCTTTTTGTATTTAATTTCATTGTCGTTAGAGGCCCTAGGAAAGCGAAAGTAAATTCAATTACTTGAATCGGATGCATGTGCAGTTCGAACCACGTGACTTATACCGGTACTAGCAATACTCACGTGCGAGGTGCAGCTGCAGTACTCACGATGCATCGGATATTATTAGCCGCACTACTGGTCCACGCCAGCATCGCACACCGACACCTTCATCACCATAATCATCAAATAACTACTACTTCACCTGTAATAAGCTGGTCTGAAAAATTAATGGTAGTTGATGCCGATACCGGAATTAAATACAACCCTTACAGTAAGCATCATCCAGGGTAAGTCACCTACATTGAGAACATTAACATTAATGGTATTATAAGTTTTTTTGTCTATTAAATACATAGTGCAACGTTATGCATTTCGATCAACAGTAGGTAAATACAGAAAAATAAACAAAAAATAATAAGGGGTAAATCTACAAATATAGTTCGACAATAGGTGTTTAAAATACCAAGTTTCAGTATAAATGCAGACTTTAATTCTAATTTTGTTTTTAAACCATTGAACTTTCAGTCGGCAGCGAAGACAATGCACTTGTTTTCAGCAAGCAGGAGTATGTTCTAGAAAACATTTTTAACAATTTATGGTCATTTTTTAAAATGATTTTTTGATAAACAATTTGAAAGTAGCTTGAAATTAGATAAATAATAATTCATTCAATTCTTGTGGTTAAAATTATATTTTCTCTGTCTATTTCAAAAGAATAAAATTTCAATTTAAGTAGGTACTCCTTTTTTAGCAACATACTATTTGACTACAGCATATGTCTTGATTACTAAATAACACAAACCATAGCAACAATTCATATTACGATTTATTTTGTTCCATTTTTTATGATTGCGAAAGATTTCAATTTATTCCTAGAACAATTTATAACCGTAATAATTAAATAAAATTTTGCATCACACATTATCCACTCTTGAATAATTAATATCTCGACTTCGTCTCGCCGTTATATTTATATTTACATTGTGCATATTGTTGAAATGACCATTGCTTAGAAAGTACTAAAACAGAATAACCCTTTCATTCGATTTAAGAATATTTGAAGTAACTGTTTAAATTATTAATTATCCACTAACCATACAGCAGCAAAAAGTGTTTGTTGACATTATCAATCTCAAGTAATTGCTACTAACACGATGTTTAAATTGCATCGCATATTTCAGCAACCCCTGAAGTGATATTATAAAAAAATTAAATAAATAACAAATTAATGATTTAGCTTGAACATTACTTTATTCATATAGTGCATAAATCGCGTTATTAGGTATACATATAACGTAATTCATGCTTCAGAAGCCAATGCGGTTAAGTTCAGAAAACAAAAATTGAAAAAATTAAGGTTTTTTAATACATTGGTTTTTACAACAAATTCAGAAGCTGTAAAGAGGGGGAGTTTCTGACCTAGAAAAAAACGAAACAACGAGTAAATCCTCTAACAACTAAAAAAAAACATTATTATTCTGCTAAAATTTACAAAAATCAGAAAATATTTTAAAAAATTGACTTAACCGCGTTTACTTCTGGGCGACTAATCACACATTTACTATTGATGACAATCAAGTGTTCCATTAAGGGCCGGCTTATCAATGTCCAGTTAAGTCACTTATCGGTCAGTTTAATACGATCTGCCAGGTAGTATTTAGCAACAATTGTTGTAGTTATAGCAACGATTATTTTTAACTTTCCGTTAAAGCTAACTGACGGTGTAACCGAGCATAAAAGCACAATTTAATTTTAAATAAAACATACCTTTTCTTGAGTTAGAGATATTTTTATTTCATTCCAAATCAGGCAAGTTGCGATATATGGCAACAATAAGAAAAAATATAAGTGGCGTATTAATGAAGATTTTGAAAATTACAATAAATAACCACAATTAGTTTATAATTGGTTTTTTATGTTTTTCTCTTAATATGGACATCAGTTACTCTGCACTCATAAAGCCTAAATGGTTTTAATAGTTTGTTAAATATTATGGACCATTAACGTATATAGAGACGTAAAATTTTAAATCATTTCCATTATCATTTTTAAATAGTTTCATTTTAGTACTGGAATTGTCGTAAATTACTGCTAGCGACTGGTGCGACAATAAACAATTCAATGCAATAAACAACTCAACATTTTTCTAAGATATTACGCATTATTAATTATTATCCATTACTTACCATTTTTGGGTCCTTTTTATGCGGATTTGAAGTTATGTGGTCTATGTGTAATGGAAATTCGTGGGCATTTTATTAAGCAATGAGTGTTCAAAAAATTAATATAGGACTTTTTCACAATCGGAAGTCTAAATTTAAGTAAAATTGGTATACTGTGAGATCATTTAAAAACTGATCAGAGCATGTCATCTCATTTGTGACGTCATGTCGTAGATTAGTTACAAATCGTCGGCTGTAATACAGTTGATATTCTCGTGGGTTTTAATCAAATTAGTTGCATTTATCAAAGGCTTACTTTTGAAAATTCCAGAGTTAACTGAGCTATTTTGAAATGATCCCACGGTAGGTGTACCTAAGCAGTATGTGTCCGTGCAGTTTAATTTTCAATGAAAGTAGAGTATTTGTCTTTTCATTACTATAAGTTCAAATTTTTTAATCTTTATTATCACTAATTAATTTGGCATAATAAAGAATTAAAAGTTAGAAAGAAAAGCAATTTCTTTGGAAATGAAAACTGCAATTTTAGACAGCTTAAGAAATGAAAAACATTAAATGAATAAAAATTTTATAGCAACTTATTTCTGATTTACATTAGGTTTTAGGTATTTTTATTTTTCTGAAATATTTTTATACGATTTTCGGTTTATTTTAACTCGTTGCGTTGGTTTTAGACGGTTTTCGAAAATTATGGAACGTATCCCTAATTTAACCACATACACAATGTTTTTCTTTGCACGAATTTTTATGTGAGATTTTCTGTGGAACGTACCTATGACATAAAAAGAGACTTAACTACTAAATTGCGCAACATAAGATTTTGTTATTTACTTTATTTGAAAGATATTGTTAAAGATTATAATTTATTGTGTAAAATAAAACTGCTTTGGATTTCATTCAACAACTGTCGGGTCATACAAGCTCATGGTTGTAAATATCTAAAATAATAATTACGTGTAGTAAAAAAAGGTTCAGTAAGGTTTAATAAAAAGTGCAATAAAATTTAAAAAAATTGAACAGACGTTTACATTCTTAGAATGTCAAAACAAGGTTGTAGTGAGTGATTCAAATGTCTGAAGACTTAAACAAATATTAGTTGTTGTAATAAAAATAGAGTAAATTAAAGAAAAATCATTACTTACCTGCATATTGGAACTTGCCATATTTGTGTTAACAGGTCGTAAATATTACACCAAAAGTTGCACCTTGAAGTTTCAAAATTTCAAGCTAGACTATTTAAATATTTTTCAACTTTAGTCGTTAGGATTGTGCGAACGGTGGAACCGTTTTTTAATATTCTTGTTATAGTTATCATCAAAAAGCATTGTTTACAAATTTGTCAAAAAATAGTTCAACTAACCTTTGTACAGGTATCCATACTTTCCAAAACAAACTCCACTTTTTTTGACAGTTGATATTTGCACTGCGACGAAATGTTACCACCAGTATTTTATTACTGTGTTGTTGGAAGAGTAATAATAATTTATCGGCATTATAACGCAATATTACAATGGTATGACTGACACGCGCTGGCTGAACCGGGAACGATTCCCGTTGCCCCATTGTTGTTTTACCGAGATATTTTCTCTCAAGTATACATATCCCCAAAATTACAAAGTTTGACCATTAATAACTTCAGAACCAAAAGACTAAAACTCAATTGACACTAGTGTTTTTTCTCGGTTTTCAATAAAAATTTGCGCAATTTACAATACATACAGAATACGTTCCTGTTTTACTAGAATTGTTAAATAACTCAAGCTTGTTAACTAGTAATTTCAAGAACAAATGCAAACTTTACAGTTTAGGCGAGGCTATTGAATTGACAAAGCGCGTAGAATTATACAACAGAATACAATAATAATTCATTGTGCAGTCACTGACAGTCAATGTGAAATACATATAATGCAATATACTGGTTTATTTGTTGAACAATGAAGTAACTGCAAATATCTCAACATTTGATTTGCAGTCATAAATGCTATAATGTGTACATAATAATATATTTATAACATTTTCATGTCGCGGTTGAAAGGGTATCCCACAATGCATTATGCACCTTATTTATGTAAAGCACGGAGACCTTCTTCTTCTTCTTCTTGATAATCATTACCTACTACCTGCTCATTTACCACTATTTTTTTTACGGCACATTATCCTATAAACTTAATGGGCTATTTTTAATAACAAAATTAAAAGCAAATATTAGTTTACTAAAACTGCTCGCAATTAGCACTGATTTATTATCTTGGGAAAGACTAAATTACGAGATAGGGAAATAGGGAAAAATATCAATAAGAAAATTTTATATTAATATTGTTCTTTGCCAAATTGTAAAATATAATTAATTTTAACAACTAATGAAGTCGCGTTTTAAAATTCCCTTTATTTTTTTGACTATCAAACATTTATTTATTTAGGATACAAACGCGATTTTATTTTGTGAGTTTGAGCGAGTGTGGGAAATAATAAAAAAAAAAATATAGCACTTTTATCACGTGTCTCGTTGTTTATCTTTTTTTTATTTCAATTTACTGATTAGATGAACATCAGGTATTGCTTATTTCTTGGAAGTGCTGTACTGTTCTTAAGCAATATGACAATTGTTTGAGAAGCCAAAAACATTATAATAGATTCTAAAAGTCTCGAAAACATATTTACCGAGAAAAAAAAACATTATCATGTACCGAAGCCCACAAGGGCATTTTTTAAAAGTGATCATCAAAATCAAAATCAAAAATCGAATCTAAAAAGCTATAGTATATTGGGATATAAGGTTAGTAAGTGCATTATAACGGAATCGAGGAAGAGTTATGGCACTTAATAACCGTGTAGTCCATAACGTTTTTCGCACAATCGCTTTATACGAAATGAAAAAAGGAAATTTAGACTGACTGACGTTTTTTTTTTTGATAAGAATATTTTGAAGGCATAATATGTGTCACAAATTACTTACCGCATCAGTGTGGTAAGTTCAACTTACAGATTCTGTCAACAACAATGCTAAGTAGCTAGTAACAACACGATTGTGCGAAAATGACTCCGAAAATAACAGTTTCTCAAAACTGGCAAAGTAAACAATTTCAAAACATGTCTAAGAAATAATAATTCAGCTGTGGTCAGATATCTTTTTTACTTAATTTAAGATGATATTTTTAATCTTCCATGTTTATTATTAAACACAATGTTATAGAATTTTATTTATTACTGATAATAAATGAATAAAATGTCAATTAGATAGTAAAGCCGAAGAACACCATATGCAAACTTTAGGGTAGTTTATAACTTATTTTCTTAATATTATTACATTGTAAGGTAACCCTCCTCTTAAAGTTCCAACAAGACAAATTATTTCAATTATAGTGACTATTTGTTTCAAATAGTAACGTCAATTTTTTTAATTTCACTGAAAAAAGTGCAACCCCATGATTTTAATACGTAAAATATTTTTTTCATAAGTGAAATGCAACCGTAATTAACCGTAATTAAGTTTACAAAACCATTCTGATACCAAAATAACATGTAAGAATTATTATAAGAACTTCTTAACACTATTTTTTTTTTAAATTGTCATTTATTTTCTTTCATTTTAATTTATATTCTTTCATTTTAATTTCGACAGATGTATGAATTTGTACTTTTTAGCTAGTGCAACCTATACAGGATAAGTCCAGTTTTACCGCCGATGTCAAAATAGCCCTTAAAAATAATTTGCCCGTTCTCATAAATTGCGTGAGTAATTTTATATTACTAAGAAACATAGAAACAAGAAAAAAAAATTTTTAATCAAGTAAAATTTTGGCTTTATCTCAATTACTACTAGTTCAATTTATTAGTTTTTTTGGTGTACGAACAGTAAAATATTTTCACACAATTTAATGTAATCAATATAATTTTACTAATTTGCGTTTATTAAATAAAGCCATTTCCGCATTAGAAAGTATTTTTTTAAATGATTTACGACATACGTAGACCAATTTATCGGACAATGGTATTGATGTAGGGTACCTAACTTTTTATTTATGACGGTCACTAAACGTTACTTAACAATGCAGGTCTCACGACCACTGAAAAGCTGTCTCGTTCAGTTTGATGGGTCGATCATAAACTATTGTTAGGGTGGTAAACCGCATTATCCATTGTTGAAAATTGTAAAAATTAATGCTACGAATAATTTGACAAATTTTGAAATAAAAAACCAAACAGAAATTTTACCCAAAACTCTTTGTTTTGCTTTTTTAGCTTCAAATAAAAATAATTTGAAAAATTTGTAGCACTAATCGAAAGTGCAAACTTAAACTGATATAACATGTAAATTGCATTCTTTCCTCTCAATTTTTAATAGGTATTATATTCGCGGCGATAAAACTTGACTCACCCTGTACAATAGGCTCAAAAGTATGATCTACCCACGCAGTAAATACTCGTTTATCGCAAATATAACCGTCTCGCTTTGAATGCATAACTTGTACCTATTTTAATCATTCATTTTGAGTAAACAGTGATCGGAAAGTCCACTTTGAGAACTGTGGTGCTTGAAATCACTATAAATTCTTCTAGCAGTTCAGGACGGCGATTGAATTTGAACATGTAGATGCAAAAACCAGTATTCCGAAACGCACGACTAAATTAGTTCGACGTGTTGAATTTTTTGTAGTTGTAGCGAACCCCATAATTATGTGATATACATCATACCCTTAAACACATACTTTCATTTGGGCATTATTTTCGTATTCACACGGCACAAAATCGAATGTCAACTGTTGACGTAGTAAGAATATATATTCAGGACTGAGTCGTAGGATAAAAATTGTGTTTTGATCATTACAATTTTTGAAACTGTGAATGGACTTAATTCAATTACTATTCATTTGTCTGCAGCATTCATGATCACGTCGCACATGCACAACCGTATGTAAATAATTTTATTTGCTATTTAATGTAATTTTGGTTCAATAGCTGTCATAAACGTAACATTGCTAAATCAATAAACAACAGTTTGATTAAATTTTTCCTAAATGATATTAGATATTTAAATAAAGTATCAATTATCCGGGCTAATGACAAAAATACGGATGATCCGACTAGGTTAACCATTCATTACGTCTTGTTTAGTGCCCAATTCATTAAATCAATCTTGTGCCGTTTCAAGAACAACATCTATGATTCAATGTTCATTATCTAGGCGATATATAATTATGCATAATGCCTACACAACAAACGAACATTTTCAAACACATCAAATACAATCGGCAATTATGTGTGTAATTCTATATACGCTTTAAACAATATTCCTAAGTGATAGAAATTGTCGGTAACATACAGTTGTTTTCCTAAACAAGTAAATTGTTTCACTCGCTCCTTCGGGAATTGTGGGCTAACCTTGTTCTCTATTGAGTAATATCTGGTAATGCACACATGTAGTTTAATGGTTTATCAACGCTTTTTAATTGAAATAAAAATTTTGTGTGTCAAATCACAATTTGTTTTTACAGCAAACGATATGGTAACTAACCTTTTATCCGACTATTAATAGAAGTGATTCAGATGTGGTAAATAAAAATTCACCTTCGCTGTATAATTTGACACAAAATGGATTTACTGATAAGTGTTGAATAAATAAATACTTAGTATTACCACAGAATATTATAAATTAATAATATAATAATATTCTGTGGTATAACTAAAGCTATTTACATTCGAATTGTTTATTTTGTTTGTTTGTTATTTTTCAACTTTTTTTTAAATTCTTCTGCGACCGCAATTGTACATACAAAATTTTGTTGCTACCTCTACTAAACTTTGTATGTAAGCTTTTCAAAAGTTTTGGAACAACTTTCTGAATAACAACAGTTTTTACAAAAATAAAAAATAAGACTAGGTCAATTTCACGTTTTGTAATTTTTAGAATTTTAATTTTTTAATAAAACATTGGCAATTGTTTATGACTATCCAAAACAAGCAAAACTTTTTATAAAGAATAACTTTTTGGTGTATAAAGTTGAAAATAAAAAGGTTTTCCCACTTGTCAACCCCATCCGTGGTATACGCGCTGACATTTTAGGAACTAATATTACAAATACAGTTTTTTTAACTAAATTAGTGAAGTTGTAAAAACAATAATGTAAGAAATTTATTTAAATGAAAACAGCGCTTTTAAAGATTCTTTTTTTTTCTAATGATTGTAAGTACATTATGCAATTGTCAGATGGTATATGAGTAGTTAGTACACTAACTGGACAATATTTTGTCTTTATATTACCATCAACACAATTAACATGATTGCGTTTAAATTATTTTTAATAACTGAGGCGTACGTTTGTGTATATTATAAAAATATTATATTGTGGAATGTAAAATCTTGACATTGAACTAGTTCAACGGCCCTTACACCCACCGTTAATAATCATAAACTTATTCACTGCAAATTACATGACTTGTCTGCTCTTTATCAAATGCCTACAAGTGATATGTTTGGTTCACTCAATAGATAATAATAACCGATAAACTTATAGCAGTATTTTTTGGAATTGCTCTTTCTGCGTATTATAAATATTCGTGTAATAAAGCAACAGTGTTTGCATTTACAGAAATGTCTAAATCTGTACAATCTCGCCAACAGAAAACAAACAATATATCAAATTCACAAAAAAAAACTTTATTTCAATAAATTTATTTTTTTAACTACCTGTATCGGAAAGATAACATTTATACTAAATACATAATTGAAAATTATACTGTTAATTTCAGTAACATAGACAGCTAGGAGAAATTACTTTTCTGCCCAAGGACTGAAAAGTAAACTTTTCTTATTCAAACGTTCCTATAATATGCAATACATCGCGTTTTTCAAATTTTTTCTACGATGGAATACTTCACAAATCCAAAACATTGAAAGGAACACCTTGGGTATTTTGGGTACCTACTTAAATACCGTGTCTTTTTTAGTAATTGAGCATACAATGTAACTATCCCTATGTTCAAATCCGTATCCCTATGATAATACAAATGATTTAACATTGAATTTAGAAATAAAATTGTTGAAGTTTAAGTTTAAAATTTTTGGAATTTAACATGTATTCGAATGAAGAATTGTGAATTGGTACAAAAATAGCAATAGCTTCAGACAAATCAGTCCGTTCTAATCAGGAGGAGACTGTTCTACGTCTTGCCATTACATTTTAATAATACATAACCTAAAATAAGTGTGAGAGTATGCTTCGTTGCACCTCTGGGTTGCATACACTGACTGAGTGACTTTTTTTTTAATTGAACATGGGGATATTTGCGCCATATGTTCAATGTTAAAAAATGACCCGGTATAATAATTAATAAAATACATGAGTAAATCTAAGCATTAACGAGACATTTATTTACTCTCCGCTAGCAATGGGCGCAGAACAGTTTGAGAAATTTTCTTTTCACTTAATTCAAAAAATAGCATTTGCACCTCGCCCCTGCGTTCAATTTATGTTTTGCAAGGCTTAAAAATTCTAAATGCATACGCAGACATACATACATAATATACTATTTCTATGTCGCTTAACCTGATAGCGCGTTTTCTTTTCTACATTTAAATTTTGTTTCTTGTTTATCACTAGGATACTTTACTACACGACAAGTAGGTATGTACTTACCTACTCAATTTTAGAATACTTACTGAATTAAATTATATTTACCAAAACCTAATACAAATGTATCACTCATCATTTTGCTCAATTGGTAGTAAACATGAAATTCGGTATTTATCAAAGGCGGTTGTAGACAACCCTGCAAACATTAGTGCAAAATCGTCTGCGACCGTTCGAACGTCGGCGTCGTGTATCATTTAATTTGTCCAACAGTTACATTTCTCGCGTAATATGCAACTACAGTAAAGCCCCGGTTTACGCGATAAATATGTGGCAAAAAAAAACGTTAAGCGAATCAAACGTAAAACGGGGTCAATTATGTTTCTTAAATTGTCACATACCATAAGGTTGAAAACAGTATTTAACAGTGAAACACTGGTTTAATTTTATATTATGTAAAAGTATTAAGAAATTAAATTGCAATAAGAACGCAAGAGCGCCTGAAGAAAATACCGCGCAGGCGCACTGTATTGTGCGCCTGCGCGGTAGTTGATTTTAAAAAAGCGTTATAGCGAATGAACGTAAACCGGGGCAACGTAAACCGGGATATTAGTGTATTAAATTAATCAGCATTTCTTTTTACTTTTATCGCTTACTGTATTCGAATTTGCAATTATAAAGGTGCCATGCCGGAAGTTGAAAACACCACTATGCTTTATCGTAGAAAGTACCCGATATACAAAATTTTTTTTTTTCGAAATAGTCACTTTCTTAGATTTTAAATATATGGGACGGGTGGTTTTTAAGCAGCAATCAGTCTGTTCATGCTGCAGGTATAAAATAAATTGTAATGATTAAAGCAATTTATATTCGTAGACGACACGTATGTACAGAACAAAAGAACGTTACACTTCCCGTAAAGACAAAACAAACTGTCTGCAAGCCAACTCTCAAGAAATACGTACAACTATGCAATAATAATCAACTATGTACAGGTGTTAGGTAAAATATGTCAATTTTTAAAATAGATCCATATTATTTACATATGAACTTATTTTTTTAGGGTGGCATATGAAACCCAATTGCAAGAAGTAATAGTTACAAAGAGTGCTAAAAAGACCGTATATTCATGTTGTCCAGGTTGGATTCAGGTCAACAATCGAAGTACTGGATGCAATAGACGTAAGTTTCATCTGTGATATGATATTCTAATTACAATTTATACACACACATTATTTAATTCCAATTTTAATATTTTAAATGCAAATTTATAATATTCCATAAATTAACGGAGATCAAGTTCAAAGTATTACATATTTTTTTGTACTTATGTTAATATCCCTTAATTCCAAGTGGTGCAAATATTTAATTATTAGCCAAAAATGTTTCAAACAAATAGGCATTCATGGTGATTCAAAAGTGCACCGATAACGCAATAGAGCTGATTCCTATAACAAAAATAAGTCAACAGTTTAGTGATCCGTGGTCCGAAAATGACTCGTTGCTAAAATATCAGCCATCAAAGATAGAACAAAATATCATTAATTTAGTCATAAGAATTTTAAGAGAAAGATAATGTTCTGGTTTTTAGAGGAAGCGTTCTTTTGATTGGAAGACACCTTTACTGGTAAATGGTGATAGGTCAGGTAGTAAAAACCGTAAAAGTGAAAAAACAAAACAAAAATTATTTAAAAAATCAAAATGATTCTTAAAATATATTGATTCGAAAAGTTATAATAAGTAAGACTAAACAAACTGCATTAAAATTAAAATGACAGATGGGTAACTGTTGAAACGAGTTCTTGGTATACTGCACTATAATTAATTTTCGTTTTATAAACAATTCCTTGAACCCAATAAATGTGTCTAAAAAAAAGATCTTAAACATATACATACAAACATACATAGAAATGTTTAAGTTTCGACGTTTCTTTTAATTATACGAAATTTGGTGTTGAAATGCATTAAATATTTAATTAAACACTACCAAAGTAAGTTACATTTTTCATAATACATTGTAAATAATAAAAAAGTCAATTTGTTGCCCGTTAAATGTTACAATAAGAAGATTTAACTTAACACCATTACTGTTAACACACACTTTTGTTTTTGCTAATTATTTGAAAAATATCAACTTTGACGTAAACAATCAAATTACAAAATAAATTGGTATTAAAGTGCATATTGAAACGATGGACATCTGGAATACCTATTTGAGGGCAAAATCTGGCGAAAGTATAAAGCAACTGTTCAATTTCGAAGAGAGTTGCCGATATTATACCAGGTTGAAGTATTTTCCTTATAATATATTGTATATCTACCTTAACTGGTAGTATAAAAGGTTTATGTGTATTATTTTATAATTTAGGTATAAGTACAGAACTTTTTCGGCCCTTTATTTTGAAAAGGTCTACTTTGGTACACCAAAGGCAATGGATTTCCTAAATTGTAATAGGGCAGAAACTTACTGATTGTACAGATAAATATAGCTAAATGTAAATGTAATGTAAATGGGATTTATTTTGTGACCTTTGGTCAGCTATTTCAGTCAAGTACTCCACTGTTAATTTTACAACATTGTAACAGACAGGGAATGCAACCACCCCAAAATAATCCAATAATCGATTTAGATCATTTTACAACCATCCTTCTATTGACCCTTTATTCGCAACTCTCATCACTGTAGCGCAGTTGGCTTAATCATAAACGCAAAAATATTGAAAAAAGAATGAAGACTTTGAGGGTTGTATCTCTACAGAATATTATTTTTGGATAAAAAATATTAATTTAAATCTTATCTTATTATTTCGTGTAAAATTACGTTACACCATTTAGAATGACCGTGTATACCATGAGAGTACTAATATTGGCCGCACACATTTTTTAATTGCTTTTAATAATAATTTTTTGGTCTCAAAAATATCACTTTTAATTTGTTTTTTAAAATATCAGTAAGACGACTAAAATTCATTATGAAAGTTTTCCAACATTCTTGCATAATTATGTGTTTTTATTATTTGTAGCAAAATGTACAATCCTCTGTCAGAATGGTGGAATTTGCTCAAAACCTAATTTTTGTAGTTGCGAGAAAGGATTTTCTGGAAAATCCTGCGAATTTGATGTGAATGAATGTAAAGAGAATAAACCTTGCGACCAAATCTGCCATAACACACCTGGGAGTTACCGTTGCGAATGTAGAGAGGATTTTATTCTAGGTTCCGACGGTCTTTCTTGCCGGAAAGAAGGTAAAATAAATGAGTTTAATAATTTTAGTTAATAAATAGAATCAGAAAATTTACATTACGCAAACCTGAAAATAAAAACTTATTATGTAGATGATGATGAAGTAGCTTCCGAAGCTAAAGACATGTTAAACGAATTATTGGATAAACGACTGGCCGAAATAGAAAGGGTAATGTATTTTATTTTCGTTTTCACTTTTCATGCACATAAATTAACTTTAATTTTGTCAACTTTCATTAATAAGTTCTTTTCTTTTTAGATACTCACGGATCTTCCCAGAAATGATGAAATTAAAAATATTCACTTAAAAATTACAAACCTTACAAAAGATATTGAGGACTTGAAAATTAAACTTCAAGATGTAGTTAGTAGCATGGGGCATTTTCGTTATTTTTTTATATAATTTTATATTTCAGAATAATTATAAGGATAATAACGTACATATTTTGAAAAACAAACTGCTTTCCTTAGAAAAAAAATCAAACAAACTTGACGAGCTGTGGACCAAATTCGAAAAAATAAAGAAGTGTATTCCGACAAATAGAAAATGTATCTAAAAAGGCTGAAATAGTAAATACACAGAACAATTTTATATTTCTGTCTAACATTTATTTTATTTTCAGAACACGTGCAATTGAAGGGCTCTATGCAAGAAGTACCCAAGTCACGTTTCATATTCTGTGATATTTGAGATTTGATGTTTCAGTTTGATCTGGAAAACACATTGTTTTGATTTTGACTGATCTTTTTCACTAAAGTAAGTAATCTTTAGTAATAAACGATCATTCAATATCAAAACAATGTGATTTCCAGATCACATTGAAACATCAAATCTGAAAATATGAAATATGAAAAAGTGACTTAGGTACTTCTTGTACAGAGCGAGCTCTTCAATTGTAAATAACTACGTCACACCGTAGTAGCTACAAATTGATTTTTTACTTTTATATGTTAATTTCCAATATATTTACATGTACTTTATTATTTATATTTCTTATACTTACTTAAATGTTAATACTTACCAACAACAATTAATTAATTACATAATTTCTCTAAATAAAAACCATTTCATTGCACTACAAACATATAACTAGAGGAAAGTGGGGGTTTGGTGCGCCGTGAGTAATTGTGCGCACCGTTGCAAGGTTAATTCTGCAAATCAAAATAGTAATGATCTTGCATAATTGCATTATATGTGCTTTGGACAGTTAAAAGGGACCTATCATCCGAAAAAATCGATTTTTACTTTTTTTGGCGATTCTGATCGAAAAAAGTACACTCTTTTTAATGAAACAAACTGTAGATTTTTATTTGTATTATTTATTTTACGAATGCACTTTAAAAGAGAACACAATAACTTAAAAACGTTAAAAAATCAATAGATGGAAAGAGTTTTCTCGAAATCTTGTTTTCGGACGATAAATCCCTTATACTGTTTACATCACAATTCGTATTAATTGTATACTAGTAAAATGTAAAAGGAAACAATTTTTGTACACGTAATACTCAACAGACGGGCTTGAACCCCATTATAAAGTCATGAAATTGTGGTTCGTTCAACCGAAAAATTCCTCTGTTTGATCGCAAATAGTTCGCAAAATGTTTGGCAAGTTCCACACTTCATTGACATGCTTAGATACAGGGTGCGTCCTAAAAAACGCCGCAAGCCGTATGTCCGTTATTTATGGCTCGATTTATATGGGACAAAAGCTAGAATAAATCGTTTTATAAACACTACATGTGTACCATAGTTTAAATTTTTTCAAGGTCAAATTCAAGGTCAGATGATAATCAATTTTATTTTTTCAAATCAATAGGTATATTTTTCTATTTTTATTCCGAAGGAGATTTTTTTACTGAATCCAACAGTGTATCACATATTAGAATTCATTTTACAGTAACTTCGAAAATAAGTAAATAAAATACTTGAAAATTTCTCCTTCCAAAAAAATCAGGTATGCCATGGAAAACAATATTTATTACACGTTGTCATTTAAATTTTTTGTGTTATTGAAAACAATCAAAATGTTGAAATTATTTTAATTTAAAGTGAAAAACTACACAACGCAAAAGGAAAAAACTATCTACAAGTATTGTTCAAAGTGGCCGCCCCCTTGTTGTAGACACAACTGACACCTTCTAGCTACGCCACGACTTGCATTTAATATAAACGTACGAGGTGTTTCTCTACAAGCGTCGATGATCCTTTCCCTTAATCCCTCTTCATTTTCTGGAGTTGTCAAATACACTTTGTCCTCTAAATAGACCCAGAACCAAAAATCTAATGGGGTAAGTTCGGGTGAATGTGCCGGCCACCGAATTGGTCCAAATGTTCCTAACCATCCTGGTCCAAATTTCCTGTTAATCCAATCAACATTAATTCCCGCGTTATGTGGAAGAGCCCCATCTTGCTGATAGCAAATTCGGTTTAGATCTGCTAACGGTAAATTATTCAGAAAATTATCTAAATCTTCTGATAAAAGTTGATGATATTTCTCTTTATTTAACATGCCATCTATGAAAAATGGACCAACTAATTGGTCTCCAAAAATACCGCACCACACGTTGACACTGAAACGTCTCTGGTTATTACCCTCTACAATAACTCTAGGGTTTTCCTGGCTCCAGTATCGATGATTGTGCCTATTGAAAATTGCATTATTACTAAAGGTACATTCGTCAGACCAAATGATTTTTCGGTAAAATATCGGGTCCTCTTGCAACTTATTAAGATAAAATTGGCAAAATTGTTGCCTTCTTGCATGATCATTTACTTCTAGAGCTTGAACTTTTTGGGGTGTGTAGGGAAAGAAATGGTGTTTCTTCAATACCGATCGTACTGTTTTTTCGGATGTTTCAAGGTCACCAGCAACTTCTCTTGTGGACGTTCGTGGATTTTCTTGAACACGTAACAGAATGTTCAATTCCATATTTTCATTAAATTTGCGTGCTTGTCGCTTCGGTTTCTTAAAGGCTCCGTAGTTTCTTAGATTTATTTCGAGACGGCTACATTTTCGAGCCTCTGGGGTTTTTCTGTTTGGAAATCGAGCATTATAAACTCGTACTGCTTCATAGCTATTTTTATTACATTGAAAGTAGACTTGCAACATGTCGGTTAACTCACTGTTATTCATAGTTTCGTTTTCCAAAGAAAAAACGAGCAAATACAAAAAACTTAATTGACATGTAATAAATATTGTTTTCCATGACATACCTGATTTTTTTAAAAGGAGAAATTTCCAAATATTTTATTTACTTATTTGCGAAGTTACTGTAAAATAAATTCTAATATGTAATACACTGTTGGATTCAGTAAAAAAATCTCCTTCAGAATAAAATTACAAAAATATACCTATTGGTTTGAAAAAATAAAAATGCTTGTCATCTGATCTTGAATTTGACCTTGAAAAAATTTAAATTATGATGCACATGTAGTGTTTATAAAACGATTTATTTCAGTTTTTGTTTCATTTAAATCGAGCCATAAATAACGGAGTTACGGCTTGCGGCGTTTTTTAAGCCGCACCCTGTATATTGAGCCATTCTGCTATTGTTTTCGGTACAGTCGTGTACTTATCAACAATAGTTTTAAAACTTGTTCTACCTACAAACCACCGGTACATAAATCCGATAAAACATTTTAGAAGAATTTTCACAAAAAATCCTCAGACCGGTCAAATTTAGTTTTTAAAACTGCATCTTTTTTAATATTTATAATTTTACGATCGTCTTTTGTTTTCGCACTATGACGTCATCAACAATTTTTTTAAATAGCACCCCATATTTTTATTTTATATGTCCAATTCGTATGACCTCGAAGAGGAAAGTTTTCGAAATAATCAGTCCTAAAATTTCACAAATGTATGATAAAATTATTAGAGTAGACTGATAATAATATCATCAAGGAAGCGCTAGAAACAAAAGAGGGATCGCCAGATTTGACACACTTTGATTACTTTTTGTGGGGATGCTTAAAAAGTAAAGTGTACGTTAGTAGGTTAGAGAATTTAGAAGATTTAAAGCAAGAATTCGTCACGAGATACGACGTATCCCTCCTGAAGTTATTGACAATGTTCAAAAAGAATTTATTCATCGTATTGGCTGCTGTCAGGAAATCAACAGTGCACAATATTTTAATTTAGTTGTTTTTTGAATGTAATCATTACTTAAATTTAGTATTTTGAGATAGCTAAGCCGTTTTCTTTTTTTTGTAATCATTGACTTTGTACCCATTCTATTTTAAAAAATACGCTTCTACAAATAAAATTTCACAAATTCGAGCGTTTTCCCAATAAATTTTGTTGATGTCAAAACCGTCTTTTGTTTCCAGCGCTTCCTAGATGATATTATTATTGGTCTACATTAATAATTATAATAATGATTATTTCGGAAACTTTCCTCCTCAAGGTCATACGAATTTGACATTGACCTATTCAGAAAAATGTGCTAAATCCAAATTCGTGAAAAAAATGAGATGCCATTTAAAAAAATTGTTGATGACATTATAATGCGAAAACAAAAGACGATCGTAAAATTATGAATATTAAAAAAGATGCAGTTTTAAAAACTAAAGTATTTGATTTTTTGTGAAAATTCTTCTAAAATGGTTTATCGAATTTATTCCTTACTTTACGAAAGCAAAAAGGTTACAAGTGACATTCTTTGCAGTTAAAACAATACAAACAAATAAAAATTCCACTATTAGATGTAGTTTAGAACGTAATAGTTCAAACAAGATAGTATCAGAATTCAAGAAATAGAAACTGAATTAGATACCGGTAGCACTAGTGTTACATGCAAATGAGATTTTATAACTTGATGAATAGCAAACGCTGTCAAAACTAAACGTTTTAAAATTAAATTTTTTTTTAACTTGCTTTAGTCGTTTTCTACGATCACAAGGTACCACTTTTGCCAAAAAATCTTTATTAAAGAGTTACAATACAAAATCAAAATTTAAAAATAAATGATTTATTTTTCTTGATGCTTTCGTTTTACTTTTAATTTTTTTATCTTGTTTTTGGATTTACGAATTTTCCTTGGATGCATCCATATTGGATAACTACCGTTTTCATCTTTCAATGTTTTAGGATTGAAAACTCTTCGTTTTCCTTCAACCTCCATCTGTTCAACTTCGTTTTCTGACGGTTCAGGTAATGTTACATTTTCCTTTATTGCTGCAGCATTTACAATTGTCGTAGCATCTAATAATTTATCCAATGTTTGTGTTTCAGTAATTCCTAATGTTTTTTTCAATCGTTCCAATTCTTTGTTTTCGTATCTTATTCTTTTAACAGCTCTGCATTTTCTCTTCCATTTACTTCGCATGCTTTTGGCCATCTTAAAGAAAAAAGTCAAATAAAGAAAAATTACGTGAAATTAATACTTTCGAAATATTCAATATTCTTAAACTTACAGTTTTGGATCCAAATCGGATTATTACAATCACTGTACACCTATCAAACGTGTAAAAAAGAAAGGTTATAGTTGGGGAAATTTAGGGATTTAAGTTTTCATCATTTATGTTAAAATTCACAGCAGAGATCGTAATATTTAATTTCGAACATCTACTAAATTTGGTGGAATAAATTTCAACAATAACAGAATTATACTACATAATTATATTTATAGCATTTCCAAAATTTGATACATACAGTGGAACCCCGTTTTTACGTCCCCGCATTTGACGTTTTGCGTCTAACTTTTGCAGTCCCGTTTAATTTTAAATGTAGATAATATCCGGTTTTATGCTTATTTTTCCCGCAATTTGCGTTGGAAATATTCAAAATAAAGTTATTAAATTTATTAAAATTAAAAATTCCATTTATCTTAGCACATTCAATTAAATCCATGGAAATCATTGAAATGAATATGCTAGCAGCTCTTAGACACGTCTGCACTTTGCAAAGTTTTGTGATCGTGATTAGGTGAACAGTTTTTTTTATTTCAATCGGTATTGATTCTCGAAAAAGTGGAAGAACACGAGGGTTCACGCATTTCGCTCGCGCATAATTTTGATATACCACTTTGGTTACAATAATAACAAATCGTGAATAATTAAAAAAGTGCCACACAATGTAGTCCCATGGCAAATAAAACACATGCACATTTACGCTACTGAAATGTGCACGATTTTTTTTAGCAACTTGATTTTTGCTTCATATCATAGGTGTCCTAAAAAACATTAGCCAAATATCAATAATATTTTGTTTATGACACATATTATTTCACGAAAGTCACTGGATAAAGCCAGCTTTAATCTATGAAATAATATGGAAATTTGTGTCAAGTATCGTACACATTTCGGTGGTTGTAAATGTAAAAAAGAATTTCAAAGTACGAAAAATTTACAGTATTGAAAGAAACCTATACACCAAACTAATTTGTATGATTTTTTAAAGAAAAATTTTCGTTGCCCTTAATTTACATTTTTCCTCCATTTACGCTTTTTTTGTCTACCTTCAAAAAAAAAAAAACGGGGTTTCACTGTATTCAGAACGTGGCCATTAACTTGGGGAATATTATATTGCTGATATGGCTGCATTTACCCACTTCATTTAAAAAATTTTAACGTATTTCGTTTATCAATTTAAATGTCAATTAAACGTTTCCAGTTTGCAGTGTCAATATTTTTATTAATGCGTTTACAAATACTGAATTCATCAATTGTTACATATCGTTTTCAAATAAATAATGAAACTGTAACGGCAAACAAGTTCTTTACCAAATTAAATATATAAGGTTAGTTTTATACATCAATTGATTAATTTGGAAGAACCGGTAGAATACCATTTAGTACTTAAAATGAACTTAAGTTTTTAGATGTGAATTATAAATAATAATGGATAGGTTTATACCTAGCAAGGCAGAAAATGCATCTCGTAAAATGAGTATGATGCCGATACGAATGCCTGCAATTCGTAAGTGTCTTAATTTGTATGGATTTTTTAATATTTAAAACATCTATTTTTTTCAGTTGACTTAACTGCTGTGACAAAAAGTAAATCATGTCCACCTACTGCTACTTCACTAAGAAAGTTGCAAGCTATACCACAACGAATTATAATTAATCCCGCAGATTATGAAGGTATAATTTTACTTTAATTACTTAAAAGAAATATTTTAAACATTGCTATTGTTATATAGATTCTCCAGATAGAACTATCAAGTTTAAAAAACAAGAAAAGGTGATAAGAAAACAACTTTTTAAAGCACCTAGAACAAAAGGTCCCAACTCAAATCTTAAAAACAAGTTGTCTTCTAAAATTGTGGTATGAAATTCTATTATCAGATTGCAAGAATGTATTATTCTGTTATTGTTGAGCAACTATGTAACTCCTGAGTATAGATTTTTACTGTCATAGTTAGGAAGAAAGCACAGTAACTGCAAAAACATTTTTTCCGTGCGGATGGGTACATGCTGTTCTTTTACCTTGTAAAAACAGTAACTGTTTTTGCCTTATAAATTACATACGAATAACTTTTACTGCTTTTTTCCACTGTAAAGGTATAGATAACGCCTAGACGAATCCAATTATATTCATTCCGCAAATTTTATTTTATTTGTAGTTACTGCCTTCTTGCTAAGCATGGCAGTATAGAACTTAGTATCAAACATCCTCTTCTTTTGAAAAAATTACCTTATTATTGTTAAGCTACCTTTTTCTTTAACTTTTAAAGAGAGTATGGTTGAGATAGTCCCAATAGTCCATCACATTACAGATAAACATTTAACTTTGTTTTGTGGAAGATCCAGCAAAATACACTTTTAGTCTATTTTTTTTAAATACTTATCATGCAGTGCTAGTTAAGCACATAATTATATTATCAATGGTATAAGAATTTAAACATTGTAAATGCTTCATAGTACATTTTTTGGTAGGTAAGAGTTGAAACTAAACTAGTAAGCTTTTGTAGCTGAACAAAATTTCAAGGTTTGAGAGAATATTTGAGTCCATTTCTTGAGCAAAAATCAAAAATCATGTGTAGATATTTCTTATTCTTTATGTGTGCAGTACACTTCATTATCTAAAACGGAACTGCTTGCAACTGAAAAAAAAATCTGTTTTAGTCAAATTTACAAACTTTAGGAGAGTATGCTGTGATCAAAAATAAATCAAAAAGCGAAATAAATCCCTCTCTGCTATTCCATTCAGTTCTAAAACCTTATTTTGCACAGTTTGCACTTTCATTATATTGTTGTTTAAAGGGTCCACTCGTACTTTCCACATTGTTTGTGTGCATTGATGAACAAAACATTCTATATTTTGCCAATTTTGTATAATTCTATTTTACAGAAACAATCCATACAGTCGTCAGATGTAAATGATACAATTCCATTGTTAAATATTGATGAAATTGAAGAAGTTCTTATAAAAAGTGGACATAATGTGGTAAATAAAAAACTCAAAAAAATTATACCACAGAAGTTACGAAAGTTTAAAGAAAATATTCCAACTAATTCCAACAGTAAACTTCCACCAATTAGTACATATGAGCTTAATAGCACGTCAAACTTTGAATTGTTAGAAAATGTATGTGGTGTCCAACCCAGTAAAGCTAAACAGACTGGTTCTTTTTTATTGAATGATTTGAACAATGAAAACAAAGATGTTAAAGAAATTCTAAATAATCTTAAACATAATCAAGAAATGTTTGATAAACAATGTGAACAATTTAAAATTGCACAGACACGAAATATCACCAAATTGCTTGCAATAGCAAATTCAGAAAAACTTGCTAAAAGTACGTGTCTTGTTAATAATAAAACTCCAATATCTTCAGTACAGAAGCATGTTAGATTTACTACACCTGACAAAACAAATGGGAAAGCAATTAAAACTTATAATTCGATGAGGAAAACTTTTCCAATATTGATTACTCCTAAAGTGTTAAAATCAAAAAACAATATAAAATCACCAAGTGTATTAGCGACTGACAATTTTACAACTACATGTGACACTCCCATTAATAAGTATAGATTAAAATGTTAAGTGTTAAGTGAACTATTTTGTTGTTTAGTGAACCAACTTGATTAAATTTTAATTTTTTTATTCTCCAATGTAACTTTTCAAAATGTTCAGATTGAATTATAAAAAAAAGTTAAAACAAATTATAATAAATTTACTTTTTTTTACGTTTTTTTCAATAATGTATTTGTAAATATAAATTTACAGATAATAACCTTTATACAATGATCTAATCAGGACATTTTTAAAGATAATCTGATCACTCTGAGGTTACAAAGACATTCTATTTCACCTTTTATTTTCAATAACCGAGATATTCTTGCATGTTTGGCTATTATTAATACAAATGGACATTAGTAAACAAAAATATTTCCACGTTTAGTGAAATTGTTTGTGTGTTGAACTGTACCTAATAAATTTTAATACCATCACAGATGCAATAGATACCACAAGTTCTTAATGGGATGAATACATTCCAGATATGCACTTCTTCCGTCAACAAGGTGTTTGAACTAAATAAATCGTTCGAAAAATTGGTTTGAAAGTAAAGTATTTACAACACAATAATATGCTAGCTGCAAATGTTGATTTAAAATGTAAACATGTGCTCGACATTTTAAGGGAGAAAGATCTTTTATTACCTAAACAGAAATTGCACTAACTTTTAAAAGTAAGTGTCATCGGATCAAAATATTTTATGTCATTTTATTCCACATTCGTTTCTTAATATACGGCTCAAATTTTCCCCCTTTTTATAAATCACTTTGCATAGAAAATAATTTAATTATGTCAATTTTAGATAGATCCAGAGATCTAAAAACTGCCGAAAATGTTATTATCAGTTGCAGAAAAACAATTGGTGGTAGTCATTGTTAATGTTAATTTTAAATTGCACCAATAACACAATATGGTGTCGTTTATTTGATAAGGGCTTTGATCTCGTGTTCTACAGAAAATTTCAAAATTATTTTTCGCACACTTCATCTTTTATAAGCTCTGATAGTTTTTAACTATAACAATATTAAAAATTATTTTAGATTAAATGAAATTTTTCGTTAATTCTGGATCATTTTAAAATTTAGTTAAAGTTAGACTGCATCCACTTGTCAATTTATTGCTGCAATAATATTGAAAGCTTAACAAATTATTAATTCAGTACCTTTTCAACAACTCAAATAAGGTCAAAATGAGTGGGACTGAAACGTAATGCCGGAATCAAACGACTGGTGTACTTGACAAATATTTGGTACTGGCATACACTTACCACGTCGTGTGAGCGATTTACTTGTGCAATTATTGTTAATGGTTGTTGCGAGCTGGTCTACTTGCCAAGTATACCAATATTGGTGTACTTGCCAAGTACAATCGACAAATTTAAATTTGAGACGACACAATTTATTAGTGTAAACGTTGCTTAGATATGCCTAGTGGTTTATGACAATACAACTGACAGTTGTTCCTGTGACAGAAGAGAGTACGACAGAAAAAATTACTCATAAGTAATAATGCCGTATCATTTACTGAGTGAGGCAGAAAAGAAGTTTGCAATTGCCAAAATAGAAGAAGGATGGAGTTTAAACCGTGTTGCAGACCTTTTGAATTCAAAAAAGTCGACAACATTCAATTTAAAACGAAAATGGGAAGAAACAAATAATATGGAAGACCCAAAAAGTCTGGGGAGGATGAAGACAACGCATTGGTTAAATTCGTAGAGCAGCATCCGTTCTGCACATCCATTAAGGTCAAAGAGGAAACCCATTTTCCGGCTGGCGTTCGTACTGCTCAAAAAAGGATTTGAGATGCAGGGCTGCGAAGTTGTGTAGCTGCGCAAAAACCACGACTCAGCGAGCAAAACATAGTAGGAAGGTTAGAATTTGCAAGCAATTTCGTTGGCCATGATAACGAGTACTGGGGAAAAGTAGTGTTTTCGGATGAAACAATTTTCCAATCGACGAATAATAGTAGATTGAAAGACTACAGACGGAGCGGCCAGCGCTATCAGGAACCCTATTTACAAAAAACGGATAATAGTGGTAGATGGTCAGTCCATGTATGGGGGTGGATTTCAGTAGAGGGCATTGGAGTTCTGCATGTTGTGGATGGACGTTTGAACAGACCAAAGTATGTTCAAATAATGAATGGAGTGATGTTTCCATCTGTTCGAGAAAGGTTCAATGAAGAATTTACCTTTCAACAAGTAATAACATTTTTCAAATAATAAAATGTTGTAGGATAACTCCCCCGTTCATACTTCTAATGTGGCTCGAACTTGGTTTCAAGAGAACGAAGTGGAAGTCCTACCATAGCCTGCCAGAAGCCCGGATTTTAATCCAATAGAAAATATTGGGATATATTACAAAGAAAATATACAAGTATGAATTTAGGCCACAAAATCGAAATCAATTAATTTAGGTAATTGAAATGGAGTGAAATGCTATTCCACAGGATTTTATCAGGAATACAATTTTATCGATGGGTAGCAGATTAAGAAGTGCAATACAAAAAAATGGTGGTTATACTAAGTATTAAAATCAACTCAACGGAATAACGCCATCGTGCTTTACAACAGTCGTTTTTCTTGTCCAAAAAATGATAACTCAGTCTAGTATCATTCGTGAATTGGAAAATTGTTTCATCCGAAAACACTACTTTTCCCCAGTACTCGTTATCACGGCCAACGAAATTGTTTGCAAATTCTAACCTTCCTACTATGTTTTGCTCACTGAGTCGTGATTTTTGCGCAGCTACACGATTTTGAAATCCTTAATCTCAAATCAGTTTTTGAGCAGTGTAAACGCTAACCGGAAAATGGGTTTCTTCTTTGGCCTTAATGGATGTGCAATACTGCCGATGCTGCTCTACGAATTCAGCCAATGCGTTGTCTTCATCCTCCCCAGACTTTTTGAGTCTTCCAGAGCCGACGCGTCTCGCCATATTATTTGTTATGTTGAATTATATGGTCCTTTACTAACAATACTAAATAGAAAATTACATATTCGTTTTAAGTTTTGCGTTTTTTTTTAATACTGTCAAGTAGTTAATTAATAGAAAAACGTCACTACTTTTCAATGTTATGAATGTATTGAGAAAAGATAAATTCTAACAACTAAAATTTGAAAATATATGGCCTACTGTTAAAAAAATCGTCCCAAATTTAAATTCGTTAACTGAGTACACCACTCTGATTCCGGCATAATGATGTACAGCAAGTTAGAGAAGGATATGCTTAGTTTCGGATGGCAAACTATTCTAGCAATGGGATAGCGATTCTTTTGCAATAGTGTGTACCTAAGTCATTGGCTCATTGCAAATTCAGTCGTTTTATAAAAAAAAAACGAAAAATTCTTCATTCTTTCGCTAGTTTACAATCTGCCTAATCATTTGCAAAACGACGGGATTTACAATGAACCTACAACATTTACACTGATTATATTCACTGTAGGGACTTACCAGGGTTTTCACCCGGTATATACCTGTTTATAACTCAATTGTTTCATTTCTGTATCTTTCGAATAGGTAATAGATATTTCAAATCAAGTATTGTTTTAAATTTATTGAAAAATTACAAAAGTCATGTCAGCAATGTTTTTAATGATGAATAACCAATGTTGAGTTTTATTTATGTAAATGTTCATTCTTGGTAAAGTAACTTAACAATGTTGTCACGTCTCAATTTAACCGCAATACTCACTGCATTGTCATAATCGTCATTTCTCAGTTCAATACTCGCCCTGTAACACAACAACAACTTCACGATTTCATAATTGTCACTTTTGATGGCGTAATGTAAGGCCGATTTTCCGTATTTATTCGTTGCATTAACATCCGCTGCGTTACAGAGAAGTAATTTAACTACGTCATAATTATTACCTTTTGCGGCTATGTGCAAAGGATTTTCCCCATAATGATTAGAAGCATTAACGTTTGCCCCTTTTGATAAGAGAAGTTCAACTGATTCATAATTACCACTTCGCACAGCACAGTGCAAAGTCGTATTGCCATATTCACCATCGGCATTAACATTCGCTTTATTTGCGATAAGTAATTTAACCGTAGTACTTCTTCCAGTTCCAATGGCATAATGCAGAGCTGTATTACCATTCGTCGTCATTGCATTTACATTAAACCCATTTGAAAGAAGCAATTTTACTGTATCACTCATGTCGCTTTTGGCGGCTTTGTGTAACGCATTAAAACCGTATTTGGATTCTACATTTTTGGCACCTTTCGCCAAGAGAAGCTTTATTGTATCTAATCTACCGTTTTCTGCAGTGCAATGGAGAGCAGTTTCGTTATCTTCGTTACTTTCATTCACATCAGCTCCCATATGAAGCAATAATTCAACGGCTTCTTTATTATCGTTTTTGGCAGCGTAATGTAACACCGTATTGCCCACCTCGTTTTTCGCCTTAACGTCAGCCTCTTTTCCAAGAAGCAACAGGATAGTTTTATTGTGGCCACTTTTAACCGCATAATGAAGAGCTGTATTTTTAGTATTATTGCGCACATTTATGTTCGCCCCATTTTTGAGGAGCAGTTCGATTGCTTCATTATTTCCACATTTTGCCGCATAGTGCAAAGCTGTTCCCGCATTCCTGTTGCAAGCGTTTACATTAATTTCGTACGAAAGTAACTGTTCTATCGTTTTGTTATCTCCACTTCCAGCGGCGAAATGTAGCGCGTTACTACCAGAGGCAACTGCATGAACGTCGGCTCCTTTGGCCAACAGCAACTTTACCGTTTCGCTGTTGCCTTTCTCTGCAGCTTTATGCAAAGGCGTTTTATTCCTGAAATCTCTCGCGTTAATATCGGCCCCTTTGAAAAGCAACAAGCTGATGGTATCATCGTCTGAATATTGTGCGGCATAGTGAAAGGTGGTACTACTGTCGTCACCTCTCGCGTTAATATCCGCACCATTTTCAATTAAAAGTAAAATTATATTTTGTCTGCATGCTAGAGTTGCGATGTGCAAAAGGTTGTAACGGCAATTGTATCTGTAATCGCCTTTAACTGCTAAATCGTTAATTCTAATTTTTACTTCCGGATGTTTCAGTAAAATTGCATTCATTAAAAAGACAAAGCCATATTCAGTGCAATAGTACAAGTAAGCATCCAACCATTTATTTGCAATATTGAATTGTTTACCAGCTTTCGCATATGCATTTAAAATTCCTAAACAATGATTTTCTACGATATAAGCATGCACGGCAGGATCATCTAAAGTCTTTATCAACATTTCGGCAATTTCTGCTTCCTTGGTCACGTCTTTATTTAAATCTCGAGTTTTGTCATATTTTGGTATTGGAAAACGGGTACTCCATGTGCACAACAAATGAAGTGCGCTTCTTCCTAATCGGTCCTTGCGATTGCTGTGTAAAATGCAATTCTTAACTTGAGCCACGTTGCGATTTAATACAGCCGTGTGTAGGGGTAGTTCCTTTGTGACCAATCTGTCGAAGAAGTTTCGTACTAGTTCATAACCTGGTTCGGCGATTTTCTGCAAGTTGAAATCTTGGTAATTTTCGGATAACCAAAGTGCCGCATAGTATTCGGCAAAAGTTCTGTGGATGAATGCCAAGTTGATTTCGTCAAGCGATATCACGATACCGATGTTGTATGAACCATCCTGGACGTCATCGGTAAAGCGTTTAAACAAGGCATCGCAAGAATTGTCAGTTTCGAACAGAATTTTCAAAGCGTACAACATGTGGTAGTCGCGAGACGACTTTAAAATTCGTAAAGCATAGTCGCGACCAAATTTCGAGACGAATTCACATTCTTTTAATTTGACGAATTGTTCATAGAGGAACAGAATGTCGAGGTCGTGCTTTGATATCTGCTTTGTGCATAGATAATCCTCGCAATATTTCAAGTAAACTTCTGCTAGCATTCGCGTCTGCAGAGGGATTCCCATAATCTCGTGTACATTAAAACCTAAATTATTGCGCGTTAGTTCAAGAAGTTCCTTTGCAAAAGTGTTGATTTCTGCGGTGACGTCTTTAGCAGCTGACTCTACGTGAGCCATGAAATATTTGTTGAGAAAGTCCAGCTGGTTCTGTTCAGTGAACGGATTCAAAGTGTAGGCGAAGGTGTCGAATTCTTGTTCGATATGCAAACGCATTATAGGCCGTGTCGTTATCCACATTTGGTAGTTATCATTTTTCAATTGTTGAATCACTTGCGTGATTGTGTCCTTGTACGATGGAACAATTTCATCAAAACCATCAAATAAAACAATTATTTGTTTTTTATCCAGAAAGTTTTTGAATAAAATTTTATTTAATTCCGTGTCGCAACCGACAAGTAATTTACGACTGAAATATTCAAGGTGTTCTGATGATTTTGATTTCCTTAATTCATAGAAATAATTCAAGTATTTGTTTAAGTCAACCCGCAGCACCCATTTATCTAAGGAAGTTCGCAGAGCAATTACATTCATAGTAATTGATTTCCCCATACCAGGTCCCGCACTAATCACATTAATTGCATTCTTAAACTGGTACGGGTTAGACACATTTTCCAACCAGTTATACGGCGTATTTGTGTTAATTCCGGTCAAGTATATTCGCAACTTGTTTGAACCGCAGGTTTTCACCCATTCAATTTGATCATCCTGGAAATTTAAGTAATGCGTATTCCGGGTCAAAACTTTTCCAGGCATTTTATCCGAACAGACAATTAAGCACGTATGCGAGCCAAGATCAGCTGCAGTGATGTCATCGTGAGCGTCGAAGAGCGTACAAGTTTGAATTAATTTTTTCTGTTCCAAAAAGTATTTGAATTGGGCTTTGTTAGCACAAGCGACAAACAGAATGTCTTTAGTTACCGTAAATACCTCACAATTCAAAAGGAGTTTGGGGATGGTTCGCGAAATGTAGAATTCAGGAAGGGGTGCTAATGTGTCTCCAATACTGAATTTATCATCCAAAATTTTGATAATATCATTTGCTAAGATTAATTTTTGACCATTTGGAATATTACAAACAATTTCTTTTAATGTAATAGGGCCCCGACCTTGGAATTTAACATCATGGCTTAAAATTAAATTTTGTAGAACTTTAGAAAGATTACTGAGATTAGTTAAAATTTTGTACATACCTTGAAGGGAATCTATTGGCAAATTTATGTCATTTGTGAGAATTAATAATTTTTGATCTGACTTGAGACAAGTTAAGATACTTAAAACCGACAAAAAATCATCACTGTCAACTACAACCGTTAAAGGAGCCCACTTAGAACAAATCTTATAGGCACTCAAGATATTAATGACAGTATCATCAAATGGTCGAATTAGGATTATATCAAAATCTGCTATGATTTCATCAAATATTTGAGCATTGGCTTCAACTGAAGGTTTGGTGGTTAAATTGTGAAATTTTGTGCATGAAGTTTCTAATAGTATTCTAGTCAATTCGGTCATGATTTGATTTTTTGTGAGCACAAAGTGACCGCCAAGTCCTCCTTTTGTCCAAGAAGTAATAAATTGAATGAAATTGTTGACTGTATTGAAAGTAATGAAATTGTGAGCCCCAGGAATAAGGTGGCCAATTTCGACCCGTATCAATTGATTCACCTCCCTCACATTACTTTGATTTACAAAAAGCAACAACTTCTTCAAAAAGAATTGAGGGAATTCAGCAAGCTCTGAATTGTCTAGGTTAAAACCATACACTTTACTATTGCCTTCATTTGTAATTAAAAAATGTAATTTTTCATGCATTTTTAAAAAGTTACAGGGACTTGAGGTCTGACCAGTAATGTCTACATCTCTGTTTGTGTACAGGATTAATTCAACTTCATCATGAGTAATTTTATCATCATTAAATATTTTTTTAAGCTCTTTGAAGTTATCTTTTTGTAATTCACTGTAGCCCTTCGCATACTTGCTTAAAGCAAAATTACCCTTATTTGCCAGGAAGTCGCTTGATTTGAGGTATTTAGGTTTGTCTTGGTGTTTTAGTTGAACAAGTGATATGTGGGAGTGTTGGTTGTATTTGTGATAGATTACTAAATCATCAAAATCTGAACAACCATCTGCATTGAACGCTAGGGATGCTTGTATTACATCTGGCTGAATGCATCGCAAAGCAGCTAAAGTGGCCATACGAATTTCGTAGTCTTTTCCCGAGTCAGTGGTTCCTCGACGTACTGTATACATCTGTAAACATATTGCAAGTTATTGCATCTTTTAATTTAGTAGTTCTTGGTACTTTCCTTTGTTTGCACTAAGGGTGTAATAATCTAATCATAAGTTTTTCTTAGAAATGTAAATGTTAGAAACGCTATCAAGCATTTTAATGAGTCATAATATAATCTAAAATAAAAATAAATTAAACAAGTAATACTTTTTCCTTGATATTACGCAACCAGCTTTGCATTGAAAAGTTTGAATTGTAGGTATAGTTTCGAAACTTCAAACATTCAGTAGTTATATCCCGAGTGCATGCCAAATACGCGAATATTTTTACGAGTGCACGGAGTGCACTCGTAAAAATGTTCAAGGATGGCATGCAGGAGGGATATATTAGGGACTATTTCCCGAAGAAAATTTCACGCAATTTTGATAGTAAGAATTTCCCGATAAAAATAATAAAAAACTAGAAATAATTACTTTTGGATAAATTACGATAAAAAAATCGAGATTGTAAAAGTACCGTAACTATCACATCTCAAATGTAAAGAAAAAAATTGAAAAGACGGGCTAATGTCAATTGTGGAAACATTTTCATCTTAAAAATGTGTTCTGTTCGTTTTGGTCAATCAAGCTCGAGCGACATAGATGAAGAAATTGGCACATTAATACCTGCAAATACAATAAAGGCGAATGTTGTTAAAATGTCCAAAAATATTCACTCTAAGCACATGTGCAAATACCCGGGTATTTTCATGGTGCATCGAATACTTGGTGATATTCCTACGTTGCTAGGTGATTTCTGTAAAATGCGTTAATTTGATTGGTTGAAATTTTCTGAGGGAAATAGTCCTCAATATTCAACGTATTAGAATTAGTAATTGCTGTTCATTCTCATAATTAAAGCGCTAACGAAAAACGTATTTACCTGCCTGCAGAGATATTACATTTTAACTATATTAATTAAATGGCACACCCACGGAGACATGCTTATCGCGGAATGATTCATTTTTACATTTTATAATTATTTCGCGTCATGTGATAACTATGGCGCGAATATAAAATTATTGTTTGACCCAAGAAAGCATACGCTATAAAATAACTTATTAATGCGAACAGAAGCGAACCCTCACATTTTAATGAGACAGTTACTTTTGTTAACTTTATTCATAATTAATAGTAATAATGAAAATGAAAATAGGTCCGACAATGAAACGGGATGATTTGAGGTGTGGTGTAGAGCTCGTTAGGTGGTGGTAGGGACGAAGGTCGACAATTCTTCACAATCAGCATGAGTTACCATATGAGTCGTTCCATAGCAAAACTCGCCTTCTCCAACTTAAACCAAAGTTTATTTTTATAGATAAAGTGTTAATGTTTAACATTTTATTTTTGAAATAATTGCTAAGATTTATTGGTCATTTTTAATTAAACGCAAATTCAATGACATTCGTTATTCTTGAACTTGAAGTTTGGATAAGGCGACTTTTGCTGCGACATGTTGGATTTACATAAATTTGCAGCGTTAAATTGATTGTGAATTATTTATTTATTTTTATTCTTATTTGTTAGCGTTTAATTTGTATTAAAAGAACGCGACTACATTATAGAAAGATATCTAATGGTGAGTGCTATAATTCAATTAAATTAAAAAATAATAGTATAATAAGATAACATAAGATAGCATAACATAATATAATAACAAAAACCGTCTCTACAAATTGTGTAACAAATTCTTAATTTTTAATTGAGTATTACTGCCTTCAATGTCTTTCGGTTCGCAAAAGACATCGCCCTCCTCTTCATTTGCAGCAGAGAAAGTGGGATTATTATTGTCTGTTCTATTTAAAAGTTCTTTGTAAAATAGTAGGTCTTCTGTATCAGCCCAGTCAACTCCAAAGTGTTTACATAATAGTTTTTTTACATCTTCTAATTTTGCAGCTTTTACTGCCACTCCAAGTTGTATATCTTTTGGATTAAAATAAGATAGCTTTTTTCCTTTTTTCAAAATTGACTTAGATACTTCTGTGTCCGAGTTATAAAAAATTTCGCCTCTTAAATGAATATTATTACCACAATTTGCTCTGGTAAGGAAATATCTTTTAGCATGAGAGAATTTAAAATGCCAAGAACCAACACCTTTGAAAAAAATTTGTACTTCTGATTTAAAATCTTTAACGGGACATCCAGTTCCAAGCTGTACAACCGAGCCATGTTCTTGAAATATGTCCAGATATCGGTTAGGATTGGTAATTGCCACTTCCTTTTTTAAAATCTTTTCAATGCGTCCGAATACGCGATCCGAGGGCAAAAAAGAATGTCCTGAGTTCGATTTGCTTAATATTGAAAGGAGCAATATTAAGAAGAAAGTGGCTACACATTCCGATCATTATGGAATTACGATTTTGCCCTCCACATCCGTCCGCGCATAGTCTTACAGCAGAATAGTCCGTTAAGTTAGTATTGGATAGAAAATGGAACACTGCTGAACAGATTTCGTTAGAACTTTTATTAAATTCGTGTTCCATCCATGTGTATGTGAACACATTATCCTTGTTAAACCTGCTGCTGGAAGAACCTTTAACTATAGTGAAGTTGTATGTATATAGCTGCCTACTGTAATATGCTGATTGATCAGGTACTTTTGGGTTAACTAAATTTTTTTGGCAATCAAAAGAAATTGTCAAAATTTTAGACTTTACTTCTTTAAGTTTCGAAAAAAAAGCATTAGCTCTTAGCTTGTGCACACGGTGCTCGATAACCAAAGAATTTTTATTACTCGGTAGTTTTTCACTTCGTATTCTTTCCTTCAGTTCCTGGCATTTGGAGCATGCATCAGTAGCAGGGCTTCCGAACCCAATATTATATTCGCGACAAAATATTTCACGAAAAAATGTTTTTTTAACTTTCAGACTGTTCAGTATAGACCTTCGGCTGCCGTCAAACGCCTTTTTGTACATTACCGACAACCGACTCCTATTAGTTCCTTCCGACCCCCCAAACCCCTCTCTTCGAAAAATAGACACACAAGCACGAAACTTCGACGTGAACACAAGTGAAGTGAAAATAAGTGAATTTAATTGTGACTACCCGTAAGTACCTTTATTCCCTTTCTCAAACATTTCTGGTCCTTCGGCAGCCGAATTATACTTATTGAACCCATCGAAAGCGGAATAAATTCGTATAAAGTTAGTTTCGTTCATCACTTTGGGTACGCACGCAACATTCAATTAAATTTTAGTTGTAGTTAGAAAATTAGCGCCAGTTTCGACAAGTGGTCGTACCACGTTTCGTTTAATAATCGTTTGCAATCTTTCGTTTGGTTAAATAACTCATTGCAGCGATTCTTGCTTTTCTTTTTCTCGCAAGTCGTCTATTTGAATTTTTGAATACATTTGCAAAATACGCAATACGCAGTTATGGCGGCAAAATTACGGGAGTTTAGAGTAAAACGCGATCTCCTTGTAAGACAGGTGGCGGAAACGTTTGAACTAGCCGAAGCGGCACAATCCGAGCCGGCGCAAAGGACACTTTTTCGAATACGGTACACTCGCATGAACAATATCTACGAAAAATTCGAAGAAGTACACTATTCGATAATTAGTCACTTATCAAATCAAGGCGACGCGGATTATGAAGCCGACGACGTAATTCGGAAGGAGGTAGAAAATAACTTCTATTGCACGCAAGTTATTTATGATAGCTTGTTTCCGCCTACCTCAAAATCTGTAGCCAATAACGCATACACACAAAACGTGCGTCTACCAAAAATTCCGTTACGCACTTTCAATGGAAACTTTGGAGAATGGACCGCCTTGGTGCAATCGTTTAACAGTACAATTCACTCAAACGCTGCGCTCGCCGACGTAGACAAATTCCAGTATTTGTTGAACAGTCTCTCCGGGGAGCCGCTCAGTTTAATAAAATCACTCACGTTATCGGCTCAAAACTACCCAATTGCTTATCAATGCCTCATCGATAGGTACGAAAACAAACGGAAGCTCGTCACGCACTACTGGAAAAATATTTCCAGCTCTCCCAAGTTACAGCGCGAATCCGCAAAGGAGCTTCGAGGGTTAGTTAACAACTTCCGAGAGGGACGCGACGCCCTTAAGGCCCTCAATATCGCGAACAACCTCGAGGATTTTTTGTGGACAAATTTAATATTAGAAAAATTAGATACTGAAACTCGTCGGTTGTTTGAGGTAGATATTCGTAGCCTCAAAACCGAAATTCCAACATTCGAGCGGTTGATGGAGTTTTTAGAAAGCCAGTGCAGAATATTAGAAACAGTAGGTACCGTGCAAGCAAAAGGGACCTACCAAAAATCGGTGCAACCCGCGACAAAATCGGTTCTGCTAGCCACGTCGGAAGATATGCAACAAAAATGCACAGAAGATAGTTGCTCTGTGTGTGAATCGCAACATGCGATTTATGGTTGTAAAACATTTTTGGATAAAACCCCGCAGCAACGATTCGAGTTAGCGAAAGCAAAGCAGCTGTGTATAAATTGTCTTCGTGCGGCACATCGCGTGCAAGCATGCAGATCAAAATCGCGATGCCGTAAGTGTAAAGCGTCACACCATACGCTGCTTCATTTTGAGAAGTCCAGTCCTGTCGCAGAATTAGATGCCAACACTGACGTGGCCCCCCTAACGGTAATGACTAGCTGTACAACAAAAACCGGGGTTTTGTTAGCCACTGCATTGTTGCGTATTTTAGACGCCCGAGGCAATTATCAAACAGTTCGTGCCATTCTGGACAACGCCAGTCAAGGCAGTTTCGTTACGCTAGCTTGTCTTCAACGATTGGGCCTTCGTTACCAAGCGCATCGTTTATACGTTACCGGAATCGGATCCACAAAAACACAGACCTCTGGCGGTATTCTAAATTGTGATATCGTGCCCGTGCACGCAACCACGCCGGCTTGCAACGTGTCTTTACACGCATTACCAAAAATTGCGGACAATATGTCCAGTTATGCTGTAGATGCCACCCAATGGGTTCACTTATCAAATTTATCGCTTGCGGATCCAGATTTTGCAAAATCCCAAGCCATCGACTTGTTGTTGGGTGCTGACCTCTACGCACAGCTATTACTGCCGGGAATTGTTCATGGGACATCCGTAAGAGAGCCCTCGGCCATTAACACTATTTATGGTTGGGTCGTCTGCGGTCCAAGCGGTACTGCGTCGACAGCTACTACAAACACTTTTTTTACTACGGTAATTGAACCGTCGCTAGTGTCGACGTTGCAAAAATTCTGGGAGATTGAAGAGCCTCCAACCAAACAGCATACGTCTCCAGACGATGCCCAATGCGAAAGGCTCTATATTGATACGGTCCAGCGTGACGATACCGGTCGATACACCGTTTCGTTACCTTTCGCAGCAGATCGTCCCACTTTTGGTAATTCGCGACCAGCAGCTATGCGACGGTTCCTCTCGTTGGAGCGCCGGTTAGCTAAACAGTCGGAGCTTAAACAGCAATACGCTGCCTTCATGCAGGACTATCTAGATTGCAAGCATATGAAACCGGTTCCAAACGCTACGAGTACCACGAACACCTTTTATATTCCACACCATTGTTTACTCAAACCAGAAAGTACAACCACTAAACTTCGCGTCGTTTTTGATGCCTCAGCGCAATCGAACGGTCCCACGCTAAACGATCTGCTGCTACCGGGTCCAAAGCTGCAACGCGATATTGTTGCGATATTGTTGAACTTTCGGTTCCATGCGATTGCTTTCGTTGCGGACATAAAACAAATGTTTAGGCAAATCTGGGTTTCGCCTGCTGATCGCGATTATCAGCGTATCTTATGGCGATTCTCCGAAGATAAACCTATCACCGAATATCGCCTCAATACGGTCAGTTTCGGTGTTACATCATCGCCGTATCTCGCTATTCGTACTCTTCAGCAATTGGCGATTGACGAGAAGCACTATCCTGACGCATCAACTGTTTTAGAGGCCGATTCGTACGTAGATGATATTGTCACCGGCGAGGACACGTTGCAGGCCGCGCTTGCACTCAAACAGCAACTGAGTGACTTATTAGGAAAAGGTGGGTTCGAACTTAGGAAATGGCTGAGCAACGACACCGACTTCTTGGCGAGCATTCCGGATGATTGCAGACAAGGTCCGGTTACTTTCGATGAGGATTGTTCGTATAAAATTCTCGGGTTGCATCGGCTGACTAGCACGGACGCATTTTCATATAATATTGCAGCAACAAATGCCCATTGCACAAAACGCGCGATTCTGTCCGACATCGCTCGCATCTTCGACCCATTGGGATTCCTATCCCCATTGACGCTCTTTGCAAAACAACTAATCCAAACTTTGTGGACGTTGGGCGTAGACTGGGACGATACCGCTCCACCGAATGTCGTTTGTCGATGGACTGAATGCAAGTCTCAACTACCTGATCTCGCGAAAATTTAAATCAACCAACTTAACTCGAGCGCGACAGAGTTTGTTTCTACAGTATCCATTACCATGGGCGGAGTGCCCTCAACTTCAAAACGGTACTTATGAACCAGAATGTGATAAATCATCAGCGACCGCTTATTTCTGGTATCGAACCACTTTGGATGCTTCACCTTCCATAGCAGACCCTGGTGTTCCCAGATGGTGGATCGTATTATGCTTATTTTTGGCATGGGTTATTGTATTTTTCATTGTTATGAAAGGAATACAAAGTTCTGGAAAGGTAAAATGTGTGATCATACCGTTTAAAGTGATTTTATAGAACAATTGTTTTGCAGGTTGTGTATTTTACATCAATGTTTCCATACTTAGTATTAACAATATTTTTTATAAAAGGAATAACTTTAGAAGGCGCATCGCTGTGAATTGCACGGTTTTAGCGGACGCGTCAGAAGTAGGGTTTGCGGCGGTAATTTACATTCGGACCGAGTCACTTGATGGTCCTTGTACGGTACAAATCATTATAGCTAAATCCAAGGTATCGCCTCTAAAGCGTGTTTCTATCCCTCGACTGGAACTGTGTGCAGCGGTACTGCTCGCAAATTTAATTGCCACAGTTAAATCAACTCTTCATTCAAAAGTGAGGTTCGATCGTACGTATGCATGGACGGATTCTAAAGTAGCGCTCGCGTGGATAAAATCGTCACCGCACCGATGGAAAACGTTCATAGCCAACCGCGTTAGCTCGATTCAGGACCAGGTGCCTCCGGAGTGCTGGTATCACGTCCGCTCCGAGGGCAATCCGGCTGACTGCGCGAGTCGCGGCGTTTTACCCTTCGAGCTTCTTAACCATTCGTTATGGTGGGCGGGTCCCGTCTGATTGCGATCACCACGCAGCGAATGGCCCACACAAAACACTTCGAGCACGTTAGAACCCTCTACAGCAGTGGAGGAAGAGCAAAGATTGACGTTATTAGCCGCTATTGCGCCAGCCAATAATATTCTAGCATTGTTAGAGCGTTATTCGTCGCTAACGAAAATAAAACGGTGTGCCGAACACAACAGCGCACGAACTCTAAATTATCGGAGCTAGACTTGCATCGCGCCCTCATGTATCTAGTAAAGCTTGTGCAGGAAGTCCATTTCGAGGAGGACCTTCACAAACTACGGGACAAACAGCCTCCTTCAAAACAACTTCGAAAACTTAGCGCCTTTCTGGACGACCACGGCGTCCTCAGGGTGGGCGGACGCCTAGCTCAATCCAATTTGTCATTTGAGAGCAAGCATCCAGCCTTATTACCTACCTCATCATTGAGGAGGTCCATCGCGAAGCATTGCACCCTGAGTGTCAAACTCTTTTGTATCTGCTCCTTCAGAGATTCTGGATATTGTCTCCGAGACGAGCAATACGTCGTTGCTTATCAAGATGCTACCAACGTTTTCGCACCAACCCCCCGCCCTTACAACCTCCAATGGGGGATCTGCCAAGTAGTCGCGTCGGTCAGCTGGAACCGTTTCAATGCGTAGGAGTAGACTACGGCGGGCCATACTTAGTCACCCTTGGTCGGCATCGAGGTGCCAAATCGTTTAAGGCATACATTTGCCTATTCGTGTGCTTTGCAACCAAAGCAGTTCACATTGAACTAGCCTCGGACCTAACCTCGGAAGCGTTTCTCGCGGCCCTTCGTCGTTTCATCGCGCGTCGCGGTCGTTGTAGCCAAATCTATAGCGATTGCGGCACTAATTTTGTAGGAGCCAACAAGGAATTGTTGGCTATGGCTGAACTCGCCGCAGAGACAGAGCGAACTGAGTGGCGATTTAATCCCCCTTCCGCGCCTCACTTCGGAGGTCTGTGGGAGGCCGGAATTAAATCTGTCAAAACTCATTTGAGGCGAATCATCGGATAACAGTTGCTCACGTACGAGGAATTGTACACGGTTCTTGTGCAGGTTGAAGCTGTGCTCAACTCGCGACCGTTGTGCAGCATCAGGCTCAGATGCAAATGACATGACGGCCCTCACTCCGGGTCACTTCCTTACTTTAGAACCGCTGACATCGGCACCTGACCCGGACCTCAGCCACCTCCAACAAGGGCGGCTGAACCGTTGGCAACTGGTACAAAGAATGCACCAAGACTTTTGGAAACGTTGGCATTCTGAGTATCTACACACGTTATCTCAACGTGGAAAGTGGTTACAAACGTCAATGCCCGTCGCTCTTGGCATCCTTGTGTAAATCAAGGAGGACTCTAGCCCTCCATTGCGTTGGAAACTGGGTCGCATCACGGCCCTACATCCCGGCAAAGACGACGTCTGCCGCGTAGCGACGTTGCGAACGACCACCGGTACGATGCTGCGACCGCTGGCTAAACTGTGTCCGCTACCGGCGCAGTGAATTTTCGTAATTTTTTTTTCGTTTCTTCTCGTTTAGTTTTTATTTCTTCTTATTTAGACTTAATTTCATAGTTTTTAGCTGCGTCAGCTAACTATCCATAGTTAATAAAATATTTGTTTTCGCATATTTTGGTGAGCGGAATGTTCAGTATAGACCTTCGGCTGCCGTCAAACGCCTTTTTGTACATTACCGACAACCGACTCCTATTAGTTCCTTCCGACCCCCCAAACCCCTCTCTTCGAAAAATAGACACACAAGCACGAAACTTCGACGTGAACACAAGTGAAGTGAAAATAAGTGAATTTAATTGTGACTACCCGTAAGTACCTTTATTCCCTTTCTCAAACACAGACCCTGATCATGAACGCTGGCGTTATACATGCGAAATATTTTGGCAATGTTAAGCTCAGATGATAAATACTGTCTATTAATATTTTTGGATCGACAGTAGTGACTTTCAATTCCATTAAATTTTTCAATGAACCTCTTTACATTGGTTTTGCACTCTTCATATTTTTTCTTGCGTCTATCTCCTCCACGATTTTCACGAGGGATTTGCCCAGTTGTCAGGTGATTTCTTGCAATTCGTTGCACACGGTCTTTTGAAATATTTAGTATTCCTAAGAATGTTCTTTGGCACACTTGTAATTTATTTTCTTTGCAATTTGCCAGTTTAACAAAATATTGCACAGTGACGCCTTTTTTGCTGCTGTTTTCTTTCACCACTCTTTCTCTTTTCGATTTGGAGCATCGACAGTACATTAATAGGAAACCATCTTGCTTAGTTTTAGTTTCACATGGATAAAAATTTGAATGAAACTCTTGCAAATCACCCAAAGAGAGTTTCTTACATTTATATGTTTTCCCGTTATGGTTGCAGTTCGGGGGGTGTGGTAAATCCTTAGGAGCATGCCTATTTTTATTTTTGATTGTTAAATTTAAAATAAATAAAAAATGAGTAATAGAAGTACCTGGCACGCTTTGGTAACTCTCTTTTCCATTTCTGAGGGTTACTAACTCTTTTACGAGCTTTTTCAGGCTCCACAGGCACTATAGTTGTATTCATTACGAACACTGACGTAAAACTAAAACCGCAGCACATTGCATCGTAATCAACGCCAAATTCAGTGGGAAGTCAGACAAAATAAGTGATAATGATAACGCATAAACGAGATGCAGGTGTAGCGTGCAAACTCAGTTTGGCGCGTAAAAGCGTTACAGGCATTGGACGTGCTAAAAATACTCCTGATGAATACAATTTTGCTATTGGTCATTTGGATAAGACAAGTTTTGCAACAGCCATGCGCATGGATAAGACCAATTTTGAAACGGACCTTAATATTTAGGGTTGAATTTACAAGGGATAAGACCAGTTATTGGTGCGTTGGACGTATAACATTGATGGTCCTTTAAATTCTGATTCCAGTGACGTAGCTAACTCGATTTTTTTCAAAAATGGATAAGACGAGTTTTCCTATGGAACGACTCATATAGTCAACGGCGTAGCTAGGGGGGGGGGCGGCAGGGGCGGCCCGCACCGGGTGCCACCCGTTTGGGGTGACACCCGACCGTGAAAAAAAATAAAAACTTACGCAAACCATCACAATGCTTTTCAACGATAAATCACTTAGGTTTGAAGCCACTTTAATCAAGGTTTCATACTATATAAATTAATTTATTACTTGTGATAACTCGGTCGGTCGGGGATTCCCCAAAAATTTTGTTGCTTTTATTTTCGTTGTTAGCTTTAACGATTGCTCGGTTGGGGATTTCCCTTTGTCATTGCTCATTTCTTTCGTAGATTCGGTACTACGTTGATTGTAATTAACGTGAATCGTTGCTGTTTTAATAGTGTTTTATGAAAGAGTTGAAAAGTGATTGAAAAGAAAAAAACCAAGGTAAGTGGATTGTCCCGTTCAATTCTTTTTTCCGCCTACATTCCGTCCAAATACATATATGTATATATATAATTTATGACAACGATAGTATCTACTAATCGAAAATATTTTTTAGAATAAATATGCCACGAGGAGTTCATACACATAAAAGAAAAAGTGGGTTTCAGCAGAGAAAAGCCAAACAGGCTAAAATGGATGTAGTTCGGAGCATGTCTGGATCCATCTTTAAATATGCGAAAAAAAATGATAACACCCAAAGTTCATCAAAAGAAATTGATTCTGATATAAGGAGCGATTCTGATAATATTAGCTCAACTTCAGGAAGCAACGGCGACAATACGGAATTAATTATGATAACCCATGAAAAAGACAAATCTGAAATAAATTCTGAAAATGACAGTGGTAGTACTAATAATGCTTCTACTATCGAAGACAGTATGTGCATGGATAAATCACTTCAGGACTTAAGAGATGTCTCACATTGGAGCATACCCGTTCCTGATAATATTCGCATCGAGATAATAAAAAGAGGAAGTGAACATTTCCAAAATAAAGAAGGACCGTTTACCACTGTATCTAGACACGGGTTAAAAATAAAAGGTGATGTTCGCTGTCTTTCAAAAGAATGGTTTTACAAAGTAATGCCTGATGGTGTAAAAATTCTGCGCTCATGGATGATTTATTCTCCTGTAACTAATAACCTGTACTGCTTCTGCTGTCGTTTATTTGCTGTCACCACTTATACAAAAACAGCATTTACGACTGGATTTCGGAAGTGGTGGAAACTAAATCCAAAAGTATCCGATCATGAAACGTCAAGTGAACATCTAGAAAATTTTGAAAAGTGGAAAACTTTGGAAATGAGGCTAAAATTGCATAAAACAATAGATGACGCAGCCTTGCAATTAATCGATACTGAAAAACAGAAGTGGAAGCATCTTTTATTTAGATTATTAGATATAAGTTTGTTTCTGGCTAAACAAAACCTAGCATTTCGTGGACATGATGAAGGACAAGTCTCTTCAAATAAAGGTAACTTCTTAGAACTAGTTCAACTACTGTCAAAATATGATGTAGTGTTGAAAGAACACATCTTGAATTTGGAGCATGTTAAATCACCAAAAGTGTCATATTTATCGCCAGATATACAAAATGAATTCATAAACGTTTTAGCGAACCACGTAAAATTTAAGCTTGTTAATGAAATTAAATCTGCTAAATATTTTGGAATTATGTTTGATAGCACACCTGACATTTCACATATTGATCAAATGTCGGAAGTGATTCGTTATGTGAAAATTGATAATAGAAAAGTGGAAGTCAATGAAGTATTCCTTAGATTTTTTCCTTTACATGGAAAAAAAGCTTCTGATTTATGTGATGAAATTTTCAAGATGCTCGAAAAGGACTGTTTAGATATTATGCTGTGTCGTTCCCAGGGTTATGATAATGCAGCTGTTATGAGTGGCATACATGGTGGAGTGCAAGCTCTTATTAAAGAAATAAATAACGAAGCAATTTTTGTTGGATGTATAGATCACTCAATTAATTTATGTGGCCAACACTCATTTGCACAAAATATATCATGTGTAACATTTTTCGGAACAGTAGATACAATTTTTAAATTTTTTTCTGCTTCCACTGGCCGCTGGGGAGTGCTTCTTAAACACAGCAAAGCATCAGTTAAAAGAGTCTCAACAACGCGTTGGAGTGCTCATTATGCTGCATTAAAAGTGTTGGCTGAAAATTTCGATGGGATTGTGGCTGCAGTTGAGGAATTATGTGATCAACAAGAAAAGTTAGACACCAGAGGTGCTGCACAGAACCTTCTGCCTGCTGTGTGTAATTTCACATTTCTTTGCTTTCTTTTCTTTTGGAATGATGTACTAAGGGAAATAAATTGTGCTCAGATTGCATTGCAAAGTAAAGGCTTGAGTGTTGATCAATCAGCTATCAAAATAGAGGCACTTCGTCATTATATTGAAGAAAAACGCAGTCGCATTGTAGAAGAGGCAATAGATCTTGCTGTAAAAAAATCAAACAATTACGACATTCCAATGGAAAGACGAATTCGTCCTAAAAAACGAATGACCGGTGAGTTGGCCACCGATGCAGGCCTGACACTGAGAGCCGAACTTCAAAAGGATATGTTGGAATGTCTTGACCGATTCAATATTGAACTCCGAACTAGATCAAAATCCGTTCAAGATGTGGCTTCATTGTTTGAGGTTGTGCAAACAAATACTTTGCTTTTGGCAAACATTGAAGAGTTGAAATTAGCTGTATCAAAATTTACTTCTTTTTATGATGAGGTATCAGAAACAGAACTTCTCTTAGAGATACCAAGGTTGAGAAGGCATCTAACAGCAGCCAATGTTACAATTTCTAATTGGGTGTCTCTAGATTTTTTGAAATTCATCGTGGAATGGGATTTTACAGAATCTCTTCCGAATCTAATGATCGCACTAAAGTTATTTTTGACAATTTGCGTATCAGTTGCTTCTTGTGAGCGGAGTTTCAGCAAATTAAAATTAATTAAAAATTACTTGCGAGCTACAATGACCGAAATGAGACTTAACAATCTTGGCATATTAACGATAGAACACCAGGCAACACAAAATATAAATTTTGAAGAGGTGATTTCCGAGTTTGCAGCTGTTAAAGCTAGAAAGAAGAAATTTTAAGTGTTTGTATGTAACATGTATATCGTCAGGTTACTGCAAGAACAAGATAACTCCATTTTATGCATGGATTAGTTTAGTGGTTCTCTAGGCCTCAAAATTGTCATTGAATGCACAGCCAAAACAAGGCAAGTGTTCGAAAGTGTTAAACGTGCTTGTTTCACGCCTTCAAACACTTATCTTGTCTTGGTTGTGCATTCGATGACAATTATGAAACCTAGAGATGTACTAAACTAATCCATGCTTAAATGGAGTTATCTGGTTCTTGCAGTAACCCGACGATATGAGAGTATGTTAATTCTACTCTTATTCTTTTTTTGTTATACCTGTTTTTTAATTTTATACGTGAATGTCAAAGATATAATAAAGCAGTATTATTACTATCATAATTAATTATTAACGACTCTCATTTGTATTCATTCAAAATCATACTTTACGTTTATCGGATTTTTAATAATTTTAATAATTTTAATTCTTGGGGTGACACCTCAATATCCGCACCGGGTGCCACCCATGCTAGCTACACCGTTGATATAGTGTACAATGGTCGCGTTCAGCGCACTCAGCTGTTTAGAAGGAAATTTAACTATTTTTTAATGAATGCATTTTTTAATAATTTATCGCGTGTAACAAGAATAGCCATTTGGCGCACAATACAGAAAAAGCCAATTTCTAAACACTACGTTCGCCAAATGTCCTCCATTGAAATTTATACATTCTTGGAGTCGGTCCTGGAAGTTTTACATGACCTTTCGTAGTGTATTAAGAAGTATTGCAACAAGACCGTTGAATGGCGGTTTTTATGGGGGCACCTAAAAGTAAAAATGGGGACAAAATAATTTGCAGACTGTCAATATGAAATTAATGCTACCAAGGTAAACAATAAAGTTTAATTCATCAAATTTGGTGTACAAGAATATTGTAGCCCTGGTATACTGCTACCACCGAAAACCACCCTTCAACCCTCTTCATAAGGGTTGTTCTCTCTTGTAAATTTTGATTAAAAATGTGCTACCGGAGTTATTACTTTGGTGTAATACTTCAAATTGGGCATAAGAGATTAATTCATCATAAGCTAACTGCTACCACTGAACACTACCATTCAACCCTCTTCATAAAGGGTGTTCTCTCTTGAAAATTTTAATTAAATAATGCTACCGGTTATTACTTTGGTTAATAACTTCAAATTAGGTGTATGAGATTAGTACACTATAAGCTAACTGCTACCACTGAAAACCGCCATTCAACCCTCTTCATAAGGGGTGTTCTCTCTTGTAAATTAGAATTACAAATGTGCTACCGGAGTTATTACTTTGATTTAATACTTCAAATTGGGTGTATGAGATTAATACATCATAAACTAACTGCTATCATTGAAAACCGCCGCTCAATCCTCTTTATAAGGGTTGTTCTCTCTCGTAAATTAATTAAAATGTGTGTGTTTCGGTTAGGTATATGAATATAATAGGGGAACCCGGGGCGGAACGGGGTACTTAGTGGAAAATAATTTTTACACAGGTTATCGAGGGCAGTAAAAACTAATTACAACATTCGTGAGATAAATTTGTCTTTATAGAACACAAAACATTGGTAAAAAGTTACATAACAAAACTTAAACAATCTTTTATTATTTTTTAAAAAATATTCTACCAAGTACCCCGTTCTGCCCCATATGCGGGGCGGAACGGGGTACGGCTTATAATCATTGAAAATCATAAAAAATCGGGTTTAAGAGCAAAGTTCACAAATAAGAGTCGCCTCATAATCATCACTGTCAACTCCTGCACAAGAGTTATGGGCCCAATTGAAACATTGTTGACATGATATCCAGCTTTCTTTTGAATCTGAATAAAGCTCGCTACAATAAAGACATTCGGCATCATTTTCGGTTTTGTTTTTATGTTTCAACTTTAACTTTTCTTTAGTAAATTTTGTAACTTTGGTCTTACTGGCGGTCTTCTTTTCCTTTTGTGCGATCTCTTTATATAGTCTCTTTTTAGTTTTCTCCACTTTTTCTTTCCGTTTCTCTTCTTTCTTCATAAGTGCTTCTTCTAATTCTTTTTTGTATGGGGAATTGGTTAAAATGACCGTTTTCCCTTTTTTCCGGGTCGTCCTTTTTATTCCCCCTTTCACTTTTGGTGCAGGTATTACCATTTCAGGTGACACGACTTGAAAAGCTGATGAAGGGCAGTCAATCATCTTGGAACATCCTGGACGAGCCAAATCTTTATCGGTTACCAAATGGACATTCTTCACTGAATCGTCAGGCGATCTTTCGTTTGAATGAATCTTGTCCGTTTCATCTGAAGCTTTGTAGCTCGATGAAGGAGTAAACTGATCTGAAAGCCGAGTTGTCTCGTTTTCATTAAGACTGATGTCCGTTGTCTCTGCAGAAAGAAAATCTGCTTCTGAAAATATTTGGTCGTTTAAAGGCCATATCCCAACTCTTTTAAAGCCATTAATGGCCGTTGTCATAGTCGCAGACTGCAGATAAGCAGCCCCAAATAGAGAATTTATTTGCCACAAAGTTACAACCTTCCCTGGGTTGCACCGAAGCCACCTTCTTATCTCATCAGCATAATATATGCTCAAGGGCTTCATGAAGGAAACATCGAGAGGTTGTAGCTTATGCGAGCAGTGGGGTGGTAAGCAAAGTAATGCTACTCCATTTTCTCTTGCAGTATCGATAACAGCAAGGTTTTTTGTATGAGTCGAATGACCGTCTAAGATTAGTAGAACAGGTGACTCTTTGGTTGCTCTTGAAAATTGAACAAACTTTTTGAACCATTCCAAGAATAGTTCAGAAGTCCTCCAACCAGTTTCATGCACTTGAGACCAAGCTCCTGGAGGCAAGCCGAGCTCAAATTCACGCTGCATTCGCTTTTTAGGGTAAACCAGCATGGGGGGAACATACATCCCCGAGGCAGACATACATATAAGGGCAGTTACAGTTTCACCCCTTTCTGTGGAGGTTAAGGATTCAACCTGTCTTTTACCTTTAAGAGCTATAACCTTTGGATGTTGCTTGGGATTGACAGAAAGTCCTGTTTCATCGCAGTTAAAGATGCACTCTGCAGTAAGCCTGTGTTTGTCAATAACTTCCGCTAAAAGATCAAAAAATTGCTGAACTGCAATTTTCTTGAAACCCATAGCTCTTGCTCCAGAGGTGGACTCGGGTGTTCGAATACTCAAATCAGAGTGCCTCATGAGAAAACCATTGACCCAATCCTGACCAGCCATACTCGTTTCTTTGTTGAATTTGTTACTACGATTGTTTCTCTCAGCTAGCTGGAAAGCCAATGAGCGTAAGTCTTTCATCGTTAATCCAAAAAGACGACTCTCCATCAGTTTAAGGTAAGACACTAGCTCATTTTCTTGTTCCGTTGTAAACACACATTGAAATTTCCCTTCGATTTTATTAATCACATGGTTTGGGTTTTCTCTTTTTTTTTACGTACCTTTCTAGAGTGGTTTGTGGTACATTAAATTGGCGGGATGCCTTAAAGTAGCCGACACCACCAATAATTACCGCATTAACAGCTGTAGTCATAGACTCATTAGTCCATTTTTGTCTCTCTGTTTTCTTTTTGTAGTTACGAACCATCTGTAGTTAATTAATAGTAAATAGTTAATTAAAAGTAACAGCAGACAAAATTTATTCAACATGTCGGGCAGAACGGGGAAGTACCCGAGTACTTCCCCGTTCCGCCCCGGCGTGCACCATTTAGGTTATAGCTCCTTTTCGATAAGAATAGATCGTTATTCTTACAATCTTATTATATCGAAACAATCCTTACAAAACGGTATTTGTCATAAGTAGACTAAAACTAATGTATTTAATTACATATAGCAACTAACCTTGCATTTATAATGTTAGAAAATTGCATCAGGATGTTGAAAAACTAGATAGTAGCGTCTGGATTGCACAGCACTGTGAACATGCGGTTCAAAATGACTGCCTCATATGCAAGGTGTCCTACTGTATTAACTGATGCAGTTTCCATAAAATTTCAGTACCATATAGTGTCTACAGAGGCCGTACCCCGTTGTGCCCCGCTACCCCGTTCCGCCCCGGGTTCCCCTACATCTTCGGCTATCTGCTACCACTGAAAATTACATTTTTTGTACCAGTAGAGCTTCTAATTTATAGTCATTAGATTTATTGCCTATAAAAGCAGATTCTAAAGTTCAAAAACTTTTCATTTTAAAATGTTTATCGTAGTTACCAGGGAATAGTATCCCGTTGAACATATCATAAAATAACGTTTTATACTACGACGTTATTGTGCACCAATTTTATGCACCTTTGCTACCTGTTATTTATAAAAGCCACCGCACTGAAAGTTTTTAACAGCCGACCGTTCTTACTCATTGTAGGGTACTTACGTAGAAAAATTTTCGGCCCTTATATTATGGCGTAAATCTGGCGGTCACGGGCTCTTCAACTATTACGATTACGATGAACTTTTACAGAAAATATGTTGCAGAATTTTTAAATCCCACTAATAAGTCACACTATAAACGTCTTTGACTGTTTAACTGCGCGGGTGTGAATAAGCGATTTTAAAATATTCTGTGATATGGAAGTAATGTTATTACTAACTAATTGCTTATTTGAAAAATTTTGAATTTATGGTATATCGCAGCTGCAGTATTATAACCGATTATTGTTTATTCAAAATATATAGAATTTATGATGCAGCTGCAATATATTTATGTTAGCCAGCAATTTGAAGATTGATAGCACATTTTAACTTTCAAAAAAAAAGAAAACAACCCTTATGAAGAAGGTTGAATAGCGATTTTCAGTGCTACCAGTTACCTTATAATGTATTAATCTCATACACCCAATTTGAAGTATTAAACCAAAGTAATTTCTCCGGCAGCACATTTTAAATTAAAAATATGCAAGAAAGAACAGCCCTTCTAAAGAGGATTGAATGGCAGTTTTTAGTGGTAGCAGTGAGCTTATGGTGTACTAATCTCATACAACTAATTTGAAGATTTTAACCAAAGTAATAACTCCGGTAGCATATTTTGAATTAAAATTTACAAGAGAGAACACCCCTTATGAAGAGGGTTGAATGGCAGTTTTCAGTGGTAGCAGTTAGCTTATGATATTCTAATCTCATTCACCGAATTTGAAGTATTAAACTGAAGTAATAACTCCGGTAGCGCATTTTTAATCAACATTTACAAGAGAGAACAACCCTTAAAATGAGGGTTTATGATTAAATTTTAATGGTAGCAAGTGGCTAATGAAGCATTGACCTAGGACACTAGATTTGAAGAGTTAAACTTAATTTGTTTCGGCGGTAGCACCATTTTGTTCTAAATTTACCAGAGAGAACTACCCTTAACTTTAGGGATGTGGGGTTGTTTTCGGTGGTAGCAAAGAGATATTAGCATAATACTCTCTTATACATAATTTCAATAATTTATCTTTTTTATTTGCTCCGGTAGCATCTTTTCTTTTCTGGTCAGCAAATTACGTAGTCCCGTAAAAATGTTTGAGGTCGATCCACCCAGAACTATCCAAGCCCTCAAACAATTTTTGTCTTTAGGTACCCCCATAAAAAAGAACATAAAACGAGATTGAAATAATACTAATTATCAGATCAAATCACTTTACTTTAGTTTCCATCAGAAGCTATCGTGTTCCTTTCATACAAAGTGAAGTGATCAGTTTACCTTACCGATACTGCACAAGCGCATGGTATAGATCAGGGGTGGCCAAACGTTTAGATGTTGGGGGCGACTAGTCTGATGAAAGTGTATCTGAGGGCGACTATGTTTTTTTAGAATGTACTTACGAATTGGTGTTTTTTGGTGCTACACGTACGCAACTATATGTTCACGTTAATTAGCGGACGACTTCCAGAGGCCTTGCGGTCGACATTTTGGCCATCCCTGGTATAGATGAAAACTCGTTTATGGCTGATCTTGTTTTTTTCATTTATTTTCATTTGGCAGTACTGCACCACGTGGTTTATTCTCGCTTGCTACATTGTTTATTTCCCTGCTTTGTGGTTAAGCTTGAGTTCTTAATGTTTACAATTGTGTAAAGTGTATCGCAATTAAAAGTTGATAATGTTTATAACAGAAACATTTATTAAGAAAAACAAAAATGGAAATTTTATAAAGGTATGAGATAATGTTTAACATTTTAAATTTTGGTTAATTTGGTATTTACAGAATGTTCGTGAACATTACCTAAGAGATGATATATTCTGTGGTTTTCGTTGTTGTGAAAGATGTGTTCGTGGGAACTCATATTTGTCTGAAAAGTACGAAAACAAATCCACCAAATATCAATATGGGCATTACTTAGTATTGGATACCAATGTAGTTCTTCATCAGGTATTACATTATCTGCTTCTTTCCTTATTCCGAACCAATATGAACCTTAATGTATAAAACACTGTCACAAAATTAACACAATCGCTGCGTAAGCCTGTTTTTTGAGACCACGCTTTGTGGCAGATTTGTAATGAATACTCTATTATAAAAAGAGTTTTTCTGTAACTGACTTTAGAATAAGTCAATATATTGTAAGGAGAAAGTTTGACTTTATTCACCATTACATAGTTCATAATTCGAGATAAAAAATTTAAAAAATCAGTCACGAGCGAGTCAGACCCACACAATTAGGGTTTCGTACTAAAACAACAATTTTCCCGCAACTATTACATTGTCGATATTCTACGCAGTTTTCCTGTAATCTATGACTTAATATTTATTAGCACTATTAAAGTCGATATTTTAGCTTTAGAAACCTAGGAGAAAACGCGGGTGGGGAAATGGTAATTTTTTGCACATTTTTAGCTATATCATTAAGACCACTGGACTTAAAATTGTAAAAAAAATATTTTTGGAATCCTTACAGTTAGCTCTTTCAAATGTTACCCCACACGATATGTTAATTTAAACTTTTTTTCTATTGGTACCAAACTGCCCCCATAATATTAAGCTAAAAATAAATTTTTATCTAGTTATGATGAGTGATATATGTGCACGTCATCAAGATCTATCACTACGCCAAATTTCAAGTTTTTACGTTACATAATTTTCGAGAAAAACCCCTGTGACAGACGGACGGACACCGAAGTGATCTTATAAGGGTTCCGTTTTTTCCTTTTTAGGTACGGAACCCTAAAAATGAGGTAGCTTTGAAGAACAAAACTTTTAAGTTACCTCAAGTTAAACCACTGCTCTTGCAAGATATAAATAACATTACATATGATCATTGGAAGAACTGCATCCAGCATGTTTATTTGTAGTTTGTTCTTTTTATTTTTATCTCGAATTAAAAAATGAACTATACAGTCTCCTTACTCAGCTAATTTTCTCAACTGATTATGGCACATAATGATAACATATTGATAATGTTACTCGTAATTATAATAATTGAATTCGACTGTAATTTTTCATTTTCAGATAGATATATTAGAAGACAATGCAGTGGATAATGTTATAATTTTGCACACTGTTTTACAAGAAGTAAAACATAGAAGTTTACCTATTTATAGAAGATTAAATGCAATTATTGAAAATTCCAGCAGACATTTTTACATTTTTACAAATGATTACCACAAGTAAGTACCACATTATGCAGACTATGTAAACTGCTTTGCTCGGAAACTCTGAAATATTTGTAGCAGAAAGAAAAGTTAATACGATAGTAGCTAACACCGCTGTTAAGTTTACATTGCCATAATTGGTTCACGTTATGCATGATTTGACCAAGTGCCAAATTAATATTGTGGAAATTAGCTTTCCATCTAACGTATAATGATGTTATCTACTTGCAAAAAAATCGAGTTGGCGTAGAAATCTATTTCTTACTAACAAGCCAAAAATTAGGTCCAATTTTTAATGAGACAGTAATCTATGCAATAACGCGTTCCAATTTGCACCCTTTCCTTTGGTAACATCAACTTAGAGGTGTTTGCTCACATTGATGTTTACTTTCCTTCCTGCAACTGAGTCTCAGAGAATTCCAAATTAAATTTTGAATGAATCCATATACAAGGTGTTCACGAAAAAATGCCCCAGCTCCTAACACTTATTTGTAGTCTGATTGTAACAAACAATACGTTAAATTAAAAGGCTTAAAAAGTACTACAAAGTGTAGGTTAAACATTTTATCTGTTTATCTATTCATAGGCCAAAGGTCAACTTCATTTTTTCAAATTACAACTATATATATTTTTTTAACTTTTTTGTGAATTCAGCGATGTATCACAATCAGTATTTCTGAGTCATTTTAGGGTAATAAAAAAATTAAGATAATGACTGCAATTATTTGCAATAGACTGAAAAATAACTGAGGCAGTGGTAGCTATGGAAACGATGTGTCAAAAGTTTTATTAGACTGTTTATATTTCTCGTAAATTTTCCACCCAAAATCCCTCATGCTTCGCACTCAATATTTTGTTACGTGGCAAATTTACTCAACATATTTCTAGACAAAACATTTTGACAGAAACGTCAAAATTTATTCGACTATTTTGATGCACTTAGGGTATTACTGTTGATTATAGGTATAAGGGAAAATGTCTAGACTTGAAATGAAGTTTGTTATAACCGGTGGTTTGCCATAATCGAAGCCGTTTACTTAAAACCAATTTTACATTTTCTAATTTTAGAGCAACCTGTATGTTTATTAAAAGGTTGTTTTTTGTAACCAACTAATAGAAAACAACCCATTTAAATTAATGGTTTTATTATTCAAATCTAATTGCTTCAACTTAATAAATGATTGACGGTGCTGTTGATTTTATTTATATGTGGTCAAATTTGAATGACTTAAGGGGCGTTTACATTACTTTTACTTTTGTTTGGAAAAATTTCACCAATCACTTTTGCTAAGCTTCTTAATTTCTGTACGTTAATTGGATTAATACTCTTAATTATTGTAACCCATTAAATTTTTAGAGACACATATTCTTGTATTGAAAAAGACGAATTGATTAATGATTACAATGATCGATTAATCAGGAAAGCGTGTCAATGGTACATAAACCATTTACCTAATGTAAATTTTATTTTTTTAACTGATGATGTTGCAAACAGAAAAATTGCTGAAGAGGAAAATATTATCACGTGTTCAGGTAAATAATATGTACTTAATTAACATCCTTATATACAAGGTGTAAGCGAAATAAGTACATTAATTTTAACCAGTAGTAGAACTCGTCGAGAAAAGTCCTTTTTTTATGTACCATTTTTTTGCAATCGCATTTTTTAAAATCATTTTCCCCCCTCCAAATTGACGAGCCTTTTATGAAATGCTCCAAGAAAGAAAAATAATGGCTTTTTATTTTGAAAATTAATTTGTCACTTCTGTCAAGTGAAATTTGAAAAAATGCCTAGATTTATCAATAACGAATTTACTGATATTGTGTTAACCTATGGTGAGAGCCAAGGGAATGCAGCCTTAGCTCGAAGAATTTACATGGACCGATTTCCGAACCGTCATCTTCCAAATGTTTGCACATTTGTAAATGTCAGCCTGCAGCTTACGATTGTGGTCGGCAGCGTCCAGCTCGAGTTGCAAACATTGAGGAGGCTGTTCTGAACAGTGTCGAGGTTTGACCTGGGCTCAGCACAAGAAGGCTAGCACTGCAACATGGAGTATCGCATGCTACAATTTGGAAAATACTAAAAGAACATCAATTGTACCCTTATCATGCTCCAAAAGTGCAGTTCTTACAATCACAAGATTTACCTCGCGGAGTGCAATTTTGCGAATGGCTCCTAAGAAAAATAAACAGACAGCAAAATTTTTTATCGATTGTGTTAGCAACTGATGAGGCTGGAGTCACACGAGAAGGAATTTTTAATAGTCGCAATATTCACATCTGGGCGGACGAAAATCCTTACGCTATTAGGAAAAATCACTTTCGACATCAATTTTCAATCAATGTCTGGGCTGGAATTATAAACGGACACTTTATTGGACCTCACGTAATCCCACCGCGTTTAAATGGAGAAAGATATTTAAATTTTTTAAATAACAGTTTGAACGAGTTACTCGAAGAAGTGCCCTTAGAAATTCGCGCAAACATGTGGTATCTACATGATGGTGCTCCCTGTCATGATGCATGCGTAATTGGCTGCATGACAATTGTCCTGCTAGTTGGATAGGACGAAGTGGTCCTGTAGCCTGGCCTGCCAGATCGCCAGACTTGAACCCTTGCGACTTCTTTTTGTGGGGGACATGAAGGATATAGTATACTCTGTACCAATTGATACCATCGAAATGTTCCAAGAACGGGTGAAACTTGCTGCTGCAATGATTCGTAACAACAGAGCCATGTTACAAAGGGTAGAAGAATCACTTCATCGGCGTCTTCAAGCATGTGTACAAAACAACAGTGGACACTGAACAATTTTTATAATCGTTTATCTTTATTCCCGTTAGAGCACTTCTCGCGTCAATGTTTAAAAATAAATTTGAAATAAACTTTTTTTTTTGGTGTTTATTGGTTTATTGTTTAAAATCGACAAGGTAATCTTGTTGACTACGTAATTTTGCTTCCAGTGGTGTGTAAGATTTTCAAATAATTTTAACTTTAAACTTTTAATTTTAAAGTTGTTGGTCTTGAAGAGTTCTATTACCAGTTAAAATTAATGTACTTATTTCGCTTACATATAGTATGTGTAGATTTCAATATTACAACTTCGAATAATTCTCTATTAGTTGTAGATTATGTTAAAACCCTTAAAAACAGTGAACTATTGCAAGATAAAATATCAAGACAAGATTTTCATCTTGAGACAATTACAGATCGTTTATTTCCTCCACATTTAAATAAAGTTGAAGTTCATAAAGGTATTAAAGAGGGTTATTTGCTCCAAGGTACATACCATGCGTCAAGGGAAAACTATTTAGAAGGTTCAGTAACTGTGGAGTCTTTTGATGATCCAGTAAGGTTTTAAACCAATTTTATTATTATGATAATTTGGCTTCAGTAGAACCTCGATTATCCGGGCCAGCTGGGATTCGGCATTTGCCGAATAATTGAGGACACAGATAATCCAAACACTTCATTTTTTAATAATTTATTTGGACAAATACATATTTATGTCAACAGAACAAAACAAACGTGGTATTTAACAAATAAGAAAGCTGTATTTTGTGTTTACATTTATCCACTGAGTTGGTCATCCGGTTATTAAAAAATAAACTCATAATTAGGGATTCGCAACTGCATCGCGTTCAGCTGGTCCCATGCGCACCAGATCCAACCAGCCAGGGAAAATTCGCCACCCGGATTAACGCAGAGGGATAATCGAGGTTCTGCTGTATTTGTTTTGATTACATTTCTTATTATTGAAACAATGCAACTTTATATAATATATACCATATCCTGGTCAAATTAGTTAAATGACAAAAATGTTAACTCTGAATTTGCAAAATGATTATAAATCATGTGAAACCAAACACTGTGACAGTTTGGAGAGCATTCATTGAGAAAAACAATAAAAGTAACAACTGGTCAGGCAAAAACATAAATGAGCGGTCCAAACAAAAGAAAAGTTAGAATTCTAGAGAAAAGAGGCCTTAAAAACAAGTTGATAGCCTGTGCTGACTACATCTTTGAGAATAAGATCCCTTCTCTTTGTAGGTAACTCCTGACCAGAACAGTTATTGTGCAATGGTACAATTCTAATAAATTTGTCACATTGAAAATATTTCAAATTATTTGACTTTATGTAATGATATTAATTACAGAATTAAGACATTGAAAATAAAATAAAAAGCGGGGAAAAAAATGTAACGGTGCGTCAATTTTGCCCAGAAGTTTCCTTACTAGTTAACAATATTTTCAAATTTGATAAAGTTACATCTCATCTTATCTCGTCGCATCATATTTGCCTTCTTTTGTCTATTCCTGGACATAGGTTTCCCTCGTTTCTTTCCATTTCTCTCGGTTTTGTGCTTTCCCGTACCACATTAACCCTACAAATTAACATTTTGAAATACAGTAATTTTTTAAAAATATCTCTTTTAATAAAGGTAATAGTGCAAGGCCGGAGTGGATTGAATCGGGCAATAGATGGTGATATTGTAGCTGTAGAATTGCTGAAAAAAGACGAATGGGTGGCACCAAGTGAAATAATTTTGGAAGATGAAGTAGAAGCTGATGTTAAAGATGTATTGGAAAATGAAATGGCTATTAAAAATTCAAGTGTTAATAAAAAAATAACTACCATCAAGCCAACTGGCAAAATTGTAGGTATTATCAGACGTAAATGGAGACCTTATTGTGGGATTCTACAACCAGACAGCTCAACTGATGCAATATATCAGTTATGTGTGCCTGCAGACAAAAAAATTCCAAAAATTAGAATTGAGACTAGACAAGCTGAATTCTTAAAAACTCAGAAATTTATTGTGGCAATTGATTCGTGGCCTTGTCACTCTAGATATCCACATGTAAGTATTAATATAAAGGGGTGTTTACATCCAATTAAATTAAATTAACGTACGGAAATTAACAAGTTTATCAAAAATGATTGGTCATATTACTTTTGTTTGGAAAAATTGCACTAATCACTTTTGACAAACTTCTTAATTTCCGTACGTTAATTGTATGGAAACGATCCTTAATAAGTATAGCGTAATTGGACTGCATTATGCATAGATTCACCAAGTGTCAAATTTTAGTTTTTGGTGAAAACCTGTTAACTTTATTGTCTCATTAAAAATGGAGAACTGTTAATGGAACCTAATTTTTGGCTTGTTAGTAAGAAATAGATTTCTATGCCAACTCGATTTGTTGCAGGTACATAACATGATTATACCTTAGATGGAAAGCTAATTTCCACAATATTAATTTGGCGCTTGGTCAAGTCATGCATAACACGGTTCAATTATCTTACAATTTGATAATTACAATATTATACCATAATTACGATGTTTGCTCAACCGATTAATTTTAAAACATATTTCTGCATTTTGCATCCGATTTCCTATCCAAGTTTGTCTCAAATGAAATGTACAGACTGCCCCAGAACTGGCAGAAGAGCTTTTAACCATACATTTTTCTTTTAAAATCAATTCAAATCTTCCACCTATAGTAACTTTTCAGTTATTGCTAAATAAAGTCAACCAATTACAGAACAGTTAATAAAATATTAGTAACGGTACTTTTTGAAAATAATATTTGCCTCGGACCCGGGCAAACTTTTTAGCTGATGAGTCATTTTAAAATTAATTTATATACACTATCCCGTTTCATTTTATTTTATTTAAAGAAAAGCCAGAAGACAGAAAAAAAATAAAAATTGTAGAAATACCATTGTCCAAATTTTCAATAAAAAATTAAAAACTAAATTTTTCCTCCATTTTTGAAATAAACCAAGAACATGTCAATGAATTTTGTACACGTACTTAGAAAATACCCTTGCATACTAAACTGATCTAAATTTTTGATTTTTCAGTTTTGTTAAAATTTTTTTATGTTGTTTAAGGGTCACTTTGTAAGAGCATTGGGTGAAACTGGAAATCAAGAAACTGAAAATGAAGTAGTGCTACTGGAACATGATGTTCCTCACAGTCAGTTTTCAGAATCAGTTTTGAATTGTCTCCCAAAACTACCTTGGTTAATAACAGAAAAGGTAATCAGTTTAATCAACTTAAATTCAATATAAAATCTTTTTGATTGTTGAACAGGATATGAAAAGTCGTGTAGATTTAAGGCACCTTAATATTTGTTCTGTGGATCCACCTGGTTGTACAGATATTGACGATGCTTTACATTGTCAACTTTTAGATGATGACACTTTTGAAGTTGGAGTACATATAGCTGATGTTTCACATTTTATTCGACCTGGTACTGCTCTTGACATAGAAGCTGCTTCAAGAGCTACAACTGTTTACCTTGTTAATAAACGAATAGATATGGTTAGTGAAAACTTCATAATGAAATTATAATTATTTAGTCAACTGTAACGAATTTAGGTGCCTGAACTATTAAGTTCAAACTTATGCTCCTTACGGGGCAATGAAGAACGATTTGCATTCTCTTGCATTTGGAAAATGGATCAAAATGCTAATATTTTAACTACTCGTTTTCACAAGAGTATAATATGTTCTAAAAAGGCAATGACATATGAAGAAGCTCAATTGACAATTGATGATAGCACAAAAACTGATTCTATAGCACAATCTTTACGTTACTTAAATATGCTAGCTAAGATTTTGAAGCAACAACGCCTTAAAAATGGGTAAGGTTTTGTACATAAATCAAAGTTTAAAAATTAAAATGAAACAATGTAGAGCTCTGGTACTGGCTTCACCTGAAATTCGCATTCAAGTAGATTCGGAAACTATGGACCCAATTGACGTGCAGGTAAAAAAAATGTTTGAAACCAATTCTATGGTCGAAGAGTTTATGTTATTAGCAAATATGAGTGTTGCTGAAAAAATTCTTGGAGATTTCCCAGATTGTGCAATGCTTAGACGTCATCCTGAACCACCACCTACAAATTTCGATCCATTAATAAAGGCAGGAAAACATTTGGTACGTTTTTTCTGAATATTTGTTGCAGAAGTTCACTATATGAAAATGTTTATAAATATTACTTGCAAAAAGTCTCTTGGCATTACATTACTTATACTTTAACTATGCATAAAGTGTTTCAAGGGATGACAATAATTAATTAAATTCATTTTGTAACTACACTCCACAAATAAGCCTTTTAAAATATTTGATAACGGTATTTTAGTCAACGAACATTTGTAGAGTATGTACAAATTGACGAAAAAGCTACTCCAAGCGACTTTCTTTTTAAAATTATTCTTAGTCTAAAATCTTCATAAAGAGCTGTTATACCATACTTCCTGTATTCTTGTGGACAATTTGAAAGAAACATTTTGCAACACTGAAGCTACATAGGTGCTATATTAATATGTACTGTAACTAAGGAATCGTAGAGTAATAATTGCTAAAATAATTTACACAAACATTTTCTCGACATTGTTATTAACAAAAGGGAGAACTTCAGATCTTAAATTCTACATTAGGCGCAAAAGAAATAAAATTAAGTGTAGAAAGGTGAAATGGACACATTTTTGGGGGCCTCATGTAGATGCATGGTACAACATTTTTGGACTAAGAATTTTAAGAATCACATCACCACAAGTAGTTTTTTCGCTAATTTATGCACACGCTGTATTATATCTGATGATAATGTATCTGTACAATATTAAGCAACTATCTATCGTAATTTAACACAATTTCAAATTCTCAACATTTACATACCAATCAATAGCGTAAATGGTTAACTTTAAAAAAACAAAAATTAAGCAGTAGTATAATAATTGCAAATTAGTGCAACATATTTTTGTAAAGTTCTAATTTTTTTTTGTAATTTCAGGGATTTGACATAAAAACCACAACTGGAAGAGACCTAGCACTTTCTTTAGATGCGGCAATAGATGCAAATAATCCATATATGAACACTATGCTTCGTATTTTAGCCACACGATGTATGTTACAAGCGGTATACTTTGCAAGTGGAATGTTTCAAAGACGAGAATATCATCATTATGGATTGGCTGTTCCACTTTACACCCATTTTACATCTCCTATTAGAAGATATGCAGATATAATTGTGCATCGTTTATTATCCGTATCCATTGGTGCAGATGCAACATATCCTGATTTATTGGATAAATACAAAACTAACCATATGTGTCAAAACCTAAATTACAGAAATCGAATGGCTCAATATGCCGGCCGGGCTTCCATTGCTTTCAACAGTCATGTAAGTACTAATTCAGTTAAAATTACTGAAGTTAAATTAAATTTAAAAATTTACCTGTTTTTGGATTGTTTTCAATACTCAACAATTTTAAATTTATCGAATTGTAGCTTTACTTTTGTCACTCATTGTAGATAGAGATAGATTAAAATTCTGTTTGCTGTTTAAAACTTAATTTTAATTATCATTTACAGCTATTCTTCAAGGGGAAACTGCAGGATGAAGAGGGATATATATTGTATGTTCGTAAAAATGCACTTCAAATTTTGATACCAAAATATGGATTAGAATGTACTTTATATCTTGGTAACAAGAATGAACCAACATTATTTACATATAATGAAGAGGTAATTTATTTTGATATTACTTAAAGGTTATACTTATAGAAGTAGGGGGAACTCTTTATAGTCACAATTATTTTAAATAATTTGGTCTCCGCAAATCATAATTTCAGCTATGATTGAAATCAAGCAATGAACGAGTACAATTATGTTTTAATGTATATTTTTTTGTTAGGATCAAAGTCAAAGTTGTGGTGCTGTGGTCTTCCATGCATTTGATCCTGTAATCGTAAGATTGGGTCTGAATTCCACCAATATACAACATGAAAAATTTACCCTACAGCTTGTAACGCCTTATATTGATGGTTTCAGCATTTCTCCATTAATAAATCCTGACAATAAACGTAAGGTAAGTATTAGTGGCATGTCAACAAATAGTAAAAAATCCAAAAGGAAATCAAAAAAGTAATTGTTAAAAATATTTGAGTTTCTAATAAATTTCATAAACTGTTTTTTTTTGTTACAAAATTTTTGAGTACTAATGCGAGTTGGACATGAAAACGTAAATGGATTGATGTCATTTACCATGCCGGTGACTTTCTACACATAAGGAAACACTTTCATACTAAACTGTAAATATATTTCCTCTAATCAAACACGCACCCTATAGCTGAGATTGGTAATAAAAACAAATCACATCAATAATATATTTATATTAATAATTACAAATACATGAAAATGTCTTAAAAATACCTGTTCATTATTATATTACATGATTCAACTATACACTATTATTAATCTAAAACTAAAATTCATATAAACCCTATAATAAAGATGCCACACTGGCAAATTAAAAGCACAATGTAAAATGAATGTATATTAAATTCCATAATAAACTGGTCATATATTTACATATCAAATTACATCACATATCATTCCGTTAGATCGCCTTCCTGCGTCTGCACCGAAGTTTTTTGAACCATACAAGAACGTGCTACCGACTCAAATAACCTGTAACAAATAACAATTAAATGCACAAAGAGGTTTATTATTATTTTTTACGTACTTTTCAATCTCTGGGGCACAGTGAACAAATTCATGATTCCAGAACTTGTAAGTTGGATTCTTGATTAGTTCAATGAAAGTAATCAGTAAACCCCATGGATGAGGTCGATTTACAATAAGCCTTTCCAGTAAAACTCTGGTAATTTGTTCTTGTATAGCTTCAGTATTAGCTTCCGCAAATAAATATAATAATGTACAAGAAAAATAATGAGTGTGACTGTTGGGGTATCGCAACTGATTTGCTATTGCATTTAGAAAGAGATATCTACCTTCTGTATCTAAATCAACAGCTAAATTTTGAAAAATATCCATGTGAGCACTATGTGCAATAGTAGACATATTTGGTGTGAGACCTTTTGTACGAATAAAAGTGATTGCTTGTGTACCAACATACAATACAAGAGCATTCATTAACGGAATATTATATCTCATTCCTGGTTCATTTGAGATCTGCAGACTACTTCGTAACTCAGAGAGGAAAGTAACAGGCGCTCTCGCCTTAAGATATGAATCTAAATCTTTTTTAAATTGTGGAGGTGTGATCATCGAAGCAAAATTAGATAATATGCGGGGTACATATGCTATTTCCTGAAGCATATCTACCTTTAGATTTGGTGTAAATGGATCTGGCAACCTCATATTTCGTGGAAATGCCGATAAAATTAAGTTACGCATCTGAATACAATTAGGAGGTATAACATCACAAAAACCATAATGGTAATCACATAGAAATTCTGGGAAATCATGGAGTAAAACTAAAAGTACTCGCAGTGTTCCCTTATATAACATGGTAACAGGTTTAGCAAGTTCTGCATTTCGTAGAAATGGTGCTAAGTATTTGAATAGATCAATTAATAACTGTGCATACATAGCCCATCCTTTTTGTTGGGGTGTAATGGCCAACATGCGCCCTATGAACACGCGATGAGATATTAGTTCTAACCAAGCGTAGCAAAAACCAGCTGCCTTTGAAGGTCGAAGAATATGAAGTGTATGACAATAAGCAGTTAAAACTTGAAAATTGATGGTTTCTAAAACAGGTTCAGGAGCGCAGAGCTCTAGAAATAACATGATAAAAATTCGATGATAAGGCAACTGTTGGAATTCAACTGTACGTGTTTCATGATCCTGTAGAAGGCAGCCAGCAACTATACCTAACACTTTATTTAGTAAATGTATCTTAGTAGTAGTGTTATTTGAATCACCAGAATGTTTTACTAAGAGAGCGATCAATCGAACAAATGCATCTAGAGTATGATAACATTTGGCTCTCACAACAGTGGGACTAACAGTTTGATCAGAAAGATTCCTATAGACAGCTTCTACGCATAACTGCGTTGATAATCTAAAGAAGCGTGTAATCAAGTCATCGGTTTTCAAAATTCCATGCACGTTCATTTGGTGTACAAACATGCTAAAAGCCTTTGTTGAATCTCGTCCTGATGGTTGAGTATGGTAAATATTAATCCAGTCTCTTAAAAGAAAATCTGTCTTCTCCATTAGCCCTGGAGGATCATCGTAATTCAATGATCTCACCTGAAATAAATAAAATAATCTACTTGTGTTTCCATGAAATCTTGTATATCGTGTTACAACGGGTGGATTTCTGATGCATTGTTAAAATTTACATCTTATACAGTGCAACCTCGATAATCCTTACTAATTAAAACCGCGGTGATCCGGATAAGCAAATAATTCGGATTACTGAAGCGAGACAGTTTCTTTGTTGAAAAGAGAAATATTTAATACAAAATAACTAGAAAATAGTGCATAATCAAAAATTATATAAAACAGCAGCAAACTTAAAACTTTATATTATTTTGTGAAGTACTTTGTAATTGTTGTTTGCTTGATAACTTTCCTAGTTCATTTTAAAAGCAATTTCTTTTCATTTTAAATGACAGAGACGTCTAAAAACCAGGTTCCAATTACCAAGTACATACTATCAAATCCAGATTATAAAGTACACAATACAAGATTATTGAAGAATCCAGTGTAACGAAAATCCAGAATATCGAGGTCGCACTGTATGACGTTTGCGCAAAACATTTAATAAGTTTAACTTGCAACATTGTGGATTATAAAGCACAAAACTATGTTAGTGATAAAAGTTTTCTTTTGATGAAAACAAAAAAAAAAAAAAAACGATACTGGGCTACGGTCAAGTAAGATGCCAATGATGATAATATTTTTAGAAATATGTACCTACTTCTTGGATTTCAGATTTAATTTTTAAATGTGAAAATATAATGTAGGTTTTACAAAATGTATTTTGGGGAGATTTCTTGCTGGGAAACCTAAAGATATTATAAAAACAAAACTTAAAAAGTTGATTCGGTAGTGTTCTTGCTGCAATTACTATGTTCATTGTATGTAATTAGTGTTCTAAAATCCTATTCTCAACCCAATGTTTCATTAAAAACAGCAATAGGCCACTGTTTTTTAAAAACAACACACAAAAAATCATATAAAATTGAAAATTCTCTGATTTCTAATGAATTTCTGATTTTCTTTAAATTTCCTGATTTTTAACTGACATTTTTAAAAAGGTTAAAATACTCTGATAATTCCAGGTTTTCCACAACGGTGACAATCCGGAATAGCTTTTATTGTAACAGTTCTGCTTTTTTCTTTTTGTGCATACAATCCAGTCACCATATCCGCTTACAGTGAACTTCCGGGTATAGTGAACGCTACCAAAATTCTTTTCAACAAGACTAATGTATATTTTTACCACTTATAGTGGAACCGGCTATAATGAACTTTCTGATAAAGTGAACCAAATTTTATTAAAATAAGGTAAATTTCTCCGGATTCTAACTTAGAATGAGAGCACATTTTTCATTTTCAGTTCAGTGGTATTTCAAAATTTACTGTGAATGGAGAGAAGCTTATGCGTTTGGTTTATTGTTTCGCGTGGGACATTCAAAACGGAATAGCAAAAATGTAAACTTTAACACTGAAGGAAAAGTACGATTTCTATCAAAAATTTGCTGAAATCAACCATTTCCGTAACTTGGAAAAAGAAGAAGAGATTTTATCATCATATGATAAAGATGTGTAAAATGAAAATTACGGTTTTGGTAGCTGCAAACATGTCATTTATTTTATAGTGAACCTCTGATACAGTGAATCAATTTTAATGCATTTTTCAAGTTCACTATATCCAGACTTCACTGTATTTTCAAAACAATATCAAGGAAGATTAGCATAAATATACCTGCAAAATTCCATTGTGAATATGGACAGTTGCTCCTGCAGGTGCCCTGTCCCCAAAAAATGCAGATTGATCATGAGTTTGTCTCAGTACTTCCATAATACTTGTTAATCCATCTGGAATTTGTCGTGCATGTGTAGCGATTTTTCCAAGCATTTCAATAGTGTTTGCAAAATCAGATTCAGCAGCAAACTGATTCCCACGATCATCACCAACATACATTTGAATGAGCTGCACAGCAAATGTAATTGCCACATAATTAACACCACTTTCCATGCTCTGTGCCAGTGCTAAATCAAACTGTGGCAAATTTACTAGACCAGCTCGTATCAAAGTGTCAACGGCGTCTAAATTATATCGTAAATCTTCTCTGCAATCTGTTAAAAAACGAGTAACATGTTTGTTTGTCCATTGCTGCCCAAAGGCTCGTAGATCTTGCATTGCTTTTAAAACTCGCACATATATTTCTTTATAACGAACCACTACGGGTTCAGGATCACTAGTAACTGACATCAAACCATCTTGAAGACCTTCAACACACTGAAAAAGGATAATAATAAATAATTATTCTTGTCGTTTTTGCTAAATTTAATACAGCAAAACCTCTATTTAAATGTGAATGTCTGTAAAATCCGAATATCAGTAAAATGATGTTTGTATGAAGATAAAAGTACATAAATTATATGGCAAAACAAATTATTTTAACTTTTCTTTTACTTTGAGAATGTCTAACATAGTTTGTCAACGACTGGCCAAGGAAATCACTTAACCGCTTAGAGTTGGAACAAACGTGACATGTTTCAGAAAATGTATTATTTTGGTGTTATCAAAAGTAACATTTGTCCATCTTTATATTAAAGAATAGATCATTTTCTAAAAAAAACTGATAATTTTAGGTCCTCTTTTTTTGAAAACCCTAGAATCAGGGGTTATTAACTCTTTTTGCCAAAAAATGGACTTGGCAGGTTATTGCATTGGTCCTTACATTATTAATATATTTTGCAACAAAAAACAGAACTTTAATTTGAAAATAATAATATATGTATATATATACCTTTTGAACAAGTGTAAGTGCAGAAAGAACATCCCTATTTCGTATAGCATGCACCAAACAATCATGCAATATGTGCATGTTATTATTCATCACAGCAAATGCAGTTTGTCCGTTACTAGCTTGCACAAACTGTTCAACATCACCAGCTAATTTTTCATAAATATTAGACATATCATCAGATGCAAGAATTGTCTGGGGAGCTTGAAAAGGCGTAGGGGGATGTGGCTGTGGTTCCAGTGCCACTGCTGGTTTAGGAATAAATAAAGCTGCATCACGCTCCGAAAGTGGTAAAAAACCAGGAATATTTCTTGCAAATTCTTCATAAACTGCCATTTGTTGAGTAGTTATACTGCCTACTTTTAAACGGATTTGTTCTGGCATCCGTTCAGCTTGATATGTTAATGCAATTGCATCACAGTAGCGTCTAAAATAGTAACATTAATTAGTTTATCCTTAACATTTGAAAATTACACTTGATAATTTTGACAATATTTTATAAAATGTTTTAATTAATATGCATGTCAAAGAAAAATTAAGAAGTTGTTTCTTTGAAATTCTGCCGCATTAGCTTCTTAACACTATGTTATGTATTGTAAAGAACCATACTTATCTTGTTCATTTATTACTAAAGTTTCACACAAAGGACACACGCTCGTATATTAAGCATTCGGTTGTTACAACCATACATTTAACTACAATACATAACACACTACTTAATAATCTATTATAAGTAAAATATCAAGTGACGATAAGAATACAACAGCAAAATTCAAAAAGAGCAACTCCCAAAACAAATTTATTTTCAGAAAATAAATCATTCCTTTATCTATATATTTACAAAAAGGTAAAGCAATTTATAGTGGAACACCTCTAAGTCGAATTTCAAAGGACTATCAAAAAAGTTTGAGTTAGGGGAACTTCGAAATACAGCAATACATTATTTGTACACCCCGAAAATCTTATAATTATGTGAGGGTTCCCAAATTTTATTAATTTTTAATAATTTTTTGGATCATTACGAGTTTTTTTTTGCTTTATAGGAGCAGTTAATACTTTTATAAATTTATTTTTGGCTACAATGTTCATTATGCAATTTCGCACAACATCATTAAATTTAATCCAAAAATGTTTCATGAGAAAATCCAGTTTTATCTTTTAACACTGACTATTTCCCTCAGAAAATTTCAACCAATCAAATTAACGCATTTTACAGAAATCACCTAGCAACGTAGGAATATCACCAAGTATTCGATGCACCATGAAAATACCCGGGTATTTGCACATGTGCTTAGAGTGAATATTTTTGGACATTTTAACAACATTCGCCTTTATTGTATTTGCAGGTATTAATGTGCCAATTTCTTCATCTATGTCGCTCGAGCTTGATTGACCAAAACGAACAGAACACATTTTTAAGATGAAAATGTTTCCACAATTGACATTAGCCCGTCTTTTCAATTTTTTTCTTTACATTTGAGATGTGATAGTTACGGTACTTTTACAATCTCGATTTTTTTATCGTAATTTATCCAAAAGTAATTATTTCTAGTTTTTTATTATTTTTATCGGGAAATTCTTACTATCAAAATTGCGTGAAATTTTCTTCGGGAAATAGTCCCTAATATATCCCTCCTGCATGCCATCCTTGAACATTTTTACGAGTGCACTCCGTGCACTCGTAAAAATATTCGCGTATTTGGCATGCACTCGGGATATAACTACTGAATATTTGATGAATTTATGAAAATTTCTCGACAATTGAAACGGTTAGCTCTGGTCAGAACTTTTTCCTGTCAGCTATTTATGGGTTCTACAGATTAATGCTTTCTTTGCATCTTATTAACCATCATGATTAAATAAACTTAATTTTAAAATGTTGTTTTCCTTATTCAAAATATTCCAGGGAGCCCATTTGTTATAAATTCCTAAAAACCAAATTTTCAGAAAAACTCTAACATAATTTGGAGAGTGTTCCTGTGAAGGGGGCTTATTACCCAAACATATTTTGGCATAGAGAGAAGTGTCCTACAGCCACCAAATTTTGTACACCGAGCGAAGCCGGGTACTTCAGCTAGTTTCCTATAATAGTTAAGGCTAAAAGGAGGTAAAACTTGTCGCACCCTGTACTTTTATTGCATGGACCGAATTCATAAAGACGGCTTGGACATAGCAATTGCTAAGCCTCTGGGTTTGAGTTCGCAGTACGGGCAAAGAAATATCCGTATGCAAACGAAAATTTTTCTACCTGTTTTTCCCCGAAGACTTAGCAATTGCTATATCTAAGTCGTCTCTATGAATTCGATCCTATAAAAGTATCTATGTAGAACATGAAAGAAGTAAAAAATGAAAAAAAAAATTTGCTTTTTGAGAAAACTAATCCTTAATCTTTTGTGCTTTGGTGGACCACTTTTTTGAAAGATATGGAGATGTCGTCAGGGGAAAATTGCAAAGTATTTTACAACCAAAACTGTTAAGAATTTGAGTTAACATTATAATATCGGTTTAAGGTATAGAGATAGTTGACCTATAGAAGTTTGAAAATTCAATTTAAGAAGAGAACTTTACATATAAAAAGTCGGAATCAAATCAAATTACGGAAGTTCGAGTTAGGGAAGTTCCACTGTAATATTTTATAGTTCCTTAAACTGTTTTAAAAAAATTACTTTCTATTAAAAATAGGTAATCACTGTACCTGCCCTCCTGCCTTGCAATTTTTCTCATTTCATATTCATTCATCAAACGTTTATCAATTTCTGGTATGGCTTTCTCAATAGCAGTTTTTTGAATGAAGGCACATGCCAATTCCATATTATCTTGAGCAATAACGCTTGCTGCTTGTTCTATCAGTTCCTTTTGTTGTGCAGTGGCATTCATTAAAGCACTCTGTAAAGCCGTCTTCATGTGTGTATTAATTGCAGATAAAAGTTGGTCACGACATGTAATCATTGCCATTCCAGCAGTTAAATTTCGAACCATATAATGAGCAGCAGAACGCATTCTGGTTTCATCAGAATCTAATGCAAAGTCTTTGCGAACAATCTGTTCACAGGTTGTTAAAGCAATTTTAATGGAGCGGTCAACTACTGGACAAATCCATTCTTGAACTGCACGCTCAATTGCTGTTCTAACAAGTGGTTTTAACTGTGGCTGACTTTGGAACAGCATAACGGAAGAACTTATTATAATGTGGGTTTGTAATGCTGCATTTCCTGCAAGTTGTATATCCACATAACTAAAACGTGGTTCTGGTGGAGCAGATAAAGATGAGGTTGGAGTGGAGCTATTATTCTGCACAATGGGTGGTGAAGTAGTTGTTTGACCAGGTACAACGACTAGTTCAGGTTCATTTAAACTTGAATTGCCTACATTTGATTGAGCTGTTACTGATTGAATGCTGATTTCTTTTTTCACAGGTTGTGATAATTGATACTCAATTTTTCGAAGTCTATCAGGATCTTTTAAATAAATAGTCGGTTTCAGTTGGGTAACATCAATATCAAGGTTTTTACACAGCACTTCAATTTCAAACTTAAGGTTTAATTTGAGGTCTTGTTCTTGATGTAATTCTGCTAATACATTCATAATAGCCATTGTCCATGGATTTGGTGGCTTAAAAACTTTACTTTTTGCACACGACTCTAATATTTTTGCAACAAAAGGGACAACATAATGAAGTTCTTGCTGACCTTTATGATATGCTTCAACAAGTAATGCTTTAAGATCAATATCAATTTGCAATATCGGTTTGTTTCGTCCTAACGTCAGCATTCCAAGCCAATGCCCTAAATTCTTTAACAGTGATCTATCAGAAAAATTAGCAATTCCTTTATCAGATCTTAAAAGAACTTTAATATTTCTGTAAGTCTCTTTTGTCACCATTCTGTTGACTTCAGAAATTTTAAGCACATCCAAAAAATTTGAATAAAGAGCATGGAAATTCAATTCAATGGATGCTCGTTTCATGACCAAATACTGCGAAATCCATGGCCAGTACTCATCAGAAACAATATCACGAAGTTCATCACATTTCGTTTGTAAATTAAGTTGACTCAAATTGTTAAAGATAAAAGCAGTTTTATCCTGCAGACTTTCAGGTGGTGCCATAATTTTTTCTTCTTTTTCTGTCGCAACTAATAAAGTGTCTATATTTGTAGCATTTGCAATGGATGGTCGGCTACTCAGTGTACTTGCTGCAGATGTACTAACTTTAGAACTTGCATTTGAAGTAGAAGAAGCATTATTTTTATAAACTTGTGAAACTGGTGTACTAACTGGACCAATCATGGCTGTTAAACTTGCAGGCAAAACAGCTCCATGTGGTTTGTTGGGAGGTTCTAAACTTTGCAATCCATATTCAACATACTCTATTAAATGTGTAGGAAAATCACTGAAGTGAGGAATTGCTCTAACATGTTCACAATATTTATGATACTCCTTTAAACGAGATTTAAATCTATCTAAAGCTGCAATTCCAAAATAATACATCTTTGAACCTTCTGGTTTTCTAAGGGCATCTAGTACAAAACGTAATGCTAAACCAAGAGCCATGTAACTTGAAACAAGACCTCTTTCTATAATGCCACCAAATAGTTGTGCTGTTATATGTAATTCTTTATCAGGATATTGTGGAAAAAATCGATATTCTTCAAATAGGTTTCTCAGCATGCAATTAAACACCTACAAAAAAATTTCATTATAACTTTACTTCAGAGGTTTAGAGATTTATGGTCGTTAAATCCGAACGTGTGTTGCACAGACACAATTTCTGTTAACGTTTAAGAGAACAGTTAAAAACTAGTCAAGTTTTTGTCGAAGTTAAATTTAATTAAATCAAATTCAATTCTTAAATACATGCATGAACGACTTTACTGAAATTATAGCTTTAAGTTAAGTTGTGTTAAAGTTCAAATTCATTTTGTATGTATCAGCCAGCCATTAGCTGAATAAATCATATTATATAACAGTTATATAACAATTATATAACATATATTTTTTTCTACTAGATATCATAAAATACAGTAGACTCGCGTTAGTGCGAATACGAAAATTTATCATTTATTTATTTATTTATTATTTCTGTAACGATTTGCCAAAAGCTGATATGTCATTTTTTTCAATTGTCAGGTTTTATCGACTTGTTAATTATGGAATAGAGTCCAAAGTTTTATCTACGTCAAAAACTCATATGCCAATTTTTAATGCATGCTCGGTTTCCTAGATTGACATCAGCTTTTGGCGTAGATAAAACTTTGGACTCTATTACATAATTAACAAGCCGATAAAACCTAAATATTGAAAAAAATGACATATCAGCTTTTGGCAAATCACCACAGATTTATAAAATAAATTCTATTATTATCCTAAAAGATTTTGTAAATTTCGAAAATTTTGAAAATCGATTGGCACGAACTAGTTCTGAGCGATTTTTTCGCTCAGCGGCCATTTTCAAGTTGACTTCCGATTTGTAAATAACGGTTGTGAGGGAAAGGCCTTTTTATGAACAATGTATTTAAGAAGAAATTCAATTTATTTTACTCATTTGCAATTCACGTTCAGTTATGTACAAACATCAGTTTCCGCGAGCTTGAATGTAAAAGTTTAATTATTTGTAATATCATATTATAAATAAATGCACCCAGTGGGATGTTCACACAGCAATAATAAATGAATTAAAACGCTTCTGTGCTGTAGTATTTCAATATTCGTAGAATATTGAGATTATAGTCCGAAAATTGCTTATGCGAAATTATTATTATTATTATTTATTGCCGTTATTGAAAAATTATTTTGTTTTAGCTACATTTTTTTTTGTAGATGCAGAGTTAATAAAACTTTTCACATTTTATTAGAAATTAAAAATGGTTAACTATAAAGAAAAAGAAAGAAGAATTACTCACCTCTCTCTCTCGTTTAGATGGAGATTCTTGAAACCTTTTTAACATATCCAAAACTTCATCTATTGACAATGTTGGATGCGGAGGATGATTATAGATTCTTTGAAAATAACTATTTGCTTCATCTTCTATATCTTTTGACACATTAGGAGCAATTTCAGGGAATAAATTTGATTCTGGTAGTCTTGGCTTATCAAGAGCAGGATTAGGGCCCAGTCGACCCAAATTTCCAATTGCATTAACACCAGGCACTAAAGAAGCCACTGTTCCTACAGGTCCTTGATTTTGTAGTGGCATCAGGGGAAAAGGGCTATTAGAAGGTCCTGCCCCTAAAATACGAGATGGTGATCCAGGCGAAGGAACTAAAGGTCCTAAACCACCTTGCAAATTAAATGCTGAACTAGTTGGTCCTAAAGTCATATTTGCAAGATTGGTATCCAAACCCGCAGTGAGTTCAACACTTGAAGGATTATATAACTGTCCTATCACAAATGGTTCTCTAGTGCGATGTGTTCGTAAAATTGTTGCTGCAGGTTGTTGACGACTCTTCAGTAAAATTGAACAATTTGAGGCCATAGTAAGGATAGCTTCTTGACATTCAGAACTAACATTGGTAACACAAGACTGCATGCATACCATCATTGTTGTCAATGTCTCGTTAGGTAACATAGCTGCTTTGGGTAAAGTTTCATCACTTTTTCCTACAAGTTGAGGGCAGCGTCTTTGTAAAAATTTAATGCATGCTGATACAAAAGATTCACCATGTTCTCTGATTTTATCAGTAAGCCATTTTTCTAATTTAAGATACTCTCTTCGAGAAGCTAAGCAAGCTAAATCTATAATAAATGGAAATGACTGCGCATTTAACAGCATTGATAATGCCTTTAAATCTTGAGCTACATCCAATATGCGGGAGAGTCTTGTTTGATCACAATCACCTCTGACATACCATTCAGCCATAGCATGCATTATGATGGGTTTGATGTTTAACGATTGTGCGTGCCAAGTATGATGTAATATAATGGCTGAATTAGGATGATTACCAAGAAAAATTGGAATTATATTGGTTAATAATTCTTGACGTAAAACTGTGGCAGGTCCAGGTATTTGTAACAATCCTAACACTAAAACATCAGGGCAATTTTGCATAGGGTATTTAAACAAATCTTGCACCTGAGGATATAAACCGCACTCAGCGATTGATAGCAGCAGTTCCACTAAATTAAGAGATCTCCAATTTGCCAGGTCCTTACTATCTTGCTCAGGGGGTGTCTTCAATACTTCCACATTCACTGCTACAAAAGGGTAGTCCGCAAAAGAGAACACATCAGGATTCTTCAAAGCATTTTGCACTAAACTAAACTGTCCTTCAACATTTGTCCAACGTCTATACAATTGATCCACAGGAAAAGTATCAGCTCGAAAACCTAAATTTTGTAGGCCTAAACGAAGTGCACTTATAAGTAAAATCAGACTTTGTCTGTCTTTGATGATGAAATCAGGATGATCCAATTCTAGAATGACACTGTTCCATTGTAAGTTTGGTATAACTTCTTTCAAAGCTTGCACAAAAACTTCCACATTCCATGATGATCGGCTATCATTTTTAGTGAATGAGTTTGAAGTTTGTAAATTAAGGGATTCATCTGTAGGTGTTCTACATATAAGAGATAACACTCTGGCAACACTAGAAGCAGATACATCTCTGCTACCCAGTTTTAAGAGATTATTTCGGCATTCCTCAATAGAGGCAGTAAATCCATACCCCACTTCGGATACCAAATCAGCCAAAGATGTTTCCAACATTCCCCCGGATAAACCGGGGCCTTCTGAAGACATTTCCGGGGCTAGTTCACACTGCTCTGGATAGACTAATGGTGCTAACACTACAGGCACCAAATCTTGTGGAAAATCGCGCTGTAACGTATTTAAGAATGTAGTGTGAATATCAGTGGACAATCCTAATTCTTTAGGAGACTTTAAAACTGCTGAAAGAATTAGATGTAATATTTCAGGTGTGGTTTCATGAAGTCCACCGTCGTGTTGTCGACTACTGCCTTCTGTATCTATGTACGACTGCACAAGAATTGGAACAACTATGCGCAGCTGGGATTGGACAATTGCTGCAACCTCTGAATTTGAAGAGTGGCGCAGAGCAAGTGCAAAAACAACTTCTTGAACAGCTGAGAGGCGAAGGCACTTGCACAACTGTTGAAAAAACTGCGGTCCAATTTTTAAACTCTGTAAAATTAATGTTATTTAATTTTACAATTTAACAAAAGTTAATTTTAATTAGTTGGAAGAAATAATTTAATATTAATTTATTGATTAGTGCAACTACAAGTTGTACAAATTAAGTTATAGGCATTATTGGTGGGTTTTTAACAAAACATCGTAAGTGCAGATCGGCATTTTCGATAAAACATAGTAATATTGTGATTTCGATTGAATTAAAACTGGTGTTTACGATGATAATATTTCGACTAGATGGGCTTAAAATAATAACGGAATCGTATTGTCATAAAAAACAGTTTCATAGATAAATTCAATTTTTAGAAAATTTGTTGCATACAATATTTTATCCAAGATCCCTCAGTATATATATTGAAATAACATCTTCACGCAAAGTCGAAAGATTAGTGACAATGGTCTTATATTGAAATACAGCAGAACCTCGACTATCCGTGCACGGTTAATCCGGGCGGCGGATTTTCCTTGCAGCATGTAACATTGATCTTCCATGGGCGGATTATCCGTGGCTGCTCAGAACTGGAGAGCATGGGACCAACCGGCCACGTCGCAGCCGTTAGTCTCGGTTGAATCCCCAACTTAGTAGGTAAATGTGCCCAAAATACAGCGTTCCGATACTAACCGCAATGCTTTTAACTATAGAACCTTTTTATTTGTTAAAACCACCTTTGTTTTGTTCCTTTGACAAATGTATGTTTAATTTTTTTTTTTTAATGAGAAATAATTTCGTTGGATTATCTGTGTTTTCAATTATCTGGCAAAGGCTTGGTCCCGGTTGGCCCGGATAATCCAGGTTCTACTGTAAGCGTCAGGACGATCCCTAGGGACCACTAGTTGTTAGTACCATTATTTTATCGTACAGGCCAGTGGGCCGATGCTTCAGTGTTATAGCCATGGTACACGGCCCGCTATGGCTTCACAAATATTTTCTGTACTACGAGTTTTTTAACATCGAAACTTTACCTTGATTTTTTATGGCGTTTAACGTGCTAAAAACACTTGTACAGGTTGAGTTAAGTTTAAATATCCCTTCAAAATAATTTGTCAATTCTCATAAATTGCATGAGTAATTTTATATTATTAAGGAACATAGAAACAAGAAAAAAAATATTTTAAATCAGGTAAAATTTTGGCTTTATCCAACGCCACCTTTACTTTACAAGCCGTGAACTAAGAAATTTGACAACAGTGCCGCGAGGCGCACATTTTGCGTTGTTCAGTTCAGCTGTTCATCGTTGAGTTGCAATAATTATTGTTATAAAGTACAGTTAACGTTGGATAGTTGTGGTATTTCCAAACCTGTGTGTATTTATCACAATATTTAACTCAATAATTTGATATTTGACAATATAGAAAAAAACTATTTAAAAGCAATACAATGTAACTACACTTCATCTCGAATTTGGTTTCATGCTTTTCACATGAAAACTTTTTAGATGACTAGAAAATGTTGTGTCCCAAGCTGCAAATCGAATTACGGAAGTGTATCCGTAAAGGGGCAACCTTCAGTTACTACGTTTTCATTTCCAAAAGATGAAGAAAGGAAAAAGAAATGGCTGCGAGCTATCCCGAGGCAAAATTGGCAGCCTACGAAGTATTCATCTGTTTGTATAAAAGTCCCTGAAATAAGAAGGAAAGCGTTGCAATCAAAAGAAGCTGGAAAAATGGAAGAATTTTCAAAATCTGTTATTATAAATGACTTTACAAATTTTCTCGACACTTTTCAAACAAAAGTAAATGGTATAAACAGTGAAACAAAGTGGAACTTTAAAATTAAGAGCAACTTTGGTGTTTGGCTATATTTATTAAATATTGAGTGTTCTAATAGTTCTTCTGAAAGTAAAACTGAGTTAAGTGCCACCGAAATTTTATGTAGTGTTATTGTGAAAAGTGATTTAACATTAAAACTCTTTATTGGAAAAGAAGAAATTTCTACTCACGATTTGAACTGGATTCTCCCTTGTGATTTAAGATTATTTCGATAGTTGCAACTTGAAAATATATTAGTTAGGTATGCCAACGTAAGTCAACCCAATTTAAGGACTTTTGAATTTTTCTTGCAAAACTCGTATGAAAATTTAGTTAAGTGTAACAAAAAAGCTGAAGAAATGGAAGACTATCAATATAAAAAACAATTTGAACTTTTAATTGATCAGTTAAACATGATATTGTTAAGAAGACGAAAATATTCTCCAGCAACTATTTTGTTTGCATTTATAGCTTATTAATATTCATCGTCAGGTTACATGCTCTTACAAGATCATTTGCTGCTGCCTAGTAAACGATATTTACAACAAATATCTTCTACATTTAATTTAAAACCAGACAAAAATCTTTCAAATACAAGTCACTATTTGCAACAAATTTCCAAAAACTTGACTGTTCGAGAAAAATATACAATATTACAAATCGATGAAATTTATGTAAAATCTAAGTTAGATTTTAAAGCCAATTGAATTGTTGGCAGTTCAGAAAATAATGCTAAGAATCTGGCAAAAACTATTCAAACTTTTATGATCTCTTCTTTGGTAATTTTAGTGAAGTTATTCGACTAGTTCCTGTGAATAACACAACAGTTAAAGATACTCGTATTATGTAAAATTGCTAAGGATGCTTTAACAAAATTTAATGTTTCCTAAGTACTCTTGGGGAAATTTCAAACAGACAAGTTAGAGAAACGGTTTGGAATGTACAGACGACTATCTGGATCAAACTATAACGGATCAGTTAGACAAATAATTGAATCAGAAAACAAATTACGGATAAGACATATTTTGAAAATGATCAATAAAAAAGAAGCATGATTGAGCAACTTTACTAATGAAAGTACTGAATCAAATTTATATAATGTTGACATTGATCAATTTGGCCCCATTATAACTTGAAATTATCTTAAATTATGTGAAATCGAGGAATTAAGCTGCATATATGTTTGTTGCTATGGATTACGATCTGTTTGCAAAAAACTGGAATGTACTGCCTGTGTTTTTTTATTTTAGGAAAGGCGCGGTAGTAATGTTTGCAACGAATATTTTGACTTTTTACAGCGAAGTGGCTTAAGTGTGTGTTTTCTTACATATGTATGCTTTGTTAGAATATATTGTAGCTGATAGTGAGTGGGAAACAAAATTTTTGCAATATTCCTGTCAAAAAGGCATTTTAATTCAACTGACACAGTTAAGCTTAAATTCCAATAACTTTTTTGAACAATTTGAATTACATTGTCTGTGTGGCAACGATGTTTCCAGATTGTTTAAAACATTGTATTCTGTTTTTGCAAATATTCTGTTGAATAACTACACAAAATATTCAAAAGAAACAAATGGCACTAAAAATTTAGAGAAAAAGAAGAAATTAGCTACGCTTACAAAAGAGAAAGATAAAAATATGTTATTTGTAAAATTTGTGTGCAAAATTTGTAAAGTAAAATTTTCTGCCCTTACTAACTTTTGTTTTATTTCTTAATACTATCAGAATAATGGTGTAGTATGGATCATTAATTGAAAATCAGTTATGTCGCAACGTGCAATGATACCCGGCCTCCAGCCTACTTCTGTGCATTAATGCGGTGTTGCCAAGCATGGCTTCATGGCTTGTAAATAAAGATGGCGTTGCTTTATCTCAAAAAAATTGTTCAATTTATTAGTTTTTTTGACGTACGAACAGTAAAATATTTTCACACAATTTTGTGTAATTGAAATAATTTTACTAACTTGCGTTTGTTAAATAAAGCCATTTCCATATTAGAAGGTATTTTATTAAATGATTTACAACATGGGTCGGCAACCTTTTGTTGTAAAAGGGCCAAATATTTTACGTGGGGATTAGTGCGGGCCGCACTTGGGTCGCATGTCATTACAGTATACCTACAATATTTGTGTATAAATATTTTAGTTTAGATATCATCCGTCACGTGCGTTGTGGCGAGAATCTTGCGGGCCGCACAAAGACGTTTCACGGGCCGCATGCGGCCCGCGGGCCGCTGGTTGCCGACCCATGATTTACAACATAAGCAGCCAAATCACCGAACAATGGTGTTAGTTTAGGGTACTTGACTGATTATTTATGACGGTCATAAACTTAAGTTAAAAAGTGCAAGTTACATTTTACAGGTTTTACAGTAAGGCCGAAATCACACTCTTCGGCCAGGGCCGACCGCATGCGATCGTTCAGATCATACAAAACTTTTAACTTCACACTTATTAACTTATCGATGTCTTCGGCCGTCCACAAAGACATTTTCTTACAATTTTTTTTTTTATAAAAGCGAAAAGCGACAAATCACGTTGACACGTGTCAAGAGCGAATATACATGAACTAAACCAGCAAAACCGCCATTTTTTGCACATGCGCAATAGTCTACGACCGACCGAGATCGACCAAATATTCCAACAGGTTGTAATTTCAAACACGGTCTTTGAAAACCGGTCGAAGACTATCGAGAACGGTCGTTCAGTGTGAGTCGTACGTAAAGAATACATGAGTTAGAAATTTTGGTTTTATTCGGATGGTCGAACGTGGTCGCTCAGTGTAATTCCTATCTAAGAGTCTTCACTATTTCTTTAAAAGTTCACAACATCGTAATAGCTACAGGGTAATTATAATCTTAATAAAAAATAATCTTTGCAATATTAGAAAATCATCTACCTGCTTCTAATTCTTTAAGTATATATGTCTACAATTTTGTGTTTTAATTTTGACGTCTGCAGTCAATATACCTATCGGTTATTGAACCCTCCCATAAAATAAATCGCTTATTCACAGTCCAAAAACCCTGCTTATAGTGATTGCCAAACTGGAAGAGGCCAGGGGAAGAGCTTAGGCTGCGTGGAGTTTTATACCAGTGGCGTAGCATGAGGGACTACTGTAAAATTCATGGAAATGACAACTAGATTTCGTGATTTTACATGCATTGGATGATTAACATATTTAAAAATGTAGGGTGGCAAAAAAACACAGGATCTTCAAAACTGTGAGGCGGTTAAGTAAACAACACAACCGTACTATCTATCGTGCGCACGCCAATGATGAACGCAGACGATATTCGCCCTTAATGTAGTTCACTCTACAATATCTGGTTCCTGCGCAATTTTATTGCCGGCCTCTTCCAGTTTGGCAATATCTCTACAACCCTCAGGTCACTTTGTGAACAAAGAAACATTCACATTCGCAACAAATCTTCCAACACTTAAACATCGTTGGTGAAAAGTGAAAATTAAAACTTTCTCTTGTGGAATAGTAAACATTTGTTTAGTACTAGTACGTAGTTATAATCGTGCCATTTCAATACTCTTAGAAATTACAGAATACGGGTCTGGTAACAACAGAAATGCTGTCTCCTTCAGTTTTATGGATCAATCATAAACTATTGTTAGGGTGATAAACCGCATTATCCGTCGTTAGAAAGTCATAAATAAAAGAATTTTTTGTGCTTCACCTTAAAAATTTGATTAACTCAAAAAGTAATAATTTTTTACAAATCAAAAAGTAATAATTTTTTACAAATCAAAAAGTAATAATTTTTTACAAATCAAATTGTAAAAATATTAATGCTACGAATAATTTGCCAAATTTTGAAATAAAAAACCAAACATCGAAATTTTTCCCAAAACTCATTGTTTAACTTTTTTGACTTCAAATTTTTTAAAAATAGAAATTTGTAGCATTAATCGAAAGTGTAAACTTCAATTAATCTATGTAAATTGCGTACTTTCCCCTAAATGTTTAACCCTGGAGTCATGTTCTATATGTCCCACAGACCGACTTTTTTCTAAACTTTAAATAACTTTTTAGTATTTTAACAAATTGGGCAAATTCTTTGCGTAGCTGCTTAATTTGGTCATCGCTATCTACAGCCAGTCGCATGATAGCCACATGTGCCCATATTGAGTTGTTTTTGTGATTTTTGCACCGTCTCGGTCTGTGAGACCATATAACATGACTGGAGAAAGTAAATAAACCAACTACAGTTATTTTATACGGTATATTTTTAGACTTACTTATGCATTTTTTTGTTTATATTTATTTTTTGTGTTCTTACTATTGTTTTAACACAAATAATGAGTATTTATATTTTTTGTGTATTATCATAATTTTCAATCTAATGTTACTTGGAATATAGCTGGAGAAAAATACAAAAAAAAGAATATAATAAGTTTGTAAAAAATGCAATAAGACTGATTTATAATAGTTATTATTTTCGTAAAACCATTTTTTATAATTCTTTTTCATTTTGTTTGGTAGCTTATTATGCTAAAACTTAGTTACAAAGTTATTTTGGAAAGAAAGCGTAATGATCGGTGGTTTTTTTGGTATTACAAAAAGGGCAATAAGTTAAATAGTTGAATAAAAATAATGTTATGACGCATACATTCCACAGACCGGCCGTTTTGCATATGTAGACTAATTTTTTATTATTAGTATAACAAATTTGGTCGATTCTTCAGTCGGTCGCATGTTATCGACGTGTATTGTTTTTGTGATTTTGGCGTCATCACCGTCACCGTTTGTGAGCCCCTACGGCATAAATTAGGTAAGTACAATAAACCAACTAAAATTATTATTTTATGGCATATATCCTTCTTACAATTGTTTTGGCACAAATAATTTAACGAGTATTGATATTTTTGACGTATTATCATAATTTTGATTCTAATAAAATGGATTTTGAGAATGAACAACGCCGTCTTCAAGCTCTTTTGAATGAGACTTCAGAAATTGAAAATGATTCCTCGGATAGATCATCGGAAAGTGAAAGTGACAGCCAAACTTTTGTCGAGGAGCAATTCGAAAACACAGATAGCGAAGAGGATTTGAGCGATCATGATCTTACCGGGGAAACGGCAGGAACTTCGACATTTTATTTGGGAAAGGACAATATCACCCCATGGAACAAACTTCCTTTTCGACAGTCTGTTCGTGCTCGCCGCTGCAACATCGTGACTCGTTTGCCAGGACCTACAAGAGCTATTTCGCGTGAATATGACTCTCTTGCCATATGGAGACAATTTATTGATTATACCATACTTGAAATGATTGTCAAATATACCAACAGCTATATTGATTCCGTTAGACATAAATACGCAAGGCAAACGATTGCCAAACCAACATACCTAACAGAAGTTCAGTGCCTAATCGGATTATTATTATTGTCTGGTGTAAAAAAATCAAATCACCTGAATGCAAAAGAACTGTTTCGAACAGACGGTGGTTCTGTAGAAATATTTAGATTATCGATATGTTATGAAAGATTTCAATTTCTAGTACGTCATTTGAAATTTGATGATGGAGCTACTAGACAGCAAAGAAAAGATCTAGATAAATTATGTCCGGTGCGAGAAATGTTTGAAAGATTTGTCAAAAATTGCCGGGAAAATTACACGTTATCCGCTTTTGTGACTGTAGATGAAATGTTTGTAGCGTTTAAAGGAAGATGTTCATTTAGGCAATACATACCTAATAAACCAAATCCCTATGGTATCAAAATCCAAGCCCTCTGCGATGCAAAAATGTTTTATACGTACAATCTTGAAATATATGCAGGAAAACAACCTGATAATAGCCCATACGCAGTTGACAATTCTGGCCTTGCTGTGGTACAAAGGTTGTGCGAGCCGATTTTCAATACTGGTCGTAATGTTACTACAGACAACTGGTACACCAGTGTACCATTAGCTGAAGCCCTTATTGAGAAAAACTTGACAATGGTTGGAACGATTAGGAAAAACAAAAAAGAAATTCCTCCTGCCTTCAATCTGTTACGCGGTTGAAGTGTAAAGTCAAATATGTTTGGATTTTGTAAAACCATGGTTTTGGTTTCGCACGTCCCAAAAAAAAGGAAAAAATGTCCTTTTGTTGAGTACCTCACATAACGACGATAAAGTTGACTCTATTTCGCAAAAACCTGACATAATATTGAACTATAATGATACGAAAGGTGGTGTAGATGTCGTAGATCGATTGTGTGCCAATTATAACTGCGCTAGATATACAAGACGCTGGCCTATGGTTTTGTTTTATGCTATGTTGAACATCAGCACCATAAATAGTCAGGTGATATATACTGCTAATAATCAAACCAGAAACATTCAACGTCGTAAATTCATAGAAGATTTGGCAATGAAATTAATTGAGCCTCATCTAAAAGAACGGCAAATGAAATTGAACTTGCCTCGATCAACGAAGCTTAAACTTTCTGAAATCTTGAAGACTGATGAACAAACGTCGGCTGGTCCTGCAAGAAAAGGTCGTTGCTTCGAATGTGGTTCGAAAAAAAATAGAAAAACCAAATATTGTTGTAAAAAATGCAACAGATATCTATGTCTCGAACATATTACGGTCATATGCAACGACTGTTGAACCGAGCAAGAAGACTGATTTGTAACCTTTATATTTTCGTAAAAAAATTTTTTTATAGTTCTGTTTTTATTTTCTTTGATACGTTATTATGTTGTTTCCTTAGAACCAAAGTTATTTTTAAAAGAAAGTTTAATGATTTGTTTTTTTCTAGAGATATTACAAAAAAGTGCTACAATTGTGGTACCAGTGAATAAACATCGATAAGTTCAATAAAAATAATGTTACAATAAATCCATTTGTGTTTTATTGTAGAGGAAGGACCAAGTTTCCAATATATTGATTTAGATTTATCCTAAAGTAATATTTTTCAATAATAATTAAATTAGAAAAATTCGGACTCGGAGACCGAAGACATGGACGGAGAAATTTTATTTCGGAACATGACTCTAGGGTTAATAGGTACTATGGCCGCGGCGGTAAAACTTAACAAACCCTGTACGGTTTTTAAAGTTTGTTTTCGTTTTTCTTTTTAAATTGAATTGATGATCGAGTTTGCAATTCCATATTTTCTTGATATCAATGTGGATGCAGCACCCTGCCTAAAATAGTCCAATCTTTCTGCCTTCTCTTGTAATTGTAAATGTGTCCGTTTAGCCGACATAACCGTAACAAGTCTTATGCAATTCAAAACCACTTAGGGCCGGTTGTACAAACACAACTTCAACTGTAATTTAGGTGAACTCTAGTTTTAGCTGAGCCACGGTTTAGTTACGTCACTCGTTGTACAAGTGCGCTCAAACAAGAGCTCAGCTGAATCATGCTTTGTCTTTAAAATTCAATATTGGCAATAGTCACGCTTTGTATGTTTTCATGCTGGATACATGTAAATACATTTTACATTTGTAGGGTTAGGAATGACACCTCGAGTTCCACTAAGGTTCAGACTTGAATGTCCGTTGAATTTGCTTTGTACAACCGGCCCTTATTCACTTCCTCCGAGTTCACAAAATGCAATTTATACCACTGACTCAGCGAGATAAAGCACGCTAATCTAGCCCTTATTAACTTTACAAAATACAATGCGTATACCACCGACTCGATGAAATAAAGGACGGTGATCAAATACAGTACTGTTTGCTCCATTGAGGCTTCAATTTGTTCACTATATTGAGACTCTAATGTATATACCGTGCGTTTTTTTTAACTGTTTCCAGGAATTGGACGGTAAAAATTGTACCCCCTATTAACTTTTGTTCTGATGAAAATATTTAAATCATTTTTGGAAAAAAGTTGGAAGATTCTTTAAACTATGGAATAGATTACAATTCAATATCCTAAATTGTCGAAAAAGTTTTGAAAAAAATATTTTTATAAAAGTGTTTTCTTGCCACTATCATTTCTAGCAGACTGAAATGTCAGTTGACTTTTGTCACTTTGTTTAGGGAATCACTTAGTAGGGCCTTTTTTTTTGATGGAAATTTGAACCAGCATAAATGGAGGTAGGTCCGCAATTGGGTGCTTTAAGATGGAATGGAGCAATAATATTTCAACAGCCCGTCAGTTTTTAAACGAAACATTTCCTGATAGTTGGTTTGGTCAATATGGACCATATTCCATTAGCCTGCTTGAAATCCTGACCTAACACCACTTGATTTTTTCTTATGGGAGCATTTACGAACACAAATTTATGACCTCATAAGAGATCAACCAGAAACTGTAGAAGAACTAAGGGCAAGAATAACTGAAGTTTATAATTCCATTACAGTGTGAACTTTACAAAACACTTCGAAGATATTTTCAAGATCGCTTGGGACATTGTCTAGCAGTCGAAGGAAAACACTGAACAATTCCTTTGATAATTTCTGATCATTTTTGTTAATTTGCTAAGTTATTTGTGCTTTAATGGTTTTTATGTTTTGTTTTTTTTTATAAATAAATGTTTGCATGTTCTGTCTTCCAAAAGTTAATGTAATAATAGCCTCGAGGAGCTTTTGTTATTTATTTTTTAAAACAAAGTAATAAAAGTCAACTGACATTGCAGCCTATTAGAAATGATAGTGGCAAGAAAACGCTTTTACAAGAATATTTTTTTCAAAACTTTTTGGACAGTTTAGGATATTGAATTGTAATCTATTCGATAGTTTAAAGAATCTTCCAACTTTGTTCCTAAACTGGTTTAAATTTTTCCATCAGAACAAAAGTTAACACGGGGTACAATTTTTACCATGCAATTCAACAGTTAAAAAAAAGCACTGTATATGTGCAATATAAGTACTATTAAAATAAACATAAAATTAATGTTTAATACAAGAATGTATTAAATAAACTAATTTGTTAAAGCAAAATGAAGAAAAGCTAGAACAGAATACACACCGCTTAAATATACAATATTGTTGTTTGTAAGGCAGTTTGAAATGGTTCAAACTCGTTAGATACATGTGTAATTCGTTTGTAACGTTCCAAATATGCCTTTATGGAAATTGAAAAATAAATTGTGCATGTCCTCGAAGAGTTTCAACCTGCTCTACTAACGATGCTAATATTGCACGTTCTACAAACAACTAAGTAGTTAGTTTGTATTAGTATAAATATCAATATTATGAAAATGAATGATCTTAGCAAGAAGTTTGAATCTAGAATACGTATTACCTTCTGGCTGTTAAGTGGCTTGTCTGTAATGTAACAGACGGATGACAATAAAGATGGTTTGTTAAGTAGAGTGGAACACTGATCCAACAATACTTGGCTTTGAAGTGACGGAGCAGATATTTTGCTCGAAGGCTCAGAAAAGTCCACAGATGAAAACAGGCATTGGAGCAAGTGACGATCCGCCTCCAGACCGTGCAAAGTCACCAACTATTACAAAAATAAATCTCAGTATTGTCGTAAAAAAATGACCTGTAATTTCAGAATGTAATTTTTGAACATAGTCAAAATGACAATTCAAAGAACATACCTGAGTGCCTACAATAAAAACACATTAATCAAAACACCTTTGTTCAAAGTATTTTTCACAGTCGGTAAATATGAAAACTGTAGACACATAAAAACGACAACTGCGAATGGCGAACGTTCTCAATTGTCACTTACAATACATATGATTCCGTTTTGCATTACTTTTCTTTCTTACCTTTGTAAGGTCCTCTACTACTTGCTTGTGGTTCTTTTTTGTTAATGATGCAACTAAATAACTTATTTGTGATAAAGTAAAAGACAACGAGTCCAGGTTCATAGTTCCATGAACACGGCCTCGAAAGCTTCAAATACGTTTGAAGCTTTCTCAGGTATCCACTGGCCTTTTGTCCAAAAAGTCTTATTAGCTATGAAGAAGTAACTAAATTTAAAATGGTCTAAGACCATCATCGAATCTTTCATTTACTTTTCCACATCAATTTATCACAATCATTGTAGAACTTCAATTTTTACACGCAGCACCCACAGCCGTAAAATAATAATACGATAGGAAATGAACATCTACGCAAGCGCTTGTAACAAAAATAGATAACTGTCGAATACCTGACGTAAAACGTATTCACATAAAACTTACATGTACCTATATTTATTACTAAACAACATAAGTTTGTAAAAATAACTTTGCGTTTTTGTCACAAAGTTATTTGAACACACTTGTCTAAACAAAATATATTTGTTTTTGAGGTTATACAAACGTCAACATCGGTCAACACCAGTCTACACTATTAACTTCAGGTAGGCAAATAATATTAATTTAATACTGTATATACATTATTACAAGGAAAATGAGCAAGCAATAGTGAATTCCGTTGTTTTTACAGTGCTTCTGCGAAGAGAATTTAATTTCATGGATTCATATGAATTCTCCGACATTAATAAAGCTATTTCATCTGCGAATATTTGGTATAGCTACGGATTTTATGAAAGGACTTCATTTAGAATCATAAAATCAAGAGGGGAAGCTAAAATCCAAGATAATGACGGTATAAAGATAAACATTTCTTCATTAAGCAAATTATAGCTTTGATGTTGATTTTGTCATTGTAAATTCAATCCATCGGTAAAAATTTAAGCCTAATGTTTTGTTAAAGCTAATGAAATTGACAATTGAGATACGGCTAATTAGCAGAATGATTTGTTAAGAATAAAACAATAGAATAGCATTGTTCTAATTTTATTGTTGTTTTCTCAGTGATTTTTTGAATTGTGTATCAATTAAGTAAACGCCATTCACTCAACATTAACAAATAGTTTAGGATAATCTAACTTCAATGGGAAAAATTCTTTTTAAATACATTAAGTTTTGATGTAGATCAGCCGTCCATAATTGAAGCACTGGGTGCAACAAAGGCAGATAACACGTTTATAAAAAAAATTTTTTATGAATAGTTAACAACAAAATTTGTTCAAAATGAAACTAGAAACTGATAAGCTAATAAATTTGTCTTTAAAAAAACAACATGTAATTAATGTGTATCTAAAGTATTGAGTTATAAAAAAATTCAAAAACTTTGTTGAAATATTGGAGAACTCATTTTTCTGTCTTACGCCCTTGTTACAACCAATGCTTCAATTTTGTTTTCAAATTATTTAATGGATGCTTCTCAGATATTACGAGATCATTTTAACAAAAATTTATATCAATAAGTTTATAACAAAGGTAGAAATAGTGACTTTATGACTAAAGAAAAATATGACAAGTTAATAGATAAAGTGCAGGAATCTAAGAATAAACAGTCCAGTAAAACTCCAGCAGATTATCAAAGGTTAAAACGCTATAATTTATTTAAAGTAGAAAATCATGTAAAGCTTATTTACAAAGTTACAATTTTTAAAATTAAAAAATGACGGAATTGTGAATTTTTTAAGAAAACACTGAATTTTCCGGATTTTCCGACTTTTCTCCGGCTCTAATTATCCGATCGGGCCATTCAACCTCTCATTCTCTTCGTAATTTAATTCTCTATAATTCGTCTATTGACATCATTAAGATTGCTTCATTAGTTTGCATTTTACAAGCAGGAAACTAAAAAAAACGCGATTTTTTGTTGAAAATTGTTTATAACAAATTAAAAGTTATGATTCTCGAGTTGGAAATTATGCAGAATTCATCTACTAACTGTCTTTGACAAAATCGCACAGTCGGTTTCCAGGTAGTATTTATGTTTTGAAAAAATGCTTTATTGCTTGGCCTATGAAGGCTTGTGCTTTGTACAAATCAAGAAAAATATTAAATATAATGAAGAAATCAAAAGTAGTCGAGATGAAGCTATGTACGTATGCTTTTGAAAATTAATTTGGACAAATTAGATGTCTCTAGAACAGTTATATTAAATTTAAAAACTAGAGAAGATGAAACTGTTTTCAAAACAGTTAAAATAGAAGAATGCGGAAAACAAAAGTAGTAAAACAGAAGAAAATAAGAAAGATTAATGGTAGGTTCATGCACACAAAGTTAACTTTAATTTATCGTTGCCGTAATTTAATCTAGAAGTTGAAAGCTGTAATTTCACCAGTCATTCATGAGCACCTTTAAGAATTTCATTTAATTTAACTTCGGCGTAAAGTTGACAACTTTTAACTTTCTCGTAATGTTCAATGAAATCGTGTCTTTTTTTTTTGTTGCGGGAGTGGAAAAATCCCTAAGGGAGACCTGATGTTAGGTACTGTGGGGGTCCCCGTACCGGACCACCGTCCTTTGGGTCCTACCCACTAAAAACCACCCCCTCGCCACCCACCCACACCCTGGAAACCACCCTTACGGCATTACCTCAAGGTGTCTGCATCAGTGCGTTCAAATTTGACTCAATTTAACAACTTGTACGAACGGGTTTTTAGTTTTAGGTTAGTTTAGTGTAAAATTAAAGTACCTAAAGTTAAATTAAAATTAATTTTATGTCCATGAAACAACCATTAGCGAGTTGTAAAATAATGACATAATAATAGCAAAATGTTAATGCAATCCAATATTTCTTAGAAGTAAATCACAGGGGTCCCACTTGTCCTAAAATCCTAAAATTTCCTAAAATTTTGAGTGTGTCCTAAATTGTCCTAAAAAGTCCTAAAAATTTGTTTGATGTCCTAAATTTTTTTGTCAGCTACTGTAAGGTGTTATTTTGCAACCACGTTGAAATTGCTAATATGCTGATCTTATTTAACTTTTTCAATCATGAGATTATTTTGAATTTATTATTTGTCTTTTTCCATCGTCATGGTATATCTTGCCCACGCTGCTAATATGCAGCCACCGTCAAACATTTTTTTAATCGTATTTTACGTTCGCAATTTCTGTTGCTGTTGCGATTTGGTAATGTTCGGTTCGTTCTTTTGTGTTAATTCAGTGTGAAGTAAATAATAAAGTAAGAGCTTCTAAATATCTCAGAAAAAAACAAAACAACAGAAGGAACCCAATTTTTTTTTGAAGATCCTGATGTGAGCATTCATTTAAAATGGCCAGAAAAACAAAATATTGTAAATTATTGGAAGAAACATTTCCGTGGCTAAAGCAAACAAACGATCCATTCAAAGCAGAATGTTCGATTTGTCGAACGACATTCAAGATTGACGGTGGTGGCTCCAGTCAAGTAAGCAGTCACAGCAAAAGCAAGAAACATATTCACTTAGAATCGAACCGTAAGAAAAATTCGATTCAACAAATTTTTTCAAGTCAGTCTGTTGCAACCGTTAATGCAAATTTAAATATACTGAGTAAAGAGGAAGAAATATTAAGATCGGAAATTTTGTGGTGTCTGAAATGTGTTGAATCGAATTTCTCATTCAACAGCAATGCAAATATTGGACAATTATTTAAGAATATGTTCCCAGATTCTGAAATTGCTAAGAATTTTTCCATGGGCTGCACAAAATTAAAATATGTGACCCAATTTGGGATTGCTCCATACATCAAACATCAAATTAAAGAAAAGTTGCGTGGAAACCCTTATACTTTTCTTTTTGATGAAACTACAACGTCTCATGTAAAGAAACAATTAGATGGGTATCTACAATATTTTTCATTAAAAGAAAACAAGAGGATTCCAGCCATGTATTGTGGATCAATGTTTTTGGGGCATTGTAATTCAGAAGATCTTAAAGCACACGTTATGAAATTCATAGAGGAATATCAACTTGATCATACACTTTTGATCCATGTGGGAATGGACGGACCTAATGTAATTAAGAAATTTTACAGACTTTTAATGAATGAATTAGAGGAGGTGCATCATACTTCTTTGTTGAATATAGGAACATGTACTTTGCATCAGATACATACGGCATTTAAGAAAGATTTAGAGAAGCTGGATTTCGATTGTGACTTGTTTATCAATAATTTGAATTTCTTCTTTAAATATTCTAGCGCTCGAAGAGCAGATTTCCTAGAGGTAGAAGAGATTGCCAATGTGACCGTAGAGTATCTTCTCAAACACGTCAGTACAAGGTGGTTGAGTTTAAAAGTAGCTTTACAAAGAATCAAAAAACAGTATGTCAGTATTAATAAATATATATTAACAGAAAAACCAGCATCAATAAAGATACTATTGTATCATTGAGACTTATTAAAGATACGATTAGACAGGCTGGGGGAAGTAATAATTTCATTATAAGCACAGAGTTAATTAAATATGTTAAGAATTCTAATTTCAAATATAAATCTTATTTACAAAATAAAAGAGAGAACGAGGAACAAGCAAAGAAGTCAAGACTGGCAGATTCAGAGAAGAGAAAATTGGAACTAAAACGAAAAGATTTGAAGGTTGAATTAGAAGAAATTTAAATTGAGTTAAAAGAGAAAAGAGCAAAGTTGGAAATTACGAATGATATTTTAAAGCAAGGTAATGAGAAACTAAAAGAAGTTTGCAAAAGCAAAATAAAAAATGCAAATAAAATTAGTGAATCCCAAACTTTACTAGAAATTGCCATAGAAGAAATAAGTACTATTCCAAAGAAATTGGGAAATTAGAAGAAATAAGAACAAAAGTTGTTTTACAGAAAGACAAATAAAGTATGTTATTTTAGAGAATTGATAATTTTATTTTATAATTGTTATTTTGTATTAAATCATAATAAAAAGTAGACATGTATTTCTTCAAGCTTTTTTTTGTTATGGGTGATGTGATGGTCTGATCAAATGTCCTAAAATTTTAAACGATTGTCCTAAAATCCTAAAAAAAATTGGTAAATTATTGGTGGGACCCCTAAAATCACAAAAACAAAATAAAAACACTTAAAAACTATAATAACTTGTTTACGGAGAGCATTATATTTATTAAACAAAGTAAAAGAGGGAATACAGTTATTCATTGTGATAAAATGTTCTTACAAAGGCGTCTAACTTTTTTAGGAAGTACTTCAGAACACATGTTTATTTAAATTTATTTCATTGTTTATGGTTGGTAGAACACTGCCGTAAAATTTGACCAGTGTTATAGTGGACATTCTGTATATAGGATTTTGTTTAATTAAGACACATTAGGATTGGAACATTTTTTTACCCAATTATAGGAAGTATACAGTTACGTATTTTAGGCATTGAAGTCCTTCCAAAGTGCAAATACTTCCTGGATAACATGCCTGTCAAACAATCCACTTCATCAGTATTTTCGATATTATCAAATGCATCAATATTTTAGGTAACACGTTCAATAATAGTGAAATACTGAAATATTATCAATATACATTGAATCTCTCAACATCATTTTACTTTTGTACAAGATGATAAGAACACAAATTGTAGAGCAGAATTTTCCCGACAAGAACTGAAACTTACTCATTATTCTATCTTCTTCTCTTACATTCAATATACATTTTATACATTTCATTCATTCATATGCACATGGCAGCAGGCAGTATATTTTATACGACCAGTACGAACTGTTACAAACTTTTGCTTGAAACAGAGAATATCAATCGTAATGTCTAACCAGTGGTTTCAAGTATGTATCTAGGTGCTAAGGCCGCTGCACAATTGATCTATAACAGTGGTAACAGTAGCAAAAACTGGAATGAATCGTCTCTGCACAATAAACAGTAACAGTAACAACTTTTTTGGGAACATTTAGTTTTAGCCGGAACCGTCAATGTAAGTGCGTGGGGATGATTGCAGTCCCAACTTTATCTCTGCTTTGATCGCGGTGTTCGGTGTTGTCACACCCAAGAAAATAACATCACAATGTTGTCTGTACACAACCACAATGAAAAAAAAATTGGAGGTTATGATGGCCCGTACATTCGGGCGTAAACATGCCGATATCGATGTTTATCGGTATTGCACGAACAGTAACAGAAACCAAAAAGATAAAAGTTGGCGAACGTTTCGGTTCTCATTCCCACTACTACTTCAATTTCTGCCGCTTAAAAGCATACATTTTAACATTCTTGCCATTTTCGTTGCTGTTACTGTTAACAGATCAATTATGCAGCGACCTTTAGTATGCAAGTAGGACAATAAAACGCGTATTGTGTTCTTACTAATCGAAATTGTCAGCTTTGAGGTTCTAAAATTTTGTTCGAAGTTTGTGTTAACCGAGCGATGTTCCATGAGAAAGAATAGCAAACCGGTCGGGGCTACAGTATTTGTTTGCGTTAACGAGGCGTTTGTCTTAACCGAGTTCGTGTTAACGAGGGGTTACTGTTTAATAAATTTAATCCCTTATTAGAGGGATATAATAAATTTAATTCCTAATAAAACCTATTTTATGGTTTTTTAAAACTCAAATTTAGTTTAAATGTTTTTTTTTTTTTAAATAAGTTAGGTACATTATAGTTCCATTAGTTATCTACTTCATGCTGTATTTACAAAGTCTTCTTTTAATAATTCAATTTGTTTAATTATGCAATGAGTATTTAATGATAGCTATTAAGACACGAATATGAGAATTACGACACGTGCCGTAGGTGAGTGTTGTAATGAATGCGAGTGTCTTAATAGCCATTAAATGTGAGTTGCATACATTATTTTTTCTGGGACTAGTCATAATAAAGGGTTTTCCAATAAGAGGTGTTATTTTGAATAGCCCGTTATTTCGGTAGATGTAACTTTTGGAGCTGTAATTTTTTGACATTTGACAAGTAGAAACTACGCCATTAATAAAAATGGAACGATACACGCTTCAACAACGCATTGAAATTATTAAAATTCACTATAAAAATGGTGAAAATTTGGCAGAGACGGTTCGTAAAACTCGAACATTTTTGGGTCGTCGTGAAGCACCTTGTCGGACCGCAATACAGAAATTGGTGGAAAAATTCGAGCTGTTGGAACAAGTTAGTGATGTGAAGAATAAAACCCGTGCACGTCGCTCAAGAACAGCCGAGAATATTGCTGCTGTAGCCGAAAGTGTTGAAGAAAACCCAGGTTTGTCCATTCCTCGTCGTTCTTTGGAATTAGACATTCCAAAAACGTCATTACACCGTATTTTGCATAAAGATTTGGGTCTTAAGGCTTATAAAGTTCAGTTAACACAAGAACTCAAGCCGGCCGATCATCAACAACGTCGTATCTTTGCCGATTGGGTCCTTGAAATGCATGAAAATGATCCGGAATTCCATCGAAAAATCATCTTGAGTGATGAGGCCCATTTCCACCTGGATGGCTTCGTTTTCCAATAAGAGGTGTTATTATTATTATTATTATTTTCACCATTTTTATAGTGAATTTTAATAATTTCAATGCGTTGTTGAAGCGTGTATCGTTCCATTTTTATTAATGGCGTAGTTTCTACTTGTCAAATGTCAAAAAATTACAGCTCCAAAAGTGACATCTACCGAAATAACGGACTATTCAAAATAACACCTCTTATTGGAAAACCCTATATTAACAACGAATCACTTCATTTTCAAATTGTATTAAACTTGTTTTGAAATTATAAGTGATAACTAAGGAAATGTTATGAAAACTTTATTACCAAGAAAACAGAAAACAATGAAATCATTTTCTAAAATGTTTTGAACCTTATTTTTGCCCTTCCAATTCATAAACTGTGAGTAAAATTTTTCGTATGTCATTGCTGATTTTACGGACAATAAGTTGTTTTCGACTCTTGTAAGCCGTTCCACAATTTCTGGTGGAGTTAAATTCACAATTTCACTATCTTCAGCGCATATTTTCACCAATTTTATTTGTAAAAAGTACAAATTTTAGGAATTTACTAGGTTAAGAATAACTATGAACTGTCAAAATTGACAAATTTTCGATAATGGCAACATTGATATTGACCAAATATTAGTGATGTTGCATTTCCATTGGTTATAAATTTGTAACATAATGAAAATTTTGTATCTTAACCCATTGACTGCGTATGACGCTTATAGGCGTCCTGCGGTGTTTTCACTGTATGCGCAGGGTGCGCATGTACGTCTTATCGCACAGTGCGGCAAGCCATGGCCGTCTTTATTTAACAGGCCGGAAGGTACGATGTGGCAACGCTGCAACTTAAAGTCGATTCAGTCCTACATCTTTCGCGCGAACTGCAAGCACCTTGGAAATAAAAATTACAGGGATGATTTACGGGAAAGATACTACTCGAATAGTATAAACATGTTTTATTTACATTAAAGATTATAACAATAGGAAAGAAACCACAACTAATTGGCTAATGTTTTCAATTTTCTTTTCTTTGATCCAGTTTTATTTAGAGCAATCTTATCATTTTGTAATTTTGAATAATTATTTAAGCAAATATTTACAAAAATTGATAAAAACAAGTCAAAAATTTTAATAAATTCATTTCCGCATAAACAAATGTCTTCCATCAATAATTTTATATAGTTGACGTTCAAAATGCTTATTCTAGTTAAGGTAAGAAGTAATTGTTTTTGCGTACCATTTTGCAAAAATTTACTTTCAAATTTATTAGAAATTAATTGTTCCATAATGCAAAATGTATGTCTACCTATTTCCAGAACAAGATTTGATGGAACTGTTAATCCCCCTCTATTTAATTCAATAAAGTAAGTATCACTTGTATTTTCATCACTTGTAATTATTGATATGCAAGTTGAACAAGAAACTTTTGATGCTGTTTTATATGCAGCATATCCTGAAACATAAATCAAGGAAGATTCGTTGATGTTAATTTTTAGATAATTATCTTCAAATACATCAGAAAACCTTCCAATATCAATCAGTACTGTATCTTCAGTTACAACCTCAACTGCGTCATTGCAATTTATCGAAAAGGGTACAGAACCATATCGAGCAGATTTCAAACCAAGAATACTTTTCAATCTCATCTTTTTTTCGGCTTCGAAAACTTGTGTCACAGAAATATTATAATTACCACCAGATAATTGTCTGTAAGAACTAAAGCGCCTTTCTAAGTTGTCGGTTTGTAACTTACCCGGCAAAACATACTGAACTTTTAAGGTCTTTAAACTATATTTTATAAACTGAATTAAAACATAGGTACTCTGATATAAAGCAGACCAAGTATCATTAGTTAGACCTCCAACGTCATAGGTCTTCCACTTTTCTAGCCATATTAAAAATCTTTGTAAAAAGTCTAAGCGATTATCTGCGGTACTAGAGAAAGGTTCTGCATTCGCATTTCTCGTAAATAACCCCTTAAATTTAGATTTTACATTCACAATTGTCCACCATTCTAATATGATTCCAATAAATAAGTGAGTACCTCGACTTGATGCATTTTTTTTAGTTTCAAATTCTGTTTTTAAAGCAGAATATGTTGTTTCATTAAAATGTTACAAACCAATGTTACTTTTTGTTTTTCCAAACTATTTGGATAGAGTGTGGTATAATTCAATTTATTTGCAGATTTTAACAGTTTAGACCCTTCCTGTTTATAGAAGTTTCGTAAATCTGAAAATTTTGCCTTTAAGAGTGCACCATTTACATCATCGAATGGAGGAAACAAAATAGTTTTGTCATAATCTTTTTTATTAATCCACACATTTCTTATGCATTTAAAGATGTGGACAAAGTCAAATGTAAAAAATGTAAGTACTGGAGAATTCGAAATATTTGTGCAATAATCTGTAAGATTGAAATTGTTGAACATATTTCTATTTATCCTATTATTGTCTGAAATAACAGCTACAACGAAAAAACCACAGCTCTGAACTAAACTTATTACGTCATTAGTTAACTTATACAATTCTTGTCCACAAATATTTTTCACCGCAGTTAGATTAACTACTTCTTTGAATTTACCAAAAGCGGAAGATATGAGAAAAGCTTGAATTGTTCTGGCAGCACAAATAGTTTTATTTTCTGCATAACCAATCAATTTACCGCCCTTAAAGTCAATTCTTGGATTTACATATATTTCATCAACTTGTAGAATCACATACCGCTCTATTGCTTGCAACCGTTTGCTACAAATATTTAAAAAGTGTTTGTTTTCATTTGCCTTTGAAGCCGAAACAGAATATGAACTGGAAAGTTGTTGCAAATATTTAGGATGTGGCATAACAAGGAACATACTTTCTCGGATTATAGCATAACAACTCGAAGATTGAATAAAAATCATGAATGACCATAAAATCAAATCACTAGAGTATTTCTTACGTTTTGCAAATATTAAATTAAACTGTTCTTTAATAAAAGATAACTGCTTAATAGTTTCGTTTTCATTGTCAGCAAAATACTTAAGTAAATCTTCCAGCTTTTCTTGAATTTCACATACTCTTTCGTTTATTTTTTTTTGTTCTGCTGCAAAATGAGATTCTTCATTAAAATTTTTATATCTCACTAAGATGTTCTCTAATTGGGACCAACGTTGGACTTTTTTATTTGGAATGATCCAAAACAAATCTTGTTCTGTCACAATACTTTGATTTGTACATATCTGACAAGACATTTCACATGATATCTGAACACTACATGCGATTGTAGGTATGTTAGTAAATTCACATCTATAAAATACAACTTGTTCATCGTTAGACCAAAGACACCAGTCACTGAACGTCTTAGTTTTGTTAATTAAAGCGGAACTAAATGTAGAAAAATTTTCAATTAAATCGGCACGGAACCATTCCTCAAGTTTATTTTGATTACAAACTATTTGCTCCGTTCTTCTTTGGTCCGGAGTTCGTCGACATGATTCCTTCACTTTACTCAAATAGTGTGGCAAATTTGGAAAAATATGAGGTACAGCTTCCGACGTCAAAATAAATTTACTTCGAGCAATTTCTTTACACACTCCAGATGCATCTTTAACTTTCTCTGTTTTTAAAACATCACCATCACTAAAATGTTTAATACACACTACAGACCACTTTGAAGGTTTCCAGTTTTTCCGAGGTATACTTTTCTGCCACCGTTCTTTCAATACTGGATCTGCAGGGAATCGAAAGACAGGAACATAATTTCCACCTTGTGATGCATAATTGCTATTGCACCCTGGTGCACAACATTTGTCCGGCATTTCACTGGTTAACACAGATAATAATAAAATACACAATGAATACAGAACTCCCAAAATAAACTTACCGTGGTTTTAATCAGGTCAATTATGTAGGATAGAGTATAAACAAAGGATTAAATACTGTAATCTGGTATAAATACACGACGTGAACACACAAACACAATTAATCCATAAACAAAGTATGTAACGACATGGCCGTCTCAATGGCTAATAGGACTGATGGGCGGTGTTGCCAAATTTCTAGCCTTCCGGCCTGTTAAATAAAGACGGCCATGGGCAAGCACATCTGCGCTATTGCAGCACCGGGTGAAGGGCACGTTTTGCGCTTACGCAGTGAAAGGGTTAATGGGTATCATCAACGAATATAGACTTCATATAGAAGGCCGGTTCGTATAGCGGCGAAGGGACTGAAAATGTAATTTCGATCATCTCCGCAACACGGCAGCACTACCGCACTATCGGCGCCATTCAAATTTTGAACTTAAACCAAGCTTGCGGTCGAGCGAGCCGATTATCAATTCACTTGCGACATTAAAGTTATAAACTTAAAATTAGCAATGTAAATGTAAATAATAACTAAATATAAAATATGACGTATTGTGAAACTCGAAATACAAAAGGAAACCATCATCCGTGCGTATGAATAAACTATTAACGTATGTCTTAAAAATAAATAAAATATTATTTGTTACACTTTGTTTCTTTGTTAATGAGTAATTGTTTAAAAAATGCGTTCAATGTAAAATAAGTAGGTTATTATAAATAAATAAACACAAAAATTTTAATAGTTTACTTAAGTAAATACTCAATTGAATGTTAATGTAAAGTAACGAAGAGTAAATCAATTACAAATAAATCAATGCATAAGGAAACTTGCTCTTAGTTAATATTATTTTGTAAATATAATTCAAAATAACTCGAAATAAGTAAATATGAAAAATTCATATTAAAATAAAAACATATTACATTTAAAAAAACACATCTTTAAAATGTAATATGTGTAATTTGAAATGTTTTAAAGAATGTGTTTTTTAAAATGTTTGTGATTTGTAATAAGTGGAAAATTTTAAAAAAACATTGTTGTGAAGAAGGAAAGAAATTTGTAAGTGAAACAATATTTTACTCGATTTTTACCTCGGATTAACACAAAATCATATATTTATTTCAGCATTTCTCCTTTAATTCATTTCATCTGAAACTTCAACTAAGGTAAACATTAAAGGGGCACATTACACAAAAAATAAGTTCGTTTAATTTGTAAGTACGTTTAATTCTAAGAAAAATGGCATATGTATTTTGTTTCTACTCAGATTATTTAATGAGTTATAATTAATTCAAAATCGGCCAGTGACGTCACTGAGCCGAGCTGCCCGTAGCGGCCTATCTTATACAGGCAAAAATTGCTCGCTTCACACGATCATTTACCTACCTTTAAACAATGTTTTCGAAATAATTCGGCTATGGATTGCACAGTTGTTATAGCTGTGTCTTTTCATAGTTATAGAATTACCTTTTATTGGGAGTTCAGGTGTAGGTAAAACGTTTGTAAGTCAAATCATTAAAAGAAATTTTCCTGCAACACTGGCACATGAGTTGAACTTTGCACAGATATGGAATAAAGAACGCCAAGTAGGAATATTGAACAGTTTATATAATTGTTGTACAAATTTAATTGTTATTGAAGATTTGACAATTGTGCATTTAAAAGATGTAATTTCTTTCTTAAGAAGTATACCAGATTTGCAATCTGTAATTGTTATTCCAATATTTAGTATTCAAGAAATTATCAACTGGGGACATTATATTAATAACTCACATTCAAATGTAATACATAATGCATTTAAAAATTCAGGATTACGATTTGAAGAGATTGTATTTAATGTATTAAAATTAACCACAGTTGAAAAGTGGCTTAAAAATGAATTAATTAAATTACAAGTTGACTTTTCCAGACATGATAATATAATTAACTCTGTGGTGAATGAAGTTGATGTTACTTATAGTGGCCTGAAAGGTTTACAATCCAAACTTTTTTTGAAAGTGTATTAAAGAAGTTTTGATTATATTGCAAAAGCAAATGTAAATAAAATTGTCACACATTTGAGTATGATGATAAAATCTGTTTATACAAGATACCTACTTTTTATTATAATATAGCATTATTTAGTTAATTTGTATTTTATGTGTGAAAATAAAAACTTCAAAAGTTAGTTGTTTTTTAATAGTTACAAATATAAGGTCCGTATCGGAAATTTTAAGTATAGTTCAACATTGCACAAAGGGAGAAGTTTAAATTTGCAATTTAAATGATAAGAATTTTAAATAACAATAGTTTGTATAAGACTCGAAACAGAACATCTATTAAAAAATAATTAATTACATTAATTAATTAATAGTTATTTAACCAACAAGTGCGTTAATGAGAGCGATTAATAATCGAGACAGTTTAACGTGCTCGCTCCGGTCACACGTTAATATTGTTGAAATTATTAATCGCCGATTAACGCAAAAGTTGGTTACAATATTTTTCCGTTGATCGAATCTTACGAAATTGAAGAAAATGTAATTTCTTTCCATTCCTATATAAAGTGCTTCCCCTCAGCAGCCGGTCTTCCCCCACTACTCGACCACTTTCTTATGCAAGACCTTTTTTACTCATATTCACGACCGTTTTCACCTATTTGGCTGCATTTTATGGAAAAACGAAAATGAATGTTTTGTTACTGTGCACGTCTAGTTTTCAATTCTGTTTTTAAAATTTAAATTGGACAACTACAGGAGCAACCAGCCCTCCGCGAAAATATCGCAGAAAAAAATTGAAATGGTGATTGTGCAATAACCGTTAGTCCGACAGAATCGGAGATTTGCACACATAAAGTACATATAAGTAGCTATCTGTTTTCAAAGTTTCAGTTCTTAAAATTAAAAGATGGCGGAATTGTGAATTTTTTAAGAAAACACTGAATTTTCCGGGTTTTCTCCGGTTCTAATTATTCAATCGGGACATTCGACCTCTCATTCTCTTCGTAATTTAATTCTTTACAATTCGTCTATTGACAACATTAAGATTTGTTTCATTAGTTTCCATTTTACAAGCAAAGAACTAAAAAAACGCGATTTTTTGTTGAAAATTGTTTATAACAAATTAAAAATTATGGTCCTCGAGTGGGAAATGATGCATAATTCATCTACTAACTGTCCTTTATCTAATCGCACAGTCGGTTTCCGGGTAGCATTTATGTCAAATTATGACATGGCCTATATAAGTTATTCGATGCCCCAGCCACGTTTTTGACTGACGTCGCGTAGCGCTACGCGACGTGGGTTAGACGTCCGTAATACGTTTTTGTGTTTAATGGGTCGTTGTATAGGAATCTTCAGTCAGATGTGTTTGTCATACCGAAACAAATGTTGAACTTCAAAAAAAGTACAAAAAACGAAATTAAAGCACTAGCCAAAGAAATTAAGGAGAAGATTGAAACAGTATTTTCATTCAATCCCAAACCTGCAGCAGAAGGTAATGAAATAAAAGTTGGTCCATTTAAAAAACCAAAAGGAATTTTAACAAAGAAGAAACCGAAGAATGTCGTTGACCGAAAAGAATACGTAGTAGACAACATAGTTATCAAGAAATCGATCCTGATGATGATAACTCTGATTGAGTTTACAAATTTTTCCATGTTTCCCAAGAGCGGTTCGACAAAAGGTCGAATACTGGCAATTTTAACAACTCCCTGAAGATGGAAAATGTTTGACCGTGATGAAATTCAACTTGCATTCCTTGCAAAGATACTTCCCCTGGATATCAAATTTCAATTTTGATGCATCAAAATCTTCTTCTCCAGGGACCAGCTTACAAAATTACAAGACTTACAAGGTGCAAAAAAAAAATTTAAATATACCCAAAATGGTCAACTTAAAATGCACATGGTAATTCATGAGGACAAGAAATCTTTTAAATGCCTACAATGTGATAAAGGTTTTAAGCGCAATGGTGAACTAAAAATTCACATGATCATTCATGAGGGCAAAAAACCATTTAAGTGCCAAGTGTGTGAGAAAAGCTTTACCCTAAATGGTCAACTTAAAATGCACATGTTGATTCATGAGGACAAGAAATCTTTTAAATGCCTACAATGTGATAAAGGTTTTAAGCGCAATGGTGAACTAAAAATTCACATGATCATTCATGAGGGCAAAAAACCATTTAAGTGCCAGCTGTGTGAGAAAAGTTTTACCCTAAATGGTCAACTTAAAATGCACATGTTGATTCATGACGGTAAAAAACCATTCAATTGAATTGTTATATGCAATCTCATAAATATTACAATCCATCTGATTCTACTTTCTAATTGTAGGTTGTTTTATAATAATATTGTAAAAGTTTTCTTATGTATAAAAGATAAAGAGAATTACAATAGGTAAATTTAAATACAGGAAATAAAAATATAAGACTTTTATACTTTTAAATCAGAGAATTTAGATGTAATAAAAGTATACTTTTATAATTAATTTAAAAATGTACAGATTATAAGATACATTAAAATTAATATGTACACAAATCTTATTTCAATAAAAATTATTTTATATTAACAAGTTAAAGATGTCTTGAGCCACTGAAACAGCTTTCAAAAATCAACATTTGTGATAACGACTAAAGAGATTCTACTCTTGATAAGAATTGCAATTATATATTCAGGGTCAAGCAAAAAGAAATCTTTGATATCATAGATTTAATTTTCAACAGAAAAAAAAAAAAATGAATTAACATGCAGTGATCTTGAGACAATAAAGTTGTCTCCTGTAAAATTTGCTAGATGTGCCTTATGATAATTTGGTAAAAATGTATCGATATTAAAATCGACTTTTTCAATTTTTAATATACATAAAATTATTTATATTTTATTTTCAACAGATAAGCCTTATCCAGAAGATTTATTAAAAACGTTTCAACAAACAACAAAGTATTGATATTTCAATTCAACTAATTATATCACTATGAAAAGAAACAGCCATAACAACTGTGCAATCCATAGCCGAACTACAACATCTAACAAATCATTAGGTCATAGTTGTGGAAAATTTTCATTTATATTTCCATAGCAAGCAATGTCTATTCCAAGATATTTGAACTATAATCTTTATAGAAAACTTTAATGATGCTTAGATAACTGCTTCAACGTCCTTTAATGCAATTAATCCTGGAATTTATTATCAATAAAATCAACAATTGAAATGAATTAGATTTAAGTTAGTATTCCGTAAAACCAACTAACAGTAAGCAATAAAAACTACACAGTACATTACAAAAAAAACACTACGACAGAAAAGATATAATAGATTTTATTTTCAACAGAACAAAAATATCCCAAAGAATTAACGAAACATTTTCAACTAGAACATTGCAATTTATGCAAGATTTATTTAAATTGGGCAAAAATGGCCCATAAACATTACAGATCATTAAAACATGAAAGAAATATCAAAGTTTACATGATAAATTTCGAAAAAAATACTGATAAACAAGAATTCAAATGTGAAACTTGCAATGTTTCATATGAATACAAAGAGGCATCAACAAAGCAAAAAACATTTAAAAAAACAATTAGAAAAATTAAAACAAGAAAATGATGGTCCAGGTCTTGATGGTAAATCCTGGTAAATCTATAAACATACTATTAAGATTATTACATAAACTCAATTGCAAGACTATTTACATACCACCGACTGCTCCATCAATCTACCTGCAATAAATTATAAAATAATAAAAACATGCTTTAAGTAATCGTAATCATTTTTACTTACACATTAAAAATGTTGTCTTGCTTTACTTTTTCTAATTCGGTTTTTTTTATGTGCTTTTTCCCTCTTTGATGCACAACCAGATTCTCATTATATTGAAATGAAACATTGCAAGTTTCACATTTAAATTCCTCTTTTTCCTCATCTTTCTCGAAATTTCTCATGAAAACTATGACATTGTTTTCATGTCTTTTTGATCTATAATGTTTATGGGCCATTATTGGCCCATTTAAAGAAACCTTGCATAAATTGCAATATTCTATTTTAAATTTTTTCGTTAATTCAATGGGATAATTTTTTTCTGTTGAAAATAAAATAAAATTAATATTATCTACTACTAACTACGTTTATTAAAAATTAGATTATTAAAAAGTCGTTTGTAATAATTAAAATTGGTTTAAACTTACTATCATCTTTTATATTTCTTTATTATGGTTACGATTAATACATTTTACACTATTTAACAGACCCTTTATTGTAGGACCATACTAATAGACGTTTACTATTTAATACCTTGCACGCCCCATTGTACATACATTCTGCGCGTCACTTTTGCTACCAACCTCTTTTTCTATACATTCATACAAACTTAACACTCCTCCTCAATTAATTAAATTTGAAACAGATTTAACTAATTGCTATTATTCAATTCTTAACTTAATACAAAAATATAAATGTTTTGAACAATCCAAGGGTTTTGTAAAGATATCTGAAATATTTTCATTTGTTTCTACATATTGTATTTCAATTATTTTCTTAAATACTAGATCTTTTATGAAATGGCTCCTTATGTCGATGTGCTTGCTTCTCTTGCTGTTTTCATATGATTCAATCATCGATATGGCACTTTGATTGTCTATATACAGAACACCTTTTAAATTTACTTGAAAGTCTGTGAGCAGTCCTTTTAAATAAATTAGTTCTGCAGCAGCGTTGGCAGCAGCCAAATATTCTGCTTCTGCTGTCGATATAGCTACGGAGCTTTGTTTTCGCGAGTACCACGAGATAGCACAACCACGGTAAAATATTACACAACCACTTACACTTTTGCGGTCTGTGCGATCACGAGCCCAATCCGCGTCAGAAAATCCTTCCAATGTATCATCCTTCTTTAAATTAAATTCCAGGCACTTATCCCTTGTTCCTTTTAAATACCTTAACACCCTCTTTGCTTGAGTCCATAAGCTTTGAGTTGGTTTGTCCAGGAATTGACTTAGATACGACACTGCAAAAGTAATGTCTGGTCTAGATGTTGTGGCGACAAACATGAGACCACCGATAAGTTGTCTATAAGGAATATTGATTACATTTTCATTTTCTTCATTTTGGAAATTTTTCTCCATTGGAGTTTTGGCTACTTTGCAATCGATTAATTTAAATTTCTGTAGCATTTTTGTAATATGCTTGGTTTGTCGGATTTCCAATTTATCTTTCTTTCGCTCAACTTCCATTCCTAGGAAGGTTTTAATCTCTCCGAGATCCTTTGCTTTAAACTCTTCCTTTAAGGCTATTATTGCTTTTTCGATCATATCGTCATTTCCGGTTATTAAGATGTCATCTACAAATATAAGTATCCAAATGTCGTGTCCAACATATAGACAGAAGTCATGATTTGATCTTATAAAATTGTTGGTACTCATAAATTTATCAAACCTTTCATTCCAGCATCTCGGACTTTCTTTCAATCCATATAGTCCTCTATTCAATCTCAATACTTTGTTTTTATTAACTTCTAGTCCTTCCGGTGACTTGATATACACTTCCGAATTCAGGTGTCCATTCAAAAAGGCAGTTGGAATATCTAGTTGTCGAATTTGATAACATTTTTGTATTGCGAATGTTAAAAATAATCTAACTGTAGAAATTCTTGCCACAGGTGCATAATTCGTGAAGTTCTCCTCCTTAATTTGAAAGCCCTTTGCTACAAGCCTTGCCTTTTTTATTCCATCTTCTTTTGTCTTAAAAACCCATTTAACGTCTATGGCACGTTTTCCGTATGGTAGTATAGTTTCTGTCCAGGTTTTCATCTGAGAATGTGCGTCTAGTTCTCTTCTAATGGCAACCCTCCATTCTTTATCTCTTGATACCGCTTCGCTGTATTCTTGCGGATCATCTACATCGGTTGAAAAACAGTACGCCGTATACAGCTCGTAATCATTCATACGTGATGGTTGATGAATTATTCTTCCAGACTTTGTTATTGTTTCATTCTGGTTTTCTTCGTTATTTCCATTTCTAATCGTTCCTTCTTCTTCTCCTTCAGTATCACTCGTTTCTTCTCTATTTCTATCTTCATTATTTATTACATCACTTTCTTCTCTCTCTTCTTCACAACCGTATTTATTTCCTTCGTTATTTTCATTACTTTGCTTAATGTATTTACTGTCATTTTCATCGAATCTTACATCCCTCGATATTATAATTTGGTCAGTTTCCGGGTCCCATAGTCTATAGCTTGCGCTCCCATAGCCAACCATTCTTGTGCTAATAGCACGTTTTTCCATTTTCGAAGGTGTGGGCAGTATTTTTGCCCATGCTTTACATCCAAATACTCGCAGCCTTGACAAGTCTAATTTTCCAAAATATTTTCTTGCCGGTACATTTCCAAATAGTGCTTTTGTCGGGGATCTATTTAACAAATAAGCTGCACACTGTATGGCTTCGCCCCATAAATGTTTTGGTAGATTTGATTCGATCATCATTGTCCTTGCTTTATCCTGAATTGATCTATTGTACCTCTCTGCGACCCCATTCGACTGTGGTGAATATGGTAGAGTATATTCTAGTTTTATTCCTTTGTTTCTACAAAAACTTTGTAAATCATTAGATGTATACTCACCCCCATTGTCACATCTTATTCTTTGTATTCTTATTCCTTTTTGGTTTTCTACATTCTTAATATAATGCATCAAGTTTTCTCCGGCTTCTCCTTTATGTTTCAATAAGTATATGACACAAAAATGACTGTGGTCATCAATGACGGTTTGATAGTACCTTTCATCATTCTTTGTTGATGGTTTTACCGGACCAGCAATATCGCTGTGAATTAATTCCCCAATTCTTCTTGTTCTTGGTAACTGTTGTTTTCCAAATGGTAGTCTGGTTGATTTTCCTTCCATACATTCATTACATACTTCTTTATTGACCGGTAGATTTAATTTCGTCAAACCCCATCTGTTCAAGTGTCCTAAACGTCGATGCCATAAATTTTCCTCTATGCTACTGTTTACTCTTTCATAATTTTCTGGTTCAATTCTTAATGTGTATAAACTTCCACTTAAATTTGCATAGATATTCAATCCATCTTTATATATCCTTGCACCTTCTTTGTTAAAATTCAATTTTAGATTTGCATCCATTAATTTTCTAACAGAGATTAAATTATGTGTTAATCCAGAGACGATCAATGCTGCTATATTAACATATTGATTTCCACATTTGCCTCTTAATACTCCCCTTTTGTTTGCTGTCAGGGTCTCACCATTTGCTACTTTAATTTTAATGGCATTTTCCATTTTTTCGACTGATGTCATATATTTTTCCAATTTGTCTTTGACTAAATTTTCTGTTGCGCCAGAATCAATAATAAAGTAATGATCATCTGTTAAACATTCTGTGCTTAATGCTACAAATGATAATTCCGTTGTGTTTGCTCGTTCGGTTTTATTGTCCCTTTGACCTAGATAATTTGTATAATTTCCTCTTCCTCGTCCTCGAAACTCTCGACCTCTTCCTGGTCCAGTTTCACTCCTATTTTGTTTTCCAGTATTTCTCCTGCATTGCTTAGCTTTATGCCCTTTCAAACCACAGGTATAACAGGTAAATGGAAAGGCTGTAAAAGATTTTTCTGTCTCAGTCTGTTTAACTTCCTTACCTTGTAGTTTCATCTCTTCATCAAGCAGTCTGGATTTCACAAAGTCCATTGTCAAGTTAGCGCTTACAGTTTCTATTGCTGTAATAACATTTTCGTATTCTTCATTCAATGATAGAAGTAAGTGGCATATTTTATCTTCTTCTTCCATTTTACTTCCCAAATTCTCCAATTCCCTTATTAATGAGTCAAATGTTAAGAAGTGATCTTCTAATCTTTGCCCTTTATTGTGCTTCACTAGCAATAATTTTCGCTTTAATGTAAGTTTTGTGAACACACTGTTACGTTGAAAAATGTCCCGTAGCGCTTTCACCATTTCGCTTGCATATTTTGCATCCTTGATGATATCCAAGTGCTTATCTGTAACGCACTGTATGATAAGCGATTTTGCTTTTGCATCTTTACGTCGATAATCTTCTCGTTCTTTATCGGATTCCAAATCTCCATAATTTATGTCTAAAATTTCCACTACACCTTTTTCTTCTAAAATTGCTTTTATTCTGAAGATCCAATTATTAAAGTTTCCAGTACTTAATTGTGGATATTGAATAATTTGTGTTTTGGCGGTTTCCATGCTTCCAATTTTTAGGTTATCGTTTACCTTTTGTCTGCCCTAACTTTTATGTTATTTTCTTTTCTGGGCCCATAACCTTTTATATTTCTTTATTATGGTTACGATTAATACATTTTACACTATTTAACAGACCCTTTATTGTAGGACCATACTAATAGACGTTTACTATTTAATACCTTGCACGCCCCATTGTACATACATTCTGCGCGTCACTTTTGCTACCAACCTCTTTTTCTATACATTCATACAAACTTAACATCATCTAATTCCATATTTTTTTTAATAAATTTTGAAGTAGAGGGTTTTAATTTTAATTGATTTTTAATTTCAATAAAAATCTGAATGAGTTGTTTCAACGCCATCTTTATTTTACAAGCCGTGAACTAAGAAATTTGGCAGCAGTGTTGCTAGGCGGACATTTTGCGTTCTTCAGTTCAGCATTGCATCATTGAGTTGTTGTTGATATTGTTATAAAGTGCAGTTAACGTTAGATAGTTGTGGTATTTCCAAACCTGTGTGTATTTATCAGAATATTTAACTTAATAATTTGATATTCGACAATATAGAAAGTAAGTACATTTAACCTTTGGTTCATGCTTTTCACATGAAAACTTTTTAGATGACTAGAAAATGTTGTGTCCCAAGCTGCAAATCGAATTACGAAAGTGTATCCGTAAAGGGGCAAGCTGCAGTTACTACGTTTTCATTTCCAAAAGATGAAGAAACGAAAAAGAAATGGCTTCGAGCTATCCCGAGGAAAAATTGGCAGCCTACGAAGTATTCATCTGTTTGTATAAAACATTTTAACGAAAATGATGTTATATTAGATCAGATATACAAAAACGGGTCAACTGTTACTACGTTGCTATTAGCACACCCAAAATGAAAGGAAGACGCTGTACCCACAATTTTTCAAAATCTTCCAGTTTATCTGTCTTCAACTTCAACAGTAGTTAGACGAAAAGACCCTGAAGTAAGAAGGAAAGCGTTGCAATCAAAAGAAGCTGGAAAAATTGAAGAATTTGTAAAATCTGATATTATAAATGACTTTACAAATTTTCTTGACACTTTTCAAACAAAACTAAATGGTATAAACAGTGAAACAAAGTGGAACTTTAAAATTAAGAGCAACTTTGGTGTTTGGCTGTATTTATTAAATATTGAGTGTTCTAATAGTTCTTCTGAAAGTGAAACTGAGTTAAGTGCCGCCGAAATTTTATGTAGTGTTCTTGTGAAAAGTGATTTAACATTAAAACTCTTTATTGGAAAAGAAGAAATTTCTGCTCATGATTTGAACTGGATTCTCCCTTGTGATTTAAAATTATCTCGATGGTCGCAACTTGAAAATATATTAGTTAGGTATGCCAACGTAAGTCAACACAATTTAAGGACTCGATCTTTTGAATTTTTCTTGCAAAAGTCGTATGAAAATTTAGTTACGTGTAACGAAAAAGCTGAAGAAATGGAAGACTATCAACATAAAAAACAATTGGAACTTTTAATTGATCAGTTAAACATGATATTGTTAAAAAGACGAAAATATTCCCCAGCAACTATTTTGTTTGCATTTATGGCTTATTCATATTCATCGTCTTGTTACATGCTCTTACAAGATCATTTGCTGCTGCCTAGTAAACGATATTTACAACAAATATCTTCTAGATTTAATGTAAAACCAGACAAAAATCTTTCAAATACAAGTCACTATTTGAAACAAATTTCCAAAAACTTGACTGTTCGAGAAAAATATACAATATTACAAATTGATGAAATTTATGTGAAATCTAAGTTAGATTTTAAAGCCAATGGAATTGTTGGCAGTTCAGAAAATAATGCTAAGGATCTGGCAAAAACTATTCAAACTTTTATGATCTCTTCTGCTTTTGGTAATTTTAGTGAAGTTATTCGACTAGTTCCTGTGAATAACACAACAGGAGATCAGTTAAAGATACTCGTTAATGAGGTAATTGAATTTGTTCAAAAATGTGGTTTTCCTATAGTTGCGATACTAACTGATAACAATAGAATAAATCAGAATATGTTCACTTTAATTTCTTCAAACGAATCTATGCCAAATCCATGCTTCCCTGATATTAATACTTACCTATCGTATGACACTGTTCACATTTTTAAAAATGTTACGAATAACTGGTTGAACAAAAAAGATACTTTTCACACTTTAATATATCCTGATTTTGAAAATTATACAATAAAACGGTATGCATGTTTCGAACATTTGCGACTATTTTTCAAGGACGAGCAAAATAAGTTAATTAAAAAAGCATATAAGTTGAGTTATAAAACTTTGTATCCCTCAAATTTAGAGAGACAAAACGTTTTGTTAGTGGATAATGTTTTTCATGTCAACTATTGCTGCTTTACAAACGGAAGAAAAATGTACAGATACTGCAAATTTTTTACAAATTTTCCGCATCTGGTGGGATATTGTAAATTCTAAAAACCCTATCGTAGGAAAAATAAAAAGAAATGAATGGGCAGGACCAGTTTGTAGTATTGAGGATGAAAAGTTATTGTTTTTGAAACGTTTTTTGTCTTGGATAGAAGCATGGCAGTCTTTCAAGGACAAAGCTGGCTTAAGCTCCGACACATTTGAAGCAATAAGAAGAGCATCTCAAGTGTTATGTAAAATTGCTAACGATGCTTTAACAAAATTTAATGTTTCGTATGTACTCTTGGGGAAATTTCAAACAGACAAGTTAGAGAAAAGGTTTGGAATGTACAGACGACTATCTGGATCAAACTATAATGTATCACTTAGGCAAGTAATTGAATCAGAAAACAAATTACGAATAAGACATATTTTGAAAATGATCAATAAAAAAGAAGCATGCTTTAGCAACTTTGCTAATGAAAGTACTGAATCAAATTTATATAATGTTGACATTGATCAATTTCGCCCCATTATGACTTCAAATTATCTTGAATTATGTGAAATCGAGGAATCAAGCTGCATATATGTTTGTGGCTATGGAGCACGATCTGTTTGCAAAAAACTGGAATGTACTGCCTGTGTTTTTTTATTTGAGGAAGGACGCGGTAGTAATGTTTGCAACGAATATTTTGACTTTTTACAGCGAGGTGGCTTAAGTGTACCATGTTACCATGTTAAGTGTGTTTTCTCTCATATGTATGCTTTGTTAGAATATATTGTAGCTAATAGCGTGTGGAAACAAAATTTTTGCAATCTTTTGCAATCAAAAGGTATTTTAATTCAACTGACACAGTTAAGCTTAAATTCCAATAACTTTTTTCAACAATTTGAATTACATTGTCTGTGTGGCAACGATGTTTCTAGATTGTTTAAAACATTGTATTCTGTTTTTGCAAATATCCTGTTGAATAACTACACAAAATATTCAAAAGAAACAAATGGCACTAAAAATTTAGAGAAAAAAAGGAAATTAGCTACGCTAACAAAAGAGAAGAATAAACGTTAAAAATATGTTATTTGTAAATAATGTTATTTAATGTTTAATAAATACCACAAAATAAAATTTCCTGCCCTTACTAACTTTTGTTTTATTTCTTAATACTATCAGAATAATGATGTAGTATGGATCATTTCATGTTAGTTATTTTTTAATAAGTTTCGATTGCAACCGACGTGCAATGATACCCGGCCTACTTCTGTGCATTAATGCGGTGTTGCCAAGCATGGCTTCACGGCTTGTAAATAAAGATGGCGTTGGTTGTTTACAAATTTCTTCACCATAGCAACAACAAAAAAAAAAAGGTTGTCCCAACAATATTTTGTTGCCATGGTATTGGAAGGTTATTTTGGAAGTTAGATAAACTCTTGAGTGGTAAATAATTGCTTTATTGAAACTGGCTAACATTTACTGTTTTGCGACATACCGCCATACTTGTATGTTATGTATGCAACACACTACACACTACTAAAACACTTGTTGCCTATTTTAACACCCTCCCTCAACAAGTATTTGGGTATAACCAACGCCATCTTTATTTTACAAGCCGTGAACTAAGAAATTTGGCAGCAGTGTTGCTAGGCGGACATTTTGCGTTCTTCAGTTCAGCATTGCATCATTGAGTTGTTGTTGATATTGTTATAAAGTGCAGTTAACGTTAGATAGTTGTGGTATTTCCAAACCTGTGTGTATTTATCAGAATATTTAACTCAATAATTTGATATTCGACAATATAGAAAGTAAGTACATTTAACCTTTGGTTCATGCTTTTCACATGAAAACTTTTTAGATGACTAGAAAATGTTGTGTCCCAAGCTGCAAATCGAATTACGAAAGTGTATCCGTAAAGGGGCAAGCTGCAGTTACTACGTTTTCATTTCCAAAAGATGAAGAAACGAAAAAGAAATGGCTTCGAGCTATCCCGAGGAAAAATTGGCAGCCTACGAAGTATTCATCTGTTTGTATAAAACATTTTAACGAAAATGATGTTATATTAGATCAGATATACAAAAACGGGTCAACTGTTACTACGTTGCTATTAGCACACCCAAAATGAAAGGAAGACGCTGTACCCACAATTTTTCAAAATCTTCCAGTTTATCTGTCTTCAACTTCAACAGTAGTTAGACGAAAAGACCCTGAAGTAAGAAGGAAAGCGTTGCAATCAAAAGAAGCTGGAAAAATTGAAGAATTTGTAAAATCTGATATTATAAATGACTTTACAAATTTTCTTGACACTTTTCAAACAAAACTAAAGGTATAAACAGTGAAACAAAGTGGAACTTTAAAATTAAGAGCAACTTTGGTGTTTGGCTGTATTTATTAAATATTGAGTGTTCTAATAGTTCTTCTGAAAGTGAAACTGAGTTAAGTGCCACCGAAATTTTATGTAGTGTTCTTGTGAAAAGTGATTTAACATTAAAACTCTTTATTGGAAAAGAAGAAATTTCTGCTCACGATTTGAACTGGATTCTCCCTTGTGATTTAAAATTATCTCGATGGTCGCAACTTGAAAATATATTAGTTAGGTATGCCAACGTAAGTCAACACAATTTAAGGACTCGATCTTTTGAATTTTTCTTGCAAAAGTCGTATGAAAATTTAGTTACGTGTAACGAAAAAGCTGAAGAAATGGAAGACTATCAACATAAAAAACAATTGGAACTTTTAATTGATCAGTTAAACATGATATTGTTAAAAAGACGAAAATATTCCCCAGCAACTATTTTGTTTGCATTTATGGCTTATTCATATTCATCGTCTTGTTACATGCTCTTACAAGATCATTTGCTGCTGCCTAGTAAACGATATTTACAACAAATATCTTCTAGATTTAATGTAAAACCAGACAAAAATCTTTCAAATACAAGTCACTATTTGAAACAAATTTCCAAAAACTTGACTGTTCGAGAAAAATATACAATATTACAAATTGATGAAATTTATGTGAAATCTAAGTTAGATTTTAAAGCCAATGGAATTGTTGGCAGTTCAGAAAATAATGCTAAGGATCTGGCAAAAACTATTCAAACTTTTATGATCTCTTCTGCTTTTGGTAATTTTAGTGAAGTTATTCGACTAGTTCCTGTGAATAACACAACAGGAGATCAGTTAAAGATACTCGTTAATGAGGTAATTGAATTTGTTCAAAAATGTGGTTTTCCTATAGTTGCGATACTAACTGATAACAATAGAATAAATCAGAATATGTTCACTTTAATTTCTTCAAACGAATCTATGCCAAATCCATGCTTCCCTGATATTAATACTTACCTATCGTATGACACTGTTCACATTTTTAAAAATGTTAGGAATAACTGGTTGAACAAAAAACATACTTTTCACACTTTAATATATCCTGATTTTAAAAATTATACAATAAAACGGTATGCATGTTTCGAACATTTGCGACTATTTTTCAAGGACGAGCAAAATAAGTTAATTAAAAAAGCATATAAGTTGAGTTATAAAACTTTGTATCCCTCGAATTTAGAGAGACAAAACGTTTTGTTAGTGGATAATGTTTTTCATATGTCAACTATTGCTGCTTTACAAACGGAAGAAAAATGTACAGATACTGCAAATTTTTTACAAATTTTCCGCATCTGGTGGGATATTGTAAATTCTAAAAACCCTATCGTAGGAAAAATAAAAAGAAATGAATGGGCAGGACCAGTTTGTAGTATTGAGGATGAAAAGTTATTGTTTTTGAAACGTTTTTTGTCTTGGATAGAAGCATGGCAGTCTTTCAAGGACAAAGCTGGCTTAAGCTCCGACACATTTGAAGCAATAAGAAGAGCATCTCAAGTGTTATGTAAAATTGCTAACGATGCTTTAACAAAATTTAATGTTTCGTATGTACTCTTGGGGAAATTTCAAACAGACAAGTTAGAGAAAAGGTTTGGAATGTACAGACGACTATCTGGATCAAACTATAATGTATCAGTTAGGCAAGTAATTGAATCAGAAAACAAATTACGAATAAGACATATTTTGAAAATGATCAATAAAAGAGAAGCATGCTTTAGCAACTTTGCTAATGAAAGTACTGAATCAAATTTATATAATGTTGACATTGATCAATTTCGCCCCATTATAACTTCAAATTATCTTGAATTATGTGAAATCGAGGAATCAAGCTGCATATATGTTTGTGGCTATGGAGCACGATCTGTTTGCAAAAAACTGGAATGTACTGCCTGTGTTTTTTTATTTGAGGAAGGACGCGGTAGTAATGTTTGCAACGAATATTTTGACTTTTTACAGCGAGGTGGCTTAAGTGTACCAAGTTACCATGTTAAGTGTGTTTTCTTTCATATGTATGCTTTGTTAGAATATATTGTAGCTAATAGCGTGTGGGAAACAAAATTTTTGCAATCTTCCTGTCAAAAAGGCATTTTAATTCAACTGACACAGTTAAGCTTAAATTCCAATAACTTTTTTCAACAATTTGAATTACATTGTCTGTGTGGCAACGATGTTTCTAGATTGTTTAAAACATTGTATTCTGTTTTTGCAAATATTCTGTTGAATAACTACACAAAATATTCAAAAGAAACAAATGGCACTAAAAATTTAGAGAAAAAAGGAAATTAGCTACGCTAACAAAAGAGAAGAATAAACGTTAAAAATATGTTATTTGTAAATAATGTTATTTAATGTTTAATAAATACCACAAAATAAAATTTCCTGCCTTTACTAACTTTTGTTTTATTTCTTAATACTATCAGAATAATGATGTAGTATGGATCATTTCATGTTAGTTATTTTTTAATAAGTTTCGATTGCAACCGACGTGCAATGATACCCGGCCTACTTCTGTGCATTAATGCGGTGTTGCCAAGCATGGCTTCACGGCTTGTAAATAAAGATGGCGTTGGTATAACACAAACTTAACACTCTCCTACTTAATACAAAGAAAACTTAACTTATTAATACATTTTCCATAACTACCTATTGCAACATGTGGTTTCTAAATTTTTCAAACAATATTTTTCCCAATGGTTTTGTTAATATGTCAGCAATATTATCTGTTGTTTTAATGTATTTAAGTTTAATCAGTCCGCTTTCAATATTGTCAATGATGTAATGATGTCTTATATCTATGTGTTTCAATCGTTTGTTACTTTGGTTATTCTCAGCAATATTGATTACAGATTGATTATCTTCAAAAATTTCTATTGGTTTTTTACAATTTAACTGAAAGTTTGTTAACAATTTTTCCAACCAACACAGTTCGGACACTACAGAACTTAGTGCTATATATTCTGCTTCGGTTGAAGAAAGTGCTACACTGACTTGTTTTCTTGAGTGCCATGATATTACACAGTTGGATAAAGTTACAGTGTACCCTGATGTAGATTTTCTGTCTTTGATATCCCCTGCCCAATCAGCATCAACAAATCCCCTTAATATGCATTCTGTATCCCTCTGGTAAATTAGTGACAGATCCAAAGTTCCTTGGATGTATCTTAAAATTCTTTTAAGCGCTTTGTACAGTGCTAGACTGGCACAATGTTGGTATCTACTTAAAAAGTTTACAGAAACACATAAGTCAGGACGAGTTCCAGAAACGGCATATAGTAAACTGCCTATTAACTTTCTACACTCTTTTTCGATTGCGTCACTTTCAGACTTTTCTCGATTTATCATTTTAAAATTAAAATTTTGCTCTATAGGAGTGTCTACCGGTTTGCAATTTGCCATACCAAATTTCTTTAAAAGTGTTTGAGAAAGGGAATAAAGGTACTTACGGGATTCACTTCCGTGTATGTGGGTTGTTGCTCGAATCGTTGCACGCTATTTCCACGGGTAGTCGCAATTAAATTCACTTCCTTGCACTTGCGTTCACGTCGAAGCTTCGAGATTGTGTGTGTTTTTCGAAGAGAGGGGTTTGGGGGGTCGGAAGGAACTAATGGGAGTCGGATGTCGGTAATGTACAAAAGACGTTTTACGGCAGCCGAAGGTCTATACTGAACATTCCGCCCACCAAAATATGCGAAAACAAATATTTTATTAACTATGGGTACTGAGCTGACGCAGCTAAAAGCTATGAAATTAAGTCTAAATAAGAAGAAATAAAAAATAAACGAGAAGAAACGAAAACAAAAAAATTACGAAAATTCACTGCGCCGGTAGCGGACACAGTTTAACCAGCGGTCGCAGCATCGTACCGGTGGTCGTTCGCAACGTCGCTACGCGGCAGACGTCGTCTTTGCCGGGATGTAGGGCCGTGATGCGACCCAGTTTCCAACGCAATGGAGGGCTAGAGTCCTCCTTGATTAACACAAGGGTGCCAAGAGCGACGGGCATTGACGTTTGTAACCACTTTCCACGTTGAGATAACGTGTGTAGATACTCAGAATGCCAACGTTTCCAAAAGTCTTGGTGCATTCTTTGTACCAGTTGCCAACGGTTCAGCCGCCCTTGTGGGAGGTGGCTGAGGTCCGGGTCAGGTGCCGATGTCAACGGTTCTAAAGTAAGGAAGTGACCCGGAGTGAGGGCCGTCAGGTCATTTGCATCTGAGCTGATGCTGCACAACGGTCGCGAGTTGAGCACAGCTTCAACCTGCACAAGAACCGTGTACAATTCCTCGTACGTGAGCAACTGTTCTCCGATGACTCGCCTCAAATGAGTTTTGACAGATTTAATTCCGGCCTCCCACAGACCTCCGAAGTGAGGCGCGGAAGGGGGATTAAATCGCCACTCAATTCGCTCTGTCTCTGCGGCGAGTTCAGTCATAGCCAACAATTCCTTGTTGGCTCCTACAAAATTAGTGCCGCAATCGCTATAGATTCGGCTACAACGACCGCGACGCGCGATGAAACGACGAAGGGCTGCGAGAAACGCTTCCGAGGTTAGGTCCGAGGCTAGTTCAATGTGAACTGCTTTGGTTGCAAAGCACACGAATAGGCAAATGTATGCCTTAAACGATTTGGTACCTCGATGCCGACCGAGGGTGACTGAGTATGGCCCGCCGTAGTCTACTCCTACGCATTGAAACGGTTTCAGCTGACCGACGCGACTACTTGGCAGATCTCCCATTGGAGGTTGTAAGGGCGTGGGGTTGGTGCGAAAACATTGGTAGCATCTGGATAAGCAACGACGTATTGCTCGTCTCGGAGACAATATCCAGAATCTCTGAAGGAGCAGATACAAAAGAGTTTGACACCCAGGGTGCAATGCTTCGCGATGGACCTCCTCAATGATGAGGTAGGTAAGTCGATGATGACTTGGTAATAAGGCTGGATGCTTGCTCTCAAATGACAAATTGGATTGAGCTAGGCGTCCGCCCACCCTGAGGACGCCGTGGTCGTCCAGAAAGGCGCTAAGTTTTCGAAGTTGTTTTGAAGGAGGCTGTTTGTCCCGTAGTTTGTGGAGGTCCTCCTCGAAATGGACTTCCTGCACAAGCTTTACTAGATACATGAGGGCGCGATGCAAGTCTAGCTCCGATAACTTAGAGTTCGTGCGCTGTTGTGTTCGGCAGTTGTTGGCAAACAGGCAACAGTACGCGATAATTCGTTTTATTTTCGCTAGCGACGAATAGCGCTCTAACAAGGCTAGAATATTATTGGCTGGCGCAATAGCGGCTAATAACGTCACTCTTTGCTCTTCCTCCACTGCTGTAAAGGGTTCTAACGTGCTCGAAGTGGTTTGTGTGGGCCATTCGCTGGGTGGTGATCGCAACCAGGCGGGACCCGACCACCATAACGAATGGTTAAGAAGCTCGAAGGGTAAAACGCCGCGACTCGCGCAGTCCGCCGGGTTGTCCTCGGAGCGGACGTGATACCAGCACTCCGGAGGCACCTGGTCCTGAATCGAGCTAACGCGGTTGGCTATGAACGTTTTCCATCGGTGCGGTGACGATTTTATCCACGCGAGCGCTACTTTAGAATCCGTCCATGCATACGTACGATCGAACCTCACTTTTGAATGAAGAGTTGATTTAACTGTGGCAATTAAATTTGCGAGCAATACCGCTGCACACAGTTCCAGTCGAGGGATAGAAACGCGCTTTAGAGGCGATACCTTGGATTTAGCTATAATGATTTGTACCGTACAAGGACCATCAAGTGACTCGGTCCGAATGTAAATTACCGCTGCAAACCCTACTTCTGACGCGTCCGCGAAACCGTGCAATTCACAGCGATGCGCCGCGGCCAACGCGATGTGTCGGTTGATTTGGATTTTCGCGAGATCAGGTAGTTGAGATTTGCATTCAGTCCATCGACCAACGACATTCGGTGGAGCGGTATCGTCCCAGTCCACGCCCAACGTCCACAAAGTTTGGATTAGTTGTTTCGCAAAGAGCGTCAATGGGGATAGGAATCCCAATGGGTCGAAGATGCGAGCGATGTCGGACAGAATCGCGCGTTTTGTGCACTGGGCATTGGTTGCTGCAATATTATATGAAAATGCGTCCGCGCTAGTTAGCCAATGCAACCCGAGAATTTTATACGAACAATCCTCATCGAAAGTAACCGGACCTTGTCTGCAATCATCCGGGATGCTAGCCAAGAAGTCGGTGTCGTTGCTCAGCCATTTCCTAAGCTCGAACCCACCTTTTCCTAATAAGTCACTTAGTTGCTGTTTGAGTGCAAGTGCGGCCTGCAACGTGTCCCCGCCTGTGACAATATCATCTACGTACGAATCGGTCTCTAAAACAGCTGATGCGTCAGGATAGTGCTTCTCGTCAATCGCCAATTGCTGAAGAGTACGAATAGCGAGATACGGCGATGATGTAACACCGAAACTGACCGTATTGAGGCGATATTCGGTGATAGGTTGATCTTCGGAGAATCGCCATAAGATACGCTGATAATCGCGATCAGCAGGCGAAACCCAGATTTGCCTAAACATTTGTTTTATGTCCGCAACGAAAGCAATCGCATGGAGCCGAAAGTTCAACAATATTGCAACAATATCGCGTTGCAGCTTTGGACCCGGTAGCAGCAGGTCGTTTAGCGCGGGACCGTTTGATTGCGCTGAGGCATCAAAAACGACGCGAAGTTTAGTGGTTGTGCTTTCTGGTTTGAGTACACAATGGTGTGGAATATAAAAGGTGTTCGTGGTACTCGTAGCGTTTGGAACCGGTTCCATATGCTTGCAATCTAGATAGTCCTGCATGAAGGCAGCGTATTGCTGTTTAAGCTCCGACTGTTTAGCTAACCGGCGCTCCAACGAGAGGAACCGTCGCATAGCTGTGGGTCGCGAATTACCAAAAGTGGGACGATCCACTGCGAAAGGTAACGAAACGGTGTACCGACCGGTATCGTCACGCTGGACCGTATCAATATAGAGCCTTTCGCATTGGGCATCGTCTGGAGACGTATGCTGTTTGGTTGGAGGCTCTTCAATCTCCCAGAATTTTTGCAACGTCGACACTAGCGACGGTTCAATTACCGTAGTAAAAAAAGTGTTTGTAGTAGCTGTCGATGCAGTACCGCTTGGACCGCAGACGACCCAACCATAAATAGTGTTAATGGCCGAGGGCTCTCTTACGGATGTCCCATGAACAATTCCCGGCAGTAATAGCTGAGCGTAGATGTCAGCACCCAACAACAAGTCGATGGCTTGGGATTTTGCAAAATGTGGATCCGCAAGCGATAAATTTGATAAGTGAACCCATTGGGTGGCATCTACAGCATGACTGGGCATATTGTCCGCAATTTTCGGTAACGCGTGTAAAGACACGTTGCAAGCCGGCGTGGTTGCGTGCGCGGGCACGATATCACAATTTAGAACACCGCCAGAGGTCTGTGTTTTTGTGGATCCGATTCCGGTAACGTCTAAACGATGCGCTTGGTAACGAAGGCCCAATCGTCGAAGACAAGCTAGCGTAACGAAACTGCCTTGACTGGCGTTGTCCAGAATGGCACGAACTGTTTGATAATTGCCGCGGGCGTCTAAAATACGCAACAATGCAGTGGCTAACAAAACCCCGGTTTTTGTTGTACAGCTAGTCATTACCGTTATGGGGGCCACGTCAGTGTTGGCATCTAGTTCTGCGACAGGGTTTGACTTCTCAAAATGAAGCAGCGTATGGTGGGACGCTTTACACTTACGGCATCGCGATTTTGATCTGCATGCTTGCACGCGGTGTGCCGCACGAAGACAATTTATACACAGCTGCTTTACTTTCGCTAACTCGAATCGTTGCTGCGGGGTTTTATCCAAAAATGCTTTACAACCATAAATCGCATGTTGCGATTCACACACAGAACAACTATCTTCTGTGCGTTTTTGTTGCATATCTTCCGACGTGGCCAGCAGAACCGATTTTGTCGCGGGTTGCACCGATTTTTGGTAGGTCCCTTTTGCTTGCACGGTACCTACTGTTTCTAATATTCTGCACTGGCTTTCTAAAAACTCCATCAACCGCTCGAATGTTGGAATTTCGGTTTTGAGGCTACGAATATCTACCTCAAACAACCGACGCGTTTCAGTATCTAATTTTTCTAATATTAAATTTGTCCACAAAAAATCCTCGAGGTTGTTCGCGATATTGAGGGCCTTAAGGGCGTCGCGTCCCTCACGGAAGTTGTTAACTAACCCTCGAAGCTCCTTTGCGGATTCGCGCTGTAATTTGGGAGAGCTGGAAATATTTTTCCAGTAGTGCGTGGCGAGCTTCCGTTTGTTTTCGTACCTATCGATGAGGCATTGATAAGCAATTGGGTAGTTTTGAGCCGATAACGTGAGTGATTTTATTAAACTGAGCGGCTCCCCGGAGAGACTGTTCAACAAATACTGGAATTTGTCTACATCGGCGAGCGCAGCGTTTGAGTGAATTGCACTGTTAAACGATTGCACAAAGGCGGTCCATTCTCCAAAGTTTCCATTGAAAGTGCGTAACGGAATTTTTGGCAGACGCACGTTTTGTGTGTATGCGTTATTGGCTACAGGTTTTGAGGTAGGCGTAAACAAGCTATCATAAATAACTTGCGTGCAATAGAAGTTATTTTCTACCTCCTTCCGAATTACGTCTTCGGCTTCATAATCCGCGTCGCCTTGATTTGATAAGTGACTAATTATCGAATAGTGTACTTCTTCGAATTTCTCGTAGATATTGTTCATGCGAGTGTATCGTATTCGAAAAAGTGCTCTTTGTGCCGGCTCGGATTGTGCCGCTTCGGCTAGTTCAAACGTTTCCGCCACCTGTCTTACAAGGACATCGCGTTTTACTCTAAACTCCCGTAATTTTGCCGCCATAACTGCGTATTGCGTATTTTGCAAATGTATTCAAAAATTCAAATAGACGACTTGCGAGAAAAAGAAAATCAAGAATCGCTGCAATGAGTTATTTAACCAAGCGAAAGATTGCAAGCGATTATTAAACGAAACGAAAATCAAGAATCGCTGCAATGAGTTATTAAACCAAACGAAAGATTGCAAGCGATTATTAAACGAAACGAAAATCAAGAATCGCTGCAATGAGTTATTAAACCAAACGAAAGATTGCAAGCGATTATTAAACGAAACGAAAATCAAGAATCGCTGCAATGAGTTATTAAACCAAACGAAAGATTGCAAGCGATTATTAAACGAAACGAAAATCAAGAATCGCTGCAATGAGTTATTAAACCAAACGAAAGATTGCAAGCGATTATTAAACGAAACGTGGTACGACCACCTGTCGAAACTGGCGCTAATTTTCTATCTACAACTAAAATTTAATTGAATGTTGCGTGAGTACCCAAAGTGATGAACGAAACTAACTTTATACGAATTTATTCCGCTTTCGATGGGTTCAATAAGTATAATTCGGCTGCCGAAGGACCAGAAATGTTTGAGAAAGGGAATAAAGGTACTTACGGGATTCACTTCCGTGTATGTGGGTTGTTGCTCGAATCGTTGCACGCTATTTCCACGGGTAGTCGCAATTAAATTCACTTCCTTGCACTTGCGTTCACGTCGAAGCTTCGAGATTGTGTGTGTTTTTCGAAGAGAGGGGTTTGGGGGGTCGGAAGGAACTAATGGGAGTCGGATGTCGGTAATGTACAAAAGACGTTTTACGGCAGCCGAAGGTCTATACTGAACAAAAAGATTTTCTAAATATTTCTTTTGGTTTAATATCGTCGTTCCTGTAACTATGTCCTGTGTTACATTTATTCCTAAATAATTACTAACTAAACCAAGATTTTTAGTTTTGAAATTTTCATTTAATAAACTCTTAAAATTTTCAATCTCGCTACTATTATTCCCAAAAATCAGCAAGTCATCTACATAAATTAATACATACAAAACATTGTTGTTTCGGTATCTACTATACAAGCACGGATCATTTTTGGACCTCAGAAATTCTTGCAAATTCATAAAAGAATCAAACTTATCATACCAACACTTAGGTGATTTCTTAAGTCCATAAATAGAACGATTTAGCTTACATAATGGTCCATCTGGCAATTTCATGTACACCTCTTCTTTTAGGTCCCCATACAGGAAAGCGCCAGTCACGTCGAGATGGTACACGGGTGCCTTTGTCTTGTTAGCTACTGCCATGAAAATTCTAAATGTGGTTAGTCTTGCAACTGGGGCATATATTTGGGAATCACAATCTGCCTGTTCAAAACCTCTTGCTACTAGGCGGGCCTTGTATTGCTTTCCCCCATTTGGAATTTCTTTGATCTTGAATACCCATTTGCTGCTTACTATTTGAGTGTCTTCAGGACATTCCTTAATTTCAGTCCAAGTATTGTTTTCTTTCAACGTTGTCATCTCCTTTTGTATGGCTTCTAACCAATTTTCTTTGTCGTATCTCTTCATTGCTTCTTGGTACGAAGTCGGTTCATCATGTATTGTCATGAAATTGGTATCATAATCGTTGAGCCATTGAGGTTGTCTTCTTGTTCTAACTGACGATTCATCAACACCAACTTCTGATATCTCGTTTTCATTCGGTTCTTTTGCTTCATCTTTGTCTCCAGGTTGATTTTCTTTCTCACTCTCAAGTTCCTCTTCTCGTTCGATTTGATCTTGATCAATTCTGGCATTTTCATGATTAACTTCCTGTACCATTGTTTCTGAAACTGACGGTACATCATGTGCTTCAACTGAGTTCAGTTCTTCAATTTTATTTTGTTCCTTCGAATTATCCTTTTCCTTCTGTGTATCACTATCAAGAAATATAACGTCTCTTTTTATAGCTACATTATTTCTCTCTGGAAAATAAATTCTAAATCCCTTAGTAGTTTCTCCATATCCAACAAATACCCCAAGTTCTGACTTAGAGTCCCATTTTTGTCGTAATTGGTTTGGCACATGTACTGCTACTTGCGTTCCAAAAACTTTCAGATTGCGCACATCGTACATTTCTTTATTAAACCAAATTTCATATGGCGTTTTGTCCTTTACTCTGCTTGGTCCGGTTCTATTTAGAACAAAAACTGCTGTGTTTGTTGCCTCTGCCCATAAATTCTTATCAAAATGGTTTTCTAACAACATTGTTCTTGCAGCTTCTACTACTGTTCTCATTTCTCTTTCTGCACATCCAACGCCATCTTTATTTTACAAGCCGTGAACTAAGAAATTTGGCAGCAGTGTTGCTAGGCGGACATTTTGCGTTCTTCAGTTCAGCATTGCATCATTGAGTTGTTGTTGATATTGTTATAAAGTGCAGTTAACGTTAGATAGTTGTGGTATTTCCAAACCTGTGTGTATTTATCAGAATATTTAACTCAATAATTTGATATTCGACAATATAGAAAGTAAGTACATTTAACCTTTGGTTCATGCTTTTCACATGAAAACTTTTTAGATGACTAGAAAATGTTGTGTCCCAAGCTGCAAATCGAATTACGAAAGTGTATCCGTAAAGGGGCAAGCTGCAGTTACTACGTTTTCATTTCCAAAAGATGAAGAAACGAAAAAGAAATGGCTTCGAGCTATCCCGAGGAAAAAATGGCAGCCTACGAAGTATTCATCTGTTTGTATAAAACATTTTAACGAAAATGATGTTATATTAGATCAGATATACAAAAACGGGTCAACTGTTACTACGTTGCTATTAGCACACCCAAAATGAAAGGAAGACGCTGTACCCACAATTTTTCAAAATCTTCCAGTTTATCTGTCTTCAACTTCAATAGTAGTTAGACGAAAAGACCCTGAAGTAAGAAGGAAAGCGTTGCAATCAAAAGAAGCTGGAAAAATTGAAGAATTTGTAAAATCTGATATTATAAATGACTTTACAAATTTTCTTGACACTTTTCAAACAAAACTAAAGGTATAAACAGTGAAACAAAGTGGAACTTTAAAATTAAGAGCAACTTTGGTGTTTGGCTGTATTTATTAAATATTGAGTGTTCTAATAGTTCTTCTGAAAGTGAAACTGAGTTAAGTGCCGCCGAAATTTTATATAGTGTTCTTGTGAAAAGTGATTTAACATTAAAACTCTTTATTGGAAAAGAAGAAATTTCTGCTCACGATTTGAACTGGATTCTCCCTTGTGATTTAAAATTATCTCGATGGTCGCAACTTGAAAATATATTAGTTAGGTATGCCAACGTAAGTCAACACAATTTAAGGACTCGATCTTTTGAATTTTTCTTGCAAAAGTCGTATGAAAATTTAGTTACGTGTAACGAAAAAGCTGAAGAAATGGAAGACTATCAACATAAAAAACAATTGGAACTTTTAATTGATCAGTTAAACATGATATTGTTAAAAAGACGAAAATATTCCCCAGCAACTATTTTGTTTGCATTTATGGCTTATTCATATTCATCGTCTTGTTACATGCTCTTACAAGATCATTTGCTGCTGCCTAGTAAACGATATTTACAACAAATATCTTCTAGATTTAATGTAAAACCAGACAAAAATCTTTCAAATACAAGTCACTATTTGAAACAAATTTCCAAAAACTTGACTGTTCGAGAAAAATATACAATATTACAAATTGATGAAATTTATGTGAAATCTAAGTTAGATTTTAAAGCCAATGGAATTGTTGGCAGTTCAGAAAATAATGCTAAGGATCTGGCAAAAACTATTCAAACTTTTATGATCTCTTCTGCTTTTGGTAATTTTAGTGAAGTTATTCGACTAGTTCCTGTGAATAACACAACAGGAGATCAGTTAAAGATACTCGTTAATGAGGTAATTGAATTTGTTCAAAAATGTGGTTTTCCTATAGTTGCGATACTAACTGATAACAATAGAATAAATCAGAATATGTTCACTTTAATTTCTTCAAACGAATCTATGCCAAATCCATGCTTCCCTGATATTAATACTTACCTATCGTATGACACTGTTCACATTTTTAAAAATGTTAGGAATAACTGGTTGAACAAAAAAGATACTTTTCACACTTTAATATATCCTGATTTTAAAAATTATACAATAAAACGGTATGCATGTTTCGAACATTTGCGACTATTTTTCAAGGACGAGCAAAATAAGTTAATTAAAAAAGCATATAAGTTGAGTTATAAAACTTTGTATCCCTCGAATTTAGAGAGACAAAACGTTTTGTTAGTGGATAATGTTTTTCATGTCAACTATTGCTGCTTTACAAACGGAAGAAAAATGTACAGATACTGCAAATTTTTTACAAATTTTCCGCATCTGGTGGGATATTGTAAATTCTAAAAACCCTATCGTAGGAAAAATAAAAAGAAATGAATGGGCAGGACCAGTTTGTAGTATTGAGGATGAAAAGTTATTGTTTTTGAAACGTTTTTTGTCTTGGATAGAAGCATGGCAGTCTTTCAAGGACAAAGCTGGCTTAAGCTCCGACACATTTGAAGCAATAAGAAGAGCATCTCAAGTGTTATGTAAAATTGCTAACGATGCTTTAACAAAATTTAATGTTTCGTATGTACTCTTGGGGAAATTTCAAACAGACAAGTTAGAGAAAAGGTTTGGAATGTACAGACGACTATCTGGATCAAACTATAATGTATCACTTAGGCAAGTAATTGAATCAGAAAACAAATTACGAATAAGACATATTTTGAAAATGATCAATAAAAGAGAAGCATGCTTTAGCAACTTTGCTAATGAAAGTACTGAATCAAATTTATATAATGTTGACATTGATCAATTTCGCCCCATTATAACTTCAAATTATCTTGAATTATGTGAAATCGAGGAATCAAGCTGCATATATGTTTGTGGCTATGGAGCACGATCTGTTTGCAAAAAACTGGAATGTACTGCCTGTGTTTTTTTATTTGAGGAAGGACGCGGTAGTAATGTTTGCAACGAATATTTTGACTTTTTACAGCGAGGTGGCTTAAGTGTACCAAGTTACCATGTTAAGTGTGTTTTCTTTCATATGTATGCTTTGTTAGAATATATTGTAGCTAATAGCGTGTGGGAAACAAAATTTTTGCAATCTTCCTGTCAAAAAGGCATTTTAATTCAACTGACACAGTTAAGCTTAAATTCCAATAACTTTTTTCAACAATTTGAATTACATTGTCTGTGTGGCAACGATGTTTCTAGATTGTTTAAAACATTGTATTCTGTTTTTGCAAATATTCTGTTGAATAACTACACAAAATATTCAAAAGAAACAAATGGCACTAAAAATTTAGAGAAAAAAAAGAAATTAGCTACGCTAACAAAAGAGAAGAATAAACGTTAAAAATATGTTATTTGTAAATAATGTTATTTAATGTTTAACAAATACCACAAAATAAAATCTCCTGCCCTTACTAACTTTTGTTTTATTTCTTAATACTATCAGAATAATGATGTAGTATGGATCATTTCATGTTAGTTATTTTTTAATAAGTTTCGATTGCAACCGACGTGCAATGATACCCGGCCTACTTCTGTGCATTAATGCGGTGTTGCCAAGCATGGCTTCACGGCTTGTAAATAAAGATGGCGTTGGCACATCCATTCTGTTCAGGAGTATAGACCACACTCGTCTGATGTTGTATTCCATGCTTTATCGTCAAAGCTTTTATTGTGCTATTTAAAAATTCAGTACCGTTATCGCTCCTTATTGTTTGTATTGTATGGCCTGGATAGACTCCTGTTTTCTCAATAAATTCAGTAATCTTGCTCATGGTTTCGTTTTTGTTCTTGAAAAAATAGATTATCCTAAATCTTGAGAAATCATCTTTTATTAATAAGAAATATCTTGCACCTCCCAACGACGTAGTCTCCATGGGTCCACACAGATCCATGTGTATTACCTCTCCCGGCTTTTCTGTTTTTGTTTCACTTGGTTGGAAACTAAATTTGTGCTGTTTTCCTTTAATACATGGGATGCACATTGTATTTTTCCCTTGTGTATATTTAATTTCACTTCTTTCGATTATGCTTCTCACCTGGTTGATGTTTTGATGAACCATTACGGTGTGCCATTTTGACAGATTTTCATCTAAACGACCAACTAGTGCAGATGAATGTGTATGAATACTCCTAAAGCACATTTCATACAGTTTATTGTTTCTTTTAGCTATGGCACCTGCTTTCTTGTCTTTGCTAAAAATACACTGGTTAAAGTTCATATTTAGTTCATAACCTTTTGCCATTGCTGCTCCGACAGAAAATAAGTTTACTGTAATTTTTGGTACATACAACACATTTTCAAGAGATGTTGGAATCCAGTCTTGACCATTGTATGCTTCTAACTTCACCGTACCGATCCCGATTGCTTCTATGAGCGTCCCATCACCTACCATAATATCTTTTGGTTTTGGAAGTAGTCGATATTCTTTGAAGTTGTTTTTATTGTGACACATATGCTCGGACGCACCACTGTCTACTACCCATTCTTCTGTTGTGGTTGTTCCATAATACACTTGAGATGACACCGAAAAGGCGTTGCCATCCTGGTCATCACCCTTTTGTTTCTTGTTCAGGAACCAACAGTCTTGCTTGTAGTGCCCCTTCTTTTTACAGTGTTCACAAAACTTGCTTTTTCTGACATTACAGTTTTTCTTATAATGTCCAGCTTTTCCACACTTGAAACATTTTCTTTCTTCATACTTTTTGGCTGTCAATGCGGTAACTTCTTCTCTATTGTTTGCTCTCTGCTCTTCGACAAGCAATCTTGCGGTTAATTCATTCAACTTCTGTTTATCGCTGGGGACAGACTCCCATGCTGAAACAAAATGTTGATATGTCTCCGGCAATGATGTCAGTATTTTTGACACAACCATCTCATCTGAAACGGTCCCTTTCATCTGTTTTATTTGGCACACAGTTTCCTCAATTCTACCTAGGAAAGTTGCCATATCTTCCCTGCTGTTATACTGCAATGTGAAGAATTTTTGCTGGATCAGATGCAATGATGCTTCGGAGGTTTGTTCGTATATGGCATGAAGCTTGTTCCAAATGGCTGTAGCATTTTCACATGTCACAACCTGCATCATGACTTTATGAGTTAATCTTGTTACCAAAACGCTTTGAGCCTTTGCGTCATTTAGAAGCCACGTATTTTGTCCTGGTCCCTCTGTTTCTGGTTTCCGTATTGAACCATCCACTATTCCGTAAATTTCTAGAGCTTTTAGGATTATTCTAACCTGAAATTTCCACGTCGACCAGTTTGCCGCTCCCTCGAGTTTTAGGCTTGTTGAAGCCGATGTTCCTGGTGCATTTAATATGACGTGCTCCATTTTACTTTTTGTCTTGTTATTTCCTTTTGTCGCTTGTTCACCTTCTTTGTTAATGTTCACTTTTTACACCACGCTTTACCGCGTTTTTCGCTCCACGCTTAACCACGGGTTTTTTTTTACTCACTTCTTCGAATTTATCTATGTTTGTCTGGGCCCATAACCTATTGGAAGGTTATTTTGGAAGTTAGATAAACTCTTGAGTGGTAAATAATTGCTTTATTGAAACTGGCTAACATTTACTGTTTTGCGACATACCGCCATACTTGTATGTTATGTATGCAACACACTACACACTACTAAAACACTTGTTGCCTATTTTAACACATGGTCATTTTAACATGTTCGGGAATTAAGGTACGATAAAAAACGGACCGAACGCCAGCCGCTTGTCCGCCACCGTCCGATATCGGACGGTCGGACTGCGAACAACGCCGTTGCAAGTGAATTTTAAAACTGACCAGCTGACAAATGTAGGTCAACATAACCTATAATGGAGTTTGTTAAATTCTTCAATTTACTGTTTTTTTTCCAAAATGCAAGTTCATAACTCGGGTGGAACCTCGACAACATATTGCTGAAACACAAGAGATTGTGCGTACTACCAAGCGAAATACTTGTAGTAAAATAAGGTAAGTAAATGAAAAGCAAATCAAAATTATATGCTATATATTTATATTGTGAAGGCATGCGTCGTTTTACACAATATTGTTCGAGAAAAAGATTGGTACAGAGCTGAAGATATGTTCATTGCTACATTTAACAACAGCTTACAAGATGTACCGCCAGCTGCAAGTTCACAAGGAGGGCGAAGAGCGAATGAAATTTGCAACAATTTTGCAATGTACTTTGAGAGTCCCCTAGGTTCTTTACCATGGCAATTGGCTAAAATTTAAAAAAAGTTAATAAAACCATTTTTTATTCTTAGTTACCTTGTTTGTCCTATAAACTGAATCCCCCAACGATTTTTGGTTTTAAAATAAGTAAATTCATCAGAACGCTTATTGATGCTACCCGGCTGTCGCGGAAGTTACGCAAAAACGCTTATTGATGTGACCCGTGCTTAAACGATTCAATATTTCGAAAAGTTTCAATGTTTTTGACAAATGCGTTTAAGACAACAACAAAAATGGCTACCCGGGCATGCGTATGTTGCATCCGATCGGTCCGATCAAGCGGGCGATCCGAACAAGCGAAATTCTCGGACTCCGAGAACTCGGAAATCGGATATCGGATGTCGTGTGGACAGACGACGCATATAAATATGAAGGCTGCTATTTCGGACCGAAATATCGGATTCGGACGTCGTGGACAAACGCTCTAATGCAGGGTTTTATTATCATGCTGCTACAGTTTCTTCATTTTCATAAAGGCAATTTCCAAAAATATATGCTGTCAACGATGCAAGAAATCATTCACTTTTGATCGCTAACTCAAATAGCACATGCTGATTCATGAAGGTTTAAAGGCTACTGGACACACCTTGACAGTATTACAAGCCGTTTCTGAATTAATTAAACGGCACGGTGGTTGTAACAGTCAATGAAAAGTTTGATATTGATTCAATTAAGCGGCATCTACTGTGCTTAATTAGCTAATTAGCTTAATTTCTAGAACCTTAATTTTCTTTGCGTACTGTTGTAAATATGCCAGATGTACTTATTTTCGCTTGAAATAATAGACCAAATGCCCTTATATTGATTTTGAATAAATTACAATATTCGAGTTGAAAGTGTTTCATCAATTCTTGTAAATATTTTGGTTGTTAAAAATAAAATCTATTGTATCGTTTCTGTCGTAGTGTATTTTTTGTACTAAACTGTTCAGTTTTTAGTGCTTACTGTTCGTTGGTTTTACGGAATTCTAAACTAACAATCAATAGGTTTTTAACTTTTTTATAGTTTTTTTTTTAAATTTGTGTTAGTTGGTAGCGAAGAATTTTCAAATAGGTCTAATTAACTTTCCGTTTCCTGCATTCTTCTTGTTGCAAAAGTGAACTGTTCACATCGCTGTGAGTAATTTCTGAAGTAAAGGTATATGACAAACAAATAATTATATATTAATCCGTTTTTAAATTTTTTTATAGAAAGAAATGGAAGCTAATACAATAATTTATAAGTGCAATAAATGTGAAAAATCTTTTTTAAAAAAAAAATCTTTAAAACAACATAAGAGATGTCATTTAGACCAAACAAATTTTAAAAAAGAAAAGGGAACATCAGTTTATGTTGGCGGTCTTGAAAAAGAAATAAATAAAAAAGATCTACAATCCAAATTCGAACCGTTTGGAAAGTTGAACTCAATTTGGATTAGTAAAAAACCTATAGGTTTTGCTTTCGTTGAGTTTGAAAAAGAAACTGACGCTAATGTAGCTTGTAATAAAGTAAACGGAAAAGATTTTATGGACTCAAAATTAATTGTAAAGATACAAACCAAAAAAAAACATCGAGGAATAAATGTTGGAAGAGTTTCAAGAGGCGTCGTTGGACGAAGAGGACCATTCGACGATAGGCGAAAAAAATATAGAAAAAAAAAGAGAAAAAATGTGTAAGTAAATATGATTGCAACATTGTTAATTAAAGCATGTTTTTATTATTTTATAATTTATTTCAGTTCGATCGATTGAAGGGTCCTCTACGGCCAACGACGCCTCTTGAAACTCTTCCAACATTTAGTCCTTTTTTTTTTCTTTTTTTGTAAATTTACAATTAATGTAGAACCAAAAAAATACGTCCCATTTAATTTGTTGCAAGCTTCAATAGAGTCTTTTTTCTTTTTATAAACAAAGAATGCGAAACAACTAAGTCTTCCACTGAACCAAATTGAGTTTATCTAATGACCATGGCAACAAAATATTATTAGTTCTATTTTTTTTTGTTATGTTGCTTTGGTAACGAAATTAGTAAACAACTAATTCTAATGTTTTTTTAATAAATGCTCATTATTTATCATTAATTGAAATACTTAAAGAAGAGTTTATTTAGTGTTGTGAATTTAATTTTGGGAACTAAGTTTGTAGTAATTATCGCCCGCAGCGTGGGCCCTGAAGTCATTGAAAATTTCCCGAAATCGCTACGACCGAGCGAGCTAGTATGGATACGCGGAACACAGCATGTTCGAACACCGTCGTCACGGACTTATTGCAAACGGAGCAGATGCAGAGGACGAGGTCGAAATCAACATTGAACAATTGCGGTACAGCAGTCTGCAGTTCTCATACGCAACGCTGAAGGATAGCCTGCAACAGAAATTCTGCTTCGAGGTAATGCGCTTTGAACTGACTGACCGCCTTTACAACGAAGCACACGACGGCAGGAAGCTGAGTGATCGGAACCGTCTGGGCATCTACGTGCCGGAGCCCCGGATAGTAGAGATGTTGTGGAAGCAGGCATGCAGTATCAGCTGCCCGAGACATTGGACTACCTAATTAAAATGGCAAATCGAGTTGAAGAGTTTACCATTTTAGATGCTGAAATATAAGGAGATTCACACATGGAGGATGATTTGTGGTAAGTTTTTAAATTCTTTATGTAATAATCTTAATTGTATATTTATACATTTACCAGGACAAGAACGAGTAACCCGAATTGGAACAAAGACCACTTTGAAAGGCGTTATTCGAATTGAAGACTGAAAAATCAGTTAAAACGACGAGCCAGGAAGAAGAACCCCCTTTCAAAATGACACAATCGAATTGAGAGGTTTCGAGGATTGGGAGATTGAAGAATTCAGCAAGACGCCAAAGAAAGATGGAAAGAAAACGCCTCCGAAGTTCCCCAACAGGAATCATTTCTGGCAATGGACAAGAAGACAATGCGAGATTTCATTAAGTCATCAGAGAAGCAAGCAACAACAACCAGATTTTGCGCACCCCTTTAGATGAAGTGGCCATTGACGTTTAAATTGGAACTATTTGGATAAGGAAACGATTGAATTGAGGGACTTTGAGAATAGGATTGGAAAATCTAGTCCAAATCGACTCAACTTTTCACCGGGAGACCTCACATTTATGGATTATGCAATAAGTAAAAATCTCCCTTGTAATCAATCAATTTTTCAATTTTCCTCATTTTTTTGGTCTTGCATAATTTAAAATAAAAAATAACTGTCCGTTCATTTACATGGCAACGTAATTTATTAAATTTTAATGATTCTAGTTACATTGGACATATTGGGTCTGGAAATGGGTTTAATTCTGCCCTCCTAAGAAAGACCCCCGTATCTACAGAAATTTTTTTTTTTTTTAATTTTAGTACTTATCGATTCTGCTCGATTTATATGACATATTTACTTAATAAAAAGACCGTAAATGCAATGCTTTCTTGCATTTACAGTCTTTTTATTAAGTAAATATGTCATATAAATCGAGCAGAATCGAATAAGTACTAAAATTTCAATGTTTTTTTTTTTTGTAGATACGGGGGTTTTTCTTAGGAGGGCAGAATTATTGTGGAACTTTTTGGATATGGAAGTTCAATTTTCTTGATTAAAAACAGAACAAACTGGACAACTATGAAAATAGGAAATAGGATTGGAAAATCTAGTTCAAATCAACCCAACTTTTCACCGGAAGACCTCACATTTATGGATTATGCAGTAAGTTCTTGAAAATTCAAACTGCTGGTCGTATTAGATTTGGATTGGCGAATGGAAAGAATAGTTGGGCATTTGAAGGATATAATGTAAGTGAATTTAATTATTTTGCGTGTAATTGTAAATTGTTAATGTAAAAAATTAGACTTCGATACAAGCTGAAAATTTCAAAAGAGTGAAGACAAACGAGAATTGGATTGCCGGCCTTATAAATTATCAATCAATTTATATAATTTTCCGCATACTTTGAAATTAAAAATAACTTTCCCTTCATTTACATGGCAACGTAATTTACATCGTAGTTACATCGGACATATTGGGTCTGGAAATGGGTTTAATTAAACTGGAAGTTATTGATAATTAAAAATGACTACTTGATCATTTGGTTGTTGGTCAGTATTTAGAATAAAATGTTCAATTATAAAATTAATAGATATAATAATTAACTAGGTGGTGTAAACTGGTCCAATCAATCGTTTACTAAGGACAACAAATGCCATATTTTTTAGGTTGCATGCATGCAAAATACCAAAACAATTAACAACATGAATTCTGTTGTAAAAATGATGTAATTTTTGATGTCCCTAGCATGATAGATCGTTTAAATCTAAATTTTAAAGCAATATTATTTTTTGGAACTGGTGGTGGTGTTTGAAATCGCAATATCGGCGGTTTTAAAAAATAACTTTCATTTACCATGACAACGAAATTTATTTCTTTTTCTAATTTTTAAAATTGTAGTTACATCTGACATATCCCATCTGGAAATTAATGGTTGGACTGGACGTAAATTAAAAATTACCATTAAATACTGTTGTAAAAATGGAGTAGTTTTTGATGTCAATATGGTGTTGAACTGGTGGTTTGCCAAACATCGTTAAATCCAATTTAATGTAATTAATTTATTATGTTAGTTTTAAAATGTTCAAATTTTAGTTTCAAGAACCAGTAAGAAATATGGATTATGGAATGGAATGGATCAATAAGTTAAGAAAACCACACACTCACTTATACACTTTCACAAACACGATTTTACTTAAGGCTGCGCCACCCAAAAAATTGTTGACAAATTCAATTTGCTTTAATTACTTTATCGTACCACTAAATATAGGCAAGACACATACTTTTTTATAACTTAGACATCACCATAAGTAGGCTTTAAATTCATTTTCATAAACACGTTGCGACTTAAGGGGTTCGAACTTTTCTTGTACATTAGTAGATTTGGCTTAAAATTATTGTACAGTCGTTTTACTACGGCTGTATCACTGCCTGTGAGCTTCATATGTAATGATTATCTCATAGGGTGTGTGTACTGATTTTTGGTCGCTTCGATTTTAAGGATTGTTGTTATAATTGGTCCATTAGTCATACATGCATAAATAGTGAACATTGAACTTTTGTACAGGTATCCACATTCGCTTATGCATTTTGCCAAAATGACATTAAGGAATGCCCCTTATTTTATACTAAATAGGTACGTTTACGTTTTTGATAAACTATATTATTAAACGTACTGTAAGTTTTACTTACATTGAACTTAATTGCATCGTGTACCCGACTATGGTTTAACGATTGGCCATATGTTGTAATTCGGCTATGGATTGCACAGTTGTTATAGCTGTGTCTTTTCATAGTTATAGAATTAAATATACCGTTGGAAGAAATAAAAGAAAATATTTGGGACCTTTGAACTGAATGTTAGTAAGGTTTAGTTAATTATGAACTGTTTTTAGACTTCTGGTGTGCATAAGAACTGATTGTAATTGATTTAGTTCGTATGTTGAATATTGTTATATTGTCTTCACGCAGATTTCCGCCCACGCAAAACTCTTTCACATTTGATCAGAACTATAATATTTTATACTGCTAATAACGAAGTTTCTATGAAACGAATTTTGTTAGGGGTCATCGTGACACTGATTTTATGGAAGTTTGATTAGTGAATACAGTTTTAGAAGAAGTTAAAGTATTTATACGGCAATTAATCTTAATATTGTAAATGATTGCCTACAAAATGGTTAGTTACTTATGATGTTACCGTTATCTAAAACTTTTGGTTTTTGTTATGCTCTTATTATATTTTGTGTAAAAAGTACAAAATATTTAAATTAGATATTAAATGATTTTGGAACTTTTTGTTTAAAAGGAACCTTGGTTTTAATAAGCCATTTTTGTTAATGCCGTAGTTTGTTATAACTGAACACTAATGAATTATGTAATAATTATGTTCAAAATTATTTTTAAGATTTTTCTACATATAAAAATACAATTACATAACATTAAATGTTAATCCAACGAGTTCTCTTTGTTTCTTTTTTTGCAATCAAAATTTGGGGTCTTTGGAATTGTCAATTTTTTAGGAGTTATTGTTTTAACTTCTGAATAATGACGAACTGCTTGGGCTTTTATTTCCATTGCCTTTCGTAATTTTACGATTTCTTCTTCTTCTTGCTTTTTAGCATCTTCATATTTCTAAAATATATAAATAAAATTACAATAAAAATCATACACTTAATAGAAAAAATTTAAATTAACAGCCATAAATTTCCTCCTCATTTGTTTTCACAAAGAAACAATAATCTATATTAGATAGTTTCAAGCTACAATGAAATGAAACATTTGAAGTACTTTGTACATATTTTAACGCTAGACAGCTATCGTACGTTACCTTGACGCCTTGCTTGCATACAATGAGCGACTTTAGTTGATATAGTTTGAAGTGTATTGAGTTACAAATAAGTAGCTGATAACTCGCTTTAAACCAGTGCCTATCAAACAGGGCGCTAGCCGCGAATAAAATTTATTTTGTCAGCTCTGATGAATTAAATGTAGCGTTTGGAATTTTTGCTACCACTGTTTCGAATGTATAATATAAATAAATAAATGCAAAATGAGCAGGAAGTCTCAGCTCTTATCTGTAAACCGTAATATTAGCGATATTCACTACAGTCGAATGTTGCTTGACACTAAACTATTAAATCCACTATCGATAGCTTTTTAGGGTTAAGATCCTTAATTTTTTAATTGAAAAGAGATGAAAAGTTTCTAAATTGATGGATCTCTTTAATAGTTGTTTGCTAGTTTTAAAATTTAAAAAAAAAAAAGAGAGGTTATAAGTTGTAAAGGAGAATTTGAATCAAAAAGCTTGATATGAAACACCATTGAAAAAATCAGTCAAGCACTTGTAATAATAGAATTAATAATTGAATATTTAGACAGGCACTCTTATATCTAAAATTTAGGTTGATTCAAAATTCATGTAAAATTTATATAAAAATAAATGCTAGAAAGTCATCTCCTTGGAACACATAATTGTCCAACAAAATATTTCATCTCAGTTAATTTAAAGTTAACAGGAATGCCTCAGATAGTCTGGTTTCGGTCAGTCCGGGAATGACTAAAGTTGGTTTTAAATTCTAGTACATAAAATTATTTTTTTTGCACGTAATTGTTTCGTTTTTTCCTTTTTATAGTCAAGTTTCTTCTTGTGGGATTTTAACACGGACTGTGCAAGGCATACATATGATGCAATGTGATTTCATTCACAAACCTTTTGCTTCATTTCTTCTATTCTATTTTCCCGTTCCTTTAAATGTTGTTCATATAATTCGCGATCTTTGGCTCGACGATCTGTATTCAAAGTAAATTCAGAAATTTCAACAAGGGGTCTTTCAATTTTTCTTGGCTCAAATGGTTTAACTTTCAAAACAGTTGCAGGTCTGGCCTTAAATAAATTGGTTTCTTTAATTTCACCATTTTCACTTCTCTGGAAAAAAATTATACTGTATTATTTCAACATAACAAATCATTTCTAATTTTACTTGATCTAAACGTTGCGATATATGTAAAGGAGATTTGAAGATGCTCTTAGGAAGAGGTCTAGCATGAAATTCCCTAAGTTTTCTTTCCTCTTCTATTGCCTATGCCAATTGTGGAATTAAATATACAAATTTCTTTGCAGTATCAATAATTCTTACCTTGTTGATATATTCTTCTTTTTTTTCCAACAACCGTTTATTACGTTCGTCAAAACTAAAAGGTATGCATTGTGTGTTTTGTAGAGGTAAATGGAATCGAGTGTTATGTAATTCCTGATTAACTGAAGCCTATAAAAAAATAAATAGCATGTGAATTACTTACATCATATTGAACATCAATACCTTGGTGACTTCAAATTGTGCTTTAGTAATACTTGCGGAAGGTTTTATTTGTTTTGATACCAATTTAGAGGAATCTCTGATGAACTTTGGTGCTGGTTTTGCATGGAATACAAATTCATTTGTGCTGGTAGTAACAGGAATCTAAGAAAATTCATAATGGCATTGATAGCAATTTACAAAATGCAACATTAAAAATTAACATTTACTTCAATTATTATTCTATTTCAATATACAGGTGATCGTCGACTTTCATACATTTTTAAAATTCAATTTCTTAAAGATTTTTCTCAATACTGCAAAAAAGCAAAAAAATACATATTGATAAATAAATATTTTAAAATACAATTTTTGATGTTTTGCTACATTCCTCTACTTTCGAATATTCAACATTCACACACATTTTCAGGAACCAATTATGTACGAAAGTCGAGGGTCACCTATACTTACCAAAAATATGTATGTTTTTAATCTGTACATTTCGCAGTTTCTAATAATCAGCAATGATAATATTTATTGATATTTAATAGAAATAATAAAAATTATTAAGAAAAGTTAAAACTAAAATAAATAGTCATATTAACCATTTTGGTTTTAAACAATAATAAAAAATCTTAATTTAATGAACTAGGGGCACCAAAGGCGGATTTACATAGAAACTAATAGAACTTAACGCTGGAGCCCCGAAAAATTGAAGAATTATTACCATGTATTGTTTTATTAACAATGAGCACTTACCAAAAATAGAGGATAGTAATGAACGCTATAAATCTACATCTAGTATGTATCAATAAATTTTGTGCGATTTTTTTGACCAAATTTGGCAGAAACGTATAACTACTCAAAGGTAATGCACAATTGATTATAATTTCAAAGAAAAAGAACAAAAGATTAACACAGTTTAATCACTTTTTATTAATAACGCCCCTATTAGTTTCACACTCCCTCACTCTTGGTGGCATTGATTTCAGTAGGTGGTCTATGTCTTTGTGGAGTATGGTGTCTCAAGCAACTTGCAATTCATGCTGGAGAGCTTCCAGTGTTTGCGAGGGATTTGCTAAGTTCATAATGTCCCACACATGTTCAATTGGCGAGAAGTCAGGAGATCTGGCTGGCCATGGCAAGATATTGATACGGGGTTTCAAACCGGTTTAGATAAGTTCTGAAGATATGGAAGAATATGGGATTCCACCACCTCACCAATGGAACGCTGGGCATTCATAGTAGCTCAAATGAACACCTACTGAGACCTACTCCCATATGCTATAGCATCCTGTGTGTGGGATGGGACCCTCGCCGTTAAGTGAATTAAGGTTTTTTTTGTGCCTCGAGAGGGCTTGCAAGCAAAACTACATTCATGCTATATGTACTAATATATATTAAGTGCAATAAAACTAGCTATAAAACAATGATAGAAAAGGAAATTTACACAATGTTTACCTTCATGCGTTTTCGCCGCACAACACTGAGTACATACATAGTACGCAATGAGTATCTCAGGCGGAGATTTTAGAGCGCCGTTATTGCGAAACGCTGTTAAGCGAGGCGCTGTTATTGCGAGGTGCTACTGTACAGGGTGGACCATCGTATGGCATTTTTAAAATTTAACCTATTTATAATGGTCAAAAAAAGATGAAAATTGGAGGAAATGATCTTCAATTTTGATACTACAACATGGCATAATTATTTTTTAGAAAGCAAAATTGATGTGAAAGTTGACTTTGATAGTGATTTATTATCAAATTACTAACGCTATCAGTTTGTATTTTCTTTCACTGCATCTACGTAATGCGTACATTATGATGATATGCAAAGCGGAATTTAGATAGTTATAGTGATTGAATAAATCGAAGTATTAAATAATGTAACGCAAAACACTCTTATTTATGACCGAATTCTTAAATGACAACCCTCGTTAACTGGTGTGAGGCTGATTTACAACTGTCCTCAGTAAAAGTGGTTCTGAGGTACAATCGACACGAGCTGTGAGTAGTAAAATCCAGGCCCGTACTTAAATCTTCTATGGAATGTAAAACTCGCTATTTTTAATTTTTGAAAGTGACTCATTGTTAAAACAGCTTTGGTTACTCAGTCACTGCTAAGTCAAAATGCCTAATATTGACCTACTTCTGCTGCTAATAATTATTTAAAAAAATATTGAAATTCTCTTTAATTTAGGCATACAAAATTGAAAATTGGTTAATATTTACGTTTAATTTTAAGGAAAACTCGAACTGTGTACTATTCCGGCCACCTAAATGTAAACGATTTTTTTTAGCAACTTGATTTTTGCTTCATAGCATAGGCGTCCTAAAAGAATCAGACAAATGTCAATATTATTTTGTTTATGACAAATATTATTTCACCAAAGACACTGGATAAAGCAGCTTTAATCTATGGAAAAATACGGAAATTTGTGTCAGGTGTCGTGCACATTTCGGGGGCCGGAATGGAAGCGGCGGCCGGGGGGTAGGTATCCCTCTTAAGTGCTAGGAAATAGGATTTACTTGAAAATTTGCTTGCCTGCTGTTCTTTTAAGAATTCACCTGATTGTAACCAAATGTTTAGTTTAGTCTTGAACTTCCAACAGTCTGATCGTGCTTTTGAGTTGTGTAGTTTTTGTTAAGTTTACCTGAAAGCTATTCTGAACAGTAATTATGCCTTTTCAATATTCATTTGAAGAAAAGACTGAAATGTTATTAATTTTTGGCGAATGTGGCAGAGACGCTACTCTGGCCGCCGACACTTACGCCGCGAGGTTTCCGCAAAATCGCGCTCCAAATCATCAAATTTTTAAATCGTTAGTGTCTTCTTTACGTGAAAGAGGAACTTTTCAACAAAATACCAGGTCGTTTATCAATCCAATTGTTACTCACGATGTCAACCAAGCCAGGGTGTTAAATTTAGTTGAAAATAATCCCCACATTGCTAGCAGAGAGATTAGCTCTCAAACTGGGATCAGCAAAAGTAGTGTGCTTCGAATTTTGAAAAAACACGCATATCACCCGTACCACCTGGAACTTCACCAAGAGTTGCATGGTGAAGATTTTGCAAATCGAGTGGCGTTTTGCGAATGGGCAGAGGAAAAAATCCGGAATGATGAACATTTTTTTGAAAGAGTTGTGTTTACCGACGAATGTTGCGTGAAAAGTAATGGTGCGGTAAATAAACACAATTTGCACTATTGGGCAGTACAAAATCCGCACTGGATGAGAGAACAAGACATCCAAAATCGCTGGTCCCTTAATGTCTGGGGAGGTGTTGTGAACAATAGAATTGTGGGGCCGTTTTTTTTTGAAGGTCCATTGAATGGTGAGAGATACACCACCTTTTTGCAAGACGAGCTAAATGATTTGTTAGACGCAATTGTCCCAGTAAATCAAAGGTTTCGGTTGTGGTTCCAACAAGATGGAGAACCTCCACATTTTAGTCGAAGAGCCCGGGAAGAATTGACGCTCCAGTTTGGAGAAAATTGGATTGGTAGGGGCGGACCCATACCTTGGCCAGCGAGATCACCTGATCTTACAGCACCAGATTTTTTCTTATGGGGTGCCATCAAAGAACGTGTTTTCCGGGAGAGACCGACAACAAGAGATAACATGAGGGAAAGACTAATTGCCGCCTTCCGCGAATTTAATGATGTGAATGTTGCGGCTACCGTTCACGCAAATTTTCAGAGACGCTTGCGACTTTGCATCGAACAGGAAGGTCATCATTTTGAACATCTAATGTAAAATAAAATAAATTAAAATTCAACTATTTGTTTCTTTTATCTAAATCTGATTAACGAAAAAAATTTAAGTCCGGTCCTGAAGTAAACACCAGCCTCGGCTCGTCAGAAATACCTTTTTTGATTTATGGTTGATTTACAGCGGGCATTGTGAACGCACATTTCTTGCGGACAGAAGTTACAGCAATAAATCACTTATAATTTCCCGACAAAAATCACAAAATCTCAATTAATTTAAAATCAAAGGTTCCTATCAAATTGCAAATTTCGGGAATACATTCTCCATAATATTTTCAATGTAATTATTAAAAAAAAAAAAATTGGATTTCTGTTTTTTTTCACTTTATAGCGTCCCGACGCTGTTTAGAAACTTAATTCAAAAAAATAAAATTACCATGGTGTAGTGCTTTAATTGAAGATTGTTACCTGCAAGTTTGAATTTTTTTAACAAACAAGAAATAGGTTAAATCTCCAAAATGCCATACGATGGTCCAGCCTGTATAATATACTAATAATAATAATATATTATAGTTTGCTATACAAAAATAATTATTGAACATACAGTGGGTACCAAAAATTATTATGCATACTTTTTGTCCGTGCGGCTTGGCTATATGTATTTATAGCACACTGCAAACTGTGTTCATATTACTCGCAGGAAAATTGGACGGATGTTCCTTGTTAAGATTCCTCTTGTTTGTCGCCCAAATTCAATCAATCATTATCATCATCCTCGTTGCCAGTCACATTTGATTCTAAAACCTCAATAATTTCGGGGATAAAATTCACATTCTCCATCAAAATCATTTGGTATTGATGGAGCATACAGCCACTGTATAATTATTCAATAATTGATTTTGTATAGCAGTTTACATAACGCAATTCTATATATGACGGGTGGCCAAAGCGTCGACCGCAAGGCCTCTGGAAGTCGCCCGCGAATCTGACGTGAACATGTCGTTGTATACGTGTAACACCAAAAAACACCAAGTCGCAAGTACATTCTAAAAAAATATAGTCGCCCTCAGGTACACTTTCATCAGAAAAGTCGCCCACAACATCTAAAAGTTTGGCCACCTCTGCTATATATGGATGCGCACGTACCACTCTCCGCGCTGTATCTCGAGAACGGTTGATGATACGGAAAAATGCATGAAGTAAAAATTGTAGATAATTTTATGATCTACAAGTTATATAATCACCTTAAATGACATATGACGCGTAGAAAATGAGATAATTGCGAAAAACCGATTTTCGTGACCTTTGACCTTCAATACCTTCTGATGCGGACACGAAACTATATGAGACTTTTGAGTCAGTCTTCAGAACGTCAAGATAAAGGTTTTCATTCCGCAGTTGAAGCCTAATTTTACTGGACTGTATAGAGTATTACGAACAATTAAAAAAAAAAACGAATAAAAAAAATTAAAGAATGGTGGAACCTTTGAAAATCCTTGCCGATGGTGGCATTTTTTTTCTGTCCAGGTATCGTTTGAAAATTTTAAAAAAATAATTTTTTATTGAGAATAGCTAAAATGTAGCACAAGGAAAATTTTTTCTAAGATGTTTTGTAGAAATGGCGGCTGTTTTGAGCTTTAGAAAATTATAAAAAATGAAGGGGTATCCAATCAAAAAAATCCTCTGCTACATTTTAGATAATATTACAAATAATATGTGGTGTAAGTTTTATCAAAATAGGGTTGAATAAATCTCGAGATATCATGCCCAGTAGTTTGATAAAAGTAGTTTCGGGAAAAATTGAAAAGAAAAAAAGTACAGAGATGTGGGTGTACTCTGCTGCGCTCACTTCAAATTGCTAGAACTCCGAAAATAATTTGAATTTTCATATGGTTAAACGTTTAAAATATTCTTCAAAGTATAAACAATAAATCTAGCCAAAAAAAGAAAAATTGCTTTTCTGAAAAAAGATGGTGTAACCCCTTAATCTTTTGTTCTTTTTTCTTTGAAATTGTAATAAATTATTACTTCTCAATAGTTATACGTTTCTGCCATGTTTGGTCAAAAAATTCGCATTGCTTCTTGGTGTTACAATTTCCATGTCATGTAGTAAATTTTTTTAATCATAAGTGCACATCAATTAATTGAAGGAGCAGATGGTTGAAGGGATTAAGTGACTTTTCTGAAAACATGTACATCAAAATTAAAAATTTGGTCAACAAATAAGGTGAAAGTTAAAAGCTTTTTGAAAATATTATGCAACTCATTCTTTTCAATCAAACAAATCAAAGTTTGAAATTATTTTTACTTAAAAAATGCCACATGATTGTATAAAACCTTTATTACCTCATTAAAATGTTTTTGTAACATAATCCCTTCATCCATCTACCTCTTCAATTATTTAACCATCAAAGAACATTGCAAGGTTTCCTTCTTGATAAGTGGCTCAAAGTATTACGTTAAAATTGTGATTGTGATTTAAAAGACACTAAAAATTTAATTCGGGTTAACAGTTACAGTGGCATAACATGCTAAAGAGGTACCATATTGAATTTTAGTGACGTTGCTATAAACTGTGGTAAAATTAAGTTTCCTTTTAACTTTGTTGTAGTTAGTTTTGATGATTACAATAGTACTTACCTTTTTTTGAATTTCTGTTAATTTAAATGGTTCTGGTTTAGTAACAGGTTTTTTTTCCACCGGTACTTTTAGCTTTGAAGGTCTTTGTAACAATTTGTAATTCAACGGCTTTGCTTTAATGCAAAATCTATAAGAACGCAGTATTCTGTATTTTATTGTCACTATATTTTGTAAATCTTACTTTTTAGCAGCTTCCATTTCTTGTTTTTCCTTTTCCTCATTAGAAATTGCTGATATAGGCCTTACCCTAGTTTTCGTAGCAAGATTAGGAGAAATAGCTTTAGTTGTTGCAAGAGCAGTTGATTTAATAGGAACATAAGTAGCAGGTCTGGAATGAAACCGCTCTGGTGTTCCTTGTTGAAATTTGATTACGGCTTCTGCCATGCTAATGTATTTATGGTTCATAACGTTCTCACATGACGAAAATTTCTCCTTTGCTTGAGTCAATTTATTTAAACGCATCTATTTGGTAAAAAGCAAATTTACTGTGATTTTCAGAATTAATCTAAAAAGAATCTCTTACTCTTTTGGATGCTAATTTGTTCTGGTTTAATTGCAATGTAACAATTTTGTCAGAAGAATGTTTATTTAGTTGCATTTCTCTGTAAACAAATATGGAGTATAAGTAATTTTACATTAATGCTGATTCTTCAAGATGTAAGTTGCTACATATTTTTATTTTAAGTCTGAAGACTTATTTTATTATTTTTCAAGATTAGCAAACAAACCTCAACTTTATTTAAAATAAATTTTTTTGTGCATGAATTATTTTAAACTGTGAGAATGAAAGCCAGATAACGAAGGTTACTACTATTATTGTTAGATATTAGATTACCTTCTTTTCAAGAATTTTGAAAAAATTGAACTAAAATCTGTTATCTAAGTAATTACCACTTACTTAACCTGCTCAGTAACAATGTTCACATCAATATCAGCAGCCGGCGTATCATCAGTCGGGAGATTTCCCATGCTAATAGATTTTCTTAAATTTGTTCTCAAGTACCATTGTCCATGTGTTATTTCTGAAATTAAATATTGATAATGGTAAATTGAATATTTGAATTTAACAAATCAACCTGGAGTGTACGGTTCAGGTGAAAAAAATTCTTGCATAGTAGTATCTTGTTCTTCAACACTAGTTTTTATTACTGGTGTTCCAGTGACAACCACTTCATGATCTACCTCTTAATTGAAAAACAATATTAATAACCATTGATGTCGTGCAAATTTTACATACTTACCAAAGTAAGAATCCATATTTTGGTTGTCAATATCAAAATTGTTTAAAAAGTTTAAATATTGAGGTGCGTTATATTGAAAGTTTTTCGGAGAGTTCATACTAACACACTATTAATCGCAAAATTTACACCCGATCACAATTTTCCAACTTTTATAACCGTTTGTTTCTGTTTGAATTAAACATACCAACTGCGCATGTCAGTTTGTACAGTTTCTACCAGGGTTTCTACATCGCTTTGGTTCGTACCGTAGGTGCGTTCAGATTTTACTCCCACACCGTTCGCCCGACGAGGTTTTTTTCAACCAAATACATTAGTCACAGACATTAGTTACCAAGTTATATTATCTGTGGTTACCAATACGCGAAACTCCACAAGTTTATCACGTATTTGTAAGGATGCGCCATATACCGCACTGCGATGTTATAGCGGTTCTCTTATATGAGATGCAATGGAAAAGAACGTTTAAGAAATTTAAAAATACCAATTTAATTGCGGTCTTTAAATTTTTTTATTTTTGCCTTTTAGCATTCATGTTTCATTACATTCATCAACTTTTTGTACATAGGCTCTTATAAAAACACTACAAAAATTAAAAGTAAATTCAGTTTGCTAATATAACAAATTGTACGTTTTAAATTAAATTAATTAGGTTCATAGAAGTCCTTAAGGGTAAAAAATTACGAGGAAGGGAAATTTATTTCGGAAAAGACAATAATAAAGACAACAATAAAGAATCATATGAAAAATTTACTGTATTCTGCAATGAACTTAATGTCATACAGATAACAATTGTCACCTACATTTATACTGGCCTCCTAAGAAATACCCCCGTATCTACAGAAAAATATTTTTTTTTAAATTTTAGTACTTATCGATTTTGCTCGATTTATATGACATATTTACTTAATAAAAAGACCGTAAATGTAATGCTTTCTTGCATTTACGGTCTTTTTATTAAGTAAATATGTCATATAAATCGAGCAGAATCGATTAAGTACTAAAATTTCAATGTTTTTTTTTTTGTAGATACGGGGGTTTTTCTTAGGAGGGCAGTATAGTGCTTGTGAACAAACACGCCTTCCGCGCTTGCTGGAATGATCACCAGCAAAATCCTTGTCCTTCTACATCTTTTTTGCTGGAACCGCATCATAGCAACCTTCAGCTTTAAAGTAGACGACTTAGGAAACCTTTAAAAAGAAATATATTAGAAAATAAATATATGTATTCCATTTCATGTCAATTTTGTCAATCTGCAGTGTGTGGTATTGGAAGTTTTACTTTAAAGTAGAATGTAGTATTAATAACTTCGTTTGATAAACATTTTAATAAAAGGAGTATCATAAATCTAAATTATCAGTAAAAAATTAAATTATTTTAACAATGGTGTCAATGTTATTAACATTTTAAATGTCAAACACACATGCACATAACATAACCTCAACACAGCCCACACTTAGCGACCACAACTGTTTTTCTCAGCGCCACCTACATTATTTGATAACTAACGCCAATTTCAGGGGTGGCCAGCTCGGCCCCACAATTGGTCTTATTAGCGCTCGTTAAATTTTAGAAAAATATAAAAAAATGATGTCATGCCATTGGTATATTTTGACTACATAATATAATTTTTCTTTCTTCCACCTATTAAAATTTTTCACTGCCCACGTTTTCAAAAAGGTTGATCACCCCTGGATAGGTTTTTGGGGTCAATTCTCGAACTTGCTGGAATATTTTCCCATGGGAGTAATTCCATTGTGATATTTTCCTACAGAACAGCGGAACCGCATTCCCGAAAGTTGTAGGAACAGTTTACAGTGGAATACATTCAATCGTAAATAGTTTACATGAATTTACCGAACTAGTCAATCAGACCTTTACGTATAAATTAAAAAATTAAATTTAAAAACGCAAAACTTCAACAGAGGTGGATGTTTATGAATGAAAGCCTTCATTAATTTGTCGTTGACGTGTCAGTGTCATCGAGTGTTTAATTTATATAATTATAGGTAATTATGGTCTTATTGTTATAATTATTATAGGTAAGCACTATAAATGATTATTGTTTGCTTCAATTATTCTTTAATTTATAAATATTTTTAGTCAAAAATGAGAAGAAACGGGAATATATCACAAACTCAAAAAAAGAGGCTTCTGGAGAAACTACAGGGGAACATCACATTGGCAAAGGGAAAATTTACGTCAGTATTTAAATTCAAAGACGCCCAAACCCAATGGGAAGCCATTGCTGCTGAACTGAATCAAATTCCGGGGGCACAAAAAGATTGGAAGCACTGGAGAAGAGTAGGTTATCAAACGAAGAAAGCTGGTAGTAATCATTAAATTAATTTTTATAGACATGGCAAGACTTGAAAAAACAAGTAAAAAGCAAGAGGGCTCGCAGCAAAAGAAGTGCGACTTCTACTGGCGGTGGACCTCCCGAGGACGTCAATTGGAGTCATGAGGAGGAAAGCGTGCTAGGTATGCTTGATCTGGCCAGCATACAAGCGAATATAGGTGTCTTCGAATCTGTAGTAGGGATTGTTTGTAATTGTAAATATTCAGATATGTTCAAAGCTAAACAGCTTTAATATATTACAGATAACCGATAATAATGATGAATTGCGTAACGAACCAACCCCGCCTACTTCTGCAGAAGTACAAGCAATGGAGTTCTCCGCACCGGTAAATTAATAAAAAAATCAATTTACTTTGTCACTTAAGTTGTAAATATGTTTTAGACTACAGAACCTCGAACAGAAACGAAAATGAGGAAACATATAGCTACGAAGAGGCTAGGTGATGCTATTATGGCTAATGATAGATTCCTCGCTGTATACGAGAAAGAAACAATATTAAAAAACAAATACTATCATGAGAAGCTGCAGTTGCTGCGTCGAGATACGATTGCAAAAGAATCACTAGCTGCAGCTATTGAAAGGATGGCAGCAGCAAAAGAAAGAATTGCCACTGCTCTGGAAAAAATTTCAGAAAACAAATAATTTTGTTTTTTATTGTTTCTCATTGTTTCGTTCTGATCAAATTATTTAAAATTCATAAATTACCATTCCAGTGCTGTGGGTAGTTATTATCAATTGCAATGAAATCAGAGCGAGTGCCAGGAAATCTTGAATTGACATTTAGGTTTGCATCACACCGGGTGCGGACATCACGTGACCAAAATCTAAACAACCATGAAGTTCGATAGACCACTAAAGCATTGTCTTATGGCCAGAAATCGAATATTCGCAAGATCAAATTAACTTTAGAATGGTATGGATTTAATAGTTTAGTGTCGAGCAATATTCTGCTGTAATCAATATTGATGATATTGCAGTTTAAAGATAAGAGCTGAGACTTCCTGTTGATTTTGCATTTATTTATTTACATTATACGTCCGAAACAGTGATAGCAAAAATTCCAACCGGCATAATCTATAAACCTTTCTCCAGGTGACTAGATGATTTTAATAACTGAAATTTCTCCTAATCATATGAAGAAATAATGTTGAAAATGAGGTATTTTTTGAACCCAAAATCATCTACTTTATATGGTAATTACATCCAATATATAAATAATTGCAAGCTTATTAATAGCTTATTTTATGAAGAAAAACATTCTCTTTATTTTGATGCCTAAATTTAACGCAAATAATTGTATTGTATAATTGTATTAACACAGAATTGGAATTTAGCAAGCCATGTTTTCATAAAAACGGTCCTTTGTAGTTAGGGCTTTTAGTGTGGCAATTTTTAAAAAGAGGCCACTTTGTCGGACCATCTGTGATATGGAGCAGGCATTAAGGTGCCTCGGCGCCCCGAGACTAAATTCAATGGTTTTGTACGTTGTCCGTACAATCGCATTTTCAAATTTGAAAAGAAGGTCGCTATCTTATACGACGAGTACATGCTAGCCAGACGACTTCCACTTAATTACAGTTTGATATTATGTCAATTAAGCTTGTTATTAATTAAAATGTCCAAATTTCACATAGTCGTAAAACCTGCTGTACGCCTCCAATTTTCAACATTTTGCTTTAAAATTTTAATGGTCTTGTAGCGTACTCATTTATCGGCCGCCCTCACTATATCGTTTTTCTTCATATACTACCGTTTTTTAATTATTTCAATGTTTGTAAATTCATAAAAAAAAGTGCCGAGAATTGACCAAGAAAAAGATCGCCTGAAGGCATCCGTCAATTTGATTTATTGCTGGTGCTCGAGATACTAACGTTTTGTGGTCTGCTCTGATGCAGCAAGAGAATTCTAATTTTGGTATACAAAACATTTTGGGTATATTTTAACTACCTGTTTCGGACCCTCTTTTATGTAAAAAATAAATATCTTGCCGAAGAAGGAATTCATTGGTTTTGTTTGTTGTGCCGTACGGTCGCATTTTCCACTTACTTAACAGTTTGATATTATGTCAATTAAACTTGTTATTAATTAAAATGTCCAAATTTTCAATATTTTGCTTTAAAATTTTACTGATCTTGTAAATTACTCATTTATCGGGGTCGTTCATCATATCGTTTTTCTTCATATACTACCGTTTTTTGATTATTTCAATGTATTGTATTGAAAACAATAATCAAACCTGTGGCAACATTTTACTTTATTTACTTTAATTTATTTTTAATTACAAAGAAAAATTGAAAAGTAGTTAACAGCTGCGTTTAAGCTATATTTCCTAATATTTAAGCAATTTTTATTTGATACAAACAAAACATAATGCACCGTGGAATTTGCAATTCCAGGAAACTTACCTCACCGCCTGTAATAAAAAATGACCGGAAAAATGACCCTAGCTTCTTTTCTTGTTACATTTATTGGTAGATAACGTTTCAACGGTTTATTTTTTCATTTATTTATCATTCAAATTTCTTTCTGAGACTTTCCTGCTTTAAAGGCAATAAAACCATTACTTTTTCGGTCAATGGTGTTTGTCGGTCATAAATGAGGATTGTAATACATACCCAGAAAAAAGGTATTCGATTTTGCACGAATGTTTAACACAAATCCGTAGTTAAAACCAACCAGTGTGTCTTATAGTAGTCACAGAGATCACATCAGATCTGAGGTTTTAACTAATAAAAGTGTGTTTGACATCTTGTAAAATTAAATATGCTCCGATTGCAAGGACAACGCGAATCTTCCTTAGAAACGAGAGGAAAGGTAATGGGACTTGCTGAAGCTGGTCTAAGTCGTGGAGAAATTGCGGAACGAGTTGGCTTATCGGTAAGTTAATCGAAGTTATTACGATAATTTTTGCAGCGGTATCACAATGTTCCTTGCTCTTAATTTGAATAGCACGAGTGCTATTTGTAATCGGAATAATTTTTTTTAATAAAGAAATTGATAAATTAAAAAGTTGATTGAACTTACTAAATTAGTAATTTATTTTACTATCTACATTTTAAAAAACTTTGTGTTAAATTTTTGCATTTGTGTAGGTCAGGCAAGTCCAAAAGTGGATCGCTCGCGGGAATGAAATTGGCGATAATGTATTGCGGACTATTCATCCAGGTAGAGCAAAAATTACCAGTAGGGAGCAAGATTGTGTACTAGTTAATGTCGTTACACAAAATCCATTTACCACAGCAGTTAAAATTCGGGAAACTGTGGGAATTAATGTATCCTAAACGACAATTCGAAGAAGGCTGAAAGAATGTTCCTTAAAGTGCCGAACTCCTGCAACCAAAGTTCTTATTACGGAAGAACTTGCCGAACAACGGCTTCAATTTTGTCGAGACAATTTAAATCTAAACTGCGCAGGAGTTATATTTACTGATGGAAAGACTTTTTCAACGAGTAAAGACGCTCCTGTAAATGTATGGAGAATAGACGGTACGCGGTATCATAAGAAACACGTGATGCCGAATAGAACAAGTGAAAGAGTGAGTGCCGGTTGTTGGGGTTGGATGACCAATGATGGGCCTGGTGAAGTGGTGCAGGCCACACCGCCGAATTTCACTGCACAACAATATGTTAGGGTTCTGGAGGAGGTTATGTTACCTATGGTAACTACGTTGTATCCTCCAGACGAAATGAACCACCCTATTGTCTTTGTGCAAGATAATTGCCCAATTCATCGTGCACGGATTGTTGATGAATGGTTCACCGAGCATCCCGAATTTGTAGTATTAAGATGGCCGGCAAGATCCCCTGACTTAAATCCGATAGAAAATTTATGGGGAATGGAATGATGTCAATAATATAAATGTGCGCGAGAGAACCGTTGCAGCGTTAATGCAAAATGCCCATCGAGTTTGGGATCATTTCAGGCTATCGGACATTTGCCAGCATCTGGTAGACAGTATGCCAAGACGTTTAGCAGAGTGCATAGAAAATAACGGCTATTATACAATGTATTAATTAATATAGTGTTACCGCCGCAGCGGAGTCCGTTCTTCGTTGTTGTTTAGTATTTAATTAATGACATTTTATTTTTCCCTTAATCTGACTTATTAGTAGCGTTAAGTATAAAATTAGTGTACCACAACCGTTTGTATTTGTTTTTTTTTATTGTTTTGAAAAGTTCAATTCAACAATAGTTTTTATTTTCCACTTGTGTATAATTGATTGTTTTCGTCTGTGATACGCGCTATATAAACGTGTTCATTACGCCCTAGGGCCATAATAAGCGGGCATAATGATAACGCCCGCAAATTTGTACTACTAATAAAAATACAGCAAATCTAGAGAAATAATTTAATGGTAACCATAAATAACTAAATTTTTAATCTTTACAATTAAAAACACAATTAGAAAATGATCCAGAAATATGGATATTGCCACCAAGCGAAGAATTTTCTGATTTTCTAATTGAAGACATATTTACAATATTGGAGGAGGAATATTCACCTTCCGCTATGTTAATCTGCTGTAATAATACTGTGATTAAACAATACGTACCAATTCCTGGAAATAACCCATTAAAACTGTTTCACTGACAGTTTTGACAGAATTTTTAATTTTCCACCCCTTAAATTTGTGAAGCTCTCTCTCGTACAGTGGCCGCGACTTTTTTGGAAGTAGCTCACCATCAGCTTTTAACGCTCGTTCAATAACTTTTTCTGGAATTTCTCCGTCCATTTCACGCAAGTTCACACTTTTTGCGTTTCAAACAAGTTTGTTTGAAATTTTGTGAATTGTCATAGTTACAAAACAAAGTACATATGCATATGCATATGCCTTGTTTGGTTCATATGAACTTTTTTCAGGCTTTTTATCAATTAATATTCATATTTCAAGTGGAAAATAAAACGTTATATGAACCACGGGCATAAAGGATGTTTATAAATCTCGGGCAAATTACAAAACCTCGGGCCGGAGGCCCTCGGTTTTGTAAACTATTGCCCTCGAATATAAACACCTTCATTATGCCCTTGATACATAAAATACTATTTTCCACTACTTTACCTCGTTTTTTAATTTCAGACGCGGTTAGACGGCTGTAAAAATGTTTTTGTTTTAACTTTATGTTGATAGTAATGTCACTTACATCTGTCAGTTGAAGGTTATATTAGTAATGTAGCTTCAAAATTAGAAAATATAGCACAAAATGGTTTTGTAGAACGAAACAATATGACCATTTCGAAAAACTTCCGCTGAAGAAAGTTTTATTTTCAATATTCTCTAATATTTAAGTAATTGTGTCAAAATTGTATTAGTTATGATAATAAGCACTGATTACTACCAACATAAAGTAAAAGTAACATGTAATAGTTATTTATATTATTAGGAGTATAAGCAAAGCTTTATGTGCTGTGGCTGATAGGTTGACTGCCGATCGTAGTGAGGCAGCCAAATCAGCCGAAGCACATAAAGCGCTTATACTCCGAATAATATATGTTATTTTTTCTCCAAACGTAAAATTATAATACAAAAATAAGCATCTAATTAACAAGGTTATTTCGGGAAACATTACACTTGTACAAAAATAGCATTGCCTGATAGACACTTTCTAGATATTACCGTAGCAACCGCCAAACAACAAATTATTGTTTGAGAAAAGTCAGTCAATTTTGTGGCAATGTCTAATTCAGACGAAATTCAATTAACTCCACCTGAAATAGCCGAAATAGCAAGAGCCGAGATTGAAAATCTTCTTCCTACAAAGTCAAGCGGTGTTTATGAAGCAGCGTTCAAGAAATTCATTACATGGTGTTTGGAAAAAAATGTATTCGTTTATTCAATCAAGTAACATGGACTTTATATGCTTAAGCATATAAAGTACTTTATCTGCTTAAGCATATAAATGAAACTTCTACTAGCAACATTCTGTCATTTAAATGCCACTTTTATGACGTTTGGAGAAAAAATAAATTACCTACTATTATTATACTATTATCATAAATCATGAATGAGAATATGACTTATTTTAAATTATTTATATTTACTTAATGCTGTGTTTTAATTTAGCTAATTCATTTATTTAATCAGTCACGTAGTGGATCTCCTATTTTTATTAAATTGCAGTCCACTAGAAATTTTAAAAAAAACAAATATTTAGAAATAAGGTTTATTAACAATAATTGTTTTTGTGTTATTCCTTCAAATCAATTTTGGCGATTATAAAGAGACAACTATTTTTTTTTGTACCAAATTGCACCTCTTTAAAACTTAACGGCATTCCACCCGTAGATTTTCAATACATGTAAAACGCCCTTCCCTTTTAAGCCTTCATTTTTAAGTTTGAAAAGGAGGTCGATACTTCACCTCACAGAGAATACCAATCTACTTTGAGCTGATCCCAAGCCATAATTAAATAATCATAATTAACCAAGTTATTAATTAAAACATCAAATTCCGACTTTCCCTTTTTTGCCTTCAGTTATCAAAATTTTGTATTAAAATTTTGTGGACTCGTAGATTAGACTTTTTTCTTTTGAGCTGACCCTTAGCTGTTTTAAACAACGCAATAGTTTTTGATTTATTCAATGTTCTTTAGATCGAGAATCGAAATTGAAATAGCTAATTTTTGTCGATTTCCGAGCTGTGTCAAAAAGATTTATGACTTCCCAGTGGGTAATTATCTTCGCAACAGGGGGATAGTTTAACGGCAATAATATCCGAAATGCTTTTAAAGCCAGGTTTCGTTTTCAAATAGCATATTTGAAATAACTTATAACAAGAAGACTTTTTAAAAAACAAGCTTTTATTAAGACGTAGTAAAAATTTAAAACCAATTTTGATATTGACCTAAATGATTAAAAATAAAAGCGTATATTTTAATAAAAGCTTGTTTTATTGAAAAAGTTATTTTACTATAAATTATTTTTTAGTCTTGGACAATTTTAATATTTATTATCTACATTAACTTAATAGGATATAAATGCAAAATTATAAATTCATATTAATTTTTAAAATCACTCGTGAAGACCCCTTTAAACAAATGAATGCGAATAAGCTTAAATTATAATTTCTCCCCAAAAAAATTGTTTGGCTTTTTTATCTCACATGAATTAAGAAAAATAAGCTGTAGTGGTAATAACTTATAATAAGCTAAAACTACAATTTTCTGTAAAAAAAACACTGCACATTAAGGGGTTAATCTTTTACTCGTTGTGTTTTAAATTACTAACAATTATTAGTGTTCCGGAATCTCAACGGTATTTTTTCGAAGAAATGTATAACTTTATTGTATATACCAGGTATACATAAAATTCTAAGGCAAACGCGGTCCAATTTTCTGTAAACATAAACTGTGCTTAAGGGGTTAATCTTTTACCCATTGTGTTTCGAATAAGAAATTCAACATCTCTTCTGAGTTCTGAACAAGTAATAAAATTTTATGACGTTTGACAATACAACCTTTCTTCAGACAGGTAATTTGGTCTAAAATTTTAACTACAGTCAGCTGCATTCCATTATCTGTTTGTTCGAATATCTAACAAATTGTCAAAAAATACAGTAACCGCAAAATTATTAAACGCGTACATTTCAAAATAAAGATTCTGATTATGGTGATGTGGAGATAAATGATACTCCAGATATGTCATTAATAGAATGTGAAACGGCTAAAAATGAATTTTTAAAAACGATTTACGATATAAATATAAATGGCGTTGAAAAAAATACCCGCGATCAACATACTAACCCGTTTTGGCGTAAATTAAGACATTGCAGACTAACAGGCAGTAATTTTGGTAGGTTTTGTAAGATTAAGTTAAATACAGTTAAATCTTTATTATATTCTAACTATCAAATAGGTGGAAAATCGTCAAAGGCTTTAGAACACGGTATTGAAAATGAAAAATGGGGAATTGCTGCATCTGAGCAAAAATACGATCTGATAGTAGAAAAATGCGGTTTATTTATTGATAACAAAAAGAAATTTTTAGCGGCATCTCCCGATGGGCTTATCGGAAATAATGCAATTATAGAAATCAAGCATAATTACATGTTCCAAATTCAGGGTCAATTACATGTCACTAATAGAGATATATGTTATTTTGTTATTTATACATCAAAAAATTTAGCATGCAAACTAATAAAACGGGATGATGATTTTTGGAAAAACAGCATGATCGGTAGTTTAGAAAAATTTTGTATGAATGCATTACTTCCGGAAATAATCGATTCAAGAATTAAAAAAAATAAAGTCATTCGAAATATTCTCTGTAAAGATTTGTAACCACATCGCATAATACGTTAGGACAGCGTTTCCCAAACTTTTTTGACCGCGACCCGGTACGAGGTTTTAAAATGTTTCGCGACCCACCTTATGAAAAAAAATATTTATTTAAAAAACAAATTTTATTTTTTAATAAAAATCAAGTTATTTGTTTGTTTATTTCATACACGAAAATTGCAAAATATTTTTTTTTGTGTTTTTACAATTTTTGCCGCGACCCAGCAGAATTTTTCTGCAACCCGGTGCCGGGCCGCGACCCACACTTTAGGAAACTCTGCGTTAGGAGTATTATCTTATTTTATATTTTTTATATTTTTTATATTTTATTTGGTAACATGTTATTTCAGATCATTTAAAATTTGAAAATAGGAATTCAGGGTGGCTGTTCTTTGCCGCTAAAATACTTTTAAACACGCCACAGTGTGTATGTAGATCTTTTAAATAGCTATTGTGACAGTCGCAAACCTGTAATACCAAAGTGTGAGCGAAAGTTTCAATTAAATTCGTTTTTATAATAAGATTTTTGGACCCGTAAACTGTTTTTTTATAAAAATTTACATTTTAATATTTTATTTTGTTACATTTCAAAAAATATTTGCCTAAGTGAAAAGAGATGGAGCTATGGAGATAGTAGAGATGCGAGATACGACTGAGGAGTGGGGACGCCTACTCAGCAATAACTCGATTATTGTCGAAAATGCATTTGTCTTACATATAAACTCATATCTTGTTTAATATTTATGTGAAAAATATAGATAACACATGAACACCTTTTAAAAACACGTACAAACATTTTTTAAAGAACAACATTTATCGATTTACACAACCGTTTGGAAGAAAAAGTGGTGTAAATGTGAAAACTTTAAAATTTGCTCAAGATTTTTGTTAGGTCCGAACCGAGATATTGAACTATTTAAATTTTTCTCCCGTAAGACTACATACATTTTTGAAACTTTGAAAAATGAAATAAAATATAATTCGTACAAAACTTTCAATGTCCTTAACATAAAATGATCACCGTGTTCTCTTCTACACGATGGTGTGGTTATCTCAATTTTTAATCATAGTGCCGTTTTGCCCGTTCTGATTAGTGATTACTTTTGGATTTAGATTTATTATGAATGAGCTTCAATCAGTGAAAGTTTATGCATCTATTTCTTAGGAGTTTAGAGTGGTGGGCAGTTAAACGGCAACGGCTCTCGGCAGAGAGACTTGCTTACTTCAATACTACAATTTTACGAGATCGTTTTTCTACTAAATGATAGGCAACTACGGTACCATCTTGGTCATAAATAATTGTACACAATACAGTGCCGTCAAGTAGCTATAAATCACTCTTGAAACGACTTATATCTCAACATTTCCAGGCCGACATGTGTTTGGGTCGCCTCTTTTATTCTTTGCAAACGCCAGGTCTCTTACAAAAATTCGTCTTTAAAATCGTAGCTAGTTTTTGTTACTCTAAAAAATTATTTATATTTCTCCGTCAATTTCCGAATGTGTATCCTATATCGTTTAATTGATACAAATTAATAACAAACCGTTTTTCACTTCCATTCACTGTACGTACTTGAAGTTTTATGTGAACAGGATATTTTTTTATTACATAATTGACTAAGGGTAACAATTTTCCCGCTCCGATAAAAATGAATGTACCGAAAATATGTGATTATTGTTAATTTGGCGCGCGAGTTGGAGCGGCGTCGTCAAAACGGGGCAACGTCAAAATCGCATCGAGGGCCCGATGGCGGTGCATGTGACGCACAGGATCGAATGTGACAGTCGACTATTAAGTTCGTAATTGCGTTAGTGTGGAGGTAATTATCGTCATTCGATGCGTCAATAATCGGAAACTCTATTCGATTTTTGAAATTGAGATTTACAGGTGCGTTTAATGCGATCATCGATTTTACACGTTGGCTAATAACCTGGCAACTGTCAGAGTGACACTGATTGTTTTCAAAATGCGAAAATGCCGTTGCTTGGTAACTGACAATTTTCAAAAAGAATTTGAAACATTGGTAACCAATCATTTTGAAAAACATTGTCACTTGATTATTTTGAAAAACAATTGAAAAATTTGTTGCCCTGGTTACTAATTACTGCTTACGAAAACAGCCAGAGTAAGGTTTATAATTCTAACATTTCCACAACATTAAAAAAAAACACTTTGAAACATTAATAGGAAGCTAATAGTTTTGAAAAAAAAAAGTTATTTAGTAACATTGACAGTGACAATTTTGACAAACAGTTTGTGACACAGTCGCCTCGGTAACTAATAATTTTGGAAACAAAAACCGTTTGTTTGCTTAAACATTGTTACCCAGTAACAATCAGAGTGCGACTTGAAATTTCAACACTTTTGAAAATGACTCTTTGAAACATTGGTAAGTAGCTAATAATTTTGAAAAAAAGAAACAACTGTAACCTTAGCTATGAAAACAGTTTTATTTAGTGACATTGCTAATTTTGACAAACAATTGGTAAGTAATAATTTTAAAAACAAAAAACGTTTTCTATGATTTCAGGTAAAACCGCTTTTTTAAAACAAAATTTCAAATTTGGAAACAATGTATTGTTCCAAAAGTGGGTGTTCATACAATCAAGTCATTTTAAATGAAGAAAATAAATTGAAACATTATCTAGCCATAAATGTAACAAGAAAAGAAGCTAGGTTCGTTTCTTTCGGTTAGTTTTTATTACAGGCGGTAAGGTACATAAGTTTCCTGGAATTGCAAATTCCACAGTGCATTGTGTTTTGTTTGTGTCAAATAAAAATTGCTTAAATATTGGGAAATATAGCTTAAACGCAACCGTTAACTACTTTTTTTTCTTTCTTTTCTTTCTTTTTTCTTTCTTTGTAATTAAAAAAAAATTAAAGAGAAAAAATACGATAAAGTAAAATGTTGCCAAAGGTTTGATTATTGTTTTCAATACAATACATTGAAATAATCAAAATGTTGAAGATTTGGACATTTTAATTAATAACAAGTTTAATTGACATAATATCAAACTGTAAGTAAGCGAAAGCCGCCCGGATAGCGAACTTCTTTTAAAATTTGAAAATGCAACCGTACTTCAGTCAAAGTCGCCGAGGGAGGGTCTTACGACGTTTACTGTTAAAACAACCGTAGTAGTTCATTTTATTTAGTTTTTTTCGCCTATTTCGTTTTGTTGACTTAAATTGTTTTTGAAACGAACGGATTCAATTGCATGTTATTAGTAAAAGAAAAGAAAAAACAGAAAATTGTTGTGATGTAATTAGCGTTATTTAAATATTGTCATTAGATTGAATAAAACTTAAGTTATACCCTCACATGTATTTATTATTATCCTTGAAATTTGATCGAAATAAAAAACGAGAATATTGACGTTTAAAATAAAATTTGCTTCGGCAAGATATTTATTTTTCACCTAAAAGAGGGTCGGAAACAGGTAGTTAAAATAGACCCAAAATGTGCAGCGTTATCTACCATTCAATGTTTCATATACCAAAATGAGAATTCTCTTGCTGGATCCGACCAGACCACAAGACATTAATATCTTGAGTGCCCCCAATAAATCAAACTGACGGATGGCTTCAGGCGATCTTTTTCTTGACCATTTCTCGGTAATTTTTTTTACATGAATTTACAAACATTGAAATAATTAAAAAACGGTAGTATATGAAGAAAAACGATATAGTGAGGGCCGCCGATAAATGAGTAAGCTACAAGACCATTACAATTTTAAAGCAAAATGTTGAAAATTGGAGCCGTACAGGAAGTTGTAAGACTAGGTGAATTTGGACATTTTAATTAATAACAAGCTTAATTGACATAATATCAAACTGTAATTAAGTGGAAGTCGTCTGGCTAGCGTGTACTCGTCGTATAAGATAGCGACCTTTTTTTCAAATTTGAAAATGCGACCGTACGGGCAACGTACAAAACCATTGAATTTAGTCTCAAGGCGCCGAGTCACCTTAAAGGCTACATTCTAAAAATTCGAGCTCCTACATACATATTTATAAAAGTAACGTTGAATAAACTTACCTTTCTACATACTTCTTTATTAGTCAATTATTGATTTATTTTTTAGAAATTGGGAATTGATCATTTCGGGCAGAAAGCACTTGTAAAAAAACGTTGTCAGCTGGTTTTCCATTTTTTCCTTCAAAAAAGTTTCATCTTTAAATATAATTTCGACGTTCATGCCTAAAGGAGTCCAAGTAATAAAATAACAATATTTTCTATTAGTAATTTTTAATTGTCCCTGGATTTGGTAATAATATGAATGACTGAATTTTAATTTAATCATGTTGTCATCAATTGTCGCAAAAGTTATCACTTTTCTTTCGACAGCTTCAATCGGTGAATATGATGCTGATTTAGCAGGACATTTAACTTCAACGATACCTTCCTCTAGCACCAAACCATCAGGTGACGCGGCCAAGAAGAAATCGTGATTGTCAATAAAAAGTCCACATTCATCGACTTTTAAATTGTAGGCTTCTTCAAATTGCGCAATTGCTATTCTCTCGTGATCAGATCCCCAACAAGTTGCTAAGCAAACGGGAACTAGTACTTTCTTCGAACTTATTTTTCGTTGCGTAACATCTCGTAATTTTGTGCATAAGTTTTGCAGTAAGTGATTTCAACGTTCGATTTTTTGTACAATGAGATCTCCGTATGGTCGTGCTTCGGCTAATCTTTTTGCAACACTGCTATCCCCATCGCCAACAAGGAATGCATATTTTAAATTGTGCATTTTGACACTTCTTCTAAATCCCTCCACAATTATGTCTGATTCCTTCACAAAACGGATTAAAAAAAGTCTGGACCTAGACTAACGTTTAAATGTACGTTTTTGTCACAATATTGTCATACACCATGTAACGGTCACCAACCTTAAACCTTATATTGCAATATTGTTCCAAGAAAACAACCCCAATAAAAGCAAGGTCGAACCTGCTACATGTACATTAAACAATCCCATAAGTAGTAAGCCGTTTCAATTTTTGTAAGAAATTGAACCGTTATTTTTGAAAGTCATATTATAAGTCCATTTTTTTATAAGTACATCAAATTATTTAAGGGTTTGCGTTTTAATTAATTTAAAAATATTGGCAAACGTTAATCAATTATTTAACAACTTTATAGTGTTAAAAACCTCATCCGAATTGATTAACGTTTGCCAATATTTTTAAATTAATTCAAACGTAAACCTATAAATATCTCGATGTATGAAAAATAGATTTATACCACTTTCAAAAATAACGGCTCAATTATTGATTTGCAATAAAACATTTAAAATGTAATATGATAAATTCCTTTTTAATGTGAAATTTAAAAAAATTAGATTTTATTTAAACTATTTACTACATCCGTTTTTGGTACGAGTGTAAACTGTATGCGAATTTCGCATTAGTGCAATTTTGTTGACTTCACGTCAATATTATTTAGCTGCACGTCGCTGCCCCCGTTTACATAGAGCTGTCTCTTTTCGAACCTTTTGTGCCTTTTCGCCAATATTTTCATGGATTCGAGCAGTACCCTCTTAATATAACGTATCTTATTCAAGGCGTAGCCGGTTCTCTCCTATGTTTGTAGTGTACGCTGAAAATGAAAATGATTTACTGAGAAACTTACAGATTTTCAACACACCAGCAAGACAAAAAGTAAGTGTATGACGACATCAAAGGATCCTCTGCGATGTAAACTTGAAATAAATCAGACTATTATCCAACAAGTAATGTCATTTAGGTATTTGGGAATCGAACTATAAAGTTATGGTGCTATTGAAAATGAAGTATTCCAAAAGCTAATGATACCATTTCGAGAAATAAATACCTGGATATAAGAACAAAGTCAAGAATTTTTAAAGGCACAATACGACCGATTATGACCTACACGGTTGAAACCAGATCCGACACCTCTAAAACAAAACGATCATTAGAAATATCAGAAATGACAATACTGCGTCGAATTGCCTGAAATACCTTATTTGATAAAGAAAGAAGTGAAAATGTAAGTAGAACGTGCGAAGTAGAACACATAGGAAGATGGACGCATGAAAGGAAAAAAAGAATTAAATCGGCATATTGAAAGAATGGGACGGAATAGAATTGTAAGAATTGCGAGAAATAAATTACCTTTGGGCAAGAGAAGTATAGGAAGTCCGAGAAAACGATGAAGGGATAATTTAGAATCAGTTTGAGGAGAGAGGCATTGTCGAAAAGGAACAGGCTTTAACGCTAGCTAGAAAGAGGAAGAAGAAGATACCAACAATAAGCAGAATACCTCCGTGTTTTGTCATTGCCTTCGAGGAGAGACCGTTATGATTTTACTCTGATATAGCTGTCGCCCTGACTTGAACCCGATACGTTTGCGCAGGGAACCGCGCATAAACTGCTAAACCTACGACCGTTTCTAAATTAAGTGGGTAGGTAACCAACATTACGCTCTGTTTAATAATGAAATAGGCAACCAACATTACGCCCTGTTTAATAATGAAAATAAAATTGAAGGGGCGTGACCTGTGGATATGAAATGAACGTATTATGTCATGATTGTAGATAAAAATCTCTTTATTGGCAATCATCAAAAAACTTTGTCGTAGCATAACTACTCCGTTAAAATAACTTTAAACATTTACCGGTAATGTATAGAAAAATGGATATGGTAAAATAATTGTGTTACAAATAGATAGTCAATTTTCGAAACGTTTGTTATTTTGTCATTAACATACTCAAAACTGAGATAGCCACTATTACCAGTTTGAAAATAAACAAACTTAAAAATTTTTATTTTCACTGCTTAAAATTCCATCCAACATTCAAAAGCGCAACATTTTTATGTGTATCTTTTTACTCTGGAGACATTTTAGGGGAAAAATGAAAACGATTGATATATTTACGTTTTGTAATCTTACTTTCTGTGCAACAAAACTAGAAATTTCATGAATATTATATTATACTGATTTACAAAGGGTTCATTTTATGATAAAATGGTAAACACTTCGGAGACGTACGGTAGTACTGTAGTAAGGAATACTTACATAAGCAAAAAAAATATTGTACTTCCCTACAATCATTTGTGTATAGCGTAAAGTTTACTTCGACTTCTTTCCACGCACACCACCTGCACATCAGAACGCGCACGCTCAGGAACTTTTCGTTCATTTACGACAAACTTCGGAATAATAATAGTTTTAAATGTATCACGTTTTATTATCTGTGACCGTTATTAAATTTGCAAGTTTATTGTGTGGTTGGTGATAAATTAATTGTTAAAAGTTCTACTACTCTATTATTTTAAAATGAATGACTGGAGTATAATTGAATGCTTCAATCCAGCTGATGAAACTGTAAATTTTGGAACAAGGAATTTATTTGATGGAGACAATTTATACGAAGTGTCGACTTTATCAGTGTTAACCAATTCCAACGTAAAATAAGTATTTCGTTTGTATCATCTTCTTAGCAATATTATGTTTTAGGTACAGGCCAAAACTACTACTGTAAAAGCTGTTATCCAAAATACTCAACTGTTATTTTCTATTAACAACACATTTCGAATATTTGAGAATACTTCGTGTACTAGTATTTGTTTTCACATCAAATTTACAAGTTTGATAGATACCTTTTGTCTCTCATCCAGTGGCCAGTATTTGCTAATCTGTTTACGAAATGCAGAGATTCATTGTTTCGATTTATTTTGTGAATCTGAAGAGCAACTGGTGTATTCAAAGTATGTAAATTATTTTTTTATTATCATTACAATACTTTTGTCATTTCAGGTCAATAGAGGAGAATTTGAATTTAGAACAACAATATTTTGTTGAAGTTTTTGATGAAAAGAATTCCACTTCACCTACATTTTTGTTAATCTTAACCAACGGGAAAGTATTTCGGTAAGTAGATTCTTGGTTATTAAAAGTTTGTCAGACATTTTTGTTTTTAAAAGTAAAATCGACTTTCCTGTTTTAGGTTATTATGTAGATACAGTTATCATTTAATTTAATTTATTATTCACGTTATATTTATTATAAACAATTAATTGAAGAAAATAGTTTCATATACTATTTGTTTTCTTCAAATATACTACAATAGGAAAAGTTAATACAAAATAATTTTTACCATTGATTTCTAAATGATAAATACAAAAATGAAATTTTCATTAACATAAATACAGTCAAACTCCCATCAGTCAAACTATCTAAATGTCGCAAATTAACTTTGAAGTAAAAAACACAAAGCATTACAAATTTAGAACAAATTTTTAAATGTCGATATTTGACATATGTAAAGGGTTTTCCAATAAGAGGTGTTATTTTGAATAGCCCGTTATTTCGGTAGATGTAACTTTTGGAGCTGTAATTTTTTGACATTTGACAAGTAGAAACTACGCCATTAATAAAAATGGAACGATACACGCTTCAACAACGCATTGAAATTATTAAAATTCACTATAAAAATGGTGAAAATTTGGCAGAGACGGTTCGTAAAACTTGAACATTTTTGGGTCGTCGTGAAGCACCTTGTCGGACCGCAATACAGAAATTGGTGGAAAAATTCGAGCTGTTGGGACAAGTTAGTGATGTGAAGAATAAAACCCGTGCACGTCGCTCAAGAACAGCCGAGAATATTGCTGCTGTAGCCGAAAGTGTTGAAGAAAACCCAGGTTTGTCCATTCCTCGTCGTTCTTTGGAATTAGACATTCCAAAAACGTCATTACACCGTATTTTGCATAAAGATTTGGGTCTTAAGGCTTATAAAGTTCAGTTAACACAAGAACTCAAGCCGGCCGATCATCAACAACGTCGTATCTTTGCCGATTGGGTCCTTGAAATGCATGAAAATGATCCGGAATTCCATCGAAAAATCATCTTGAGTGATGAGGCCCATTTCCACCTGGATGGCTTCGTCAACAAGCAAAATTGTCGCATCTGGGGCTCAGAAAACCCAAGAGTTATTGTTGAAAAGCCTCTCTATCCTCAACGTGTGACTGTTTGGTGCGGTTTATGGTCCGGCGGGGTCATTGGACCTTACTTTTTCGAAAATGAGGCTGGAGCACCAGTTACGGTTAATGGATTGCGCTATTTTTTAATAATTTCAATGCGTTGTTGAAGCGTGTATCGTTCCATTTTTATTAATGGCGTAGTTTCTACTTGTCAAATGTCAAAAAATTACAGCTCCAAAAGTTACATCTACCGAAATAACGGGCTATTCAAAATAACACCTCTTATTGGAAAACCCTTTATTATTTTTTTTGTTTCACTCTTATTTTTATTCCCATATCGGCAGTGTGATGACTGTTGCCATATGTATTTTTACACAAAATAAGTTAAAAAGGAAATATTAAAAACAAACTTTTTTAACCAGAAAGGCAACATTTACTGAAAAGTGAACTTCACAAAGCTTTATGTTAAAATTACAGTTCTTGCTATCGACAGATGTTGAATAATAACCTTTTTAAACTGCTGCATGTCCCAACTTAGAAGACCTCGTGCAGATGCATTTTTCTATTAGGATTTTTATTAACAATATAGAGTTTTTTGATTGATTTTCACCATGCATCAGTTGTTTTTAATTTTATCTCAAATGTTTTTCGTGCTTATCAAAAGAAACAATATTGCATTTGAAATAAAATGAAACACAACTGATACACGGTGAAAGCCAATTGGAAAACTCTGTAACTAACAAAAGAACGATTTTGCAACTTTTTCATGTACTATTACGGCCACCGAAATGTGCACGATGCCTGACACAAATTTTCCTATTTTTCCATAGATTAAAGATGACTTTATCCAGTGACTTTCGTGAAATAGTATTTGTCACGAACAAAATAATATTGACATTTGGCTGATTTTTTTAGAACGCCTATGATATGAAGCAAAAATCAAGTTGCTAAAAAAAATCGTGCACATTTCGGTGGCCGTATTAGTACTTACCGACTTACATAATAACATTTAACTTTCGTTTTAGTGCTGGTTGTGTAATACCAGATGAATCCTGCACTGAAAGTCCAGAATTAAAAAACTTCTTGCATTTTTTCTCTGAAATTCTTGTTGATGCAGAATGTTTTATAAAAATTAGCAGTTTAAATAAGAACATATTGCTTTTAGAAACCTGTTCATCAATCATATTATATGACTTAGAAACTTCAGAAAGGACAGTTGATGAACTGATGGGTATAAAAAAACTATTTCCATGTGCTGGCCAGTAAGTAAATATTTTTATAAGCCTTACTGCTGCAAAAGTAATACATACACCGTGATTCGCGTAACTTTCCGAGGCCTACGCCCAATGCACGCAAGCCAATATTAAAAAATCACAACATGCTTGATACAAAAAACATATTTAAGTTTCATATTTTTGAAAATTCCTGACAAATAATTGTCAAACTGACAATTTAAATTTGCAAAATGTATTCAAACGATGAACGAGTAAATATGATCATAACCTACGGCGAGTGTCACAAAAATGCAGTTGTTGCAGCCAGATTATTATAAAAGGAAATCAATTTCATCCCTACCATGTGACCTTAGTACAAAAATTAAAGGAAATTGACTATGCATAATGTATTAATTTTTGTAATTTTGTACAAAATAACGAAACTTAAGTATATGTTTTTGTATCATAGAATGTTGTGACTTTTGAATATTAGGTTGTGTGCATTGGGCGTATGCCAATCAGCCTCCTTTCGACTCTCGCCAAAGCAGCAGAGGCCTGCATACACACAAGAATCAAGGAAGCTCTGGAGGAACTCAACATAATTCCTCCGGAGCAGCTTGGATTCCGCGACAGACACTCTGCTCCCGATCAGGTTTTCAGGATCGTGGAGTACATTACGCAAGGACTCAACAACGACCTGTACACGGGCGCTGTTTTTCTCGACGTCGCGAAAGCGTTCGACAAGGTCTGGCACGACGGACTCGTTTTCAAATTAATTAAATTCAACTTTCCTTTACCCCTTGTGCGCCTTATCCGCTCATATCTCACAGAACGCGAATTTAGAGTCAAGGTTGATGGCACGGTTTCCGCCATAAAACCAGTTTCCTCTGGAGTCCCTCAGGGATCGATCCTGGGACCGACCCTGTTTAACATCTATATGGCGGATATTCCAATTCCGCCTCACCAAGCCATTTTAGCGCAGTACGCCGACGACACTGCCTTCCTAACTCGGTCTTTCTATCCAGAGATTGTCACACGGCGCCTTCAGCACGTGGCTGATAGCCTGGAGGAATGGTACTCCAGATGGCGTATAGCTATAAATCCCGCGAAAACGCAAGCCGTACTCTTCACAAGGCGGCGAAAAGGCCCGTCAGGCAACGTCACACTTTTCCAACAACCGGTTGCGTGGCACCCTTCTGCGAGATACCTGGGTGTCATCCTCGATAACAGACTCTCGTGGCGTCCTCACATAAATCACGTGCGGCAAAAAGCTTACGGGCGAATAGCTCAACTTTTTCCCCTATTTGGCCGTAACAGCGTGTTATCCATTGATAACAAGCTGTTACTATACAAAACAATTATAAGACCCACTCTCACATACGCGATCTCTGTCTGGGGATATGCGTCTCCCTCCTACATGGCGGCGGTATACGCCGTACAAAATAAAGCTCTTCGTCTGGTTACGAGCGCACCCTGGTTCGTTCGGAACACACACATCCTCCGTGATTTAAATATCCAGTCACTTCGCGAACACATCGTCTCTCTTGCGGAAAAATTTTTCGAACGCGCGACAGTCCACCCGAATCCCTTGATTCGGGCGTCAGCGGACTACGTACCCGATCTGCGTGATCGGTATCGTCGTCCGAGGTCCATCATCGTATAATCCCTGCCCCCGCGGCTTTTTCTGTGCGTCCACTTCCCGTTCTTTTTGAACAGCCACCCACAGCGTCAGAAGTATAGAATAAATACTATTCCAAGCTTCCTGTTCCAAGCAAAACAACATCAAAGCCTAGAGGGGTTTTTAGTCAGTAATATGTTCCCGCTGGGTATGATCTGATGGCTTATTGATATCCCATTGCTGGCAGCACATGCTGCCGGCAGTGGGCCGTTGGTGGGCTGGCATATTGTACCCTTTGTGGAAAACCTGGCTCGTCTGTTGAAGTTGGGCCGACAGACGTTTTCATAAAAATTTTCCTCTCTCCCGAAGAAAAAAAATAAATTGGGCGTATGCCTCGGAAAGTTACGTGAATCACGGTGTATATATTTTTTGTATCTAGCATGTTGTGATTTTTAAGTATTGGGTTGCATACATTGGGCATGAAACACTCATTGTCAGTATATGTATAAGAATTAATATAATTAAACTTTTCCAAAATATTAGCTTTCAACATAAACACTACTAATTTAGTTGTATTAATCCACATTTTTTTTTTCTTTCTAGAACTTATTTAGCTTTAAATGATATGGGGCAATTGTTGTTAATATGTGCAAATACTTTGTCTGTAATGGAATTAATTGAACTGGAAACTTTGTTTCAAGATGTTACTTTTATAAATAATTCGCGTATACTTGGTCTTACTTTTGAAGATGATGAAGAAAATTGTTTTTTGCATTTATTGGAATATCCTGGTATTTATATTTGAATAACTCGCCGTATTTATCTACATGTACAAATATTTTTGTAGGTTTTTCATTAATATTTTCTGTAAAAATTGCTAATGAGATATTTATAATTCGACCAGAATCTGTCTATGATGATTTTATGTATATTTCTCATGTTCATACCAGTGAGACGAGCCAATTGCGATTTCAAGTTGTTACTGAATCTGTTCCTGAAAAAATGCTAGAAAGATTATTGAGAAAAAGGAAAATTGATGATGCAGAACAATTTGCACAACGATTTAAACTTGATACCGGTCCACTAAAAGAAGCAAAAGCAGATATCATTGTTGAAAAATTAAAATGTGACAATGCCGATATTGACAGTCTGTTAACTATACTGGATGATATAAATGACTCTCTTTTTAAATTGGAGTGTTGTAATAATGTTCTTCAATATTGTGATAGTTTCAATAGTGTCAAAAAAATATTAGATTATGGTTGCAATATAATAAATCATGAAAAAGAGGTAAGAAATAATTTTGAACCTATTTCTTGTGCATTTGTTTAAGGCGATTCCACCCAGACAAATGAAACCGAATTTTTAGTTTTTGTTATTATTGTTCTGCACGTACTCGGACGTACAGATGGATGGATTCGATAACCAACACGGTCGATTCGTAAGACAGAATCACGTATACAAGGAGAGAGTTACATATTACTCACATTTCTCGGTTACAATTCGCTTTTACAAGAAATTTTTACCTAGAAATTATGGCAGTTATAGCGAACCAAAAAATTTCAAATTTTAGCAACGTATTATGGGCATGTTGAAGAAAGGCTCTTATAAACTCCTGTCTTTAAATTAAAAAAATTAAAGTCAGAATAGCGTCATAAATTAGAGCAAATAATTGCGCGATTTTCTGATTTTTTTAAGAAAGACCCAAGGGCGTGCAGAAAATTCTGAATATCACCCACCCTCAAACTAAACTAGTTTTATCATAATATATTTTTTTTAGAAAAATTTATTTGTTATTTAAACCATATTTTTTCAGCAAAAAACCGTTCAATTAATGCTTCATTTCTCTCTGCGAGAATCGCCTTAACCACTTCCAATTATATTTTTCCCAGACTTAATATTTTGCCAAAATTAAAAATATTTTCTTGTACTGGAGATAAAATTGTTTTGTAACAAGAAAGTATACTGTGCCTAATTTTTTGTTCCTAAATATATCTAAAATTGTTTGAAACATTTTCTTAAATGCTAATATTTGTCCTTTTAGGTTACTAATCGTTTATTTTTGGAAAGTCGAGATGATCTAGTTGAATCTGTATTAAAGTTTAACATATTTACGTTACTTTGTACACAAGGACATAACTATGTGAATGAAGATTGGCTTAGATTTTCTACCTGTAACCTAAATGAGGAATTTGTGTCGCAACTAAAACTTGTAAGTATATATACAATTATTAAACTGTAATATTTAACTTTTATCTTACAGGGACACATTGATAATTGTCTAATTGTATACAATCATTTAAGTGCAGAAGATGTTTGCAGATTGGGTACCAACAATATTCAAAATTTTTTAAATAAACTTGATGTTGTATGTTATGATGAATATTGTTTATTGTTAATTTAATTTTAAATCAATTTCAGTTACCTCAAGATCAATGTTTGTCATATTTACGCAATTTTGTTCAAACCACTCTTAAATTTTTACCTGATTCAATCACAATTTTTACAAAGTGGTTATTAAAGAGGGTATTCAATATTGAATCGACAGAAAAGAAGCATTTTCCAATGGTAGCTATAAAATTTGTAGAAAAAATGGTGCAAATACTAAAAATCGAAACATCTGATATGAACTCTCCATATTCCCCTAAATTCAATTCTTCAACTGATATAAAAAATTTATTGGAGGCGCTGCAAATGTTAGAAACTTTAAATGACAAATTTAGGATTGTAATGAATTTAAAAGACTATTTAGAAGTAAGTTTGGTTTCACTTATCGTACGGTTTAAAATGAAAGTATATATTTTAGGGAACTCAAAATGTGGTTAAAATTTTGTTGAATTCTTTGGTAAATACAAAATGTAATCATCCATTACAAGATTTTTTACGAAACTTTATGGTCAGAAATGGTTTAAATCCCGACAAGGAATTATCAAACACAATAAAGGTATGTAGGTACTATCTTGTATAAAACCAATCTCACTTGTGACTACTGAGAAAGAAGAACAACCTGTTAAATCTAACAATAAACAGCAAATTTTAGCTGATACAAATGTTTTTATTTATTTTCATAATAATTATGTAAAGCCCCAACCAACCAAAATGATCAAATGTTTTTTTTTATTTTAAATTCATATTAAATAGAAAATTAGTTATGCAGAGTCAATGTGGAGAATAAAATGAATAATTATACTTGTTGAATTATTATTATTATTATTAAATTATTTCACATTAATAGAAAACAATAATGATTGTTGACTTATAGCATTCTCAAAAAAATGTTCTTGAATATCTAAATTCTTTTATGCTGTTACGTATGAATTCTTAGTGAAGTTTGTTTTATTTCAGATTTTACTTTACAATAATAATAGTCATGAATTTAATATTAAATTGGTGCTTAGAATTTTAAATTGCATTGATTCTTTGGAAACAAAACTGGAAACCATTTTGCAGATATTAAAAATATTGAATGTGCCATGGCCTAGTGGTATTAAAGAAATTGCAACAAGTTTTTTGAAATTTACACATCCTATAGTTGGTAAAATTACAAAAGAAATTGAAAATGAGCAGATGTATTTAGTGCTAAGAAAGAAACAATATAAACTGCCAAAATTATCTTTGATTCATTTAGATGATGTAAGTGTTAATTCTTTACAAACAAAAAATAAAAACTAATTACTTCATTATAGCTACAATTTGCCATCAACAGGATAATTTATTGCAATGAGGATACAATGATTGAGGATACATACCATCTCTGTAGTAGTTCACATGATAAACATGAAGCAAATAAATTGTTGATATCATACTTTATCAGGAGAGGGTGCATATATTTAATCAAACTTAACTTAAGTCTTTGAATATCATTTGGTTTTAGAAATTTTGAAGAGGTTTGTCAAATTTTAGACCGCAGCTTACCAGATGAAATTTTATTGTGTTGCGAGTATATAATTGTTGGTATAAACAATGTTTTAAATTCTAAGGTAATGTTTATTACTCTGATTTCCACAATAATATATTATTATGTTTAAATAGTTTACAACATCGGAACTAAGGAACAATTACGCTTTTATCATGAATTCTATTTTTAAAAGAATGAAAGAGAATAGTCCCATTTGGGATTCACTCTATTATGATGATCTTTTTTACAATTTGAAGAGTGTATATAAACTAAATCAATCCTTTAATTTAAACGTCACATCAAATGATGTAATCCATAATAAAAAAGATATTCAACTAAAGGTGATTAATAACATGTTAGATAATTTGAAAAATGGAAGTTATGATATCACGAAATGTTTTGAAGAAGGTGAAAAGTTGTCATGCCATTTAAAATTAGATAAAAATGTAATATTAGTTAAATTATGTACAACATCTGAAAATTTTGAATTGATACTTGAATTGGGCAAAGATGCATTTAAATATGAGACAAAGGCTAAAACATTATGTCTTTTTACTAAATTATTACTAGCAAATATCGGTAACATCAAAAGAGATGTGCAACTATTTACTGAAGCTCTCGCTGTGGCAAAACAACTAATGCAAAAGGCCCTTTTCAACTGTACAATAAGTGATTCTGATGTAAACACTATATTCAATTGGGCTCATAGCAGTTGTTCTTTGCTAGAATGCCATGAAAATTCATTTAGAGAACAACCTTCATCAAGTCCTACTATGATTGCATTTAAAGCTATTAGGGATATCTTTATTGGGTGTATAAGATTATTGGGTAAGTATTTCTATAATAATATATTTTATGTAACATCTTTTTTTTTTTAAAGGTAATGCATTCATGCATCCCAATGTCCCTGTAAATGAATTGATGTTTGACTCTAATTGTTCAGCGTTAGAGGTTTGTATGGATTGTTTTCTCTATTTGTGTTGATAAAATTATATTTAAAAGTAGTTGCTTGTGTGGGTACTTTTCTGTTTGATGAAGTATTTTTATTATCATTGCAATTGAAACAAAACCATAAATACTGTATGATCAAACTTATTTTACTTAATGGAAACCACCGTCTCTTTTTCAATCTTCATTGCTCTATTATTTGTTGTACACTGAAAGGTAGACAGGGAAATAAATTATGTATACAGTGCTTTCGTAAAGTAACGGATAAATTTGATAAAACATTTTAGAAGGGTTTTCACAGAAAATCCTCGAACCCGTCAACTTTAGTTTTTAAAACTGCATCTTTTTTGACATTTATAATTTTACGATCGTCTTCTGTTTTCGCGCTATGACGTTTTGTAAATGGCACCCCATATTTTTTTCACCAATTTGGATGTCAAATCCATATGACCTCGAAGAGGAAAGTTTAATAATACTAGTGCATGAAGACTTTTACTAAGAATTAAACTTCCCTTCGAAATATGCAAAAAAAGATAAGGCATTCCATTTAAAAAAATGTTATTTTCGTGCATATCTCGAACAGTTGACGTTCGATTATCATTATCGTAATCAGCGGAAAAAAACATCAATTCTTTGCTAATTTAACCGATTTTGTAACTCCAATAATAACAAAGTTACCAATGGTGGACACTTAATATAATACAACCTGTATATATATATTATTATAATCATTAAAACGTTAAATTATTACTGTCACCAAAATGTGCACGATACCTGACACAAATATCCCTACTTTTCCATAGATTAAAGCTGGCTTTATCCAGTGACTTTCGTGAAATAATATTTGTCATAAACAAAATAATATTGACATATGGCTGATTTTTTTAGGACGCCTATAATATGAAGCAAAAATCAAGTTGTAAAAAAAATCGTGCACATTTCGGTGGCCGTAATTGTACATCAAAGTTTACTCGTATGGCTTATTAATAATCACAATTTTTAGGTATTACTGTCAAAAGAAATTGAAAACATTTCCAATGCCATTGACAATTTAATTAAGGATGGTTATGTTCTTACTGCATTGAAATTATTGATAACATTGAAACAGAATATGATTTATTACAAAGTAGATGATGCAGAAGTTTTCTCACGTTTAGATGAACCATTTAAGAAATGCATACTAAAATTATTATATAATACCTTCAGCTTACGTTACATTGATGAACAGTTTGCATTTGATCTATTAATTTTATTGGATTCAAAAGAATCAATCCCTTTTGTTAAACAACAAATACATCAATTTAAAAGAAATGTTCATAAGTACGAAGTTGGTGCTATTCTTCTGTCAAAATTACTCAATTATTACAATATAAATGGAGGCAAAAATACCTGCAAACAAATAATTTTGCAAGCAAAATGGTGGAAACGAATAAAAAATTGCCAAGTTCCCTATGATGATTTTTTCAAAAATTTGATACCTAGTATTCTGATATATGAACTAATTAAACTGAATCATTTAGATACAGTATCACTAAATGAATATTGCACGGACTTCAAATTAAATCATAGGAGTCATTATTTATTTTATTTAACGCAAATTTTAACTAACTGGAAACCTATCTATGAAGTTACAATTGATATCTGTGGGAAAAGAAACTTGAAAATGAAGAATACTGCAAAAGAAATCAGTAACAAATGTAAAGAGGTAATTACTATTGTAAATGATGATAAAACTGTCATCGACGTGTTGGATAATTTATGGGGAAAGGTAAACATCTAATAGATCTAATGAAATTGATTATAATACAGTTTTATTTTAGATAAACTTTTATCACTATGAAGTCTTTGAATGTATATTGAATTTAATAACGTTTCTAGATGCAGAGATAAATAATAGAAATAAGACAGATTTGCTTTCATTTCTGAAAAATTATGACCGCGTAAATACACCAAACCAAAATGAATTAGAACAGTGGTGTTCTCTTTTTCCATGTGCTTTAAATATTGACTCATTATCAGAATGGCGGCTGCCTTACACCGAAAGACTTTTTTCTACTGACATTTGGAATATTATAAGACCTGAAATAAATCTCAATACATATGAGACATGGTTCTCGGTTGTTGATTTTTTAGATCAGAATTTACGTGTTGATGATATCTGTAGTTTTGTTGTAAAAGCTGTGGTAAGTTTTATCAAAAATAAGCGTACATTAAGTTAACTAAAATATTTTTTTGCAGGTAGAAAATAATGTATTACAGGCAAATAATTCAAATAATTGGATCCTTTATCCAAAATTTGATGGTTTATTCGAAGAAATTGATAAGTGCGTTCAGAATATATCTAATTTGGAATTGAGCGTATCAGTCATGAATTATTTGATGTCGAACACTCCTAAAGGTACAATTTTCCATTAACTTTATGTGTACCCAATTGCCAACGCAGTTCCAGAAAAGCCGTAGAAAAAAAATATTGATTCCTCACCCAGCGTCACAATTAAATTTTTTCTGAACAACCTAAATACACTTGCACACAGGGCCTGTTAGAGCCTCCTATATAATGAAAAAAATTCAAAAATTGTTCTGTTTTACCAAAAAAAAAATAAATAAAAATCATTTTTTTAATCATTTTGTGTAGTTTTGGCTCTTGAAGTTCGCGCATTCTTATATCTAAAATTTTGTCTTTGAGTTGATTTTTCAAACTTCATTAGTAATATTCGACTTGGAGAAGTTCCACTGTGCATGCATTATTTTTTAAGATGTATTTTCTTTTTAGGAGCAGATCTTGTTACTGCTGCAACATTGTGCTATAAATATGCTCAAAAATATAAAGAAGAGTTCCAAGATAGTTCCAAAGCAAATGTCTTTAAAAAGGTAAAATATATTTTATACCCTCCCGGGATTAAATTATGATTTTATTCATGCTTTCTGAAGACTGAAGTGAATGAAATAAATTTAATCCCTGATTAGGATGACACAACAAATTTATACCTGATTAGACCGATATAATAAATTTAATTCCTCTAAATAGATACCTATTTTATGGTTTTTTAAAGCTCAAATAGTTTGAATAGCTTTTTTTTAAATAAGTTATGTTATCTACTTCATGCTTTATTTAATGATATAATTTCCTCAAAAGTATTTTATCTTAAAAATATGATTTTGAAAGGCGTAAAATAGCGTATAACAAGTTATGTGCAGAGTTCATCCACAATAACAAAACGTGTCGCGCATGGTATGCAACGTCTGCATCTTGAGCCACGCGCTGTCTTCCGCCACGTGTGTGTTTATCTGGACAATGAGATACTATAAATATTACAAATATCGCTTAAGCTTCAGTCTTCACATAGTCTTCACGTAGTCTTCATGTAGTCTTTACGCAGCTCTTTACTTAGTTTGTAATTTGCTCGTATCTTGTAATCAACAAATAAATAAAGTTTTTTAAAATACCTCTCCGGGTTTTTGAAACTTAATTGGCGCAGCCGGTAGGACTAGCGCAGTTTCATCGTAAAGATCGGCATCGTGTCTGATTTGACGAACCGAAACGTGGATTTTTATCCTTAAGTGCTAAACCAAACAATTGCAAGATAGGCACAGAAGACTCCAGGAAGGAAAGGTTATTACCAAGTACACCTGCCCCGAAGACTCCAGGAAGGAAAGGTTATCACCAAGTACACCTGCCCCGAAGACTCCAGGAAGGAAAGGTTATTACCAAGTACACCTGCCCCGAAGACTCCAGGAAGGAAAGGTTAGTACCAAGTACTCCTGCCGCAATTTTCCTTACATTTTCCCCGTTTAGGAAATAGGAAAGTTGCAAAAATTACTGAATTTTCCCTGTTTAGGAAAACGAAGTTAGGAATTAAGTTAGATTAAGAAACTGAATTTTCCCTGTTTAGGAAAACGAAGTTAGGGACTAAGTTAGATTTAGGAGACTAAATTTTCCTCGTTCAGGAAACAAAGTCAAGAAAACAGAAATAGCAGCACTAAGCAAAAATCATTCGACATTATTAACGGTCGAATCGACGCTTTAGATCCATTCAATCTCACTGACGAAATTATCTTGAACCAAATCGGGAGGAACCTTCAAAATTTGAACCAAATACCTCCGCATATGTAGTAGATAAAACCGCGTCGCAAACAGGTAAAGGTTTTAAAAGATTTAGACAACAAAATCCAAACATCAAAAAAATAAAATCATTCATAAGTCACAGATTCAAAAACCTAAAAGTCATTCATTTTCAAAGGTCAATGAATCTGACAAAAGCACTGATTCTCGCAGTTCTACTGCAGATGATATCAACAGCCATCATCAACAATGATGTAACCATCATACCATTAAAAGCTCCTTTACTCCCGTATCATTACGGATATTCAAGGGTGATTGAGACCAAACATACTTTTATTCACTATATTGATACGTTACCGCTTAGCAAACAAATAGTAAATATAGAAGCATTTTATAGTCAAGTAGAAACTTCGCTTAAAACTATGGAGACACATAAACCCGCTTTTTCACATTATAATATTTTAATTAATTTGCTTAAACATGCCAAATATCTTATTTTAGAAGCACAAAATTAATTTTTGCAATACACTTTCCAATTTTTGCTAAAGAAACGTTTGAACCTATTCCCTATACCAATTAATCAATCCATGATTATTCTAAACCACCCATACTTGGTACGAATCAACAACAATACGAAGATGAAATGTGCCCGAAAATCGAAGATATTCATGTGTGCCAAAATCATCTTGAACTTCAGACAAGACAGCGATAACAACCCCAAAGAAAAAGAAGTTTGCGAAAACAAACCGTCAACCCTCTTGTTTTCGTCTTAAGCAGGGAGGAGTTATGTGCAGAGTTCATCCACAATAACAAAACGTGTCGCGCATGGTATGCAACGTCTGCATCGTGAGCCATGCGCTGTCTTCCGCCACGTGTGTGTTTATCTGGACAATAAGATACTATAAATATTACAAATATCGCTTAAGCTTCAGTCTTCACATGGTCTTCACGTAGTCTTCATGTAGTCTTTACGCAGCTCTTTACTTAGTTTGTAATTTGCTCGTATCTTGTAATCAACAAATAAATAAAGTTTTTTAAAATACCTCTCCGGGTTTTTGAAACTTAATTAACAATAATAATTTGCAACGGTTGTAATTTCAACCATTAAAGGCTGACTAAATTCAGGTGACTCAATCCTCCCTTTTTTTAATTGCTCTTTGAAAAAAAAATTGAGTTAGTCACAAAATCACAGTTTGTTTTTTTTTTCCAGCACACCGAGTTATGTTCTTCAAAGTTCTATTCTAAAAATTCAGTTTGAGAAAAAATTCTTTCCATATTCATTTTTGTAGTTTAAAAATTTTAGTTTACTTTGATTAATTCGTTCTTTTTTTTCAGATAGAAATCAAGTATTATAATTTTTCTGCGATGCACATTTTATATCAAAATCAACTTGCTGATGAGGAATATCTAAAATTAGTTCGACCACCTTTCGATTCACTCATTAATGCATTATATATGGATAGCAGAATAATCATCCAAAATGATTATATCTTTGCACATTTTCCAAGTAACTGTCGTAAAGCTTGCATGTTTTTTTTTATTTAAAAAAATCTCCTGCAATGAAATTTTGTTGCAGATATTAATAAAGCTGTGGATCAACTTGCAGAATTATGTGATATAGATATACAAGATAAACGGGAAACACTGTTAAGTATCTGGTTGTTAGACACGATTTTTGATGCAAATGATACAATCAGAACTATAGAACCTAGTATGTGTGAAAATAACTTAAAAAGGTCTTTAACAATTTCTGTTTAGCTAGTCCTCCAATAACTATTGATTTTAGGGCTGTATATTTGTGTAAAAGTGGAAATATAGAACATTGGGAATCCTATTTACTAAAAATAGGACTGCAAAACCAGAACGAAGATATGAATATTAAATCAAAAGCATTACAATGCTTTTGTGCTATTACTGATCGTCATTCCTGGAGGTTTAAAACTGTAGCTCAAGATTTTGATAAATTTGTGTAAGTAACAGCACTAATAGGATCAATTTCATTAGCACATTAACTGCCATGTAAATATATAACTGAAATTTCAATGAATAGTTTCAGGAACTGAAAGTAATTAATCATGCACGGGATTTAACATTTCTAACTTTGCACAATATATTCTTTTGATGAATCAGCACTTTTTTATATTTGGCACATAATGTAGCACATACGAAACATATAAGTTCTACCCAAACTTTTATAATTTCACTTAATAATTTTTAAAAATGATGAAAAAATAGTACAAATCACATAAGAACATAAAATTCAATGAAAGTTTGTCCCCAATATTGATTTGGCAGCCAGTGTGTAAATCAAGTGAACATATTTATACTCATTACAGCAATTACTTTATCAAATTTTTGTAGAGAACATGTTGATAAAGTCATCCTCCTGAGCAATTTGATTTATTTAGGATTTAATTTGGACATCAGCACATTAGATGAAAGTGACAAATACAATTTATTAAAACAATTAGAATTGCGAGCAGATAATTCAATATGTGTTACGACTATGTCCTCCATATGTATAACATATAAAATATATGATATAGTTTATTGGGAGCTTATAATTAATTCGATGGTAAAATTGGAAATGGTAATATTAAATAATACATATTATGATTAAAAGGCCAGTTTTTACAAACAGTTATTTTAGATCAAGGATTTGAAACAATGCTTAAATTTTTTAAACAAGAATGTAAGTTATTCTACTCAGCAGTGTTACATCAATGCATGGCAATGTATTATTAATAATTTATTTAAAATAAATAGTAACAATTATGATGAAATAACTAAAATTTGTGAAGAAAACTTATACATTATACAGGTTGGTTACTTATTATTTTTTCATTGAATTTTTATTAATAATTTATCTTTTAGTCCTGTCCTATATTGTTGTCCATAGATTTAACACAGGCAATAAATCATTGCATACAACTGAAGTTACCTAAATTAGCTACAGAATTGAACAAATATACTAAAACATGCTAAATGAAGAGATATAAAGAAACTTTCTTCACTACAATTATTTTATACTTTTAAATTTTTTAATTAGGTAAATATATTTTGTATTATCAATCTTATTAATAATTAATTATATATAAATTTATCTGAAATAAAAACTTTGTAGGTGAGAAGGGCTGCTTGTGCTAAAGGGTTTCAAGTTTTGAGCATGTAAATTTAGATTTTAGTCGAATTAATTTTATAGTACAGGTGATCTCGATGTAATGTGGTACTTATATTTTAATCAAAAACTGATCATTAAATATTGTAAACAAAAAAGTTGACATTAATACTAAATAATTTTGTTGAAATAAATATGGCTTCAAAGCTTTCCGACAAAAATTCAGACCATGTACTGAAGATAGGTGACTCTATTGAAGGAAGTAAAAAATTGTTTCACGGGCACTGGTTTACAGCGAGTTAACAGCTTCTTATCTATAAACCAATATGATTCAAAACATATCAACTATAGCTGCTTATTATATGCAAGCAAGTCGTAAAATTGACGAGATCGTTAGTACTCTAGGGTTAATATGGACTTCAATTTAATAATTCTAGTGATTATACAATGCAAGTAGAAACTGAGGAGGTGATTCCAAAGCAATGGAGGTATTGTCTTGTATACCTATAAATTACATATTCAACAAATGTGACATTTGGTTTCAATGTTCTCCCATAAACGAGCACCTCCTTTAAGCGGACAATTTTTTACAGTCCGAAAGTGCCCGCTCAAGAGAGAGTTCACTGTATTATCAAGCATTGATAACCATGATAACCGGGACAATTAACTGGGCATTAGTATTGTTAAAACAAAATACCGTTAAAGTAAAAGGTAACTAGGATAAAATTCCTTTTGAATTTAATATATTTTGGATAAAATCCCTTTTGAAACTAAACTTCAATTATGATTGCAATTTCAAATAGGATAAAATATTTTTTGAACTTATTTGAGGGGACCCCAGGTCAGAACCAAAATGAGGTATATGATTTCATCTTTACCACAAAAACGAAATTTTTGGATAATATTCCTTTTGAATTTAAGCTCCTCATATATTTTTTCTTTCGTAGCATATTGTGATTTTTGAATATTGAGTTGCGTGCATTGGGTGTATGCCTCGGAAAGTTGCGTGAATCACGCTGTATATTACTAAAGGCAAAAAAAGGATTCGAAGCAAGACAATAATGTGTCCTTAGTTCCCGCGAATTTTAATTGTAATTTTTTAAGCATGTAACGGAGACGATGTTTTTGCTTATTAAAAACAAAAAAAACAAATTTCAGTTTTCTGACATTCGCAAAAATTTGGATTTTTTAATATTCGGTGAAAAGTCAAGAGCAATTTAATCCTTTTATTGACCGACGATTGTTCACTTGCTAGTTAATATTTAATTATTTTGAAAATGTAAAATTTTGCATTTCCTCATATTTCTGTTCGCATTCAATTTGATCTACTAATAATTTCATTAAAATTAAATTAATTAATTGAATTTAATAAAAGATAATGCAAATTATAGATTAAACAATTAACGATGTCATCAATATAACTTAAGAGATCCTTAATTGTTCACATAAACAAATTTTGATGAGACTGTTCTACTTTTAAGCAAATTCCTTTTATGAATTGCTTATTTAAATTTTCCACTTTTTGCTGTTCATTGCGAGACAAAATATTTCTGGTCAGTTCCGCAAATATTCGTGCAACCCAGCTCGCGAAGCGATACGTTATGCGTCATTTATGTGCCGATCAGTTACCTACCAAACCTGTATTGAGAGTTTTCTATTTTGTGTTTTTAATCTATAATCCTAATAATAAATTAAAAATAAATATTAATCATCTAGTGAAATTATTTACTTACTTTTAGGTGATAGGTATGTCACAATATTCCTAAAATCGATGTCGCAAACAATATGACAAATAATCTTACTCATATTAAGAACTTTAAAGAGATTTTCGTAGAAACGACTACATTATTGAGCAGTACTTAGTTATAAAGATGTACAAAAAATGTTATTTATTGTATCGTATTATAATACTTTCGATTGCGTATGTCCGGTTTCTGAAAGCGATGTTAACGGCATTCGACCCGTAGATTTTCAATACATGTAAAACGACGTTCCCTTTTAAGCCTTCATTTTTAATTTTGAAAAGTAGGTCGATATTTCATCTTACAGAGAATACCAATCTACTTTGAGCTGATCCCAAGCCATCATTAAATAATCGTAATTAACCAAGTTATTAATTTAAACATCAAATTCCGATGTTCCTCTTTTTGCCTTCAGTTATCAAAATTTTGTATTAAAATTTTGTGGACCCGTAGATTAGACTTTTTTCTTTTGAGCTGACCCCTAGCTGTTTTAAACAACGCAATAGTTTTTGATTTATTCAATGTTCTTTAGATCAAGAACCGAAATTGAAATAGCTAATTTTTTCCGATTTTCGAGCCACGTCAAAAAGATTTACAAGTTCTCAGCAGGTCTTTTTATCTTCACAACTGAAATAATATCCGAAATGCTTTTAAAGCCAGGTTTCGTTTTCAAATAGCAAAGCGTACATTTTAATAAAAGCTTGTTTTATTGAAAAAGTTATTTTACTATAAATTAATTTTTAGTCTTGGACAATTTTAATATTTATTATCTACATTAACTTAATAGGATATAAATTCAACTCTAAGGTCATATTAATTTTTAAAATCGCTCGTGAACCCTTTAAACAAATGAATGCGAATAAGCTTAAATTATAATTTCTTTCCAAAAAAATTGTTTTGCTTTTTTATCCCATATTAATTAAAAAAAATAAGCTGTAGTGGTAATAACTTATAATAAGCTGAAACTACAATTTTCTGTAAAAAAAACACTGTGCATTAAGGGGTTAATCTTTTACTCGTTGTGTTTTAAATTAGTAACAATTATTAGTGTTCCGGAATCTCAACGGTATTTTTTCGAAGAAATGTATAACTTTATTGTATGTACCAGGTATACATAAAATTCTAAAGCAAACGCGGTCCAATTTTCTGTAAACATAAACTGTGTCTTAAGGGGTTAATCTTTTACGCATTGTGTTTCGAATAAGAAATTCAACATCTGTTCTGAACAGAATTTTCTAGAATAAGTAATAAAATTTTATGACGTTTGACAATACATACAACCTTTCTTCAGACAGGTAATTTGGTCTAAAATTTTAACTACAGTCAGCTGCATTCCATTATCTGTTTGTTCGAATATCTAACAAATTGTCAAAAAATACTGTAACCGCAAAATTATTAAACGCGTACATTTCAAAATAAAGATTCTGATTATGGTGATGTGGAGATAGATGATACTCCGGATATGTTATTAATAGAATGTGAAACGGCTAAAAATGAATTTTTAAAAACGATTTACGATATAAATATAAATGACGTTGAAAAAAATACCCGCGATCAACATACTAACCCGTTTTGGAGTAAATTAAGACATTGTAAACTAACAGGCAGTAATTTTGGTAGGTTTTGTAAGATTAAGTTAAATACAGTTAAATCTTTATTATATTCTAACTATCAAATAGGTGGAAAACCGTTAAAGGCTTTAGAACACGGTATTGAAAATGAAAAATGAGGAATTGCTGCATTTGAGCAAAAATACGATCTGATAGTAGAAAAATGCGGTTTATTTATTGATAAGAAAAAGAAATTTTTAGCGGCATCTCCCGATGGGCTTATCGGAAATAATGCAATTATAGAAATCAAGCATAATTAGATGTTCCAAATTCAGGGTCAATTACATGTCACTAATAGAGATATATGTTATTTTGTTATTTATACATCAAAAAATGTTATTTCAGATAATTTAAAATTTAAAAATAGGTCTTCAGGGTGGCTGTACTTTGCCGCTAAAATACTTTTAAACACGCCACAGTGTGTATGTAGATGTTTTATATAGCTATTGTGACAGTCGCAAGCCTGTAATACCAAAGTGTGAGCGAAAGTTTTAATTAAATTCGTTTTTATAATAAGATTTTTGGACCCGTAAACTGTTTTTTATAAAAATTTACATTTTAATATTTTATTTTGTTACATTTCAAAAAATATTTGCCTAATTGTAAGTGAAAAGAGATGGAGCTATGGAGATAGAAGAATTGCGAGATACGACTGGGGAGTGGGGACGCCTACTCAGCAATAACTCGATTATTGTCGAAAATGTATTTGTCTTACATCTAAACTCATATCTTGTTTAATATTTATGTAAAAAATATAGATAACACATGAACATCTTTTAAAAACACGTACAAACATTTTTTAAAGAACAAAAATTTTCGATTTACGCAACCGTTTGGAAGAAAAAGTGGTGTAAAGGTGAAAACTTTAAAATTTGCTCAAGATTTTTGTTAGGCCCTAACCGAGATATGGAAAATGATCACCGTGTTCTCTTCTACACGATGGTGTGGTTATCTCAATTTTTAATCATAGTGCCGTTTTGCCCGTTCTGATTAGTGATTACTTTTTGATTTAGATTTATTATGATATGGGCTTCAATCAGTGAAAGTTTCAGCTTGTGACTCTAATTCCTCCACAGAAGTTACTTTCAATACGATATAGCATATATATAGTGGACTCTGTGATGTCGATAATGAAAATAAAATTAAAACAAGAACCTTATAATCACAAAAAAAAATTATATAAAAATAAAATTACTCACATAGACACGTTTCGGTGGCTATGCCACCATCTTCAGTACATCTACTCATGTACTCATGTACTCACCCAAGTAACACAGGACGTCCAATGGACGTACATGCTGGTCCATTTCTTATCCATTTATGGACGATCCACAAGCGGATCTATAATGGACGTCCAGTGGACGTCCAAGCTCATCCATAAATGTACATTACAGCAATGGATATAAATGGGACGCCCACTGGATGTACATTTATGGACTTAATCTGGACGTCCATCAACGGATCGACATGGATGTCCATTGTACGTACATTTATGGACATAAACGGACAGTACAAAAACGAATCAGTATGGACGTTCATTGTACGTGCATTCATGTACTTAATTCGATCGGTCCGTAAATGAATTTGAAAAAAATTTTGAAACTTTAACTAAAAGCATTATTAAACTCACTACTTTATTACTTTATGACTTTGAGTTTATGAAGAATACGTTGTTTTGATATCCTGATTGGATCTACGAGATAAGGAGTTTCTAGTGAATTATTAATTAAACTATTGAACGATTTTTTTGCAATTCGTATGTAAAATGCCAGATACAACTTTGAATACAAATTTATAACTGCTAATTATTTCAAATTTTGTTTAACAATTGTTTAGTTTCAGTCACCTGTAAATAAAGTTTTGATAAAATATGCCTCTATTGTGTTTAATAATCAAAAGGTTGTTTGATTCCGTCACTAATCAAATTGACCCCATTTTAAGTATGAAGTTGATCACTAATTATTTTAAGTATAATTTAATTTAGAAACGAACAATCAAATTTTTTTTACTACAAATCATTAAGTGATACATATTTACAACTAATTATCACGTTAATAAACTTTGTAGGCAAAGTAAAACGCTGTAGAAAATTTAAAATCCACAGTGATTAATTTAACCCCATTCAACGGTAATTGTATTAATAGATTACAAGATTTGTTTAATGACTTATTAAGTTTATTAAAAAAGATTACAAGATATTTAAACTTAAAAATTGAAAGCAATAAATTCACACTCTGGAAAGGTGGTGGTTAGTTTTCGTGAATATGCCGTAACCTTGAAATGTTATTGTGTGGGTCGGAATTTCTAACGGCTGTCGAGTCAAAGAACCTTGTTTGAAGTAACTTATTTACCTACCCTTAATCTTTTGTTCGATGCATTTGGTGTCTGTACAGTTATTTCATCAGTGTAGTTTGAACAGTTTTTGGAGACTGCCGTAAGTAAAAATTACAATGTATTTAAGTTTTTTTAAAATATTTTTACGTTTTCAGCAACTTACTCTGCACCGATTGGCAGAAATAATTTATTATGAATTTACGAAACAAATCCCAAATCCGTTTGATAATACCTACATGAATTTGTATTATACAATTTGAATTATCCAAGGTCTGAGAGAAAAAGTGGATTTTATAATTGCAGCTTTGATTATATTGGTAAGTTGAAATGATTTTAAGAAAGGGGTGTCTAATATTTTCTTTTTTTAGATAGTGTAAATTTACTTCCTCCGAAAGGGACATTAAAACTGCAATGAAAAAATTGTGGTAAAGGACCGGTGTTGTTTTGAAATGACTTTTTTCAAAGTTTCTAGTTGTTTAATTTGTTAATAATTAGTTAAATTCTGTATGGTAATTATTTTTGAATGTGCATATTTTTTAAGGTTGTTTCTAGTTATTTAGTTTGTTAATAGTTAAAGTTAAATAGGTAAAGTTGTTCACTGCAAATTATTTTTAAATTTACATATTTCTTTATGCTTATTTTTGAAGAATAAGTTTCATGTTATTTAATTTGTTAATGGTTAGTTCTATTTGTTAAAGATCGTTATTGTAACAATTTTTGAATTCAGAAGTTTTTTTAAGCTTATTTATTTTTGAATAGATGCTTTTTCCTTTTTTTATTTATTTATTTTTTAATCCCACAACGTTTATAAGTACGTCCATTAATGTCCATAATTTGAATCAAAATGGACATACATAAGACGTCCAGTGAACGTCCAAAACGAATCTGTTTACAATCCCAAACACGTCCAATAAGCGTTTGTCGATGGACGTCCATGAACCGGCACGATATGGACGTACATTGAACGTCCGAAAAGATCCCAAATGTAGTCCCAAAAACGCCACAAACTGACGTTCAGATGTACGTCCAATTTAGTCTCAAATTGGACGTCCATTGGACGTACAGTGATCCGTTTGTGTACGTCCAATGTACGTCCATTGGATGTACATGTGTTACGTGGGCATGTACTGAAGATGGTGGCATAGCCACCGAAACGCGTCTATGTGAGTAATTTTATTTTTATATAATTTTTTTTTGTGATTATAAGGTTCTTGTTTTAATGTTATTTACGATATAGCACTCCAGTATTACAAAATATCGCTCTAAATTTATTGAAGAAAAAAAAATTCGCATCTGTTGAACAGGTACATACCTATATTGGAATGCAGCCGGTTGGAAGTCATTTCTATTGTTATACATAGACCATTATCTACTGAACTTGAGGTGATGTCTGGGTTATAAAAAAGTCTGGGTCTTGCCTATATTTAGGCGTACGCTAAAGCAATTAAAACAAATTGCATTTGTCAACAATCTTTTGGGTGGCGAGGCCTTAACTTATATCTCCAGTTAAATGGCCCAGTTACCATGGTTAGTCATTGTTATGACAATAGTAACCATGGTAATAATTGGAGATATTGCTACTGGCGCCACCAACTCAGCACATGTATAAACTCGTTATTAGTCTGCTAATTCTGCAAATGTTTTCAGCAAGTACAGCACTTAAAATAACCTGTAGGTTGACACGACAACAAAGAATTATATTTGTCGCAAGAATAGGATACATAAAGTTTAATATTTTTAAATCGTGACAGCATTCTTCAATAAACGGAATTTTACCGAGCGATTAAATGGTGTAGTTTCTTAAGAGAAAGTGATAATGAAAAAATTAAATTATTTTCTTATTTTTTTATCGTAGGTGCGCCCAGTTAGTTGGACAGACTTAATTTGTATTGCAAATGTTAACGGATGTTTAAAATTGGTTAATAGTTAATTATAAAAGTTCAAACAATTTTTAATGTCAAATTTAACTATTTATTTAAATAATAAAGAATATTTACTTCTTGCATTTTGCAATGATTGTGCTTATATTTAGCAAAAGTACTGAAAATAACATAAACAGTACATACAAATTTCTAGTAACATATCTGAGAGAACATCCGACGATATATTCTCGGTGAAAGTACATATTCATATGTCTGTATTGCAAGACTTTTACTTAGCACCATGTAAATTTGTGAAAATTGTGGTTTCATCTAGCGTTCAGTTTATATTATGTATTACTTAAGCAAATAGAAATTCAACTCAAACTAAATGAAATTTGTCTTACAGTGGTGTGCGAATTTGTGATAGCATGGTGTAAAACATAGAAACAAATACAATTAATTGATTTATTTGAATTAAATACAAAAATAGTAACAACGTAACATAACAATAGTTATTCTAAACACAACACAGCAACACGCATACATAAAACAATAGATTTGTGTCAGTCAAATTGTAAAATGTCACATGCGGCCACTATTTAATTCATTTCTTATAAATATACATATATACAATACAGTGAAAGGTGAATTTTTAGTTGACCTGCTACGAAGATGGAAATGACCAATTTCGTTGTTGAGGTTGGTTAATTTTACTTTGGATTTGTTTAGTTGAAGTTTGAGAAGCTTCTGGAGAACTTCGCTTTGCAACGTCATTTGTAGACGCTGTTACATAAAGTGACTGCTTTTTCGAATCAGCAGAAACATCGTCTTTACGATCCCAACCGTGTGCCGGGGCATGATGGTCATGATGGTCGTGGTGATCGTGATGGTCGTGGTGATCGTGATGGTCAGGACTGGGGAACCACTCTTGTATAATGACTGGTCTCCAAATTTGTTTCCACCCAGGAACCCAAATTTGTTTCCAGTCGGGAACCCATATTTGTTTCCAAGCTTCTTTCCATTGCAATTTCTTATCGGGTATCCAAATTTGTTTCTTTTCCGTTCTCCATATTTGTTTCCAGGCTTCTTTCCATTCCAATTTTTTATCAGGAATCCATATTTGTTTCTTTTCTGTTCTCCAAACTTGTTTCCATGCATCCTTCCAAACTAATTTTTTGTCTTCTACCCAAATCTGTTTCTTCTCTGTTCTCCACACTTGTTTCCATGCTTCTTTCCATTCTAACTTTTTGTCTGGTACCCAAATTTGTTTTTTGGCAGATTTCCAATATTTTTTCCAAACAGGTTTCCAAATCAATTTCTTTTTCCAAATATCGTGAGCTGTATATTCGTTACCGTGGTGATCCTTTCCTAAGTAATGTTCACCGTGTATTCCTTCCTTAACCCATTCCGGAACCCACGACTTCTTCCATGCAGGAACTTGAATTTCTTTCCATGCTGGTATTTGAATCTCTTTCCATACCGGCTTCCAAGTCTTTTTCCAGTCTGGAACTTTTATTTCTTTCCATGCTGGTACTTTAATTGGTTCCCATACAGGTTTCGATACTTTTTTCCAATCGGGAACTTGAATTTCTTTCCATGCAGGTACTTTGATTTCTTTCCAAACAGGTTTCCAAATTTTTTTCCAATCCGGGACTTTTATTTCTTTCCAGGCGGGTACGCTTATTGGAACCCAAATTGGTTTGTGATACTTTTTCCAAGATGGTTTCCAAATTTGCTTTTTAGCCGGCTTCCATATTTTCTTCCATCCTTTCTTCCATATTAACTTTTTCTTCCAAAATCCCGGATCGTGATGGTCGTGATGGTCGTGATGTTCATCATGATGTTCAACATGATGAATGTCATGCTCTTCGTGGTGTTCTATATGGTGATCATGGTGGTGTAAATCTAATTGTCCAGCATCAAACCCTTGATGTTGACCTACATTAAACCCCTGATTCTGACCGGCATCAAACCCATGATTCTGACCGGCATCAAGCCCATGATTCTGACCGGCATCAAACCCTTGATGCTGTCCAGCATCAAAACCTTGATTCTGACCGCCATCAAACCCTTCATGCTGACCTATATCATGATGATCGCCATAATCGTAGCCTATCCGCTTTTGTGCGTTTCTGTAAAGTAATGAAAAGTTTTTATTTTAACTTTAATTATTAATATGCATGTAAACTTACTGTTCATTACCACGTTGCGCATTTTGCTGTATGACGGGTTCAACAGCTTTACTGTGTATTAAACCAATATTAAGGATTACCCCTAAGGTACACTAAAAAAGAATATATGTATAAGTTTTATAAATATATTAAATTTACCTAGAATAAAATGTATTTACAATTAAGTATTAGCAAATGAAAGAAAGCGCATAAAAAAGTACGTGGTAGTAATTTACACTCGTGGTAAATTATTTTTGCGTGGATGCCCACGTTAATTGTGAAATATAGAAAATACAGAATTACTGCAGCGGTGCAATGAATGTTGCTTAATACTGTTGAAGTTCAATAACAGTGCTTTCTCCACGGAGAAACAGGTTCAGTAAACTAGAACAACGCAATACATGAATGAATAAATTAAAGTATTTATTTGATTATTTAAAAAAATTAAATAAGAAAATTATTTGTACGCTGCAAATCTTTATGTGTCCATAATAGATGAAAATAATTTGAATCGTCACCTAATTTTATTCAATTGACAAGTATTATTAAATTAATTTCAAAAATAATTTTGGACATATTTTTATGAAGAAATATTTCACTATCCTAATTTTAAAACAATGATATTTATAACACTATACATCACAGAGTATCACAACAAAATGTTAAAAGCACTAACCGCTAGGTTCCAATGGACCTTCATGGCAGTAGGAACCACGGTACCAATTTCTTGGTGTTTTGCACTAAGAAGACTACAAACTCAGGTTCGTCGAAAATGTTTTAGAAATATATAGGCTCGCTATGGTTTACGGGAGTTGCAGGTGGGGAACTTCACTTTCCCTAACATCCTAAAGATGCAAGGCCAAGGAACAAGGCTACGGCCCTCCCCAGGTGAAAACGATTTTAAGAAGTTGCACATACTCTTGTGAGAAATGGTTACCACTCTACTAGAAACGAATGGTAATAGCATTTTAATGTAGAGTACGGATTATTACGCACTCTAAATTCTATCGATATGTTTGTTTTCTGTTACGTTCGAACGTACGCAATGATTTGATTTGATTAAGGAAATTGAGAAAAATATGAACTACACATAAGTCATAATTTTCCAGATATCTTTTGCGATTTTTCACACCAATTTATGATCCATGGCAATAAAATTATACGCATTTAATAATTTCGTTACACTTTCTTGGCGATATAATTATAAAGGCAACTTTTAATATCAGACAATTGTAAAGTTATTCTTTGATGTACATACTTGTAATCATGAATAGGATTGATTCCGTATTATGTAAATAGCTCGTGGCAGTTTTTTTTTTTTTTTTGTGAACATAATTGAATACTTTTTAGTGATAGGTAATGTTTATTCAAAAATTGCAACTTATTTAATGGATAATTAAGATAGCTTGTGTCAACAAATGTTGAAATTTAGTAGGCGATTATACCGACTTTTCTGCAAGAGTTTAATCGTAGCGTTTTCGATAAAGAAACAATGAATCGCATTCAGTCCACAGCCTAAACATCCTGCAAAAACGCGACGGTTTTTCCGCTGGTGTAATCGCCTACTTAGTAATGTGACTTTCATGTAAGCAGTATCGAAAGAGTTTTCCACTACTAAAGCGTTCCAGTTTTTCTGTAACAAAATTTCTGTCATCTTGCAAAGCTAATTTCAACAATTTAAATTTTTATAATTTTAATATGATCTAATAGCAACTTGCAAAAAAACAAACCTCTTCAAACAGTAAAAACTTTAATATACTATTAGAAAGCCCATTAGATAAAACTGCTAATAAATTGTAAAACTTGCGGCAGATTAAACCATACTTGGTTCTATCATTCAACTAAATGATTTATTTTGTCGTTAAATAATATTACAACCACAGTTTGCACTACACCGTGTCATACTTAAACACATAAACATCTTTTGATAATTTTTTTATGTTTTCGAAAAAAATAAATGTTTAAAGTCTACGCCGACATAACCTACTACTTTGACTAGCAGATAAAAATATAATAAATAAGTAAAAAGGCGCTCTTTATGTTATTATTATTGCTACAATAACAGCAAAAAATTATGGACCAGTAAAAGTTAGATGCATTTATTGAAACTACAAGTTGTTTTATAAGTACGTTTAGAAAATGCAGCACGTGAATCTTGTGCGCAAATTAAGGCTACTTTTTCGCACAAACTTGTATCGTAATCCTGAACCGAGTAAAAATTCTATTTTTAATTTTCATCTTAAATTTGGCCAAAGGTAGCAAATTAGAAGTTATTGGATGTTATTGTGTTCTTGTAGGAAGATAAAATTTAAACCCTTGTTCAATTTTTTATTAATCTTGCGTACACATATTGATCGAAGCCTTTAGTCTTAAAATAAGTCAAGGAACATGCCAGTAAAATTTCTAGACGTACTTAGGAATCATCCTGTATACTTGAAGCAGCCAAATTTATGAATATGGAAAATTACAAATATTCATTCCCATTTGTATACAATTTTATTTATTAAACGTTATCCTTCAATACTTGGACTCTGAGAATGAAATTTTTATATACGTATGCAATGCTAAACAAATTGGCCTGATTAAGTACAATTTCATTATTTTTGAAATTCAGTTAACGAGGTTTCTATATAACGCGGTACAAATAATCCGATTTGTATTAATTCCGAGTTCTTATAACGCGGTACGAATTAATTGCGTTATAGGAGGGTTGACTGTACGAATACGAATATAATTTATGAGTTTCTATTGAGATCAATAGATATGAAATTGATATAAATATGTACACTTTATGATGATTCTTGAATCATTTGATAAAACATTATGCTTAATAAGACAACACTGAAAGTGCTAAATTATAATACATTTGTAAAACATACAATTTGATTGATGAATGAATGAAATTATATACTCCTAATTTAAAAAAGAAAAAGTTGCGACCATCCATCCATCCTATTTCAACATAATAAAGATAAATTTAAATATGTAATTAATAAACGAGAACACTTAAGATTTTTGCAAACATTAATAATAATATAATTAAAAAAGAACTGTGTTATTGAAAAAACTAGCGGCGTTAGTAAAATTACAATGAATCGAATAATTAAAAAGAAATGCTGATACAAATACAGTAAATGCCGCTTATTTGGCTCAAAGTGTAATAAACAGCTCTATTTGGAAATTGTTAAGTAAAACATCCTCTTTGAATCATTACTTGAAAGAGCTTACAATAAAACCTACGTATTATACGTTGGATTTTTTGAAATTACAATTTTTAAACTGCTTGAACGTTTTAGAAGTATGTGCATCACATTTCCAACAAAATTGAATCTTTACAGTGAATTATAGATATAATGTTTGTGCGTGTTAGAGTTAATTTTAGCTGTTGTCTAAAAGGAGTAAAGTTTTAAGAATTAAGTACTTTTTAAGAATAAAATGTTGTAAAAGAATTATGCTACATATGTCTTGACTACTTATAGTTACTTTGAGAACGTTATCAAACTAGTTTTTTTTTATATTTATACAAAAATGAACTTGATCGCGGTAGTTCATGAAAAATATGGCTTTATAACTTTAATACAGTCTAATAAGCTAGACATGTATGCAAAAATATGTAATTTAAATTAAATTGATACGTGATTCAAATAAACGGTATTTGTAGAGTTGCTGAAAACAAGTATTTTGGTACAGGTTAAAACTAAAGGTTTCTTAAAACCTTCTGATTTTATGAGAAAAAAATAATTAGTACCCAGAATATTTCTTAACTAATTTAAATAATTTATTTTCGTTTTACGTTATAATTTAACGGAGTTGTTATGGCACCATAGTAAAACATAGTAAAACAGAATCATTACTTCCATATGAATTTAATAAATTATATCGAATAAAACAGGTTAAATGTAATTAGCAGTGTTGGTAATGTTTTTAAATTATTAAATTATTATTTTTGCTAATGTAAAAATTATAAGTTCATTATCATGCTTATTTTGAAAGTATCCCTTGTAGTGAAATGTAAAAGTAAAAACCAAAGGCAACAATAAAATCTTTTTTGATATCTTTTTGTGAGTGGGAAGAGTTTTAAAGGTCAATAGACAAAGTCACTTTTATTTATTTTTTATAGTTGATCACATAAAATTCCGGACAATCATTAAAACTTTATAGTGACCACTTTCATTAGGCGCGCGGCATGCCGAGTGAAATTAATAATATGGCGTGGCGTGGACTATTACCATAGATTCATTCCTAAGCTTTCACACATACCTCGTGTTGATAAGTTGTGGCGCAATCCTCGTCAATAACAAATTACGAGTTCACTCCCGCGCACTAGAATATTTTAGTCATGCATTAATTACTTTGGCAAAAGTCAAACATGGCATTATGCATTTGTGCAAATGATACAATTTCGTTTTCGTTTATATTTGTTGAGACAGTGGCGCTATTTAACGTGATTTGTTAGTCAAATAAGATACTTAATCAATTATAATGTAGTATAATATAAAATTTATTACACTAATAACATAAGTGTTTAGAAAAATTTGTAATATTATAAGATTTATTGGAACAAATTTAATTTGAACATAAAAAGAATTTGAGTTAGGCAGTAACTTTGCAAGTGCAAAAGTGAAATTTTCCATATGTTATTGAAACATGGTCAGTGTTATTTATATCGTAGAAAGTGAAAATATTCGCTGAAATCGTTTAGTTATTAAATATGTAGGTATTTTTTCACTTTTCTTCGGCTTATAAAGTTTATTGGTACTATCTAATTAAATTAAAAAATTTTAATTAGTGAGAATATAAAAAACAATCGTTAGTGCGTTCTCAATTACGAAATGTGAGAAGATCAATTTTTACGCGGTTTGACGGGTTTAGAAAATACAATTTAAAATTTGTTTTTATTAGATCGGTATCTGAAATTAATTGCTTTAGTTTAACAGGTGTGGTACCAATAAAAACTATTTCTAATTCCCTTACCTTACTACTCGTTACATATTAGTGAAAATTGCATTGTATTGTAATTAAATTCCTAATACGTGATAAAAGTACAAATCAATTTTAATTACAAATACTTGGATGATATAGAACTTTGAGCATTTACATGAGTAGGATTTTACACCTGTCGTTGTCTTTTTTTTAACGTCCTCCTCTCCTCTCCTTGATCTCATCCACTTCATTCCTCCAAGACTTTCGAAGTTTATTTCTTTTCCTTTTACCCTTGGGACATAAGTCTGTCATTCTCGTTATCTATCTATTTCTGTCTGATATTCTGACATGTTCGTACCATATTAGCTTGTCTCTTTTCACTTACATCCCTTTTTTGATCATCTCGTTTCTGATTCTGTCCATCCTTGTTACTTTACTGTTTTTCCAAAATTCTATTTGTGTTATATTAATTTTATCCTAATTTTATTGTTGACTTAATAATCAATTTTATGATGTAAATTACTATCTCGGTGTGACTCGAATTGCTCTACTCTCGCGATCGCTTATGTATATGCGGTCAATCCCTGCGTCTGCTACTCGAGGTGCTGCAACCCACCGATGTCAAATTAGCCGCGTCTACATAAGCGGTCGGCGAAAGTACAGCAATTCGAGTCGCACCGCGACAGCAATTTACATTATAAAAGTTGCGCTGCAATTACCAATTTAAAATTGACCTCTTATAACTCAGTTTTCAGCTGAATTTAACATTATACAGTGTGCCCCTGGTTGGAATATTGCCCTCTTTTAAACTTTGCTACGTTTAATTTGGCAAGAAAAATTCATTCTTGATACGTAGTTTTGCTTATCATAAACGGCGATCAAACTTCTAAGTGTACAAGGCGTTTTAAATTTTGTAAAGAACGAAATCGTTCTTAAACGTAGTAGCTAAGTATTTTTTAGTTTTTATTTTTGTAAAAAATGGTATTTAGCAAAGTTGATTCAAAACTTAAGAAAGTTTCAATTTAGAGTTTAGTTACTAAATAATACAAATATATCTTCACCGGAAATAACATTTTATTCAACTCAAGTTTAGAACACTTCCGAATAGTATACAGCATTTACTCTTGACTACATAAATTTTTTTTCTCTCTTATCAACCCCATCCATGGGATACATTGTATGTTACACGACTTGAAAATTGTAAGGTAATAATTGACTATAATTTCAAACAAAGAGAACAAATATTAATACAATTTAATTTTATTTTGATTAATAATGTGTTGGGCCGCCCCTATTAGCTTCACACTCCCTCGCTCTTTGTGGCAATAATTGTAGTAGATGGTCGATGTTCCTGCCATTCATGCCGCGGAGCTTCTAGTGTTTGTGGGAGATTCGCCAAGTTCATCAGTTTCTTTTCCCATAAAGTCCCACACGTGTTGAATTGGCGAAAGGTCTTCGAACCGGTTTAGAGAAGTTTTCGCTACGTGGGGACGGGCATTGTCCTGCTGGAAAAGTTAGCCTTCGAGTTGCTGAAGGTATAAAAGAACATGGGGCTTGAGCACCTCATCAACGTAACGCTGGGCGTTCATTGTGACTCGGATGAACATCAACTATGCTATGCTATAGCACCTCATACCATAACTCCCACGGCTCGATGCTCACCTCTTTCAACAGAAAATTGAATATCGTAACGTTTCCCACGACAGCAACGTTTGGAGTGGTGTAGGTTGTGCATGCACTGGAACGTGGAGTGACATAGGGTGGTGTTAGGTGATTAATCTCGATTTTGTTTAGGGGTACACGATGGAGCATGAGGGCCAGACTCTGTTAGTTAATGAGATACTCATTGCAACTGCTTTGATTGGTTAAAACTTTAATTGACCCGAATAGCGCGGCACAAACGAATATCAAATTCGGAAAAGTTGGCCAAATAACGGAGCGGACGGATAGTGAGGAGGGCAAATATCGGTGTTTCACTGTAATATGAAATCAAATAAAATCATCCAACACTCTTATTATTTAATAAATGTTTATTTTTACTTACATTGTTGAAAATAACATTTTTTGAGCCAAAAATGAGTTTCAATTGACATATCTCGCAGAAATAGCCATGGAAGCTTCAAGACGTAATCCTATAAGTATATACTGCAATATTCTAAATTTTCTTGAATTGTTTTAATCGGGAATAAATACATAATTTCATTGTATTTTATAAAATTTTTGCATGAAATTGCATTATGTTAAATGTCAAAGAAAGTTTGTCGCGTTCAAAAGATACAGTTATGGTAAAACAGGGAAAGTTGCTAACTGGTTGTGATGCACAAATGCTATGGAAATGTCGAAATCATTTAAAATTATTTCATGACTGATGTTGCAATACAAAAAATGTTAATGAAAAATTTCTTGTTTGTGAATGTATTATGGAAAATAAATGAAATGTGCTGGAATATATGAGAACAAATAAATTAAAGGATAATATTATGTATGTAATTGCTGTATTTATTCGTGTATAAACGCCCTTTAAAGTTTGAAAAATTATTTGGGGAAAAAGATTAAAGCAGTGCAAATATATTTTTTGATAACCTTTACTGCCGATTTAAAAATACGGCAAGTATTCATTATTGATGTTAATGCGTAGACGCGTTCCCGCTCCGAAATGTATTATAATTTGTTTCTTATCGGAATTCCCCCTACATATAATAAGGTAGAACTAAACCAAATACTTCAAGAACTTGACTTGAAGTCGGAAAATAGGCTGCAATTTGAACTACAACAAAAACTAAAGTTATGATAAATACATATGAAGAAGCTACAATTGGACCCCCTTATGCAGAAAGGAACCAAGCTACATTTCGTTTGCTACGATATTGAACCTAATTCATTATAAACATTGAGTTCAGTATCTATAGCGAACGAAACATAGTTGGTTTCTTTCTGCATAAGGGGGTTCAATTATAATAGTACAGAAGGCAATAGAACATGTAAATGAGTTATAAAGGGTCCGGCAATGAAATGGGATGTTTTGTGGTAGGGTTTAGAGCTCGTAAGATGGTGATAAGGACGAAGGCCGACAACCCCTCACCATCAGCATGAGTTACCATTTAGTTTACAATGGTCGCGTTCAGCACACTCAACTGTTTAGAAAAAATTTAATTATTTTTTAAAGAATGCATTTTTTATTAATGTATCACGTGTAACAAGAATAGCCATTTGGTATTGCTTCAATCTCGTTTTATTGTTTTCTTTTTATGGGGGTAACTAAAAACAAAAGCTGTTTGAGGGTTTGGGTAGTTCTGGGTGGATCGGCCTCAAACATTTTTGCTTTTAGGTACCCCCATAAAAAAACTGCCATTCAATGGTATTGATGCAATACCCCTCAATATGCTACGAGACGTCATATAAAACTTCCAGGACCGACTCCAAGAATGCATAAATTTCAACGGAGGACATTTGGCGAAAGTAGTGTTTAGAAATTAGCTTTTTTGTATTGTACGCCAAAGGGTTATTCTTGTTACACGTGATAAATAAATAAAAAATTCATTAAACTTCTGTTTCTAGAAGGGTGGAAAATTGAAACTGATCCTCATCAGTGGAACAAACAGCACAAATTGAAAGTTTTTGTAATACCGCATTCACACAATGATCCGGGTTGGATTAAGACGCTGGAAGAGTACTATGTGTCTCAAACCAAACACATTTTAAACAACATGGTCAAAAAGTTATCTGAGGATGTGAGGAGGAAGTTCATTTGGGCCGAAATTTCGTATTTTTCTATGTGGTGGGACGAATTGGATCAAGACACGAGAGATGCTGTTAAAAAGTGTGTTAAGTTAGGTTATAATTAATTTGTTAAAGTAAAATTTTGCAGATTAATTCGTAACAACCAGTTGGAAATTGTGACTGGGGGTTGGGTGATGAATGATGAAGCCAATTCACACTGGATATCGATTCTGCTTCAATTAACAGAAGGACATCAGTGGTTGCAACAGAACTTGAATTACACCCCAAGAAGTCATTGGTCCATCGATCCATTCGGATTGGGCCTTACACAACCGTATTTGCTGAAGAATATGGGACTTGAGAACATGTTGATAATAAATTTAACGTTTTGAAAATCAAACTGCACGATAACGAGACTTTCACATATTCTGTGCGATAAAGTAAAAAAAAGTGACTTTGACTATATTAAAACATTTTTATTGCTAAATCGTCTTTGCTAAATATTCCATTTAGTTCATTGCTCTAGAAAGTTAAAGAATTCTGTATAAAACTAACTAGTTTTCTAAAAAAGGCCTTTTAGCTAGGTGTTGTGGTTTGACGAAGATTTATAGATGCTGCTTAGTAATAATGATTCAAACCACTTCATTATAGTTTCGAGATAATCGCTGTTGAAGTTCATTGGGCCACAAAAAAATCGATTTTTTATGTTTTTGATTTTGCGATCAGGTATTCACGTAGGTGCCTGTTCACCTCTTGGGGTACGGTGGAGTGGGGACAACGGCATCTGAGGGCTCGCCCCCTCTCCACCTCCAAAACTGCTAGATTAGTCTTGCAAATGTAGCGAACTCAATAAGTCAATAAAAATAACGCTAACATTTTGGTCCTTCGATCCACAAGCATAATCAACCGAACCACGATTCATTCAAAGCAACATTCATAATCGTCGAAATTACCCGTGTGTAAGAAAAATCATCAAAGCATCACAAATCGTGCGAAATCATCGGAAGCGAGCCATCAACGCCAACATCATCGCGAGGGAATCATCAAACGCAAAGGTGTTAAAGGTCAGACCTATAATATCCATTCATTACCTAACTTCGTCAATTTCCTTTAATTAATTCACTTTAAGAACCATGCCGAAAAGGGATGATCTTGTTGATTTGAAGCTGGATAGACGTAACATAAAAAGTGCTATCACGCGGCTTCAAAACGGTTTAGATAGTTCGAAAGCGAATAATTTTCAATTGCAAACGAACCTAGAAACGGTAACGGACTTATTTAAACAATTTAACAAAATTCAGACAGACATTGAACGGTTTCAGTTGAACGATACATCGGCCGACGAGACGGCCTTGGAGGCCGAAGCCGACAAAGAACGCGGCAAAATAGAAACGCAATATCGGGCGATTGTAAGCAAAATAAAAACATTCTTGAGCGAAAATTTGCCAGCTGCTTCCGCTTCTAAAGAAGCAGACACTGCAGGTACTATAATTAATATTACAAATAACGGGCACGACAGAGAACCGTCAAATAGCGTAATATTAAAACCCTTACCTTTAGCAACGTTCTCCGGTAAACACAGCGATTGGTTTACGTTTTACGAGTCATTTTATTGTTTGGTAGGAAAGGATACGAGCATATCTAACATTCGCAAATTTCACTACCTTAAGGGTTGCTTAAAAGATGAAGCTCTTAGGGCGATAGAATCACTATCGGTGTCGAGTGATAATTATGACAACGCAATCGCATTATTAAAAAAGAGATTTGAAAATAAACGGCTAATTGTACAAGATCACGTCTCCAATATCTTGAATTTTGCTCCAATCTTAAAATCGTCACACACACAGCTACGCGAATTAATTGATAACGTAAATAACAACATCGCAGCATTAAAAGCATTAAAAATCGAAGTCCAATACTGGGACGCATTGTTAATACCAATTATTTTAGAGAAATTGGATTATTCTTCAAAAAAAGAGTGGCAGGCCACTTTGGAAAAAGAAGTTCCCACATATACAAAATTTGATGAATTTTTAGAAAAACGATATCAGGTATTGGAAGCATTGAGCAATATAAGGCCCAATGATAGTCCAGCAAATAATCAGTCAAAAGACAGTAAATTTCATTCAAAAAACGGAAATAAGTATTCAAAACCAAATACCTTTGCGAAACCTAATAAATTCACTTCAAATGTTATTTCATCAAACAAGTGCTTTATATGTAAAAAAGAGCATAATGTCTTTCAGTGTGAAGAATTTCTAGCATTAAGCATAGCCGAAAGAATTCAACATGTAAATTCATTAAAACTGTGTAGAAATTGTTTGCGGAACAATCACGAAGCGAACAAATGCAGGTCAGCCAGTGTATGCAAAGAGTGTGGCAGAAGACATCACACTTTATTGCACGTGTTTGAATTTGTACCTAACGCCAACCCTGGAACGTCCTCTAGTACTTTATTAGTAGCTCAAACCAATCAGGTACTTTTTTCAACGGTTGTACTTCTAATCAGAGATTATCAAGGAAATTATTGCAAATGTCGAGCGGTACTTGACCAATGTTCTGAGGTTTCGTTAATAACTGAAAAAATGTGTAGAAATTTGAAACTAGGCACATATTGTACTAGTACTTCAATTACGGGTGTTAATGTAACAGAGAGTCTGACAAATCAGGGTTGTAAAATCAATATCAAATCAAGAGTAGGTGAATTTGAGACTAAACTAGAATGCTTTGTTTTGTCAAAAATTACGCGGCCGACTCCTGCTATATCATTCGATAAAAGTCCGATCGAGATACCTTCGGGTGTTGTATTGGCGGATCCAAATTTTAACATCTCTGCAGACATCGATCTGTTAATAGGAGCGCGATTATATTGGCAATTATTAATTGGAGCTCCAGTTCAGATACAAAAGAATCAACCATACCTACAACAAACGCAACTGGGTTGGATTGTAAGCGGAAACTTTGATTTTAAAAATTCTATTTCAAAATTTAGTTGCAATTTGATTCGTAATCCCGAAACTTATTTGGAAAACCAGGTAGCAAAATTTTGGCAAATGGAAGATTTAGGCGAAGAAAACAATGTAGAGAAGGCAGAGGAACAAGCATGCGAAGAGCATTTTCGAAAAAACACGGTTAGAGCGGTATCGGGTAAATTCATTGTAAAACTACCTTTCCGAGAAACTGTCGATTTGGGAAAGTCCCGTGCATCAGCACTAAGCCGTTTTATCTTCCAGGAAAAAAGGTTCGAAAAGGACAATAAATTGAGAAATGAGTACAAAGACTTTATGGCGGAGTACCTGAAGCTCGGCCATATGCAGCTCGTTCCTCAATCGCAGTTAAATAACCAAAAATCATTTTACGTGCCCCATCTGGCTGTTTTTAAGCGAACGGCCGAAGGGCCTCAAATTCGTATTGTTTTCGACTGTGCAGCAAAATCCTCTAACGGATTAAGTCTAAACGATAATTTGTTAACGGGTAACAACCTTCAAAATGGGTTGTTTGACATACTTTGTAGATTCAGAACTTACAAATACGCTATTTCTGCGGATATAAAAAAAATGTACAGAATGATAGAAATCCATTCTGACGATACCGACTATTTGCGTATTTTATGGAGAGAATCTAAAAATGCTCCTATCCAAACTTATAAACTAAAAACGCTAACCTACGGGCTCACGTGTGCTCCCTTTTGTGCAATACGTTGTTTAAAGCAATTATCAATAGAAACGCGAGAAAGTCATCCTACAGCGAGTCAGATTATAAATCGAGATTTTTATATGGACGATTTGCTAACCGGAAGCAACTCTTTTAACGAAGCTTCATCGATTAAAAGCCAGGTTACAAACATTCTAGCGACCGCAGGTTTTAATTTATGCAAATGGAGCTCCAATAATTCTTTATTATTGAGCGACAATTCTAATTCAAACTCTACAATCGAATTATCAAAAGGCGAAGATGTCAAAGTACTGGGTTTTTTCTGGAATTGCAATAATGATGAGCTTAAGTATAAAGTCGAATTTCCGTCAGACTTGAAAACTATCACAAAACGTAATATTCTGGCAACAGTAGCAAAAATTTTTGATCCATTAGGATTAATTAATCCAGTTGTCGTTAAAGCAAAGATTCTCATACAGCAAATGTGGATACTGAAACTAGGTTGGGATCAACGCGTACCCGATGAAATCGAAATCGTTTGGAAAAAATTATTAAATGAATTATCGTATTTGAACGAATTAAGTATTCCGCGAAAATTACTATTATCAAATCATTTGAAGTCCGTCGAGTTGCATGGCTTTGCGGACTCGTCATTAAAAGCGTACGGTGCAGCCCTGTACGTCAAAGCTAACTACGATTCTGGGACGTCTTCAGTAACGTTACTATGTGCCAAAAGTAAAATTACACCAATCAAAAATATTACGCTACCGCGATTAGAACTTAATGCGTGTTTATTACTTTGCAAATTAATGTCAAAGGTTGATGAGGTTTTCAAGTCAAGTCTAAAGGTTGAATCGAATTTCTTTTGGACTGATTCTACCGTAGTTCTGTGCTGGTTGTCTGAGGCACCGGAAACTTGGTCTCAATATGTAGCAAATAGGGTTAGACAGATTCAAGCGGCTAGTGACATATCTAAATGGCGTCATGTTAGATCACACGATAACGCTGCCGACATTGTTTCTAGGGGCATGCTCCCAAATCAATTAAAAAATTCAGAGCTCTGGTGGCATGGACCGCACTGGTTAAAACTAAACTCCGCCGAATGGCCGCCGATCTGGTGCAATTCTCAAAAAACCGAGAAAATATTAGAGGATAGGAGGCCAAAGGCAATTAATGTTATACAAGCAGAACCTGAGTTATCGGTATTTTCGAAATTCTCGTCTTATATGAAATTACGAAGAGTCATCGCATATTGCTTGCGTATTGTTAACAAGAATAAAAGTAAAAATTTATCATCTACAGAACTCGAATACGCCGATTTAGTTATAATTAAACATATCCAAAGGCAATCCTTTGAAAACGAAATTCGGACTATTGGTAATAATGAAAAATGTAAATCCAACAAACTGTTACGTTTAGATCCATTTATTGACAAAAATGGAGTACTACGGGTAGGCGGACGGTTAAAGAACGCCCAAATCAATTTTGATAATAAATTTCCGATTTTATTACCTCAGAAACATCACGTAACTAAATTAATTATTCGTCAATTTCATGAGAATGAACTTCATGCGGGAAACGAAGCAACATTAGCTGCGATTAGAGAACGATTTTGGCCAATATCGGGCAGAAGTATGATACGAAAAATCATTCATTCGTGTGTGAAGTGTATGCGGGCTAATCCAAAACCTGTAATTCAAAAAATGGGTGATCTCCCTAAAGAGCGGTTGCAACCTTTACGACCGTTTTTAATTTGCGGTGTAGACTATGCCGGACCATTCCTTATAAAAACAAACAAATTGCGTAACGCAAAGAAAGTCAAAGCTTATATCGCTCTCTTTGTCTGTTTCTCGACTAAGGCCGTTCATGTTGAGTTAGTAGGAGATCTAACTACTGACAGTTTTTTAGGAGCTTTCAAACGGCTAATATCGCGTAGAGGACATGTAGTAGAAATGTTTTCCGACAACGGTTCCAATTTTGTAGGAGCTGAGCGCGAATTTTTCAAATCGGAAAAATTTCAAGACAAATTATTAACGCATTTTTCAAACGTAAACACTAAATTCAGCTTCATACCAGCAAGATCACCGCATTTTGGCGGACTTTGGGAACGTTCAATTCAAAGCGTTAAGCATCATCTAAAAAGAATATTAGGCGATGCTTACCTTACATACGAGGAATTTAATACTTTGATCATTCGGATTGAAGCTTGTTTAAATTCACGACCCTTAACCCCCTTGTCCCAAGATCCTAACGACCTTCAAGCATTGACACCTGGACATTTTATCATTGGAGCCTCTCTTACTGCACCTGTTGAAAGCGACGTTACCGGCATCCAGTTGAATCGCTTGTCTAGATGGCAACGAGTTCAGCAGCTCCAGCAGCATTTCTGGAAACGATGGCAACGGGAATACCTAACCCAACTACAGACACGTCCTCGAGGTCAACAATCGGCTCAACCCAACGTCACAGTTGGAACATTGGTGGTCTTGGTTGAGGAAAATACCTCACCTCTGCATTGGCGTCTCGGGCGAGTCATCGAGGTGCACCCTGGCAGTGATGGTCTCGTGCGGGTAGTGTCCGTTAAAACAGATACTGGTGTTTTTAAGCGCGCAGTTAGAAAGATTTGTATAATTCCAACAGAAAAGGAGTAACTGCACTTTAATTTTTTTTTTTCTCTTCTTTTCGTCCTTTGTATTTCTTAGTTATTTTTGTTGTGTATATGCCTAAACTTTAGAATCATTATGTTTTGAAGTACACTGTGTACATTGACTTCAAGGGGGGAGAATGTTCACCTCTTGGGGTACGGTGGAGTGGGGACAACGGCATCTGAGGGCTCGCCCCCTCTCCACCTCCAAAACTGCTAGATTAGTCTTGCAAATGTAGCGAACTCAATAAGTCAATAAAAATAACGCTAACAGTGCCTTACAACTTCAGTAGCCTGTGATGATTTTGAAGGTTTTATTTGTTTTACAAAGGTATAGAAAATTAAAGAAGTGGGTTGACTCATTTTTTGCTATTGCACTCACTCGTATACTTTATTGGAAACAACAGAAATGATGTAACCAAAAGTGATACTAAGTTATTATAAAACAATACAATATTTTTTTTATCCAACACTATGAGAAAATCCAATTTTATCCCATCTACTGAAAGGAGAAAGGATGCCTTTGCATGGCTAGCCGGACAAAGAAACCGCAAAATGCCTAGCCGACAAAATAGTTGTAGGTGGCGCGCGGATAGCTCCCTGGCGGACAGTTTCAAATGCATATCTTTAATCTGTCGGTTTGTCGTTCCGTTTGTGTACTGAAGTTATTTCTTTATTATCTGTGGTGTATTGAATTTGTGATTGAATAATGAATGAAGATTGCGATGAAATGGTGGAGTATTGTACTCCACCCGAAGTTAGCGATGTAGCCAAAGTGGTCACCATGAATTTGTTACCAAGTAAATCAAAGAAAAAATATGACCTACAATATAATTATTTCATGAACTGGTGTGGTTTAAAAAAAATAAAGAGTTATAGCGAAAGCGTCATTTTAGCTTACTTATCGGAATTGTCTCTAAAATATAAGTCTTCAACACTTTGGTCAATTCACTCAATGTTAAAAGCTACGTTATCAGTTAGAGATGATGTAAACATTGGAACTTACACAAAAGTAAATGCTTTTCTAAAAAAGCAATCGGTCGGACACATTATTAAAAAATCAAAAACTTTCATCCAACAAGATATTCAAAAAATTCTCAGAAAAGCCCAGGACGAAATATATTTAATGACAAAGGTACAGCGTTTTAGGAAAATGTAGTTAAAATATAATGTTAATCTATGATACGTTTAAAAATTATTGTTTTAGGTGGTATTAATCATTGGAGTTGCTGGCGCTTGGAGAACTGTTGAGCTCACAAAAATGGCAATTGATGATGTAGTAGACCAGGGGTGGCCAACCCAAATGATCTTGCGGGCCACTTTGGAAATTCATCATAACTCCGCGGGCCACATATAAAATTATATATCCTCATATTAGATTTAGACCCACTATAGACATTTTTTTGGAGTGAAAAATTGAAACATAAGTTTTTCTGGATTTGCTCTACAACCTTTATTTTTTAATATTTCTGATTTTTTTTTGTGCCATTGTAAACTACAGCATCTCTTCTACAATAACTCTTCACCTAATTGTAAAAAATTATTAACTTTTGAAATAACGCACACTTTCAAATGCTTAATATTCAACTTCACGAGTACAGACATAAATAATGATGAAGAGTTATTGTTGTGTAAGCCTTTAGCAAAATGTCTGCCAAAGTGCATCATTGTAAAACAATAGATACACCTGCTACAATTAATCCCGTAACAGGCTACAATAGTTATTTGTATCATTAGGCCAGAAACATATTTTCAATCGTGCAAAGAAACAGTGCGTATCCCCATTTTTCTTATGCTCATAAGTCATCAACTTCTTGATAAATATTATTTATATTATGGTCTGTGCCGATAACGGCGGTGAGCTCAGTCAATGGTTTTATTACCTACGATATTTTTTATAATTGTTTGTGAACAGACGCATCGAACAATTCTACCGACTGTCCTAATATTACTGTGTACTTCGAAGGAATATTAGGGCTACATGATCTTTTTTGAATTGAGATACATTTTTATAAAAAACAAATAAGAGCAATATTGGAATGTTTTGGACCTGGCTGGAGTTACATTTTTTTTAAAGGTAGTTAGTTATGATTCTTGATTGTGATCAGACGTTGGTGTATTATTCCTCATTATACTACTACACTCTCTCTATGCAATATTCACACCGTCCTACGTGGCCAAAACCCTAAACGCAGCTAACCAACTTAGTTAGTTCATACACATCTATTTGGCTATGATAAATAATTTATTAAAAAGTACCAGCAATATGCAATTATCCGAAAATTCTTTATTTTTTTGAATTCTTATTACTTCCAAATCAACATCAGTATCTACATAAAACCAGATCATACAAATTTCTTTTTAAAATATTTACTCGCCATTAAATTTAAAAGTACCTAATAATTGTAATTTGTCATCTTTAATCAAACAGCAAATTGTTTTCAAATGGCATTTTGGTCGTTCTTTGAAAGGAAACATTTAACTTCCACGAACCAAACAATTGAAGCGCCCTCAAATACCGGTTTTCTAAAGAAACCGCAAGAATCTAATTTTCCATTTATTTAAAATTGACATTTTCTGAATTACAATTGTTTTTTAAAAATCATCAATTGTAATTCAAATTAGTTAATTGCAGTTTTGAAAACGTCAGTTAAAATTTAAAAGCATCAATTGTTTTCAAAAGTCATCAATACCTACAATTTTTTCTGCAAAATCTAAAAAAAAATGTTACTAAATTGTAAGAAATCTTGCGTTGTTCATTTATCTTCATACATAGAAATTGTCTACAAAATAAAGATGTGAAATTAAATTTAAAAATTAACCCGTTTTTGGATTTTTTTCAAAACTCAATAATTTTTCATTTCAACGTAGTATTTTCAACCGGCCAGAACTATGTATTTGTCACACAAATCCATTTCCTCGTAACTGCCAAGGGTGTATCGCCCGCCCTACCTGCAGAACAACCGGTTTTCAAGTACTTAGATATTCATTTTTGTCAAATGTTGCCGTCAAATATTTTCAGATTAATAACTTGTATTTTGATTATTTATTTGTAGCGCCGGATTTTACAAAATTGTTAATTTTTAGAGTTGTCCCCAAAATTTTGTAAAGTTTGATTTTTATTTTCACGGAAAGTAAAATTTAGGTTTGTGTGGCAATTAAATTTCAATGAACTTTTTAATTGCATTTTACTAATTAAATAATTAAATTAAATTAAATAATTAAATTAAATAATTTCGTTGAACGGCGAATTAATTTTCGAATTTAATAAATTTGAATTTAACATATTTCGTATTCAAATTCGGACCGGTTCCAAAATATTCTCCCAACAAATGAAAACATTATTAACGCCAGTGATATCTGTTTGAAACAGTGTGTTTGCTATACTAATAAAAACAGAGGCACATCTTTTTATTAAATTTTACAGAATTAGAAAAAAATGCTTAGAATATAAATATAATGTTTCTAGTTAAAAGTTAAAAATTATTTTTTAAAGTTGATGAAAATTTATTTAAAACATTTTTATTCATAAACTATGCATAAGAACTAATTATATAAAGTCGTTTCCGTAAACATTTTAACAAATTTCCAAACTTTTATTTCGGAGACGAACGATTTTCTCCAATATACGTCAACTTTCCTGAACGCGCCCACCGTTTGAATTGTTTCCTTAATTTTTTTATTTTTGTTGGGGCTCTGACAATTTTACTGAGTACTGCCTTCAAATTTGTAGACAACCATCCAAACACCCTTGCAAAACCGCCTGCGAGCGCTCGAACGCCGTGTCTCATTTAATTTGTCCAATAGTGTACATTATGTTAGTGAGCGTCGCAATACTTTTAATTCGAGGTAATAAGTTACGCTATTATATAATTATACAGGTTGTTTACAAAAAACGCTCCATCTCCAAGTGCTTTTATTTGGAGTTGGATTGTAACAAATGATACATCAAATTAAAAGGTATAAATAGTACTACAAACTAAACCTAACTTTTACCTGTTTATCCTTTCAAAAACCAAATATCAACTTTATTTTTTCAAATTACAGGGATTTGTTTCATGAATTCAGCAATGTATCATTATCAGTAGTTCTGATTTATTGTTAAGTAATAAAACGTTCAAAATAATAATTCGGATTATTTGCAATAGGCTTTGAAAAATAACAATGGCATAGCGGTGGTTATGAAAATAGTGTCAGTGTGAAAAGAACGCTTTTTATAGTTATTTAACCAACATGAGCGTTAATGAGAGCGATTAATAATCGAGACAGGTTAACGCGTGGGCGGAGCGAGCGCGTTAATATTGTTGAGATTATTAATCGCCGATTAACGCAAAAGTTGGTTACAATATTTTTCCGTTGATCGAATCTTACGAAATTGAAGAAAATGTAATTTTTTTCCGTGACAAAAATTCCAATAGATATTCGAATCAAGCATGCCAAACATTTTAAATCAATAGATATTCAAACCAAACCAACGGTGCCATGCCTTACAAAAAATGTCAAAAGTTTGACAATCCATCTGCAGTTTTTATCAATTTTACTGGCTGTACTGTTGCTAACTTCTATATAAATAGTATTACTATAAACGTAACGTAAGTAATTAATTAAATTTGTAGTTCTTATTAGTATATTTTGGATTCATTTTGTCAGATTAATGGTATATTTCGTTGCGTAGATGCCAAAATCGTACATTTATAAGAAATCATTCATTAAAAGGGGTCATAAATGCATAATTTCCTATTCATTAAATCGAACCGTAAATCAGCGATCACCGGAAAAATAACTAATATATTATGAACAACAACAGATAACGGTTAAAAACAGAACAATTGAAGAAATTTGAAGAAATGATAAGTTAAGGAAATTCTTACCAGATATTACAATAAATTGTAACATTAATTAGAATTTCTGTAGGCGTTTGCTTAAAATGGTTGATTATTCTGTTCCTCAAAATTTCCGCTGTTTCCAGCCTAGTAACACAATAAATGTCTTGGATGTATCCCCAAAAAAAATAATCTAAAAGTGCTAGGTCACAAGACTGGTCGGTCTGTAAGTTCCATTTCTATACAAATTTTGTATTTAAAGAATTTCCAATTTGAAGAACGTCATATGGTGTAGCTCGATCTTGTTGAAATAGTAGTTCATTCTTTCCAATTAATGGCAAGTTATCTAATATTTTTTGTTAACATTCAGTAAAAATTTGGAGATATTTTTCTTGGTTGAGATTTCCTAGCGCTTAATATCCCACACCAAACGTTCACCAAACAATTTATTTGAGGATTTTGTTCGATGGCGATATGTTTATTCTCTATATTCCAATATAATATCGGTGATTAAAACGCAAACCTGGCAGCGCTTGCGCCCTGTTCTGATACACGAGCATAAAATTTTATTATGGGACCTCGCAGGAAAGTTTCATTTGAATTGACCTTTAAAGTTTACTTCAACATCAATAAATAAAAGTTAATCCAACCATCCTGATCAACCAAACAAAGCTGACCTCAAAATGACCTTAAAAATGAGGTTCAAGGACAAATCCAAGGTCACCTTTGAATTCCTCGTTGAAAGTTACCTAGGGTATGAATCTTGCTTATTTCCTTTTTCATTAAGTCCCTGAGATTCCTGCTTACTTTCACCTTTATTTGACCCGTAGAGATGGCATTAACCCCAGATCTAAACACATACTTGAACGTAAAAATTTCCGCTTTTTTCGATTGTGTCACCAAAAATAGGGGTTCTTATAAAAAAAAACAAGTTGACCTCTAAATGGCCTTGAAAGTGAGGTTTAAGGTCAAATCCAAGGTCACCTTTGGATTTTTCGAGACCTATGCCCGACGAAGGAGGAGGTTCCCACACCGACCGGATTGGTGGACGGACAAGGTGGAGCGTTTCCACCTTATCTACCTATATCGGAAGCGGTGCTTGTACCGCAACAGAATCTACGCGGAAAGGGACAGGCTTGCTGAACTTATGGCATTGGCGAAACAGAAGTACAATGTGGTAATGGACCATGCCAAGGAAGCTTCTTGGAGAAAGTTCCTTGAGGATGACCTGGCCAGGAACCCTTGGGGCGTGGCGTATCGTCTGGCCACGGATAAAATCCACAAACGTGGGATACTGGCCTCGATCTGTTCCCCGGAGGGAGACCACACCCTCACTGTCCGTAATACCCTTACTTGTATCCTGCACTCCCTCCTCCCCGACGACGACCCGATGATTAATACTAATCATCAACAAATTCTGCACGGCAATTTCAGGGCTATCGTGGCCATCCCCGACTATGCCGAGGAAGATGTCCCTGAGGAGGAGGTGGCGGCCATTATTACCCGTATCCATGGTAAGAAGGCGCCTGGATTAGACAACGTCAAGGGCCTTTTTGTCAAAACCATCCACCCTGTGATTGGATCGCTTCTGACCCGCCTGATGTCCTCGTGCCTCCGGCTCCGATATTTTCCCAAGGCCTGGAAGCATGGTAACCTGAAGGTTCTGATGAAGGACCCCTATGGAGACCCGTCATCGATTAAAAGTTACAGGCCGATAACCTTACTCCCGGAGTATGGAAAGGTCCTGGAAAAGTTAATCCGTTCCCGCCTACTTGATGCCGTCCGCCCCTTCCATGCTCTGAACCAGTACGGCTTTGTCGGAGGCCGGTCAACTACAGATGCCCTAATGGCCTACAAACGACTGGTCACCTCGTCGGACATGAATTATGTGCTCTCCATCTTTGTGGACATCTCTGGGGCCTTCAATGACCTGTGGTGGCCTGGACTTGCCCAGGCACTGAGGGACAAGGGTGTTGGGGGCGCGCTCATTGCTACCTTAGCCAGCTACCTGAGTGGAAGGAAGGTGGTACTCTCATCAACCAACACAACAGTAGAAAAGATGTGCACAAAAGGTTGTCCCCAGGGGTCTGTTTTAGGTCCAACTCTCTGGAATTGCGTGGTAGATGTGCTGCTTCAGATGCCCCTCCCAGATGTCTGTAGCGTCATAGCCTATGCTGACGACTTAACCTTTGTGGTTACATCTCCTACCAGGTCTGGTCTGCTACTTCGTTCCCAGCATTGCCTCGACATCGTGCTTTGCTGGGCGGAGTCGCAGAAACTTACCATTTCAACGACCAAGACCACCTACATGGTCAACCGGTCTCCGCCGCGCATCCACCATCGAGACCTTAGGCTTCAGCTGGGAAACACCCGACTCCGCCTTTCGGAATGTGTGAAATACCTGGGAGTCATGGTGGATCACAGCTTGAATTTTCAGAAGCATGCTGAGTATGTGCATGCCAAGATCCGAGCCCTCATTGGCGCCCTGAGGCGCAAATGCCGTTCCTCATGGGACCTTGATGTTACCTCGTCCCTCCATGCGATCTACAGGACTGCAGTGGTTCCGATCGTTAGCCACGGCGCAGAGATGTGGCAGCACAGGTTGCGGATGGTAATGGTGCGGAGAAAAATTAGCTCCATTCATGGGCTCTGTGGCAGAGCAATCTGCAAAGGATACAGCTCCATCTCCACGGATGCGGCGGGAGTACTGGCTGGAATCCCTCCTCTGGACCTGGAAATACAGAGGAGAACTGCCCTTACAGGCCTCCGAAAGAATGGTCATGCCCCATTTCAGGATGATATGCTTCGAATGGAGGACTTTCCTAGCCTTTCCCATGCCAAGGAATATCTGACCCTTCGGGTGTGGGACTGTTGGCAGGAGAGGTGGGAGGAGTCCACCAAGGGACGGGTCACGTTTGGTTTTTTTCCCCGGGTGCCTGATCGTCCATGTCAGAAGCCGAGCTTCATAACCACACAGCTACTGTCAGGACACGGGAACTTCGGCATCCACCTGCATCGGCTGGGGAAGCGTGATCTCCCGTGCTGTCCCGCATGCCCGGATGCTGATGATGATCCCGCCCATCGTCTCTTTGTCTGCCCACTGTTTGACGACGCCCGCTCTGACCTGTCAGCCCAAGTGCAGCCCTGGCCTCCGCCATTAGAGCTTGTGCCTTATATGGACCCGGAACTGTTGCGTCCATTCACTGTGGCCACCGATTGATCCATCGGCCACAAGTAACTTTGCCTGGCCCCAAATGCCTTGATGGACCTCCCCGCAGATGTTCTTGTCTGCAACGCTAGCCACCGCCTTCCCGCGAATAATTAAATAATAATTTAAATACTTTAAATAATTTAATAATTAAATAATAATTAAATAATTTAAGTTGAGATACTGCCGCTGTAACCGACTGTAACTGTGCGTCCTATTTGGCGCTATAACTTTCTAAAAATACATGCGCTGTTTGGCGCCTTATATATATGATTATTTTTTAGTGATTTCATTCACCAATCGTTTAGCGGTATTTGGACACACGTGCTTAATTCTGTCCAATCACAACATTATTATAGTGAGAATTTTCTACTGTAGAAAATTCCCGCGAGAATTATCTGACATCTGTCACCAGTTTTATTTTAAACTGTTAAACTGTATTTTTATGCTGCATTTTTGATTCAAACATTAAAAAATAATCTTCCGAATACCACTCGAGAGTGCAAATTAATTAGAAAATAATTCTCCAGTTATTTTTTCAAACTTGTTGCCATTTGGGAATAGCCACTCGAGCCCTACGGGCTCTCGTGTCTATTCCCTGGCAACAAGTTTTCGAAAATCTGTCGAATTATTTTCAATTTATTCTCACTCTCTTGTGATATTACTTATGAAAATTACTTAGGGTTTGGATTTTGGTAATTTATTTTTTCACCAATCCCCCGAGATTTCTAGGGGTTTCCATACTTTTCCCCCACCTTGTATAGTAAGAAAGTAAAAATAAAAATCAATTTTAGGTATTTTTTTGTAATGTTTATCAATAAAAATTGTTTAGACCACGGTTTTTTTCCCTCAATAATACTGTGAAATTCCTTAAAGAAAATAATGTAGAAGAAAATGTGAGAAAAATCGAGATATTTTGAAAGTTTTTAAAAGTACGATTCAAACACGGCTGTGCGCGCACTAACGTTAACAAATTGGCGCAGGTGCTTAAGCGTTAAAATCCTGTTTGCATTTTTTGCCTACGGACATCAACATTAGGTATTGAGCGGTATGAATAAAAAAGAGCAGATGCTACATGAGTCTGAGCAAAACCTCAAAGCATATGCTAATAGTAAAAGGTGGGAGTATAAGGTTCTTCTCCTATTTGTACGAATAATGATTTGCTTTTACTCACAACCATTTGCTCACATGAATTGAGCATATGCTCAAAAAAATTCTAGAATGTCCGAATTAAACACAGAGGTCGGCTTGAACGGGTGCGTACGTTCTTTCCACGACAATTTTACTATCTCTCTTTTACTGTTTTGAGTAGTGCTAAATACTACGCATTTTGCGGGCACTCGCTTTATTTCATCGAAAATGATTTTCAGTCGTTCATATTTCACCTACACTAAAAATATGTCGTTTGATGATGCGAAAGGAATGAATGTATTAATAGTTTTTCCGTTGCAAAAAAGACCGGGAATACCTTTAAGGAGTCAAAATTGCTCATTAATTAATGGGGGACGAAGAGAATTCGAATGTAATAGTTTTTGATACAGTAGGCTGATGAATCTCTAATTTTTCCCCAACTCCAGTTTGAAAACCAGAATTTGCCATGTACCGCAAAAAAAATCATTTTCTGATGGGGCGAGAGAGCATCTCTACTTTCATTATTTTCACCCAAAGAGTAAGTTACAACCCATCTCAAATTTCTTTCGTCAAATCGGTAAAGTTTTTTTATAATCATCGTATTTTATAATGCTTCTGTGCACGTACATTAATAATTTCCGCCATCATAAGATTAACCAAGAGCACGGTGAATCTAGTGCTGACCAGATACACAAGTTGCAGAGCATTTGCTCAAAATCATAAGCAAAACCTCTGCTTTATTCATATCGAACGGATGAAACGCTTCATAGTGAGCAAAAGCTATTACTGAAACTCATATTCAGAGCACAATCATGAGCAAAAGGTTTTACTTACGTTTTTATTCACAGAACGTGGTAGCATATGCTCGCAATTATGCTCTCTTTTATTTATACCACCTATTGGCTGGGAATAAATTATCGTCGAACTCCTATATAGTGATGTTCAAAAGCCATGGAAAAATATCACTACAGAGAAACTTCACTATATAGAATTCACGTATAATTGGCAGTTAATTTAAAAACCAATCGATATGCAAAATGAAACAAAAAATTAAGATTTATTATGTTTGAAAAAATATTTGTTTATTTATAAATACACATAGTTATTAATAAACAATACAGATTTTCATCATATGTAATTAAATACTTACATAGCATGTATTTATTGATAAAAATTTGTCCAAAGTTGATGGCACAGCAGTACTTTTAAAAATGTAAATTTCCATAAGTAATGAATTTGCAAGAAATTCTTCTAAGGATTTTTCAGGTATTCGGAATTTGGGGAAAATCAGATGTTCAATACATTCCGTTCCCTGAGAGTTTTGGTAAACCTTTCTTAAAGAGTAATCACTATATAAAGGCTTAACATCATAATATAGAGGTATTTTTATATGCAAAACGTGTAAAAATGCACGTTCTTAACCAGAACATCACTACAGAGAAACAATTATTATAGAGGAAGTCACTATAGAGGAATTCGACTGTATTTGTCTTAGGTGACCCCATAAATAAGAACCAAATGTGTTCCGGTCAGAAGAACGTGGCGGTCAAGATATTAGCTCCCCACGGCATGTCCATCGGTTTTCGTAGGCATTATTCAAATGCCGTCTAGCAATAAGACTAAAATGTGTGGAGGGGGGGGCACTATCGTGCATAAACCACGTGTCTGCTCTTAAGTTGAGTGGCAGACTTTCAAGTAATTCTGGCAATTCATTTTATAAAAAATCAGTGTAATTTTCCCATTTTAAGGGTCGTGGTAAAAATATGGGCCTTATTAAAAGTGGTCTGCAATAACTGCTGCTGATGACCTCTTTGTACAGCCGCATGCATATTTTCATTGATTATTATGAAAACTGAAAATTTCATTTCTGTAAATAAAGTTTTCGTCAAAACGAAGAACGGCATTCCGTTGCTCTTCAAGTCAATTACAAAACTGTAAGCGAGCGGGGTAATCTCGCTCCTCCAACTCCTGAACTCGTTGAATATGATATGGGTGCAACACCTGCTCGTACAAAAATCTCCATACCGTTGAATGATTTAAATCTTCTCGATTTGTAATAATTCGAATGCTTAGAAACGGATTCTCTTCAACCCGAGTTAACACCTGTTCTTCTCCTGCTATCGTTCTAGCACTTCTTGGTCGTTCAACAACTTCTTGTTTGTCAAATCTTCCTAAGATGAAATTTAGAGAATAGCACATGCTTGGTATTTAATTGTTTAGGATGAATTGCCAGTTTGCCCCAAAACACGATTAACTCTTAGGAAAACAGAGCGGCGTGGCACTAGTCAATTAAGAAGTTTCTGCTTCTTCACATTTCCGAAAAGCTCTTTCGAACATAATATGAATATCAGCTTGTTCGGTATAACTGTACACGATTTTCCTGCTTAATAAAATCGGAACATACGCTTGTACAATAACGAAATAGAAATGGAATTCAAAGCAACTAAATTTCTTTCTTTGGAAAGTGCAATACAATTTTAATCTGTAATAATCTTGAAAACGATTGAGCTTATCGACTTGAAATAAGAGTACTTTTTTTACTCAAATTGTCCATTACTTTTGATTAATAACTTGAAATAAACAAATAACGGCACAGTAACGAAGCATTCTCGCACCCATGTTTATACGAACATTTTCTCATATTTTTAACAGTGGAACACGCATCCGCAAAAGGTTACGCTTACTTTTGAAACATCCTGTACATGCAATTCATATTTAAAGTTGGTATTAGATTTGGACAACCATCACTTTATCCCGCTAAAGTAAGAGATTAATATTTTCATAAGCGGCATCAATTATAAAAAATTAATATGCAAAATGAAATCTAAAAAATCGAAATCAGTAGCATTTACATTTCTTGCTCGTTTATGAACACTAACCTACCGAAAATTTACAACATTCCGCCAAATTGTTTAAATATCATTTTAATACTTTCATACATATTTTAAATGTTTGGATGGCAGTTATAAAAAGAAAATTTTATGAATATTAATTGAGAAGTTAATTACCTTAAAATAATTTTCATTTGATATTGTATCCATTAGGATCGTATGTACAACACACTAATTTGTAAAGGATGTAGATAGCTCAACTTTCGTAGTTGAAGAATTCAATATAGTGGAGCGTCGTTATGCGTAAAAAGTGAAATATGCCGAACGAGATTGGCAGTGAATACATTTTCATGGCATTTTTTTAAAATTACAGAAATAAATGTAAATGAATGATTAATTCAAAATAACTGCAATAATTTTAGTCCTATGGATAAAATTATCATTGTTTATATTTTTAAGGTTGGTGAACATGAATTCAAGGTCGACAATTGCAAATTTGAAGAAGAAGGGGCGGACTGAAATTTTGTAATCAGGTATAATTCAATCAGGTACACAAACATATTTATTGCTGAATAACATAATTTTATTAGTAATCATTTAAATAAAAAATCGGCCAAGAGCGAGTCAGGCTCGTACAATTAGGGTTCCGTACTAAAACAACAATTTTCCCGCAACTATTACATTGTCGATATTTTACGCAGTTTTCCTGTAATATATGGCTTAATATCCACTAACACAAAGCAAAAAGGCGCCTGGCCTAGACAACATCAGAGGTTGTTTCATCAAAATGATACACCCTAATGTCTTCTTGTCTGCGAATCCGCTATTTTCCAACCATCTGGAAGCATGGTAATCTAAAAGTGTTGCTGAAATATCCAAGTGCTGACCCGGCACTAACAAAAAGCTATAGGCCAATCACACTTCTTCCGGAATATGGCAAGATTTTAGAGAAGATTATTCGCTGTCGCCTACTGGATGCTATCACCCCCTTCCATGCGCTGAACTAGTATGGCTTTGTTGCGGGGAAATCAACCACTGATGCCCTGCTTGCTTACCAGCGTCTGATCTCTGTTGTTGGTCCCATGTACATTTTGTCTATCTTCATTGATATTTCTGGAGCCTTCAATGACCTTTGGTGGCCTGGGCTTATCCAAGCCCTGAGGAACAAAGGACTAACGGGAGCCCTTATTGCTACCATCGTCAGCTACCTGGGTGCGCGGAGGGCGGAACTCTCTGCGAAAAACATCACCGTTGGAAAGGTTTGTACGAAAGGTTGCCCCCAAGATTCGGTGCTTGGTCCGACCCTTTGGAACTGCATTGTAGATGTCCTGTGACGTCCACCACCAGGGCTGACTTGCGCCTGCGCTCCCAGCAGTGCCTTGATATCCTACAGCAATGGGCCGCTTCACAGAAGCTTGTTATATCGTCCACTAAGTCCACCTTCATGGTGAACCGTTCGCCCCCACGCATTCACCACCGGGACCTCATGTTCTATACAGGTAATACAAGATTGAGCCAATCCACAAGCGTATGGTACTTAGGTGTTGTACTAGACCGGCGACTTACTTTTGAAATGCATGCAGACCATGTGCAGAAGAAGGTGCGTGCTCTGATAAATGCTCTCCGATGTAAATGTAGGGCTTCCTGGGATATGGACGTTACTGCCTCCCTCCATAGTATCTATAAGTATGTTATTGTCCCTATTGTGTCCCATGGTGCAGAATTGTGACAGCACAGGCTCTGCATGGTTAAAATGAAAAGAAAATTTAATTCCATTTATGGAATGTGCTGCCGTGATGTTTGCGAAGGGTACAGCTCCCTCTCTAATGACGCCGCGGGCATCCTGGCTGGCATCCCTCCCCTGGACCTTGAGATACAGAAGAGGACTTGCCTCAAGGGATTACGCAAATTTGACTCCGCCCCATTTGAGGCTGATATCCTCCTTTTGGCTGATTTCCCCAGTCTCACCCATGCCAAGGGGTACCTGGCACTCCGCATTTTTGACCGCTGGCAGGATCGATGGAATTACTCCACTAAAGGTCGGATTACCTACTGCTTCTCGCCCCGGATTCCGGAGATGCCTCGCTTTCTCTCTTTCTATGCTACCCAGTTTTTGTCAGGCCATGGTAACTTTGCCGTTCATCTCCATCGGCTTGGAAAACGTGACCACCCGAACTGCTCGGTGTGCCTTGATGATGTTGACGACCCTGTTCACCGCCTTCTTGCCTGTCCACTTTTCAATGAAACTCGGACTGCCTTGCAGGCCCAGTTGCTAGTCTGGCCCTCGCCTCTAGAGTCTGCGCTTTTTTGGGATCCTGCGTGGATCATTCCTTTTACGGTGGCAATAGAATGACCCACTTGCCACCTGCTCCTATGCCTTCCCTATATGCTTTGACGCCATGGTGCTGTTACCTTTCCTGCACTTTAGCGGTTCTCTAATGCGTCCTCGTCCTAGGCAATTCTGCCCCTATTGTTTTCAACAGTTTTTCCTTAATTTTAAAATATTTTCGCTACAGTAACTGTAATTAATATTTTATTTCTGTAATATTGCGTTCAATTTGACGCTGGTCTGTGGATTATATGCGCTGTTGGGCGCCTTTTGTTGTTGTTGTTTTGTTGTAACACTATTAACATCAAAATTTGAACTTTAGAAATCTAGGACAACGGGGGGGAGGGAGGTCATTTTTTGCACATTTCTAGCTGTATCATTAAGACCACTGAACTTAAAATTATAAAAAAAATACTTTTGGGATTCATACAGTTAGCTCTTTTAAATGATGTCGCACACGATATGTTAATTTAACCTTTTTTTTTATTGGTACCAAACTGACCCATCTTAATTTAAAAATAAATGTTCATCTAGTTATGATGAGCGATATATGTGCGCGTCATAAAGATCTATCATTACGCCAAATTTCAGTTTCTACGTTACTTAGTTTTCGAAAAAAACCCCTGTGACAGACGGACGATATGTTAATTTAAACTCTTTTCTATTGGTACCAAACTGACCTCCCATCTTAATTTAAAAATAAATGTTCATCTAGTTATGATCAGCGATATATGTGCGCGTCGTCAAGATCTATCATTACGCCAAATTTCAGTTTCTACGTTACTTAGTTTTCGAGAAAAACCCCTGTGACAGACGGACGGACACCGAAGTGATCTTATAAGGGTTCCGTTTGTTTCTTTTAAAGTACAGAACCCTAAAAAATATACTAATTCTCTTCGATATCTTTGTCTTCAACTTCGTCTATTTGTTAAATGGGAGAAGCGTTCAAACAACTGAAGAGTACAGGGAAAGGAGGAGGTATGTCCACTACTGAACGAAAATGAGATAACTAAACCATTTTGTAGCAAAAATTGAGTACTATTCCGTGCCCCAAGCTTAAATTAAAAAAAGCAGTTAGTCAGGAGATATAGTTAGTTTTGATATTTGTAATACACAGCAAGCATAGCAAGTCTGAGTGCTAAAAGCGATCTCCTGAACAATTTAGAAATATGTTATTTTTGTCAATATGTACCTTAAAAAGTTTACTATCGATTGTTTGTAGTTTTTCACAAAGTTAATCATCCCAGAAAATAACATTCTTTACTAATTGAACCGACTTCATAGTTCTAATATTAACAAAGTTATCAATGGTGTACATAAATTTTATTTTTTGGTGAGATTTTGAATGAAGCACCAGAAATATCTTGAATCTTTGTTTCCCCAAATTCAGTCAAGATTCATAAAACAATCACTTGGAAATAAAAAACATAAGTCCTTGTATTTTGAATCTCGACAACTGCCACCTAAAATAAGATGAAATTAAAGTAATTTGCTGGACAACTTGAAAGTATACCACTTATTTTCAAATTACGCTTGCAAATCTACATAATGGAGGTATGATGTACGTAACAGTATATGTCATAGCAATAATTAGTGTAGTTTGTATTGTTTATGCCAATTTGAACACTCGTGATCTCGGTTGTAGAAATATTTCCTGAATTTGCTACATAAAAATTGTGCAGACTAGTCATAAGATTCACTTTCTTTTTACTACATTTGCACTTGACGATTTATTTTTACCTTTTATTTTATTCTGCATAGCAATAGTGTAGATGAAAAAAATGATTGCGTGAGTAGACAGTTCATCTACTAGATACATATTTAAACTTCAACGGACGGTCCCGGGTTCACGTAAACCCAGGCTATTATTTTTTTAAATAACTTTTCTAATTTTAAGTTTTGAATATTGGATGGTCACCTATCCTTTTTTGGCATTTTCTCTATCTCTTTATTATATTATTTCGTGTTTGTTTGAGATCAAACAGGCCAATTCACCAGTTGAACGAGCATCAATTTCGTTACTTTCCGCCATGGCGTCCAACTGGACCCCGGTCCGTCTATTTCGTAAATTTTTGAAGCCCGTCCGTTTAAGGTTACTATCTAGTTTTGAATATCTTAATTATCTGCATATATTACCACAGGAAACATAAAATATTTCATGTTCCACGGTTATGTTGTTTGATTACAGTATTGTTGGTTGGATTGTTGGTACGTAAGCATATTAATTTCATCATAATTACATGGTTTCATCTGGCTAATCGGTCATTTCCTAAAATTAAAACATATATTATTATACATTTAATTAATTAACTCATTTTAAATTAAATTTAGTTAAACTATCACATTATAATGAAAAAATAGACTGTTGAAGCTGCACAAATAAATTCCGAACACTTTCAAAATTGTTGCTGTAAATAACTTTTTAATGCAACAATCGTATTTAAATGAAGATTATTTCTTGGTAACATTTTAAAAAACTAAAGAAAAATATTTACATATTAACAAAGCAGTTTTAAAAACTAATTTTTTATCCAGCAGTCTAGCTAACACAAACATTGAACATTGAACATAATGATGCAAATATCTCTATGTTCAATTTAAAATAGTTATTTGTATTATTAGGCAAGAAACTGTATTTTTGCGAGTGCGAGTAAGGTTTGAAGAGAGAGGCCGAAGGCCGAGACCCTCAACTGCGACTACTCGCAAAACAGTTTCTGGACGTACGATATACAACATTTTTTAGACCGATAAAAATATTTAAATAAAAAAATATAAATTTGTTGTTTAAATATCTCGGATAGAGAATTTATTTTTTCTTCTGTTGGAAATATTTACCCGGAAAGATTAACTTGAATTTAAAAATCAAGTATCTAGTATGTATTGCTTTTTGACGTTTATAAATACATACATTATTATTGTTTGCAAAAGTTTCATTCAATTATCATTACTCTTTTCTTGTAACATGTTTATTAATTTAATAACGTTCGATTCCTTCCCTCTACAACTTTACTCTAAATCTACCCGTGCAACTCGTGTAAGAACCGACCTAACATAGAAAAGTAAAAAAAAAAACATTTTTGACAAAACAAGCTGCAATTATGACATGGAAAGCCTATTTCATTTTTATAACTAATAGGTAGTATAACTATTAATAAAGTTCTTATCGATGTTAACAAACGGTGTAATTGACATTTAATGTTTGATTTGGTTCACAGATTCGGTGCTACCAACCTACAAAATTAAAATTACACTAGTTTTCATTTTCAGCCCTAGTCCTGAAGAACGGATTTTCTGGCCTATTTAGAGGACTTCAAAATAAAAAAAAACACTCAGTTATTGTATGCAACCAACTATACTTTCACGTCAAATTATTTTAGGCTATGTATTATTAAATTGTAATGTCAATACGTTAGAACAGTAGAACAGACTGACTTGTCTGAAGTTATCGCTATTTTTGTACCAATTTACAATATTAATCTTTTCTTCTTTCGAATGTTCAATTCAACTTCAAAGATTTTATTTCTAAATTGAGAAAATGTCAAATCATTTGTATTATCAAGGATTGCTGGGATCTCCAGTACTGATTGACAATATTTTATTTTAAATTGAAACACTATATGTTCCATTTTTGAAAAAAGAGATGGTATACCTCGCTTAGTCCGGGTAATCGGTCAAGTCAAGCCGACTGTGCAAAGGGAAAAAATCGATCATTTATGTATAAAAAAATAATTTTGTGTAGGTACTAATCATTTAGAATTTTTATTTTGTTTAATTAAAGTTTATGTTGTTTTGAAATTTTCAAACCGAACGACAGTGAATCCGGGCAGATTGAAGTCAGACTGTGCAAGGTATTACTGTATTTATAAATTCTTAAAAAGTTTTTTAAAATGATAGGTACTTCATCAATATTCTTCTATGGATAACTAGCCTGTATGAGCTTAGTAACACAATAAAATAACTATTATGTAGACATTAATAGAGTTGAGAATGTTTAGCATACCTATTTTGTTGAATGAAACAGAACATTTTCAAAAAACAATGAAACCAACTTTTAGGTGAACGAGTTCTTGATTTTAAAAGTATACACCTACATGAAATTATTAATAATAATTTAAGTTTTTTTTAGATGTACCTAGATAACACAGATGTTAGAAATTGCAGTTTCATTAATTTTTGATAATGGTACTTTCACTTGTAATAATGACTATATAGCTTAAAGTTTCATACTTTTTTTTATGAGGTATAATGAAAATTGGAGTTTATCTTACAATTATAATTTGTGATGTATATAATAGCAATAGTACCAAAACGTGCAAAACTGAAATCAAATAAGGCGACAATCAAATATTTTGAAATTAATTTTAATAATTTTTTCTATACAAAATTACGGGACGTTAATATTATTTGATTACGGTAAAACGTTTTTGGTGATATCAAACTACCTTTTGCATTAAAAAATTATGACAATTTTGTAATCATATGAATATGAAAATGATGTGCATTTTATGAAAATACACATGGAATATAATAAGATTTTAATGAATTCATCTTGGCTGGTTACGATTTTTTTTATGTTTCTGTTAAGTATTAGTTATGGCATGAACCAGAAACTAACCTTGCACGGTTTAAAATTCTCTCAGAATGTACCCACGCAGGTTGAAAGATGCCAGTGAAAGCAGCAATAAAACACTAAAACCAGTTTGACCAATATATCGTTGATCTTGATGCGGCTGAAGGTCGTTTACCGCAATAAAATGAAAACAGAAAAGTGAAAGTAAACTTCAATCTTACCTGAAGTAAACATGCATTACACAGCAATCGAAAAAGCTTGAAGCGTATTTATTTCATAGAATTACACGCAGTCAATCTTATGCAACACAGAGAAAGTTCCAAATTCCATTTCTACTTATTGCTTCTTCTAATAACTAACTTCACTTATTGTGTAATTGTATTGAACCAAGTTTTTACGCTTTATATGACAATCACGTTTCAATGGCTTCATTAAAAATTTTATTGTACAAGACCTATTATACAAACAAAATAACAAAATAAGAGCTAAAACGTAACAAATAAGTCACTGAGTACGATCAGCTGTTATGTACACAATTTGTACTAAAGATAAGAAAATATTTACATAGAAGCGTAGAGCTAAAAGCATCTGCATTTAATCAGTCCCAGCCATGGTGGTGATGTACTTTCACCCAAACCTTTTCCCATATAGGTTTCCAAATCTTCTTCCATGCGGGAACCTGTATTTCTTTCCAGACAGGTACAGAAATCTGCTTCCATTCGTCTTTCCAAATTAATTTCTTATCCGGCACCCAGATTTGTTTCTTTTCTGTTCTCCATATTTGAACTTTTTCTTGTTTCCATATTAATTCTTTTTTCGGTACCCAAATTTGTTTCTTTTCTGTCCTCCAAATTTGTTCTTTTTTCGGAATCCAAATTTGTTTCTTTTCAGTTCTCCAAATTTGTTTTTTCTCTGGTCTCCAGATTTGTTTCTTTTCTGTTCGCCAAATTTGCTTCCATTCTTCTTTCCAGATTAATTTTTTTTCAGGGACCCAAATTTGTTTCTTTTCTGTCCGCCATATCTTCTTCCACTCTGGCTTCCATATTAGCTTCTTTTTCCAAATATCGTGCGCGGTGTATTCATTACCATGATGGTCTTTTCCCAAAAAGTGCTCTCCGTGAAGGCCTTCCTTAACCCAAACTGGTATCCAAATTTTTTTCCAATCAGGTACTTGAATCTCTTTCCAACTTGGAACTTGAATTTCCTTCCAGATAGGCTTCCATATTTTTTTCCAGTCCGGTACTTGAATTTCTTTCCAGTCTGGTACTTTTATTTCAACCCAATCTGGAACTTGAATTTCTTTCCAAGCAGGAACTTGTACTTCCTTCCAATCAGGTACTTGAATCTCCTTCCAAGCAGGAACTTGTATCTCTTTCCATATCGGTTTGGATACAACTTTCCAGTCTGGAACTTGAATTTCTTTCCACGCAGGAACTTGTATTTCCTTCCAGATTGGAACTTGTATTTTTTTCCAATCTGGCTTCCATATAAGTTTTTTGTGGACTTTCCATACCTTCACCCAATCTGCTTTCCAAATTAATTTTTTACTCCAATACCCTTCAGGTTCATGAAAGGATCTTTTCACTCGTGAGACACTAACTGGGTTACTGAACGTTGGGGCAACGCTTAGGCACCCGAGAAATACCTAAAAAAAAATAAACTACTGATTACTATGTTAATGTATGATACTATAAAGTTTAAAGTTCAATTAATTACGTATATTTAAAAAAAATAATAAATGATCTGTATAATTTCCAAACAAAATAACTATTAACGTAATTGTAACACAGCACTTTAGATTGATAATAAAATTCACTAACCAGGAATGCTAAACACCTCATCTTGTATATCCCCTAAAAAGGGAATTTGCGTTGCAGTGACGCTGTTGGTCTACTGCAATATCATTGAAGACGGGAGATTTTATACCAGCCAATTTTTTAGTGGTTTACAGGGCTTTCCCCTCTTCAGAATTATTTGGATATACAATGTTGTGGAGGAGCATTCAATACTCAAAGGGGGGCAAACTCTAACTTTCTTCAGATTGCAAGTTGACTGAATAGCGGTGGGGCTGTTATTATCATAAACACTTCCTACGCTATTTTCATGCAATTAATATACTAGACATTTACTTCCGATTTGCTCCTTCTTAAACGTTTTTTTAATTACTTAGTTTCTTTAAGTAGATCGTCGTCAAATTAATAGAGCGCGTCGGTAGCAATTTTATAGTCATATTACTTAATACATGTTAACGTGAATTTTAAAACCAGTTTATCAAGAATTTTAATATTTTAATGAATTGTCACCAATAATTAATTTGTTTAATAAATGTTAATTTGTTTTTTAATTCATATAGTGCATCGTAAATTGTCATTAATTTTAGCAGTGAACACATAACATTGATAGTAAATGCGGATGAAAATTTATTACAGATTAAATTATTTATTGTTTTTGTTTGACTTTTACCCATAAAACTACAGCACGTATTAAAAAGAAATTGAATGGGTTAGAATAAAAAGGGTGGTTTGGATATATTTGAGTTTGAAGTTATGTAACTTTAGAAAAGTCGATTTTTTTAAATAAAATCTCATTGTATATTAGTTAATGTCACAAGATATTATATTTTTTTATTCCAATAAATAGGCACCTTACTTTTAACAAAATGCACTTATACCCTTCTTATTCTAACGCCTTCATTTGATAGTTAAATAGTTTCATAGGATCTTTATATTATAATCATTTAGTAAGTTTCCGGTAACATCGGTCCTTACAAATTGAAAGAAAAATTATTTTATTAATTTTTATGTTCCCAGCGTTTGTGGAACTGCTTGTAATTTTAAGATTAAGATAACTATCAAAATTACGGAAAAATGTCAAACGTAAGAACGATAAAGGTTTCACTATAATACATACTTTACAATCATCGTAATATTTTCTGTGGGAAATTTAACCTACTTTTAAATATTAGAAAATTGTTTTTTATAAAGGTGGATAACCATTTATCACGACATCCATCTAACAGCTGCATACCGGTACCATCTTCTTTATACAGTTGTTTAATTGATAACAAATAATATCTGCATCTACTTAACAAAGAGAATAAATTGATGTAATATTCTTCATTTTTACTACAAATGAATGGATATTTTTTAAGTACCTAATCCAAAGAATAGGTTAGTGTCTTTTGTAAGAAAGAATTTACATTATGAACTAAAATAAAATATTTATTATTATAGATAATAGTCGATAGCTAAAAATTAATAGTAAGCTGTAATAGTTAATTGTAATAATATTAATGAATTGTAATAGTAATGTTTTAATGTAATGTGCTGTTCAATTTTAAATTCAATAATAAATACAACCTTATTAAATAGTCTTTCAATCTGTTGTATTGTGAGTATGAATATAAGTTCAAAAATGTCTTTTTTGGTTGCTGGAGGCGCTGCATTTGAAAGAAATATTTTACTTTCTTAAACAAAAAACACTTTTTCAACATTCCAGGTTTCTTCTAAAACATTTGTTACTTACTGTGCACACAAATAATATTTTTAATTAATATTTTTAATAATTTCGTGATCACCCAACTTATATTGGTAATTAATTGATTTATTGAGAGTTATTGGGTATTCTATACTAAATACAAACATGGATTAAACTTTGTAAAACACCTTATTTTATAATGGACTCATATACAAGATTAACAGTAACTGCAAAAAATAATGAATAGCATCATAATAAATTGCAAATTAATAGAATTTTAATTCTGTCGTTAATTTTTCCTTTTCAATGAGTGCTTATTTTTAACATTTAAATAGAAATTTATTGAAATAACAATGAGTGCTGAAGAGAAATTTAAATCACGGTGAGAATGCGTTTTAATTACTGGTTCCTACAGCTATTATTAAAACAGAGCTCGAATAAATTATACTACTATGTATATTTATTTATTCGCAAATTAATAGATTTTTTAACTTTTTTGTTACGAAACTTTCACTACTAATAATGTATACTTTTGACTATGAGATACTGATTCGCATATAAATGATTATATAAATAGCGTTATATTGTGGTACCATTGAATGTCTTGTACTAGCATACCTATTACCTTTATTGTAAAGTAAGTTTAGATGCGAGCAACATAATTGTATCACTACGTTTTAATTTCTAACAAATAATTTGAAATTAATACCATCATCGACATAAGTTACAAAACACACACAAAACATGTTTTTCATTATACACATCATTGTACTAGTTAAGTCATCTAAATAACATTGCAAAAAGTCTATAAAAATAAAGTACCATGAAACATGAATAAAAGTATAGGGTGGCCCAAAATATCTGTGATCGCATTACCTTTTGGGATAAGCAAAATACTGAATCCAACTATCTGATGAATGATCTTTAACGTTTAGATTCCTAAATTGTTACTCATTCTAAAAGTACCGCGATTAATGCTTACGGTCAACCGGTAAGATAAATTATTAATTTTTTATTTTTTCAGTATAGATTAAAAAAATAATATTGATCAGTTCTATGTGGATTATGTGTTATGTATTTGGTATTTACACCTTCAAATTAATAATTTGTAACGTAAGAATATAATGAGGTCTTATATTGAAAAGCAAATTATAAGTATCTTTTTAACAACAATTAATTCTATTTATTATGCCGGTACTCACTGGAGTGACCAAGCCGCGTTATAATTTGAACTTGAATTTTTATTGGTTATCGAGTTACTCGCGCTCGCTTCCTCGCATGAGTGAAGAGAGGTGGAAAGCTCGTGTTAACCGGATGGACATTATATTCCTTTGTGGCATGAACAATAGTCCTGTAAAGTAGCACTTTAACAAAATATTTTCACTAGATAATAACCTAAAAATCTTCTTCCGCTCAAAATATCCTTTCTTTCTTTTTTTATTTGAAATACTTCATACGATAATTTAAAAAAAGTAATTTACCCCGTTTTACGTTTGATTCGCTTAACGTTTTTTTTTTTTGTTGCCAAGCATTAATCGCGTAAACCGGGGTATTACTGTATACGTTACACTATCTAATTATATCTTTGTATTGTCGATTCCAACATTGTAAGGAGTTCGCTTTTAAAATGAACACCCTATATTAATAAAGACATTCGTTCTAATAACCCAATAACATACATCTTATTTCATGTTAATTTTCGGACACAATGTTTATTAAGACTTTTCATCTTATTTTAGTGTTTACTCTTTGTGCACTAAATAATTTACATTTTTTTAACACTCTGTATAAGTTAAATAATATTGATAACATAAGATTATAATTATTTATATTACATAACGCAAAATATTTTAATATTTAATTTACGTTTACCTATCATAAATTATAATAACTAAAATCTTCTATGCGTTGAACCCATTCCATTCTGCAATACATAAATCTTTCTTTTATAATTACCTGCTAAATAAAGGTAAGCAGTAGTACTGAATACATAAATAATAAAGACGAGATTGTAATTAAGTAATAGTAAATTGCCTAACTTTATCGTAAAAAACGAACATAAGTATCTACAATTTGCGAAGTGCCTCGTTAGAGATGATGTATTTGTTTGTTATTAAGAATATTATTTGCATTAAATAATAATTCAAATAACGTGATTTAAAATGAGTACGATCCTTTCGCCGGACATTATGACGACATCATTACATGAATAAGATGTCACATTGGCTGTCGTATTAAGAAGAAAAAAAAGTATTTTCCGCAATAAAATGTTAGCAACAATCATATCAATTTGCAAAATTACAAAATTATTGTTTTGTTACGTTAAACTAATTGATCTATTGATAATACAAATTTTATTGTTCCACTGACCTCGTTAATTAATGACAAACTGCCAGTGTTAATGCAATATACATCATAAATGCTTTAGGCATTACGTAGTTTTCGCAATTACCATAGCTGCAATCTTCTTAAAGCAAATATTTGTATTCTGTTGATGCGCTGATTAGAAAATTGTTAAACAAGGACATTACATTTAACGGTTTTCCTGAAATTATGGGATTTTGGATAGACGTACATCCTTGCTAAGTAAGTACACATTATTGTAAATTAATGTTGATAGCTTCCGTATGATTGTTTACAGTTTGAACCAGTCTTGTTCGTAAAATTATGTGATTTACATTCGAGTTATAATATTTTATGTCCTTGAAGGAATATTTAATTTCAATAGGAGAAAATATAGTTTAGTAAATATTCCAAATTTTTCATTGTAATTTAACATTCCATTCCATTAATGGAATTGAGTAGGACATGTGTCCAGATAAGACAGCGAAAGGGTGACGAAATATATAGTGCAGGGGTGTCCAAGAGAACACAAGAGAAGTGTGAGAGGACCACCGAAACGCTGCTTGGTTCCAGGTTGCCCAAAAATAGGGGGCCTATATCCACAAGTAGATACAGAAAGGCTGTTAAAAAAGAAGAAGAAGAAGAAAGAATTTAACAATTCGATATTATTGTTATTATCTTAATTCCCAACAATAGAAAATAAATAAAGAGTAAAAGAGTATGAAGTAAAAGGTTTATTATTGTTTTGGTTCTTTTTATTCCTGCTTTTTTGCCTTTAATTTTCCTGTTCCCTGTCTTATAGATCGTCGCTTCATCTCTTCCTTGGGCGTGCTATAGGTGTTCTTCCATTCGGCGATTTATCCCTTGTTGTCTACCATTCTTCCTGTGAGTTGGTCCCATTCTATCTTTCTTCCCTTTATCTATTAGTGCACCTAATGTCTTCACTTCTTTCCTTATCTTTTAGTGTATTGTTTAATACTCCCATAAGTATTCACATTTCCGCCGATTACAGTAATCTCTGTGCGACGGTGGTATCGGATCTTGTTTCAGATGCGTAGGTACTGGTCGTATTACATTTTTGTATATTCTTGTTCTTGTTTTAAGGGTGAGAAATTTATTTCTAGATATTGTATCATTGAGACATTCTGCTATCGTATTTGCTTTGATAACTTGTTCTGGTTAAAGCAAGAAATTTTCCAATGTTCGTTACTTTGTTAATTATTTAATGTTCATAATGCATGTTGTTTTTTAAAGATTGCTTAACTTGGGCAATCCAAATGTTTGTTTTGTAAGTGTCAGTTGATTATAAAAATTTACTAACTTTTGTGCCTAGTTTACACGAGTTTAGTAACTAATGCTTAGTACTTTTCACTTATCTCTAATACCTCGGGCGCGAACATGTTATTTAGTGCTTAGTATTAGTAAAAGTGCAAGTGTGAGTGAATAGAAAGCGATCCTATGCGACAAATGCAAGTGACAAGTACTTAGCATTAGCTATTAGGCTCGTGTAAACTAGGTCTTAATCAGAATATAAACTACAATACAAAATTAATTATTTTCAATTTCTTTTACAAAAAGAAAGGAATTTTTTTTTTTCAGTGGACATAACAGTAAGTTTTTTCATTTTATTGTTATAATGTCGACACTTTTATGAATAAGAAAACACCGTAGATATGATTTAAACAACGGGATTATTCAAATTAGTTATTCAAAGAATATACAACAAATGCTTAATGATACCATATGAATAAAATAATGTCAAAAGTTTGATAATCTATCTGTAGAATTTTAATATTAAACCGATTCATAAATAAACGATCATCGGAAAAAATATTAATTTATGTAAATTTACTGCCATATAATTCTGTAACATAAAATACTAAGTGGCCGTCTAAAGGATGGAATAAATTAATTAAAGTTAGCAAAATTCTTTGTAAAAAAATCCTTGGATAGGTCGATTTTAGTTCATAAAAAATTACAGTCTTGCAAGAAACCCAATTTCCAGTCGTCATTGGTATTCGACTAATGGTATCGTCGGCATTTTCTTTTAAATAGTAACTCCGTATTTTCTTTTTCTTGATTTTTATTACTGATTCGATTATCAAAATTACAGAATAAAAATTTTGATATCTTAAAGAAGTAAATTCTCGAGCAAAAGACAGTTAAAAATTGGAAAACTCTTTGCTCGTCCTGCGGTCTGGTCCGTTCGCGATTTCTTTGACGACTGATGGATGATTTTTTATGGATTTATTTAAAGACAAAGAACACATGTTAGAAGATTTGAACAATAGAATATTAGACACAGAATTGCGCAGAATTAGTGAAGAAGGCATTCATAAGGTGTAAGAAGAATTTGTTAATAGCCTTGATTATCGTTAAGAGGCTACTGGATGGAATTTGAAATATTTGATTTGACAATCTTATATACTTCATAAAGGAGTTTTTGAACAATAAAAATGATAGTTGGGACTTGAATTTTATTTAAAAAATGTGTGCTTTTATAAATTAAAATCGATCGGTTCAAGCATGTTTTCCAAAAAACAATTGTACGGATTTTAACTAATGTAGTTATAATTTTTTATTTAGAGCAGCTATATTTCATCAGGGAAGAAAGAAAATTATTCTTATTATTATAAAATTCGCATATACCATTGACGCCATGAAATAGTTAAAATAAGCAAATCAACTATACTTAGATTTGAAAAAATTAAAATAACATTTTTGTTAGACATCGGTTAAAGAAACTTATCTGATTTTATAATTGGCATCGCATCTACTGAATATTTAACTAATATTACCCAAATTTCATCAAAAATAATTTTCATTTCAAAATTATGATTTTTTTTCGGTTTTTGAAGTTTCGATAAATTTCATTTTCTCTGAAACCAAAAATCGCAAGCAGAATCTGAGTAGTCCATTTTGGGTTTTTGATCATGCACAAACTTTTGGCAGATTTAGATTTTTAAAGAAATCGAAGATGAAAGTTTTTCCTATATGGTGCGAACAATATGGCGGGCACTGTACGTATATCACAGAATGAATTTAAAAATCTTTTATCTTTGTAAATGGGAATGTTTCTGTTGAAAACGAAAAAAGATGAAATAATAATTTTGGTCGAATTTTCTAATCAAATTGACATTTATGTATGTACATCTGTAAATAAAAGAAAACAGAAAAAATTATGTTAGTACCCGAACCTTTCTTATAGTTATTGTGATTTTGAATATCTAAATCGTGTCTGAAAAGGTCGTGACTGTAAATATAATAACTAATGTCAAGTTTCTTAAAAAGCATTTTTAACACTACTTACACATGAAAATGTGTTAATAGTTTTTCAACAAATAGATACCTATTACTACTAATTTTAATTTTCTTCTTCAGGGGTTAATTAAATTAATTTGATTCTCAATACTAGAAACCTTATCACAAGTGGTTATGAGCTCAATGCTTATACAAAGATAAACATTTTATTCTTCTGCTATATTGAAAGAAATAATTGTAAAATCAAGTAGCGTTACAGGCTATCAGAGGTAATTACAATGCATTAGCGAGGTGATGTCAGTTCATTCATCTTTAAAGTAACACCTTCATATTGCTACCTTACGAGTGTTTAAATATTTAAAAAGTTAATATTAACTACAACAAATAGTTGATATTTTACACTGTGATATTCAGTAGTTATATCACACGACCATCGAATATATTCGGAAATACCGAGGACACGTATTGGAGAAACATTTCGAAACCGTAGGTTGACGGGCGTTTTGAGCCAATATGTCCACTCAAAGCATTTCTGAACATACTCGATGGTCAAATGGTGTATTGCAAGTCTAAATATATGAAGAATTCATATTTTTGACTATGATGAAAAATGAAATGCTTAGAAATCTATTTCCTACCACCGGTTTCATTATCAAAAAAGAAAAATCATGGAAAACTAATTTTATATGCATCAACTTACAAAACTCCTAAATAATTAGCACGTGAAAATCAGAGACATGTCCATTAATAGGAAAGTGTTCAAAAATGCATTTTCTACCAGCTGTTTCAGTTTTTGATGCGACTTATGAAACACCCTGTATGATCAAGTGTGTTTAAAATTGTTTAAATATGGGCATCGAAAGTATTGCTGTTAGTTGCTGTTAATGGGTTACGTACGGTTCGTTAATGTAAATGTTTGGTGTTTAGAACCTGGTTCGTGGTTTATGGAGACAGTTTATTGACATAATACAGTAAGGATATCACTACATTGATTAGAAGATAAGACAATAAAAAGGTTTGTAACAGATCAGTTATTAGCATCACTGAGCCAGAAAGCACCATTTTACGAGTACTCGTGAAAACAGTTTCTGGGTGTATGATATACACATGAATTTACATTTCTTGTGGTTACCAACGTGTAAAAAATTTAAGAACTTAAATTTCGTCAAATTCTAACATGTAAAAGCCACAGACATATAACAGTATTGCTATAATAAGGACCCGATTTTAAGTTAGAGTTGCGACGGTGCAAATCGGTTACCATGGTAATGGCGCATAAAAATTTTCATAAGGTAACATCTAATTTCAAGTTGAATTATCACAAATAATACCACGAGAGCATCGTAAATTATCGGTTATACGATCGAGTTGATGTTTTAAGGATATACGTCGAGTTACGAGTACTGATAAGCGATAATTTTCGATTGCTCGAGTGGTATTCGTTAGGATTATACAAAAAATCAACAAAAATCATATGCACAACTGTCACTGAACGTCAAAATATGGGTTACTAAGACAACATTCATATTGTTGAATCAGCCGAAACACCTTTTCGATTATTTTATTCATGACTAATATAGCCAATCACAGTTCGTTCTTTGAGGAAGGAACACGGAATTACAGCGATAATTTTCCTTTATATCGACGTTGCCTAGTTTCCACCAACAAAAAAATTTCAAACAATTTTATTTGTGTCAAATTTTATACATTCATAAAATAATCTAATCAAATACCATTCAAGCTTTGAATTTCTTCGATTAATTAACTCAAACTTCCTGCGTAGCAACTTTTAAATCGTGTAAATTTGATGATAAAAACACTCCAACTTCATTGTCGTGTTTTTAATACTCATCAAATTTAAACTCTTTTAAGTTGCTACGCAACAAGTTATCGTAAATTAATCAATAAATTCAAAGCTTTTATGGTATTACTAGCGATAATTCTACGTCGTTGATGCGTTGTATAATCTCGCAAATTCAACTTGACATTGCTGGAAATTGTTATGTCCCATTACCATAGTAACCGATTTGCTCCGTTGTAACTTTGACTTGAAACTAAGCACTAAGTCATATGCATGCAGTCACGAATCTGCGATATTGCTAAATATTAGGTAAGTGTTTCTCAGTCAGGGACCGAAAAAAGCCAACTTTCTGGCTAGCAAAATTCAAAAATTTTGGGCGAACTGTCAAGAAAATTCCCACTTACAAGAAACTGTTATATTACAGGACTAGGTACGTAACAACTTCATAGAACTGGCATGAAAAGTGAGCATGTTTGGCAGTTTTGTTTCTTCTGTGCTTTTTAACTGCATCGGAAACGTACAAGTGGTTCGAGATATGTAGAGTTGAAATAAATAATGCGCTAATTTGCCAAATTTGAGTTATTACGTTATAAATGTGTTATGTGGTATCGCCAATAACATACAGTGCGTTTTTTAAAATTGTTGCCATAGGAAATTGCATGGTAAAAATTGTACCCCGTGTTAACTTTTGTTCTGATGAAAATATTTAAACCATTTTTGAAACAAAATTGGAAGAGTCTTTAAACTATCCGATAGATTGCAATTGAATATCATAAACTACCGATAAGGTTTTGAAAAAAATATTTTTGTAAAGCGTTTTCTTGTCACTGTCATTTCTAGCAGGCTGAAATATCAGATGACTTTTGTCACTTTGTTTTAAAAAATAAATAACGAAAGCTCCTCGAGGCTACCATTAAATTAGCTTTTAGAAGATAGAACATGTAAACATTTATTTATTAAAAAAAAACAAAACGTAAAAACCATTAATGCGCAAATAACTCATTAAATTAAACAAAAGTTATCAGAAAATATCAAAAGATTGTTCAAACTGTTTTTCTTCGACTCCTAAACAATGTCCCAAGCGATTTTGAAAATTTCTTTGAGTGTTTTGTAAAGTTCGCACTGTAATGGAATTACAAGGTTCAGTTATTCTTGTCCATATGGCAACAGTTAAAAAAACGCACTGTATAACGCGCTTACCGCCACTGGTATTAGAACATGAAAAATTTAATTTTTAAGAGTTGCCGTAGTCCTCTCGTCAACAGTTGTTAAAAAAAGAAATTACCCTTTATCTCCAAACTATATAAATGACACTTAGCATATTATTTATTTCAACTCTATATAATATGTGCTTAATATTTCTTTGTCGATTTTAACGTAAAAATAAACACTCATATACAGGGAGCGCCAGCCAACTGGAATAAATTCATTATCTCAATTATTGTGCATATTGAAAAAAAAATCCCGAAACACGTCATTTTTAGTCTAACACGTGATATCCTGTAAAGTAAAAATTTCATCCCTAACCTCAACCCCCTTCGAGTGACAGTTGCAACCCCCAAATTTTTAAATAGGAAGAGGGGGCTTGTAATACCTGATTTGAAAGGTCTCTTCATGCTCTATACACAAATGAGATGGTTTAAAAATTCATTGCAAAATTGAATGGTAAAAAAAAATTAATCTGTTTAACGAAATTTGTTACGACACACTAAAAAAATCAAAAATTAATAGCGTTTGGTTCTTGATACTGAGAAGATAAGCAAAAACAATTGAAACGTTCATTAAGTGACATAAAAACTTATCAACATTTTTCGTTAGTTGACAGTGGTAGTTTCGTTTAAAGTGCGGATTGATATACTTTCAATTGTATTACATTACTAAGAACGAAGCGCTGTTAATTTTTGATTTTTTAATGTGTTGTAGCGAATTTCGATAAACAGGTTAATTTTTTTTTTACTCTTCATTTTTGCAATAAATTTTTAAACCATAGCATTTTTGAATAGAGCATGAAGAGACCTTTCAAATGAGGTATCATAAGCCCCCTTCCTATTTAAAAATTTGGGGGTTGTAACTGTCACTCGAAGGGGGTTTAGGTTAGGTATGAAATTGTTACTTTACAGGATATCACGTGATAGACTAAAAATGTCGTGTTTCGGGATTTTTTTTTTCAATATGTACAGCAATTGAGGTAATGAATTTATTCCATTTGGCTGGCGCTCACTGTATAATAATAATTTGAAAGCAGGTCGATGTAGATTTTAAAATATATGATCGTTAACGTTTTGTATCCCAAAAGTAGCTAGACAACCTTTTTTTTATTTTGTACTTTGAGACATTGATCAAGGTTTAATTCTTGCTTAATGCAGTTGCAAAAGAAACTGTATATAAAGCATACCAGGAAAGTGTCGTTGCAGAACTCACTGGCTGCCAAAAGTTGCATACCCATGGAACACAATAACGTAGGGATGATACTGACCGGTTCCATTTTCGTCAAGCTCGCGCATGACGTCATGTGGTAAGTAGCTGTGACTACAAACATGGTTAATCGAACATAAATCAAACGGAATTTTGCTTTAGGTGACCAAACAATAACTAAATACATGTAGACAATTTTGGTAATATTCATTTTTGATATTGCAGGAAATAAAAAAGAATAGAGCCTGTATTTTCAAAGATTTATTGACATATTATTAAATATTTTAATAACAAATTATCCGGCCTTACCGGGGGATGCAACAATTGCTGACTTACCACATTACGTCATCAATATGACGGCAACCTGCGCAATGTCATATCTCCTAAACGTTATTGTATCGTGTTGCATACCTATATGATATAAAGACCCAGTTCACCAGCTAAATAAATTAAAGTATTTTAAGGTTATTATAAGTCATTTTCTCGTTATAGCCTACTACAAATTAGCTTTAAATGCCATCAAATGGTGTCTCTACCCTATACCCTGTTGTGGCGAATTCCTATTTAAAAAATGTAATGTATTGGAAATATGTATATCTTTGAGAAGTTGGTTGAAATTTAATTTCACAATTTCTCAATTTCAAAAAACCATAATGTGCTTTCTGATACGGAAGTTTTTTTTTATTACTCATGTAACCACTAAATTACCCATTCGTGATAGAAAGTTTAACATTGGCGCCTAGACACACAAATAAGTACTGTTTACATTTTGTTGATTCATTGCCTATGTGTGTTACTTAGACCCTTTCCGGACGAAGTAATTTTATCTTATGGAATTGAATTTTAGTATTCTAGCGGTAGTTGTACTACACGCCTAGCTGTCCACTACGGAACAAAATTTGGCAGTTCTACAGTGGAACCACTATGCTCCAAAGTGTTACGGAATTAAAAACTTGAATTGTATTTTATAGATACGTACTTAATTTAATAAAATTAAAATATTAAGACTTTTTAACTCTCAATTAGATATTTCCTCGAAATATGTAAAAACTATTTCAAGATGTTGGACAGTCTATTGTTCTTTGGTTTTCGCCATGATACTCAGCCAAAAAAATAACAATTATTTGCTAATGTACTTAACTAACTTTGGAGCTCTAACAACAAGAAATTTACCAATGGTGCACACTTAATACCAGGAGATCATTTAAAAGCAGGTCAGAGCATGCCATGGACATTCTGTATACAAGCTGTTCAAGGTCCGACAAAAAGTTTAGACCATTTAAAGAATTTATAAAAAAGCATTAGCTTAAACAACAAAAAAGTAAATAGATAATTTTAAATATGGGAGTTTTTATGTAGTAGATGTTGTCTTCCTAATGTCCCCCCCTCCTCACACTCTCGGTAATTAATTCGTTTAAACGGCTAATAACATTTTGCATCACAGCTTGAAAGACGTGCCATTTTTTAGCTTTATTTTATAAATAGCCTCAAGAAAACCAATCTAGGGTGAAAAGAGTTGATGCAAAATATTTATAGGTAGTAATTCCCACTCTTAAAATTGCTGCGTCATCTTGCTGAAACCAATATTCTGTCAATTTCTGTAGTATTTGAATGTATAGTGCGCAGCAGTAACTGTTACCGCACGGCCAAATTCCGAGACGGCCACGGTCTTGGAAACTTTCTACGTTAGATTCATTTCGTAGGGGCTACTAAAAAAGTAGAGTGTATGTGAATAAGTCCAAATAGTTGTAAGAGTTGAAAGGATTACTAAAAACGAACTATAGTGCTTCACGCTAATATTCAAAATTTTGGAGTTATAAAATTTAGTAGCCAAAAACTCCAATTCTTCTAGTTTAATAGTACATATGTAGGTACATTTGCGGTCACCCAAATATTCACGATACCTGACACAAATTTCCCAATTTTTCCATAGATTCAATATGGCTTTATCCAGTGACTTCGTGAAATAATATTTGTCACAAACAAAATAATATTGACATTTGGCTGATGTTTTTTTTAGGACGCCTATGATATAAGGGGCCATCCATAAATTACGTAACGCCAAATGGGGGCCGGGGGGGTACGTTGGCACGTTACGGCGTGTTACAGAGGGGGGCGTAGGGATTTAACGTGTTGTTATATAACGATTGATAATTATACCAAAAATCATATTTTGAATTTTTTTATTACGCCAAAGGGGGGTTGTAGAGTCTTCGCGTTACGTATCTTTTAGGGGGGTGGGACTTGCATGGTGTTATGAACTGTTACAGATGGGGGGAGGGAGTAAAAATTGTTCAAATTCTGCGTTACGTAATTTATGTATGGCCCCTAAAGCAAGAATCAAGTTGCTAAAAAACTTCGTGCACATTTGCGGTCACCCAAATGTGCACGAGACCTGACACAAATTTCCCAATTTTTCCATAGATTAAATGTGGCTTTATCCAGTGACTTTCGTGAAATAATATTTGTCATAAACAAAATAATATTGACATTTGGCTGATGTCTTTTTAGGACGCCTATGATATAAAGCAAGAATCAAGTTGCTAAAAAACATCGTGTACATTTGGGTAGCTGCAAATGTACTTGCTTTTTTGGTATTTTAGTTAATACAATACATCTTTATACGAAGGATTTTGTGCAACCTGTATACAAAGTGTCTTTGAAACTAGTACTAGAACAAAGTTTTGATGTACCCTTTTTCGAAATCTTCTTTAAATTTTAGTATTTTACCATCCGTTAAATTAACGAGCGGCCTATGGATTCTTACGGGTTCGAAAAACACGTCACCAAATTGTTTTCGTGTGCATATTACTCTATTATTATTATCATTCTAATAACAAGGTATTAATAAGATGATAACAAAAATTTGGTATTTAATAGTACGTTTATTGTGTTATTAAGAGAAAAAGTGCCATTTTGTGTGGTGACTATGGAGTTGTGAACGACGAGCGAAGCGAGTCGGACAATTCCGTACAAAGCACACAAAAACACTTTTTCTCCGAATAGCACATTTTATTGTTTCTTCGAACGCAAGAATTCAATTCAATTCAGTGAGAAAATTAAAAAAAAATTATACACAAAACAATTACGAATTGCCAATTGCATCATTTGTATTGTGCTTAGTTAAACCAGTGCTATTATCGCCCAATTAGAATGTACACCGCCTGAAATGATTGAAATAGCGCAAACCGCTATCGAAGAATTGTTACCAACAAAGTCAGTGAAAGTCTATGAGGTCGTTTATCGGAGATTCATGGTGCGCAGAGAAAATTTTTAATAATTATTGGAAAAATGTTTTGTTAGCTTACTTTTCCAAACTGAAGCAGAGGATGAACGTGAAAAGTTCGATTATGCGAGAAACATGTGAACAATTATTCGGCGGCAGACAAAGTTCACTTTGTGTATCCAAAGACACAATGTCATGTTTTTTTGATGTTCGAAGAAGAACATCGTATTACTACTGGCGCGTTCTATTACCAATTAAAATTAATGTACTTATTTCAGAGACACCTTTTTTGCAGCAAACTTTAATTCCAATATAAGAATAGATACATATACCGTCTATTTTTTGAGTAAGTAATACTTGAATATTGTAAATTCGAATGGATGTAGATCAGAAGTGGATTAAAGTGATATAAATTCTGCAAATATATAGGTTAATTTATTGTGATCAAAAAATAATCTAATACTTATTCCTAATCCGTTTCTGTAATTAAAAACAGGTATATTAATTATTATAAATTTTCTACTAAATGGGAGTATTAAAAATACCAAAATAATAATTTACAATTTAGGACAATAACTATGTATAAAGCAATAACATTAGTTGTTTTTTCATCAAGGCTTGAAATAGTGAAATTTTAATTAAAAGAAAATATTTTCTTTAAACATTAAGAAAAGCTTCATTATGAAATATTCGTTGAAGGCAGTCATTAATAAAATTAGCAAAAGTTGTTACTTTCGCAACTTTGATGCTGACTATAATAATTATGCCGTTCAATGTTGTTGCGTAATTTATTTAGATGTTTGTAACCTTTACATTGCTTGCTTTTATGTTGTTGCGGTTACGGTCATGATTCTTTAGAGAAAAACCTTTCTAGTAATGAAAGAATTGGATTCGCGTAAATGTCTAGACGTAAAACGTTTAGTACTCCTATCTTTTTACAGTTGACTGACTGGGAATCGATTTTATTCCATATTGTTAATAAAATTTCTCGACAGTGTTATTTAATTCTTGTCTATATACTTTATCGCAACTTTGTTTTAGTAAACTTATATGGAAAAAGATAATACAGTAAAACCTTTCCATAGCGAACACTCAATGGGAACTTAAAAGTGTCCGTTGTGAAGAGGTGTCCATTGTTTGGAGTGTGTATAAAATAAAATGTGTTAGGTATGTTGACATTATAGCCTAAGAGGGATACATAAGATTTAAAGTTTTATTAATAATTATGTATATTCTACTTACTACACATTACTTGCTTTACAAGTAATTTCTACTATTACTAAATTGCTATTAGTTCCGTGTACATCGAAAATAGTGTTTGGAAATTGTTGTTTGTTATTTTTTAATAACAGCATTTTCAAAATGACACTTCAGCACGTGAAATTATTTCAGACACTTTTGTATCTCTCCTACATATTTACTGTCGTTCATTGTACCGTCGGTACTCTGAATTACACGTTTTGTTTGTCCGTGTCATAAAACCATGGTCACATTTGATGTCCGACAATTCTTCCAGTTGTGGCTAGGTAGAGTTTTGCTGAATGATGTTTTCTCTTATCCTTTAATTTAATTTAATTTAATTTAATTTGAGCTCAAAAGGGCCCCTAGCGGGAAAGTTATGGGGTAGTTTTGCTTTTTTCCATTCTATATGTGTTTTTGGGGTGCTGAATCCGAATCTGAGGTTTGCTAACAAAATTTCGTGACGCAACATTGAAAAAAATTCAAAGAATGGTAAAAAATTTCATTCTTTAGCGGTTCTTTGCCTATAACTCAAAAACTATCAACTTTTTGTAAATAACCCTCCTATTCAAAATGAAAGCACATAAAATTTCTTATAAATTTCATTATTTAGGTTTTTTCTTCGAGGAACCGTTCGGGCTCAAGCGCTAATTGAAAATTGTCGTATCTCGACTGTCTCCACAAAAACCCACTTTTTCCACTCCAAATCTCTAATTTCTTATTAAAAGCTGACAATTAGTGAATTCCTCCCACTTGTCTGCTATTATTTAGATCGTATTATAATATATTATATTGTAAGTATGGATTATATATTACATTATATTATACTAGTAGAAAACATCAGCCCTAGAACGGGCTGACAGTATTTATTGTGTATTTATGCATTTTATTTATCTATTTTATTTATTATTTATCTAGCATTTTATTTATATACATTTGCATTGCAATATAATGTATTTTGCTTTACTTTACTTACCTTTAAGCTCCTTAAATTCACGATATAAATGTCAATTTTTGACACTCAGCTTCGTCGTCTACTCTGATCTAAAAAAAACATTGGGAAATATACCACCATCGGGAATTATATTTAGAGATTAGAGGGTCCTGTTTGAGGTTTTTCGAAGGCGGCGGGTCCTGGCAAAGGTTCGGGTTGTTCTATCAGTGTCTTGTATCTGAATGGAGCTATTCATAATCACAAGAGGCTGCACTCTTTCGCTCCGTTTGAATTTTACAGCTTGACAATCACCACCAACAATGTGCTGCATACCTTTCATGCCCATCTCCTTAGACAAGTGGCAGTTGATTTTCTCATCTGCGACAATACCTGTACTTAGTGACATTAGGTCAGTGGCCTCTGCTCGTGGAACCAATTCAGCATCTTATTTGCGTCATTGCTGTCTCGCTTTTGCATAGTATCTCTGCTGTCAACATGTTGTTCTGACGTTGCGAGTTTCGCTCCCGTAAAGTCACTTTTTTAAATAAAAAATCCAGAGCTTGACAGTGGGGCCACGTTCTGCCAACAGTTAAAACTTAGCTGTGAATTCTTTTTACACATTGTACAGTTTCCTCATCCATAAACTATGATACTGACAATTAGAAGCCACCAAGTCTGAGACTGGCAAAAGACGTTTGATTATGGCTAGTCCTTACTCATCACCACGTTCCTCTGCTCTTTTTATGATAGTTTCCTTCACTTTTGAAACTCGAACCTGATACACAATATTGCGATTGGTTTTCTTTTTCCTTTGTTGTTCTATAAACTCAGGTGTTACGACGAAGCTGCACATAAAGCAATGAGTTTTGAAACTGAAAGGTGCTTCAGTCGAACGTCTTTTGACTTGCCCCCTACCTTCCTCCATCTTATTCAAATGATCGGCAATCATTATTTTATTACTGTAGTTTTTACGACATCGCTCATGAATCTCAACTGCAGATTTTTGAACTTATTGTTAGCTGAACATGCTCACCATCTCTTCTTGGTTAACTCAATAAAGGTTTTCAAACCTTTTTACCGCACCGTTGTCACTTTCTCTACATCATTATCCAGCATTTCATCATAAATAAAACACACGTTAGAAGCTATTTTTAACAATATGCATTTTGTTTAGTGGGAGGAGAAGGGAGGAACAATACAACTGGGAGCGTAGGTACACGGTGACGTAGTTGGCTTTGGCTCGTCTGTGGAGGAGTCGAAAGCAAGGAAAAACGGGAAAGAATAAATAAAATGAAGAGACGTACAAGATGGAATTATATATGCTTCCTTCTTTTAGTACTGAAAATGGGATAACAGTTGAAACCAATCTACATTGTATTTAACTTAAAACTTGGAGGAATTTACTAAATGACAGCCTTTAATAATAAATTAGCGTTTTGGAGTGGAAAAAGTGGGTTTTTGCGGAGAGTTGCGAAATACGCCAAATTTCATCTAAATAATGAAATTGTAGGAAATTTTATGTACTTTCATTTTGAATAGGCAGGTTATTTACGAAAAGTTGATAGTTTTTGAGGTATAAACAAGAAACCGCCAAAAAATGAGATTTTTTACTATTTTTTGCATTTTTTTCAATGTTGCGTCACGAAATTTTATTAGCAAACCTCAGATTCGAATTCAGCACCCCAACACACATATAGAATGAAAGAAATCAAAGCTACCCCACAACTTTCATGCTAAAACTATCCTCCAGATTCCGTGAGGAAGACCTGTTTACAGCTGTAGGAGTCGAGACCCACCAGGGGTCCTGTTCCGTTTGTCTTAAAATTCATTGAGGGTAAATGGTCATAACTCGCCACTCTGGCCATGCATGTTGGCGAGTGCCTGTTTGGTTCGCGGGAGTTATTTTATTTATGTCCTACCCATCTCTAGACAGGGTCGCGCATTTCTCTATCCGCCACCCTCTAGTGCAGTGGTTACAGGCTGAGCCGATGCTATAATAAATCTTTATGTTGCGTCTAAAAAACAATTGCTAATTTGAAACAATACTGTAATTATTAGTAAAAGAACCATAAAAATCTAACGTTTTACAATCAGGAAACATACCTATGTGTGTCGTAAGTGATGTGTTTGGTGAATGTACAAGATAATCATACACATGTAATAAAATGATGTTACAGCAGTGGCATATATTTTAGCCTTTTCGCGGCTAGTTACACATCAGTTGATAATTTACGCGCAGCGTAAAATTTAAGGTTCTTATTAAATATTTAAAATTTCGTTACAAGGTATTGTTTCTTTTTATTATTGTAAATAAGCGAGATATCTCGAGTTTATTAATAAAAGTAATTTGGAAGTGAAAGGATTTAAGAAGTATAAAAGAGCGCTGCTTTTACCATATGTGCGTGAATTTCCGGTTTTGGACGAGTTTCCGCAACATATTCCGCACTGCAAAGTCGGAACTTCGACCACTCCTGGTTCAGTCAAGCCCACAAACACATGGCGCAGAAATATTTTTTTATGCTACCTACTTAATTTGCCAACGTAAATTCAATTTCCTGATTTTATCTTTATCTACATAAAAATGTCGATTGATGCACACGGGCGAATATAGCATTATATTGTAGATGTTGCTGAATATAATAAAAGTAAATTTTGATTCATGCGTCTATTAAAAGTGTTAAGTAATGATTGTTCCACTTATCTACGTATTTATGTACATAGGTAAAAGGTACATAAGTAAGATGTTTGATCAAATATTAACGAATGAAATACTGAAACATAACTTAATCTACTTTGACTCGCTACATACTTTAATGTCACTTCGCAATACAGTTCTACAATAGTATATTATTATACAAGTTTTATAAGACGATCTATTGTCGCACGAATATGCTTGGGGCACGACGAGCGAAGCGAGGAGTGCTCCAATGTCACGAGTGCGACAATACGTCGTATAAAACGAGTGTAATATACTATTTTTTCTACTTTGGTGCTCTTAGTTTCATGAAAATTTGAAAATTGTGCTTTCTAAATATTCTAGAAATTTTTAGGATTAGGTACTGGTTGTGTTGGTATTTGTCATGTGTCATATGTCAACTAAAACTTCAAATGTAAAATCTCGAGTTTGATATTTTTGTGAATAAATCAAGGAAGAATTAAGCTGTACACTTGACTTGACCTTGACAGGAGCTCGGTGGAGATACCAATACCAACGTAAGAATTATAAAAAAAAAACAAAAGCGGTTTCACAAAAAGTTCCTTTGTGACACTACTTTTAGTTTCACCAAAACTTACTTATGATACCAAAGTAGAAAATAGTATATTATTATACAAGTTTTATAAGACGATCTATTGTCGCACGAAGAATTAAGCTGTATACTTGGCTTGACCTTGACAGGAGCTCGGTAGAGATGCCCGACGCCGGCCAGCGTGCTATTACAGCAATACCAACGTAATAAGTATAAAAAAAACCAAAAAGCGTTTCACAAAAAGTTCCTTTGTGACACTACTTTCAGTTTCACAAAAACTCGCTTATGATACCAAAGTAGAAAAAAATGTTTTTTATCAGTGCATTAAATTGTGTTGTCAAGGGAGCTTCAATCATGTTTATTGAGTGTCTCAAAAATGGTGAATTAAGTCTTCATTACCTTTTTAAAAACCATTTACTGAGATTGAGGCTGGGCATTCAATAAATAACTACACTGCCTGATACTTATCCATAGAATCGCGTCTTGTAGTTGTTATTTCGCCCCTACCTAAGTGGCAGTAGGCGAAATTTGCATAATGAAGAAACTTAGGGTAAGTTGTGGAAGTTAGAACTAGATGACTCTTTAGACAAAGAGAAGGTAATGGAAAACAAGAATAAGCTAAAACAACTCCTAGAAGGAATCTATAGAAGTAATGAAAGGATTAGGGAGGAACACGAAATCGAGAAAAATGATAAAACAAATAGCGAAGGAAGAGAAAAAGAAAACAAGAGTAATAAAAATAAGATATCAACCGATTACAATCGACGGGAAATAATGGAGATGGAATAAGGAACAAGAAATATTGAAAGAAAATGGAACAATGGCAAATCAACAACGGCCAAAAAACCGATAAAAAAGAAAAAGGGCAAAAAGGAAAGAATACGAGAGAGAAATTAAACAAAAAAGAAAGGGTGTTTGAAACACGAGTGCCGGGGAAAAGTAAGAGAGGAAGACCAAAAATGGATTGATAGAATGTGAGAGGAAGGAAAAGAAAGGAATGACATGAGATGGAATATAGTGATAAAAAACGATGGAGTCAAAAATGCAGAACTCAACTCCATCAGCCCTACACTTAAAGGTGGAAAAAAATCATATGTGTATCTTGTAGAAATGTCTTGTTCCATACACGCCGAGTTTTTGATTACACCGGCGCGTGTACTAGGGGGTTAAACAAAAATATATTTCAGTGGTGTTAAAAAAATACTTATTCTTAATTCTTACAAAACTTTTTTTATTCTGAAAAAAATCATAATGAATGTATATAAATATTTTGTTAACTTTCATTTCTTTGTTTTAAACAAAAATACAACTTTCCATTGAACGACGAACGAATTTTTAAAATGAACTACCTTGACATTGTACCTTCAAAGTATAAATGTATTTCTTAGAAAACAACACATTTGCATCCCAACGTTTCTCGCAAAGAAGTTTCTTTACAATTACTTGCTTTAGACTGCCTTCCAATGTAAATTTTGGAAAACCCATACAACTCACTATACTCAGTTTTTGTTTCTCGATTCTCATTTTAAAATGTGCATTTTCTGCGTCTCACAGACGTAGGAGTTCCTGTCAGCGTTAAAGAAATGAATTGATAGGCATTGGGCATTACATTAGCTGCTGAACGCTGCCGAATTAAGTCGAATACATTTTCTGTCCCGTCCTGATTTAAATATCTTGTTTTTAAAATATCTAAACCAGCTTGTTCTAATATTCGCCAAATTTCTTGAATTCCTTGGATGGTTTGAAGCCACCCTTCCTTAACAAGTAAATTTTGTTTCATTTCGTTTTCGTTTAACGGTTCAAATTTCCAAAATTTCATGTGGCCCGTTCCGAAGAAGTTGACGAACTATTTACACTATCAAATGGTTTGTCGATATTTTCAATAAGTTCGATAGCGTGTAGCGCTTCATCGGAAACGGAATGTGATTGAATGTCCAAAATATTAATAGAAGATGCCACGCAAAGGCTCAAAGTTTTTGCCGCAATAAAAACTTTTATTTTTTCGAAATTTTTTATTAAAGTGAAATGATTATCTTTTAAACTGTATAACAATGGACATGAAGCTGCTTTATCTAGCAATTTGTAGATAAATAATGTGTTCCGCGTATTTTTTGAAATATGTGGCACGTCGAATGTGGTCACCACCGATTGATTATTTACCATATAAGAAAATTGTTATGTCAAACTTGGCTTTTCAGCGACCAATAAATTGCATAATGCAGCACGATTTGTACTGCCTTGATCACAAACAGTATTTGTTACCGTAAGACCGATATTTTGAAGGGCTACCATTACTTCTATTAATAAAAATTTTAAATCTTCGGTCTGAATCGAGTCTTTCGTGAAATAATACGCGACAGGTTGTTTAAAATTACTTGTTATGCCGTGGATCATGAAAACTAACGCGTGAGTTCCTGGCTCATTTCCTCGACCGAGGGATCCTCATAGCCGGTACCGTCATTAGGAATATCATACGAAAACCCGTTGAAATGGCCACTTCATCGAACACTAAGGGACAAAGTCGATCTAAAGGTTTCATCTCGGAAACTAAAACAGCTAATTTTTCGAAAATCAATGAATTAATGCCCGTTTCAAAAGGAACAGTTTTCAAAAAAGATCCGTAACGTATTAGGCACCGATATGAACCGATATGAATCCGCACCTCGTTTATGTAACGCTACTGCAAGTGCCTTATTTTTTGTAGTCCAACGAGGTCGTTATTTTCCTGCGTTTTCAACTAATTGTGAAATAAAAAACAATTTTGTTACTAAAATTTAAAATAAAACTGTTTGCGGCGATTTAATTAAATTGTTATATTTAAGTTTCAATTTTTTAGAAAGGCACTTCAATTTATAAATATGATTTTTATGTTGCCGATTGGAATTATAAAGAACATTTTCCTGCGATGAAAGTTTTGAAATTTAGCACTACCAATTATGCATGTATTATGCTGTGGTGTGCTATTTTCTGCACTTACAATTAGTTGAATAATACTTACAACATTCTCCAAATTTGGCTCAATGATCACATTTCGTACATTATTTAAGCACAATTCGTCACTAACGTTTTCAACATTGTCAAAGATGGTGAAAAATAGAAGGTCCCGCAGTCGAAATTAAACGATTTTTGAATATATTGGTAAACATATCATCGGTAAAATGATCTGCACATAATGGAACAATTGATTATTTTGAAAGATCCAAAATTGAATTTAAACTATTTACCACAATTCCCTACGTTGTGGTATAGATGGAAGCTCAAAAATGACTGAAATACGCATTGGGAATAGAGCACCGAAATTTTATCCATCTACATTCCATTGTAATAAATAAACTGGAAAAAGTATTACCTCGTTTTCATTAAAAACTTATAAATTACAAATATACAATAATAAAAAATGTACTAGATACCATGAAAAAATATAACTAAAAACAAAATTCTCAAGCTTCTGCAGCTACAGACTTTCAGAGAGTTCTACAAGCAGGTAAAAATGCATTATACAATAGAGAGTTATAGCAAGACGTGTTTTTCATTGTCGAAATACTTTTTACATTTTACATTTCCCAGCCAAAATGTAGTATTACGACAGTGAAAAAATACGTCTTGCTATAACTCTATAATTTCGAATACGGATCATTAAATTTCACAATAGCCCAGTAAAAATGTATTTTTACCCTGCAAAAGGTCGGTCAGATTTGGTTTTTTGATATGTTTTATCATAAATGCCCCTAATGTTAATTTCCAGTTTTTGACCTCGTGACCTTTCCGGAAGGTGTTGAAAATGGGGCTTGAACTTAAGAAAAACACGTTTTTGAGTACGCTGCGCAAACGGCTATTTGGAAAAAAAATTTTTTGATTCATTTAAATACCTGACGATATGGGCATTCAGAATCGAACCGAGACCGCTACTCTAGGATCAATAGTTTATGAGCTACGATTTTTTGAAGTTCACGACTTTGATTGCTTAAACCGCAAATGAACTGTTTTTGCTGTTATCTCACGTCTCGTGCGCTCCTGTCTGATTCACTGGTTACATCGAAACAAATAAAATGGCACTGTAATGAGCATTAAAGGCTCTTTACTATGGTTTTTTGTTTGATCCAATTGGATAAAGAATGACCACACGGCGAGCAATCAAACTTGGAAAATTATTGAAAAAACTTCCAATTTTTAGTACGGTTTCAGTGTGCTCTCAAACCTGCCCAATGTAACCAATCTCAAAAATTTTACATTCCATGAATACGTGACAGCTTATGGGGCACAGAAGTGTAAATTTTTTTTTTTTTGCTACTGACACCCTTGAGCCATTGCAATTTTATTCCAAACGGGGCGCGGACTCAAAAATAACGAAAACGTCAAAATTCTCCTAAACTCCTGAAAGTTGGCACCTGCAATCACGTGTATGTGTAGATACACGTAATTATCTGACATCTGTCATCAGTTTTGTTTTAAACTGTTAAACTGTATTTTTTTGATTCAAACATTAAAAAATAATCTTCCGAATACCACTCGAGAGTGCGAATTAATTAGAAAATAATTCTCCAGTTATTTTTTCAAACTTGTTGCCATTTGGGAATAGCTACTCGAGCCCTACGGGCTCTCGTGTCAATTCCCTGGCAACAAGTTTTCGAAAATCTGTCGAATTATTTTCAATTTATTCTCACTCTCTTGTGACATTACTTATGAAAATGAACCTGCTACAAGTAAGGTCTACATGACATAATTAGCAAAATAGCAATTTTCTCACGTCGCCTAATTTTATTTAGTTTAAGAATAGTTTGAAATATTTAAATATCTAAAAACCACTAGAACTTGTAAAAAATGAAGTAAGCCAAAAGTATGCAAAATATCATTTTACAATTTTTAGTAGAAAAATTGTTAACACAAGATCAATTTTAGACTATGTAATCCCCTATGGTTCATTGGTAAAAAATGCACGGTATGACTGTTTGGTTTCAGAAAATTGAATACAATAGATAAGAGCTTCGATTTTGATAAAATGCATCAATAATAAAAAAATATGATAACGGTCGCGTTTCATCCTTGTCGTGACTCCAGAGATAACATGATAGCTTTGCTCGTAGATACCATTTCTAACCGTTTGAAACCAAATCTTCCAACTAGCGTGCAACTACCAACTCGTTGAAACCGTTCGAAATATTTGGTTCTACAAACCCTTTTTAAAATCCGTTTTCTCAGTAGAGGGAGCTGTTCAAACACGGATTGTAGAGAATATAAAAGTAGTTTTATTTGTTGAGATGCAAAATTAATTTTAATATAATTGAACTAAAGAGACATGCCCGTAAATCACTGAAAATGTTGTATCTGTTAACGTTACGAGTTAAGGGCGGGTAGTACCCTCAGAACGTTGATATGTTTAAATCTAAAATTTGGTTTTTTAGCAATAAATGAAAGAAATAGATGCATGGAATATGTTATAAGAATCTATTTCGCTTAATTGTAGATAAAAAAATAAAATTATTACTAATAGTTTAGAAGTTAGATTTATTTATTTTCTCGCATTCTCAATCCTTTTATTCTTAAAAAAAATATATTTAGTTTTCACCATTCTATTAAGAAACATGTTCTCTAGGAATTCCCCCAATATTAATGCGTATTTTTTTATCAATTAAGAGATATGAATTATTTTGTAATCCCGTGCGTAGTCATTAATTGTAATTGAACACGTTGCCCTGAGTAAAACTTGCTTCATCGGCCCATAAAGTATAACGCGTAAAATTAGGACTTTCCTGTACCTATTTGATTCAACAACCAATTCCAATAAGGGGTTCTTAAAATTGTATACACTGTTGTTGAATTTATGTTCAACAGCTGTGTAATCTTCCCCTAGTGTTTGCGTTTGGATATCCTTCAGCCTGATGTAAAACTGCTTTTTTCACTTGAGGTGTCCTTGTGGATTTAGGTCTTTCAGGAATAACATTGATGGCATTGTGCTGAAGTGGTCCTGTTTCTCTGAATCTCTGAAGGAGTCTTTCAAAAACATTTCTATCCGGATGGTTTCTATTTGTGTAGGTTTCACCATGTACCACAGTTGCTGCTCTGAAATTGCCATGGCATCTGCCCAAGACAATATAATTGTCACAATATTTAGCAAATGAAAACATTTTTTTGATTTTTGTCTAATAAAGAAAAATTATGTGTACATCAACACAACTCTGTCGTTTTGAATGTTGATAATGTAATCTCCATGCCAAAGCGCGGACGTTCATTGTTATGAACTCGATGTTGCCGTTGTTAATTCCACCCAAATGCGCACTATGTAAAATTGAATTATTTCTGTCCGATACTAATAAATTGTATAATTTTTTCGTATAGTTGATTTGCATATGTTAAGTATAAGTTCTAACTAACAATAAGCATAAATTGACGTACAATCGACTTCGACTTTGCACACTTTAATATAAACGAAATGTGTTAGACCAAATCTAATACAAATTTTACTATCTTATTTTGGACGTTTTGGAACTTTCTGGTATTTTAGTGCGCCACTTTCCAAACACTGCATAAATTGAATACTTAGTTTGTTTTTTTATTATAAAACATGCACTACCGTAGATTTTAATAGTGTGGTCCAAGAGATCTGAGACGCTTGGTATATTTACAGATTTTGTTTTTTTACCTATCTAGTTAAATTTTACATTTTTGATATATTTTTATGTTATGTAATGAATTATCACATATCTTAGGTCGTAATAATGAAGTTCAGGCATTGATAGTATAGCATTTATAATGCCTTCTTCACGTGTCTAAGGGCAACAAAGAACAATATTTACGACGGAGGCTATTTTTAAAGTTCATACAAACGTAACTTGCAATGGATGTATTATTTTCTTAGTATTGTGTTATAAATACCAGTAAATCATCAAACAAGTGTAATTTTAAATCTAAATTTTTAAATAACTGATGACATGTGCTTACTTTTTCAAACGACTTCGATATATTTCGGTGTACTGATCAATGTTTTTCGTATTATCATCGTGTAATACTTTAACATTCCACTCTCATTTTCTAGGGAAAGCTACTGGAATTGATGTACAGAATTTTAACTTTGGAATTTTTTAAATTGCAAAATGTTAAATAATATTGCGAAAGAAGTTGCTACAACCAATGGTTCATATGATAAATTTGTTGAAGTGAAAGAAAGTGAATTAAACAATAAACTTGTTGACCTGCGCAAATTAGCAGTAGTATGTAAGAAACAGAGCTTTTGTTAACATCTACAATAAGTTCTGTTTGCCAATTTTAATTTTGTTCCATTTGTATAAGTTATATCAAGTACCAATAATGCCTTGTTATTTTTCTTCTTATTTTAGTTGTGTTACTCTAATTCATTGGACGCTTTCATGTATAAAAATATCCACGTTTAAGCATTTTAATAATAATAAGACAATGTTATTTGCAACTCATTTTATAAAAGAATACAGTGAGACTACTCACTTAAAACTGATAAGTTTCGAAAAATTCTCTCACATATAGCAAAAAACTCGTCTTGCGCACAGCCGCGCCGTATGCGGCGAACTTGCTGCGTTTAACATTTCTAATACGTATTCCGTAAGTCGCTTTAGTAACACCCGCATTAAGGTAATGCGATTTGGGCCTGTTTATACATTGCGTTCTACTGCGCTTTAAGTAAATCCAGTTTTCAGGTGTGTTAACCTAACAATTTAATTACTTTTTAGAGTTAACAAGAGACTATGTAAAAAAAAAATAGGCCATGAGGAATGGGGAGAACGAAGCAGAATAAAATTCCTTATGAATAGAAACTTTGTTAGAATATAAGTGTCCATATATAGTTTAAATTGTTTGACTGGGGGTAAAACGGCTTCGGCTAACCGCCGGTGGTGAAACGTCATAGACTCACTAGACACTATCGAAAGACACATTGTTATACCAAATTACATTTCCAACCGTCATTTGTTTTCGAGAAATGATTCATCCGTAGTTTTTAATAATTATTGCTCTATAGTAGAAAAATTAGTGTATAGAACACATACAAAAAAGGGTTTAGGCACTTATTTAAAGTATAATCAATTTATAGCGATATCAAGTTTGTAATTTTAATTAACAATTTCAAAAGATTTTTTCATTTATTAAATAGAAAGTTATTAATGTTGTATGAAACGAAACTTTACAAAAGACTGTAAACTTACAAGAATTCTTAAATTAAACTAGCCCTGTTTGTTATTATGAAAATAAAGCCCGAGGTGTGCAGCATTTTTTATTGCGTTTTGCAACTTTCTCAATCACAGTAACTTATAGAAAGTGTTTATTTTGATACTGATTTTTTAAATTGATTACACTGCTATGTCACATGACCGTAATCAATAAAATTGTTGCTTTGTACATCTTTCCTTGTCGGTTGTAATTAATTACTACCTTGACGTGTCTGTAATAATTTTTATAATTAGATTTATAATATGACTGTTGGTATTTTAAATTTTATGACGTGGGTCGTGCAATAGGTTCAATATTATAATAATATTGGATGATTTAAAATATGTAATCATTGCTTTTAGTAGAACAAATTAAATAAAATATTAGAAAACAATCACAAATCTCAACTAGTAACTTAACTTAAATTAATGGCTTTCATTTAGTTCTCTCTCAATATTTTATTATTTTTATTGCAGTGGGATAGGTAAGACATAAATTAAGGTCGGATGTACTAATTTAAATAGTAGTGATAAAAAAGCTAGAAACAAATTATATGAGATTAATAACTTAATTTTAGGCGCTGTAATGGTCCTGACGTAATGCCGAGAGGCGGTTTCCAGGCTGTGTGGAGCTATGAAGGGGTGCGTTTAGTGGGTAGCGACTCATTCAGGGGAACCCTACAGTACCGGGCATTTTCGAACTTCAGTCCCGATCTTCCGTTAAGGAATTTTAACACCTCTATATAAAAAAGGCGCTGTAATGGAAGCACCAGTTACCAGAAAAGTTGATGTACTACCAAAAGCGAGTAAAATACCGTTGTTCAGGGAAGAAATTAGATAAGTAGCAAACACGAAGAAACCGTGAATTTTTTTAACCTAGATTTGCACACCGTCTTATATGTAGTACACCTCAAACAAGCATAAACCTGTCCGTATAATTCACGACATATCAATACTTATATTTGTTAATTACAAATAATTTTAAAAAAAGCTTTGGACATAACTGGGTTATTATAAAACATCCAAATCATTATGTACGCAAATAAGATGAATAAAACAGAGGAGGCATAGATGTACTACTAATTTACAAAGGACGACAGAAGCAGATTTGAAGAATGATTCGAAATCAAAAGATGTAAGTAGTAGAGTTTGTGCAAACTATTGACATAAAAGTAGGAGCCTGGATACAGCGCCTCAAGAGTGGCACAACTCAAAATAACAAGTTTAGAGTAAATTGAAATAGGCAGTAATCTATTTTTTCTGTCAAAATTCGTAATGTGGTACAAAATTGTTTAGGTTACCATATGTGACACTTCTTGAAATTATAAGAGTGTGGTCGTAATTTTGTTTTAATATATTTTTGGGGACCAAAGTATTTGAAAATTTTTGAGTTGCGTCACTCTTACAGCCGAGGTGCGATATGAGGCGCTCAGAAGCAGAGTGGTCCAAGCGAAAAAAATGAATTTTGACATATGAGCGAAATAAGAATTCGTGTCAAGGTAATAACATAGCTTGTCCCAACTTTCAAACGTGCCCCATTTCGTATTAAACAAAGGAATCTCACTTGGGTCACTAGGAATTTAAAGAGGAGCAAATGCATAATATGACATGCGACCTAACTCAAATAAGACAAATTTGCAGTTGGGCCACTCTGCTCCTGGGCGACTCATATGAGGAGCAAAAATTCAAAAAGAATATTTTCCAAAAATTTCGCTGTCGTGTTTCAGAAGTCCCCCATCAGTAATTTTCAATTTCTGTTAAAAGTAAAATATGTATTGTGAAGCTCCTTGCATGTACAGTCAAACTCCTCTATAGTGATATTTAAAAAGCCATGAAAAAACATCACAATAGAGAAACTTTACTATATAGAATTCACGTATAATTTTACAGTTGATTGCATGCACAGCAATACTTTTAAAAATGGAAACTCCCCATAAGTAAGGGATTTGCAAGAAATTCTTCTAAGGATTTTTCAAATAGTCGGAATTTGGAAAAAAACAGATATTCAATACATCCATTGTATTTTCTATTACCGAAAATTCCATTCCCAGAGAATTTTGGTAAAGCTTTCTTAAAGAATAATCACTATATAGAGGCTTACTATCTTAATATAGAAGTATTTTTAAATGCAAAACGTGCAATAATGCACGTTCCCGACAAGAACATCACTATGGAGAAAAAATCATTATAGAGGAGGTCACTATAGATGAGTTCGACTGTATTTGTTTTTTATCACTTATTATTAGTAGTATTAGTATAAACTGTTATCATTGAAAAACCTCTGTTTTTTCCAATAAATTAAAAATGATTATTCCTTTTAAATTTTTGCTCTTCATATACGTCGCTGAGTATAAAACAATCCCTGTCATAGAAAAGACTATATAAATTACAGTGGAAATAAATGAATAAGAAAGAAACGATGCTACCTGGAAAAAAAGTTTATTTTTATTAGCTATTTAAAAGCAACATTTATATTTATGTAGAAATGTAGTATAGGCAGTTATAAAAACTTCACCGCAAATAAAATTAAAATCGAATCAATATAAAAACGATCATATTTCATACTCCCACACCCAGTCCTTTCACTAATCATCTTCCCGTAGAAGATGTTACTAGTTCACATTGTTGGTATCTTTTAAGTTATTGACATCCAGAAACCTTTCACTTGCCTATCTGTAATTTACTGATAATTTTACCTTTCGCGTTACAACAAATTCGACGGTAATAATGAAGTAATCAGAATTACAATTTAATAATTAAGTAATTTCTGTATTCAAGAAATTCATCATGTTACACAGTTTATTATTTAATGTGCAGTTCTAGGCAGAGTAGCATTCCAAAAGTAACTTCTCTTCTTAATAAAGACAAACTTGTAGAACTTTCTCGTATGCGGAAGTATTGATGACTTGAAAATTTTCTATTCAATGAAATCATCACACTAATTGTTGGTCAAAGTATCGCATACACATACCTGCACGTCAACAGGCAGCCACGTCTTTTATAAGCGAAGAACAAATTAGCTACCTTATTGTAACATCGCTTGACATTTTAACTGGGAATACTTTTTTAACGAAACAATAAATCTTGTTTTAGATAAGAGCGGAAAGAGAAAGCACTCGTTAATTAGTAGATAATTCCCGTACATGCACTTGCTCGTCATGCTTGGTTGTTTAATTACCAAATAACGTTAATTTATGTTGAATGCCAAAATTGTTAAAAATTTAAACTTGATGCATGAGGAGAAATTTAAGTAGCATTAATAAATCATATGCCCATATTTTAAAGGAAGTATCACAATATTTCACTTATAAATAAATAACAAAGTTGAATTCACACAGTTAGAAATTATTATCTGATACAAATCCGAAAATAAATTTAAGAATATTATTATAAGAAAGCGTTGTAGATTTAAATTCGGTCTACGAAATTAATTTCTTTTTATACCAATTTATGTTAACTTATGTAGATGTTTATTCTGCACAACAAAATAAGAATTGAGGTTGGTCTAGTAGAGTACAGTGTAAGGTATTAAGTTTTTCGATGTTATTATAAAATGTGGGCATTGCGTAGTCATGCAGTATTATTACATTAATGCATTAAACATTTTCACTATTGTATTTATTTTTTTTCCATAATGAATAGTTTATAAAGAGAGTGTCCGCGTATTTTATTGTTTTCCTTAACACAAGATATTGTTAATTGAAAGCGGAAGTGACTGTTCGTTTTGCATTCGTTCATATTTATACATAGGTAATAAATGTTTTTAAAACTTTAAGGGCAATCCCAACAAACTGCATTTTGAAAGTGTTTCGAAATAAATTCGTGATGCACCGTAACCTTTGATCAGGCTGGTTTCGCTTTCTTCGACCGAAGTAACCACAGAATCTTCGGTGTGACGTTTATGAAGGCGCCATACCAAGTTTCTTTTCACAAGGTAACATTTTGGAAGTTTGAAAAAAGAAATAGAATTTCTTTTGAGAAGGTTCATTTAACACATATTAAGTTATAAAAAAAATAATTTATTATAATTTTCATACAATATGGCGGCGACAGAGCCCACCTTGAAAAACGTGTTTTTTACAAATAACTTCACGGGAGGACGGTTTTCTCGTAAAGTATAAGACTTGGAACAAAAACAAAAAAAAATTAAAATCTATACAGGGAGCGCCAGTCAACTGGAATAAATTTATTATCTCAATTATTTTGCATATTGAAAAAAATCCCGAAACACGTCATTTTTAGTCTATCACATGATATCCTGTAAAGTGAAAATTTCATTCCTAACCTCAACCCCCTTCGAGTGACCGTTGCAACCTCCAAATTTTTAAATAGGAAGAGGGGGCTTGTGATACCTCATTTGAAAGGTCTCTTCATGCTCTATTTAAAAATGCTATGGTTTAAACATTTATTGCAAAAATGAAGAGTAAAAAAAAATTAATCTGTTTAACGACACACTAAAAAAAATAAAAAACTAATATCGTTTGGTTCTTGATACTGAGAAGGCAAGCAAAAACAATTGAAATGTTCAGAAAGTGACATGAAAACTTATCAACATTTTTCGTTAGTTGACAGTGTTAGTTTAGTTTAAAGCGCTGATTGATCTATTTTTTATTCTATTACATTACTAAGAATGAAACGCTAGAGGAAAGTCGCCTAATACGGGGAGTAGTCCTAACTTGGGGAGATCAAATATTTCCCATAAGGGGATGATGCTACCCATTGCTACCTAACGGAACTTATACTCTTAGTTTAGTTGCATAGTTTACCATAGCACGGTGGCAATTTAGCAATAACATGGTGCTGCAGGTGATGCGTGTTTAGATCACAATTTTTTTAAAGTTTATCCTCGTTACGTTTATTTCTCAACTACTACGTAAAGGTAAGTGATTTTTGTAAGTTCCATGTAACTGGTGTTCTCTATATAGGCAAATCTTTCATAACAATGTGTTGATTTTGAGGTTGGCAACACACATGTTTTTTTTTTGCTTTATAAATTCAAACAATGTTTGGCTTCTATTGTGGGGACACTCCAGATCCCTAATTTGGGGATCCCCATATTAGGAAACTAATATATTTTTATATTCTCATCTGGTTATGCAGATGCCAAAAAAGTAGACTTGGGATCAAGATCGCATGAAAGCGGCCGTGGAAGCTATGCGAAATAAGAAGATGGGCAGTTATAAAGCGTCTCGAGTTTTCAATGTACCCCAGACGACTTTAGAACGTTATGCGAAGAAAGAGGAGAATGATTCATAAGTAATATCACAAGAGAGTGGGAATAAATTGAAAATAATTCGACAGATTTTCGAAAACTTGTTGCCAGGGAATAGACACGAGAGCCCGTAGGGCTCGAGTGGCTATTCCCAAATGGCAACAAGTTTGAAAAAATAACTGGAGAATTATTTTCTAATTAATTCGCACTCTCGAGTGGTATTCGGAAGATTATTTTTTAACGTTTAAATAAAAAATACAGCATAAAAATACAGTTTAATTCATTATAAACTAAAATCAAACTGGCGACAGATGTCAAAACTAGAAATGTGCTGTCAAGTAACATATGTAAACAAAATACTAGAAATTATGCTCGCGGGAATAATGTACAGTAGAAAATTCTCACTATAATAATGTTGTGATTGGACAGAATTAAACACGTGTGCCCAAATACTGCTAAACGATTGGTGAATGAAATCATTAAAAAATAATCTCAAGAATTGATGAAAACCAAAATGGACAGGAAGCCAGTTCTACCTGATGAACTTGAAGGTGAGCTTGTAAGCTACTGTCTTCAAATGGAAGAGAAATTGTTAGGGTTATCACGAAGAGATGTACGCTGTATGGCTTACCAATTGACGAAACGAAATAATTTCAGAAACGTGGCTGAAAACTAATGCTGATATGGGGGTAGTGACTATCTACCAAATTGGTAAACTTTTTGGCAATGCTTACAAAAGAGCAGGAACCGCTGAAATAGCAGCTAATGGTTTTAAAAAGGCTGGATTGTTTCCGTGCGACCGTAATATATTCAGAGCTCATGGCTTTCTTACCATGGCTGAAACTGAGCAACAAGAAAATCAAGTAGTTATGTCCGAGAATTCCGTAGATCTTCCATTACAGCTGCAGCATGATACAGAGCAAGCTGGTTCATCTTCTTGTCAGCAATAGCGAGTTGCCTACTCAACTAAAATTCATCCACAAAAATTGCCACTGACTTCCATTCCAAAAACAAAAAACTTGTGGGTCCATCTGAAATTAGCCCTCTTCCCCGGTTGAATCCCGGAAAAAAGAGCACCTGTTCTGGATCGGCAAAACTGATGACGGGATCACCATATAATAACCAACTAGAAGAATCACACAAAAAAAATCCAAAACCAATAGTAGTTTTTGGGAAGAAATCAGCTGCAAAGTCTACTAAGCCTACTAAGCTAGCCGAACGTTCAAAAGCAAACAATTCAGATGAATCATCTGAAGAAGAATTCCACATAGATTATGGTGATTCTGATGATGACCCAATGTCTGATGAAGAGCAGGACGCAGAATGCATCTTCTGTGCGGGACTATTTTCAGAGGACAATGAAGGTGAAGACTGGATACGATGCGGTAAATGTTACATGTGGGTCCATACACTGTGTGCAAGTCTAGGACATAAAGCAAATAAAATTTATAAATGTAAAAAATTCTGTGCGAGAGAACTGTAGAAGAAAAAATAATTTTAATTTTTTTAATTATCTTTTTTCATTGTACTTTTTCGTTTTTTTAATAACACATATCTAAAACAAATAGGTTAGACTATTTACTTATCTTAATAATTATGAGAATACGATTGGACATAGTAATTATTGTCATAAGTAATATCACAAGAGAGTGAGAATAAATTGAAAATAATTCGACAGATTTTCGAAAACTTGTTGCCAGGGAATAGACACGAGAGCCCGTAGGGCTCGAGTGGCTATTCCCAAATGGCAACAAGTTTGAAAAAATAACTGGAGAATTATTTTCTAATTAATTCGCACTCTCGAGTGGTATTCGGAAGATTATTTTTTAAAGTTTAAATAAAAAATACAGCATAAAAATACAGTTTAATTCATTATAAACTAAAATCAAACTGGCGACAGATGTCAAAACTAGAAAATGTGCTGTCAAGTTACATATGTAAACAAAATACTAGAAATTATGCTCGCGGGAATTTTCTACAGTAGAAAATTCTCATAAGTAATATCACAAGAGAGTGAGAATAAATTGAAAATAATTCGACAGATTTTCGAAAACTTGTTGCCAGGGAATAGACACGAGAGCCCGTAGGGCTCGAGTGGCTATTCCCAAATGGCAACAAGTTTGAAAAAATAACTGGAGAATTATTTTCTAATTAATTCGCACTCTCGAGTGGTATTCGGAAGATTATTTTTTAACGTTTAAATAAAAAATACAGCATAAAAATACAGTTTAATTCATTATAAACTAAAATCAAACTGGCGACAGATGTCAAAACTAGAAAATGTGCTGTCAAGTTACATGTGTAAACAAAATACTAGAAATTATGCTCGCGGGAATTTTCTACAGTAGAAAATTCTCACTATAATAATGTTGTGATTGGACAGAATTAAACACGTGTGCCCAAATACTGCTAAACGATTGGTGAATGAAATCATTAAAAAATAATCACTATAATAATGTTGTGATTGGACAGAATTAAACACGTGTGCCCAAATACTGCTAAACGATTGGTGAATGAAATCATTAAAAAATAATCTCCCCATATTAAGCTACCACTGATTTCTAATTTGGGGAAGTGCCATTTTTTTTTAACACTCTACATTGAGGGCATTTTATACAAAATTTAACTTTTTTCGTCATATTACGTTTTTTTAAGAAAAATGGGTTACTGCTACCAAATTTCATGACTGTACGACTAATTCCTATATTTTTTTTAGTGCTTTTAAAAAACACTCCCCATATTAGGCGACTTTCCTCTATTCATTTTTCATTTTTTAATGTGTTGTAGCGAATTTCGTTAAACAGATTAATTTGCAATAAATTTTTAAACCATAACATTTTTGAATAGAGCATGAAGAGACCTTTCAAATGAGGTATCACAAGCCCCCTCTTTCCATTTAAAAATTTGGGGGTTGTAACTGTCACTCGAAGGGGGTTGAGGTTAGAAATGAAATTTTCATTTTACAGTATATCACGTGATAGATTAAAAATGAGGTGTTTGGGGATTTTTTCTCAATATGTACAATAATTGAGATAATGAATTTATTTCATTTGGCTGGCGCTCACTGTATATTATTAGCTATGGGATTACGTAGGTTTTTTTTTATCAAATTTTGAAAAAAAACGGTGCACTTTTGAAGAAATAAAGCGATTTTTTGGTCAAAAAATAAGCAGTAAATTGTTTATAAAAAAAGAAGTTTACATTTACTTAATAGAGAATGTAATTGTGAAGAGACTATCAAAATTTCCAATGGACTCATGCAAAGGTGTTCGAGTAATCCGTCCTCCCAGTTTGAAAAAAGTGGTTTTGAGAAAAACGCGTTTAAAGTTAAAAGTTAAAGTTAAAGTTGTATGTATGAGCGCTCGGCGCGCGCTCGGAGGCGCTGCGGAAAAATCGATAATTGAATCTTTTAAAAAAAATTTTCGTTACAGGACCAACTGTATATTGTTTTTATGACCCCGAAGTATTTTTTAAGCAAAAGAAAAACAATTTTTCCAAAATTCTAGAGTTGTGTTACCCCTTAATTTACTAAAAAATAATTGCAGCTAGGTTTTTATGTGCGTGCTTAAGTACCTAGGTATTTGGACAATTTTTTGTAAACCTATCGCTGGCCAAGTATTTACATAAATCTGGCAAATCTTGCCGGCTGAAGCTGGGTTTATGCAGCTGTTAATTTAATTTAATTTAATTTAATGTAATTTAAAAAAAGTTTAAACCTATGCTTTCAATAGAAGTGTTTATGCAGTTTAATTTAATTTAATTTAATTTAATTTAAAATAAAACATGACCAACTTTTATCTTAAGAAAATTTACGCATGCGCCCTGTGTTGAAAGTGAACACAACCATGTCAGCTGTATGATCTGTCATCTGTGTCAATTTGTTTACAAGTGATTACATGCATTTTACGTAAAAGGTGGTGAGGTTATGTTTACTTGCATCTAGTTTTCATTTAAATTGAAATAACAAAATGAAAGATTTTCTGTTAATTGGAAATGTTTGACAGAAGTGCACGTGACAGAAGCATTAAAACACTATCCTTTGCGCATGCGTAAATAATATTAAACAATCTGCATAAACGCGTACAGTAAAATTAAATTATATTGCATTACATTATCTTACATTACATTAAATTAACAGCTGCATAAACCCGACTTGAAGCTAGGATACACGACAGCTTCACTCCTTGATAATTATTAATGGTCTACTCTAATAACTTTACCATGCATTTTTAAAACTTTAAGGTCATACGACATGTGCTGTATCCAAATTCGTGAACAAAAATATAGAGTGCTTTTTAAAAAAACTTTGTTGATGACGTCGTGGTGCGAAAACAAAAGAAGATCGTAAAATTATGAATATCGAAAAAGATGTAGTTTTAAAAACTAAGGTCGACAGGTCCAAGGATTTTCTGTAAAAACCCATCTAATAGTATATTATTACATGAGCAAGTAAAGAAGGTTTTTATCCATGAAAATGAAGTTTGCTGCACGAGCCGAAGGCGAGTGCATGTAATCATTTGAGTGGATAAAAACCTTTACTTGCGAGTATAATACTATACTTTATCTACGATCATCCATACAAAATAATAAAACAAATTCTTAATTAAATATTTTTTAATTTTTGAACGTGATACTATGACAGTTAGTTTACATTGTCATTTTTTATTGTAAATGTTAATCGTAAAGTTTGAACAACTATTGAAACTAAAAGGTGGATTCTTGACAAGATTAATGTCACAATTGTTCTTCGTTATAGTTGTGGTACTGTTAACATTTGCACTTGCATTTGTAGCATTACTTCCAGAGGTATAAATCCCTCAGATTTGCGTTTCAAAAATGCTTGAAGTTTTTTATAATTTTCAATATGTATATCGTGATGAATGATTAAGGTACTCTTAAGCATTGAATAGTAACTCCAAAGAGAAGAAGATGAATATTTTTCTGCAAGCATCACAAAATAACTTAACACAACATTTTCAGAAAAGGAAGTAGTATTTTTCTCTGTTCGCCACTTTAAAAAAGTTTCATAAACAGATTCATATTTGTGCCGTGATTTTTGTGGTAGAAGATTTTCTATTGCAGTCGTTGCGATATTGCGAATGTCAGGGGGCGTACAGGACATTCCATTTTCTTCGTCCAACATTTTAAACTTGCGGTCACAAAAAACTGCTTCACAAACCACGAATTTTATTATTAACACACTTGGGTACGTTTTGCTGTCAATTGCTTTAGTTTTGCTTGGTTATGTTGTTGCAATTAATGCAAACTGTTACCAACGTGGCAATGTTGTAAAATAAAAATCCCAATATTTTTAATTTTCATTGGTCGAAGTCCCGATGGATAAAAATTCTGTCAATTTTACCCATGGCTGGGAACCAATAGGATGCTCTCTTTAATTTATCGATGGATAAAATGACAATTTAGAGTAGAGGTTTCACATCAATAATGTTTATATTATATAATGATCGTAGATAAAATATTTTATCAAATTTATCCACTACTTTACGTAAACATTGTATATATTATTATTAAATAGTCGTAAAGAAAAAATAATTAATGGTAACACATTAATTTATACCATTTCCTTTTTAGTAGTTACATTAACAAAATTACAAATTCTGTTAGTACGGCTAATAATTTAAAAATAATAATTGGTCTAAGTAACAATTAGAAGTATTTCTTCATTTTTTGACACAGAATTGCATGATGTAAATAATTTCCGAGTGCTTCAATACAAGCTGTATAAGCACAAGATTAATATCGGGTATACAAAATCTTGATATGTTTTACAATTTTTCGTCCTTATTATATCAATAACTAATTTGGAATAGTTTGTATTATAATAAAAAAGTGAAAATTATGATCAATGCAAGAGTTAAATCAGTGATCAGGCAACACAATTTACACTTCCTTTTAAGTACAGTAATACCTCGAAAGTTACGCGATATTGTCGGGTTATTGCAAAAAGTCATTAACTACATTATTTGCATTTGGTAGTTAAATGTAAGTGTTTGTTTTGATCATCGGTACCAGTGCAAAAACTCCTTAAGTGCATCTGAGGTCGGTGAAACCAACATTTTATCATTATTTTTTTAAAATTATTATTTTATGATTTTACAGGGCAAAAATTGATTAAGTTACTTAGTAGTTTCTAGTTTGTCAAATGTAACTTAATGAGTTTTTGCAATAACCCGACGATATACATTCAGTCATTCCTTCTTCTCGGCAGTCGTGATCATCATGATAATTTTAGATATTTTACAGATATATCTTGTGAGTTTTTGGGTTTCGTGGTTGATCTGTTGAATTGACTTCCTTATTACAGTTTTGATTTGGTACAGCCATCTTGTCTGTGATCTTCCTCGAGGTTTGATATCTTCAACGCCACCACCATCTTTTCAAGGCAGTAGTTGTCACGTCTCAAAATGTTGCCACAATATTTTGGAATTTATAGTAAGTTCTTGTAAAATACACACATTAGTTGGTTTTTTTGTTCAGGGTATTCTCACCATACTTCGCCAAACCCACATCTTAAAAGCATCAATTCTTCTACGTTTCGTTTCTTGTACTTACTAATCTTCATAAAACAGGGTAGATTTAAAATTAATATTTTTTGCAATGTTTATTATTTGTTGACGTTTTGATACTTTGTAGTGACATTTTTACTTATTTGAATTCCCCTGATTATTTCTGGTGCGGAGTCTTCGATATTGTTAATTAGGATATCTAAATAAATATACTGGATTACCACTTCAAATCCACCAATTTTTTTTAGGATGACCCCATTGTCATTGACTCTATATACCAGGTATGGTCAAACTTTTAGATGTTGGGAGCGACTTTTCTGATGAAAGCGTACCTGAGGGCGACTATGTTTTTTTAGAATGTACTTACGAATTGGTGTTTTTTGGTGTTACACGTATGCAACGACATGTTTATGTCAGATTCGCGGGCGACTTCCAGAGGCCTTGCGGTCGACCGGTCGACCGCGGTCGATGCTTTGGCCACCCCTGCTATATACTATAAGAACTGCCATGTCATGACGTTATCATGTTGAAGTCTTACCAAGAGTTCCAACAACTTCTTCTCACTTGAAGTGAGGATAACAGTGCCTGCTTACCACAGGTTGCATATTATTTCGTCATTGAACCTAAAGTTCTCCGTGTTATTTTTAGAACTTATCTCAATACATATTCGCCATAATTATTATACAATGTGTCCCAGAAATAATGTCATTAATTTTAACCAGTGATAGAACTCGTCAAATCCAAGAACTTTTTTAAATAACTTTGTGGTGTTAACGTTTTGATTAACAAGTTAAAATTGTTGACAGATTTGACTCTTATTTTGTTACCCGCCTATGGATAATCATGCTGAATGTTAAACACCGATAAGCGTAGAACAAAAAACCAATGCAGGAAAACATTCCTTGCTTTTTAGTTCTGTGGACGCAGCAACTCATTAATTTGACCGTTGATGTTATTGTAAAGTTCTGGAATGCAAATTGAAAAATGCTATGGTAATACATAACTGAAATAATTTGAGTCCTTGTCAAAGTTTTACTACCAAAAACGGTATGTTTAAAATAATTGTTACATTTACAAGTCGCAATAACAAAGACTAGATGTACGACGGGTGGTTTAAATAAGTGAGTAAAAAAAATATTTATTATAAAACGCACATACTTGGAATATCCAATGAAAGAAAGAACAATAAGAAGCAGGACAAGAAACATACTAACAAAACGTAGATAATTTTTTATACAGTCAGGAAAAACTAATATTCACGATCACCGTCAGTGATTTATCAAATCAAGGCGGCTCGTCAATTTCAGGGAGGGTAAAATGCCAAAACATAATTGCGATTTCGAAAAAATGGTACATAGAAAAAATGTTTGGTTTGAGGAGTTCTATTGCGGGTTAAAATTAATAACATTATTTCCGCGACACGTTGTATACACCATGATTCACGTAACTTTCCGAAGCATACGCCCAATGCACGTAACCCAATATTCAAAAATCACAACATGCTATGATACAAAAAACATATATTTAAGTTTCGTATGTTTGGAAACCCCTGACAGAAATAACTGTCAAACTGACAAGTTAAATCAAAAGTTAAGTCAAAATGTATTCAAACGATGAACGAGTGGATACGATAATAATATACGACGAGTGTTACAAAAATGCAGTTGTTGCAGCCAGATTATAAAGGAATCATTACCCTGAGCGTAAACACCCAACCGACAAAACATTAAACTGCTTGAAAATGACTTAAGGAAGAATTGGTCAAAACCAAAACGTCATAGGCGTCGAATAGCGACAAACATGAACAACTAAGTTTGTGTAATCGAAGTAATAGATGATAACCACCACGTAAGCCAACGCCATATATCTCGGCAATCTGGAATCAGTCTGTCGTCAGTATGTAAAATCATAAAAGGAAATAAATTTCATCCCTATCATGTGACCTTTGTGCACGAATTAAAGGAAACTGACTACGCACGATCTTACAATTACAATTATTACAAGATAAGGTAGCGCCCCACATCGTAATTCCCGCGACTCGGTTCACATTCTCTTCAACAGAAAATTGAATACAGCGTATATTAAAAGTTGCAACCACACAATGCAGCTTTGACGGACACCCTTTCTGGTTCTGAATTGATTTAATTGTTGATTAAGAACTTTTATTATTCTGTAGGCGTTGTTATATACAGGTTGCATTATATTAAGGTTCACTATTGGTGACTTTGTAATTATGGGAGCTACAAAGTCCGTTAAATTAGCAAAGAATTGGCGATTCTTCCACTGATTACCAGAATAAAAACAATCGAACGTCAACTGCGCAAGATACCCACGAAAACAACATTTTTTTAAGTGCATATTTCGAAGAGATGTTTAATTTTGAGTAAAAAAGTTTTAATGCACTAGTACTATTAGATTAACTGTCGAGAAGTTACAAGCAATTGAAGTTTTTATTTCAATTAACTACAAATAGCACGTAGGCAATGAAACAGTTGAAAATTGTAATTATTGAAGAGTCAAAAACATGGTATATTATTCTTATTTAGAAAAATGTGACATGTTAGAAGCATATCTTGCGTGCACCAAGAACTCGATGAGAGCTCGAGATTATTACCAGCAGCAGTACCCCCTTCGTTTGCAACCAATTCAACGGTATTTTCTCGGACTGTATAGAAAATTTAGGAGTAACGAAACAATTTTCCAAAAGGGAAGAGAATAGAAAAAATTTGTAATTAGTGAAGAAGTCTAAATTAATGTAATTGCGTATTTTGAGGCACATCCTAGAAATTCAATACGAGATACGAGATACAAGAGTTAAATTTAAGTTTGAAAAGCATTGAAAGGATTTCATAGAAACGTAAGATGGTTCCTTATCGTTATAGCCCGGCACAAACATCACTTCCAGGCGATTTACATCGAAGACTAACTTTTTGCAACTGGTATTTAAGGTACTGCCAACAATACTTCAATAGTGAGTTTCAGTTTCTGTGGGCCGATGAATCAAACTTTTCAAATTCTGGAATGTACAACAGAAAAACAAATCATTTTTGGACCCGCGAAAATTCATTGCCAGTACCAGCAATCCACAAATACGGTTCACCCTAAATGTTTGATGAGGAATTGTAGGTACAAAAGTTATCGGACCATTTTTTACCGTGGTAATTTGACAGGAGTGACTAATGTAGAATTTATGAACACTATTCTGCATAACTGTTTGGATGAAATGAATTTAATTTCAAGGTAACGCCACCATTTCCAACAGGATGGAGCACCGGTTCATAATTATCAAGAAACAACCAATTGAAGGGCCCAATGCCAGAAATTACTAAGTACTTTTTTCATGTTTTGAGATAATTCACTTTTCAATATTCAAAATCGATTATTCATTGATAAATGGATAGGAACTAATGGGCCCGTGCGTTGGCCACCACGTTCGCCAGATTTAACCCCTAAGTATGTTTATCTGTAAGCTTTATAAGGAATGATATGCAAAAGTTAATGAATTGGAGAATACATTTTTGACAATGATTAATGCATTGGATGGTAAAGAAATTTTGAAAGCAGCGCACAGTGTTCCAAAAAGAGTTCAAAAATGTGCTGAACCAGAGGGTGGCATTTTCGAACATCTATTATAAAATGTCATAAAATGTGTTTCTCTAAACTTCCATTCTCAGTTTAATAGTACTAGTGCATTGAAACTTTTTACTCGAAACTAAACATCCCTTCGAAATATGTAAAAAAGTATAGGACATTGTACTTAAAGAAATGTTATTTTCGTGGGTATCTCGCGCAGTTGACGTTCGATTGTTTTTATTCTGGTAATCAGTGGAAGAATCACCAATTCTTTGCTAATTTAACGGACTTTGTAGCTCCAATAATAACAAAGTTACCAATCATGAACACTTAAGGCTGCGATTTTTGAGACAGAAAATGGTCTTGTATATCTTTCTTTCTTTAACGTATTAGGTGTTGCCTACGTGAGTATTTTTTTATGGGCCAACTAGGTCCAGCTAGCTACACTAATATAAAATCGGTTTTGCCGCCAATAACATCGTATAATTTATATTTGTCTGTACAAAACATACGTGGGGGAACATTATTTCTGCAAACAAACGAATCACACACGTGCACTAAGTTGGGTAAATTTACAGTGTTAATTTTTTTTCAGGTCAAATTCACACTTTGTGTGTAAAAGTGTGTAAAATCAATGTAGTTTGTTGTAAATTTACATTTGTTTGTAACAATTAACTTATTTTTGGTAAAATCACTCAAAATTTTTAATAAATAGTTATTTATGTTACAAGGCCGAAAAATGAAATATTCTTTTCGGTGATGTAGCATACATGATTTTTTACTCAATTTAGACAAAAATTTGCGGCTTGATATAGCGTCCGGCCGGATATACCGACTTTTAATTTGTTATAAACAATTTTCAACAAAAAATCGTTTTTTTTTTAGTTCGTTACTTGTAAAATTGAAACTAATTGTAGAGAATTAAACTACAGGAGCATCCAGCCCTCCGCGAAAATTGTTCTCGAGTTGGAAATTATACAGAATTCATCTACTAACGGTCCTTGACGTAATCGCACAGTCGGTTTCCGGGTAGGATTTATGTTATGAAAAAATGCTTTATTGCTTGGGCTGTAATTTTCATATTCTGAGATATTTGAAATTTTATGTTTCAATTTGATCTGGAAATCACATTGTTTTGATTTTGATTGATCTGGTTTTACTAAATAACATGGTTAGGGGCCTTTTAAACGGAAATCAGTAAGTGCGACCGAAAGTTTATCCATTCTTATCAGAAATAGCGCAAATAGTAGAAAATCTCTACAACCTCACTTAGGGACTTTTTGCATACAGGCCTTCAATTACCTGTTTGTTGTGTATTATTGTTTAATTACATTAAATTCTTCTACAGAAAGCATTGTTCCAATATCAATCCTGGGCGCCTTTGGATTTTATTAATTTACATCTCTGTAAAATTACTTAAATTTTTTAATAATATATTAGTCTTAAAATAAAAGTACATTTTTTATACCAGTCTTATAATTGCCGGACCTCGTAATGTTTTACATTCTGTAACAAAATCCAGTATTTTTTTAAATTTTTCCTTCCTTTGGAATACTTAGAATTTTTTGACAAATTTAATTTTATTTGCTAAATATAGACAATGTAAATATGACTTACTACCACTCTCTAATCTGTTACGGTACGTTTTAATGGCACAGGAAATGAGTGAAAACTTGAGATTACTTACATTATTTACGTTCGTCGGCAATAATTACAAAAGGTTTGATTGATATTGTTACCTAAACGGTCTTATGCAGCCACGGCGGCTGCTTGACTGAGCACGGACGTTGTAGCTGGCCATGTTTTACTGTTGCCACGGGCAAATAAAATAAATAGAAACGTCACCTTTTTTTTACAAAGGGAATGACCAGACGTGTTTTACATTTTATTCCGTATTTTATTTGTGTTTACATGTGAGTTATTATTTAATGTTTCAATGAGTTTGTAACATTTGACGGCCCAACGTGGGGCACAAGGAAAAGGGCTTTTCCACCGAACTTTCACCAACGACCCCGATGCCGCGATGCCGCGACGCCCTTCTGGAGGGGGATCAAATCCTAACATCAGGAACCTCCAGTGGCGCCCGCAACCGATGATCGCTACACGATTCAGCGCTAACAGCTGCAACAGGCGACTCCACTTCCCGGAGCTCCGACGCACAGCGTCGAACTACAAGGGGATCGTCAGCGACCGAACAGCGCCGCGAAGAGCTGCATTCCGCCGCCTTCCCCGCTTTCAGCATGACACGAAAGATGCCTGCGTACTAGACCCGCGTCACTCCATGGGACTATGGATGCCTGCAGCAAAGTATGAACAAGTAGCAAGCAACCACGCAACCGACCACCGCTGTACCGACCCGGTAACAGAGTGCAACTACGCACCACTGCAAGAACCATTATGTTGAGTAGAAACCGGAAATTACGAATATAGGTTGATTTTGCGATGTCGCCAGGTCGCCAAGACCCGCTTTGAGAAACTACGTTCTGACGTTTTGGTCAAACTGGAATTAGTACTCGAAAACAAACACGTGCAATCTCTCGGTGGGCATTTATCCAAATTGATAAAAGGCCTCGCAGAATTGCACAAAAACACTCTTGGACTACTGTCAGTACCTCCGCTATTTCCGATAGAAGTCGATTTGTCAAACAGTGCTTTGCAGTACAAATCGACAACTCCAGTGGTTCAAGATAATGATGAAGAGCATGAAATAGAAAATGGGGAAGTGCAAGAAGTGCCTGAACCGAATTTAATTTGTAACCTGGATGTTTTGGATGACGCCGAACCAGTTGAACTGAGTCATCGATGCCCGATTTCGGAACTATCCAATTAGAATCTGATTATAGTGTTATGGATAATCTTACTCTTTTGATGACCCTGCTTCCCGGAGTCCCAACGCACAGCGTCGAACTACAACGGGATCGTCAGCGACCGAACAGCGCCGCGAAGAGCCGCATTTCGCCGCCTTCCCCGCTTTCGGCATGACATGAAAGATGCCGGCGTACGAGACCCGCGTCACTTCGAGGAACCTGCAGCTAATAGCTAACCATAAACTATTTTCTTTATAATATAAATAATCCAAGGCAACAGCTACTTCCAACACCGTGCTCAGCCTTTAGGGAGGGGCGTGTTACCTAAACGGTCTTATGCAGCCACGGCGGCTGCTTGACTGAGCACGGACGTTGTAGCTGGCCATGTTTTACTGTTGCCACGGGCAAATAAAATAAATAGAAACGTCACCTTTTTTTACAAAGGGAATGACCAGACGTGTTTTACATTTTATTCCGTATTTTATTTGTGTTTACATGTGAGTTATTATTTAATGTTTCAATGAGTTTGTAACAATATAAACCTCGGCCGCAGTCCTAACATGCGGAGGACCCACGCTTATTTCGCTCTCTTGTTTTCTCTCTCTAAAGAATGTCCCCTCTTTTTTAATTTGCACGGTATTTGAACAGTGACATCTGTTTAAAAATAGTTAAACAAATGCACAATTTACTAGCATTGCTTTGATTTTATTTGAGACAACAGAAGGTTTTATTTTTTACGTCAATATCTCAAAAAGTATAGAATATTTTTAAGCGCCGTTTTTTTATCACAAAGCAAATTTTCTATTCTACAGAATGAGTTATTCTGGATCGAATTTGTTACGAAATAAATTAGTATTGACTTAAAACAAGAGTTAATATTAACGTTCACAATGCATTTGACATTTAACAAGGTATATCTACGTGAATCATTTTCATATCGGATTGACAACAACTTACGACGTATAGTCAAGTATGTAGGTTGAGAATAATTGTAAATTTGTCCAAAATATTCATTAATTATCAAAAAAATTGCGACAAAGTAATCGTATGTTTTCCCTATATTGACGCATGTGAGCGACAGAGTACACCTGATCCTCTTTCGAAGAAAATATCCCAACCTTATTATAATATAAAAAACTTAAAAATTGTGTCGGTAATGCTGAAAATTTGATTCATTACTTTGCTGAATAATTCCACGTGTTCATGTGTCAAAGTATGTATTGATTTTTTATATTTAAAATTGGCACATGAACATGCAGGGTTATGAAGTTAAGTATACAGTGAATCAAATTTTTAGTATTGCCAACACAATTTTTACCCCTTCACTGAACAACCCACCATTAATTAATATAAGCAAATGTTCTGGTACTCCCATTTCATCTAAGAAGTTCCATAACTTCTCCCAATTGTCGCTATTGATAGCTTTTTTGATCTCTCGAAATTTGATGATGTAGATACGTTTTGAATCTTTTTTATTACAGTAAGCAGAATCTTACTGACATGTCAAATTAATGTAATTGGTCTATAGTTGTCACACTTGCTTTTTGAACAATTTGTGTGAAAAGGACTAAAGACTGATTTGCAAAACTCTTTTGATCAGGTTCCTGTTTTCCAAATTGTTTGATAAAGCTTTAATCATTTTTGCGCTTATCCCATCACTAGTAGTAGCTTTTCCTATCTTAAATTGTTTGATAGTCCTCATCAATCAAGTTAAATTGATTTTTATCTTTGATCCGTGGGTGTTATCTTCGGCATGTGGGTGGTCATCAAATAGTCTACTGCAGTACTTATTCCATTATTCAAAAATACTTATTAATACTTATTAATTTATCGTTCTTTTCATTTGTAAGATTCAAGTTTTGTGAATTTGGATATGGATCAGCCTTGGTGATTTGGCTCGATGTCTTTTAAACGAGTAGCATGGTGGTCTAAATAAGGTCACTTTTGCCAACGCAGCTTTACATCCCACATAAAGTAATATCAAGAACACATTATTAAAAAAAATATTTATTTAAATTTGTAATATTTTTTCTTCAATAGAAGTGAACAACGAGTTATAACATATTTAACAATATACAAAACAGTTGATTAGATAAAAGTAGTTGTACAAAAATGTTAAGGGAACTAAATAAATTCAACATATCCATAATATGAATAATTGATTTACACTTTCCCAATATTTTGTCTATAGGACGTGTCTAGCTTAAACTGAAAAAATGAATGCCAATTAACAACATCTTTCAGTAATTTGAGCTTCTTACTTACACAGGTACTTCAGATTCCACTATAGCGGATTATTACCACCAGCCTCCATGAAAATCATGTGCATGAGAATGATCTACATAAACTTTCTTAATAACGGGGTACGGTACATGAATTTTCTTCACGTGAGTATGATGCACCGTGTGAATATGATGAGGCACATGAATGATAAAATGATCACTGTAACAGAAAAACATTCAAAAATTAAATATTAACTAACCATTTGTTGTGTGACAAACAGGAACATTTTACTCATTTTTTTATAACTGTTTTCTCCCTCAAAAATAAGTGTGAATTAAAATGTTATTTCATATTTGAAGTTGGAAAAAATATCATTTTGGCCTAAGACAGAATTGTTTATGCACGTCGGCCACTTAAATTCAAAATAATATCGACCGATTATAAATTTAATAATAATAATAAAACTAAGTTAATTTATATTGACAAATAGTTATTATGCAGATTACTACCGATTCGATTACAGAACAAAGATTTTGACTATTTCATAATTTAGTTTTTCTCAATAATTTACGTTATAGTGATTTTCTTGGAATCAATGATTAATCAACTGTGCTACAGTGCTAATGTTTACATAACAACTTTCCCATCAATATCTGGAAATCTCGTGCAAAAAGTTGTGACTAATTTTCTACATAAATTTTTATGTTAATTTTAAATTTGTCATACAAACAATGCAATGCAATGCAATATATCAATATAAAATTTTGATCTATGTATATAAAAATTAGTTGATGCGTGCAATACAAATTGCACTATACTGTAATAAAAGTGCGGAAGAAGCCTCATTGCAATATCAATGTGACAGTTGTAGTGACAGCGAGTGCTGCAATCGGAAGAATATTGAAATGAGTCATTTCCTCAAGTGTATTACATAGTCCTTTTCTACGAAAAGAACCCAATGATTGAAAATAGACGTTGGAAACATGCGTGCGGCAAAAAAACTCAGCACACAACATGAGTGCAGAAAATTTCTAAAAAAGTATTACTAACATTACTTTTGGCATTTTTATAGAAAAAGTTAAATTATTAAATGTAAACATTTTACATAAAATTTTATAGTTTTTTTTTAAGTACATAATTACAAAGTAATTGACATTACAGAGATTTAAATTGAGAAATGCGATTTAGTACTTTCACTTACCTAAATCTTTCCGCTAATAATTATAATCAAATACATCAAATCTCTTTGATCAATAAATTAAATTAATTGGATGTGGATTATAGTTATGTATTCAATCGCCAAAACACCTTTAAGATTTTATAAATTCTCAGACACTTATTTCCGTTATTTCACATTGTGACCAGTTCGGTCACTTTCTTTTACGGAATTTCCGCACTGCCTAAACTGTACTGCGGTACAGTAAAAGTGGAACAATTCATTTATCGTTACGTAAGCGACGTTTACTTTCCGAGCACGCCAAAAGAAAGGTGTCATTAAAATGATTAGTCTAAAAAAAATAATTCGTTCGGATATTGCTTACGTTTACTATAATATGTATATTTTAATTTTCTTATTATTATGACTGATTGATGATAATTTTGTTATTGATGAAAGAACTGAAAAATACGGGTTTTTACTTTTAGAAAGTTGTATGAAAAAATATTTGGATTAAAATTTACGTTGCCGCCTACAATGTTAATGTAACAGTAGGTACCATGTCGTTTTCTTAAAGTATCATTGAGCACTGTTTTATTTAAAAAATAAAATAAAACTGAAAATGTAGTTGTTGTGAACCACGTCGAACTTTTTTTATCTGAAGTTAATAGTTAATTGAAATTATAGGCAGGTTTGCCAAACGAAACCATTATGCAATTTGTAAAGCGTTTATCATCTTTTAAATATTTTATTGTTTAAAGCAATTATAAGCTTAGATAAGGACGAAATGATATTTAACAACCAATAACAAATTAATAGAACTAATTTATAATTCATTACAAATTTTATAACTGATGAATACAACGATATTATCTGTGATATTGAAGTTTATTTTAGCACATGTATAAATACTTACTGATGACCACCGTGTCCCCCGGGAAGTGGCGAACTGGCTGCAATAGCGAGTATTGCGGCGAAAACGACCATCTATGAAAAAAAAAAAAAAAAAAAATGTAAAATACAACATGTCGAATTAATTTCAAACTTCAAATAAGCTTCTACAACAGGTATTGTAGAATGTTCAAGATGAACAATAATCTTACAAATGAATGTAATGATAATAATAATTAAAATTAATAATATATTTGAAAATCTAAAGATTTTGAAGCGATTTTTTTTAAACTGTGAATGATTACATTTACTTACAATGAATTTCATGGAAAGCATTTTATCGAGACTGGTGGAAATCCACAAGAACTGAAGAACACTACACTAAAAAAGGCGATTGTTATAGTTGGCATGTTGATCGTGGCTTTTATATAAATGTAGCAACACCCCTCCAATAAGAAATTCATTCATATAAAGTAGTTCGAAATAGGAAATAGCATCCCCAGCAAATTAAAAATCGGCGACATTTCACTCCAGTGAGAGTTGATATGAGGTAACATTAATACACTTCCAATATGTAATATTGTTAAGCACTGGCAATGAATTTAGATTTTATTACATTGTTTAACATATGAGTAGTTCTTGGTGTGCGTGCTGTTTGTCTTGCACGATAGACGTCTGCCTTTTGTTTATATAAGGATTGCAAAGGTGGTAATTTGTAATGTATTTGTATATTAATTGAACAATTTATTTTAGTATTGTGAAAGATTGATATAAATCTCTATTTTATTTGAAAACTAGTGGTTACAGAAGTAATTCAAGTAATGTTGGGTGTTCATTAATAATGGTATAATACTGCAGGAAAAAATTAATTGTTTTTTCGAGTAATCAACTCGCTTTATTTAATTACTCTTGCTACTCAATTCAATGGCATAATTAGAAATTTCATTTAACGTGAATTTGTTAATATTGCGATATATGTTTTTTATTTGTGCAATAGTTTTTGCGTAGAATACAAAACACTGCGTTCTATTGAGTATTATAAAACAACAATTTGAAAATCGAAATTGCATGAATTTTAATTAAGTAATTGCGAGATAGAGGATATTAATGTATTTATTGTTTGCCCTTTAGCACTGTTATATAATTATAACTTTGTTATATACTAGAGAAATTCGTATTTCAATTCTACTGCGAATTTTCGCATATAAAATTTGATTTCAGCATAATTCTTAGGTAATTGCAGCACCCATAAAATATCTAATATTGAAATTATTGATGTTTTGTAAAAGGAGGTATTTGTTTAAGTTCACCCATACGTAATAAATCGAAGATGCTTTAAATTTTTACAAAAATAGTACTTTCTAAATTATTTACATAACCAAAACCGAAGAGGTGTGTAAATCGTTACAAATATAATGTAATAATCGAATGTAGACTTTCACGGCCGTTATCCTTTTGATATTTATATATTTTGTATCTACTGTAGTAAAGACTCATCTATTTTAGAATCCATTGATCTTTTTTGTATTCTGCATAAATATCTATGCTTACTGTAAAGAAATTAACGTAATTAATGAAAGCATTGCTTACTAAAATAGGTTTAATTACAAAGTTCCAAATTGAATTGAAACAGAGATAGTGATCAATAAACAAGTTAACAATAAAAATCGTAAGAATGTATTCAAATTTATTTATTTATGTATGCATTGCAGAGATAATGTATTGAATTAATTGTAATGGTTGAACGAGTTGAATATTCGCCATATTATATTATAATATGAACAATATATAATGTTAGCTAACACATGCATATTTTATAAAAATATATTTACAAAAGCTTCGAACTAATTTCGCTTATTTATTATTGTTGCACTATTATTAACATTATTGTTATGATTCTAATACCGAATAGCTATAAAATTTTACGGAATTATAGAGAGTCATTAAAAACTTAAGACAAAATGAACGACACAAGACAACGGAGACGATTACATAAGAAAAGTGGGTCAAATATTACACTAAATTGTTCAAAGAAGACAGATATATTAAGGTAAACAAACATGAAACTCAAAATATATACGACGAGGAAGAAGAAACACAATATTTATTCCAGAAAAGTACGACAGATAGTGAAAGCAGTTCAAGTGAGAAAACCGCTAGAACCGTGAGGAATTTGTATTGAATTTCTTAAAAATGCTGCATAACATTTTTTTTTGTAAAACTGGCAAACATTTTTAGCCAATGCCTAAGAGGAACCCAACTTCCTCATGAATGGAGAAATGGGTACGTTTTTAATCTCCGGAAAAGGGGCTGTAACGAAAACTGTTTCAACTGCAGAGCCATAACCGTTCGAAATCCAACCGAAAGAGGATATGCTAAGATAATAATGCAGAGAATAGAAAAGACCATTCGAGAAAATCAAAACGGTTTTACAGTCGGAAGATCGTACACGGATAATATATTTACTCTTCGCCAAGTGATGAACAAACGACTTGGATGTGACCTTCACACCTACCTGACATTCATCGAAACACATAAAGTCTATGAGAGTGACCTACTAACCGGACTGGAAAATATTGTCAAAAAAATGAGTCCAACCCTTCTACGTCAAAGCTGTAAAAAACCTACATATAAATATAACAAGTAAGGTAAAGACTGGAATAAACCACCCAAGAAATTTGTTGCTACAAAGAGTTTCCGACAGGGCTGCTGTGTAGCTTCTACATTATTCAAGATATATATTGAACGAGCGATAACTGGATGGAAAATTATAAAAGTGTCAGTTTAGTCAGCGTACTATAGGGTTGTATGCATTTCAAGGTCGCCGACTTAACTCTTGAATATTACTAAAGTAAGTCTCTTAAATACGAAAATTTTTGTTAACACTCCATCAAATTGACCGTTTAATTTTTGGCCATGTGCTTTCGAAAAAAATGCAACTATTAGGAAAAATATTCTTATACTATCATACTATTCTCTAATAATTTTGTAGCAAAGTAATAAAAATTTACAAAAGTGTTACAAAAGAAAATAACAACATGATAGACACGCAACTTAAAAAAAATCACATAAAAGAAAATGTCAAAGTATTTGATGCAATGGGTCAGAGGGCTTGACACTACTGAGTTGGTAAATTTTTACACGTCGGCGTCGTTGTTAGGATTATTGTAAAACTTCTCTGAACAACAAAAACAAAATGAACAACACAAAATTCCATTCGAAGTACATACACTTCTTACAGCTGCAACTGGAAACTAATTCTTCGACTGGAGGTAAGATGTTCGTTACTGTCTTTGAAATCGAGCAACCATCTTCTTTATCAAATCCAAATAATAAAGGATCAATTTTATTGATTTTTTATCCTCTTCTAGGCATATATTTTGTATCTACGAAATATAAAAAGCTCTTAATCGAGAAACTCGTTGGTGGTAAATCTATCACTGAGATAAACTTTCCATGTTAATCTAACAACTTCCGTAAATCGTCGAAGGTTTTTAGCAAATTGTCTTTCTGAATTACCGGAACTAAATAAGCTTTTGCAGAGGATACTGATTCATCTACCTCTAATTCAGATAAACCTAAAAACCATTATTATGAAATCTGTTTCGATTAAAATTACATTACCTCTGCAAAATTTTTAAGAAAGTTCTGTGGGTTAGCACGAAGACTAACATGTTTCGTTCCAATGTTATTCCTGTTAGGTGATGAAGAAAAGAAAGAACACAGATTAGGTTCACTGCGTCCTGTTGAAATTGGAGAAGTAATTCTTTAATTTTCTCTAGAATACTTCTTTTGTTTTTCATCTGTACGTCTAGATCTTACTGAGAAGCAGCTCTTCAAAAATTATTTACTACGATAGTCACGTAGAAAAAATTGTCAAGTTTTGGAAAGTTCTCGACGTGCAGAGTTTGCTTTGACCTCAAAATGTAGAAAATTTCATCTACTTTCAAAAGGAAGAAATAACTCTTTCTGGAGGATGCATAATTTAGAAGAAATTGAGGAAAAACCTAAACTAATGCAAATATGTCGCTGGTTCTTGGGCATTGCGCAGTTCACACAAGAATCCTTCGAAGCTGCAAAATCGTTTTCTTACTATCGGCATAGGTGCTAATAACATAAAAAAGTAGAACCCTCGTTTTTGCAAAGTCCAGCCCTTTTTTGTGTATAAATTGATTGGGTTGCATGTTAACAAATCCCAACTTTTAGAATATATTTCTGTAACAGAGAAGTAAAACGATATGTCCAAAAGTTACAATGTTCAGAATATGCAAATTAATGACTTGATATCTTTGTTGTTGCCTTAAAGTAATGCTTGGAGATACATCATAATACAACACAAATTATAAGTTTGGACATAATTTCATCTGTAATGTATAGATGAACATATTTTAATCAACATACATCAAAATCTCATGGTACAGATTTATTTTACAATTTTTATTGTAAATATAATTTTTCTTAAGTTTTGTTTTTAGGCTATTAATTAAAGATTGCAATTATGTTATCATGTTTGAGATGATTTCAGTGAAGTTTTGTTTAGTAAAAATTACAGAAAATGGATAATTGAAGAATTCAGAGCTTAGATGAAACTCGATCATCCACGGTTTTAATTAATAAGAGCTACAATCGAACAAGAGGAACTGAAATCCCTTTAATGGGTTGTTGGTTTTAGGAAAAACCTAGGTATTCTAGACGGTCGTAGAAGAATAATAACACTGATGAACAAGATAAATTTCTAACAGTTTTGATGAGAATGAATCGTATTGCTCCTACAAGAGGTTTTGCAAAATGTGTTCGAGGCGTTCATTATCCATTCGTGAATGATCAAGTTCGAGAACACCATACTAATCAGTTACGATTAAGTTTAGCAACTGACTCTCGGACTCATGAGGGAAGATCGCGATACTAGCAGAAAATTTGAGAGAATTCGGCGGCATTGAGTTCAATTGGAGCACAGTTTTGTTCAAGTAATTATAGGCAGGAAGAGCCTGATGGAAAACTTGTTGAACTAGTTTTCAATAATGCATCATGGAATGAGATGTATTTACTTTTACCGAACGGACTGAGTGAGTGAGAACTCAGATGAAAATTTTTGACATGAAGTATCCCAGTAAAATCGGACAAGAATGCCACCTGTGTAGGTACATGTTGAGTTGATAGCCCTTTCAAACATTTGTCTTAATTGATTTTGCTTCACTACATCAGCAATTATTTATTAAACTTTTTAAGTAAAAGGGAATAAATAGTAACTATGCGTGTGCTTCTGTTTTTTATTGCAGCAATAGCAAGATGTCAACTGCCAAACATACAAACATTTGAAAAGGTTGGCGAAGGAGAGAGAAGAATGGAGAAAGTGTTGCAACAACCCAATCGGAATATTGAGAGAGAAAGAGCGAGAGGGACCGAGAGGGGGAGGTGGAGGAGGGGAGAGTCTTTTAATAATCGTTGTATTTTGTGTTGTAATAAATTTAAATATGTATTAGCAACTAATCGATTTGGAATGATCTGAAACGGAAGTAGTTGACGCCCCAGGAAAGCTAAAACATCGTTGAAATTTTCTTGGCGTTGTACTGTAAGGATATTCCTAAAACGTAGCCATGATTGTTATGCATATTATTACACCATTTATTGTAAATGTCGCTTCATCCAACTATAGTATGCTTGGTCGTAAGTGTTGCTCTGATTGATCATGGTAGGGGTGGAACTCTTCTTGTCCTAACATTCTCCAGGAAAAGTTCCAGTGAGAATCCTAAACGGGTAGAAATTTGTCTAATAATTATGCATGCCACCAACTATCACTTCTTTATTAGCAACATGGTGTTGTACACTGAAAAGAATGTCACCTAAGAATTTTTTAAAAACCCACTTCTTACATTAAGAACTGATAAAAGTCTTGTATTTAGCACGATTCTGCTTACTTTTAGCACGAACAATATTATATCAAGCACACCACCGTTTTGAATTAACCACGGGGATTCTTATTTTATGGTGACCTCACTGGATGTATTGTTCGAGACGAGCGCTATGTCCAGCTGCCCGGATACAATTGTACGGAATGTTGTAAATTGCTTTATCACCGACATTTTTCCGGCAAAGGACCGTTTACTGACAATAGATAAATTACTTTAGAATTTCTTACAAATTTAGTTGAAAAACATTATACCAAACTCGGCTTGCAGTAAGAAAATACATATTACGGTGAGCATTTTCTGTATTTTTATTGTAAAGTGAATTTTTAGTAACTAACATAATTAGTAAATGTTTAATTGTGAAGAAATGGGAAGTATTACAAGTGGTTTAATGTGCCGAGATCAGTTTCAAATACCATTTTTAAAAATGGTACTGAAATTATGAGGATTTTCTGATTCTGTGCGTGATAAATTCGCATGTAAGTAAATTTATTGTAATTATAATTTTTCCAACACTTTTAGTTTACCGAATGAACTTTGTAAAAGTTCTGCAAGTTGTTTCAATGTAACAGCTATTAAACAAATTATTTGTTAGTTTATTTCCATCAGAACGAAAAGTAAGAAGAGATATAAAAAGAAAGGGAGATGCAAACTAGTTGCTTCTATAACAAAAATAATAGTAACGACGAAGGTAAAAAATAATTTTGATTTTCTTTTATACATTTAGTGTTATTTATGTATCTTATAACAAACTTTACTTTTTAGCGGATGTAGAGTTCTTTGTAAGAATTTAACAAAACACAAGCGTGACTGAAGTACGCGGATTTGCAAAAAGGAAATCTCCATAAAGTGGAATGGTCATTATTGAAGCATTCAAACTGGTCTATATTGGTAAGTTTTTATGATAATATATCCATGGTACAATGTAAGCATTTTGTTTATTTGCTTTTAAACTGATGTAGATTTTGACCAATTATTTCTTGAGAGAAAAACAATTTATTTGTGTGGCGGCCAAAGTTCATTGAGAAGGCTAAAGACTTCGACTTCCATTTCATATACGTACATCTGTTACCAAATGATAATGTGGTTCTTAAACCGAAAATGTATTTTTAAAGAGGATGTGATGTGATGTTGTTAAATTCTCATCTATTAATAAAGATATGTATGAGAAATAACTTTATATTCCAAAATTCCTTCAATTCAAGCATTCCACTCTACAATTCATAAAAATTAGAAATAAATTATTGTATGAAGTGCTTATTGAATTTAAAAAAGCCGCCTTAAATTCTTAAATAAGAAAACACATTTTTAAGAACATTCTTAAATAATTAAATAAAATTTCTTGTAATCAACATGACCTATTATTAAATGTAAAACTTATAAAAGTTTTTAAAATTAGAGCGACCCTTTCTTGAATTTGTCACGAAGAATCAACGTTCTTGACCGTTCTTAAATTTGATAAATTCAATAAACATTCTTGAAATCAAGCATGACCCACTCTTAAATTAAATTTGACTTCAAGAATGAATATTCTTAAAACTCAAGAATGACCAATTCTTGGGCCAAAATTAAGAAGGCGCAATTTTAAATTTAAGCCGGAATTTTCTTAGCTATAAATTATTATTTTTTTAGTGTACAAGTGTAATACCACTTCGATTTTCAGCAATGTTTGATGGAGGGTAATTTGTTAATTTGTCTTTTACCATTCTATTTGAGATTTTCAACAGTGCTAAAATTTTAAAATCATTTTTTATTAAATAGGTATTATTCTTAAGTTTTTTGAATTCTTAATATGAAATATGCCTGAAATAAATGTAGTTATAACATTAAAAAAAAATCTATTGTTGTTCAAAATTATTTTGAATGTGTCCAGTTTTATAAAAGTTGTTTAAAAATGAAACCGTATTGAGAAATAAATTCTGAATAAAAATCAATAAAATTATTGGTCGGATTGCGCTTAGTTTTAAAATTATACCGGCTCAAAGTGTACAATTAATTTGTTGCCTGAACTAAGAAACCGGCAACTAACTACAGTCGAACTCCTCTATAGTGACCTCCTCTATAATGATTTTTTCTCTGTAGTGATGTTTTTGTTTGGAACGTGCATTTTTGCACGTTTTGCATATAAAAATACCTCTATATTATGATGTTAAGCCTCTATATAGTGATTATTCTTAGAAGAATTTCGTGCAAATTCCTTACTTATGGGAATTTCCATTTTTAAAATAAATACTGCTGTGCAATCAACTTTGGATAGATTTTTTCATCAATAAGTACGTTATGTACCTATTCAATTACATATGATGAAAATCTGTATTGTTTATTAATAACTGTGTATTTCTAAATAAACGAATATTTTTTCAAACATAATAAATCTTAATTTCTTGTTTCATTTTGCATATCGATTGGTTTTTAAAGTGACTGCCAAAACTGTAAAATTATACGTGAATTCTATATAGTGAAGTTTCTCTATAGTGATGTTTTTCCATGGCTTTTCGAACATCACTATAGAGGAGTTCGACTGTATTTGGAAAACGTGCTGTAGCATATCTACGTATTTATTAAATATTAAATAGTTAATTATTGTATTGAAATTTCTAAAGGATTTTAATTGGAAAAACCTTATTAGTTGTTGTTTCTGAGAAATAGTTTTCCGTAATTGCTAAAAATCGTTTTAATTGCAAAGTTAAATGACATACCTACCTAGTTTTATTTTTGTCTACACGTACATATAAAAGAGATTTATATCCTGTTTCTGTGTAATTCCGCACCAACCGGTCGGAAACTGGAAGATTGAAAATCGTAAGCGTCCCAGACGTTACAAACCAGTTTGACTTCATTTTCTCGAATGTAGTTTTACTAAGTTTATTTTTACAAATCACGTAACTTCCACTTTCTCCTGCATTTCGAGTAGCTTCTTTTATTTGTAATTCTCCTAAATAAATACCACCTTTGCATATAAAAATATGTTGAAGAAATATAAGTGGTCAGTTTAATTTAAACGACGTTTTATAAAGCACAAACTTTAAAAATTTTAATTTAATTTATAATATCTGAAACTGATTTTATTACATTTCTATTTAGCGCCTGATATTGGTCATTATTAAGTATTGATCAAATTTTAACCTACGATCTAGCTTGCCTTCAATTGAGCAGTCAATTGAATTGTTATCAGAAGATTTTTCAAATTTTGCATGTATACAATGGGCGCTACCAACTTAAAATTAAAATCACAGTCTACCCTAATTTACTTAAATGCACGATAAAACTATGTAATTATTGTTTTCGTGCAAGGTGTTTGATCAATCATTATTTTTCAAATTTGGAAGGTCAGTCAATTTTTAAATATGAAAACAGCATTTTTTCATTATTCCTTAATTAACACTTAATAACGACATAACGTATATTTTTGCAAAAGCTTTAACGTTGGACGTAACACAACAATAAATTATACTCCTACTTTCTAGGCAACTTATTTAACAAGAAAGTAAGCAGCAATTTGATGAACAATAAATGTATGTATTATATATCTGCAACAATATGGAGTGTTGTAAGAAGAGTAGATGCAAAACTGAAGATACGTTACCAATTGGTTATTCGATGTGAATAAATTTTTGGTATTAAGGAAGTAGCTATAATTTCCTTTATCGAAAGATTAATTTATGCTAAGAAATAACTAAACTTATTATTGATACAAAACTTAGAAAAAGTAATGTATTTTGCAGTTCCTGTTGCATTCGTCAAAAGTTATATATGAATTTGAATTTAGAAATAAATTTTGAAATATAGTTGTTAAAATTATCAAATACCTATTCGCGATAAGTATGTACATTTACGGCCACCGAAATGCGCACGATTTTTTTTAGCAACTTGATTTTTGATTCAATTCATAGACGTCCTAAAATAATCAGTCAAATGTCAATATTATTTTGTTTATGTCAAATATTACTTCAAGAAAGTCACTGGATAAAGCTAGCTTTAATATATGGAAAAATAGGGAAATTTGTGTCAGGTATTGTGCAAACTTCGGGAGCCGTAAATGTACTTGAAATTATTCTTTTTAAAAATTTTAGTTGACGCCAAAAATTTCCATTTTATTGGTAAAGCCGTCTATTCGCGATTCAGGCTAACGGGAAGGCGTTACCTAGCGGAAGTTTCAGAAGCTGTCGAATGAGTATAGTGCATACACGGTAACGTTATAAAGTTGTACAATTTGTGCCAAAATGCCTTATTCGAAACCAAATAATAGGAATTTTTGCGTTTTTAATTGCATTTCTAAAGCCAGAAGGGAAACACATTTAAGTTTTCACCATTTTCCTCCATCAAACGTGAATAAAGTTGGAATAAAAAATAAATTTGGAAATGATGATATTATCGACAGGCGAAAAGCATGGAAAAGATCCATCAAGTCCAGTAAAACAATATCTCAACAAATGTTAGTTTGCTCTCTGCATTTTAAACAGGAGGATTTTTTCACACAACTTCCTGGTAGTACTGTTACACTATATAGCAGGGGTGACCAAAGCGTCGACCGCGGGCCTCTGAAAGTCGTCGGCGAATCTGACGTGAACATGTCGTTGCATACGTGCAACACCAAAAAACACCACTACGTAAGTACATTCTAAAAAAACTCTTTCATCAGAAAAGTCGCCCCGAACATCTAAAAGTTTGGCCACCCCTACACTATAGGATAGCCCAAGTTATTGAAATTGTTCATTTTTTATCACGGTTCCTTTTTATTATTTGTTAGTTGTAGGATGAAAACATTTTATGCTGAAAACAATCAGCCGTACTGTCATTGAATTGGGCAACTAGAAGCCATCATGAAAAAAAAATTCAGCCGGAAACTCGAGGCAAAAATCATATGAACAGGTAGAGGTGGACTTTATGTTTTATTATCTGTGGAGGTGGACATCACAGAAAATCAACTACCTGAAGTGACTAAGTTTCTTCCGAAATACCATCCAAGGAACACTATACTTAGTTCCGGCAAAGTCCCAGCCTCGTCCCTCACTCTAAGTATTCCGATCCTCCAGGAACAATTGAAGATCCAGATCCAGGAATCCAAACAGATCCACCCACGACAGCGTCAAAGTGGTAGAACAGGAAGTAAAAATAAACCAAAATCAAAAGCTTTAAAACATAAGAGAAAGCGGTAAAGGAAAGGAAGAAAAGAGAAAACCCTTAAGAACCTTAGGATGTTGATCGGCTTTTAGTGATGAAGGTAGATCAGTTGCTTCTACAAGCCGACAAAATGTGTGCCTTGATAACTTTAAAAGCGCACAAAACGGTTACTTGCTGGCTTAATCCGACTAATCGTCGAGAGGAAAGACCCCTATAACACTTGTACATACAACGAAATCGCGTTGCTACAAATCAAGCACTCTCCTTTAATGGACAAGTACACTAACAACTGAACTCTTCAGAATGCGAGAAACGACTCACCATGCGTTTCCGCTTTCGGACATTTTCAATGACGTAACGCTTCCAGAAGGCCTCAACAAATGGATCACACCGAAGTAGAGAATTTGAATGTAACCCGCCAATTGCGAATTAACTTAAATTCTATTACAACACAAAAGTTGACGTAACATGTGTATAAGTGTGTTTTCAAAATGTTTTTATTTTAAATTAAGGCGAAAAGAGGACCATGAGTATAAACAGGAGCAATTTCAAGGTAAATTTATAATAAGTATTGTGGATAATTTATTAAAATTAATTAATTAAAAAATCCTTTGTTCAAACTGCGTTTTGTTACGAAAAAATGTGATGTTATTTTCAATAAATTTATCAAAGCTGTGTGTCAAATTTTATAATGAATGAAAAGATGACCATGCTTACAAGTTCTCTTCAAATAGTTGAATAATTCTTACTTAACTTGAACAGAAAATTTATGTTTGTGAAACTTTCTGTATACTAAAACTCACAAGTAGTGTTATGGTAAACTAAAATTCACCAGTGTGTAATATTGCCTTTACAACTGTTAAAATCGACATTGATAAAAGATCAATTACTGTCAATTGTCAAAATACCTGGAAGGCAGAGTTGAGTTTTGAGACAATGTTTTTCATTTAAAAATTGTGAAAGTTTAAAAGGAGCTAGATGCACCAAGTTTTCTTAAATTCATTATCCTATTTTCAAGATTTCCATAGAATTTTCACCCTCAATTTGTAATTTTTCGAAATCCGCGATATTCGAACGCGAAAAATGAAAGGTAAATGTCGTAAATTCAATTTATTTCTCGAGAATAATAGCTCCAGCCTTCTGCCATCTACTAATTATTGTATCTCTTATCTGTCTCGAGATATAATCTTTGTTACTCGCTCATACTCAGTAGGCAATAGTGGGTTAAATGAAACTATAATTTTAGTGGAAGAGGTTGGCGATTTACATTTTATAAAACATTGATAAATATGAATGTAAAACTTCTATCTAATACGTACTCCCGAGACTTACTAGATAGTAGGTACAAATTTATATTTTTCTTTACCATGATGGAAACTAAAGAAGCAATACATTCCAACCACATTTATTTAATAAGTATTTAAACTTTTCCAAAATAAATGGTACAACTTTAAGTCGAAAATATCAAAAGTAAACAGTGTATTTTATTTAATTCAAAAGAGTAATAAGTCGAATTTTCAAAATTCGTTTGTAGATGACCCACAAAACGAAATTTTGTACAAAGTTCAATATCGTAACAACTAAAATTTTTTTAAATTTTCAAAAGTAACAATGCTATTAAGTTAATCATAAAGTAATAATTAAGTATGACAATTATTATCCTTAAATTCCTTAGCACAAAGAAGTTACAGTAAAGTCAAGAAAACCACTAATTTTTTTAATTGCAATTATTTCAAAACTTGAATTTTTGACTTATTACACTATAGAACTGGTGTATCGATATATTAATTTGCATTTGCATTAACATTCAATCTATGTCCACTGATATCATTAGGTATCCACGCGTTTATTGAAACCATAACAAAGTGATTTTCTAAAATATTCGTAAATTTTTTAGATCTACCTATTGAAAACAACAATCAACTTTTCATGATAATAATTAAAAATAAAACTAAAATAAATTCTAAATATATTGATGGTCTGGAATTTGTATAACTTCTTTTTCCTTTTCATGAAAGTAGTGATGATGTTCTGGTACTTTTACCAACTTCGGTATTTCCTTTTCTTTCTCATGATAATGATGGTGATGATGAGGTATTTTTAATACTTTAGTATGATAAATTGTTTTAATACGTGTCGGAATATATATCTTGTGATGTACACTAAAATAAAGAAGTTTAATAAAAAAATTCCTTGAAACTCGTGTTTAGTTGGACAGTTTCTTATAAGCAATCATTATGCATTATGAAGTAATTAGCTATATATAAATTGCACCATTCAATCAACGGTTACTTTTAAGAAACAAGCCGTTCGTAAATTTCTTACTGATAACTTTGCACTGGGTGATAAATGATCGTTATAAGTACATAAAGGACTGCACAAATTATCTGAAAAGTAAAAGGCATCTATATATTTCATAAAATATTAATTCTGAGCGTAAATAGCAAATGGATTAAATTAAAGAAAAGTTAATATACAGTAAAGAATCAAAATGAACCGATGTTTTTTCTTACTTTTTTTCTACTGTTCTTTTTAAACTTAAAAGATTTTGATAAACGGTAAAGTAAAAAAAGAACGTTGAGTCATAAACTTTGCATTTAGTGTGCCAAAATTGGCGATTAAATAATTTTTGAAAGAATTTTTATAAATGTAAAATATGTAAATATAATAATTTATATCAATTATTCAACGTTCATGTTTTAAATTATAGCTTTAATTAAGCGAATGTCACATATCAATATACAGTAGTTGTAAATTAAAGTAACGCGTTTTCTACTCGACATTTTCTCAATTTATGACTTGATTTTGCTTTTTCACAATAATTATTTAGTGGAATAATTTTTAATGTATTTTAATAAAAAAGAAACTTATTGTTCTTAATTAATTAAGTAAATTGATTATGATACCGGGCCTTAGAAGTTTAAAAATGAAAATAATTGTTGTGGATCAAAAAGAAAAACATTTGTATAAATATAAAAGTTTGGGTCTACACATGTACAATAGGAAATATTAATTATAAATTTTTGAGTACTCTCAATTTAGCATTAACCATTTGGTAATGGGGTATCAATGTTCAAAATTTGTAACTTACCTAAATAATATCAATAACTCATAGTTTAACAAGTAAAATAAATAATGAATTACAAATTGTGCCATTTCGGTAATTAGTTTACATACCATTTATGGCCGGTTGTTCAGTGGAGGCTTAAGCTCGAGCTTTTGTAAACCTGGTTAAAAAATTAAAAAACTAAAATGATGTGTAGGCATTGCTGTGTCCTTCATTCCATAACCCCACATGTTCATGTGTCAATTTAAAATATAAGAAAACAATACATACTTTGAAACACGAACACATGGAATTATAAAGTGATGGAATTATGATAGTGAGCCAAATTTTTAGCATTGCCAACACAATAATTGTGTATTGTAGAGTTTTTTTATTTTTTTAACCAGGTTTAATGAAGCTCGAACTTAAGCATTCACTGAGCAACTAGCTTTTAGTCTTTTACAATGTAAACCTGTAGACTCAGAATTACAGGATCAAAGGTAACATTCAAACTCCCGCTTATATTAAAGTGATAAGTATCACAAATTCAAAACTTTTAATTGTTAATAATTTAAAAACGATAAGTCTAGGATCAACTTATGACTTTTTGGCATAATAATTATTGCATAACATAAATATTTTCCGCGTGTTTAATACATCCATAATGTAGTACTACCGGTAGTTAATAATTTGCAGTTTTTAAGCACAAATAGCAAAATAAATTTAAAATATAATGAATTAACAATTCTAACATTGTATTAGGTTTTTATAATCACTTTTAGATCATTGGTGGTGTCGCGTTTAAAGCAATGAAAATTTATTTTTGTATAACTGAGTTAGGAAATAATAACTTACCAGTAATAGTTTCATTTTATCAAACCATAAGTACAATATAACGTGAAAATTGGAAGCTGAACTGTTGGACTGATATACACAACTATATATAATATTTTATGAAATACGCAGTGGGGAGATGATGTATAACAATAAACGTTAGTGGGTATAATGTCGTTCAGTAAGTTTCATATCACTGTAAGAAAGTAAATTGTATTGATCAATAATAATTATCATTATCAGTGGACCATATACTCTCTCTAGAAGTAAATTTCTAATAAATTACCGCTAGACTACTTAACTTTTAGCAGGTGGATAGTTGAGAGTAGTATAAGTAACTACTAAACTTTCCAGCATTTTTTCTTTGAAATAATCTTTGTTTAATTGATTTATGAATCACACACCTTTACAGAATCTTTAATTTCATTAGTATATAGGGAGCCCAAAAGTCGTGCATTGTTTTGAAGGTAATCTTTCTAGGAATTTATTTAAGGTCGTACAAAAAAGTTGAAAAAAAAATTTGAGTCACAATGAGAATCGCCGGGAAATACTGTCTGTCTTTGGTAATTGCCAGTAAGGCTCGAGTCAATACAAAATATCTATTACCATTTAGCATGTAAGTACGTACTCATTTCCCACCAAATGTAATTATTACTAAACTTTGTGTATCTATTGGAACTACGTAATTTATGCAACAAAATTGGTTCACTATATCCGAGGTTTACATGTTCGAAGCTACCAAAACAGTAATTCTCATTTTATACATTTTCTCCTATGAATTATAATGTTTGATTCGGGGCCAGTTTGTAAAAAAGACCGGTCTCGTCGGCGTTCTGGAATGTACAACAGAAAAACAAATTATTTTTGGACCGGCGAAAATTCATTGCAAGTATATACTTACCAGCAATCCACAAATACGGTTCAGCCTAAATGTTTGGTGTGGAATTGAAGGCGCAAATTATTGGACCATTTTTTTTGCCGCGCTAATTTGACTGGAGTGAGATATGTAGACTGTATGAACACTATCCGGCATAACTGTTTGGACGAAATGAATTTAATTTCAAGGCTGCACATCCATTTCCAACAAGATGGAACACCGGCCCATACTTATCAACAAATTATTGTGTTGGGCACCAAGATCGCCAGATTTAACCCCAATGGATTTTTATCTGTGGGGAAAAACCCAAATTTTTTAACAACAAAGTTATCAATGGTGAACATTTAATATAATACAACCTATATAAGTGTATCAGAACTAGCGGAGGAGCTTTCAATCGTGACTTGCAGATTCCTTAGGACCGATGATATTGTTTGATCCACATAATTGTTCGGCGCTATTATTACTGGTGTTTTAAATTCTATTGCGATGTAAACAATATTGCTTTCAAAAAGTATCTGTACTAATAATTAATTAGCTCTTCTGTGACAGGTAGACTGTATTTACCAATATTTCAAAAATTATTTTGGGTGGGAACATTTTTCTTCGGCGATTCGAGTTCCTTTTAAAAGAAGAACGAAGATAACTTCTGCTAGTTCAATTGTGATTATAATGTGATAAAAAAAAAAAATACATTTTAGGTTTAATGAAATGAAAATTTTTATAATATTTTGTGTTATTTATATCATGACTGTCTTTGACGTCCATGTTTATATGCCGAAAAGTGAGTGGGTGGTACTATTGAAAGCAACCTGAGGTATGATAGGATGTATAGTTGCTTTTAAAGCTTGGGAAGTACACTTTTTTAGAGAAATTTAAAATAAGTATTTATATAAGAATTGCTGGAAGGTACAATGAAATTTTTCAAACTCGAACTTAACTCATGTTTTTTTCCAAGTTTATGGTGGATCTTGATCACAAGTTTTTATATGTATTCTCTATGTAAGTCGAATTTTCGAACTTCCATAAGTCGAATCTTTCTAAATCTCTTACCGATAATTTAATGTTAACTCGAATTATATAACGAAAATTGATTCGTAATGTGAATTTCGATAAGAAACAAAAAGTAATATATTTCGGGGCCGGAATTGTGTGTAGAGTAAAAATAAACCATCATTACCAGACCTCACTTACATATTTTTTGCACTTTTGAACTCTACAAATAATAAAAACTTAAAAAGGACAAATAATGATTTGTTTTAGTCTCTGTATTTCATTTTTGAGAAATTTCACTGTATATACAGGGTGTTCACGAAAAAACGCCCCAGCTCCTAGCGCTATTATTAGGAGTCCAATTGTGACAAACGATACGTCAAATTAAATGGTTCAAAAAGTACTACAATGTGTAGCTCAAACATAATTTTTACCTGTTTCTCCATTCAAAGGTCAAAGGTCAACTTCATTTTTTCAAATTACAACCTTATATTTTTCTTTGACAATTTGATAGAGATTTTTTTTCTGAATTCAACGATGTATCACAATCAATATTTCTGATTTATTTTAGGGTAATAAAGAAATTAAAATAATAATTAATATTATTAGCAGTAGGCTTTGAAAAATAACTGAGACGTAGCGGTGGCTATGGAAACGATGTGTCAGTACGGAAACAACGTATTTTAAAGAATTAATTTATGAACAACAACAGATAACATTTAATAACTAAACAATTAAATAAAGAAATGGCAAATTAACAAAAATGTTCTAATTGGGCATCGTTTCTTTCCAGACATTTTCGTCGACATCTAGATCCTACACTTTGTGTAGCATTAATTAAAATTTCTGCTGGTGTTTCCCGACAAGCGTTGACTATTCTCTCTCTCAAAATTTCCTCCGTTTCCGGGCGCGTAGCATAAACAATATCTTGGATGTATCCCCAAAAGAAAAACTCTAGAGGTCACAAGACCGGGCGGGCCATGGTATAGGTACATATGCTCCAATCCATTTGTCTTCATTATTCTATATTTAAATAGTCCCTAATCATAAGAGCGTTTTGTGTGGTGCAGCGCCATCTTGTTGAAATACTAGTTCATTCCATTCAATGGCAACGGCAAGTCATCTAAAATTTCTTCTAAGTCTTCAGGCAAAATTTGAAGATATTTTTCTTGGTTGAGATTTCCATCAATGAAAATTGGTCCTATTAGGTATCCTGGCGCCTAATATTCCGCACCAAACGTTCACCGAAAATTTTATCTGAGGATTTTGTTCGATGGTAATATGTGGGTTTTCTACACTCCAATAGCGGTGATTGAAACGATTAAAATGTCTGTTGTTTGTAAATTGACACTCATCAGACCACAAATTTTTTGTATAAAATGATTGATTTCGCCTTAACTCGCTTAAAAAGAAATTACACAAATTTATTCTACGCCAGTGGATCGTTTAGTTCACTATTTCACTAGTTCACTATTATTCATTTTTATTACAAAAAATAGGTAAACAAACTAATAACCAGTTTCTGACGGCGATGTTAACGTATTTCTCCAGTTAAATGTCCCGGTTACCATGGTTATTACCATTGTTGCAACAATAGTAATAGTAATTTTTATTTGTGAGACGTCGTTTCCATAGCCACCGCTACGTCTCAGTTATTTTTCAAAGCCTACTGCTAATAATATTAGTTATTATTCTAATTTCTTTATTACCCTAAAATAAATCAGAAATATTGATTGTGATACATCGTTGAATTCAGAAAAAAAATCTCTATCAAATTGTCAAAGAAAAATATAAGGTTCTAATTTGAAAAAATGAAGTTGACCTTTGACCTTTGAATGGAGAAACAGGTAAAAATTATGTTTGAGCTACACATTGTAGTACTTTTTGAACCATTTAATTTGACGTATCGTTTGTTACAATTGGACTCCTAATAATAGCGCTAGGAGCTGGGGCGTTTTTTCGTGAACACCCTGTATATTATATGATACTTGGTAATTATTCAGTATACAGTCAAATACTTGAATATTTTTTCCCATGAATTTTAAAGGCAACTTGAGTTACTATAATAAATGCTTTTTTATATAACTACCGTTATTAAAATAAAAGAATATTTAGAAAGCTTCTAATAAGCCAATGGAATTGATATTTTTTTAAATTATTGATTTAATGTGTCAATTGAAATACCCTTTGGTATTTTTATTGCATCTTAATGAGCAAGTTAATAATTTAGTGATTTCGCTAAGAACGCCATATGATCGATGAAAAGGAAAGCTGTACATTTTCTACTTATATATGGACAGACATAAATAAACGTGAAAGGTACAGAACGAAATTAAGTGAAAGCATTTCAACTACGCACCTACCAATGCTATTTTTGTAAGAAAATAATTCAATATGTTGAATGTGATTTCGTGAAATCTCGGAATCTGAATTGTTTATAAATAAGGAGAGCATTTTCACCAATATTCGAACGTGCACAAATAGATCCGGGTTCAAAAGAAACTACTTCAGCGGTAATTCCGTTAACAATTTAAGGAAAAGTAGCTGATATTTTAGAGTTAATTAACGGTAATGATAATTAAGCCCATTTCAAGGTATGCTTTGTGTAAAGTCATGTTACTCAACACTTAACAACGTTACACTTTTATTTCTGAATGAAATGTAACATCTGTGAAAGTCATTAAAATTTGTCCTGCTATTAGAGAACTAATTGCGATTTATTTTTTTATTACTGCGTATTAATTTGTGTTCGTGTTTTAATGTAATCATTTACTTAAATTATTAGCCCATTCCGTATGTTAATATATTTTTGTTTTAATTCATTTTTAATGGTCGTAATACGTTTTCAGGGGCATATAGTTCGTGTTGCAAACATTTACTTAATTGATTGTACGTATTCAAGTTAACATAATAAATAGTGTGAATTATTGTTGTAGTTACACCTGTTCATCTGTTTGTTACATATACAATAAAGTGGTTTCTTTAAAGTGTCTGTTTTAAAATATATTTATACAATTTTAGAAAATGGTTTACAAAGAACTTAGCGTATTGTCTAATCGCTCCACCGAAAAATCGCAGAATAATTGCGTGGCTTGTATCTTAGGACCATTATTGAAATTATCTGCTTTTATTGGAATACCGGCTGTTACAAGTGATTGTGACCATTCTCAACATAATAGAAATTTCGCATACTTTGCGATATCAAAGTTTGCAATTTTCTCAACGATTGTAATTGCATTACTTTTTTCAATGGCACAATGTTTTTACATTTATTTGATAACTACTGAATTTAGCCATAATAAAGTAGTTTTATTAGAAATGGCGGCTGAAGTATTGCTGGGTTGCGTTTCAATATTGCAGTTAGTTGCTTTTCTTTCACGTGCTAACGATGCTGTGATAGAACTGAATGGTTGGAATAGTATATTCACCGCTAAGAAGTTTTATACTGTTGAGACAATATTGACAAGCAAAGACATCAAGAAAATAAAAATGCATAGTTACATATATTGCATATTGATTGGTTTTACGATAGCAATACTTTTAATTGATCTAATATTACGAGATCGTATAGATTATCACTGGAATTTATTTAGAAGATGTTTTGTTATTGCCAATGTATTTGTTCAAATGGTGACGGGGTTTCAGTTGTCATTACGGGGAATATTTGTAAAAAAAATATTTGTTAGATGGCGTTCAATATTGAAAACGTGTTTATTGAACAATAGCAAAATTTTTCAAATATCTAAAAGGACTGTTTTAAGTAACGACAATAAATTTAACGAAGATTTCAGTTCAATAGAATTGATTAGAAACATTCGACGACTTTACAGTGCAATAATCTGTAATATGAGATGCTTAAATAACTTTTTAAACCCAGCCATTGTTATTATTACTACCTTCACTTTAGGCGTTCTCATTATCAACATCTACATTTTAGTAACACTGTGGAATTCCAAAACCCATAACGGACATCTGCTTGAACTTAGAACATGCGGTATTATTATCAGCGTGTTTTACTTTTTAAATAATTCTCAAGCAATAGGAGATACGGTAAGCTTCTTAAATCTTTCTTCCATTTCATTCCGCTAAATGTATAGTATTTTATTAATATAGCGTTGTTTTGTTGATCATAATTATTACGTTACTGCACACATTTAATTAGGGAACAGTTTCATATTTGCAATTACATTTGGTATGGTGCACAGATGTCAATAAAACCTTTAGTAATAAAATCTGTAGACTAAAACAATGCCTATTAAATTTCGAAAATTAATTCAATTAGTTAAAAATTATTTATATTTATGTAAATTGCATTGTAGTATGTAAATTAAGATATATTATTTATTAGTATTTCAGTAGGTATACATTAAATTGTTATTATAACGAAACGTAACGGATTATGTCTTAAGTTATACGGTTTTAAAGAGCACGTCCGTCGCTTTGCAGTAATGTTAATTACATTTTAAAGTTGGTCCATTTTTGCTGTTATTTAGTAATTTTATTTATTACCGAAATTAAACGAATTGTTAATTAGTTAGCAAAAACTGGTGGAAAATAAAATGCAAACATTATTGTGATATTATGATCTGTATTCTTGGTAAGTTTCAAATCTATCTATAGCTCTAGGTTCGTGAGGTGCTGGTAAAATATTGTAATTTGAGTGAATATGATTTAGCAGGGATTTATTTAGAAAAAAATCCTTCACTAAAATTTAAATAATAAATCATTTGTTTTAATAGTATATTAAGACACGAGTATGCGAGTGTCTTAATAGCCATTAAATGTGAATTGCATACACTATTTTTTCTACGACCAGCCGTAATATTAAAAACCAAGCACTTTATTTACAAAATATATTAAACTTGTAATGAAATTATAAGTTATAATGAAGGAAATATTATGAAAACTTTATTACAAAGAAAATACAGAAAACAATTAAGTCATTTTCTGAAAAGTTTTGAGCCTTATTTTTGTCTTTCCAATTCATAAACTAAGAGTAACATTTTTAGTAGCAGTTGGTGTTTCCATAAAACATCATCATAACTGGTACTTGTTTCCCGGATTTTGCCACTGTTGAATTGGAGTTTAACAATTTTCTATTATTTCGTTTCACTATTTGTTCCTATGCTTTGGCAGTTCTTCAGGCGCTCTTCAATCCAGTTCTCACTCCTTCAAATACCTGCCCATCTCGTTTTTCCCACTTTGAGCCTTATTTTTGTCCTTCCAATTCATTAACTGAGAGTAAAATTATTCGTATGTCATTGCTGATTTTACGGGCAATAAATTGTTTTCGACTCTTGTAAGCCGTTCCACAATGTCTGGTAGAGTTAAATTTACAATTTCAATATTACCATCGCACATTTTCACCGATTTTATTTGTAAAAAGCACAAATTTTAGGAATTTACTAGGTTAACAGTAACTACAAACTGTCAAAATTGATAAATGTTAGATCCGCCCATCCTCATGGCAATACTTGATATTGACCGAATATTAGTGATGTTGCATTTCCATTGTTTATAAATTTGTAACTTAATCAAAATTTTGAATCTTAATGGGTATCATTAAGGTACAAGTAGTAAATGTCTAATAAATCGATTAAAATATGGGCGTAGAAAAATAAATAAAGATGTGATCAAAAGTTGCTCGCAAATTAAAATAAGCGATGAAAACATTCGGCAACACTAACATTAATTAAAAAAATGCAAGTGTTATTACAAATTATTGCATCTAAAAATAATATTTGACAAGTTGCTAAGTACTCTCTTCCTTGGTAATTTTTAAAATTTGAATATTTCAAATTTTGTATGATCCAATCTACCTTTTAAGAAGATGTTTGAGCATAGAACAGTAGTTAAGAGGAGCGAGGAGTTCGGAATCTTGGAAGACCATTAGATCATTAACAACGAATACAAAGAAGAAGATTCAGATATATCTTACATCAGAAGATCGACCACAGTTCCTCAAAAATGAAATCACTTTAACATTATAGCCGAAAAATAAAAGAGAGATGTATTGAAATCATAGAAGAACAACAAAGAACCAGGTTCAGAACGAATCGCTCCCGAATTAGTCAAGTTCAGATCGGAAAAGTTGTTCAGCGATCAACAGGGAAGAGGTACCTAAAGAAGAGACGGAAGCATAAACAACGATTGTTTTGATTGAAAACTGAATGCCTCAGTGCAGCTTAATATTATATTAGTTAGGCTATGTACATTGTGTTTTTTACATTGGCACAACGTGCTAATTTATATAATATAATGGAAAAAATTTAAGGTTTTCAAGAAAGCGAAAAAAGAAAGAATTTACCACTCCGATATTTTTCGATTTGGTATGTTACATTATATGTTTATAAATAAAATGTTTGTTTAATATACATCTTTATCGGTTGTCGAATTTTCCTAAAATTAGTTCATCGACCCCGTCCCCAAACAAAAAGAAATCCCTCTCGACCCCGCATTACGTGAACAATATAAAGACAGAATCGCAACCACTTCGAACATCAACACATGGGTGGTGACAAAAAGTGAACAACCTCAAGCAAACAGTTTTAATTATGCATCGACATAGGTAGTCGCAGTAAAAATGCTGTACTGGAGAAGATGCTGTGGAGTCATACGCACAGATAGTAAACGGAATCAAGAAATAAAACAACAAATGGGTGTAGAGAAGGACGTGGGAACCTGCGTAGAAGAAAAATGATTAAAGTAGTACGGACCCGCGAGAAGAAGCGGAAATAATAGATGGATAAAGAAAGTGATAGATTGGGGCCCAATAGAACGAAGGAAATGAGGAAGACCTAGAAGGTTATGAAGGGACGAAGTCGACAAGGCTATGGAAAAAAGAGAACTGGAAGATGAATATTGGAACAATAGAGGTGATTGGGACAAATGAATGAGAGGAAGGAAGACACCGGCAGCTGTAGAAAATGTTTAAATATTTAAACATTTAAATATTTAAACTCTCAGCCGAATTAATGCGTTCTGATAGCTTCCCACTTAGTGCTCATCATTTGTTTCCAAAGCTAGTGTTATTTTCTTTACACAAAACTAAATGGCGTTTGTTTTTTTTTTTGTTTAATTTTTCTTATGTAAGCGGCGTTATTGTTGTATTAAGAATAAAAATCTCTATCAGAATTACTAAAAAATTGTATAGCGTTCAACAAATGAGAAAGTTGGCCATTTCCATGAGGATGAAATTTGCAACACGCCAAAGGCGAGTGGAGTAATTCATTCGAGTGGGAATAGTCAATTCTCACGAGTTTAATACTATACTTTTTCTAATCATACTAATTAATTAACTAATAATGAGTACTGGTAATAATAATTGTCATTTATCTTTTTATAGACCCTTTTAATTATTAACATATACATTAACCGTACCGTAGTTAACGAGAGTAAATAAAGAGTTATTGCAGGGACCACGCTAAAGTCTACATTCGGTGAAATACCACGTGACCCAATCCGAAATTGTGGTTACGGAGAGGGTCCAAGTAAGAGTTATCGAAGTGCCCTGGTGATCGCTACCGCTTTTAAGGGCTCCGGCAAACATAACGGGACGGCACGGCGCGGCACGGTTTTTGACATTTTTATTATGATTTGTGTGAGTATTCGGGAGCAGTTTTCTGAAACAGCGTTCGAGAGGACAGCCGACCAACGAAATAGTCTCGATAGTCCTATTAGCAACTGGCGCGGAAGGTCAGTACAATTTTGACTTCGGAATTCTTTGAATTATTTGCAACCATGAAAATTTCAACAGGTAGACTTAATTGTTTATATTATTTAAACGATTATAATTGATTTTAATTTCCAAGCATAAGATAAGTGTTTGCCGTTTGTTGACAATCTTTATTTTGAGAACGTATTAGTAATCAGCAACCTCTAAAATCCATAGAACTATTAAATTTGTGCATTTCGTTACAATTTTGGTTCAAATAAATTGTCATCCTTGTTATTTCATAATTTGATCAGAATTGATATGTTAGTGGCAAAGTGCACAATTCGCTGCTGAAGAATTATTAGATTTTTTATAAAAATTTATATTCAGTTAAACCTTTTCCTATAAAACTCATAACTAGAAGGAAAATTTTTAACTCAATATAGTAGGTATTTTTTTAATAAAATATCTAACAATTCTCAAGTTTACATAAAATATCTTTGAAATGTTGAAATTAATTGAGATAGTTTGTGACGGACGATTGTCGCAATTAAAAAATAAAAATGTCAGTGTCGGCTCGAAGTTGATTTATCAATTTTTGTAGAAGTTCATTGTTCTGCAATCACAGGCCGATGCATTTATTTTCGGTAGAATCCGATGTGGGACGAATATTTCCATTATATATTAAATTTGCTTTTGGCTACAAACAGTTCACAAAAATGTGTGACTTCGAGATGAAAATTTTAATTGCAGCAGTGCATAAATTACCTTGCTTATGGAATATCTGTGATAAACCATTTCACAACAGAGATTTAAAGGATCTTGCATGAGAGGAAGTTTGTCCTTAAATGTATAGTGATTGGGACACCATCAGCGTGCAGCAGCAACGAAAAAAAGATTGTCAACAAACGGCAAACACTTATCTTATGATTGGAAATTAAAATCAATTATAATCGTTTAAATAATATAAACAATTAAGTCCACTTGTTGAAATTTTCCTGATTGCAAAAAATTCAAAGAATTCCGAAGTCGAAATTTTACTGACCTTCCGCGCCAGTTGCTAATAGGCCTGTCTATTTCGCTGGTCGGCTGTCCTCTCGAACGCTATTTCAGAAAACTGCTCTCGAATACTCATACAAATCATAATAAAAATGTCAAAAACCGTGCCGCGCCGTGCCGTCCCGTTATGTTTGCCGGAGCCCTAACATCACCTGACTCAACTTCAAATTGTTTACGTCGTCGTAACTACCTGCTTCTTTCTTTATGCCAATTTTGACAAAAATATGTTATTTTCCGTCGCAAATGTACCTAATGCACTTATGGTTTAAGTATTTTACAACCGACACTTAAAATTAAATGAACAAACGGCAGATGTAGAAAAGTTTATCAATATGGGTGATTAAGCCTGGAATGCCATTTGTGAGTCTGCGAGACTCACAGGTCTTTGGGTTTTCTTCCCCCACACTTCTGTCTCTACTGATAGACCCACCAAATTTTGTTCTTTACCTATGTAAACAATAGGGAATTTATTTTCAATCAAAATTAGTGATTTACCATTTATGAGTCTACGAGAATTATAAATGGTAATAACCGTACAAAAATGGAATGATATTTTAGGGTTATATTAATCATAAATAAACAATCAACGAAAAAATATATAAAACAAAACCCTCACCGCAGCCAACCGTCTTATGGGGTAACACCACTCTATGTTTTTTTTTTTTGGCTTAAACATACTTTGAGGTCATGACAGATTTTTATGTCAATTAATTTTTGTGAAATTAATAAACAATCGTATTATAAGCACGATAACAATAAATACTATGTGGAGACAAGTCAAATCTCGTCGTTTCATTGGTCAGTACCGCTGGAGAAAGAGTTTAATTTTCTCCACGGTATTGAAGACTGAACAGTTTTCTCAATCAAAAACGTATCGGAAATGTGCAAATTCTTAAATATGATTACAATAAAGTATATGTTCGAATTTGAAAAATAATATTTTGACAGTATAGCCTTAATGCCCTTAGGGTTATACGTGCTTTTGTTCGGTAATTTTGTAGCCTATTCGCAATCATTTAACTTGGTATACTATTATGTAAGCGAAATAAGTATATGTCAGAAGATTTATTATATTTAGAACAATTTACAAGAGCAATTCAACAGCAATTAACAGGACAGCTAATAGCGCTCAAGGCGTTCAGGTCCACACCTCTCCTGGATCGGAACTGCCATCGGTTCCCCGTGTACCCTGACGCGCGGAGGGGGGGGATCTCACACATCCTGTCCCCTCTCTTGACCGCTAGGCCCCAAAATATCGTTATTGGTCACGCTGCCGCTAACATATATTAATTTTATCTGGTAATAGAACTCTTCAAGACCAACAACTTTTCCTATAAATTTTGTTTGAAAACGTTTTTGTTTTTGAGTTAAAATTATTTTAAAATCTTACACAATTTTCTTACACGCTACTGGAATTAAAGTTACCTAGTCAACAAGATTGCCTTCTGGAACGGTTATCATTAGTTGGGACTATTATTGTCAATTTTAAACAATAAACCAATAAACACCAAAAAAAAAAGTTTATTTCAAATTTAATTTTAAACATTGACGCGAGAAGTGCGCTAACGAAAATAAAGAAAAACGATCATAAAAATTGTTCAAAGTGTTCACCGTTGCTTTAAGACGCCGACGAAGTGATTCTTCTACCCTTTGTAATATGGCTCTGTTGTTACGAATCATTGCAGCAGCAAGTTCCACCCGTTCTTGCAACATTTTGATGGTATCAATTGGTACAGAGTATACTAAATCCTTCATGTATCCCCACAAAAAGAAGTCGCAAGGGTTCAAGTCCGGCGATCGGGCAGGCCAGGCTACATGACCACTTCATCCTATCCAACGAGCAGGAAAATTGTTGTTCAGCCAATCACGTACAATGCGTGCATAATGACAGGGAGCACCATCATGTAGACGCCACATGTTTGCACGAATTTCTAAGGGCACTTCTTCGAGTAACTCGTTCAAACTGTTATTTAAAAAATTAAATATCCTTCTCCGTTTAAATGCGGTGGCATTATGTGAGGTCCAGTGAGGTGTCCGTTTATAATTTCAGCCCAGACATTGATTGTAAATTGATGTTGAAAGTGATTTTCCCTAACAGCGTAAGGTAAATCTTGTGGTTGTAAGAACTGCACTTTTCGAACATGATAAGGATACAATTGCTGTTCTTTTAGTATTTTCCAAATTGTACCATGCGATACTCCATGTTGCAGTGCCAGCCTTCTTGTGCTGAGTCTAGGTCGAACCTCGACACTGTTCAGAATAGCCTCCTCAATGTTTGCAACTTGAGCTGGACGCTGCCGACCACGATCGTAAGCTGCAGGCTGAAAAGATCCGTGATCTCGAAGATGCTACACCACATTTACAAATGTGCGAACATCCGGAAGACGACGGTTCGGAAATCGGTTCATGTAAATTCTTCGAGCTAAGGCTGCATTCCCTTGGTTCTCACCATAGGTTAACACAATATCAGTAAATACGTTATTGGTAAATATAGGCATTTTTTTCGGATTTCACTTGACAGAAGTGACGGATTCATTTTCAATAATAAGAAGTCATTATTTTTCTTTGTTGGAGCATTTCATAAAGGGCTCGTCAATTTGTAGGGAGGAAAAATGATTTTTAAAAATGCGATTGCAAAAAAGGTACATAAAAATGGACTTTTCTCAACGAGTTCTACTACTGGTTAAAATTAATGTACTTATTTCGCTTACACCTTGTATAGATAGCTAAAATCTTGCGATAAATAAGGCAGTTATGGTCTTGTTTTTTGGAGACAGTCTATATATAAATCTTACTACCCTGCAAATTGCTTCTACATTAAGGTCAAAACCGTTACGTGGACTTTGCTTCCGAACTGCTTAACAACTTATTGCTCTACTTAGTTGTACCCAACTGACATCTTTTCAAAATGAACATGACGGTTTTTTCTTTTAGGCCATTCAAATAATAGCAATAGAATTGGGGGCGAAGTTAGGTGTAGTCGAAATTGTGTATAGTAAGTCAGCACAATTGTATTTTCCTGACTATATTAAATTTATGACGTAATATATTATAAATGTTATGGACGTTGTTTTTCACGAACTCCGCTTAACCAAAATTAAATTTAGCGTTCTCTTGATGTTCATGTTAAGCGGACTGCACTGTATAGGCATATTTATACAATTGAATAACAACAATGTGATATGCAGTTTTTAAACGTCAGTGTACCTACTTCATACCACTTTGCATTTTTGTTTTAAAGTAAAAAAAGTTATAACCGCCTAAATGTTCTAATCATTTAAAAAATTTATGGGGTAATTTACAGTTTACTATTCTAGAAAATGTCAGTAATTATTGAATATTTATCAAAACATACAGTTATAATGCTACCTAGTCACGACACAGTAAAATATAAATTTAAAATTTTCCAGTTATGTAGTTCTGCTATCAACACGATTTACAAAATGTGTGCTTATGTGAATTTTAGAAACAAAATAAAAGTCTGTAAAAACTGCATACCATGTTGCATGGGTCCGATATTTCATTTGGGAACGTTAACTGGTATTTCAGCTTTCAGCTTTAACTGTGTGCATACAGTTACAACAAATCGATATAATTTTGTTTATTCGCGGATCTATGTTTTCATACCATGTTTTGTTACAATGTTCATTTTTGCATCTTGCATTCAAAGTGCATACTTCATTTACTTAAATTCATTAAAGGACAATACTTTGCAACTTCTAAAATTAATCACAGATCTTCTATTTGGCTTAATAGTTATTGCGCAGCTAATATGTTTTACATTGAATACAAAATTTCGAATTTATAATTTTGAAGGTTTAACGACAATTGCCTTCAGTGGATATTATTATGGTGTAGAATTATTTATTAGCAAGAAAATGGTACGAAATTTAAAAATTAAATCGTACATTTTTTCATTCATTGCTATTACATTTCCATTGGTTTACGGAATGTATTTTGTACTAACTTCAAGTTCGTCACACCCACATTTCAGTAGATACGCAGATGTTGTGCTATTATTTTTGACTTCAACCAATTTATTTGAATTTTATTCAGAATTTGCTCTTTATAAACTACTTTACAAAGAGTGTTATTTTAATTTAAAAAAAATTCTAACAGAACGGCAGAAAGACATTAACCAAACCATAGATGAAAGTTTATCTTTCTTTAACTCGACATTGATTCTATCTCGATTACAAAAATTTCAAAGATTACATGCCGCCATTACGTTAAATATTAAACAACTAAATAAGTTTCTGAATCCTCTAATGGCTGTGTGGTTATTATTAGCCGTTTCGTTGTTCCTTATAAATTCATACATTTTGGTAAATTTATGTATAAACGGAAAATATGATACGGTAAACAGAACAGATATAATTTTACAAACGAGGATTTTCTTTATTAGTTCCATATTGTCGTATACCGCATATAATCTTGAAGTTATTGGAAAACTGGTAAGTGTCTGTTATAGTTAAGTGTAGATTCAGAATCCTCATGATAATAATCAAAATTTAAAAGTTTTTGCATCCACTCCGCTAGTAAAAATAGTATATTATTTTACAAGCACGTAATGTAAGCTATTATTAACGTAGATGAAATTTGGAAATACGAGTCGAAGACGTGTATTTTGAAAATATCTGAGTTTATAATAGCTATTATGTGTGAGAAAAATACTACGTTTTATCTACGATCTACTCGTTACAATCCCTAATAGTTCTTATTTTGTCAATATTCCTAGAACTTTAAAACGCCAGTTTTGTATGCAACCAACATCATACTACGTAAAATGTACCTACGTTCTAATTAGTTGAGTAGGCTAGTTACAAACCCGGCCATCTCCATACTGCGGTTTTGGTCGGTTTTGTAACTAGACATTGCAAAATATAGTCGTCTTTGTAAAAACACTAGCTTTTAAAATCGATTTTTACATTACTTCTAGTCGTTTTTGTAACATACTATCTTTGTCATTCTATTCCATGGACAAGACATGATACAAAAGCGCACTCATCCCAATTTATGAAAAAATGGTCTTTGGTGGAGTTTGTAACTAGCCTACTCAATTAAACTCTTATCTTCAAAAAATGAATTATTTGCAAATCTTTTATTTGATTTGTGGAACAACCAAGGAACAATAAATATGTTATGTTACTTATTACATATTAGATACATTTGGTATTGCAAATTTCCTTGTTGTTTTAGATCAAAAGACATGATAACAAATTTTATAACGAACAACACTTTCTTAACCTCACCCCACCGAGAAAATTTACTTGGTCGAAAAATCTCGAATAGTTTACTTTGGAGATTTACTAGCCAAGTAAAGTTATTTTGCGTTTATAATACGCAAATCTGTAAAGTAAAATTTACTTGTGAAGTATAAAGTTTTATAAGAACGGGCATAAGTGTGCTATTTTACTTTATTACACAATATTGATCTTTTCACAAGTGGACGTAGAAAAAGTATCTTATACGCATTACTCATTCTTTATCATCTTTCTGTCAAAGGAATTTTAAAATCAAAATCAAATTTTTAGTATATTAAATGGTGAACTCTGAAAATGACATCTCATGATGCATTTGCAAGTACCTGACATAAAAGATCCTCAAAAAGTTCGTGGTTGTTTTATTCAAAAACATCAAATTTTAAATCAGTCCGAGTGTTGGATTAAGTGAGAGTGTAGTGTGTTTAGATTATTTTTTAAGAGTGTAGTGTGTATAGACTATTTTAAAAAAAAAGAGAAGTTGTTATTATTTTGCGAGTGGTTCATGTTTATTTTGTATTGGTGACATTTTTAAATAAAATTCATATTTTAACAATAAATACGAGTCTTCGCTAAGAAATACCGACAAATCAGAACACCGAGCATGAATTTGTAGTATAATCCAACCCGCCTGGCATCCTGCCTATTGTACATTAAATTTCTTGAAATTATTTATTACAGTGAAATTTGTATATACAGGGTGATGAAAAAAAGGTGCCCGTGATTGATATCGGGACAATGCTTTCTGTTGAAGCATTGTGGAAATCGCAACAAAAGTGGTCCAAGTAGATTCTGTTTAAAATTAAAACAGTTTGTCTAAGAGCACAACGTGGCAATACTGCACATATTTCTTTTTTTAAAGAATTACTTTCAGGTAGGCCCACTTCTTGTACCTAAGCAACCAACACTGCGTAAGACAAACAACTGTCACGTTGACATAACTTTTTTTATTTCAAAAGAATTTAATGTAATTAAATAATAATACACAACAAACAGGTAATTGAAGGGCTGTATGCAAAAGCCCTTAGGTGACGTACGGCCGTTTGCACCACTCGTAGTTAACTTTTTAATTAAGTAAGCCATAGTTTGTGATAACTCGTAGTTATATATAAATAACATTGCACGGGATATTTCTAAGCTGTAGTTAAGTAACTATCGATTTGTGACGGTTGGTGTTAAAAAAAAAACTAAAAGTTGGTTACATTCACGACTTTTCGTGATTTTTTGACAGATAGCACGTGTTGTTCAAGTTGTGTACTGTTTATTATATCTGTAGTGTACCTTATTAAATTTTCTGGTAAGTATCATCTAATATGAAATTACTGATGCAATTAATATCTAAATGTGAATATTGTAGATATGGCTGAAAAAAAATTCGTTCTGCAAATTTTTCCAACGAGGAAAAATTGCAGTGTTTATCGGTGATAAAAAAATATAAACACATAATAGAATGTAAAGAAACAAGAAACACTACGTGGAGAAAAAAACAAGAAACATGGAAACTAATCGAAAATGAGATAAATGCCAGCTGTGGGACATTTAGAAGTGCCGAAGTGTTGAAGCGTTTTTATAACAACCGGAAGAAAGAGACCAGAAAAATTGCAGCAAATGTAAGGCGCGAGTTAGGAGGAACAGGTGGTGGTCCATCCACATCCAAAGACCTAACCTGTGATCCAATATACAATCTCACTTTGGATATAATAAATAAGAAAAGCGTCTTCGGATTGGAGAATGCCTTTGATGGCGACGGAGAGCATACAGCAGTAAATGAAGAATGTGTAAATATTGTAATGTTCTTATATGACACTTGAAAATACCTTATATCATCCTATTATAATTACAGGAGGACACCATTATTGAATTTGAGGATGAACACTCCGATGCCAGTGTTCAAATGAAACATTCGTAGTACGTTATTTATAGTACAAATTATAAGAATTGATAATAATTGCTTTTTTTCAGTATGAACCCATGAATTGGCAATCGCATACACCAAATATGTTGCAAAGGCCAATAACGGCAAATATTAAAGTCGCTAAAAAGCAGCAGACACCGAGAAGGAGGCAACCAGTCACGAAAAACGAGAACGTTGCTTTAAAGTATGAAGAGGTGGCAGATTTGAAGAGACGCAATATGGAGTTGCAATTTGAAGTTTTAACGGCCCAAAAGAATCAAATAGCGGCACAAGTGGAATTTGCCAAAAAAGAACACGAGCAACTAACGCAGCAGCGAGAAGAACAATTTACCTTAAGCAAAAGGGCCCTACAACTGGATATTGAACTGAAAGAAGCTCAATTAAAGGCCTTACAAGGCATTAGAAATTAGAAGGCTGTTAACATTTCATTCATTTTTCATTCAATTTTATTAAATAAATAAATTTTTACACCCTTTCATTGAAATAATTATTTATCAATTGCATCCTTGAAGCAGCACCTGCACCCCCCTGAACATTATTGTCTATGTTAGGAATTTGTCCGTTTATAATCATTTCATTTAAAATGTGTTGATCAAGCTCTTCTGGTAATGGCGGTACCTTGTCATTACCCATAGTTAATGCTAGATTATGTAACACAGATGTTGCCACTATTATAGTCAAAAACGTGTCCAATTTAAGACGACAACCATACGCTAAAATGGGGAAACGACGTTTTAAAACTCCAAATAGACGTTCAACTGTATTTCGCGTTCTAATGTGGCTTTCATTGTACAGTTGCTCCCCTGGTGTTCTTGGATTTAACAATGGTGTAATCAAATAAGCATTATTTGCATAGCCACTGTCACCTGAAAGAGTTAAGTTTGTATGTATGGTATAATATCCATTTCTACCCTTAATTTGTTATAATTTGCAAACATACCTAAAAGTAATGAGCCTGCATACATATTATTTTCAAAGTTTCCTTTTATTCTGGAGTTATTGAAAATTGCAGAATCATGTGTGCTGCCAGGCCATCTTGCTACTACATTTAATATTCTTAACTGTGCATCGCAAATAAATTGGCTGTTTATAGAAAAATATCCCTTTCTGTTTCGAAATATTTCAGGGTCTTGTTCACCTACATTTTGATATAATTCAATTTTTGTGCCATAAATAATTATATTTTACCTGGTGATATTATTTTAAAATGGGTACAGTCAATAGTTCCAATTACTTTTGGAAAAGCAGCTACATCAAAGAATTGTTGCTGTATTGTTCGAACTGCATCTGCTGTGCTTCGAAAATTTATATGATTTCTTGCTAGCCTAGCTATAGCCGTCGACACTCTACTAACAATTCTAGAAACTGTAGATACATGCATTCCACTAAAATCTGCTACAGTATCCAAGTGTCCTCCGGTTGAATATAACCGTAAACAAGCTAATAATTGGTCAATTGGAGTAACGCAATTATTTCTTTAAAAAAAAATTACATTTGTATATTAGTATTATATTATTGTAATCACTGTTATAAGTAGTTTACATTTCATATGGATATTCCAATTGATGCTCAATTTGAGCAAGAACATTTAGCACAGTTGCTTTTGATAAACGAAAACGTTTTCTAAACGTACTTGCATCCATAGTGTCGAAATAAGAGGCCCTCGTATATGTTTGACGGGGAATGCCCCATTCCAGAAAATCAAGTACATCCAGGTCGTCAACATCAAACTCATCAATATCGTCAATATAATTCATTTCTAATATCACTACTCTTTACCTAACTTACAATTCACACAATTTCCACTACTCGACAATTGACAGTTCATAAGTCAATACGTAAATCCATACCTATACTGGGGATTATCTTTGACTAAGGCTTAACTACTTAACTCGTAGTTACCGCAACGGTGCAAAGAAAAATTTTCCGTAACCAAAGCTTATTTTTTAACTACAACTTGACTAAGACCGGTGCAAACGGCCGGTAGAGATTTTCTATTTTCTATTTGCGCCATTTCTGATAAGAATGGATGAACTTTCGGTCGCACTTACTGATTCCCGTTTAAAAGGCCCCTAACCATGTTATTTAGTAAAAACAGATCAGTCAGAAACGAAATAATGTAATTTCCAGATCCAATTGAAACAAAATATCTCAAATATCTCAGAATAGGAAAGAATGACTTAGAGTGACTGTCGCGTTAATCCTTGCATGCTTCGTCCTGATCCAGTTTCAATCGCTTCCACAACTGCTTCCTCCAACGCTGGTGTATGGACTTCACGAGGTCGCCTACCGTTTACAGAAATCGACACTATTTGGCCATTTTCTCTTAATTTTTGCTCAACTTATCTAATTACGTTAGCATCTGGATGACGTCGATGTGGATACAGTCTAGCATATTATCTAGCAGCTTCCGATGCGCTATTATCTGTCTCACCCAAGCGGAGCAACATGTCTAGATATTCACTGAAATTGTATTTCATTTTAAGACTTTTTAGGACATTTGAGTTGTATCGTTCAAATTTGTCAAGAGAACTGACATTGAAAAGTGAGTTATTGTTGCCAACGTTTCCTAGGAGATTTACGATGTTGCGACATTGATAAATTTACCTCGGAGCCAAGAAACCGTACTTTTGACAACGGTAATAAAGTTGGTTTCAATAGATTTTTTACAATTTTTTTTTTAAAAGCACCATCAACTGCATCAAATTTAGACCCTAATAATGAAATTATTACAAAATTGTTAATCGTATAGATTTTTATTGTCTGAATAGGAAAGCTTATATCTTGGTGAAGAGACAACAAATTTTGTTTTGGCTTTCAAATTCGTGTTTCGTCAGAAATCGTCTATAACATGTCGCTACGCACGGACACCTTTATTTCATCACCCTGTATTGCTACCCCTGATTTCAAGATTTCGTGAGAGGTGAATGAGGCCCCAAGGTCACCAGATTCTTTTTTATGAAGTTATTTAAAGTTAACAAACAACAAAAGCTACAGAATTTGACGGACAAAATTAGACACGAAATGAGTAGCATTGGTGAAGAAGTGATTGATATTGTGCAAGATGATTTGTAAATAGTGTTGGTTATTGTGAAGAGATCGGTGGTTGGCATTTAGAACATTTTATTTAACGATTTTATTTACTTACAATTAGTAACAGAGTTTTTGATAGATTTTTTGTTTTCTAATACAATTGAGTTTTGCTCAAAATTTTTATGCTGTCATTTTGAAAATTGAAAAAAATATCGGGTTAGTATTTAAAAAAAAAAGTATGACTTAAAATGCTTGAAAATAAATGTTGATTGGGAATTGAATTTGATAATATAAGAAATGTGTTTTTATAAATTTAAATAAACCGGTCTGATGAGTTGTTTGAAAAGTAGAACCTTCAATTTGATTGAATTTGTTCCATACTTTAGCCCCGCACTGTATAAGTGTATTCTAGAGTTATCACTACCTTTCCTAATCAAACATTCGTTCCATTCATTCCTGTTGTCTCAATCTCCGTCCTCTAAGCCCATCTTTTTGATTGCTTCGTCTGCTTGATCTCTTCAAGATCCTCTGGGTTTCCTCATTTCCTGTTTTCTATTGGACTGCAATCCGTCACTCTCTTAATCCAGTTGTTATTTTCACTCCTTAATCGTTGCCTCTGTACATAACTTACAATATGGATTTGTACTCCCACTTGTTTTTTATCTCCGTATATGACCTCACAGTACATTCTGCAATAGTCCATTTCTGCTGTTATAATTTATTCATTTTATTCAACACCTGCGTCTTTGATCCATATATCGGCTATTTACTTGAGTTTTAAAAATAGTATACCTTAAAGTTGATCATGACAGATGTATGTTGGGGTGCAATCTGAATTCTAAAATTGCACTAGGGCTCACAAGACACTCAGTACTTTATGGAATGGTTTTTTAAAATTTAATATGCATCATTTCACCTTTCATTAGTTTTTCTAAGGTCCAAAACCTAGCCATTTAGAAAATTTATGTCGTGATGCAAATTTTGCTGTTCGATAATGTGGGAGTAATTATTTAGTACTTATCAAAACCTACATTATTTTGTACCTAATGTTAGCTAGTCACGATACAATAAACCATCAATTTGAAATCCAACGGCGTAGCTAGGGGGGGGCGGCAGGGGCGGCCCGCACCGGGTGCCACCCGTTTGGGGTGACACCCGACCGTGAAAAAAAATAAAAACTTACGCAAACCATCACAATGCTTTTCAACGATAAATCACTTAGGTTTGAAGCCGCTTTAATCAAGGTTTCATACTATATAAATTAATTTATCACTTGTGATAACTCGGTCGGTCGGGGATTCCCCAAAAATTTTGTTGCTTTTATTTTCGTTGTTAGCTTTAACGATTGCTCGGTTGGGGATTCCCCTTTGTCATTGCTCATTTCTTTCGTAGATTCGGTACTACGTTGATTGTAATTAACGTGAAGTGAATCGTTGCTGTTTTAATAGTGTTTTATGAAAGAGTTGAAAAGTGATTGAAAAGAAAAAAACCAAGGTAAGTGGATTGTCCCGTTCAATTCTTTTTTCCGCTTACATTCCGTACAAATACATATATTTATATATATAATTTATGACAACGATAGTATCTACTAATCGAAAATATTTTTTAGAATAAATATGCCACGAGGAGTTCATAAACATAAAAGAAAAAGTGGGTTTCAGCAGAGAAAAGCCAAACAGGCTAAAATGGATGTAGTTCGGAGCATGTCTGGATCCATCTTTAAATATACGAAAAAAAATGATGACACCCAAAGTTCATCAAAAGAAATTGATTCTGATATAAGGAGCGATTCTGATAATATTAGCTCAACTTCAGGAAGCAACGGCGACAATACGGAATTAATTATGATAACCCATGAAAAAGACAAATCTGAAATAAATTCTGAAAATGACAGTGGTAGTACTAATAATGCTTCTACTATCGAAGACAGTATGTGCATGGATAAATCACTTCAGGACTTAAGAGATGTCTCACATTGGAGTATACCCGTTCCTGATAATATTCGCATCGAGATAATAAAAAGCGGAAGTGAACATTTCCAAAATAAAGAAGGACCATTTACCACTGTATCTAGACACGGGTTAAAAATAAAAGGTGATGTTCGCTGTCTTTCAAAAGAATGGTTTTACAAAGTAATGCCTGATGGTGTAAAAATTCTGCGCTCATGGATGATTTATTCTCCTGTAACTAATAACCTGTACTGCTTCTGCTGTCGTTTATTTGCTGTCACCACTTATACAAAAACAGCATTTACGACTGGATTTCGGAAGTGGTGGAAACTAAATCCAAAAGTATCCGATCATGAAACGTCAAGTGAACATCTAGAAAATTTTGAAAAGTGGAAAACTTTGGAAATGAGGCTAAAATTGCATAAAACAATAGATGACGCAGCCTTGCAATTAATCGATACTGAAAAACAGAAGTGGAAGCATCTTTTATTTAGATTATTAGATATAAGTTTGTTTCTGGCTAAACAAAACCTAGCATTTCGTGGACATGATGAAGGACAAGTCTCTTCAAATAAAGGTAACTTCTTAGAACTAGTTCAACTACTGTCAAAATATGATGTAGTGTTGAAAGAACACATCTTGAATTTGGAGCATGTTAAATCACCAAAAGTGTCATATTTATCGCCAGATATACAAAATGAATTCATAAACGTTTTAGCGAACCACGTAAAATTTAAGCTTGTTAATGAAATTAAATCTGCTAAATATTTTGGAATTATGTTTGATAGCACACCTGACATTTCACATATTGATCAAATGTCGGAAGTGATTCGTTATGTGAAAATTGATAATAGAAAAGTGGAAGTCAAAGAAGTATTCCTTAGATTTTTTCCTTTACATTGAAAAAAAGCTTCTGATTTATGTGATGAAATTTTCAAGATGCTCGAAAAGGACTGTTTAGATATTATGCTGTGTCGTTCCCAGCGATATGATAATGCAGCTGTTATGAGCGGCATACATGGTGGAGTGCAAGCTATTATTAAAGAAAAAAATAACAAAGCAATTTTTGTTGGGTGTATAAATCACTCAATTAATTTATGTGGCCAACACTCATTTGCACAAAATATATCATGGGTAACATTTTTCGGAACAGTAGATACAATTTTTAAATTTTTTTCTGCTTCCACTGGCCGCTGGGGAGTGCTTCTTAAACACAGCAAAGCATCAGTTAAAAGACTCTCAACAACGCGTTGGAGTGCTCATTATGCTGCAGTAAAAGTGTTGGCTGAAAATTTCGATGGGATTGTGGCTGCAGTTGAGGAATTATGTGATCAACAAGAAAATTTAGACACCAGAGGTGCTGCACATAACCTTCTGCCTGCTGTGTGTAATTTCACATTTCTTTGCTTTCTTTTCTTTTGGAATGATGTACTAAGGGAAATAAATTGTGCCCAGATTGCATTGCAAAGTAAAGGCTTGAGTGTTGATCAATCAGCTATCAAAATAGAGGCACTTCGTCATTATATTGAAGAAAAACGCAGTCGCATTGTAGAAGAGGCAATAGATCTTGCTGTAAAAAAATCAAACGATTACGACATTCCAATGGAAAGACGAATTCGTCCTAAAAAACGAATGACCGGTGAGTTGGCCACCGATGCAGGCCTGACACTGAGAGCCGAACTTCAAAAGGATATGTTGGAATGTCTTGACCGATTCAATATTGAACTCCGAACTAGATCAAAATCCGTTCAAGATGTGGCTTCATTGTTTGAGGTTGTGCAAACAAATACTTTGCTTTTGGCAAACATTGAAGAGTTGAAATTAGCTGTATCAAAATTTACTTCTTTTTATGATGAGGTATCAGAAACAGAACTTCTCTTAGTGGGGTGTCATACTTTGCGGTTTGCGGTTGCGTTTATAAACAAAGATTATAATGTTTATAACCGCAAATCGATGTCACACACGCGGTTTCGTTTTGTTTGTAAACACGCTGCAACGCTTGACCGCGACAAGACGCGGTTCTTGTTTACATTACGGCAAGTGTGACACCTCACATTTGAATCAATGTGTTTCAGAAAAGCGGCATGAAGGTCACTTGCTACCTCAAACCGCAACCGCGCCAGTATGTCATCGGACTTAGAGATACCAAGGTTGAGAAGGCATTTAAAAGCAGCCAATGTTACAATTTCTAATTGGGTGTCTCTAGATTTTTTGAAATTCATCGTGGAATGGGATTTTACAGAATCTCTTCCGAATCTAATGATCGCACTAAAGTTATTTTTGACAATTTGCGTATCAGTTGCTTCTTGTGAGCGGAGTTTCAGCAAATTAAAATTAATTAAAAATTACTTGCGAGCTACAATGACCGAAATGAGACTTAACAATCTTGGCATATTAACGATAGAACACCAGGCAACACAAAATATAAATTTTGAAGAGGTGATTTCCGAGTTTGCAGCTGTTAAAGCTAGAAAGAAGAAATTTTAAGTGTTTGTATGTAACATGTATGAGAGTATGTTAATTCTACTCTTATTCTTTTTTTGTTATACCTGTTTTTTAATTTTATACATGAATGTCAAAGATATAATAAAGCAGTATTATTACTATCATAATTAATTATTAACGACTCTCATTTGTATTCATTCAAAATCATACTTTACGTTTATCGGATTTTTAATAATTTTAATAATTTTAATTCATGGGGTGACACCTCAATATCCGCACCGGGTGCCACCCATGCTAGCTACGCCGTTGGAAATCTTCGAGTTATTTGGTTCTGTCTATTTATACGATTTACAAAATGTGTGCTTAAGTGAATTTTATAAACAAAATAAAAGTCGGGAAAAACTGCGTACCATGTTGTATTGGCTCAATTCTGCATTTGGGGACGTTAGTTGGTAGTATATCTTTCAGATTTAACTGTAGACATATACGGTCACAAGAAACCTGTGCAATTTTACTTATTCACGGATCAATAATTTAACACCACTACTCATTGTAATTTTCCTTTTTACATCATGCATTCAAAGAATATACGACATTTATTTCAATTCAACAAGTAAAAATAAAATTCAACTAATAAAATTGCTTAACGACTTAATCCTTAACTTAGTAGCTCTGTCTCAGCCAATATGTTCCGTGTTGAATGGAAAATATCGTGTTTACGATATCGAAGGTTTAACAAGAATTGCTTTTAATGGATACTATTATGGTGTAGAATTATTTATTAGCAAGAAAGCTGTTCAAAATCTAAAAATTAAATCTTATATTATTTCAAGTTTCATTATATCAATTACATTAGCTTACGGAACATATTTTGTAGTAACTTCAAGTTCATTGTCACTATTCACTAGATTTGATAATATTGCATTGGTATTTATATCATCTTTGATTATGTCTGAATATTATTTGGAAATTACTTTATATAAACTCCTTTTCAAACGGTGTTACTTTAATGTAAAAAAAGTTATGATGGAACATAAGAAGGAAGTAAAAAAAAACATTGTTACGTTATCTTTCAATAATTCCAACATAATTTTGTCTCGATTACAAAAATTTCAAAGATTACATGCCTCCCTTACGATAAATTTTAAACAACTAAATAAGTTTTACAATCCCCTAATCGCTATATGGATATTATTAGTCGTTATAGTGTTTGTTTTAAATACATATATTTTACTAAACTGGTGCATAAACGGACAATATGATATGGTAGACAGAACTAATATAGCTTTTCAAGTGAGAGTTAACTTTATTTTGATATTATTGTCGAGTAGCTCGTACAATTCTGCAGTTGTTGCAAAACTAGTAAGTATCTACTTTCGAAATTTAAAAGTTCATTTTTATCGTTAAATTAGATTAATGTTTTTCATGATTTTTAATTTTATTTTATATGAAAATCAACTGCGAAAGTAAGCTCTTGAAACACGCTTGCTAGAATAAAATTTCCGCACGTAAAATGAGTACGGAAATAGCAACAAACTTATTTAATTACCTAATACAGTTATAAATAATTTCTATATTCAGTTTATAACATTCCTCATTTTCATCGAAAAAATAATACGTACCTAATACCATTGAAAAAATCGCCCATTACAATTATCCTGTGATTGCCGCGTTCGGACTGCAACTGTCACCTTCACATTATAATGCGCCTCCTTTCGCACTTATATTACAATATACTGTTGTTTTATCACGGTTTTTTTCTTTGTTCATATCGTTTGCATTTATTACATCAAACTTTTTGGACTATACTATGGTGTATTTGTATCTTACTAATTGTAATGATGATTCTTGTTGATAGTTCAATTATTTTTCGAGTCGCAATTACGTGTTCCGGATTAACCGTGCCAAAATTGGTTTAAAAAAATTCCGGATTGTTTGAGTTTGCTTCAAAATTAACCCGGATTATCAGAGTTTGAAGCCGGAAATTCTCTTATTTATATTAGAAGCTGTAACTTTTTGCATTCTGACCTGCACTGGGTCGAAGTAGACATTTCAGCACCAATTATAATAGTTTGTTTTTATTCAATAATGATACAAAACAGACGAATACGGTTGTATCTAACGAAGAGAAATGGAAAGCTATTTGAAGAGTAGGAGCTGACGAAACTATCAAGGCTGTAGCAAAATGTTTACTAGCAGTTGGTGTTTGCATAAAACATCATTATAACCGGTACTTGTTTACCGGATTTTGGCACTGCTGAATTGGAGTTTCTCAATTTTCTATTATTTCGTTTCACTATTTGTGTCTATGGTTTGCCAGTTCTTCAGGCTCTCTTCAATGCAGTTCTATCTCCTTCAAATACCTGCCTATCTCGTTTTTTCGATTTTCGAAACATTTTTCGTTAGTATCTTGTTGGTATTCTGCAGTGTATTTTCGCTTATTCTCTTTTCTACTGATTTCACCTCTAATATTTTCCTTATAACCCCATCTTGGTCCCTGTTTTCATTTTTATTAAATACTTGTATAATTATTGAGTAACATGGTAATGGTAATGGTAATGGTGTTTGCTTTCAATCATTCTTCTATTTCTGTCTACCCATCTTATGCTACTGCTATTCCCAAATACATAATAAATTGTTTAACGCGTTCTACCCCCGTATTTGTGTTCCTAAAAGAATTGTTAACGTTAACGTTAAAGAAAACAAATTAATCACAGTTCAATTATAAATTTGTTATCTTTCATAAAAAAGGTTATAGAGACAAAACGATATACCGCACATTAAGTATTTAAGGTAAATCTGATCAAAACTTGCTTGTGGAATATGACAAAATAATCAAAATAGACAATAAAACCACCCCATGGAAAGGATCCTTTCAAGGAGGAGTGCACGTGTGAGGTACAATAGTATTTAATGGTATTAAGCCGATATTAAACATGTAACGGACAAGGATAAATTTTGTGCTCGAGACCGATTAGGCCAAAACCAATAAATTATCCGAGTTCGTTATATGTAATATCGGCCGTATGTTGTTTCACAGTTTTCATAGTACTAGCAATAAGTAAAATAATATACTAGTAACCTGAGTCATGGACGTAATTTCGTAGCGCAACAACGATTTTCGATAAATTAAATATCAACAAATTTAGGGTTATATATGAACAACCGCCATAAGTTGCGATTTATGCCCGTGAAGACCAGCGGGCAGGTATGAAAACGAATACCAAAATTTTACGGGCTGGTGTAAAAGCAAAAAAGTCGAATTGTAAGCGAAGTTGTGCTACTCTGCTAGTTTTTGGGATTATCAAAAGATTGCCCATAGCTGTTAAATTTTAACGGCCGTGGCTGTTATTGTTTAACGGCCCGTGGCCGTTATGGGTGACTTTTTGATCAAGCAAACAGCACTAATATAGGATAATAACATGGAAGTATTATGAAAAGCAAGTAAATTACTCGCCGAAATTCCGACAGTAGATTCGCAGTTTCTATTTCTCTGAAGCAAGCCACTTGATCGTTAGGTAATTTATTTGAGGCAGCAAAGAGGTATTTTTCTTTTCACATAGAAGAGGCCTTTATTCAAATCAAGTTTTGTTTCATTCCGATTCTGATCTCATGATGGAATATGAAAGTTGCACCAAGAGGTTTCAAATAATTTTCAATGGTCCTAGCCCTAGACAAACTTTATTTTCAATTCTAACTAGATTTCGACGATGTACATACGTAACGGCAATCATCCAATTTTGAAAAAATCTACCCACTAACTGACAAGTTTCGCTAGAACTTGGTCGAAGAGCGCTCCAGCTATTTTTTTTTTGCGTTTAGTATCAATAGATTATTTCTAATCTAATCTAATCTGTTCGAACTTTCGAAGTGAGCAGACGTTCTTTCTTCTGTGCGCTTCGAATTTCTCAGCCAGTTACTATCGGTCCCTTTCGGGGCCATTTACGCAGTGTGTAGTGTGCAGTGTCCGACGAGAATTAAAGGTCAGAACATTTATTCTTATTAATCGAATTCATTCCATCGGAATTCAACGGCCCATTGCCCTCGTCGTGACCCCGGCGTAAAACATGGCCGAAACGCCGTTGCGCGAAAACCCGCGATTTCAAGCCTTCGTGGACAAAGGCATCTCCGCGGATCTCCTTTGCGAAATCATCGCATTCGCAAAGGATGAACTCATGCGATCTTTAACCGCGGTCCAAGGTAAAGCGACGAACCCCACGCCGTCAAAAGGGCCTTGTACGCGCTCCTCGTTAGGCAGCAAAACGCCCAGAGCCCGGGCGGAATTCGCCGCCCCTCGCGTACCGGTAAAAACTGCGATTTCCAATTCCCCTAGCGTCGCCCCCATGTGTACAAACGCGAGTCCCACGTGTTCCGAAATGGATACGTCGCCATCTTGTGCAAGCTCGGCCCATTCAGAACCGAGTTCAACGACAAGCGCGGCGCCACCTGTAGTAGAACAGGCAAAAACATCAATCGCAGACGGTAGCTTCACTACGGTTGTAAACAAAAAAAACAAAAAGAGAACCCGCGCTCAAGCACTTCCCTCAGATTCAGAACCTGAAAATGAGGCCGCAGCTGAAACTATCCCGGAGCCCATTTCCGTCGAGGAAATGGAGTGCGGCACAGAGTCCCTACGCGCGCGCGTTCCTCCAATCCATTATCGAGGGTTCGAAAACTGGAGGATTGTCTTCAAAGCGGTAACCGACAAGAAGCTTAACTTCTTGAAGGTCCAAAACGTCGATGACAGGGTGAGAATTCACCCGATGACGTCAACTGACTATCGTGGAATCGTCTCTCTCTTCGAAACGAGGGAGTGGCAGTTCCACACCTATGAGCTTCAGGAGGATAAACTCCTGAAGGTCGTCCTACGCGGCGTCTGTCCCAGTATCCCGGAGACTGATGTCACTGCCGCTCTCGAGGAACTCCACTTCCACCCGGTTACGGTACACCGACTCTTCAAACGTGGAGATAAAAAGAGCCCCATGCCACTCGTCATGATTACGCTTCCCCGCTCGGAGAGTAAAATCTTCGAGCTCACGCGACTTTTCAACCTGTCCATTAAGGTTGAAAAGAAAAATAAATCCCCGCTTCCGACACAACGCCACCGCTGTCAAAAACACGGTCACGGGCAAAAGTGCTGCCGCGCAGCCGCGAGATGCGTCAGGTGCGGAGGCAACCATGAAACCGCCACCTGCACCAAACCGCGAGATTCCCCCGCAAAGTGCGCAAACTGCGGCGGGCCGCACACAGCAAACTACCGCGGTTGTCCCTCGGCACCCAAGATCCGCGCTCCTCAAGTACAAAAGACGGTCTTACCTCGCCACGCCCCTCAGGCAACACCCCGCCCTGCTCAACCGGCAACCCAACTCGCACGGCAAGCCACCCCAACTCTTAGTTACGCCAAGGCTGCAACCCCAAAGACTACCGAAAGTCTCGACCCTAGCGGCATCATCGCGATTTTAACGATGCTAAACAAAATTCCCCGAGAGCAACTCCAAGTCACTCTCAACATACTATCGCAGACCCTCGCGGCCCCCATCGAAGTGTCCAACTCCTCCCGCTAATGGCCCCGCGAAAACGGAACCCTGAATCGTTACAAATCGCCCTCTGGAACGCGAACGGCTTACGACACCGGAGGGACGAACTCGAGGAGTTCGCGGTCAGGCTCCAGATAGATGTGATACTAGTGTGCGAGACTCGCCTCGCGCGCGGTATCAACGCGAATATCAGAAATTTTATCCTCCATCGCAACGATCGCGAAGACGGCCGGGCCGGAGGCGGAACTGCGATTTACGTCAGGTCCAATATTGACCACCAATCGGACCAAACGCCTGTTCTCGCTTCCATAGAAGCCACCTGCGTAGTGGTAAACACCGCAGCTGCCGGTCCGATCCGAATCGCAGCGGTTTACAAACCCCCAGACAGAAGGCTCGAAGTGCCCGATCTTGACGCTTTATTTGATACACCCCACCCCGTAATAGTCGCGGGAGACTTGAACGCGAAACACACGGCATGGAAGTCGCGCCAAACCAACCCGAATGGAAACATTCTTTACGCGTATCAAAACCGGCGTAATGATATTATCATTGATGGCCCGACAGACCCGACACATCACACAGCACACGGCCTCTCTGATGTGCTCGATATCGCGATTTTTAAAGACATTCCGATTAACTGGGAAATGTTTAGCTTACCGGAACTAAGCTCTGACCACGATCCCGTAATCGTGCTGCTCGGACAGCAAACCGAAGACCGAGACGCGATAGAAAAACAAATCATTTCCTGGTCCCGTTTTACAGAACACCTCATACAGACACTCGGCCCCATCCCGCGCATTAACACAACACTCGCGATCGATAATGCCGTCCAGGAACTTGAAACAAAAATCAAAACCTCCCTACAAGCCGCGACACACACACGACACGCAATAATCGAACACACCGCTATACCGGTACACATTCGAAATTTAATCAGTGAGAAGAATCGCGCGCGACGCACCGCTCATCTCACCCTATATCCTCCCGACAAAGCACGTGCTAATCGCCTCGCGGAAGAAGTTAAAAACGCACTTCGAACCTTTCGAAACGAACGTTGGAGCGCTCGAGTCGCGTCACTGGAATCCGCGGATTGCTCACTCTGGCGGATGACAAAAGCGCTCCGTGCCGACAGAAAAATTATCCCTCCTATACACGGAACAAACGGGATCGCGTACACACTCGCGGAAAAGGCAAACGCCTTTGCGCTAAATTAAGAACAACAGTTCAGCCTGAACGACGAACAGGTGAACAACGCGCACATACAGTATATCCGCGACGACATCGACCGCACCCTTAACACTCCTGACGAGGGCGCGGTTCGTTTCGTTTCTTTTAACGAGCTGGTGGCATATATCCGCTCAGTTCACCCTCGTAAGGCGCCAGGTCACGACGGCATAACGAACCGAGCCCTCAAACACCTTCCGAGAAAAGCGATCGCTTTTCTACTCGCGATCATAAACGCGATGCTCCGGCTGCGTCATTTTCCCGCCCGGTGGAAACTCGCGGAAGTAATAGCAATTCACAAACCCGGCCACGACCTGAAATTCCCTCAGAATTATTGGCCAATCAGCCTCCTTTCGACTCTCGCCAAAGCAGCAGAGGCCTGCATACACACAAGAATCAAGGAAGCTCTGGAGGAACTCAACATAATTCCTCCGGAGCAGCTTGGATTCCGCGACAGACACTCTGCTCCCGATCAGGTTTTCAGGATCGTGGAGTACATTACGCAAGGACTCAACAACGATCTGTACACGGGCGCTGTTTTTCTCGACGTCGCGAAAGCGTTCGACAAGGTCTGGCACGACGGACTCGTTTTCAAATTAATTAAATTCAACTTTCCTTTACCCCTTGTGCGCCTTATCCGCTCATATCTCACAGAACGCGAATTTAGAGTCAAGGTTGATGGCACGGTTTCCGCCATAAAACCAGTTTCCTCTGGAGTCCCTCAGGGATCGATCCTGGGGCCGACCCTGTTTAACATGTATATGGCGGATATTCCAATTCCGCCTCACCAAGCCATTTTAGCGCAGTACGCCGACGACACTGCCTTCCTAACTCGGTCTTTCTATCCAGAGATTGTCACACGGCGCCTTCAGCACGTGGCTGATAGCCTGGAGGAATGGTACTCCAGATGGCGTATAGATATAAATCCCGCGAAAACGCAAGCCGTACTATTCACAAGGCGGCGAAAAGGCCCGTCAGGCAACGTCACACTTTTCCAGCAACCAGTTGCGTGGCACCCTTCCGCGAAATACCTGGGTGTCATCCTCGATAACAGACTCTCGTGGCGTCCCCACATAAATCACGTGCGGCAAAAAGCTTACGGGCGAATAGCTCAACTTTTTCCCCTATTTGGACGTAACAGCGTGTTATCCATTGATAACAAGCTGTTACTATATAAAACAATTATAAGACCCACTCTCACATACGCGATCTCTGTCTGGGGATATGCGTCTCCCTCCTACATGGCGGCGGTATACGCCGTACAAAACGCGAACACATCGTCTCTCTTGCGGAAAAATTTTTCGAACGCGCGACAGTCCACCCGAATCCATTGATTCGGGCGTCAGCGGACTACGTACCCGATCTGCGTGATCGGTATCGTCGTCCGAGGTCCATCATCGTATAATCCCTGCCCCCGCGGCTCTTTCTGTGCGTCCCCTTCCCGTTCTTTTGAACAGCCACCCACAGCGTCAGAAGTATAGAATAAATATTATTCCAAGCTTCCTGTTATAGGCAAAACAACATCAAAGCCTAGAGGGGTTTTTAGTCAGTAATATGTTCCCGCTGGGTATGGTCTGATGGCTTATTGATATCCCATTGCTGGCAGCACATGCTGCCGGCAGTGGGCCGGGCCGTTGGTGGGCTGGCATATTGTACCCCTTGTGGAAAACCTGGCTCGTCTGTTGAAGTTGGGCCGACAGACGTTTTCTTAAAAATTTTCCTCTCTCCCGAAGATAAAAAAAAAAAAAAATTATTTCTAATTTTTACCAAAAACACTGTGACATACGCCACTTTCTTTGTTTTATTTAAGGGTCGTTTACATCCAATTAACATAAGGAAATTAAGAAGCTTGTAACAAGTGATTGGTACAATTGTTCCAAACACAAGTAATATTACCAATCACTTTTGACAAACTTGTTAATTTCCGTATGTTAATTTAATTTAATTGGTTGTAAACGACTCTTTACGGCCATTCGATCGCTAATTCAGTTAGGTATCAACTACGAAAATTCATTTCTTGAAGTTTCCAATATTTTCAAGCAAGATTTCAATGTATATGTTCTGCTAACAGGTTCTGACAATTTGACACAATTCCTATAAGTGAATTCCAAATGATCCTCAAGTACTTTCCTCTATCTAAAACTAATCTGTGGCCGGGTATTCTTGAATTCAGAAGTTATTAATGTAGCAGCACTCTTGCAGTTTGATCACCTGATTTATTAATTTTCTACGACTTCTGTTGATTATACCACTCATAGTGCTATTTTTCCCTATCCTATCGACCGCTTAATAAATGATAATCAGCACTGGAGAAAGGTTAATAAGTGATAATCCCTCGTGCTGTTCCGCAAATCTAGTGTACCGAATTGTCAACTGAAATGTCACAGTTACAAAAAATGGCGCGATTCGGTGATTATTCGTTAAACAATATTGATGAAAAGATACAAAATTATAAACCGTGTAACACTGTAAAGTCTCACAAATATATTTGGGCCCAATTTACCGAGTTTTGCGACTCTCGGAATTACATTTTATCCGAAAAAGTATTAAATTGTTCATTCGTGATACAATCTGACGAATACAATTCGTGGAATCGTGATTATTGATAATCGCATGAATTGATGCATTCAACATGTCAAATAATTTTTGACAACATATCATGCGATTATCGATAATCTCGATTTCACTTGTATTATATATGAGAATATCACCAACCATCGTGACATTCTATCTAAAGGTCCGCGGGTTACTCTAATTTCTAAATCACCTTTACAACATCTTTGGATGGTAAAGTTGACTGTCAACAAACCAGCTCCCTTAAACATCCAGTCTAAGTGGTGGTTATTTTGAGACAAACTTTCAAGTCTCAACATTTTCAAAATATTTTGTTATGCCCTATTTAACATTCAATTATACGATTTGTCGGATACCTACATTCAAAGAAGGCAAAAGTTGATGCTGTAAGATATTCAAGTCGTCCTTATGCTTTTTCATGTTTTATTACAAATCCAGTTAATTTGTTTTAACGTTTAATTGTTTTAATTAAATGTTTTTCATGCCACCTTTTATATTTTTGTTAACGAAAAGTAATAAAGTTTGAACGATTAAATATTTTCGTTGTTTAGAAAATTTATGATATTGTTATAGCCTAATGTACATTTTTATTGTTCTATAAAGTATCAGTAATTTATCAAAATATACATTCTAATGCTAGCTAGTCACGATATAACAAAACATTTGAAATCTTCGAGTTATTTGGTTCTGTCTATCTATGACATTTACAAAATGTGTGTTTACTTAAACATTAAAAACATACTAAATGTCGGAAAAAATTGCATTCCATGCTGCATGGGTTCGATTTTTCTTTTGGGGGCGTTAGTTGGTGCTTCACCTTTTAAATTTTACTGTGAACATACGGCTGCAAGAAATCGATACAATTTTACTACTTCGCAGATCCATATTTTAGTACCATTATTTATTGTAATTTTTACTTTTGCATCATGCATTTACACTGCTTACGTCATTTATTTAAATTCACTGAGGGAAAATACGATCCAGCTTATAAAATTGCTTACAGACCTTATATTTGGTTTAATAAGTCTTACTCAAATAATATGTTTCTTGTTGAACGCAAAATTTCGTGTTTATGATTTAGAAGGTTTAACAACAATTGCATTTAAAGGATACTTTTATGGTGTAGAATTATTTATTAACGAGAAAATGGTTAAAAATCTAAAACTTAAATCGCTTATTTTTTCGTGTTTTGTTATTGGTATTTCATTGGTTTACGGATCGTATTTTCTATTAACTTCGAGTTCACCGTTAACACTTTTCAATAGATCTTCCGACGTAACGCTGTTATTTTCATTGTCGGTTATATTGTTTCAATTTTATTTCGAATTTTCCTTTTACAAACTTCTTTACAAGCAGTGTTATTTTGGATTCAGAGAAATGATGACAGAACACAATAAAGAAGTTAATAAGGAAAATATTGTTATTTTATCTGCCCGTAATTCGAACACGATTTTACCGCGATTACAAAAATTCCAAAAATTGCATGCCGTCATTACATTAAATATTAAACAATGGAATAAGTTCATGAATCCTCTAATTGTTCTATGGCTATTATTGGCCGTTACAGTTTTGGTTATAAATACATACATTTTGGTAAATTTATGTATAAGTGGAAAATATGATACAGTAGACAGAACAGATATAGTTTTACAAATGAGAATCGTCTTTATTTGTTCCATAATGTCGTATAGTTTAAGCAATTATGAAGCTATTGGAAAACTGGTAAGTGTTTGTTTTTGCAATTTCCAAGTTTTTGTTGTTTAGTGTACATTCACGTTTTTTATAATCATTGTCATCATAGTTTTTAATATCTATCGTCACATTCCGTAACAAGTAATAAGTTATTAACAGTTTATCGTGGCGCTTTTGTTTGTTCCTATCGTCACCTATGAATGCTGCTACATATGCAAAGTGTCCGGAAAATATGTCAAATAATAGTAGTATATTGTTTAACGAGCACATAATGTTATTAACGAAGATGAAAGTTCGTAAATACGAGTCGAAGGCGGGCATTATGTGCGAGAAAAATACAGCGGATTATCTACGTTCAACATTTCATTAATCCTTAATCCTAAAACTTTAAAACGTCCGTTGGTACGCAGTCAACGTCACGTGATAGTTAGTTTGTCTCTAACCTTCAAAAAATTGACATCGAAATTAAACCGATTGACAAATACAAATACCTTTACACAAGTACAACTGGAGATGGATTTGATTTGTTGGAAAAAAAATTTCTAGATGCATTTTGTTACCTAAGATCTCATGTGATGTTTCTATTGCTCGGTGGCAGGTTTTTATTTAATGTTAAAAAGTGTTATGGATAACAAAAACAATAAATGTTAGTTAAATTCCCTTCGTAATGTGACGTATCTTATTCAAGACGTAACTGCTTCTCTCATATGCCTGTAGTGTACGCTGAAAATGAAGATAACTTACAGAAAAACTTACAGATTTTCAACACATCAGCAAGATGAAAATTAAATTTTCTTCGATGTAAACTTGAAATGAATCAGAATATTATCCAACAGGTATTGTCATTTAGGAGCCTGGTAATTTAACTACACCCATCCCTTGATATACGTAGTAGTTCGGTTCCCGGGAATTGATACTTATATCGAAACTACGTATAACGAATATATTTTACCATTACGTTATATGGGTTTGGGCCTTTTGTGCTAAAAGTTGTATATCTATAATAAAGAAAGGATGTGTTATCGGTAGAAAGCGACGTTGAAATTAAAACACTAAATGTTCGCATGAAAATTATCCGAACTGACTTTAGCAAAAAAAAGTGCCCGACTAATTATTTATTTATATTGCCCCAGGCAACTCACACGTCGCCAACTAATAAGTTGCGTTGTCGTCTACGTCGGGGTACAGTGGGTGTAACAGATGTTAGTTTAATTAAATTTATGTATTTATTTATTTTTACAAAATAAATCATTTTTAAATGACACAACAAAACAAACAATGGTGTCTACGTATGTCTAAAAATATAAAAATACAAAATGTTTAAGTTATGTTTTTGTACGTATATCAAAACTTTGTTACGTAAATTGAGACTGTTGAATATATTTGAAAATCTACGTAGAGCGAAACTACGTAAGTCGAGACTACGTATAATGAGGGATGGGATTGTCACCGTGCTTTGCACTCCCGTTCTCAAAAACATGACTTCCAATCGCAACACCTTCGCTCCCGGTTGTGAAGGGAAACGGATAACTAAATTAATGTCAGTAGTAGAAAAACGACACGGACGAAAGTTCTTTCGCTCGCTGCAACCGAGATCGCCCTAAGGAGTAATGTTGTTTCATTTCTATTTTTTAACACCTACGACGAGCATAACAGTATATTGAGTAATAGCGATATTGAAAATTAAATATTCCAACAGCTATTGAAAGCTAATAAAATTGCAGGTTGTCTAAATGATGCCATTTGAAAGAATAAATACCTGGATATAAAAACAAAGTCAAGAATTTTTAAAGGCACAATACAATCGATTATGACCTTGTTCCATGACCTAAGAGCCGAACAGTCAATTTATTAGATACAGATGGAACACTAAGAACGAAGGTAGACGATCTACTTGTTATCCAGAGAGAATATGTTGAGGATCTATTTGGCGACGCTCGCCCAGAGAAACATATCTTAGGCAAAGTTGCAACTGGGCAACCAATTATGAAATGCGAGATAGAAACAGCTATTTTATCCATGAAAGATAAGAAAACTGCAGAGCCTGATGGTATTCACGTCGAAGTCATTAAAACTATATGTGAATCGGATCTAAGATTTCTGAACATGCTGGAGAGGTTATTCAATAATAATATTATCTGTGACACTGGAACACTGGAGCAATACGTGGAGACTGGATGCATTCGACATTTGTCCCCATACCAAAAAAGCCTAATTCAAAATCTTGCTACCAACACAGATTGATAAGTCTAATTAACCACCTAACTGAGGTTTTTACAAAAGTAATCCAGAATAGAATTTATGCAAAGTACGCCTTGGAAGTGGGCGAATCACAATTCGGCTTCCGAAGTGATCTCGGCGCAAGAGACGTCATTTTTATCCTACAAGTTTCAATCCAACGCTGCAGAGACACGAGTAGGGACGTCTATCTTTGTTTTATAGAGTTTGCAAAAGCGTTTAATAGTGTCAATCGTGAACGTCTCACATCCACCTTAATAATGGTAGGTCTCGATAGTAAAGACATAAGAATGATAGCTAACCTCTATTGGAAATTGGTCTACCGAAAACATCCAAATAAAGAAAGGCGTACGCCAGGGATGCGTCCTATCTCCCCTTTTATTTAATAGACTAGTAGAAAACCTCAGCCCTAGAACGGGCTGACAGTATTTATTGTGCATTTATGCATTTTATTTATCTATTTTATTTATTATTTATCTACCATTTTATTTATATACATTTGCATTGCAATATAATGTATTTTGCATTACTTACCTTTAAGCTCCGTAAATTGACGATATAAAAAATATAATTAGTTAATTTTTGACACTCAGCTTCGTCGCCTACTCTGATCCAAAAAAAATTGCGGGAATAGACCACCATCGGGAATTATAATTGTAGAGATATACAGCGAAAATCTTCAAGGAAGCGCTATGCATTACTAATACGAGCATAAAGCTCAACGGGGAATTAATTAATAATATTCGATATGCCGACGACACGATTATACTCGCTAGCGATATTAAAGAACTGCAAAATCTGGTAGAAAGAATCCAAGTCATCAGTTTGAAGCTCAACGTTTCAAAAACCAAATGGATGCCTATTAGTAAGCAGCAGCAGTAAGTGGGGCAACTAATTCTAGGCACTGAACCAGTGAAACAGGTTGATAAATATTGCCATCTAGGATCAGTAGTTAACTAACAATGGGACCAGTCTATGGAAATAAGATCAAGAATTGAAAAATTAAGCACAGCATTTAACAGCATGAAGTCATTATTCGTCAGTAGAGATTTATCTTTAAAAACAAAAATTAAGATAGCAAAATGTTACATATTCTCAGCCCTCTTATATGGAGTGGAAGCATGGACCAAGACAGACACATTGATAAAAAAATCAGAGGCTTTCGAAATGTGGGTGTACCGTCGTATTTTGCACATATCGTGGACCGGCCACGTTATTAACGAGGAGGTATTCAGTAGAGTCAGTAAACGGAAACAAATCTCATTTACGATCAAAAAGCGTAAATTGGAATACCTTGCGCATGCAATGCGTCATGAGAAATATTACATTCTTCAACTCATCTTACAGGGCAAGACAAATAGTAAAAGAGGATCTGGTAGACGAAGAAACTCATGGTTGCATAATCTGCGTCAATGGTATGGACTCACTTCAGTACAACTTTTTCGAAGTGCAGTTAATAAAGTTCGAATAGCCATGTTAATCGTCAACGTCTGCAACGGATAGGGCACCAGAAGAAGAAGAAGAAGTAGAACGCACAAAGTATAAAACAAAAAACAACAAACAACACAGTAGAAAGGAAAAGGAATGGAATGCGCATATTGAAAGAGTGGGACGGAATGGAATTGTTAGAATCGCGAGAAATTAATTACCTTTGGGCAAGAGAAGTATAGAAGGTCCAAGAAAACGATGTAGGGATAATTTAGAACTAGTTTGAAGAAAGAGAAGTGTGGCATTGTCGAAGAGGAACATACTTTAAACCTAGCTAGAAGAAGGAAGAAGAAAAAGATACTAGGCAGAATGCCACGGTATTTTGCCGTTGCCTTGCAGCATTGTTGCTGCCCAGAATTGAACCCGGGTTTAGCGAACCGCACACAAACTGCTAAGCTAAGACCGTTCCTAAATTAAGTTACTTATTACATATTGCACAGCATTATTACAATTCAATCTGAATTTTAAATAAGAGACATGTTTTTGTACGGCAAAACAGTCAACCAACATTGCGTCAACCACATAAATAATGAAAGCTGTACCAGAGAAGCAGAATGATGTATGTCCACTTTTTCCAAAGATGGGGTTTTGATGTATATGTATGATGTATACAGAGTGAATTATGTCCAAACTTAGAATTTGTGTTGCATTATGATATATCTCCAAGAATTACTTTAAGGCAACACCAAAGATATCAAGTCACTAATTTACATTTCCTGAAAATTGTAACTTTTGGACATACATCGTTTTGCTTCTCTGGTAGAGACAATAAAACCAAAAAAAATTAAAGGTTCATCTTCTATGGATGAGGAGCCTTGTTATGTATCCACGGCTAGCATATGAAATGAACGTATTGTTACGATCGTAGATAATATTATATTATACATTACGGTGGAGAAGTGTACTTTTATAACCTGAGGGCTGTGTTTAGGTCCTGAAGCGCGCAGCGCCAAAGGATGTAGCGCCCGGAATAATACTTCTCCACAATCTACAATTTTTTATGCTACTAGTAATATTTGAATTTAAACTTACTTACATTTTCTTTTCCTTACATGTATTCCCATAACTTCTTTTTTAAAAACACCAGCACTTGTATTATTTATAATGTATAATGTTGTAACACATACCATATTAAAACATACATATATTAAAACACACATTAGAACATAAATTAAAATATTCATTTGTCATTCTGCAATGATTGGAATGAGCCTTAATTTTATTCGCCTCATTTTTGTTTAACTATCTTCAGCATTTGCTACAGCTGCGCAGAGCAACCGCGCATGATTCTATCTCTTACCTTTGTAAAGGACCATTATAATGGTAATTTTTTTAAATGAGTGAATTTGATGATCTAGTGAATGTTGGTAAATTTACGTATCTATCTAGTATTACTTTGCATAAAGTTAACGTAAAAATTTTGCTTCTTTTTCAAACCCACTTAAGACGAACTTCCTTTTGTTACCAACCCGCTTTTGCGGCATTTTGGTCACAACTACATATTATTGCATTGTATAAATTTTATATTCTAGAATTTATTTTATTCTGTTGTATTCCATTAATTGAACTAAACTGTAATGCACCAAACATGGACCGATCTGGAGAAAATGTATAAACTTTCATATTTATGTTACCTGACAAGTAGAAAGCGGGAAAAAATGTTTCGCGCCAGAACATAATGTTTAAAAATCAGCTTTAGGAACCTGTTGAAAAAATACAATCAATACGTAACAAACTTTTGAGCACAGTAATGGCAAACTTCAAAAAATGTAAACACCTGAACACCAGAATGTTTAATTTTTTATTTAGGCGTCTAAATTTCAAACCCATCAGCGGTCTCCACTGAATATAAGATTATTTTTCCACTACTAGCCGTACAGCATATTATTTGGATTTATTTTAGAATGCCGTGAAGTTTAGTTTCACTACCATTTGTTCATTGGTTTTAGAAAAAAATATTCTACCACAATAAATAAAAAAATGTATACATTGTCAATTAAAAAATAAAAGTTGACTGTCGCTTCACATTGAAGTTAATGTGGGAAAAATGCAAATTAATACATTCTTGTACAGTACTTACTCGACTAATCATTTATATTTTTTTTTTTCTGAAATTGGGCAATAAATAACTGAGTTAGAGCATGGGATGTTTTTTAGGAATCACCCTGTATATTCATTTAAAAAAATTATGGTACAGTAAAACCTCGATATAACGGACCTCTATTTAACGGACTTCGGATATAACGGACAAAAAATCCGGTCAAATGTAAAAAAATTAAAAACGTCCTGTTAATATTATTCATGCTTAAATTCAAGTGTCGCCGCATGTAAACAATTTTTAGCGGCCATGATAATCACGTCATACGTGTAGCACTAAAATTTGAGACATAATACTCGTGGACTGCAGCAACGTCACTTCACGACGAGTGTCCGAAGACAATTACATAGAATTTTGTTTGTGTTTTGTATTTTTTATTTATATCTAAATACAGCGTATTTAAAAAAAAAGATTTTTGATTTATTTTAAACCTATTTTTATATAACGGATTTTTGGCTTTAACGGACACCCTCTCCCCCCAATTAGTCCGTTATATCGAGGTTTTACTATACAACGTAAATTTTACTATTCTACAAAGTATCAGTAATTATTACACATTTATCAAAAGATACAGTTATAATGTTTGCTAGACACGACACAATAAAACATAAATTTACAATTTTCGAGTTATTTAGTTCTGTTTATCTATGTGTGCTCATGTGAATTTTAGAAACCAAATAAAAGTCTGTAAAAACTGCATACCATGTTGCATGGGTCCGATTTTTCATTTGGGGGCGTTAACTGGTATTTCAGCTTTCAGCTTTAACTGTGTGCATACAGTTACAACAAATCGCTATAATTTTCCTTATTCGCGAATTCATGTTTTACTACCACGTTTTATTGCAATGTTAATTTTTGCATCGTGCCTTCAAAGTGTGTACCTAATTCACTTAAATTTGTTAAAAGATAATACAATGCAACTTTTAAAGTTGACCACAGACCTTCTATTTAGCTTAATAGTTATTGTTCAGCTAATATATTTCTCGTTGAACGCAAAATTTCGTATTTATGATTTTGAAGGTTTAACGACAATTGCCTTCAATGGATACTATTATGGTGTAGAATTATTTATTAGCAAGAAAATGGTACGAAATTTAAAAATTAAATCGTATATTTTTTCATTCATCGTTATTGGAGTTTCATTGGCTTACGGAATGTATTTTATATTAATTTCAAGTTCTTCGTTAACATCTTTCAGTATATATGCAGATGTTGTGCTATTATTTATGACTTCAACCAATTTATTTGAATTTTATTTAGAATTTACTTTTTATAAACTACTTTTCAAAGAGTGTTATTTTAATTTTAAAAAAATTCTGACAAAACGCAAAAAAGAAATTAACAAAATCATGGATATGGCTTTATCCTTCGGAAACCCGAAATTGATGTTATCTCAATTACAAAAATTACAAAGATTGCATGCCGGTATAACGTTAAATATTAAGCAATTGAATAAATTTCTGAATCCTCTACTTGTTGTATGGCTATTATTAGTCGTTACTGTGTTTGTTATAAATATATTCATTTTGGTAAATTTGTGTATAAGCGGAAAATATAATGTAGTAGACGGAACAGATATAGTTTTACAAATGAGGATTCTATTTATTGGTTTTCTATTGTCGTATAACGTGTACAACTTGGAAGTTATTGGGAAAGTGGTAAGTGTCTGTTTTTTTTTTTGTTATCGATAAGTACAGATTTAGAATTTCCGTAATTGTAATCATTATTTAGAAGTTTTCACATCCCATCCAACTTAACGAGCTGAATTTGTAACAAGTGGGCATAGTGGTTTTTTAACACTTTGGTTAAAATGACGTTCAACGGCTGCCTAGAGCGAATGTACCTAGGGAAGCTATACATATATAGAAGGGAGTGGGCATGAAGCGTATGAATCATTAAGATCGACTTTCGCGTGTGGCGGTCATGACTAGTCCAAAATTCAGACGTGTAGTATATGGGTTTATAGCGTATTTGGCCAAAATAAGATTACTTTTAAGGATTAAACTAGTGTTGCACATTTATTCAAAAATATTAGAAGTATGTTGGTTAATACTAACAAAATTAATAATAATAAAATTGCATTTGTTTCGTATCAGATTAAATATTTAAGTATCGCTTAAAAATTTTCTATCTTCCCATAAACGAAGCACCAGGAATATCAATTAAGGCTTTTGATAAGTTACAATAACATTTTATTAAATGCGTGTATATTTCTTATCTATTTAATAACAACAAACTAATGGTTTATTATTAGTAAATACGTTTTAGTAACAAATTTGAGCTTGTTTTCTTGAAACTATTCGACTGTTACACGAACGTATTTTGTTCGTTGTTTCTCTCGATTAACTAACTTGTTTCGATTTTTGACTCCATTACACTGATGGTCTTTATCTAATATAGCATACGAACCTGATAATTTGGATACAACCATGCAAACATCCTTGTAACATGGCCTACAAAGCGCCCGAAAGTCGTGTGTATTTAATTTGCGGCAGAGTGTACCAGAATTGTGGCAAACTGTGATTATTGCAGCTAATGAATAAGTGCTTAAAGTTCAGACTAGTTTTCAGTAGTACTAATGCAAACACACTTTAAAATGCCAACTACATAAATTTAAGGAAAATCAGAATGTTCGACAACGGGTGTTTCTCTGCCAACTCATTTTAAATATTTCATTAATCGCATTAACTCAAAATATTTTCTTTTTCAACATTTTCATTAAGACCGTATTAAACAGAAAATTATTCACTTATTCTGACTTGAAAGAGACAGTTTGTTTAATATGATCTGGTCAGGTTTCGATTAGTAAGGTTAGTAGATATTTCGGAACACCTACTCATCACAGAATTCTGAAAAAAAACGGACCCTTAGCCTATCATGATCATCAAAGGTAAAATGCTGGATGCTGATTGGGCAATGTAGTTTTTCGATGTTATGTCGTCTTTTCATCGTTCATATAATATGAAATTCTTACGATTAGTTTCCCTTATTCCGCAATGCCTGCTTCAATTGTCTGTACCATTTTTTTTTAATTCCAGAAACGGTTAGAAAGCTATAAAACAATATTTTCTTTTATTTTATGTCGATAATAATGTCATTTTACATTTGTCGGTTTAAGGTAATATTAGTAATGTAACTTTAAAATTAAAAAATGTAGCACGAAACGGTTCTATCTAAAGATGCAATATGACTATTTTCAAAGAAACTTACGATGAGGAAAACTTTATCTTCAAAATTCTGTAAAATTTAAGTGATTCTGTCAAAATTGTACAGGTGATGGTATTAAGTACTGATTACTACCATCATAAAGTAAAAAAAATATTTTTTCACAGCCTACTACCTGTTTCTGGAATTAAAAAACACGTTATAAGCAATGCTAGTTTCGAGACATTGCTCAACAGGTATCCATCTTGCCTGTTCTACTTTTAAAATTTTCAATGATTGTCTAATGATGCGGAGGTAGTATTGCATGCTTCTGTCTAATATGCGGTTTGTGAATTTTTGATACGCGATACAGACGTGGTGGTTTTACTTTACTGCGTAAAAGATGACGTTGCTCTTAGACTGGGATTTAGAATTTTTTAATAGCTTGTCAGTTGTTTTATTGTTCTAGTAGGATCTTTGTTGAGGTTGGCGTAATGTTCTGTAGTCAATGAAGCTTGTATTTCTGGGTTCGTACTCGTTTCTCTTCATTACTACTGTTACGTTTCCATTATCTTCTTTCAGTATAATGATACCGTGCGTGTTCCGAATTAATTTAAGTGCATTTTCTTCTATTGCTGTAATGTTTTTTTTAATATTTTGGTCTTTCTTAATAAACGACATGTTTCGTGTCTTTTTTCTTCGGCTACATCTAGTGAAAATTTTCAGTTCAGCAATAGTGCCCTCTTTACGTATTTTATTCGGTGCAATGACAAAAGCAATTTCTTTTGATAAATCGGATGTCTATTCTTGATGTGATCTTTTAAGTTTACTACAATCTTATCGTCCAACTCGGGTTTGGACGTTATGTTGCTTACTTGAAGTCGTTTAAATTTTATAATTTGTTTCTTATTCTCATTCTCCACACCAGACGATGGAACACCAACAAATCAGCAGTACCATACCATGCCCATAAAGCAGAAATCACATAATAGATTATGAAAATGTGATAATTTTAGACAGAAGCACGCAATTCTACCCCCGCATCATCCATGAATCTTGGGCGACTTGCAAAAATAGAAATAACTTCAACAGCGAAGGTGGATACGGGTTGTACAATACCAGGAAACAAGCGTTGCTTAATCAACCGAAGCAGACCATTGTTCCAGAACAAGAGCAACCAAACGTAAGAATCCTACCATTTAAAATGAAGAAAAAAACAACGTAATGTCAGAATCAAAACAGCAGAAGACAACGGCATAGAAAACCTGTACCTTACAATTGTCTTTTTTTGGAGTAAAGGGCAGATATCGTGACTAGTAATATTAAAATATCATACTTTCATATTATAGAACCTTCTCTCCATAATACAATTTAAGTTTAACAACCATATTTTAGTAATTTTGTTAGCTTAGTGACAACTTTTCTAATTGTACAAAAAAAAATTATATTGTAACGTAATTTCTTCCATGTAATTATGAACCGGTATTTATTTATTTAGCACCACAAACATTGGCTAGTCACGATACGATGCGAACGTAATTATCCGATTAATAATTTAATCTTATTCAGTTCTGTCTGTCAGTATAAATTTCTTGCGGGAATTTAGTATTCACAAAGAAAATGAAAGTTTCCAAAAACTGCGTACCATGTTGTTTGGGGCCGATGTTTTATGTGGCCTGGTTAATTGCGGGGTCGTCGTTTAAATTTCATTGCGAACATAATGGTACCAAAAATAGCTACTCTTTTGCTTACTCTCATTTATGCGTTTTAATGCCAACAATGATTACTATTTTAATGCTGACATTATGCATCGATACCGCACACGGTATTTATTCGAATTTAACAAAAGAAAATACTTTTCAAATTATACAATTAGTGACGAATCTTATGTTTGACACAATATCTTTTACTCTTCTATTGTGCGGTGTAATAAATACAAAACATCGTCTTCATGAGTTTGAAGGTCTCACTGTAATTGTTGCGAATGGGCAAATTTACGGGGTAGAATTATTTATTAGTAAAAAGCTGGTTCAAAAATTTAAATTGCAATCGTTCGTGTTTTCGTTCCTTGCCATAGGAATTTTATTAGTTTTTGGAATATTCTTTGTACTGACTGTAAATTCGCCGTTAATTTTATTCAAAAGGTTTTCAGACGTCATACAACTTTTTTTATCGTTCGTCATTATTTGTCAATTTTATGTAGATCTTAAATTATACAGAATAATTTTTATTGCATGTTATTTCAACATAAAAACTTGTTTGATGCAACTTAAAAAAAGAATAAGTAAAAGAAATATTACTGTGCATTTAACTAAAGATGGTAAGGATACGATTTTACCGCAATTGCAGAAATTTCAAAGATTGCACGCAGCTACTATGTTTAACTTAAAGACGTTAAATAAATTTTTGAATCCCTCTGGAGTTTCCTGGTTGCTATTATCAACAACAGTACTAGTGATTAACACGTATGTTATGATTAAGTTGTGCGTTAACAGAGAAATTGAAAAGATAGACATAACTGAAATAGTTTTACAAGTAAAAGTATTGTCTCTTTGTTGTATAATGGTTTATAATTTGTACAATTTCGAAATGATTGGAAAATTGGTAAGTATTTAGCTGTACTTAAAATTAGAATAGAATTTCAGAATAACTTAATTAGTAATACCTACTACAACGTAACCATAACGTCGAATGGTAATCTCATTGTACTTATAATGATTATACCACTCGTAGTGCTATTTTTCCCTATCCTAATGACCGCTTAATAAATGATAATCAGCACTGGAGAAAGATTAATAAGTGATAATCCCACGTGCTGCTCCGTAAATCTAGTGTGCCATATTGACTAAAATGTGATTAATAAGTGATAATCCCGCGTACTGCTCCGCAAATCTAGTGTACCGTACTGTCAACTGAAATGTCACAGTTACAAAAAATGGCGCGATTCGGTGATTGTTCGTTGAACAATATTGATGAAAAGATATAAAATCATAAACCGTATAACACTGTAAAGTCTCACAAATATATTTGGGCCCAATTTACCGAGTTTTGCGACTCTCGAAATTACATTTTGTTCGAAAAAGTATTAAATTGTTCATTCGTGATGTAATCTGACGAATACAATTCGTGGAATTGTGATTATTGATAATCGCATGAATTAATGCACTCAACATGTCAAATAATTTTAATTTTTGACAACATGTTTCGTGTCCCAACTCATGCCATTATCGATAATCTCGATTCCACTTGTTGTATTGTATATGAAAGTTTTACTGCATTATAGGCATAGAACGTCTCAAAACATTCCAAATTAATATATTAATAAAAACTTTATACAAACAGTCCACTTTTGCAATTTCAATAAAATTTTACTCAAGTCAGTATTTCAAATTTTGCAGATTTTACATATTTGTTGTCGCCAGTACCGACTTGATCGCCACCACTTGCCAAATTATTGCACGTGTAAAAGTATCTGGCGCCATATTGGCTCGCATTACTATGGAAATTGACGTGAAAGTCGAAATTTGTGTCATCAAAATTATTGTACGTCTAAACGTCCCAATAGTCGAAATTTGTATTTAAGTTACATTAAGTTGTCCTGCTTTAGATCTTTGTATATTCTCCGAAGATCGTGACAATAAATTTTGCGGATTGTCTTTTTTTTGTAAGCAGGTTTTTTGTAATACAGACCAAAAACAAACAAATACGCTATGTTAAAGTAAATAAGTTATATGGAGTAATTGACAGGCCATCCGGAAAAAGAGCCTATGGGCGATTTTTCTGGTTGGCCTCTCAATTTTTATTAGGTTTAAAATTTTATGCTATAATCTATATTTAGCGCCGGTCAATTCATAGTATTCTATAGCTATTTACGTTCGAATTGTTTGTTTATTTTATTTGTTGGTTTTGTTTGTTTGTTTGTTGTTTTTTCAATTTTGTATAAAACGATTGCTAGGCAAACGTAGATATTATCCATAAAACACAAGTTCGTCTACAACAGGGGTAGTCAAAGCGTCGACCGCCAGCACCGGCACTCCGTAAGCCGATAGGGAGGAGATCTCCTCCTTGAACTTATCGCGCGTGTGTCGCTTGAACAATCGTATATTTTCCAATAGTTCGGGCCGAGCTCGCTAGACGGAATATGGAAACATTTCACAGTATTTGTATTCGGCACTGGCTCTTTGTAAGCCGATCAACCATGGATCTCTTTCCTGTGTGTACGCTCGTCTGTCGCTCGTAATATCGTACATTTTCGACTCATCCGAGACAAGGCTCGATAAAAACACCTCGCAATCATGGCTTATCTCTTTGTAATTTTTTACCTCTGTCTAACTACAGTGCTTTTCGGAGTCGTTCTTTCTTACTGGTTGAGCCTCTTGTGAACACAAACAATAGCGGGAAGCAAAATTTACCTGCTTGAAGGACGGTCATCTGGGTCAACACGATGAAATATTCGAAAATCTAACATTTGGCTTTTTGACTATAAATGAAGGAAAAGAAAGCATGAAATGTGTTATAAAAATATATTTTGCAGAATTGTGAACAAAAAGAAATTTATATTACTAATATTTTATGAGTTACTTCTAACATTTTTCTCGCATTGAAAATAAACCTACTCGATCATTCTATTGGAATATTTTAAATGCATATTTTTTTTATAAATTAAGAGATCTTAATTATTTCATAGCAACGGTTTGTAGTTAGGTTACGACAACAGTAATTTTAAATTATTAATATTTTGAATTATACTAGTTCCTCATTTATATGAGACTGACACATTCTTTATTTATTTCATTATTTCTTAAAAACCGTCTTTCAATTTTTAATTCATCTTTACGTTGCATATCTTCCTCCAAATTGATATAATAACAATATATTGCATTCATTTTGAAGCGTTAAAAGATCACAAAATCAACGGTAATAATAAAAAATTAACACTTGATGTTTGAAATGTATAGGCCGAATTGCCTGGCTGTTTCTCTTTTTGCTTAGATTCTCCAAATGAGACACCTTTTCTGATTGTATGATTTATTAATACTATATACACAATAAAGCTAAATTATGCACTAGTGTTTTTATGATGTTGAAACTTTGAGCTATTGTAAGTAACTGACTTAAATGTTTTCTATGGACCTTAAGGGTATTTTTGGGAGAGGGACACTTCAGGTACTTTTAGAACCCGAAGCACATGTGCGCGTCCAATGTTATTATATCACCTCAATGAAACAAATTACTAGGCAAAATTAGTTCTCAAAAGAATTGATTTTGGTCCATAACCAAACGCAAATTGCAAAATTAACGCTAATAATAAATAATCGTACAATAAAGGGACCACCTGTATGAATAGCTACCTATAACGATTATAGTTTATTTTATTACTGCAGCTGGTAGTTTTACAATATTCTCGAAGATTTATTTTTTTATTATTGTGCAGTATTGGAAGTTCTTTCCCGTTTTCTTGCAAAATTGGTTTAAATATGTTTGTGTATGAACATATTGAACAAGAGAAGAAGCGTGTAAATGTACATTTGTCAGAAAGATTTTATGGGTTTTATGGGTTTATTGCGGTTCGTTTCTTATATTCTTTGAACCTTACCGTGTAATTTTTGTTTGAATGGTGAAAAAGGTTTACAATGCGACATACTTCACTTTGGGTTGACTGACCTAAATTCACATCGAAATTAACCATATTTTTTATGAACATCACCAAAAACAATTGTTTCGCATTTAAAAGAAAAATCAAATTATGGAATTACTTGGAATGTCTTTGAACGTTTGTTATATCGCGAATAATTTCTAAGAATAAAATGTGTTTTTTCTCTTTAACGTTACACATAAATGTGTCAATCTTTGAGAGAATATTTAGGTGCGAATGTGACTAAAATGAGAAAGTTTCAAAATATAAAAATATCAGATAGAGAGTAATGTTTAGCAAAATAATTTTATTCATAATTATTATAACTAGGTACATTGATTTAATACTTTATAACTAGGTAATGCTGAAATTATAACTTCTGTGAATACTTCAAAATACATACTTTAAACCTACAATTTTACCAGCTGACTATTTTTATTTATGTCGAATATTGCCGAATGCGCAGCGAAGTTTCTTCCTATCTCGTGTCTATTCTTATTTTCTGCAAGTTACGGAGTGCCGGTGCAGGCCTCTGGAAGTCACCCGCAAATCTGACGTGAACATGTCGTTACATACATGTAATACCAAAAAACACCAATTCGTAAGTACATTCTAAAAAAACATAGTCGCCCTCAGATACACTTTTATCAGAAAAGTCGCCCACGACATCTAAAAGTTTGGCCACTCCTGGTCTACAGGATGTCTAGAGTATATTTTCGGCAGATGTTAAGATATCTATAGGATGTCTAATGTCGGACGGCAATATACTTTAGCCATCCACTAGACATCCATTTGTCACAAATTCGAAGATACAGGGTATATACCGGTCGAACTTCTATTACATACACATTTTCTGTTTTAAATGCTCTGCGGCGTTTTTCAGAAAATCTTTAATTCATTTTAATCCTTGGTTGTGATCACTTATGCCCTGGACTAAGTTCAAGGGACCCTGAAAATAAAATTCAAAAATGATTTCATTAATTTATTAATTTGATATTTAAGACACAAAATCGGATAATTACCTTGCTTGTTTTCCTCTCAGTTGTATTGTTTCATAATACATCGTTCATTAGTTGAAACATAGTTCTTTTAATGAAATTGTGGAGATCATTTCCCCCAAGTCTTGATATTTAAATTTCCTGAAAATAAAAATATATTTTAGTTCTTAATATACTTTGTTGGAATGTAATTACCGCTTGATCATCCACATCCACAGACGAAATGTGCAGAACTAAATATTCAGAACAGCCTATAACCTACATACGTATAACCTACCTGCGCCAAGTTAGTGCATTTGTTACGCACCTGTACGAAAATTTACCAGACACTGGCAACGACCCCATTCCAACAGAAATTTTTAAAGAATTTTTAAAGAATATCGTAATATACCTAAATTTAAAATTTAATTAAATTTTTTCAACAAATTACACTTTGTAAACTCTTATGGAATAAGGTACAATTTATTGCTTTACAAATTAATTAGTAAAAATGCTTTAATGTTAATTTATTTATGTTTCAAATTATATTATCCAAAGGAACATATTTATTCGAATTAACAATCACAGGAAAACCAATAAATTCATTATTATACTAATACCACAACCAACATTATTACTTCCATAATATTTAAATTGCTCAACTTTTACCACAATATTTTTTCTTAAATTTTTATATCAACGACACGTGTTAAAATCTGCAAATATCAAACTGCACAAACACATTTAAAAAATATTTGGTCGAATTTAGTGTACATATGATTAAACCATTTTTTAATTTGTGGTTAAAATGGAACAATTTAAATATTACGTAATATTGCAATATGAAAATTTGATTAATTTAATTTAATACTATAAAATATTTTTAATACACGCAAAATACAAATATCGTATATTTTAAAAATTTAATTCAAATGTTTTAGTTACATAATTTTTAACTTTTCATAGATATAAATAGAAATATATTAATTTGGAACATATTTAAAAATATAGTTCCTGGATATAAAAATATGTGGATCCTGATGTCTGTTTCGGATATACACAGGATAACTTTAAAAAATATCTTCTGAATATCGGGCGTCGTATATCTACTAGATGACTATTTTACTTCCTAGCTACACATACATAGCCTAGCCATGAATTAAACCTCCAGTAGATATTGAGTGTTGTATGGGTAACTATTCTACGGCCCAATACAAAATTTTGTTACTCCCTCTATCAAACTTTGTATTTAAGATTTTCTTAAGTTTTGAAACAACTTTCTAAAATAATATGTTTTACAAAAATAAAAAGTAAGACAACCTACTTTCCTTAAGGTCAATTTCATGTTTTGTAATTTTTAGAACATCCCGTACATTTTAATAAAACTTTGGCAATTGTTTATGACTATCCAAGACAAACAAAACTTTTTATAACGAATAACTTTTTGACGAAAAGTTGAAAATATTGTTTTTTCCTCTTGCCAACCTCATTCATGGACACACTGTGCATCATCGAGTTATAAATAAATTACATTTTTTCATTAATATTAGGCTATCTAAATATTTTCAAGCATAATATACATCCATTCAGTTCCTTATCATTATGTACACAAATTTATAAGCACTAGGTATCTAAGCGCAGTAGCCATTTATGTAAATAGGTATTATAATTTTGTATTAACGGCAAGAACACTGACAAAAATTATAGTAGGGAGTATTGTAAAAATATTTACAATCATGTCTAAAGTTTATCAACGTTCTGAATGTCTCGCATGTGCTCTACGACTTTTAATTAATGCTGGAAAGATTGGTGGAACATCCGTTGTTCGATTCAGCTGTCCACATACTACAAGTAAATCAAATTCTAACGTGCATTATAAGCGATCATGGCGTTGTAGTATTGGGACTCTGATAATTACCATCCCAATATTTATACATTTTTGTTTCCAAGTTTATGAATTGTGCTACGCAGATATCGACACCTCAACATGGCTTGAAATTCTCACAGAAACTTTATTTCATATTGGTGCGATTTTCTCGTGCATATTCGGTGTCATAAAGGCACCTATGAAAGCAAGAGAATTAAATGGCTTAACTACAATATTACTACATGAAACATCCTTTGGAATAAATGATTTTTTAAATGTTAAAATGAGAAAAACATTACTAAGGAATATATATGGATTTCTGTATACTATTGGTGTCTTTGAAATTGTTGTAATATCTTCAGTGACTTTCATCTATACGTACAATAATACGTTGTGGGACAGTGCGAAATTTATCAGTACAATTATGATAGTTTATGTGGAAGTAACTGCAATGTTTCACTTGATGGTCATGAGTTCGTTTTACAAAGATCTTTTTAAAAGAATGTTTATGGAATTAAAAAATTTACTTGAACGACGCGCTTATATGGCACATATACATTTACAAAACAATGAAGAATTCAAAATTCATTATGTTATTGAAAAAGAAACATCGTTCACGTCAAAATTGAAATTGTTACAAAGATGTTACAGCAGCCTTTTTCACAATTACAAGACATTGAATCAATGTGCAAATCCCATGATGTTTTTTTGGGGCTTCATAATGGTGGCAATGTTTATTATTAACATATATTCCTTTATTTCCACTTTGAGATACTTAGAAAACTCTTTCAATTTATTTCTGCTAATTCGAGTTTTGACTTCTACAATTGGAATAATTTCGTTTGTAGCCGTCGTAGCATCAACAAATACCGTGGTAAGAAATGCAGTTCCTAACATAAAATAGGGTATGTTTTAAAAGTTTTATTAAGTGATTTATTTTTATTGAATATTTATGGTTACGTTTTTCAACATTGCTAACTTTTGCTGCCATTCATGCATGAAACAGATCGTAGATTTAGTCTGACATGTTTAGTTTAAAACATTGCATTAAATTGTGCGAGATTCAGGTCAATTTTTTCCAATTTATGTTTGATTGCAACTTATACCTCCGTGGGGAAACTACGAAAAAAATAATATAGACGTATAATATTTAGTAGTGGCGAACAGAAATTATTTAATTTTAAAAAGTTCGCATTTGGGTGAAACAAGTCAACACGTGATCCCTAAATATGGATGTTTGCATATTTCCATTGTCAACTACGAATTATTATTAGAGTCAACAATGAACAAAATGTTACGTTACAATATTCAATAACTAAACAAATCGTCCATTGCCCCTGATTGAACCAACTTTAAAGGCTACACTAAACAAGTACAATTTTTGATTTTACATTCACGTCCAGGAAAAGCAGCTCTCTATAATTTCAAGTGCTATAATTTTTGCTCATTAAACTTTGATACAATATTGAGGCGTGGTTGTAGAAAGAAAAGTTAACATCGATGTCAGCTAACATCTCCGTTAAAGGAATAGTTCGGGTTTGTTTTAAGTTATCGAGATATAGCCATTTGCTGTAAGCGCGTGACGTCATAACTGGCCCCAATCAGTTTGGCGAACGAGTATTAAACAATGCATTTTAATTAATTTAATTTTGAGCATGCCTGTGGTAACGTGAACGTAACAGAATCTCAACCTTCATTTCAGAAACAATAATTGCAAATTATACGTAATTATCTGAAAGTAAAAGAGAGAAGAATTCCAAAAAGCATTTAAAGAATAATTTAAATGTGCAGAAAGAAAATACAACAGGTTTCATTTACATCTTTAAGCAATTTTATCTTTCCCAGGGACATTATTTATCCAAGATATAAATTAATTCAACCATATAAATTATTGTCAATAGAAAAATCTTGAATTAATAAAGTTAAGCAAGTACCTTAATAGCGCATTAAGTCGAATGAACGTCTCGTGGACTTATGTGCTATTAGGGTGATTAGTGTTCACTTCTACAAAACATCAATAACACTGTATTATAATAAATTAGGGTTTTCCATTAAAATATAATTTAATTATTAAGGTAAATAAATAATTTGAGCGATAATACGTCAATTTAGTTCTTTATCATTGTGTACACAAATTTGTAGTTATTAGAAATACTAGAATCAAAACGCAGTGTTTGCGACAAACATTTTATTAACGATACCAAAAGCACTAATAGCATTGTGACATTTATTTAAAATTATGTTTAAACACATTCATCAAGGTTTTGAATGTCTTGCATGTTCTCTACGGCTTTTAATTATTACAGGAAAAATTAGTGGAGCATCGGTTGTTAAATTTAATTGTCCACATACAATTAAATCAAATTGTAACGTCAATTACACGCGATCATGGAATGGTAGCGTTGCAGCTCTAATAATTACCATCCCAATATTTATGCATTTTTGTTTTGAAAGTTATCAATTGTTCTATGCAGATATCGATAGATTGACATGGCTTGAAATACTTAACGAAATTTTATTTCATATTGGTGCTTTATTGTCGTGTATTTTCGGTATCAGAAAAGCAACTATAAAAGCAACAGAATTAAATGGTTTAGCTAGAATATTAGAACACGAAACATCCTTTGGAATAAATGATTTTTTAAATGTTAAAATCAGAAAAACATTACTAAGGAATATATATGGATTTCTGTATTGTATTGGCGTATTTGAAATTGTTGTAACATTTTCAGTGATTTTCATGTATACTTACAATAATACATTGTGGGACTGTACGAAATGTATCAGTACAATTGTGATAACTTATGTCGAAGCAACGACTTTGTTTCAATTGATGGTCATGAATTCGTTTTATAAAGATCTTTTCACAAGAATATTTATGGAATTAAAAAAATTACTTGGACGACGCACATTAGCATATTATATAAATGTACACAATAATGAAAAATTACAAATCAATACCATTGATAAAAAAATGCTATTTGTGGCAAAACTGACATTATTACAGAGATGTTACAGTAGTCTTTTTCACAACTATAAGACATTAAATGAATGTTCAAATCCCATGATGTTTTTTTGGAACTTAATAATGATAACAATGTTTATTAATAATGTATATTCGCTTATTTCTAGTTGGAGAGATTCAAATTTAGAAAACGGTTTCAGTTTATTTTTGCAACTTAGAGTTTTGTTTTCTATAATTGCAATAACTTTGTATGTGGTCATCTTGGCATCAATAAATACTGTGGTAAGAAATTTAGTTGTTAACTTGATGTATCCATTAGTTTTAGTTTCTTAAAATTCTGCTTTAACAGTTTTGTTAGATGATTGATATTTATTAGATATTTGCAATTTACGATAGTTTGTGGAATTGGCAACTTGGCTTTTATTCATACTTCGCAATGTTAAAAATTGTTCTGATATAATTAATTTTATATTACTTTTCTTCACTCGATTACTTTCATTAAATATAGTTTACAGCAAAATGTACTCGAATTTGTGCAATTAAATTATACTGCTTTAAAAAAATATATATATATATATATTCTGTGGCAATAAGTATATCGTGACCTTACTGCAAAAATTGACCAAGTCAAAAAAATGGTTTTCAGATAACTAATGATGAAGATTTTTTCCAATGCGGAACTTGAACACTGTGACTTGGACATAATAATTTCATATGAGTGGTTACATCTATGTGTCATATTTTGACTTGGATACTTTTACCAAATATTCCGCAACCACGTGCGAGTCACTTGGACATATTAACTTAAAATCATAAGAAATTGACTTGATCATTTTTGACAGTATGCCCACGATATTACAAATGTTCAGTAGTAGTCAGTAATAGCCAGTAGTAGCCACATCAGACATAATTTATTAATAATAATAATAATAATAATAATAATAATAATAATAATAATTAATAAGTTATTAATTTATTAATATTCTGTGGAAATAAATATATTTAAAATGTTCAGTAGTAGTCAGTAGTAGCCAGTAATTGCCACATGAAACATAATTTATTATTATTATTAATAATAATAATAACAATGATTAATAATTTATTAATTTATTAATATTCTGTGATATTACTGATATTGCAGCTTAGTATTTTGGAAGTACACTTTTTAAAAACTGTGATAGGTTGCAATTGAGTGGAATACACCAAGATTGTTAGATACTAAATATATTGAATACAGGTAAGTACATGTAAAGGTCACGCGAACACACACAAGTATAACACATTAAAAGGTTAGCGTACGACGCTCTTCTCTCGGTGTCGCGTTGTCAACTTGGTTATATAGGCGGGATGGCCCGCCTCTCGTCATGACACATGGAGCGCGCGACGTGACATATCTGACAAAAACATCAATTACTCTTCAGGTGATTATGCATTATAACTTCTTGTAAGTACAGTGTTTATATTATTGATAATTAAAGAACCTATCAAAATCATAGCTTGTTCTTGGCTTTTTTTGCAAACTCAATTGTTGCATTACTTTTACCGTTCACTGTATTTTCATAAAATAAGTTATTCATATTTTCATCATTTAAATCTGGAAGGTAAATTTAATGAATTTCAAAACTGCAAATGAGTCGGGATGCGGTCAATTCGTCCCTGGCGATTCGTACCCGGCGATTCGTCCCCGGCGATTCGTCCCCGGGCAATTCGTACCCCGGATAATTCGTCCCCGGACAATTTGTCCCCAGCAAGCTGTATTTTTAAGAATGTATTTGCAAATATTTAACAAGCATTTTGATTTCTTGTATTGAAAACCTTTATATATGTGCACCTTGTAAAAAAATATAGATAAGTGGAAATAATCGCACGTGTGTAATTAAATAGTACAATTATGATGTTAATGATAAAATGCACATGTATTGATGCCGGGAGACCATCGCGTGTTACTATATGCATATTATTTTGAGTTAACCCGTTATTTTTCATTTTTAGACTGATTCTCAGTAGAATAAAAATAATGTAAATAATAATGTTTATAATCTCTATGTAATCAAATTTGTTACATAGATGTTTTTGCATATTTTTGATTATACTCATTAATGATGTTCATATACAGGCTGGACCATCGTATGGCATTTTGGAGATTTAACCTATTTCTTGTTTGTTAAAAAAATTCAAACTTGCAGGTAACAATCTTCAATTAAAGCACTACACCATGGTAATTTTATTTTTTTGAATTAAGTTTCTAAACAGCGTCGGGACGCTATAAAGTGAAAAAAAACAGAAATCCAATTTTTTTTTTTTAAATAATTACATTGAAAATATTATGGAGAATGTATTCCCGAAATTTGCAATTTGATAGGAACCTTTGATTTTAAATTAATTGAGATTTTGTGATTTTTGTCGGGAAATTATAAGTGATTTATTGCTGTAACTTCTGTCCGCAAGAAATGTGCGTTCACAATGCCCGCTGTAAACCAACCATAAATCAAAAAAGGTATTTCTGACGAGCCGAGGCTGGTGTTTACTTCAGGACCGGACTTAAATTTTTTTCGTTAATCAGATTTAGATAAAAGAAACAAATAGTTGCATTTTAATTTATTTTATTTTACATTAGATGTTCAAAATGATGACCTTCCTGTTCGATGCAAAGTCGCAAGCGTCTCTGAAAATTTGCGTGAACGGTAGCCGCAACATTCACATCATTAAATTCGCGGAAGGCGGCAATTAGTCTTTCCCTCATGTTATCTCTTGTTGTCGGTCTCTCCCGGAAAACACGTTCTTTGATGGCACCCCATAAGAAAAAATCTGGTGGTGTAAGATCAGGTGATCTCGCTGGCCAAGGTATGGGTCCGCCCCTACCAATCCAATTTTCTCCAAACTGGAGCGTTAATTCTTCCCGGGCTCTTCGACTAAAATGTGGAGGTGCTCCATCTTGTTGGAACCACAACCGAAACCTTTGATTTACTGGGACAATTGCGTCTAACAAATCATTTAGCTCGTCTTGCAAAAAGGTGGTGTATCTCTCACCATTCAATGGACCTTCAATAAAAAACGGCCCCACAATTCTATTGTTCACAACACCTCCCCAGACATTAAGGGACCAGCGATTTTGGATGTCTTGTTCTCTCATCCAGTGCAGATTTTGTACTGCCCAATAGTGTAAATTGTGTTTATTTACCGCACCATTACTTTTCACACAACATTCGTCGGTAAACACAACTCTTTCAAAAAAATGTTCATCATTCCGGATTTTTTCCTCTGCCCATTCGCAAAAAGCCACTCGATTTGCAAAATCTTCACCATGCAACTCTTGGTGAAGTTCCAGGTGGTACGGGTGATATGCGTGTTTTTTCAAAATTCGAAGCACACTACTTTTGCTGATCCCAGTTTGAGAGCTAATCTCTCTGCTAGCAATGTGGGGATTATTTTCAACTAAATTTAACACCCTGGCTTGGTTGACATCGTGAGTAACAATTGGATTGATAAACGACCTGGTATTTTGTTGAAAAGTTCCTCTTTCACGTAAAGAAGACACTAACGATTTAAAAATTTGATGATTTGGAGCGCGATTTTGCGGAAACCTCGCGGCGTAAGTGTCGGCGGCCAGAGTAGCGTCTCTGCCACATTCGCCAAAAATTAATAACATTTTAGTCTTTTCTTCAAATGAATATTGAAAAGGCATAATTACTGTTCAGAATAGCTTTCAGGTAAACTTAACAAAAACTACACAACTCAAAAGCACGATCAGACTGTTGGAAGTTCAAGACTAAACTAAACATTTGGTTACAATCAGGTGAATTCTTAAAAGAACAGCAGGCAAGCAAATTTTCAAGTAAATCCTATTTCCTAGCACTTAAGAGGGATACCTATCCCCCGGCCGCCGCTTCCATTCCGGCCCCCGAAATGTGCACGACACCTGACACAAATTTCCGTATTTTTCCATAGATTAAAACTGCTTTATCCAGTGTCTTTGGTGAAATAATATTTGTCATAAACAAAATAATATTGACATTTGTCTGATTCTTTTAGGACGCCTATGCTATGAAGCAAAAATCAAGTTGCTAAAAAAAATCGTTTACATTTCGGTGGCCGGAATAGTACACAGTTCGAGTTTTCCTTAAAATTAAACGTAAATATTAACCAATTTTCAATTTTGTATGCCTAAATTAAAGAGAATTTCAATATTTTTTTAAATAATTATTAGCAGCAGAAGTAGGTCAATATTAGGCATTTTGACTTAGCAGTGACTGAGTAACCAAAGCTGTTTTAACAATGAGTCACTTTCAAAAATTAAAAATAGCGAGTTTTACATTCCATAGAAGATTTAAGTACGGGCCTGGATTTTACTACTCACAGCTCGTGTCGATTGTACCTCAGAACCACTTTTACTGAGGACAGTTGTAAATCAGCCTCACACCAGTTAACGAGGGTTGTCATTTAAGAATTCGGTCATAAATAAGAGTGTTTTGCTTTACATTATTTAATATTTCGATTTATTCAATCACTATAACTATCTAAATTCCGCTTTGCATATCATCATAATGTACGCATTACGTAGATGCAGTGAAAGAAAATACAAACTGATAGCTTTAGTAATTTGATAATAAATCACTATCAAAGTCAACTTTCACATCAATTTTGCTTTCTAAAAAATAATTATGCCATGTTGTACTATCAAAATTGAAGATCATTTCCTCCAATTTTCATCTTTTTTTGACCATTATAAATAGGTTAAATTTTAAAAATGCCATATGATGGTCCACCCTGTATATCAGGGGTGACCAAGCTCCTTGATAGTCCGAGCCATTTTTCCAAATTTGAAATTTTTCGCGAGCCGCAATTAAATACATACACATACGGAACGATAATAATTTTTTAAAATATAATAGCACAAAAATGACAAGGGAACTCGGGTACATTTATCGAGAGCCACAAATAATCCTTCAAAGAGCTGCATGTGGCTCGCGAGCCGCAGGTTGGTCACCCCTGATATATATTTTTCCATCGTTGCAAAGAGTTCAACGAATATACGTATGTACAATGTACGTACAATTTATTTAAATCAGGTTTCACTTGTTATGTAAAATTGTTTACTTACAAATTCCTTTCCTTTTTTCATAACAATATTTTATTTTTTTATTTTTTTAAATTTTTTTTATTTCTTTTTTTTTCACTTATTACAAATCACATTTTAAAAACATTCTTTAAAATAACGTCAATTACACAATTACATTTTAAAACAAATTTTTTTAAAAGTAAAAAAAAAATTAAATAGATATTGTTATGAAAAAAGGAAAGGAATTTGTAAGTAAACAATGTATGTACAAGTTAAATTAAATAGAAATTTCAACCTCACCCGGTATTTTGAAAGTATTTTGAAAATGAACTTGTTATACATCATTTTAAGCAGTTTTATTTTTTTAAATTCTTATTGTTACCAAAAATTAATTTGTGCAAATTATAGAATAAATTTGCCGTAATTTTCAAGATGTTGCATTATTTGATCGGACATAAAACTTATAGCAATGAACTGTTTTCGTAAAATAATGTAGGTTGGTATTAAATATTACAGTCACTTGTTACTTGAAACAATAACTCCACTTGCGTTGTTAAAATTTTTTAAACTAAAAAAAAAAACGTTTTATTTCTGACAGCTTTTAATTCTGCTTAAAATGATGTATAACAAGTTCATTTTCAAAATAGTTTCAAAATACCGGGTGAGGTTAAAATTTCTATTTAATTTAACTTGTACATACATTGTACATACGTATATTCGTTGAACTCTTTACATCGATGGAAAAATAGATATAAACATCATTAATTAATATTATCAAAAATATGTAAAAACATCGATGTAACAAATTTGATTACATTGGGATTATAAACATTATTATTTACACTATTTTTATTCCACTCAGAATCAGTCTAAGAATGAAAAATAGTGGGTTAACTCAAAATAATATGCATATAGTAACACGCGATGGTTTCCCGGCATCAATATATGTGCATTTTATCACTAACATCATAATTGTACTATTTAATTACACACGTGCGATTATTTTCACTTATCTATATTTTTTTACAAGGTGCACATATGTAAAGGTTTTCAATACAAGAAATCAAAATGTTTGTTAAATATTTGCAAATACATTCTTAAAAATACAGCTTGCTAGGGACAAATTGTCCGGAGACGAATTATCCCGGGTACGAATTGCCCAGGGACGAATCGCCGGGGACGAATCGCCGGGTACGAATCGCCGGGTACGAATTGACCGTAAACCAAATGAGTCGCTCAGGAGTAGAGTAGCCCAACTGAAAATTTGCCTTATTTGAGGTAGGTCCCATACCATATTCTACATTTGCTCCTCTTTAAATTCCTAGTGACCCAAGTGAGATTCCTTTGTTTACCACGAAAGTTGGGTCAAGCCAAGTTATTGCCTTGGCACAAATTCTTATCTCTCTTATATCTCAAAACACGTTATTTTTTACTTGGGCCAGTCTGCTTCTGAGCGCCTCAAATATGCCAGCGAAAACACATTCCTCTTGAATTTTTCTTTTACTGTAGCAGCTTGAATGATGATAGAAGGCACTAACCATTTTGATACAGTAACGTTCATGACAAGTTCCAAGAAAAAAAGTGCTAAAAAAACAGAGGTATTCATGGGTAGTTGGTGGGAGGTCCATTGTATAATCTGCATGACGCATTTTTACAGTCAAAGTTAGTTGCTTATAATTTAGGAGAGCGTCGAATGTCTAAGTTTAACGGGTTTAGAAATAGAACCACTAAACTTGGTCATAGTAAACAGAGATAGGGAACCACGTGATCAAAAATAAACAAATTTTGCTAAAATTTTCAGTTACTTTTTATATCAATTTTGTGTGATCGTTTTTACATACTCGTTTTGAATAATTTGAAAAATGGTTTTTATTCAGTTTTAATAAAAAAATACAAATTTTGTTGATTTATCTACGCAGAACTTGAAATCATATTTACAGCTTGAACACTATTTCATTGAAAAATAAATCCACAGCACAAAACTAGATTTATGATTATCGGGAATTACAACGCAGATTGATTATTTCGAAAATGTAGCAATAAATTGAAACAGTTTAAATTTGGACGTCGGATAGAACAGAATTCTAGAATATTTAGCACTTTCTTAGGATCTGAAGTAAACAGCATTATAGCGGAGTAGCGTTAACCGCAGTAGCTTTAAGCGAGGTATTACTGTATCTTAGTTCTAAAAGTTGTGAAAGATGCCTCGAAGTAATAACTATAAGGAAAAAGGTTTCACTCAATATAAAAGTTTTCTTTTTATAAAATGTCTAATAATTTTTCAGTCTTTTACGAAACTGACTTAGAGTTATTAAGCGATTGATAAAACACCTAAAGTTTTCAGTTAAATTGTAAAAACTCTCCGTTCATTCTATATTTTACAATCTGCCCAATCATTTATAAAACGACTAGGCGTTTTGTAAAATGGCGACGCGTCATTTACAAGGTGACTGACCAACGTTTAGTCGTATTACAATCAGCCTAAACGTTAACCAGCCGTTTTACAAAAAAGAGCAATTTTATAGTGTGGCTAACCGGTTTTTGTTGGAGCGAATTCTACAATCCGTCTACAACAAATACACTTTGCGCATCTTGGGTCCCATTCCCGTTGAATGTCAGAGAACGCAAAATTTAGAAAATTTGAACGGTAAGATATGAATGTTTAGGGCGTATGGTACCCTCAGAACGTTGATATGTTTAAATCTAAAATTTGGCTTTTTAGCAATAAATGAAAGAAAGAGATGCATGGAATATGTTATAAGAATCTATTTCGCTTAATTGTAGATAAAAAAAATAAAATTTATACTAATAGTTTAGAAGTTAGATTTATTTATTTTCTCACATAAGTTACCCCTTTTATTCTTAAAAAAAAAAAAATTGTTTTCACCATTCTATTAGGAAACATGTTCTCTAGGAATTCCCCCAATATTATGCGTATTTTTTTTATCAATTAAGAGATATGAATTATTTTGTAATCCCGTGCCGTAACTGACTACGAACGGGATTACAAAATAATTCATATCTCTTAATTGATAAAAAAAATACGCATTAATATTGGGGGGATTCCTAGAGAACATGTTTCCTAAAAGAATGGTGAAAACTAAATTATTTTTTTTTAAGAATAAAAGGGGTAACTTATGCGAGAAAATAAATAAATCTAACTTCTAAACTATTAGTAATACTTTTATTTTTTTTATCTACAATTAAGCGAAATAGATTCTTATAACATATTCCATGCATCTCTTTCTTTCATTTATTGCTAAAAAGCCAAATTTTAGATTTAAACATATCAACGTTCTGAGGGTACCATACGCCCTTAAACACAAAATGTGCAGAATTAATGACGTTCAAGAAGAATTTGTTAATAGGTGGATGGCGTTTAGAACATTTGGTTTAACAATATTATATACAGTCGAACCTCGCCATCGTTAAAATTTTTCAAATTTATTATTCGTATTTTCCCCGCTGATGAGGTTGTTTTAAGTATTAACTACTGAAATCAGCTGCGATGATTATCTCGTCGACCGATTCATTATATTTATTATTTCCTTCGTGCACATGAAACGTCGCAGTCACTATGGTTTTCCTCAGTTTTATAGTGATTAAATTTTCACGTTTCAAATGTATCAAAATTTACCCGGGTAAAGTTTGATGTTTCAAATGTGTAAAAATTTACCCGATTATTTCCTTCATGCACATAAAAAGTCCCAGTCACTATGGTTTTCCAAACGTGTCAGAATTTACCCGATTAAATTTTGACGTCTCAAAGGTGTCAAAATTTACCTGATTAAATTTTGACGTTTAATAGCTTCTGAATTTTTTTTCCAATCATTATCAAAGATTCCTCGACAAGTAAATAAATAATTCGTTGTAAAATATATTTATTCAAATTAATAATCAGGAAATAATCATGCCGAATACCCCGCGTGCATGAAAATAGCCTGATTAAATTTTTACGTTTTTGTCGCAACGTTTTGCCATAAAGAAATATTTCTCGTAAATTTTCCACCCAAAATCCCTCGTGCTGCGCACTCGAGATTTTGTTACGTGGCAAATTTGCTCGACCTATTTCTAAGCAAAACATTTTGACAGAAACGTCAAAATTTAATCGGCTATTTTGATGCACTTGTGATATTACTGTTGATTAAATTTTGACGTTTAATCGCTTCTGCATTTTTTTTGCGATCATTATCGAATATTCTTCGACAATCAAATAAATAATTCGTTGGAAAATCTATTTATTCAGATTAATAATCAGAAAATAATCATGCCGAATACCCCGCGTGCATGAAAACAGCCAGATTAAATTTTTACGTTTTTTGTCGCAACGTTTTGCCATAAAGAAATATTTTGAGAGAGACGTCAAAATTTATTCGACTGTTGATTGACTGTTGATTTACCACTCATAGTGCTATTTTTCCCTATCCTAACGACCGCTTAATAAATGATAATCAGCACTGGAGAATGTGATTAATAAGTGATAATCCCGCGTGCTGTTCCGCACATCTAGCGTGCCATGCTGTTAAGTGAAATGTCACAGTTTAAAAAAATTGCGCGTTTCGGTGATTGTTCCTTAAACAATATTGAAGAAAAGATACAAAATCATAAACCGTCTAACACTGTAAAGTCTCACAAGTATATTTGGTCCCAATTTATCGAGTCATGCGACTCTCGGAATTATATTTTGCCCGAAAAAGGATATATTGTTCATTCGTGATATAATCTGATGAATACAATTCGTGGAATCGTGACTATTAATAATCGCATGGGTTGATGCACTCAACATGTCAAATAATTTTTGACAACATGTTTCGTGTCCCAATTCATGCGATTATCGATAATCTCGATTCCACTCGTTGGATTGTATATGAAAATAGACTAAATCGCAAATTATCAAATAATTTATCCAATAATGATTGCATATAATTTGGTTATGTTGTGTTCGTTTACACTTTCATGCTAATTATCTAAGTGTGTAGGTATCCTCCGTTTCACCTTCTATTAACACCACCAGCTTTACTCACTATCACAGTGAAGTTAAATTTTCATTGATTGTGTAGTTCTTTTATTCAATTGAAGGGCTCTACGCAAGAAGTACCTAAGTCACTTTTCATATTTTGTGATATTTGAGATTTGATGTTTCAGTTTGATCTGGAAAACACATTGTTTTGATTTTGACTGATTTTATTTACTGAAGATTACTTACTTTAGTAAAAAAAAAATTATTCAAGATCAAAATAATGTGTTTTCTAGATCACATTGAAACATCAAATCTCAAGTATCACAGAATATGAAAAGTGACTTTGGTACTTCTTGCATAGAGCCCTTCAATTATACTTCAAGATGATGTTTTTCGGTTCCAATATCGGGACGAATAATAATTAGATCCAAGCGACCGAAAATTAAAAATGAGTGTAGGTGACACTTGTTTTCTATGATAACAACTAAACAAGCTTTAATTTACAAAATTTGTTTGTAAAAATAAGTTAAGTTGTGAACAAGTTCTTTGAATTTCTTTAATCTTTTTCTAATTGAACAAAATTATGCATATATATATAACTATTTATTAGATACGTTTTTAGGCATTGCGTAATGTATTAAATAAAGCAGTTAGCTGGAAACCTAGAACAAATTAATCTAATTTGTATTGTTTGTTATGAGAAACTCGCTATTCTAACAGTTTTCTGAAATGAACTATGGCCGAATAATGAGATTCCACTATGCGTAGTAAAAGAATTTTTTATTGATTTTTTTGTATTCATCAAATTTATATGTTCCAATTTTCAATTGCCGTTTCTCAAAAAGTTACTTATCTACGATATCATAATTTTCATGCCATCGTTTTGACAAACTTAGAGAACAATAAAAATAAAAAATAGATATTTGAGATTACTATTATTAAAAAAAAAATCTGATAAAATTATTATTAGAAAACAAATAAGGTTCTTTCAAATATTTTTTTTTCTTGCAGGTATTCTGCCTTATTATAAATATAGGTATACATTTAGTCAAATAATCGGAATATAATATCTAAGTCAATAAAACGAATACTGATGAAAGATTAACGAGATATTGATTGAACGTACTTTATATAAACTAGTGTGAGTGTGATAATAGGAAAAGATAATGTATGTTAATTATTTTCATATCTACATAAATTGCGAGTGCAAAGACAATTACATTCATAAACCTATCTAGACTTATTTACTTTAATAATGACATATTACCGCCATATTAACTTAATGCATTTTACTATATAATTTCAGAGTGAAGATATCTTGTCATTTCTATTTCGTTATCCTATTAGCAAATTAAGCGCAGCCGAAGCAACTCAGGTAAATGGCAGTTATCACTATTAAGCCACAATTAAAAATCGCATTACCACAGATTGAAATGATGATTACTGCTCTGAACATTCAAAAACCGATACTTAAAGCCTCAGACATATTTACTGTTGGAACAAAACTCTTAGCTTCGGTAAGTAAATCTTTAAACTGGTGTTAATTGAGGTACTTTATTTTGTTTGATTATTACAATTCAAAAACTATTTCGTTTAATACAAGTTAAACGATCAAATGTATTTATTGAAATAAATCTACCCATCAAGCAGCATATGGTTATTGCTGGAAAGAAAGTTACTTTCGTTTGTTTTGTTGAGATTATAATAATACTAGCAAGTTGTCATTGTTAGAGTGGGTTTACATCATAAGGTTTGTCGCAAGATTAGTCCTACGACCAGTTGAATAGCAAGTTTTGATACCTTTACACTGTAGGATTAGTCGCGCGACTCCTGACTTTCGACAAGTCTTAGGATTTACATGAAAGTAGCGCGCCCCTACTTTGTTTCGACTAGTCGTAGGATTTTCGACTCGGCGCTTACAACTCATAATTTGTTTTCATTATTGAGGTTGTGGTAAGAGTTCCGGACTTTCGCAGTGACGAATGAAGAAGATAAGATAAGCTAAAAAGCAACAGAAAGTAATCCTTGGATGGATTTTTCAGACTTTGCCCGTATGCAAAGCGTGATTTTGATAATTGAAATTATACTTTGACATTTGTCAGTTACGACTTGTCTCAATATTTGTCGCATAATGTAAACGGCTCAACTCATATAAAAAAATACTACAAATCTTAGGATTTGTCTTTGCAATTTGTCTTAACACCAATCCTGCGACAAATCTTACATTGTAAAGGCACCTGCAGCATTGATACTACTAATGTCGAAACTTCATAGACATCGACGATATTACATTAAATTACTGACATCGGATTATTAATAACAGAGTATCGTACGTTTTTTGTAAAACAAAGTAGAACCAAATAGTTACACTACGTTAAAGTAAATGCGCTTCCATATACTTTTTTGACAATAAAAAATTAATTGTAAAAATTTAGATTCATCACTATTTCACAATAATGTCAATATACAGTTCACAAATGTTAACATTTTTTTGGTACAGTGTATATTTCATTATTTAATTCCATGTTTTCTTATTTTAAATTGACACGGGGTTATGAAATGAAGTAAAGTGAATCAAATTTTTAGCATTATCAAAACAATTTTGTAGTTTTTTATTTTATCTACGATCATGATATAATATAACCATTATTGATGTGAAACCTCTACTCTAAATTGTCATTTTATCCATCGATAAATTAAAGAGAGCTTCTTATTGGTTCCCAGCCATGGGTAAAATTGACAGAAATTTTATCCATCGGTACTTCGACCAATGAAAATTAAAAATATTGGGTTTTTTATTTTACAACATTGCCACGTTGGTAACAGTTTGCATTAATTGCAACAACATAACCAAACAAACCTAAAGTAATTGACAACAAATCGTACCAAAGGGTATTAGTAGTGAAATTCGTGATTTGTGAAGCAATTTTTCGTAACCGAAAATTTTTAAATGTTGGAAGAAGAAAATGAAATGTCCTGTACGCAATAGAAAATCTTCTACCACAAAAATCACGGCACAAATATGAATGTGTTTATGAAACATTATTTAAAATGGCGAGCAGAGAAAAATACTACGTAGGGGAAACCGTACAATTATTGGACATCGCTAAGTTATTGGACAAGCTACTTTTTTATTACAGAAATAAAATTTCTGTAAAGGTTAAACTTTTTTGCTACCCTTCAAAGCGACATCTATGCTATACCTGTTCAATATTTTAATACTCGGTGAATATTTTACAGGTTTACTGGTGTGTCCAATAACTATCCTTTTGTGTAATAATTGTTTAAAAACATTATAATTTTGAACATAAATAAATCCTATAAAAATGAATCATACCATTCTTTGGCTAATACTTTAAGGATTACATCTTGTTAATTTAATTCTCTGGAATGACCTATTATGTCAAATAAAATAATATCAAAGATAGTTATTTTCTTAAGTGTCCAATAACTATCGGGTTTACCCTATTTCCTTTTCTGAAAATATTGTATTAAGTTAATTTGTGATGCTTGCAGAAAAGTATTCATGCTTTTCTTTCTGGACAATGTAAACTAACTGTCGTAGTGTCATGTTCAAAAATTAAAAATATTGAACTTAGAATTTGTTTTATTATTTTGTATGGATGATCGTAGATAAAGTATAGTATTATACTCGCAAGTAAAGGTTTTTATCCACTCAAATGATTACATGCACTCGCCTTCGGCTCGTGCAGCAAACTTCATTTTCATGGATAAAAACCTTCTTTACTTGCTCATGTAATAATATACTATTTTCTCTTGGGTGGAGCTATATTTTGAGTCTTTACGCGTTCATTGAACAATCGGTCATTACCGAGATTACCTGGATAACAAGAAAACCAGTGTATCTGTGAGTGTGGAGAAGAACAAACCTTGTAGCATATTGTGTCAATATCATAAACATGCACCGGCGATGACTTATTTTAGTTAAGGGCAATAAAAATGCAGTTGAAGTGGTCCACTTTTGATCAAAGATTTCTTCTACATAAATAATGCTTCGGGCATGAATAAATAAAATGAATTTTATGTAAGTACATAAATATTATTAAAAAAATTATTTTTTCAGATATCTGGAACTGTAGTAACATACGTGCTAGTAGCACTTCAATTTCGCGCTTCTTGGGCAAAATAAATTAATCAATCTTTTCATTCAATATGGATATTATTAAAAGTTCGACGTTCGTTACTAAATCGCACCTAGTTCAACCGCAACCAGCACAACCACAAAAATTCAAAAAAGTTCTCTGTGTGTGTAAAACCATAAGTCCAATCTTGATTATATGCAGAATATTTGGATTAATTCCAATTACATGGACGAATTATAAAGGTCGATGCGTATTTAAAAGATCCATTGGATGGCTGATTTATTCAATTTTTGTTTGTATTCTGTTTATTGTACAACTAATTCGTTCTAATGATTTATCGAATATCGGTAAAAACAAACCTCTACCGGTAATTTTAAATAGCATCAAAGATACGATTTACTTAATATTCGTTGCGGTACTGACAATGTTAAATATTATTCGCTATCCTCGTTTTGTGGATGCTTTCAACCATCTCAACCCTCTTATTAAAGAAGGACTTCTTTGCCAATCAGCACTTTCTTGTTGTGGAAAACTTTTGAGTGGAATTTTGTGTATGCAACTACTTCAAATAATAGTTCAATATGGAGTACTTATAGGATTGCATTATTCTGACAGTTACGAGACTAATTTTGATTACAATATATTTATAAATCGTGGCATATATAATATACCGTTCATGTTCTACATGCTATTTTTGTGCCTTTGTTCCCTGTTTACGAGTCTATTAGCATGTTTTGAAAAACTAACCATCAGTGCTTTAAAATTCACACCCGTACATCCTTTAAAGGACATTCAAGAAACAAATAATTTGCACGACTTTATGAGTATTGTCAAATATAATATATGCAACGAGACGCACTTATGCACTGGAAAAATATTACAATTAAAACAAGCAGAGTTAATTGAATATCTAAGATGCCTACATGAAGACATTAGTTTAATTATGTACGAAATCAATCAATGCTTGAATCCACAATTTTTGGTGCACATGATTGTTGAATTAACTGTTTTAATTATTCACTGGTATGAAGTCATAATCTACATAGCATATAAATTTGATTCACCTATGGTCAGCACTTTGAATTTTTTAAATTGGATGTTCGTCATTCTGCACACCACTGGCATATTTCTGTTTTTAAGAAATGCACAACAAATACATAATATGGTAAGTTTAAATCTGGAAACAGTAAAAGTTTAAAATATGATAATATTATATGATATTGTAATAAGTATCATATTTTACGTTATTAAGCCTTAAAATTTCGTCATCAAACTTGGGATTTACCAGAGAATGTTGGTAACAGTTTGAAGCATCAATCATGTATATTTTATTTAGTCGTTTTGGTTCTTGGTTGCTAAGATTAAAGAAAAAGAAATGCTTTTTCTACTTTAGTATCATAAGTGAGTCTTTGTGAAACTAAAAGTAGCGTCACAATAGTATATTATTATACAAGTTTTATAAGACGATCTATTGTCGCACGAATAAATGTCACGAGTGCGACAATACTTCTTATAAAACGAGTGTAATGTACTATTTTTTCTACTTTGGTGCTCTTAGTTTCATGAAAATTTAAAAATTGTGCTTTCTAAATATTCTAGAGATTTTTAGGATTAGGAACTGGTTGTGTTGGTATTTGTCATGTGTCATATGTCAACTAAAACTTCAAATTTAAAATCTCGAGTTTGATATTTTTGTGAATAAATCATGGAAGAACTAAGCTGTACACTTGGCTTGACCTTGACAGGAGCTCAGTAGAGATGCCCGACGCCGACCAGCGTGCTATTACAGCAATACCAACGTAATAAGTATTAAAAAAAAGAAGCTGTTCCACAAAAAGTTCCTTTGTGGCACTACTTTTAGTTTCACAAAAACTAACTTATGATACCAAAGTAGAAAAAGGAACTTTTTATGAAATTGTTTTTGGGGGTTTTTTGATACGTATTACGTTGGTATTACTGTAATAGCACGCTGACCGGCGTCCAGCATCTCTAGCGAGCTCCTGTCAAGGTCAAGCCAAGTGTACAACTTAATTCTTCCATGACTGTTTCTCAAAAATATCAAACTCGAGATTTTAAATTTGAATTTTAGTTGACATATGACATGAAAAATACCAACACAGCCAGTACCTAATTCTAAAAATGCCCTAAAATGTTTAGAAAGCGGAATTTTCAAATTTTCATAAAACTAAAAGGACCAAAGTAGAAAAAATAGTATATTACACTCGTTTTATAAGATGTATTGTCATACTTCGCTCGTCGTGCCCCAAACTTATTCGTACGACAATAGATCGTCTTATAAAACTTGTGAAATAATATACTATTTTACTATTAAAACAAAGTACAAGCATAAAATGTGTCCAATGCAAAACTAATAGTTATTTTTTATATGAGAGAGAAAGTAACAACTTTTAGCGCGACATGCAAAATAGTTTTACAACGAGCAAAGTGAAACTATTACACAGATCGCTAAGTGGCTTTTCTAATGTATAATAAAGTGTCCCACAAAGTTTACTGGAGTTATCGCCCTGCGTTATTGTATGTAAGCGAATCATTTTAACAATAGGCAAATCCTCCGCTACCGTCCGAACCATAAATAAAGGTCTCCATCGAAAATATGCAGAGTCGGCCTTGAGTTCAGATATCCTTCAACCAGGGGTTTGCTTTAACCCTTTATTGCATCGCGTAACAAATTTGCTACATTTGAAATTTCACTGTAAAATTACCTTAAAAGCAACCAAAACTTAACAATTTCACGATGTTACCATTTAAGTACATAAACTTAAACAGCCAAGTTTTACAATCCCCTCGTTGGTCTCATTTTTTTTACAATTGAATCGGTGAGTTGAAAACAGTACAAGTCCATTTTGATTTTATGTTATAAAATTGCTTTAAATATGAAGAAGAATAAGTTGAGACTAAGAGCAGTACAATTTGGTGAAATTGAATTGTTGTTCCAGCAAGTCTAGCCGCCCAATGAGTCAAACCACTTGCCTTAACACTTTTATTGTTGATTATCTCAAAATGAGATTTTTGGACTTGTACTGTTTTTCAACTCACCGATTCAATTATATAAGCCTCATTATTTCAATTGCAGATCCATAGTAGTAAACTTTCTGGCGAATTATACAATATTTTTCCCAGTACTAGAAATACAGCATATCATTATGTTCAATCCTACTCTTGAAACATGCTGTTTTTTACTCCGATACAATACTTGAAAGTTACTGTTTTTTTCACTCAAATTGTTTTTTCTATTGCTGCGTTTATGCTAAACTCAATGCGCATTAACAAAACTGATTTTATAGTAGCTCAATCAATTTATACGCCAGCCTTCTGCAAGGTTGAGCCCTTCTTTGTGTATAAATTGATTGATCTACTATAAAACCAGGGCTAAACTGAATTTCACAATACGAATCGAGAAAGCATAAACGCGCGAATGACAACGGGTGAGCAAAAGCAGTAAGCAAAACGTTTTGCTCACTACTTTTACACACCGTTCCCATATAAATTGCAGAACATAGAAATAAACGACAATTACCATAGATAGTAGCATAACCCAAGTTGTCGCAGATATAACAAATTTCAGTATCTTTTTTTTAAAACACTTTATGAGAAGGATTGAACAAAACGCTATTCAGCACTCGTGATGTAATGTCCTATTGCAGTTTCATTTCAATACTGTTTGTTCGATGGCAAGTAAATAATTTTTTATTACTAACTGCTGGTCAGTAATGAACAAATTTACATTTATGATGGTTCTATTACAATTTTAAAGAGAAAATACTTATAGGAAGGTCCAAATACCTAGATTTAACTTATATGTTAAAAAATAACAATTGACTAATAGCAGCAGTCGTGCCAATGAAACAAAAAACCATAATTTTTCTGAAAATTTGTAATAAATGCTATTTGCTCAATCCTTCTCTTGAAACACATTGTTTTTTACTAGGATACGCTACTTGAAAATTTCTGTTTTTTCTCCCTCAAATTGTTTTTTCTATGGCAACGGGTGGGCCAAGAGCAGTGAGCGAAACGTTTTGCTTACTGCTTTTGCTCACCCGTTGATATAGAAATTGCAAAGCACATAAATAAATAACAATGCCTGTAGTAACATAACCCAAGTTGTCGCAGGTATTACAATTTTCAGTATTTTTTTTTTAGCAATTCAAGAGCACGATTGAATAAAACGCTATACAGCACTCGTGAAGAACCGATTTTGCTCACTTGTGTCCCTTTGCACACTCGATTTCGTCTCGTGTGCAAAATTGGTACATCAGTAAGCGAAATTTTTTGCTTCTTAACATGACACTAATTATATTAAAATATTACTAGTAGCAGAAAAAATTGTATGTACACCACTGAAGAAAAGTCCTATAGACAATAAAAATAGACTTCACCACCTTACTATATAATACACTATCAAATTTAGCTATCTAATTTATAAAGAATGGTAAAGCTTAAAATGGGAAATGTTATTTAATATTTTTGTATTTTACCAACACCGTCCGATAAATCCTGAGTTGGCCTTCTGTTACACATTTATTTATTCACATTCCTCCACAAAGGTACATGGGCTAAGCAATATCTTATTGGAATACTCAACAAGAGCAACCAGTACCGAAGATCAACAACAAATTCGTATCTTTCTAGAAAAGCTAAAACAACACAGACCGTTTACGGCTAGTGGAGTTTTTACCATAGATCTTGGAATTGCTGGTCCGGTGAGTTGACAAGCAAAAGTGCTATTTTAAAGATAGGTACAGTAAAATGGGGTTACTTTGAACAAATTTTTATGCAATCCGAAAAATGAAGAAAGACAATCAGAACATCATTTTTTGTAGTCTACCTGAAACTTAACTTAAAATAAAAATTCTATTCGCAGTTTTTGATTAAGAAAATTAATCATTGCTATCAAATTTAAACTACAATTGGGAATAGGCCACCTTTTTTTTTATTTTTGCTCTGCAAACAATAGGGGAAGTATGTACGCTAATTTAATGTTTTTTTACGAAAAACTGTCTTTAAAGTTTAGGAGAGGGGATTGTAGCTACTTACATTCCAATAAATAAGGTGAAAAAAAAAACAAAAAATAAAAAATCGGTTTTAGATGACTGAAAAAAAACCATTTAAAGTTATTTCGGCTACTTTGATAAAGACAATGTTGGCAATCAATCAATGTAACCCCATCGAATCAATGTACTTCATTTTACTGCCTTCATTTTCTTTTCTTGCAGATATGTGCAAATTTACTCACATATGTTTTGGTTGCCCTACAGTTCGATATACCAAGAGGTTGACAAACTAATAGTCGTCAATAACAGGTGGTGTATTTTTTGTGCTTCTATTACTTTAAATACATTAATTTGTTTAGCTCATAAAAATGTACGAAATAATAATAATAAACTCTTTATTGCACACTTATTAATTAACAACAAATTATATTTACAACACACACATTCATTATCATATGAACACAACAACAAGAAGATTTGTAAAATTAGTGAACTAGAAATCATGGATAGTAGAGGTAGAATTTTAAGGATAACCTCCGTGACTGTGCCCATGATCAGCTCCATGTCCGCCACCGCCACCGCCTCCGCCATATCCACCACCACCTCCATGATGGTCATCGTGACCGCCACCAAATCCTCCGCCTCCATAACCACCACCTCCATGGTGATCATCATGACCGCCACCAAATCCACTACCGCCGCCAAATCCGCCTCCGCCTCCGCCTCCATAACCACCACCTCCATGGTGATCATCATGGCCACCACCAAATCCGCTGCCTCCGCCAAATCCGCCTCCGCCTCCATAACCTCCACCTCCATGGTGATCATCATGTCCGCCACCAAATCCACTACCGCCGCCAAATCCACCTCCTCCTCCATAACCTCCACCTCCATGGTGATCATCATGCCCGCCACCGAATCCACTACCGCCGCCAAATCCGCCTCCACCTCCGCCTCCATAACCACCACCTCCGTGGTGGTCATCATATCCACCACCAATTCCACTACCGCCGCCAAATCCGCCTCCGCCTCCTCCTCCATAACCTCCACCTCCATGGTGATCATCATGCCCGCCACCAAATCCACCTCCGCCGCCAAATCCACCTCCGCCTCCATAGCCACCACCTCCGTGATGATCATCATGTCCGCCACCTATTCCACTACCACCGCCAAATCCGCCTCCGCCTCCTCCTCCGTAACCCCCACCTCCATGGTGGTCATCATGCCCGCCACCAAATCCACCTCCGCCGCCAAATCCACCTCCGCCCCCATAACCACCACCTCCGTGGTGATCATCGTGACCGCCGCCTCCTCCAAATCCAGTGCCTCCACCAAATCCAGTGCCTCCGCCAAATCCACCTCCACCACCGTGATGGTCGTCGTGTCCACCTCCAAATCCCCCTCCACCTCCAAATCCTCCTCCTCCGCCATATCCTCCACCTCCTCCCCCATGTCCATGTCCGTGGTGTACAAGGACAATTTCCTTTTGATGTACAATTTCTTTATGGTGACCTACATCTTGATGAATTTCGGGAACGTGAATGCGAATGTGTACACTGTAATGATTAATTGTTTAATTGTAAAATTTTTCAAGATAAACGAACTTACTGTTCTTTTCCAAAAGTAGCCTCACTGTAAGTAATGAATGAGTAAATGAAGAAGAATATCTGAAAATAAATTAAGCTTTTTACCTAACTGAAAATTACAATTTTGCCGTTGATAAATAATCATTTAATTTTTGTTAATGCTGCAGAATTAACTGTAATTTGAATTGAAAAAATCCTTTGACTACATACACATAAATTTTTAGAAATAAGCGCTAAAAACTTACTATCAATTTGAAGGTCATTTTACCATCGACCAAATTATCTACACACTAGGTAATTTCTTGCTGATTTCAGCTAGTGAAGTGTGACATCGAATTCAAAATCTGCGATTTTATATAGAGAATCTCTTACCTATTGTTAAATAAAGCTTCCATGCAGTGGGGTACACTATAGCGGGAGTCCCGGTGGCCATGACCGACAGCGAAATCTACGTGAAAGAGTGAAAGAGAAAAGAAGCTGCACATCATTGAAACTGGTTTTGATCTTGAACCTCGAGTCTTTTACTTTCTTTAACGGAAGTGTGCAATGCACAGTATAATACCGTCCTCTACCACAAGGCTGGCTATGAAGTATTACATGCGTGAAGAAAGTTGCATCAAATTCCCTTTCACTTTAATATGAAATTTAAATAACCCTTTGACATACCGATAATTACACTTTCTCAATTTGTTGGTTGATAATTATCTCTACTACGGGGTTTTATTGTTACAACATTGTTTGTAGTACCGTACCTCACGCAATTACCGTCAATTAATGCATATGCATATGTAGTGTATCTAAAATTACAGAAGACAACATCGTGCATGTTGTAATAAATAAAATACAATAATGCATTTTATAATCATGGAAGTAAGTATAATTAAAATAGTACTTCATAAAAATCATTAATTAAGTAGTTTTCTTGGTTATTAACACATTTATTTTTAATTAAGGCGATAAGCTATCAAACCTGGGTAGGCCGCAAACTGCATAAGCTTACATCCTGTAGTTTTCTTGGGACCCGGATATATTCAGGAAAAAAAAATGCGTAAAATAGTAATTAATGAAAATACATATAGTTTATTGAAAATTAAATAACATTCTAAACAAAATAAATTGTAAAAAACACGAGTTTGTTACTTTTAACAAAATTAACCATCGATGATTTTTAAAAATAGTGTTACACTGCGATCAATTTTGACTGATGGTTCGTTACTCTACTAAGGTCGCATTGTTAATAATGTTTCCAAAAAGCAGTTTTAACAAAATTTTGATATGAAGCGTTCATATACGCACGCATTTTTTAACTTTCAGTTTTGAAGTCTTGTTGTAATTCTGTTTTAATCGTTCTGTAAATCCATGTAAAATCAAGTTTTTCAAAATTAAAAGCACGTACATATTTGATTAACGAGTAAGTAAGCCAAATTACTTTGTTGTGCACAACCAAAATGGGAATGGGTTAGTCCGATCAGAAATACCAGTTTTAATTAGCGATTACTATTTTGTTTTTTTAACTTAAGCGACAAATTAATTCAATTTCCATTACTCACAATCAGTATAAAACTTTTTTGCTGTTGTTATCGTTTTGTTGGAATCTCACATTTATTTGCAAATACATTTTCGTTTTCTAAAAATGTAGTAAAAGCAAAGAATTTTACCATTCAACATGTGTTGCTATAACCTACTTCAGAGTAAGATGTGCAGTTCTGTTGCATACAAATTAGTATAAAACGAATATGTTTTCCGAAAGTGCAACAAAAAATAAGCGGTATTGATGAAATATGAATTTTAGAAATGGATAGCAGATGTTGAGAACTCTTGTGACATAAACACTTACTGGACTCAGTGTTGTTAATAAACTTAATTATTATGCCTGTGAATTACATATGTAGTTGAGGTGAAAAGCTCTATAATAGGAAAGGCCAGGAAGCGTATGTAGAAGATAAAGATAGTGTTGTAGTGGTTCAGAACCATTTGACAAAAGAAATGTGCCAAGAAAATTTCTACGACAAATATTAAAACAACTAGGCAACACTGATTAAACGCTATATTCAACTTCGACCTAAAATTCCTCATAATGAACACTTATTCAGATGCGTGGACCAAGTAGTAGCGAAATACATTATCTCCAAAATCCCTTATTAAATAGTAAAATTTCTATAAGAGCCAAACGCAAGGCACTGGTTCAGATAATTAGCGAGCCAAAGTAATCCGTGGGTTTTGTGAAGTTAAGTTGAAGATTAGTTACAAATTGTCCACTGTAATCCGTAAACTTATATTCTCATGGATTAAGGGAGTTTTGGATTAAACTCCTCATTTGCCGCACACGAATTTCGAAATTCCTAACAAACAGCTGCTGATAAGTACTTACTTGTAAGTTTATCAGCACCTTGAATCTAGTTCACAGTACCTATTTCTACGGTATGGAGAATATGTCGCTTTGAGCGAGATTGAACTTTTTAACAAATAACTGGGATAGAATAAAACCGTTATATCAGAAAATAATTTCCCGAGCAACCGAAGTTTGTTTGTAAGTTCATACACCTTTTCCATAAACTCGTATACCACTTAACAATTTTAGTCAACTTTCACTGATGTGTTCCTTGTACGGGCATAATCGACAGAAGATGATTCACGAACAACCTCTAATGACAGCATAAATAGTGGAATTTCTAAAAATAAATGCAAAGAATTGGAATTAATTTCATTAATCCTATCTGTTCAGAAATTTTATAATAAATTCATGTTTTCGTCTGTATCGATAAGTGGCACTTATGACGTGACATCTTTTCTTCACAATTAGATCGTACAGCTTGATTATCAATAAATTGGACTCGACAAGTATGGTGGGTTGCATTGGTTTCCCAAGATTTACATTGGAAGGTAGTCTAAAGCAGGTAACTCTAAACGGAATTCCTTTACGAGAAACGTCGAACTGGAAATGTGTTCTTTTGTAAGAAATGCATTTATACTGGAAGGTTTCAGGTAGTTTATAAATTCGTTCGTCGTTCAATGCATATTGACATATTTTTAAATTTATATCTATTAACCACAATGTTATCGTTTGAGGGAGTTCTTCTAAGACAGTTATTTTAGTCGATATCTAAGGTTTTAATACATTTTAATAAAAGCGTGTTTTGAAAAAAAACATGTCTTACTATAAATTATTTTATTGGCTTTTTTTAGTCTTGGACCGGCGAATTCTAATAATCTTCCCTGACCGAGGAATGGTTCCGCACCGTATGGGGCTCTCGACCTACAATTGAAATAAATGCTTGTAAAAATATAAACTGTTTGTTTGTATTCCGAATTCGAAATTGAGAGTTTTAATAATGAATTTGCTAAATAATTATGAATTAAAAAAATATTGTGTTGCTTTTATTTATTTTTAATGAATAATGAATTATATCGATACCTCAGTTTTACAGTGTAACAAGTCAAAAAATAAATAATCATTTTTGTGTAAAGCACACCATTTAAAGGCAAAAATTGTATTTTATTCAATTCAAAAGAGTATAGGAGTATAGTAAGTCGAATTTTCAAAATTCGTTTGTAGATGACCTCAAAACGAAATTTTGCACAAAGTTCAATAATGTAACAACTCAATTTTTTGTGTAAATTTTCAAAAGCGTAAGTGCTGTTAAGTCAATCATAAATTAATAATTAAGTTTGCCAATTATTATCCGTAATTTCCTTAAACAACTATTAATTTTCTTAAATGCGATTACCTCAAAACTCCATCATATGATTAAAAGTGAAAGATTGGGGCGAAAATATCTTGATTTCATTTATAAAATAGTTTTCTGACGAAATAAAAATTTGATTAAAATAATCTTTTTTATTGAACGATAATATTGTGGTTAATACATATAAATTTAAAAATGATTATGCGTTGACCGACGAACGAATTTTTAAAAGCTTCAACTCCGTTTACGGTTACCTGCTTTAGGGCTCGTCCAGACAGAGGCGATATTACGCTCGGGACCTAATGGTCTCGGCCAAATTGACATTCTCACAAGCCATAAAAAACACGTTACATATCAATTGCATGATCTATACTTGGACATATTTAAGCGTTGTTTTGAAAAGCTTTAAAAAAATATAAAGATCTGGACACTTTTTATTGCAATTTTTATGGTTTGGTTTGTTCAATGTCATTGTTTGATTTTACATTTCCTAATAATCCAAGTGGCAAATTGCACCAGGCGCGGTCTTACTATTAACAGAAACGTATCGTAAATTTTATTGATGCCGCTATTATATCTGTAAATTATTTTTTCGTTGTGTTGTTCTCTGTACGCAAAAATTGGAATGTCATAAACTTAAATTCTATTTTGTTCTCCCCACTTTCTTTACGACTATTTAATCAAATATAGAAAAATTTTGGATTTGGAATTCATTTTCGGTGTTTAACTTGAATAAGGTGAAACGTTTGTGTTTTAATTGCAACCTAGTAAAAATGGGACGTTCTGCGGGACAATCCGATTCCACAGTTGAGACGCGTTCTAAAATTGTAACATTATGGGAACAAGTTAAACACCGAGAATGAATGAATTTTTACAAGCATTTATTTCAATTGTAGGTCGAGAGGCCCATACGGTGCGGAACCATTCCTCGGTCAGGGAAGATTATTAGAATTCGCCGGTCCAAGACTAAAAAAGCCAATAAAATAATTTATAGTAAGACATTTTTTTTTTCAAAGCACGCTTTTATTAAAATGTATTAAAACCTTAGATATCGACTAAAATAACTGTCTTAGAAGAACTCCCTCAAACGATAACATTGTGGTTAATAGATATAAATTTAAAAATATGTCAATATGCATTGAACGACGAACGAATTTTTAAACTACCTGAAACCTTCCAGCATAAATGCATTTCTTACAAAAGAACACATTTCCAGTTCGACGTTTCTCGTAAAGGAATTCCGTTGAGTTACCTGCTTTAGACTACCTTCCAATGTAAATCTTGGGAAACCAATGCAACCCACCATACTTGTCGAGTCCAATTTATTGATAATCAAGCTGTACCTATACCGTTGTTTTTAACTACACACTTTGAATACAAAATCAACTATGTATTTAGTGGTGTACAGAGTGGTATGTACTAAGCGACAGTAGAACTATTATTTAAACAGACCGTCTCCAAAAAAAAAGACGAACCCATAACTCCCTTATTTATTGGAAGATTTTAGTTATCTATACACCAACTTAAATGGTTGCAAATAGGCAACAAAAGGTTTTAAGCCTAAACTGTCAAAATCTTTTTTTTCAAATTCGAATATATACTTTTCTTTAATAATTTTAACAGAAATTTGCATTTTGAAAACAACAATGTATTACAAGTATACGACGCTTACATAAGAATAATTAAAGAAAAAAAATAAAGCACTATTTAGCTTTGTGTAAAAAAATTACGCTAGCTTTTGAAAAAAATTACGATCACTAAGCAAGAAGCTCTCGAAATGCATGCACTTGACTGGAAAAACAAGTGACAACGTGTCAAGTCGAACTTAAAAAGTTCTAAAATGAACGAACAATGTTTAGACATCCTTCGAATATATTTTGAGTGCGGTGATAATACTTACCAAGCTTCACAACTTTATCGGCAGGGCTATCCGAACAGAAATCGTCCAAAGTCAATGCAAATTTAAGCGGGTAATAAACAATTTATTTTCCTATGTAAGCGTATACTTGGCTGCATTGTTATTTTCAGAATAAAAATCTCTATCAGAATTACTAAAAAAGTTCGAATCTGAATTTTTTTTTTTGACAGTTTAGCCTTAATGCTGATAGGGTTGTACGTGATTTTATTAGGTCATTTAGTAACCTATTCGCAACCATTTAACTTGTTGTATAGATAACTAAAATCTTCCAATAAATAAGATAGCTATAGACTCGTCTTTTTTTGGGCCGGTCTATATAAAAAAGTAACAATAATTTTGGTTTTGTATGCATATTGTAAGAACTAGAGACTTTTGAAGTTCACAAAATTTAAATTGACTATTGTGGAGAAAATGTGCATTGTCAAATATTGCCTATTGCCTATTGTCTCTTTTAGAACGTCTAATGATCTAATCGCTCTATATAATTTTGGAGTTTTTCAACGGGCAACTACGATTCTAGCATAATCGTAATTATTTAAAATTGTTATTTTCACGTGAAATAAGTTATAGATCTAAAAACTAGAAATTGGGATTCCATTGGATAATCCCAATACACCGACTGTTAAGCTATGATCGGTTACGTACATAACACCTGTACGTCGACTTAATTATTTCAAATGTTTAAACCTCACTTTGTACTCTTACGGCCGGTTCCATACTCGAACGGCTAATGGTTCTTTAACAATGGTGGCTTAAAAGTATCCGTATTTTATTAGTAGGTACTGTATATTATTCACACAAATTTAAAGATTACCTTTCACCAATTTAATCCCAGAAACAATTTAATATATAACCATTTCACTTTGCTTCTCATAGAACCATATTTCTCATCAACTATTTACTTTGTTTAAAGCTCACAAAGAAAGTGATGAGTAATGGGAAAATTGCGAATTTAATTTATACACCTGGACCTTTCTAAATATAAATCAGTTGATTGGTAATAAATAATACATATTATACAGGGTGTAACTAAAATAAGGGGACACACTTTGGAGGAATATTCTGCGATCAAAAATAAATCAAAAAGTTCTAATAAGCCCGTGTCCGGAAATGCTTGAAGGCTTTAGGTCCCATTTAAAGAATGTCTTAGTCATTCGAAGATTACTTAAGTTATTGATTAAGTAATTTTGTTATTGAAATTTGACGGAAATGAGTCAAACATCATTCCAATAACACAAGTTCAAGATTTACTTGATAAAATGTATACCGACAAATAAATAGACCGATCAGAACCGATCGCATCTCTTCATCTCAATCCTTTGAATTTTTATTTGTGGGGATACTTAAAATTTTTGGTTTATAAGGTTCCAATCGATAGTGAGTGTCATTGATGATTATGAATCTATAAAAAAAATCCGGGAATCTTTGAAAGTAATTCGACGTATACATGGATGCATTGAGTCGCAAGGAGGCCACTTTAAACATCTATACTAGACTTTAGTTTGTTAAATTCAAAAGAAAGTTTTGTTTGTTAATTATATTACTTCAGATGTGGGCCAGATTAATTAATTAATTAATTTAACAAAACTTGTAAAATGTATAACTGGTCTCTTGGTTAAACATAGATGTAATATAGATAACCCCCGCTCAACACGCCCCCGGCGAACGTGAATTCGTTATACCCCGAATTATTATTGTTTTATAATTTTTGTAAAAGACTGATCCCTTTTAATGGTTGGCAATTCTAAAATCGGCAGGTTTTTATTAGACGACCTTCCGACAGTTTCACTTTTATTGCAGTATTCTTCGCCCAGACATTTAGTGCGTTTCGTTTATGACTTGACGCTTTAAGTAGTTTACAATGGGTCCTTAACACACAATAAAAACATGCTTACCTGCAGATCTTTAGGTCCTCGTCATACATACCGGGACGGCACCGGTCCGGTCCGATTTTGACGTTTTTATTATGATTTGTGTGATTATTCCAGAACAGTTTTCTTAAACACCGTTCGAGAGGACAACCGACCAGCGAAATAGTCTCGATATGCGTATTAGCGACCGGCGAGGAGCGATAGTAAAATTTCGACTTCGGAATGCTTTGAATTATTTGTAATCATGAAAATTTCAACAGATGGACTTAATTGTTGATATTATTTAAACGATTTTAAGTAATTTTAATTTCCACTCATAAAATAAGTGTTTGCCGTTTTTTGACAATCTTTATTTTGACAACGTATTAGTAATCAGCGACCTCCAAAATCCCTAAATTATTAAATTTGTCTATTTCAATAGAGTTTGGCTAAAGATATTTTGCGTTTATGACTTTAAACCGCAATCAACTTTTACTGATGATAATGAGGGTTCACTGCAGGGTGCCACAAATCTGGTTGCTTTAAAAAATATTTTTGTAAATACTGCAGAACCGTACTTAAATATTTCAACTTTAGTTAAGTTCAGAACAAATAATCAAGTATAAGTCATATAATTCATCAAGTATCTAAGTTAATTAATAACCCCACATACCTACCTAATTATTAGAAGAGGTTTAATGTTTACTCATATTTATATCTAAGCATCAAGAAATTTATAAAAATTTACCAAATACAGCCCTGGCCACTTCTTCCCATGTTGTTTATTACGGCTTATTTACTTTTATGGCCGGATCACTTATAGTATTGTAAAAGGCACAGTCATAAATGCAGAATATCTTTGGTCAAACTCTACAATTTTTGTTAAAATAAATTGTCGTCCTTGTTATTTCATAGTTTGATCAGAATTGATATGTTGCAATTAAAATTTCCGTCTCGAAGTCACACATTTTGGTAAACAGTTTGTAGCCAAAAGCAAATTTAATATACAGGGAGCGCCAGTCAACTGGAATAAATTTATTATCTCAGTTATTGAGCATATTGAAAAAAAATCCCGAAACACGTCATTTTTAGTCTATCACATGATATCTTGAAAAGTGAAAATTTCATCCCTAACCTCAACTCCCTTCGGGTGACAGTTGCAACCCCCAAATTTTTAAATGGGAAGGGGGGCTTGTAATACCTCATTTGAAAGGTCTCTTTATGCTCTATTCAACAATGCTATGTTTTAGAATTTTATTCCGAAAATGAAGGGTAAAAAAATTAATCTATTTAACGAAATTCGCTACAACACTAAAAAAACAAAAACTAATAGGGTTTCGTTCTTGATGTTGATAAGGCAAACAAAAACAATTGAAATTTTCATCAAGTGACATAAAACATTTTTTCTACGACAACATCGAAATATGTTATTTCACGAGCGTAAATTCAATCATAAACAACTACATTTTCTACAGAATTTCATTTCGCATCGGTTGCTAGGCAACAAATGCGAAATAAAATATTTCGTGTTCGGTTCACTGTTTTTGGTCACAAATATTAAGGCGGCCTAGAAAATCGAATGTCATCAGTTTGCTTCTGTCAACATTTTTGTACGTTGCAGATAATAATTTCGTAGTTATTTTCGATAACTCTTACAATTAATATGGAAAGTGATAGTGATAATGACTTGGAATTAACACCTCCAAACATAACTGAAGTTGCAAAGTTCACAACATTAAATTTATTACCGGAAACGTCTAAGAAAATGTATCAACGCGCTTATAACCTCTTTTTGGAGTGGAAAGGAGATCAAAACGCAAAGTATGTTAAACGCGTTAGCAGAGGTTATCGTAGAAAAAGTGCAGTATGCAACGCGCACAAAATGGCAATTTTACACTCGTATGAATTGCTGAGTCGAAGACTCGTACTGCAATTCATACTCGTGCAAAATGAGCATCATTTTGTGCTTGTTGCATAATATACTATTTCGTTAGTTGACCGTGTTTTTTTTGTTTAAAACGACGTAGCAACTTGCTGTGTGATTGTAATCACATGACAGTAATTGATAGTGTTGTACGTGTTATTTGAATATTGTTAATTTGAATTAAGAAACATGGTTTATTTAACAGAAATGCATAAAATAACAATTCTGCAGATGGTTGGTTATGGAAATAGCACACGAACACACGTCGAGGTTGAAAAAAATCCCGATTTACAGCCTATATCCCAAGGGACAATTAGTAAAATTGAAAAGAACTTTCGCGAGTTTGGACATGTAAGGCAGATAAAAAAACATCTAATGCACTAACAATAAGTTATGATACCAAATTGGATGTAATGCTAGAGTTTGGAGAAAACTCACTTACTTCGAGTCGACAAGTAGATGCAGCAGATGCCAAACTTCAATTCGTCGCATCTTAATGGAATATAAAATGCATCCCCATAAATTGATACCAACTCAGGAGCTCTTTGAAGACGATTTTGATAGAAGAACGTACTTTTCTGAACAAATGATAGCAATGTTAGATAACAATGATATCCAAATAGAAAATATATTGTTTTCTGATGAATGCACTTTTACACTTCACGGTCATCCATATCGTCAAAATTGTCGTTACTGGTCAAGAGAAAATCCTCACTGGATGAGAACATTAAACACACAATACCCTCAAAAGGTTAATGTTTCGGCAGGGATAGTTGGAAACTATGTCATTGGCCCCTTTTTCATTGATGGAAATTTGAATGGAAATAATTATTTAGCATTGCTCCAAAATAATGTCATACGCACTTTGACAAATTTATATCCTGCTCGAGCAAACCCACAAGTTCTATCGAATGTGATATGGTTTCAACAGGATGGAGCACCACCACATTACCAAATCAATGTTCGGCAGTACCTCGATTTAATATTTCCAAATCGGTGGATAGGGAGGCGAGGATCGAAAGAATGGCCAGCACGTTCACCTGATCTTACGCCATTAGACTTCTTTTTACGTGAAAAGTATGGTATACAAAACTAAACCATGCGATCTAGCTGAATTAAGAAGAAGAAAAACGCTTGCCATTAGGTCGGTCACGCCTCGGATGCTAATTAACGTTAGAAAAAAATTTATTTACGAATAGGATGCTGTCAAGACATCCGGGGCATGCATTTTGAACATCTTTATTTTTTTAATTAATTTTATTACATCACTGAGAACGAAACCCTATTAGTTTTTGTTTTTTTAGTGTGTTTTAGCGAATTTCGTTATAAAGATTAATTTTTTTACCCTTCATTTTCGGAATAAATTTCAATTCTTTTTCTTCTTCTTCTTTTTTGGAATTTTTGCAATAAATTTTTAAACCATAGCATTTTTGAATAGAGCATGAAGAGACCTTTCAAATTAGGTATCACAACCCCCCCCCCATTCCTATTTAAAAATTTGGGGGTTGCAACTGTCACCCGAAGGGAGTTGAGGTTAGGGATAAAATTTTCACTTTTCAGGATATCATGTGATAGACTAAAAATGACGTGTTTCGGGATTTTTTTTCAATATGCCCAATAACTGAGATAATAAATTTATTCCAATTGACTGGCGCTCCCTGTATAATGGAAATATTTGTCGCACATTAGATTTTATCGAAAATAAATGCATCGGCCTGTGATTATAGAACAATGAACTTCTAAAAAAGTTGATAGATCAACTTCGAGCCGACAGTGACATTATTATTTTTTAAATGCGGTGACAATCGTCTCTCACAAACTATCTCAATCAATTTCAACATTTCAAAGTTGCTTAAATTTTATATAATTATATAATTTCAGTACCTATTCTGTAGATGCCTTGATATTTTATTAAAGAAAACGTTTTATATTGAGTTAAACCTTTTCCTTCTAATCCCTCAGTCGTGTATGAAGGGTGTTTGGAAAAGGTTGCTCCAAGAAATTGTTGAAGATCACATTAGTTATGAAAATGATATACAAAATATCATCGACGAGATAAATTTTATAGCCATTTCCGAAGGAATCGAAGGCACTAATGTAGATTAAGACTTTGTTAAAATTACACGGTGAACCTCCACCCGAATCCCTTGATTCGGGCATCAGCGGACCACGTACCCGACCCGCACGATCGGTATCGTCGTCCGAGGTCCATCATCGCATAATTCCTGCCCCGCGGCCCTTTCTGTGCGTCTACTTCTTGTTCTTCTGAACAGTCACGCACAGCGTCAGAAGTATAGGATAAATAATATTCCAAGCTTCCTGTTCCAGGGCAAACCACACCAAAGGCCCAGAGGAGTTTTTAGTCAGTCTACCCGCCGGGCATGGTCTGCTGGTTTATTGATGTCCCATTGCTGGCAGTGCACGCTGCCGGTGGTTGGCCGTTGATGGGCTGGCATATCGTGTCCTGTTAAACATGGACCGACAGGTGTCGTTTTGAAGATTTTACCTGTCTCCACAAAAAAAAAAGACGGTGAACCCTTAACTAATGAAGAGCTGCAGGAAATTGATTGTCGTTTTGCGTCCCTAGAAACTGACGCCCCGGAACCTGTTCCCGTGCGAAAGTTAAGTGTCAAAATTATTGAAAAGGTCCTTTCTCTTCACAATCAATCCATTGAGTTGTTAGAAGAAAACGACAAAAATTACAAGAGAGTGAGTGTTGTAAAACGAGGTTGTAACGGATTATTTGACTGTTATCGGCAAATTTTTCGTAATAAACGTAGAGAGACCAAACAAGAGAATCTTGATTCATTTTTGCAACGTGGAACAAAATGAATGAATAATAAATAATTATGTTATGTATGACATTAATTTTTTCTATTTTGTGATGCATGAAATTTTCTTTATATTAATAATACGTATTTATTTTATTAAAAGTATTTTTTTAGAATTTTAATATGATTTTTTATAAATCCCCCGTTGAACGCAAAATTTCGCTTAACGCGACCAGGTCCAGAACGTATCCTTTGCGTTGAGCGGGAGTTACCTGTATACAAAATTTAATTATAATTAGTCCCTTGTTAAACAAAGATAGGAAAAAAATGTTTACCAAGTCTTGGATACATATCTAATGAAATCAAATTTGATATTTGACTGTAAGTCAGTTTAGGGGTCGACATTTGCGCTTAAATGTTTTTAATTTATGTAGGTCCGCGAAAAACGGTAATACATAACATGGCATCGAAGTACCTAATCTTTCATAGTTGATGCATGAATATTCTAAACAGGTTGAGCAGTACTGATTATTAGTTGAAACGCAATTTTTAATAAGTTTTGTGGCAAATTGTATAAAAATTGCCATTTTGTTACATTCTTTTTTTTAAATTCTTTTCTAACTTGATTTGAAACGAAAAATTTAAATAAACAGAAATATTTCGAAAACTGGTAGACAAAACTATAGATAATATTTTTTTCAAAAAAATGTAGTCCTTTGATATCCTTAATCAGTAAAATGAGGAGATATAATATGTTCTATTGGAAAAATCGACTTACACTACTTTCCCATTTGTAATATTTACCTGTCATTTTTAGTCACGCTGTAAATAAATTGATAGTTATCTATCCGATATAAATAAGTCGATATTTCTCTATAATTTAGTTTTCAAAGAAAGTTGATAAGTTGATAGCAACACAACAAAATTGAACAACTAGAAAACGGTTATGAAGAAAGCACTGGACTAAAATATGTTTTATTTAAAATACTGAAGTTGATATTAGTAACCGTCGTAACAGGAAGAGCTAGAACGGTGACTTTACTTGAAGTAGGCGAAGTTAACATAAAATCTCAGAATTTCAAAACTCTATACTAACTCCTTCTCCACACACCCTATACGATTTTATTTTTCTCCCTTCTTGTAAGAAGTGACATAACATCTATTGGAGCTGATTGTTTTGGTCAAAAATATAGATATCACATTATTATTTTGTTGCTTTTGCTCAATCTTAAATATTTTTTTGTTAACAAGCAACAGAATATTATAGAGTTGCATTCATAAACAGTTCCTAAGTGAAGCATTTGCTCATAGAACAGGTAAGTGACAGTAACAAATAATTACCAACATAAATAAATATATTATATTACATTTAAATTAAGCATATATTTATATACAGTGCGAACAGCCAAATGGAATAAATTTAATAGTTCAATTATTTATTTATGAAATGATATCCTGCAAAGTGAAAATGTCATCCTTAGATTTTACCCCCTTCGAGTGATTGTTGCAACCCCATCACAAGCGTATAACTATGAAGATAAGTTTTGAACGTTTTATTTGATGAGGAATGTGTCGTGTATCAGGATATCCGTGAAGAATTCAGCTAGCCATCTTCTTGCGTATTTGCCGCAGTTCAAGAGAAACTCCGGGTGGACTCCGTCAAATCCAGATGCTTCCCCTAAATTTACATCTTTGAGAGCGTTAGATACCTCGTCTGATGAAAATGGGCGGGAAAACTCCGTTACGTCGCCACGAGTGGTTTTTAGTAATTTGAGCTCGTGTTTAATCTGGGTTGTGTGAGCTCTATCTCGTGGAGCTTTAGAAGTTGATACGATATGAGCGACGATCTTACTTGGAGGTATCGGTGTTTCTTTGTAACCGCTCCTTAAAAGCGACCATGCTTTTCTACTGGACGTTTTGAAATCTAGTGCTTGAACGGTCTCCACTCATCTCCCTCGTCGACCTACGTCCAGATTGTGCAGCAACTCATCCGCAATTTCCGGGTCGCTACTGTCGAGGAATACTTAATATTGGTTTTTGCAGTCATCGTTTCATCCTGGAATGTACTGTTTGTAGTATCCTCTAGATATGGTATTTTTTGCCGAGCTTACGACTGCTCCAACAAACCTCTTGTAGTTCTCTGCTCTAGGGGGAATGCGTCCCAGACATTTATCTAAGTTGTTAGAGAAAATTTCCCAGTTTGTCATCTAGAAATTCCAACTTGGGCGAGGAAAAGAAGTTACCACGGGAATAGTTAATCCAATCTCTATTAAAGCGGCCGGTGTTGGCTATGTGGAAAATATGGTAGGATATTACGAGATGTTCGTAATGGTATGTTATCCATATTCGTAGTCACGAAGCAAAGATCCTGGTAATAACCCCTTCTCCATGCTGTTAAAAAAGGAATCTCGATCATTTGCGTCAAATACAAAGTACATGTTGTTTTCGTCAGCCCAATCTACAAGTGCTTCTCCATTGTCATCGTTCTCTTTATATGTCTATTGTGTGTGATGGCTGTTGACTTGTGGTGACCACTAGACTGCCGGAGGCTTGTTTGTGTTACATAGGGCCAGTCCTCCGATTTGAATCAACACTTCGTGTATATTGCCTTTAGAAGAGGTTGAGCATAAGTGAACACTTTCAATATTGGATCTCACGCATATTGCCACACAGTAAGCATGGTGGTATGTGGCTCCAACTAGGTCATAGCCGGGTATCCCCACCTCTTTTACTGAGTTGCTCCTCATTTTCCGTATGTTTTTCCTGACGACGTCGATGTCGTTGTCGCTTAGGATATTCTCAAGGACGTCGCACTTTGCCCTACTTATTCTCTCTATGTTAAGTTGGCAAATCCTGATACAAGGTACAAGATTTCTTGTCAAACCACCAATTGGGGTAACTGGGCCACCCTTTTGCAACGCGCGATTTTCAAAGCACCACAACTTTTGCTGTAAATAACATAAAATCTGGTCCTGCTGATCGCAGCTCCTTTATACAAGGTGTAAACGAAATAAGTACATTAATTTTAACTGGTAATAGAACTCTTCAAGACCAACAGCTTTTCCTAATAACTGTTTTTTTAAAACGTTTTTGTTTTCGAGTTAAAATTATTTTAAAATCTTACACAATTTTCTTACACGCCACTGGAAGCAAAGTTACCTAATCAACAAGATTACCTTATGAAACGGTTACCATTAGTTGCGACTATTATTGTCGATTTTAAACAATAAACCAATAAACACCAAAAAAAGTTTTATTTCAAATTTATTTTTAAACATTGACGCGAGAATTGCGCTAACGAAAATAAAGAAAAACGATCATAAAAATTGTTCAAAGTGTCCACCGCTGTTTTGTACACATGCTTGAAGACGCCGACGAAGTGATTCTTCTACCCTTTGTAACATGGCTCTGTTGTTACGAATCATTGCAGCAGCAAGTTTCTCCCGTTCTTTCAACATTTCGATGGTATCAATTGATTCAGAGTATACTAAATCCTTCATGTACCCCCACAAAAAGAAGTCGCAAGGGTTCAAGTCCGGCGATCGGGCAGACCAGGCTACAGGACCGCTTCGTCCTATCCAACGAGCAATTTTCGAACATGATAAGGATACAATTGCTGTTCTTTTAGTATTTTCCAAATTGTAGCATGCTATACTCCATGTGGCAGTGCTAGCCTTCTTGTGCTGAGCCCAGGTCGAACCTCGACACTCTTCAGAACAGCCTCCTCAATGTTTGCAACTTGAACTGGACGCTGCCGACCACAATCGTAAGCTGCAGGCTGAAAAGATCCGTGATCTCAAAGATGCTGCACCACATTTACAAATATGCCAACATTCGGAAGACGACGGTTCGGAAATCGGTCCATGTAAATTCCTCGAGCTAAGGCTGCATTCCCTTGGCTCTCATCATAGGTTAACACAATATCAGTAAATTCGTTATTGGTAAATCTAGACATTTTTTCAGATTTCACTTGACAGAAATGACAAATTAATTTTCATAAGTAATATCACAAGAGAGTGAGAATAAATTGAAAATAATTCGACAGATTTTCGAAAACTTGTTGCCAGGGAATAGACACGAGAGCCCGTAGGGCTCGAGTGGCTATTCCCAAATGGCAACAAGTTTGAAAAAATAACTGGAGAATTATTTTCTAATTAATTCGCACTCTCGAGTGGTATTCGGAAGATTATTTTTTAACGTTTAAATAAAAAATACAGCATAAAAATACAGTTTAATTCATTATAAACTAAAATCAAACTGGCGACAGATGTCAAAACTAGAAAATGTGCTGTCAAGTTACATATGTAAACAAAATACTAGAAATTATGCTCGCGGGAATTTTCTACAGTAGAAAATTCTCACTATAATAATGTTGTGATTGGACAGAATTAAACACGTGTGCCCAAATACTGCTAAACGATTGGTGAATGAAATCATTAAAAAATAATCAATAATAAAAGGTCATTATTTTTCTTTGTTGGAGCCTTAGAACAGAGAGTGGGAGGAAGGAGCATTTGCTACCGATTATGGACGGCTGGTGGGGAACAAAGTCGGTCATTTGTATCAACCACGTTTGACTGATCGTTTGTTTGCCAAGTGGTTTTTGAGTGTTTTTTTTGTGATTTAAAGACCTTAGTTTGTAATTTTTGTGGTGGATCGAGTAGAGTATAGTGTATATATAGTTTTTAAGACTTTAGTGATAGTTAATAGTTGATAGTTGAAAGAAACTTAGAACTAAAACATTTGTGTAACATGGTGAGTTGTGCTGCTTGTGGCTGCTCCAAAACACCCAAGACTACTTCTCAAGGGATCACGTTTCATCGGTAAATGTTTATTATTTTATTTAAAATTCAATTAGGTTAAAATTCAGGCAAAAATATTATTTTGAGTTTATGTTGACATTGACATTGACAAGCCGGTTCATTGGCGTGCGTGGGTAATTCTTGAACAAAACTACAAAGTTTTAATATTGTTTTTTTTGTGTTTTATGAGTGAAAATAAACTAGTTTTAACTTAATTTGGCCTATAATAAAAAAATAAAATTTTCAGTTTTCCCCAAGACGGGAGAAAATTAAACGCTTGGTTGAAAATTATTACCAAAGAGGATTGGAAACCAACGAAAAACAGTGTCCTGTGTTCACAGCATTTCAGTCCAGAATCATTTGATCGGTTCTCAAATCTGAAGGTTCTATTGCAATTGAGTGCTATACCAACTATTGTTGTTGAAAGATTGAAATATGTTAGTTTATTAATTATAATATTACAGTTTATTAATTTATGTTGTTATTGAAGGTGCGACATTTTACTGAAGTAATTAGCAAACCTATGCAGAAAGTACAAGAGGAGCCAACAGTTGTTGCATCTACATCAGGACTCTCCACAGCTGAGAGCCCTCGCAAAAAATTTATGAAGAAAAAAATTTCTAACTTGTAAGCACTGAACAAATTAAAGAGCGGCCAAATAAAGAAATTACAAAAACGTGCTTGGCGTCAAAAACAAAAATAGATAGTTTCAGGATGATGACAACAGAACTTAGGCAAAAGAATTTGATGTTGTCTGAACATGAGAATCTCCTCGTTGATACTTTTGGTGAAAATAAGGAGCTCATAACACGTCTTTTCAAAAAGACGACAAATTTCACTTGTGTGTTAGAGCAGTCCCGCAGTAGTAATTTTCAATTTTTGTTAAAAGTACAATATGTATTCTGAAACTGAATCGAGTAGTTCCTTGCATGTATTTATTTTTTACGACTTATTAGTAGTATTAGTATTATTATCATTGAAAAACCTTTGTTTTTTTCAATAAATTAAAAATGAACTATAAGCTTTGTAACAGCTTTTTTTTTTCTATGAGACTATTAATTTTGTCCTTGTTGACTTTACAGTTTCAAACCATGTATTCGCATTTTTGTATTTACATCCATAAGCAAAATTTTTTGCCGTCACTGTTATTTTTTTTGCATTAACGTTCTACGGTTTAGAATGATTGACGACAAACAAGTTTTGCTTGCAGGCGTAAAATATGCGATGGAAATCCTATTCGGTACGCCACTGACAAGGATCCGCCATTTGCATCAACCATCCCGTTCCACTGCAACCTTGCATAATGCTCCTTCCTCCCACTCTCTGTTCTAAGGTTGGAGCATTTCATAGAAGGCTCGTCAATTTGTGGGGGGGGGAAATGATTTTAAAAAATGCGATTTCGAAAAAGTGGTACATAAAAAAAGGGCTTATCTCGACGAGTTCTACTACTGGTAAAAATTAATGTACTTATTTCGTTTACACCTTGTATATTAAGGCACCGACTGTGATAAGTTATTAGGTCACTGAGAATATATGAAATGAAATATAAATTTTTTCATTTTTGTTCGCAGGGTGGCCCAGTTACCCGAATTTTTGGGGCAACTGGACCACCGCCGTGTATTTTCCCATTAGAATGCATTGTTTAGAATTTGCGTTAATAGTACATGCCGTTGTTTATTGCTTAAAATTTTTGACAAGTTTGGTGTGAATATTTTGAAAAATAAGGGAAATATGCAAGATGCAAATAGCATGGCCGCTAGTGTACAAAAACGCGGGGCAACTGTACCACCCGACAAAATTTAGACAGTGGACATAACTTCACAATTCTTATATAAGATTTCACTCAAGATGTAAATGAAATGTTAGTAATATTTACTTTCCATATTTTATTACAAATATACTTACCAGAAAATTATTTCTACCATGGGAAACAACGATGTTTCGTGCAAAACTTTTAACAAAATTATTCTACACAATTTTAAGTGTCACTTTCAATTGCCTTAGATAAAATAAAGTTTAAATTAACATATCGTGTGAGTTATAATTTGAAAGGGTTAACCATAAAGTTTCTAGAAATATTTTTTTCCGCATTTTAAGTTCAGTGGTCTTCATGATATAGCTAAAAATGTGTTCTCCTAGGTTTCTGAAGTTAAAATATTGATATTAAGCCATAGACTACAGGAAAACTGCGTACTTTTTCGACAATGTAATAATTGCTGGAAAATTGTTGTTTTAGTACGGAACCCTAATTGTGCGAGCCTGACTCGCTCTTGATCGATTTTATTTTTGTAAGACTAACCTGTAAAGAGATGTGCAAAGCCATACGACAAATAAATAAATAACTATGAAGATTGATGCAATTCATTAGAATTAAATTCAAAGAAGCAAATATTTAAGCAAGATGGGAACTCAGTAGTAGAAGTCATTAAAAACACTTTTACTTAAACGAAATACCTACAGCGAGAAAAAGCGCCTTGAAGAACTTCTTTCCCACGCACATAGAAGTGTGCGCAAACCATCTGATCTACTTCAACTGGCAGGTAGTTCACCAGCGGTAACAAACGATTTGTTAACCCTAGAATGTTATCGTTACTGGAGTTAATAGGTTAGTGTCAAGCAATATTTGGCTGTAGTCAACATTGATTATATTGCGGTTTACAGATAAGAGCTGTGGGTGTCGGCTGATTTTGCATTTATTTATTTATATTATACATCCGAAACAGTGATAGCAAAAATTCCAAACGCAGCATTTAACCCGCCAGAGCTGACGCGAAATACATTTTATTTGTGGCTAGAGCCCTGTTTGATAGGTACTGGTTTATAGCGCGTTATCAGCTACTTATCGCTAACTTAATACGATTCAAAACATATCAACTAAAGTCGCCGCTTATTGTATGCAAGCAATGCGTAAACTTGATGCGTAAACTTGACGCATTGATAATTCACCAGTGTTAAAAAATTTGTGACTGTGAAAACTACTCCGGCAAATAAACATAGTTTTAGTTGCAACGAATAAAGCCAACGTAAAACATCTCATAGACTTGGCCAACAAAATTACCTCAAAGTGGCGAATACAAAAGTATCAGTAGGTAGCTACTAATAATGAAACGGGTAAAAAATAAATATCTGAATTCAAAAATGAAATCCGCAATTTAACATTTGAAATAAGATGAAGAAGTAAATCACCGTATCGGCTATATAACAACCGCAATCATAGCCGCAGTAGAGATTAAAGTTCGAATAATATTATCACCACTGTACCATGCTTCGTATTCATTACTATACCAATGAAATTTAGCAATTTATTTTATGTTGTAATATTCGTATCAATCAAATACATACAGTGTGTCCAAGGATGGGGTTGCCCACCATTATAAATTTTTTTATCTGCAATTTGACGAGAAAAAATCATTATTGATAAAAACTTGTCAAATTTCCAATGAAATGTACAGGGCACTCTCGAAATAGAAAATAACAAATCGATCTTAAGCGAAGGATACTTATTTTTCATTTTTTGTGAAAAATGTTATTTTACAAAGTTGTTTCAAAATTTAAGAAAAGCTTAAATACAAATTTTGAATTAATAAATAACCAAACTACATTGACACTAAAAATGGCATTTTATTTATGACAATAAGTCAAGGACTATTCAGAATGCCATGGAAGTTGTTTTATGGCCCTTAAGGAAAACATCAGGAAACTTAAAAATTTATGCATTCAAACCACAATTTATTCGCAAGTTTCAAAGCGGAGATGATGCTCGTCATTTGGACTTTTGTTCAATAATGGGTGAGAAAATGTTGGCAGATCGATCCTCTTCTCAAAACGTTTTATTCACGGACCAGTCAACTTTTACGACTAATGGGGTAGTTTTTCATAAAACCGCAAGCACTGGGCTCAGGAAAATCCTAGGCAGTGATTAGACGTTCACTTTCCCGACAAGTGAATTTCTTGCTTGCACAGTAGCCTGATCCAACCCTGTTAAGTTACTTTTTATGTTTATAAAGAATTTATAAAAAGAGTTGACAAATTTATATAAGTGGAAGGTCTTCACGTTGAATAGTTCTTGATGTAAATAAAATGTCATTTTAAATGTAAATATATTTTTGTTATTTGTTAACCCAAATTTTGCATTTAAGCTTTTCTTATATTTTGAGACAACTTTATAAAATAACATTTTTCACAAAATTGAAAAATAATTATACTTTGCTTAAGGTCGATTTCGTACTTTCTAATTTCTACAGCGCCCTGTACATTATATTATAAATTTGAAAACTGTTTATGATTTTCCAAGATAAGGAAAAACTTTTTATTAAGAATAACTTTTTCTCGCCAAATGTCATATAATAAAGTTTCAAGAGTACCCAACCCCATTCGTGGACTCACTGTATATTTTATCGATTAAAAGAGATGGAAAGTTTTAGGTTGACTTCAAAAAGTTATTGAACTTTCTTTCACCTTATCGTCTGTTCCATATCATTAATATATAATTTATATCACGTTTACTTCATTTCTCACTGAGAATGTTTTCTAAACCAGTGGTTTTATACTGCCGCACCCGATTCACAAGATGATTTCATTAAACTGTTCCATTTGCATCCATGCATTAAATTATAATTTTCATTTTTACTATTAGTCAACACTATATAGCTTAACCCAAAAATTTTACTAAATTATATGTTTAGTACAATAGTTTAGTAAAATATTTCTAAAACATAATGATAATGGACAGTGTTCTGGGTGCACCATAAAACTTTCAGCCTCGGCTTACAATGGGTGAAACAATAGTTCTCCACATTTAAACAAACTTTGCAAACGATGCCACACATGCTCGATGGCATGAGTTGGTGGTAGTTGGTGAGTTAGGAGACCAAACCATTCACTAAATATTATGCGTTTCAATAACTTACTCAACAGTTGCTGCTTTTTAGGAAAGTGCTTTATTATCCACAAAAATGAAATCATTTTCGAAAATCTCAGGAAAATGAAATTATAATGGACTTACAAATTAGTTGAATTTGGCCTTCAAAAATAATCGGAAATATAAGCAAGTATCGCTGCACTTTCAGAAGTCACTTATGGAAATGTTTTCTTGATCCTCTCCAGAGTAAATCTATCCCGTCAGAACGCTAAAGATTAATTCTTGACAACAAACATTTCTTCTATTACATATCTTCTGGCGGGCACGTCCGAACGCAGTGTATCTAACAGAATCGATTTCCAGATCGCTTACTAAAGTGTTCCTTTTTTAATTTTCCTTAAGGTTTTTGAAATGATTAATATATATTTTTCCAAATAAATATCATTTTTTTAAATCATTGTTTATTTTATGAAATAATTAAACTCAAACAATAAGTCTGTCAATTTTATGTACTGACACTAAATGTTGTATTTTTATTTATTATTGTAATCTTTGCAATGTGTCTATTGACATTTAATAAATTTATAGACGTAATATGGAATTTGGTGGAAAGAGTTTATATTTACATTACAACGTAATGGATATGACTAGGGGTTGACAGTCTAAACTAAAAACTAAAGTACACTAAACACAAAACACACTCAAACTATATTGTATATTTAAACATTGTAGGTATTGTGAAAAAAGATAAGTATATAATATTTATTTATAACCGCATTTTTAATTTAATTTTTTATAGTTCTAGCTGTTTTGTACGAAGTACACATTTTAACAGCAGTATTTACACCAAAATCGCCATCTAATTATGAAAAGCCATAAAATCTTAAGCATATTTTTATATAAATCGACTTTTCATGTACAAAACGTAATTTCAGAAAGGCCAATAAGCAAATCAGTATGAAGACAATTCATTAAGTAAGTTCAACTGTACATGATTTTTTGTTGAAGTAAAAAAAAATGTTTACATTTAATAGAGACGTAATATTTATGAATTACTCACAACGGTTTCTACTAGACTAATAAAAAGTGAATACTTTCATTTGACCTAGAAAATACAGCACAAGTAGTGAAAGTAAAATCTTGATTAAGTGTATCTACTCTCAATGATTTACTACATCATTGCAAAGTGAATATTTACTTTTGAGATAGGTATTCCAAATGCCTGTTCCAGCAAAATTACACAATTTCGTAATTTTTCATATGCAACAAATTATTATTTCGAGAAAATTATTATTGCGGAATAATTAATAATACACCTCGTTCGGACTAAAAATAATACTGCTGAACATGATTGTGTTACTTAAATTATTTAAAAACACTTAGTGTAAATAAAATCATAAAAGTCGAAAGTCAAAATTTACTTTAACAGGAATAAAGTAGATTGCAACAATTAATGTCTCTACTGTAGTACTTAATTACTTTTAAATTTTCCATTTAATCATTTGCATTGGCATATAAACAATCAGACATTTTAAAGGATTATTTACTGATGAATTTACAATGTAGAAATGTAATCAATCAATTAGAAGAGAGTACTCAGGTTTAATTCAGTCTATTTTCAAATAAACTTTGAAAGATTTCCAAACTTAATGTCAGAAAACCAGAAGTTTGTTCTAAATTTTTATAATGTGTGTGTTAAAATTTTTGAGGTTACATCTATTCACAATGGCAAGCTACAAACCGTCAAAGAGGACGAGTTTTTTATGAACCACTGATATTTTAAATGTTCCCAAGAAATCTTACATCTTTACAATGAAATAATAATAATACAAAATAAACTACAAAACTATCGCACGTGTATGCCCAGAGCATTCGTGTAAACAAACTGTATCCTTTCCATGACTCATCGTCTAGTGTTTTATCTACTCACCACTAGAGGCATCTCGCTTAGGTTGAATTCCTAATAGAAAATTTACTAGCATATTCCTTGGTTTATGTTAGCACAAAAATATTCTACCAATATGTATCCGATGTATAAAACGTTCTAATAAGGCATTGAACAGCGTTTGTAACTTTCATCCCCTTATACAGATGGACGTAGAAAATGTTACTAATTGTAAGTAACCTTGCTGTTAGTACCAAACGTCTAATAATTTTAATTTTTCCGTCTTTGTCCAAATTTAAAATCAAAATTAAAAAAACAATATTTTAAACAATTTTTGAAAGCCGTAACTATTCTGGAAGGTATATTAGAATAAAAGTTTTAAGTAGTAATTTTCGCCTACAATTCACTCTGCATTTTTAGATTTACCTACCTAAGAACACTCTGTGTAATAAAGAACGATCAACTTTGCTAGTTCGGGTTCTTCCGATGGTTTTGATTGGTTGGCAGACACACAAACACGATTTTTTATTTATAAGAAGCACTTTTTGAAAATCAGTAAAGCACAGTGTGAATAGATTTATTAAATTCTATTGCTTTTCGGCCATCTGACTGCAAAAACGGTTTCTGTAAATGATTTAACGATTTTAAAACATTTTTTTGCTGGTGTTTGTAATAACAAATAATAATAATAAAATAATAATAATAAATAATAATAATAAAATATTATTGTTGTACAGTAATTCCTCGACATACATAACACTCGACTTACGTAAATCCGCACTTACGTAGATTTACATCCTCAAAAATAAAAAAACATTTTGTTATTTTTGAAAGGTAAATATTTTCGTTTTGTTTTTATATGTATTTCATATTTTTACGTACAATGCAGACAATATCAATATTGCAGTTTTTTACGAAGTTGCCCTTACGTAATTTACAAATTTGACTCGGGTAAATGTTTTCAGAACGATTACGGGGGCTACTGTATTAATAATTCTGGCAGTTGTTTATCGTCCTGTTTGAATAGCGGCACCATAATGGTGTTCATATAATTGGTATTTTTCTATGTTTAACTCATATGAATGAATAACGTGCTTCTGCAACCCGCCATAACAAAGAGTTTGTCTGGTGGCAAGTAGAAATGCGTTTTTCTTTTCAATCGCAGTTAAAAAATTTACTTATACTGATACTATCGTTTCTGACAAGTATTACGTAAAATGCGACCTTTAAAATGTTCACTCTAAATAAAAATTGTACATGTACGAAGAAGTTAACTTAATTTTTGTAACAATTATCTTGTTTATTAATGTGTTCTATTTGCTATGTAGGTATGCGTGTATTTTACTTTATTACTATTATTTTTTTGTTGACATTAGAATTTGTGATTTTGATTAAGCAGAACATAAAATTCAAGTTATTAACAAGAAATTACTTTTAATTATAGGTAGGTATTACAAAATACAAACAAATACCGCTTGTCTAACAAAGAAAATAAATAAGGAACCATAAAATCACGTCTACTTCATCTTTAAAATCACCTTGATGCTGTTCTAAGGCTGACTATATACATTATTTTATTTTTCCATGATGTTTATTAGAATATAAAGAAAAGATGCTAATTGCAGATATTATTCGTTGCATGTAGATTAAATTTCATATCTTACGGTTCTAGCGCAAACGACAAGAATCAGTCCAACACGCAACCTGAAACGTTTGCACTTTACGCCTAACTTTGGAACAGTTTAAATAGCGCTGTCGCATGTTTTTAAGTCTCGGTTGTGATTATCCCGCGTGATGAAGAAATTTTTGTCGTTTACACAGAGCCGTAAGATATTGAACTTGATCTACATATTTGTATTTCAAATGATAGCATAGTAAGTACCTCCTTTGTCGTTTCAAAGAAGTTAAACACAAAAACAAAATTCTGTTATTAAAGAAAAGTCTCAGCAAAATGTTAAGTTTATTATATCATACATTATTAAATATAAAGGATTTATAATAAATGTAACTGTATAAGTGTCACAACAATTTGAGTACCTACATACAGAACAACAAATCTTAAAAACACTTTGAACATTTAGATGATTTTAAAAAATTGGTAAACTTTTCCAAAGTTTACTAAAAATAAAACTACTGTATTTTTTATTCAATGCAAAGAAGTTAAAGAACCCTATCCAATCATTTTTACTTTTCTCAGTTTCTCAGTTCCCGTCCGGAACTAACCAATTGAATAAAAAAATTATTTATTAGTCAATATAATGCAACTTGGTTCTAAAATCGTACTTTATATCGTCCTGGGTATCTTCTACAACTGGTTTGATATCTAAATCGTCATTTTTTAAATGCTGAATTGTTGGATCGTAAATAACTAAAAATGACGTTCTAGCATCATCGTAATTATTAGCTTGAAATTGCATTGAACTTGTCCATGTCTGCTCATTATCACAGCATGGAATAATAAGACTGGGTTTTAGAAGAGATTTTTGTTTCAAGCGATTCAATGATTTCTTATGTTGACTTGTAGAACGGTGATCATATTTATGAAATTGCTTTTTGGCATATGGATGGTTGTTATTTTTGGTTGATAACTGGTAAGTGTATTTTGGAGCAATTAATTTCGCTTCATCTGCTTTTGTATGATGACGAGGATGGTGATGATGAAGATGATGATGTGTCATGCGAGGTATTTCCAAATTGCGATTCCTTAAACGATGAAACAGATAGAAAGGTATTTACATACGTTGTAGTAAAACAAAAACCTTATGCTTTAAAAAATACTCCAAGGGTATTTGTAGTTGTATTTGAATTTTTTATTGAAAGAGAATATACTACCACATACCTTTCGATTACCTTTAATTTAAACTGCTAAATTAAAATACCAAAAATATGGAAATGTAATTGTTAATAGAAAAATATCTAAAACATTTATGACAAACTCTTATCCTCTAATTAATAAATGGCATCAACATCATAGTCTGTGTCCTCTTGTATCGTTGGCAGCAAAGTTGGTACAAAACAAATAAAAAGTAAAATTCTAACACTAATTAAATATTGTATTGAAGTTTTAATCTTATTGTTAGATCAGAAATTTCTATAAAGCACTCTATTATTAATTTAGAAATGTCTCATTTTTGGTGCAAATTAAAAGGTAAAATATATTTGCAAATAAGTAAAAATTTGGTAACGTAACGCGATACAGAAACAGAGAACACCGTAAATTAATTATTTTATTGTAACACAGTAACAGAACTATTATTGGAAAAAATAAATTTCAAACAATTGATTTATTAAAATTTTAAATTGTTTGAATATAAGTAATATGCGCAAGCATTAGCAATAAGAAATTATTCTAACTGGGCCGGATAATCTAAACTTTATTGTATTCGACGGCGATTAACTAAAAGTTTCGACCGAGAAATTTATTAAGTTAGATTAAATTAAAAATACGCCTCTGTAAAATTACTACGTACCACCTTAATTGAATGAATAGTGAAAAGAAAAGAAATAATAATATTTAAAAGACAATAAAAACAATGATTTCTTTTATACACAAGTTCCGGGAAGATTTCTAAAGTGTTATTGACTATATTTTGAAATTTATGGGTTTCTAATTTTCTCTTATTATTATTAGAGTGCTTCATACAAATATAACTTGTAATTACCAAAAAATATAATCGATTCAAACTTTTATTAAGTGGTAGTTATTTTACTTCATAGCGCATATGTTTAATAGAAATAACATTTTGCAAGGAGACAGTAAAAGCTTAATCTTTTTCTATAAGATCTACTTTTTTAAACTGTTGGTCGATTATTAAAAAAAAACAACGTAATAATATATTTCTGGATGATAAAAAATTTAAAAAAGTTTCCCACGTGAAAATATAATCGACCACAACATTGTTGCATCAACCGAAAAATACAGATACCTTCTTGTTGCTGCTATATCTTTATAATGTGGATGACTAGTGTATAGAAAGGAATATACCACGTGAAGGGTACAGGGAAAAAAGGAGGTATGTTCATATTTTTAAATTGTTCGGACTTGCTATGCTTGCTGTATAATGCAAATATCAAAACTAACTATATCTCCTGACTAACTGCTATTTTTAATTTAAACTTGGGACATGGGATAGTACTCAATTTTTGCTACAGAATAACATAGTTATCTCATTTTCGATTGGGATTTGACATACCTCCTTTCCCTGTACCCTTTACGTGCCATCGTAAATATATTTATCTTTAAATATTTGGAAATTGAATTGTTATGAATTATGACACTGTAAATATCGACAGTAGCGTCAGTTGTATTTTCTTAGATGGATTCCTATATAGCAAGATAGCTTAGCAGATAAGCCTTTTCATTATCTGCATAATTTTTTTTTTTAAAATCAAATTTCAATGAAGTTATAAGCATTTTTATAATTAATTCCGTCCACAAATTCTATCCACCGATTGTTTTCGTATCCGTGTTTTTGCCATTATTATGTTAATATCATTATTTATAAAAACATGAATTTTTATTTTTCAAAATCTATAGAGAATTGAAAGACCTATCTAGTAAGGTATATTGTTACATAGAAATTCATTAAAAAACCATCAATTGACGTCATTTCCGGTTAATGCAAAAGTAATAACAATTGGAAGATTTCTCACGCCATATACTACGTACGGACAAGGTAATTGAGATATTACATTGGAGTAAATATACTGAGACACGTGATATATATAAATAGATCAAGAATTATTAAATCATTAACAAATGAAAGTTATATTATTTAATAAGTCCTATACTGTAACAATTGGAGTATAACAATAATTAGGTCCTTTAAATTTTTTTAATATAACTTTCAACCTATCAATTTTTATGAGAAACCAGTATTTTCAGCGTAAATTTTTTCCAAAAAAACCTTATCTTAGTACGGTGCAATCATTTTTAGTATTTTCCGTTTCTTTTTGTTGTTCTGATTAATTAAAATTCTCTGTTTTAATTTTAACAGTAATTTTTCATCTGCGTTCCTAAACAATGTCAATAGACATATTTTGCGCACAGCAGTACGCAGAAGTTAGGCGATAGGAAGGACCGATTAAGTAAGTGAAAAAATTGTAATTCAAGATACAAATTTCGAAAGTCAATTACAATTACGTAGTACAACTGACAACTTGTTCAGGTTTTGATCAAGCGTCAGTCGAGGTACTACTGTACTGAATAATTTTATTAATCTTGTCAAGTAAACTAACTTTCCCTTTTTCGGAAAAACCAACCAATTCTACATTTATCAAATGAAACTAAAAGCGTAAAAAAATACTTTCGATGAAATAAATAGATTCAACGATATTAAAAAAAAACGACAGAAGCAGATTTTTATACTTTTAAATCGGGCCTCTTTTTATGTGGCAGATATGTCCCACAGAAAACCGCATATAAAAAACTCGGATAAAATTTTTGTAAAATCGCATGAAACCACAGTAATGATTTAAAATAAAAATTTTAAAAAGTCAAACAAATATGTAAAGAAAATCTAAAAGAAATTGATATAAAACTTAAAATAGGTTTATTTCCAAATTTCATTCTTTTATATTTTTTTTGCTAAGCGATCTGAAATTGCAATTTTCATTTTCAAGGAAATTGCTTTTTTTGTTGTTTTTACTGAAAAAGTTGCTATTTTCCCAGCGCTCTCTGCTTACACGAAAATGAGAATATACTGTACAATGTAGTGCTTGAAATTGCATGACATATAGACCGCAAAACTTCAAATCCGCATTAACAAAATCCGGATAAAAAGTAACTCGACTGTATTTGTAACACTTATTTTTAATAGAATTTTCTTAATGTGGAGTTTATCTTTAGTTTCTATATAAATCAAAGTTTTAAACAGGAATCGGTGCAAACTTAAATTCGAACATAAAACAATATAAAAACGATTGGCATTTATTAGTGAATTTAACGTTTTAATGATATTCACTACAGACACATTTTTTGCTGAATTAAATTGCACTACATTTTTAATGTACCGTTACGCTTTTTTATTGTAAAATCCGTAACATTCCTAGTATCTAGTACAGAAAGAAAGTTTAAAATGTGCCGAAATTACATTGAATACGCTATGTGCATATTTGATATGCATTGCATATTTGACATAATAAATATTTGGTACTTTTCAGATTTAAAAAAAAAGATTGCAATTCCTACTATTTAAATTAACCTTCAAAGAGTTGCAAAAATAAAAGTACACTACTAAGGAGGACTGGAAATGCTTCAAGCAACGACACTTTCTTTATCTTCGTATAAATTATGTTCAAAACAAACTTATTTACGTCTGCGGTGTAAAGGAATTTATTTAATGGAACACTTTAATTAACTGCTGTTAAATATTGCAATTTTTGGATTTTAATTATTGTATAATTTAAAAACCATAAAATATTGAAGATCACCAAATATTACACGGTTTAGTGAAAGTTAATATCCTCAACTATATTAATAAGGTTGCTTATTTAAATTTCATTAATATGTTCAAATACTTTTATTTCTAAAAGACAATTGTAAAATAGTATTGTAAAATAGTATTCGAATGTAATATTCTCTTGATACAGAAATTTTTTTCGTGCCGACTAATTTTTCATGGTAATTGTGTATGTAGATATTATAATAAATCTTCAAATTTTACACTGATTACGATAACAAAATATTGTTTAGAAATATTGTTTTAATGCATTTTTAATAAAATTATTTAATGGAATCTGTTTAAACACAGTCTTGTTTTCTTGCTTGTAACCAACAAACTGTTACAAATTTAAGAGAATGCATTATTAAAAAAATTCTTTTGTTAATATTAAAGCAATATTTTTAAAGAAATTATTAATTGTGGACATCGTTCCATTTCAAATTATTTGATTGCATGGTATAAAAGGTATTGCAGGAAATATTTACATTGTAGCCAAAAGGAGATACTGTAACGTTACTTGAATGTTTTTATAATACTTACATTCATTCATTTTTCATAACATACTGCATATAAAAATTATAAATCAAAATAATGTCATACAAAAGTAGCTTAACTTGAAGCAGACAGTTTCATAAAATCCAGTAAAGTCGCCTAACGCTAAAACTACAACCGATTGTTATATGTCTCGCCTTTTTATGTAGAACGATACTGAACAATACAAAATGCAGATGACTGAAACGATGACACAGATTGTGTTAAGACAATATAGTGACGATGCAGCTATGATTTGATGGTATGTGCAATTGAAATAAAATAATAAATTAGAAATTTATTTATTATGAAAATTTTTGAAAACAAACTCTTCGAAACTGAAGTTTATGTTGTAGTTGTAACACACGTTCGTGCAAGGTTATCATTGCTCGAAGCGCGCGCAAAAGCGTCTGCAACGGAGCGTAGGAGTAGGGAAAACCACAAATCGCGTAACTCCTAGTTCGCGAGCCGAAATGGCATAAGTCGTGGTATCACTGTACACATTATGTAGTAAAGTTACACTATAATATTCAGTTCATATGTTTCGAATTTTTTAATAACTAAAATTAAATTAAGTCTTCACAATTCTCACTGATTTTTTATACTATCCGAGCTTGCATTCAATTTTCAGCTCCGAGTAGCTAGAATGACATATTTCTGTCTTTACACGGTTTAATTTTATATCCGACTTGCAACTCAGATAGGAACTCGGACGAGAAAATTGCACGAAAAAAACGAGATAGGCTTTTATAATTTATTTTTAACGCTTATTTTCTAATACTGTAACTTTTTGTTTTTATCTGAGTGTAACTTTTATAGTTTGCAATATTACTACAACAAACGATATTATTCCTGTTTGTAAAATCACGTTATAATGTTTTTTAAATTGATCTCCCTTAATCACTTCATGTGAAACTGACTTCAGACTATCCCTCATGTCATTAAAAAATAATTACATCGCGAAACTAACTGTTCAGTGAACTAAGAAAGTTGATTTTCCAGTTGCAGTTTTCAAACAGCACGACAAGTTCACGTCACGTGTTTAAGAAATTTGCGTCAAGGTATGTACCTACCACAGCGACATTGACACAGCTGTGCGTAATTGTATAATCCAAATACATAAAAACCACTGAAAAACAAACTTAGCGATTTAAGAAGAATTATATAATAATGATATTACATACCAATTGCACGGTAACCATGATGTTCCATAAAGATGTTAAGAGTAAAGAAGCACCACTGTGCGTACACAACCGCATCACCAATTTATATTAATTTTCAATAAAGGATTGGAAAGTTGCGTACCATCCGTACTAACGCCAAGCACATCATTATTTTCAATATACGGATATAGTTCCGTCAATAAATTATACACACTAACACGCGCCAAAGCAGATACGATAGATCGTGTAACGTACACTTGAACTTGATATTGTGTTTGAGACATTGAATTTCTTTAGCGGATCAAGTTTATTCCTTTACTGATTTGCTATGCACGGTAGTACTACTAAAAATGCAATTTTGTTGGTGTAAGATGATGCTTTTTTGAATTATTTCTTTACTTTCATTTAATTCATATCATTAGAAAGGAAAGTGATCGAGACCCTTGATACAAATTGGGCAACAACGTTACATTCATAAAGGCGACAAGAGAGTGAACGTAATTTGAGAATAAGAGGAAAGTCCCGGTTATTCACTGTGATTAATTTATTGAGCTCACTTGTAATCAAGAGCGGTGCAAGACGATCCCCTGACAAAGACGGAACTTACTTAGGGTAAATGCTCCGCTGCGTTTTTCATCTACTTTCATGATTTACACTTACTTCTTTTTTTCCTTTCATTTTAAAACAAAATCATAGCATATAAATACTGCTCTGTACCAGCTAGAGCATCACAACTCATTTAGAGTTCTTATAGTAATAACGTAGCCAGCTTGTGGTATTGACACTATACACAATGACCGTTCGCTTTGTGGTAAGAAACAAAGTATTTTACGTGAAATCACTATTAATAAATTTACGTTTTAGTTTACGCTTCTGGCGGTATTTTTAGCATTACATCAAAGTCAAGCCGGAGGCGGCGGAGATGGGTATGTAATTTCATTAAAGAAATTATCATAATTATTAAAATTATTTTAACTTTTTAGTGGTCATAAAAAAGTCATTATCCACGTACCATATAAAGTAAAAACTGTCCATCACACACATACCATATATAAGCACGTCGGAGGAGGAGGAGGCGGTGGTGGCGGAGACAGTGAATCTTACAAAGTCATTGGATACAGCGGAGGTATTGATCATGGCGAAATTGTAAATGCTGCTTCAGGAGGTGGTGGCCATGGAGGAAGCGTTGGTGGCATTTCCGGTGGACATGAAATTACCATTGGAGGTGGACATGGACCAAGTTTTGGCGGTAGTCATGGATCGAGTTTAGGTAGCTATGGCGGTGGTTTCAGTGGTGGACATGGCGGTGGCTTCAGCGGTGGACATGGCGGTGGTTTCAGCGGTGGTTACGGCGGTGGCTTCGGTGGAGATATAGGAGGTGGTCACAGTGCAAGTATCAGCGTTAGTGATGGAGGTGGTTTAGGAAGTTACGGACACAGTTCAAGTAGCGGTGGTGATTTTGGGGGCCATAGTGGACTTGGAGGTGGATATTCCGGTGGTTTTGATGGTGGACACGGAGACATAGGAGGAAGTTCTGGTAGTATTGAAAGTTACGGAGGAGGAGGCGGAGGCGGTGGGGATGAAGGTGGTCACGGGGGATACGATTAAATATTTGCTGTTTTTTCATTTTCCTCTTATTACACTTATCTTTTTATACAAATGTCTACTAGTCCTTTATTGTTAATAATTACGTATGATAGTTGTTGCTTTTGTTATTTGTTATGTTGTTTGTACAGTTTTATAATAAAACTCAATATTTTAAGTGTTTGTTGTATATTTTGACCTTATTGTGCCTTAGCAAATTAACACTACATCTACTGGCTGGGTCCATTGGGCCGCAATTCAAAATAAAATCTAAATTAATTAGCTTATACTAATTATTTACAATTTAAGAGCTCGTGACTTTTCAAGTACAGTGTTTAGGTTTATGATGATAAAGTTCGTTTTTGAATGTGACGTCATTTTTTATTGTTGTAATTACTTCAGTCTAAGCTTTGCACCCCGGAAAATCTTCTACAGAAGCCCATCGTGCTTGTAATAAATAAATTCCTGAAGCTTGTAACTTATCTATTGTTTTTTATCATATTATCGTATATAATACAACAAGTAATTGCCGGTAATAATTTTTTTCAGTCAGATCACGAATAGTTGTTGTGACAAAAATCGCCACGAGTGCTTTAGCACGAGTGGAGATTTTTTAAAGACAACAACTATGAGTGTTACTGACTGACAAAAATTACCAAAAGATTCCTACCACGTGTTGTATTCGGCAAGACAATCCAAAGAAAATGACGGAAATTGGAGGTTTGGAAATGTAGTAGTTTATAATAATTGTGTTATAAATAATAATTATTGTTAATAAAGTTTATTGTTAAATTTTTTACCTTTATACTCACCTGTATTATCGCTGTAATCATCTGCTCCTTAGTATGGAAAGATTGCCAGTGTAAACAGATCCTAATTGGGTCAAATTCAAAAAATAGACTTTTTTTATTGGTTGTTAGATTAGACATGGTCAGCAAGTTTTTTTTTCGGATTTCGGTTATTTGAATTATGAAAGTTTGGTGTGATATGATGTGATTGAAAAAATTCATTTTTAACATAATTCTTCATTGCAAAAGAAACTATTTCTTTTAAATACACAGATTCTTCCATAACATGTACAAAAAAATAAATCTCGTATGCATCATCATGTTCTAAGATGATTTTTTTAGTCTGCTTCGTTTTCGATCTACCTGAGTTTATAAATTTTGATAACCAGAATAATAATTTAATAAAAAACAATGGCTTTGAAAAAATTCAGATAAACAAAAACAAACATAACATAACAAGCAAACTGGAATAATTATTGTTCATACTCCTCTTTCGTCAAGAAGTGCTTAAAGTGCCTTGTTAACCGATACAAGTTTGATATAGAAACATCAAACAATTGTACACTTTTTGGAATAACTGTCTGCCCTGGATATCTTAAACAACATTGAAAATTCTTTCGGTTAACTGTTCTATAGACATTAAAAGCATACACGAACTGATAAAAATCTAATGGATTTAAATCCAGAAACCTTGAAGGTCATTAAATGGGACCACGTTAACCAATCCATCTACCACTGTAATTTTGTAATTTGTAATTTGGAAATTTAACGCACTAACAGAAATGTCTTCTAATAATGGTTTTACGTGATGTTATAATAAATGCAAATATGAATGCATTAGCATTTAATCGATTCAGAATGATCTGAACCGGAAGTAGTTGACTATTAAATATGCCACCCCACACATTAACGCTAAATATACAATATACCCTACCATCTTCAGCAGAGGACCACTGCGTAAATGCCGAAATAAATACTTATCCTCAAGAATATTGTATTATTTATTGTAATCAAAGAACATTTTTGTTAATTCCTACAATATCAAACATCACAGTGTTTACTAATAGAATTTTGGTTACTAAATTAGGTTAGATTTTATGTAAATAATACAAATAATAGTATAATATTTTTCCGGGATAATATAACCTTTTTATTGAAACCTAGTTCTTCTTGACAAAATTACACAGTTGAATGTAGTAATAAATATAAATACAAACTATTGAAAATCAACAAATTAAAACTGCAGTTGATTTGTTTTTATATAGTATCAGTTTATTCGTTATTTATTAACAAATACAGCTTTCTACTTAACGACACTAAAATCTAATACAAAATTTACAATAATAACTATCTACAAACAATAATTGTGATTAACATATTTCATATCAGTGCCATGATAATCCAAGATCGTGACTGTGATCTTCTATTTCATCGTTACTGTGCTCCTTACTATGATCTATGATTTTGTACTGCGTATGGGTATGCTTAATTGTTTTCATGTAGTATGGTACATAGACTGTCACTGTTTTATCCCTGTAATCATAAAAATAATTAACAAACAGATAGTTTTGCAAACATAATAAAATACCAATATAATAGAAAGATAATATAGTTAAGTTTAAAACTAATAATTTTTAATTTCGATAATTTCTTTTGAAAAAGTATCATGTTAATGTACCAGTGTATAATAAACTTCTTATTGTATATGCCCCACCTTTTGATTTTATTATATATTATCTATATTTGTTCAACATTAGTTTCTCAAAAGAAACATAAACCTGGAACTAATGTACTTGCTAAAATACTAGATAGGATAGATGCACTTACTATGAGAGACTCAGTTTTATGTTGTTATCATTATTATTATGAGTCTAAATAGTTACATTAACCAACTCTTAATGTTATGGTTAATAAACAATTAAAAATAATCTCTGATAAAATGACGTACAATAATACTTTTAATCTTTAATTGCGCCTTTTCAGTATAGTTTTTAACACCACTTTATACTTCCTGGTAGAGTTGGAGAACAGTGATGCCAATAGTACAAACTATCTTATTGACACCATAACGTGCTCTGATAAAAATTAATGCAATGTTTTGTTTCCAAAAATTTACTTTCAGGAGCAGTTCGGATTTGTTTTAAGTTTGTCGCAAAAAAATTATATTAGACAAGTATTTTATCGAGATATAGCCATTTGTTGTCAACGCGTGACGTCACTTGTGCCCTTAATCAGTTTTATTTTGAATTATTCTTGGTTGTGGGGAATTTATTCCACTGAAGCTTCTATTACCTTAGCTAGAAATTGTAATTGTTTTGAAATAAATTAAATAATTTCTTTGCAAAGTTTCAAACTTCACTGACTAAAGTTTATATTATACGTTACAATTTCTGTTATTTAAAATTTAAAATTTATAAATTAATAGGACCTTCAATGAAAATATCAAATACTAATAAAAGATATAAGGACAGAATAAAGAAAACTTTATAATTATGTCAAAATAGAAAATATACTTGAACCAAATTATTATGTTTTTAATGTTTGTAGATATTCATATTCATATTTTGTATACAAATAATAATAAACTCATGACTATACAATAAAATAAATTGAGACTTTTCAATTTCTAATTTCTTTCAGAAATAATTGTGTAAATATGTACATATGTTTAAATGTGTGCATTCATTGTTACAATGAAATATCAAAATGAATATGGAAAATTTTAATTAATATTGAAATTTCGCAACTTTACGATAATTTTTGATTGTACAAAATGATTGAAAACTTTTACACATACATAAGAAGGTCAGAAAATGAATTTATTTTTAAATTTATATTAAATGTATTGGCTACTAGAAATCTGTTTATAGTTCAATTAAATCAATTCCCCATTTCGATAAAATGTAAAAATTACTATAGATATTAAAATACCTTGCAAGGTTGCTAAAATCATTAACAACTAAATTTTCGAACGATAAGACGCACCTCTAATTTTTCAGTTTTTTTTTGGAAAAAATATAGGAACGAATTCATAGAGATGGTTTAGACATAACAATTACTAAGCCTTCGGAGAAAAGCAGGTAGTGACTTTTGTTTGAGTTCGGAGTACAGGTAAAAAAATATCCGAATTCAAACGAAAATTTTTGTACCTGCTGTTCCACGAAGGCCTAGCAATTGCTATGTCTAACTCGTCTCTATGAATTTGATCCGTAGTATCACCTACCTTCGAACCATAAGACGCACTTCAATTTTAAGTCAATTTTTCTATGTAAAAAGGTACGACTTATCGTCCGAAAAATACGGTAACTTAAAAATTCCATTTTATAAAAATTAAAAAACTTACCCTCCACCTCCGCCACCTGCTTCGACATTTAGAAATAGGTAAACAATAAATAGGTGCCACAAAAACTAAAAAATAACACAATTAATATAATAAACATTTTTGTTTATTAAATATTACCATAATTTTAGTCGCCATTTTTTGGTTCTTGGTAAGACTGTCGTAAATCTTCTGAATGCAATTCTAAATTGGGCTTTTATATGTATCTCGTGCAAACAGTGAAAGAGGAACAAATAAATTCTACCATCACTAACGTCAGAGATTGAAGAAATTATCTTGACCGATCCAGAACGAGTGAAAAATTTCTCTCACTTATTTATGTTAAATTGCAAATAACAACAAATGGAAAAAACTAGGAATTCAATTTTATTAATGAGTGTTTGATTATGAACACGTCAATCTGAAATTACAGTTTATTTTAAAATTAGAATGGAGGGGTTAAACGCAGAAGGGTACAGGTACTGAAAGTAAAAATGCTCAGAATCGACTATTAATTTTTAGATTTGAAGTGCACGTACAGGATGTCCCAAAGTTGACAATAAAGCTTGCGGTAATAGTGTTAATTTGGATATTTCAATTATAAAATTTAAAAAATTATTATTTTCTGTATGTTAAATTTTTTGTACGATGCTGTTAAAGTTATCTTTTTTATTCTAAAATAATGCTAGCGAATGTGGTCCCTAGTAAGCATACAAAACTGTTATCTGAAGCTTTGTTGACAATTCTGGGATGCCAACTTCAAACTGATCACCATAACAGTACAAAATGATTGTGTACCATTGTGTTAACTTTATATCATTATTATGTCGCAAAATAAAAGTTACTTTTTATTCAAATAGGTTTTCTGTCAGTAATTAATTGGCATTAATACCTACAGTAGATGCCGCTTAATTCGATCACGACGGTACGAGTCATTAATGAAGCAGTAGGAGAAGAAATATCGTTACGTTATAGGCATGTCAAGAGCGTAGGTAACCGATTACAGTTCATTAGTAAGCAGTAAACGAAGAAGGGTTGGAAAATTATAGAGAAGCAATTTCTGAAACTGCTCAGTTTTCATTTTCCACAGATAAATGTACCTACTTATATCCTTCTGCTTCTGACTCCGTTAAGTGTAAGTTCATGTGATTCAAGATAATAAAAATTTTAAATTTTCATGTTATCCACTCATAATGTCCTTGTGACAAATTAATAACATGTAAACAAACGAAAAATAAATCAAGCTTGGCTTGAAAATTTGACAATGTTAATTATTCATTCACACTACATTAATAATTATATTCGAAAACGGTTTCTGGTTTTCAAGCATTTCTCAATTACAAGAAATGTTTTTCTAACCCAAGATTGATTTCTTTTCATTTGCTCACATCTTACAATTATTATAGCATGTCGACAAAATAAGGATCATAATAAATAATAATAGGGTACGACTTACAAATTTATAGGGTTTGTAGGGAATGTAAGCAATTTGTAATAATACAAGCATATCCCAACTTTTAAATCAATCAAGCAATATTAATCTATCAATAAAAAAAAAATTGATAGGAAACCTAAAAAAAATTAATTGACAGCCGATTAAGAAGAACAATTCGAATAAATTGATTGTATTTGTATTACTTCTAATGTACACACTTCTAAAAAAAATATTCCTGAGCTACTTTACTTACTTTACTGTAACACCCTAAAACAAACGCCAATGTAATTAATATTCTAAACCTATTAAAAATTTTGAATAATTAATTTTTAACTTTGCAAAGCTGTTTGTCGACTTAAACCTGCATAAACAACGCAATAAAACAACAATAGTGGGATAACTGTTAACGACTATTGTTGAGTTCAATTCAACCTAAGTTTATTAACTTTTCAATTATTATTCACAATTTAGGTACATTATGTATTCAAAATATTAGATAAAAAACTTGAAAAGTATGTTAGATACTGCACAGTAAGTTATGTTAGTATTTAAATACAAATGAAAAACCTTTTTCTTATATTCAAATTTATTTATTCGAAAACTACTAATTTATTTAAGAAAAGTTGTTAAAATAATTTATAAATTCTAAATACAAACCATTACCATAATTTCTAACATAAATGTAAATGCAATTATTTACGATCATTAAGTGATTAGCTTCAATTAGTGTAAAAAACGAATACAGAAGCGAATCTCCTTTCGATTCTAGTTTTTCGTTATGCACGAATTCTTTTATGGTATGAATAACAAATCGTTTTTATCTTTTAAATTTTCAGAAACGTTTATTACTGATACATATACAGGGTGTTTGGGAAGTATGGATGTTAATTTTAACTTGTGAAAGAGGTAACCAATTTGAACAAAGCAAAAAAACATTAATTTTTTCGATAATTTTTTGCCTTCTAATAATTCAAGCAATAAAGCATTTTTTCGTAACATAAATACTAACCGACTGTGCGATTATATAAAGGACAGTTAGTAGATAAATTCTGCATAATTTTCAACGCGAGAATCATAATCTTTAATTTGTTATAAACAATTTACAAGAAAAAATCGTGTTTTTCTGAGCTCTTTGCTTGTAAAATGGAAACTAGTGAAGCAATCTTAATGATGTCAATAGACGAATTGTAGAGAATTAAATTACGAAGAGAATGAGTGGTCGAATCGGATAATTAGAATCGGAAAAAACCCGGAAAGCTCGGAAAATTCAGTATTTTCTTAAAACATTCACAATTTCGCCATTTTCTAATTTTACGAACTGAAACTTTGCACGAAGGGAGCTATTTATATTTACTTTATGTGTGCAAAATCCCGATTCTGTCGGACAAACGGTTATTGCACAGCTACCATTTCAATTTTTCTTGCGATATTTTCGCGGAGGGTTGGATGCTCCTGTAGTTGTCCGATTTAAATTTTAAAAACAGAAATGAAAACTAGACGTGCACAGCAATAAAACGTGTATTTTGGTTTTTCCATAAAATGCAGCAAAATAGGTGAAAAACGGTCATGAATATTAGTAAACACGGCTGACCCCGCGAAAGCGGTTGAGTAGTGGGGGGAGATAACCCGTGAGGGGAAGCGCATCCCGGTTATTTTCCCCCACTACTCGATCAATTTGGCGTCCTCGACCGTTTTTACTCATATTCACGACCATTTTTCAGCTATTTTGCTGCATTTTATGGAAAAACCAAAATACACGTTTTGCTGCCGTACACGTCTAGTTTTCAATTCTGTTTTTAAAATTTGAATCAGGCAATTACCGGAGCATCCAGCCCTTCGCGAAAATATCGCAAAAAAATGAAATGGAGAGTGTGCAGAAACTATTAGTCCGTTAGAGTCGGGGTTTTGCACACATAAAGTGCCTATAAACAGCTATCTTCGTCCAAAGTTTCAGTTCTTAAAATTAAAAAATGGCGGAATTGTAAATTTTTTAAGAAAATACTGAATTTTCCGGGCTTTCCCGGTTTTCTCCTATTCTCATTATCCGATTCGACTACTCATTCTCTTCGTAATTTAATTCTCTGCAATTCGCCTATTGATATCATTAAGATTGCTTCGTTAGTTTCCATTCTACGAGCAAAGAGCTAAAAAAACGCCACTTTTTCTTGTAAATTATTTATAACAAATTAAAAATTATGATTCTAGAGTTGCAAATTATGCAGAATTCATCTACTAACTGTCTTTTATGTAATCGCACAGTCGGTTTCCGGGTAGTATTTATGTTAAATTATGACATTTATTTTGCTCTGTTGCTTGGCCTAAAATTTTAACCAACAGGTCGTTTGTTGTTAGAATAGGACCTCTACGATACTATTCATATTCTGTTAATGTTAATGTAATCTAATCATGTTCTATCTAACAGATATGTTAACCCTATGCGGGTACATATTTTGATAAGTCTTTTTAAAAAAATTTGAAGTAAAATGTACATCGTTTTCAAATGAACACACATATTTATGAAACATGCTGTACGCAATACTTACATTACATACAGTATAATCGAAATATTCGAGACTACAGAATCCCATGGAAGAAGATGACAAAACACGTGAAACAGGAATACAAATAATTTTATAGCCTTCTAGAGTATCAAAGATTTTGATCATAGGGTATCTATATTACATTTCACGTTCATTTAGCTGATCCCTGTAAATCATAAATTTTTAAAGTGTATTGTAATTGTTAATTATTTTTTTCATTTTCATTAGATCGCATTATTACAATGTTTTGATAATTAAACTAAAAATTATAATTATCTATTATTATTGTCAAGTTCTATAAAATTAAATCTCTAAAAGGAATACTTCTGGTATTATTGCCGGTGGAAATGGATACTGATTGTGTGACATTTTCAGGGCAGAACTTTACTTGGACGCCAAGAACTTCCATGGTTTTCATGGTTCAATAAATTTGGAACTGTTGTGCTTTTTACAAAATTGTGCAATTTGAATAATCTGTTGTAATTATAATTAATTTCTGATGGACTTTGAGATTTACTACGATGAAATTGCATATTTTTAAAAACGGCTTGTTGTCCGTCTAAATTGAAAGGCAAATTCGTTCGTCTAGAAGGTCTGAAACCATAAAAATTTACAAATCCACCATGGCGATTATTAACATCTTTTTTTTCTTCCTCGTCTTGATTCTTTACAATATTGATTGTAAAAGGTAACTGACCGCATTGTCTTCGTTTTTTTCCAAACCACGAAAACTGTTTTTTCTTCGGTTTTCCTTTCTTTTTGCCCAGAAAGTTAATGAATTTAGGTTGCCGATTATTTAACATCAATGGAGAATTGTGATAAGCTAGGCTGTCTATTATTTTTATTATTGGCGACATTGAAATTGTAGATAGTTTTCTGTTACTGCTGCAAAACGATACATTATCACATTAGAACCATTACCCAGAGGCGTAACTAGCAATTAAAACGCCTGTGGCCAGTTAACAAAATTGCAAAAATAATGGAAAAAAGAATCTAAATCAATAATTTTTGCGTCTTTCTGTAACAAAGAGCATATGGCCAGGACCATATCAGTCATAGGCTATTGACTCTGCTGTCGTTATTTACCAAAATATTAAAATTAAAACTTGGACATCGTAACTCTCAATAAGAACTAAATATAAATAGATTACTTACAGTGCATTTATAAAATCAACTCTACCAAAAGTCAAAATAATATAACTTAATAATTCAAGAGAAAGACAAATTTTAAGTAGCATTTCGTTCAAGTTTAAATATAGTTGAAAACTAAACAAATTATACTGTTGAAATGTTTTATATTGCCGAAAAATTCATTACATGTGATACAAACCGGAATGTTTAACTGGAAAAAAACTAGAATGATGATTTACATGTTTTAAAGTAGAATACACAATTTTGCTACAATATAGAAGTAGTAGGAGATAGCATAAGAAATTTATTACACGTTATTTTAAAAACCTAAAAAACCTAATTAAAATGAATGAACTAGATATTATACAAAGTGTTTTATAACAAAAGCAGATGAAAAAAATAAAACCTCACATACAGAATCATATAAACAGGGTATTAATGAATACGTGTTAATAATGCATGTGGAGGGTTCCAAATAGAATAACTTTTAATAAGAAGCTCTTATCTGGGCTAAGACTGAACTTCCGAGAAGTACTCATAATATTCAAACACTACAAGCACTATTCATAATATCGCACCATCAGTTTAATACTAACCCAACTCAAAAAAATCAATTTTGAGTTATGGTGCCGATTTCATAGCTAAAGCAACAGTATTTATTGCAAAAAAAATCTAAAAATTAGACCCTTATAATAAATTATGTTGGTTTTTTAATAAAAGTGAAATATTCCAGAGAAATACGAACACATTTCAGTTAAGTTTATATTGGGCCCAAAATATATCAAATAAATGCATAAACACCTAAAATCTTAAACCACATTTGTTGTGATAAAACTTAAAACGCGTTTTTCTCGAAACTGTAAATTTTTAGTTGTATTAATGTTGCGCTGATGGTGCGATATGACTTTCTTGTTAAAAGTTGGTTCTCTATAAATTTTATTGTATTTGTTTATTTTTTATTTCTCTTTGCAATCTGTATACGACAATAAACAAGATATTAGTAATGGCCGGTTTCTGAAAGCGATGTTAACTTATACCTCCAGTTAAATGCCCCGGTATACAGTTAACGGCGTTCCCCCCCAAGATTTTCAATACATGTAAAACGCCTTTTCATTTTAAGGCTTCATTCTTAATTTTGAAAAGGAGGTCGATACTTCATCTTACAGAGAATACCAATCTACTTTGAGCTGACCCCAAGCCATAATTAAATAATCATAATTAACCAAGTTATTAATTAAAACATCAAATTGCGACTTTCGTTTTTTTGCCTTCAGTTATCAAAATTTTGTATTAAAATTTTGTGGACTCGTAGATTAGACTTTTTCTTTTGAGCTGGCCCCTAGCTGTTTTAAACAACGTAATAGTTTTTGATTTACTCAATGTTTTTTAGATCAAGAACCGAAATTGAAATAGCTAATTTTGACCGATTTCCGAGCAACATCAAAAAGATTTACAACTTTTCAGCAGGTGCTAAGCGTTTCCCCGTAAAGATAATTTAACAGCAATAATATCCGAAATACTTTTAAAGCCAGGGTCCGTTTTCAAGCAGTATATTTGAAATAGTTTATAGCAAAAAGATTTTTTTTAAAACAAGCTTTTATTAAGACGTAGTAAAAATTTAAAACCAATTTTGATATTGACCTAAATGATTAAAAATAAAAGCGTACATTTTAATAAAAGTTTGTTTTATTGAAAAAGTTATTTTACTATAAATTATTTTTTAGTCTTGGAAAATTTTAATATTTATTATCTACATTAACTTAATAGGATATAAATTCAACTCTAAGGTCATATTAATTTTTAAAATCGCTCGTGAAGACCCCTTTAAACAAATTAATGCGAATAAGCTTAAATTATAATTTCTTTCCAAAAAAATTGTTTGGCTTTTTTATCCCACATTAATTTAAAAAAATAAGCTGTAGTGGTAATAACTTATAATAAGCTAAAACTACAATTTTCTGTAAAAAAAAACACTGTGCATTAAGGGGTTAATCTTTTACTCGTTGTGTTTTAAATTAGTAACAATTATTAGTGTTCCGGAATCTCAACGGTATTTTTTCGAAGAAATAGTATAACCTTATTGTATATACCAGGTATACATAAAGTTCTAAGGCAAACAACTTTAGCTCACAATAGACAGGTCGTGCACAACGCGGTCCAATTTCCTGTAAACATAAACTGTACTTAAGGGGTTAATCTTTTACTCATTGTGTTTTAATTTATTAATAAATATTAGTCCTTTCGAATAAGAAATTCAACATCTCTTCTGAGTTCTGAACAGAATTTTCTAGAATAAATAATAAAATTTTATGACGTTCGACAATACAACCTTTCTTCAGACAGGTAATTTGGTCTAAAATTTTAACTACAGTCAGCTGCATTCCATTATCTGTTTGTTCGAATATCTATTAAATTGTCAAAAAATACAGTAAACGCAAAATTATTAAACGCGTACATTTCAAAATAAAGATTATGTCATTAATAGAATTTGCAACGGCTAAAAATGAATTTTTAAAAACGATTTACGATATAAATATAAATTACGTTGAAAAAAATACCCGCGATCAACATACTAACCCGTTTTGACGTAAATTAATACATTGCAGACTAACAGGCAATAATTTTGGTAGGGTTTGTAAGATGAAGTTAAATACTAACACCGCTAATACAGTTAAATCTTTATTATATTCTAACTATCAAATAGGTGGAAAATTGTCAAAGGCTTTAGAACACGGTATTGAAAACGAAAAATTGGGAATTGCTGCATTTGAGCAAAAATACGGACTGATAGTAGAAAAATGCGGTTTATTTATTGATAACAAAAAGAAATTTTTAGCGGCATCTCCCGATGGGCTTATCGGAAATAATGCAATTATAGAAATCAAATGTATGAATGCATTACTTCCGGAAATAGCCGATTCAAGAATTAAAAGAAATAAAGTCATTCGAAATATTCTCTGCAAGGATTTGTAACCACATTGCATAATATGTTAGGAGTATTATTTTATTTTATATTTTTTATATTTTATTTGGTAAAATGTTATTTCAGATAATTTAAAATTTAAAAATGGGCTTCAGGGTGGCTGTTTTTTGCCGCTAAAATACTTTTAAACACGCCACAGTGTGTATGTAGATTTTTTATATAGCTATTGTGACAGTCGCAATCCTGTAATACCAAAGTGTGCGCGAAAGTTTCAATTAAATTCGTTTTTATAATAAGATTTTTGGACCCGTAAACTGTTCTTTATAAAAATTTACATTTTTCATGCCTACTTATCAATTGAAAATTAGGAAACTAATTTTGTTAATACCAAGTAAATAAAATTGTTAAATTTAACGAATTCTACTCACACATTATGATTTTATTTTACAAAATGTCGCTCTAAATTTATAGAAGAAAGAAAAATTGCGCATCTGTTGAACAGGTATATTGGAATGCAACCGCTCGAAAGCCGTTTTCATTGTTACACATAGACCTATTATTCACTGAACTTTACGGTAATTATGGTGATGTCTGGGTTATAAAAAAGTCTGAGGCGTTGCCTGTATTTAGACGTACGCTAAAGCAATAAAACCTAATTGCATTTGTCGACAATCTTACGGGTGGAGCGGCCTCTTGCCGGAGAGATATGCCGTAACGTGTAGAGGGCCTATGTCAGGTTTCACTACTATCAAGTAGGTTAAGAACTCAGGCATTAAGACTTCTCGGCATAGAGGACCTGTCTTTGTAGAAGTTGAATTTTACGACGTTAGGGGTTGCATTAAATGATAGGCAACCACGCTACCATCTCGGTCATAAATCATTAGGTATAATAGAACCCGGTAAAGTAGCCATAAATAACTTCCTTGAAACGACTTACATTTACTCGAAATACAGTTTACAATACTGGCGACACAATATGTATTCGGGCGTATCGGCTCCTTTATTCTTTTAAATACCAGATGTGTAACAAAATATTTTTGTACTGGAATGGGACTTACAGAGGAAGAAGGGTTTTTTTTGTTGACTTAAATGGTTTTTGAATGTTATTAGTAAAACAAAATAAAAAACCGAAAATTTGTTGTGATGTAATTAGCGTTATTTAAATATTTGTAAACTTTATAGTACCTATCGGTAGGAATTGCAAATAGGAAAGCAACTTTGGTTTTTATTAATTGATTACTTGAATATTTGCTTCCGGCTTTTCGATCTCTGCACTCGTACGTTTTCGTGGGTCTATGATTTGAGGTAAAACCGCTTTTTCAAAACAAAATTTCAAATTTGAAAACAATGTATTTAGTCCAGTAAAAATGTATTTTTACCCTGCAAAAGGTCGGTCAGGTTTGGTTTTTTGATATGTTTTATCATAAATGCCCCTAATGTTAATGTCAAGTTTTTGACCTCGCGACCTTTTCGGAAAATGTTGAAAATGGGGGTTGAACTTTAAAAAAACACGTTCTTGAGTGCGCTGAGCAAACGGCTTTTTGGAGAAAAAAAAATTTGATTCATTTAAATACCTGACGATATAGGCACTCAGAATCGAATCGAGACCGCTACTCTAGGACCAATAGTTTATGAGCTATGATTTTTTGAAGTTCACCACTTTGATTGCTTAAACCGCAAATGAACTGTTTTTGCTGTTATCTCACGTCTCGTGCGCTCCAGGCTGATGCACTGGTTACATCGAAACAAATGATATGTCAGTCTAATGGGCATTAAATGCTCTTTATTATGGTTTTTTGTTTGATCCAATTGGATGAAAAATGACCACACGGCGAGCAATCAAACTTGGAAAATTATTGAAAAAACTGCCTATATTTAGTATTGCTTCAGTGTGCTCTAAAACCTGCCCATTATAACCGATCTCAAAAATTTTACATTCCATGAATACGTGACAGCTTATGGGGCACAGAAGTGCAAAATTTTTTTTTCGCTACTGACACCCTTGAACCAGTGCAGCTTTATTTCAAACGGGGCGCGGACTCAAAAATAACTGGTTGTTTTTGTTTATTTTGGGAAACAGAAATATTTCTAATTTACAAATGGAAAAATGACTTTTGCTACATTTATGTACACTAATTCACGCAAAATTTTCATTTGAAACATTTTTTTATATCTCCGATATATATTCAGTAAACGCCAGCCAACTGGAATAAATTCATTATCTAAATTATTCTGCACATTGAAAACAAATCCCGAAACACGTAATTTTTAGTCTATCACATGATATCCTGTAAAGTGAAAGTTTCATTCCTAACCTCAACCCCTTTCGAGTTACAGTTGCAACCCCCAAATTTTTAAATGGAAAGCGGGGTTTGTGATATCTCATTTGAAATGTCTCTTCATGGTCTATTCAAAAATGCTATGGTTTAAAAATTTATTGCAAAAATGAAGAGTAAACAAAATTAATCTGTTTAACGAAAAAACAAAAACAAATGAAAATAGAAGATTGAAATATTTAGTTTTTATATCTACACATACACGTGATTGCACGTGCCAACTTAAATGATATCTAACCAGCTTAAATCGCAAATGACTGCGACTGTAAGTTGTAATGATATTTAAAACATCAAAATCGTTCGTTTCAAAAAGAACATAAGTCAACAAAATTGCAAAGTGACTTATTTTTCACATAAAAGAGGATTCGAACCAGGTAGATAGAATATACCGAAAATGTGCAAGCTTTGTCATTGAATGTTTCATATACCAAAATTAGAATTCTCTTGCTGAAGCAGACCCCACAACAAGACATTAGTATCTTAAGTACCCCCAATAAATTAAAAAGACAGATGCCTTCAGGCGATCTTTTTCTTGGTCATTTCTCGGCAGTTTTTTTTACATGAATTTACAAACATTGAAATAATTAAAAAACGGCAGTATATGAAGAAAAACGATATAGTGAGGGCCGCCGATAAATGAGTAAGCTACAAGACCATTACAATTTTAAAGCAAAATGTTGAAAATTGGAGGCGTACAGCAAGTTGTACGACTAGGTGAAATTTGGACATTTTAATTAATAACAAGCTTAATTGACATAATATCAAACTGTAATTAAATGGAAGTCGTCTGGTTAGCGTGTACTCGTCGTATAAGATAGCGACCTTCTTTTCAAATTTGAAAATGAGACCGTACGGACAACGTACAAAACCATTGAATTTAGTCTCGGGGCGCCGAGGACTGTTAAGATGATATTCTAGTTTTTTTAGGTATTTCTCACTGAGCTTTGCTATCACTACTTTTACGGTGTTAACTTTCAAGTTACTCAGAATGTCTTTATTTCTCACAAAATAGGGTCATACCCTATAAATTTGTAACACATATTTATTAACAGCCTGTATTATGTAATCAATCCTTTCCAACCGCAAGATATAAAGGTGAACAGCTAAAATTAAAGTACTGTCTACATTCCCCATCGTGAATGAGTCTTTTCCACTGTTTCATATCATTCGCTAGTTTAATGACCTCTTTTCAATCCATACTTTTTTAGTGTTACTGTAATTGTTGAATCCCAAACTTTCTTTAATCTACCTCTGCCTCTTTTTCAACATGCTTTATCTTTCCATATGCGCTTCACTTGCCTTTCTTCACTTAGCCCCAATAGATCCCCAAACTACCCTAGCTGCGGCTGTTCAATCCTTGTTGCTATAGCTTCTACCTCAAATTCTGCCCATATTTTTTCACTCCCTAACCTTATCTCTTCGTGTCACTGTCTTGACCTGTTATAGGTATTTTATTTTCATAGTTTATACATTACCTTTTAAGTTATTGTTGAGCACTAAACTTTCGCTACCAAAAATCGGTGTGTATATTGTTTTGTTACCTCAGGGCCCAATTTCAAGTCAGAGTTGCGACGATGCAAATCGGTTACCATGGCTATAGCGCAGAACAATTTGTGACGGGTCACATCCTAATTTTAAGAATTTTCATAAATTACATGCATACAATTTGATGCTTATATTACACTTACGGAAGTGTACCATATTGAATAAAAAGAGATCTTGGAATGTTTTGTTGCGAAAAATGTAATTTAGCAAAATTATTTTTAAAACAAAGACAAGTTTAATATAGAAGAATTAAAGAATTGAAAACTTCTTGAACTACATATATCTGGCTGTTCTGGACATCTCGAAAATATCTAGTAGGTTAAATAACTAAAAAATATCACAATAGATTCATGTTGAAAATTAATCAAATTCAACATCGTCAACAACATGAAGATGAACATAAAATAGATTGTTATACTTTTCGAAAAAAAATTGTATGTTTCTAAATAGTTTTCAAAGAATATTGCTACCAAATTTAGGTAGTGCATTTTAACATACTGTTAATTAGGTTAATAAAATACGGTTAGTGTTGTTTAGCAAAAAACAAAACAGGTTCTAAATAGATATAAAATGTTCTAACCCAGAAATATGTCCAGTGGCTTGAAAATTCTTGATTTAAAAATATAACTTTAGCCTATATTGAATCTTTAAAGCGTTATTCAGAAATTCCGCTAATAAGAGTGTCAAGTAAAGTAATGCAGTCTAAAAACGGTAGCTTACAAAGTTTGTAATATGATTAACATTTACAAGATGTGAATGTGGATGTCATTTTACTGAAGAATCAGTGCCACAGAAATCGTTCTAAAACAAATTACACCATTTCACTTTGTATATTTAAATAAAATATGTAATAATCCTGTCGTTCTAAATTATTTACTGCGATTTAATAACTGGTTTAATTATAATTTACAGGCACATTATAGAGGCAATTCTATAAGTGTCTACAAGAGTCTGAAGAGAAAATTTACAGAAATTCTAATAAAAAAATATATCAAATATTAATTATAACGCTGGTACTTTGAATCATAATTGCCCTGATAATGTTAATAATGAAGTTAATAAATAAAAAGTTTCAAGTGGAAATTTTTTATGACAATATTAATACGAAATTTCTACTTCAGACAATTGCTGCCCCAATTTTTAACTTGATTGGTTCTTCTGTCAAGCTGAAAGAAATTGATCCAGACAATGTCAGTTAAATGGTCAGTAAAGCTACTTTAATTTAATAAGAACTTTAATTAAATAAAGTATATAAAATACATTGGTTTAAATCAGTCTTAAAGTTGTACTCCCTCCGTCCGAAAATATGGTATACATTTTAACTTCATTTTTATATATAGAGGAGGGCGGAGGACGGAGAAAAATAATATTGTACCTAGCTCAAAATTTTCATTGAATTTACATTCAAATGTTAAAAATAAACACAGGTTCTTACAAACTAACAATATAACATTGTACAACGAAATCATTAGTGATTTTCAAGGCAAGTTTATAAAAATATTTATTTTAATGATAATTAAAAAATAATAAGAATTTATTCATAATTGCATATAAAAATCAAATTAATCATACATATTCTTATTAGATGGGATTCAAATAATTTGTAAGATATGTTGCGTATGAGAAAATCATATAGAATTAATCAACTTAATTGGTAGGATTTTTTATGTGATTGTAATACACTCCATTTTCTTGTATTTTCTCATAATCCGAATCTTGAGAAATCGGACACAAACATGGAACCAATTGTACATTTTGGATGTTACCAACTGGTGCAAGACGAGCCTGTAACGGAGTTTGTATCGGAATCGCTGGAATCTGTACAGGAACGACTTGAGATTCGCCACCGTTAATGGAATATGGAAGTTGAGATATTGGATTTTGCAAGAACCTCTGCTGATAGAAAGCTGTTATTGGATATGGTTGCGGATCTTTTGTTGAACTGCATTTAAAAGAAAAAACAAAAATGTTAATTACGACCAATTTATTGGAATTTGATGGTTTGGCGATTTTTAGATCTAGTGTTTTCAAATTTGAAATAAATTATTATTTAAATTTTTTAGATATTAAAATCTGAACAATTGTAATAATACAATAAATTTTAAAATATGTAGTACTATATTGTACAAGTTATGAAAACAACGTAAAAAGAGTAATGTTTTAAAAAAATTATTTACCGAAAAACAGCGAAATTGTAAATTTTTAATTTAATAGTTAACAATTTATTGTAATTTTTAAAATCTCTATTTAACTAAATTTCTTCTTTTTTTTACTTTTTTTAATTTATTAGACATTATACCAGATCAGCATATTAATTGCTTTACATGGTAGAGCTACATGATTAATAATAAATAATAATGTAAGAATAACAGAATAACCTTTTAGAAATTGAAATGATTGTTAAAGAACTTAAGTTTTAATATAATGTAATAAATTTATTACTTCAGTTAATCTCCATCACTATCACTTTGATTTAGATAAATGTCTTGGGGCAAATTAAATTTCTTAAGTTTCAATACGTAAAAAAATGTGTATCGAGCTATATATGATGGTTTTATTGTCGATTGACGACATACGTATACTTAAGGCTGGATTTTGAATCTATGTTAATTCTTTTCGTTTCGCCCCCCATTCAAAAATTGTGAAAGTTTAAACAGACATAGGCGCAAATTATTAGTCTAACAAAACGAACAAAATAAAAATGATTAGCATAACTTGGTATAAAATAAATAGGAAGAGAAAGAGCCCCGTAATATACAATTTTACCATTTGTTCTTGCTGTTGGTTTCAAAAACAAAATTTGTTAATTTTAGCATCGTGATAAAATAAACCATCTTTTTTCATATGCCGTTGTACACAAACATCTCATAAAATTATTTCAAAGAAAATTTAACATTTATTTCGAACATTACAGTTGTATCAAACCGCCCCAAAAATGAGGCACATTGAAACAGGTGAGAGGCACAATGGCACAGAAGTGGCAAAATAAAAAGTATGTTTAACTGAGGAATATTTTGTTGGATTATAACATTTTTTAGAATCGTTGAAAAATAGAAATAATTAATTTAGCGAGCTGTTCCAACTTTACTAATGGGTTGAAAAATTATTGAAAAATTACTTTCTCGCTAAGAACTAAACTTACATTTTTTTTCTTATTAACACATCAACACATTTAAGCCACAAAAACATCACTGACGAAAATATATTTCACAATATTAACTTCAAACACTGCTAAAATTTAGTGTTCATATATCGCCATTAGCAAACTTTTATAAGACAAACATTTGTTATTAAATTAAAACGGAACTGAATATTATAAATGAAAAAATTAAACTTGTTTCAATATGTATCAATGTTTTTCTCTCTCCCCTACATGTAATACATTACCTACAATCTCATAAGACAACAAAACATAACTCAACTGGACTGCATAGTGACAAAAAGTAGATTCAGACGCTAGTAAATAAATATTATATTATGAAAATTTTCCTTCATATCTATATTGGTATAAAACAAAACTACTTTTTACTAATAGTTAGCATATTGATTTTTAACGACAGTTCATAACCATACCATAAAATTTCTTAGAATGTATATTGTTGACGAAACTTTTAAATAACTCAGGAGAGATTCTTCGATTTGTTTTTTATATTATTACTTACGATTCTGAAGTACCCCAGAAAAATGCTGCAGTACAGGACCAACAAGATATTAATATACCAAAAAATACCTGAAATTATAAAGTTTTAGACCAATAATCAAGTAATTAATAATTAAATATTTTTTGATTGTCCCGACAATGTAAATGTTCTTTTTGTTTTCAAAGAAGTGCAGCTATCTGTAGTAACAGTTCTTTTTTAAAGCTAACAATTAAAAAAAATGCAAACAGAGAAATACAAAGGCTTAATTTACTACCTGCTATATCTTTAAACATAAAATTTAAAATGAATTGAAAATTTCTGACATTTAACTAAGTATGGCATTAATTAATAAATCAAGAAATGTCCTTTCCTAAAACATTTTGACTTGTTAATGCTAATAACCAATTAAGATGGTCTTTAGAGTTTTCTTAATTGTTCATAATAAACTATGTATGTGAATATACTTTTCACATATTTAATTTTATTGTATAAATACATTTCATAAATACATTTTGCAATATCTTCAAATATAAATATTTTAATTTTTTCATTTAAACATTTCGAAATAGCAAAAATAATTGGATATTCAACGCTTTAATATTACAGTATCAGTGATATCATTTTTCGACACTCACCAGTATCCTGTTATGAACAAGCATTTTGTGTTTTAAAAACTAATCAAACACCTGGCTGACTACCACACTGTTGAAATATATGTATTGATGCGTTACTTTGCAGGAGGGTTTTATATGCCTACGGTCAGCCCATACCCCTTTCCGCACTCACATCCCTTTGGTCTCTAAAAAATCTCCACTGACCGCTTTGATGCAGGGTCGAATTTTTAAAGTGATGATTTAAATTAAATTAAATTTTAATTTTTAAAGGGTCGTGGTTTTTTGTATTTTAAAAACTAATTTTGAAACTTGATTCTTCTTTTCTTCTAGTATTAATTTCGAAAATTTTATGTAATTATTTTATTTTTACGGTTTAAAGTACAATGATTAAATTATAAAAAAATAATTGTTTATGGTGATGGACAAATTAGTTGTAGTAAAATGCAATATAAATAAAATAGTCACAACAAGTGAGTACTGTCCTGTTCTACTTAGGCGACGTTATCTTATTAATGCGGTCGACTACTAAAATCTAAAAAATGTTCAGTTGAAAACTTTACTACTCGATAAAAATTCGAGTGACTGGAAATGCTTCAAGTTTGATATAAATATTCTTGATTATTAGATACTATAAATAAATGCATCCTAAAATAACATTAAATGATCCACACCTTTCATCGGAACATAATTTTGAAATAAATAAATTTGGTTGTAATTATTTTTATGTAGAAATTATTAGTAATATTTATTTTTGTATTTTCAACTAACGTTAATTCTATTCTTCGAGCATCTTTAGCAACACTTTTATTGCGTTAGCATTTCATTCCTATTTAATGATTAGTAGGTAAAAATATTTAATTAAATTTATATTCTTTTCGTTAATTTAAAAGTTTTACGTCTACTCGAGGTAATAATAATAAATATTTGGCGTCAAATTTTGTCAACGTTTAAGTAGCGTTACATTAATAACTAATAGCAGATAGAAAGTAACAAAAAATAATAAATAATAGCTACTACTGTACAGGGTGACATCTCTTTATTTCAATTATGCGGCAGATACCGTTTAATTGAATCACGCGCTGTTTTTAGGTCTATTAAACCGCGGTTATATAAAAATACGGTTGTGATAAACATTTTAAAAATTTTAATTACATCTTCAAAGTAAAACTACAGTTAATTTCAATAAAATCGAGTATACTTAAGCATGAAAACTCAAAATATCATTTTTTTATTAATGTTTATCAATAAAAACATTACCTACTAGTTGAAATATCGCAAGCTATTTTTTTGTTACAAGTTTTCACGAATTAAAAAAACTGCTATAACTCTTATTCACCAACCTTTCTCGAAATTAGGAAATATGAAATTTTGTCGATTTGACGTGATCGTGCCATTCAAAATTTCGCATTGACAGAACGATTTAATACATCTACACAAAATTACTTATAGGTACTCGATTTTATTGAAATTAAATGTAATTTTAACAGTGCCATATGTCGTATGTAACAACGTTAAAAATAAAAGAGTTTGCTAGTCAAAACATTGATATAAATATTGAAGTCGTAGATATCTCATTGTAGGTTTCTCATGTCTCAAACCTTTCTAAACTCCTTTTTGTTTCTATTTATTGATTGTTTGGTTTATTAATAAACCTAAATTATTGTTTCTTTGTATTTATGTTGACAGTACAAGTAATTTGCCAACGTCTGACAGTTTAATGTTTAAAACGCAAATTCAAACCCTTCTGATACTCCTCCTGATTTTTAAATAGACTATATATGAGAATAACTATGGGTTACAATAATTTTATTCTTCTAAAAGGCCGACAAACAGATAATCAGACATAACTTACAACAGGCTATTCGTATCACAAAGATATTAGCTAAGAACTGTAAAAAAAAATTATTAGAGTACTGAAACTAACAAATTAATTACCTAATTTTTTTCCTGCACTTATCAAAATAAAAAAAGTAAGTACATTTTTCGTATCTAATTATTGTTAGTAAAGTAGTAAAGTAAAGCAAAGCACACAAAAAAATATTTTTTTTAAATTAAACCAAGAAACCCCTTAGCAGATCCTAGAAGACTCAGCTGCCACTTATTTGTGGAATTTTAAATACGCATATAGAGATTAGTTCCAAAGCAGCCAGACAAGTTATAAGATTTTATTTTAAAGTCTCCAGGTTGTCCATTAATATTATAATAAAATCATGTAGCAAAATAATGTAAAGATATTCAAAAATGCAGTAAAAAAGTAAAGAATTCATGCAACTATTCATTAAGACCTTTACGTCGGACTCACATATAGTTATAACATAATCACAACTTTAAATTATACGTACTGGGTCCTTAAAAGCAGTATTTGAAACATATTTAGGTCTATACATAAAGAATTATTACTCATAAATATAAGTTTTGGACACCAAATATTTTAAGAACAGGTGTATATTACACCGTAAACGTTAACTCATGACTGAGGTATGCAGTAAAGTTACACTGTTCTTATTTACTACAGTTTTATTTACGATCATACTGACGAATATATCCCTCGTAATTTTATTATTCCTCGACACCTAACGGTATTAAGAGGACACGATTAAATAAAAAGAAAATGCATTATTTAAATGCTTTACTTCGGTATCTACAGCAGTAAAAAAGATATAATCAAAAATTCAAACCTTTATCCGTACTAAAAACACCGAATAATTTTAATTATCGACGTTATTGTAAGCGGCAACAGTAATGCAACAAAATCCAAATAAAGATCAATTTTTAAATGTAATTCTCATTTTGTTACAGAACACTTCAATATGCATGGTGCTCTTTATCGAAGTAATTTCGTCGTTATAAATTCCGATAAATAGAAACCTATATTTTTGTCATTATTTCGATATCTTGTATCTGCCAAAATGACGCTATAGACATAGTAGTCCCTACGTGATAAAAATATTGTGGAAAAAATGTGTTAAAAATGTTTTCAATAACTTGTATTATTCTTCTACCATTTAACATTTTTTCTATTTCTTAGAAACTATTGACAAAAAACGACAGCATAGTTAATGTAACCAATTAACATTATTTCTAAGCAGTTGATGCGTTTCACAGAAAGGAAAATCATTTAGAAAAAAAGTGAAATGTTTTCAAGGTTTCGGCAAAAAGATTTAAAATTCACTTTTCATTTTACAAGTGAAAGTAATAAAAGAGCAATAAAAAGTGCTCAGCATCTTTACGTTCACTTAAATATTTAATATTGTTGAATGTAGGAATGCAATGTGAGTAATTTAAAACAATACGCCAAATTTATTGTAATTGTAAAAACTATTGAAATTATGAAGCTTCATACCAATAACTTTTTAAATACATTTTATTATTGTAGTAGTTGAAAACATGATTGCTTTCTCTATTCAAATAAAAGAAACACTTGTCAGCATCAGGTAGGTATCTACTTTTTGCTTCTATTTTTGACGCAAATAAGTTTTTCGTTAATCAGTAAAATTAGATGTTTTAAACCACCCCTTGCAGTTTATCGGTTAGCCCTAATATCAAATAAACAAATCGCAATCACATTTTTATTAAAGTAACTAGATTTTTGACGAACAACAAAACGAAACAAAAATTTAAAAACCACGATTCAGTGTGAAATAAAACGTTGCATTTATGTCTATGTCTATTTGTCTATTATATCTATTTCAGCAATACTTGTTACATCATCATCCGTGCAACTGCAACGCGCCTCTGATACACTGAGACTCGATTAGAGTACTAGTTAAGGGCAAGGGTTAACCCTCCGTTCCACGGTGGGAAAAGCCAGATAAAATTGAATTTTTTTAAAACTTTTGAAGGGCCTCGAAGAGGCGGAGATACATTTGCGTAGCAGTAACTCACGAGTAGGCTGCATACATCATAGCAGGGCGGATGGTTGACTTATACAGACGTTTGTTGTTTGTGGAAAGAAGACTATTTTCTGGTGGACGTATTGCGTTTACCGCTTTCAAAGAAGCTTACTATCTAGATAGATGCTCAAGTACCTAACAGACGGTTCCCAAGACACTTATTCGTCGTATATTCTGATGTGGTCTGAGGAACCCTGTTGCCATTTGTCGAACAAAACAGCGGTGGTTTTAGCTGGCTCCGCCAGTCAGAACAATATGCCTCCAGACTGTTGGCTACAGCTTGAAGGCGGTCAGTGATGATGTCGGGATGTTTTGAGCTATACAAAAATGCCGTGTCGTCGGCATATTGAGCTATAATGACGTTATTTTGGGGTTTGGGAATGTTGACTATGTGGATGTTAAACAACGTCGGTCCGAGGAGGGAACCTGGAGGGACTACAGCAGTGATGTTTTTGTGTGGAGGATAGGGCATCCGTTAAGCGGACTTGAAATTTACGACACCTGAGATACGACCGTATAAGTCGAACAAGGGGTAGTAGAAAATTGAAGTGTATCATTTTGAGTAGGAGGCCTTTGTGCCAGACCTTGTTGAAAGCTTTAGCGATGTCGAGAAAAACAGCACCGGTGTACTATTTGTTATTGAAACCGGCAGTTATGTATTCTGTTAAGGGGTGAATCTGATTGGTGGCAGAATGTCTTTCTCAAAAACAGAGTTGTTACGGAGGGATGATTTCGTGTTCTAACACTACTTTATTAAACGTGTCAGAATGCAGCGCCCCGCTGCCTTGGCGAGACAAGATAGGAGGCTGATGGGAACATAACATAACAAACAAACGAAAATAATTATTGTTAATATTCCTCTTTCCCAAAAATTGCTCAAAGTGCCCGCTTTGATAACTGACATCAGTTTAACATCGAAGTATCAAGAAATTATACACTTTTTGGAATAACTCTCTGTCCTGGATAACTTGAACAGCATTAAAAATATTTTCGGCTAGTTGTTATATGGCATTAATTTCACCAGCATATATCAACTGTTTGAGATGTCCCCATAGATAAAAATCCAATGGATTTAAATTCGGAAACCTTGAAGGCCATTCAGTTGGATCACGTCGACCAACTCATTTACCATTGTAGTTTTCATTCAGCTAACGTGTGAGGGTGCACCGTCATATTGGCACCACATCCGATTTAACAAACCAATAATGGTTCTACGCTATGGTCTATGCTTTTTTATTAAATTGTTATTCTACTGATCAAAATTTTTAAAGTCAGGTAACTCAGAAACGAAGCAAAATTTACAAAAAAATTATTCTTTCATTTTATCTTATCGGCGGCACACGAAATTTCATATTTTACACCTGTTATAGAACACCCTGTATATCCAAATGCTTATCATAATTAATATAATTAAAAGCGTCATGTCAATTAATTATCTAAAAAATAACAATAAAATTATTCAACTTATTTGATCACAAATTTTATTGAAATGTTTTTTTCTTCAATTAAGTTTCATATAAATTATTAAAACATTTCTTGTTTAAAAACTTTGATTTTCACTGACACAATATAAAGATTTTGAAATTAATTTACATGTTACAGTCTGATAAACAGGTATAAGTATAGCATCACGTTGGTTGGTTAAAAGATTTTGTTTCGGATAACAGCAACCCTTCGGTTAGTATATCTTCGAAAATTACTTCCCAATCTAATTATCATTCCATTCTTTTACCGGTTCTATGAATGAAAAAACTAACGATAAAGTGGTTATTGACAGGGGGTCAGTGACCAACAAAACTGAATAAAGAAGATGCCTACTTTGGAATCAAAAGAAAATTACATTTATTTTAAAAATAAATGTGGATCTAATTATCCTTTGTTTGAAAATTATTTTCTCATAGATGTTGATTTTCCGACCCAAAAAAGATTGTTTATACTGTATCCGATATTCAATCGCCCATAGTAATATATTTATGTTAAATAAAGTCATAAAATCCGCGCGGCAACGATATTTATTACCCGGCGCCCTATCTAAATCAATTATTATAACGGTAATTTTTGATCTTCTTATTCAAGCGACTCACGTTTTATATTTTGATAAACCAAGTTCAAAAATTCAAAAAACACAAAAACCAATTCAATAAATATTACAAAAGAATATCATTTTTAATTTTTTTAATGGCAATTTTCTCAGCATATAGTAAATTTATTTGTCATTAAGTTTAATAGAGATTATTTTTTATTGATAAACTATTGGCAGTTAACAATTTTAAATTCTGTAATCTCGTTATAACCAAATTTTTTACGTGTAAATATGCTAAAAAATATCATTTTTATTCAATTTTAACTAATGCGCAGCCCGGTTCTATTCCTATATAAAAAAACTTCCCCTCAGCGGCAGGTCTTCCCCCACTACTCGACCACTTTCGCGGGGTCGGCCGTTTTTACTCATATTCACGACCGTTTTTCACCTATTTCGCTGCAATTTATGGAAAATCGAAAATGAACGTTTTGTTGCTGTGTACGTCTAGTTTCCAATTCCGTTTTTAAAATTTAAATCGGAGAACCACAGGAGCAAGCAGCCCCCTTCGGGAAAATATCGCAGAAAAAAATTGAAATAGTGATTGTGCAATAACAGTTAGTCTGGCAGAATCGGGGTTTTGTACACATAAAATACATATAAATAGCTATCTGTGTGCAAAGTTTTAGTTCTTAAAATTAAAACATGTCGGAATTGTGAATTTTTTAAGAAAACACTGAAAGTTCCGGGTTTTCCGGGTTTTCTCCGGTTCTAATTATTCGATCGGGATGTTCGACATCTCATTCTCTTCATAATTTAATTCTCTACAATTCGTCTATTGACAACATTAAGATTGCTTCATTAGTTTCCATTTTACAAGCAAAAAACTAGAAAAAAAACGATTTTTTCTTCTAAATTGTTCATAACAAATTAAAAATGATGGTCCTCGAGTGGGAAATTATGCCAAATTGATCTACTAACTGTCCTTTATGTAATCACACAGTCGGTTTCCGGGTAGTATTTATGGCACGAAAAAATGCTTTATTGCTAGGCCTAGTTTGACAATTTAATTGTGTGAACATTTTCTTCTAAAAAAAGCATCTTTTCCAATTAAAATGGTTTCTAATCGGTGGGGGGAGGCAACAAACACTGAAATTAGTGAAATCGTGAAGAAAGCCGTTCCAAAAGACACTGTAATTAACTATTTTATTCCATTCATTCATTATATTGTCTCATCGAATATAACACGTGGTATGATTAATATTATAGATGATATTAAATTTCTGAAATTGAAGCTGGATATTCCACTCGTCCTTCGGACTCGTAGAATCTCCAGCTCAATTTCACTCATATCATCGATAATAATCCACCTACCTAACAAATAATTTTCAATTCTCCGATATGCCCTTTCGTAAACTTCTTTTGATTTTTGCGGCACTAACTCTAAAGAAGCCTTATCGGCGATCTCAAGCAATAAAATAAATAAAAAATAAAATAAAAATGTATAAGTACGTAAAATATTTTGTGGCAACTCAATTTATTTAATAATTATAATTTATTCTTTTAATTTCTTATAATCTCTTGCAATTGAATAAAAAATCATGTGTGCTACATGGCCGAAAAGAATATTTCGTTTTTCGACCTTGTAACATAAAAAACTATTTTGCGTTTAAAACTCTATTGTTACATGAAATAAATATTTTGACGAAAAACTATAAATTATGGTTCCATTCGATCATCCCAGCTACGATCACTTACTTTTGTATAGTTATCTGGTTAATTCAATAAAAATTTATCACATTTTAAACATTTATTAATTTTATAATAAAGCAAATCAAAATTTATGAGCAAAAAATATTTTACCTGCTGATTAACAAATCGTTACATCTATGGTACAAAATCATTTTAATTTCTCTTAAAGTGTTAATAGCAAAAACATTAAACGATATTAGTGAAGATTTTACTTCATTCATAATTTTAACATTTAGTAATTAAATCTGCGGCCACCATCAAATCGATATCCATAAGCTGCTGCATTTTTTGCATCAACTAGGGCAGGATTGCGATGTTTGTAGAAACTACCATGAGAATGTGCTGCTCTAGAAGAACCAGTTTCGTCACCTCGTGGATAAAACGACTCAAATGTACCTTTTGGAGGTATAACGGAACTTACTTCGGGATCATTTGGATCATATGCGGTTATCCAATTTACAATTAATAAGAGCACAATAAACATAAAGTACATGCCCATCTTGCACTAATAACAAATCGCAAAAACTGTAACAATATGTTTCTTTGATCAAAATTCACAACCTAGACTACACGCTAGTTACATGCAGAACTTTCTCCGGCGTTGCATAATTTTAGGCGAGGTCAACCTCCAAAAAAGAAATTGAATCATTTCTTTGCAAAATTTGTAATTAAGTCGCACACAGAAGAATTGAAACCCTTACTGTGAATATAATTACAAGTTTAATTTAAATTTAAGACACTACACGTTTTTATTTATAAAAGCGTACCACCTTCACAAACTTGTAGTTGGGTACTTATTTTTATTGAGGTTGAGGGAAAGCATTGTCGAGTTTTAATCATGAATGGAACAGCTATTTTAATTTAACCAAATTACTTTTATTTGTCAAAATAATCTTAACTGTGAAGTTTATTTCTGTACCGTTTGTGTAATGACAAGTAAATAGGTAATTTGTTATTAATGAACCAATTTATATTTTTTACAATATTACAATTACAATTTTAGAGAAAAAATGCTTAGAGGACGATTTACTATAACAAAGAGATACTATTAATGGGATTTTATCCATTAACCTTCCAGTAATCGCGCGAGATTTTAAAACGTGAGTAGTCGCGTTGGCCTCACAGACCAAATTTTCAAAAATTTTATGTAGGCACGTTTTAATAACAATGAAAAATTAAAGTACATTTGGCTTATTTCTCCAAATCTACCACTGAATCTTTAAAAATAATATTTTTTTTCAATAATGTGCTTTATTCAGTTACATACAATAACTCCTTCACATTAAGAAAATGTTAATACAAACAATCAATATGTTCAGAGTTGATATAGCGCATTTTCTCGGCACTCTCGGCAAACGCCAATAATATGGTCCAAACATAAAACAAGAATTAAAGGAAGCTGACTATGCACAACGTTACAATTACAATTACAAGATAAGGTAGCACCCCACATCGTAACTCCCGCGGCTCGGTACACATTCTCGTCTAATCTTCGTGTGGCCAACATGCACCCCTAAACATTAATAAACACCACCCGATGCCACTTCACTCCACTCCACTGTTTCAAAAGTTATGAAAATGAAAACCATGTGAAGATAATTCAACGAAGCAAGTGTTCAAATTGACGTTCATCATTTTCTAAACTGACTCGACTGCGTCTCATAAAAGATCCACGAACCCTACCCAAAATTTTTGGTGTGATTTCTCTATAAGCAGCACGTATTTTCTCTTTTAATTCCTCCAAATTTTGAAATGGAGTTTCGTATACTTTATATTTTACAGTTCACCATAGGAAGAAATTCAAGAGAGTCAGATCCGGACTACGTGGTGGCCATGTATTAACGCTACCGGGTCGCATCCGCTTCCTTCCAAATCTGTGGTCCTCACATTTTGCGCAAAATGGAGAGGGGCCCCATCCTGTTGAAACCACACCCTTCTTCTAACTTCTAAGGACACATCTTCCAAAAGTGTTGGTAAAATGTTTTGCCAGAAATTTAAATAACACCGATCAAATTATTTTCAAAAAAATAGGAACCAATAATCTAATCGTCTACTATACCGCACCACACATTGATTGAAAAGGCGTTTTGAAAATGGCTTTGTCGTATCCAGTGTGGATTTTCCAAGGCATAATAATGGCAGTAGTGGCGGTTAACTGCTCCATTATTTGAAAATTTTGCCTCATCGCTGAACATCACGAATCTTAAAAAATCTACCTGGTGATCTACCTTAATCTTGCATAAAATTACACAAATTAATACGCTGTGCATAGTCAGTTTCCTTTAATTCTTGCACTGTCACATGGTAGGGATGAAATTTATTTCCTTTTATAATTCTGCATACTAACTACTGACTGATTCCAGTTTGCCGAGATATCTGGCGTTGGCTTACGTGGTGGTTATCGTCTATTAGTTCGATTACACAAACTTCGTAGTCCATGTTAGTCGTTGTTTGACGTCTATGCCTTTTTGGTTTTGGCCAATTATCCCTTAATTCATTTTCAAGCTGTTTAAATGTTTTGTCGGTTGGTTGTCAACGCTCAGGATAACGATACCTGTATAATCTCGCTGCAACAACTGCATTTTTGTGACACTCGCTGTAGATTATTATTATGTCCACTAGTTCATCGTTTGAATACATTTTGAAATTTAACTTGTTAGTTTGACAGTTATTTCTGTCAGGGGTTTCCATACATACGAAACTTAAATATACCGGGAGATTATCTTACAGGTATACATATCTCCTATGTTTACTTTTAAAAAAAACGCGTCAACATATTGATAACTATAGGCAACCAACATTACACCACAAATCACAAGGTTATTATTTTTCATTGTGAAAGGTTATGTTCAAGTATCATGAATAGTATTATGAATAGAATCTAAAATCATTTGAATATCAAAATAATAACAATTTTAATAAAACTATTAAAGTTTGAGAAGTTATTAACAGAAAGTACATAACAAAAAAAAAATAAACAAATAGCGTCATAGCAAGTGTTCAAAATGTCCAACTTCTACTTGTAAACAATATCCTAGCCGATCTTGGAACGCACGCACAGCATTTCTGAGAATGTCAGGATTCAGTTCGTTACATTCAGTTCGTATACGATCTTTTAATTCATCTAGATTTAAAATTTGGATATTGCGGTAAATTTTTGATTTTAGGTAACCCCAAAGGAAATAGTCATTGGGTGATAAATCTGGAGATCGTGGTGCCCATGGTATGGGGCCGTACCGTCCTATCCAGTGTCCGGGAAACCTTTCGTTTAAACAATTTCTTATAACATTTGTGGAATGCGGAGGGGCTCCATCCATTTGAAACCATGGTTCGTTAATGTTTAAATTTTCTATTGCCGGAATGATGTTGTTTACCAACAGATCTAAAAATTTGGCCGAATTAAGGTTTCCATCAATAAAAAAAGGCCCGATAAGTGTAGCATTAACTATCCCTAACCACACATTCACCTTCTGCTGGTACTGAGTGTGGGTCAAATTTTGAATATGGTGATTAGTGCGGGACCAATATCTAAGGAAAACGAAGGAACAAGGTTAACAGAATAAATTGGATAAATAAGAAATTATGATGCACACCGGAAATTTTGGGAATTGACCTCTCCATTTAATGTGAACGTTGCTTCATCGGTGAAAACTATCTTCGCTAAAATTTCATCATGTTCGTTTAACAAATTAAATAAAGTTTCACAAAAATTTGTTCTTTTTGTTTTATCCTCCTCAAATAACTCTTGATGATTGGAAAATTTATAAGATTTGTACTTAAATTCTTTTAGTGTTTTAAATATTGACGTTTTTGATACAACGAAATATTCAGCTACTTCTCGCAAGGATACCATCGGATATTGCTCAACGTAGCATAAAATATTTAATTTTAATTCTTCGGTCAACACATGGTTGGTTTTAATCTTCTTTGTATGACCATTCACTATGCAGCCTTGTGAATTAAATTTTTTAACGATATTGTGCAGAGTTCTGATGCAAGGAATTGGTCTTTCAGGATATTTTATGGAAAATAAATCTCTCACGGTCCGCAAACTATTACCTTGCTGGTACCACATTAACAATTCAATTTTTTCGTCTTTGCTGTACATGATTATTACAGAAATTGCAATTTTATGTTAAACTGACACTGAAAAATTAATTGACTTTTGTTGAAAGAGCCAACTTTTCAAATGTTGAGAATTGTGGTGTATACTTGGTTGCCTACAGATCGCAATAAAGCAATGCGTTGACTCGTTTTTTTTAAAAGTATACATAGGATATGTTTACTTTTAAGATAAGCTCCCGGTATGTGTTTTGTATCATTGCATGTTATGATTTTTGAATATTGGGTTGCGTGCATTGGGCGTATGCCTCGGAGACTTACGAGAATCACGGTGTATTTATTGCACTTGTAGCACTGTAAGCGAGTTTTTTTTTTTTTTTCGAAGTACAGTAGACATATCTTCCTGGTAAACACTCTGTGGAACATCAAGTTCGATATTCACCCTAGAAAGAAATATTGTTCATAGCAGAACATACTTGCAAATGGGGTTTGAGTAAATCATTGGCCAATTGTTCCAAAAAGTTTCTTCTCAAAATTATGATGCTACGGTTCTTTGAACCGTAAATCACCTGTGAATTAATGTCAGCTATATTCAAAAGGGAGTAGAAAATGAGCATTGGCCATCTGCGCGTGTTTCTGAAACAGTAGCAGTCAATTTATCAACAGTATTTACACCCCCTTTAGTGCTATTGTAAGCTATAATCATTACTGGTTTCTGCACATCTCTGTTCCTGCATCGACTTCATCATTATCGTGCATAGGTACTAGAAAGCACGTTCATCTTCTTTTTGGGAATATAGGAAACAAGAGTGCACTCTTTCGAAAACGCGAACATACTGGTATGTTCCGGTAGCACAGATGGTCGAGAAAACTCCAATGGCAACTCTCTTTTGTTTTTTTTTTTAGAAAGTGGCTATTTATACATACAGTATGAGCACCTGGTTGGTCAGGTTTTATAAGGTTTGACTCCGGTTAGATACTTTCCACGCGGGTTTTCAGGGTTTTGACCAGGTTTTATAAGGTTTAACTCGGGTGAGATAGGTTTGTTAGTGTTTTAATCGTCCAAGCTGACCTGACCAGGTTTTATAAGGCCAATTGCGTATACATACTGTATGTATAAATAGTGTTGGATAATAGAGGTAGCGATGCTCATGCGACGAATGTGAGGACGCTACAAGTGAGTCGGTACTAAGCAAACACAGTGAAAGAAGTGTCAACGCATAAAATCCATTTTGTAATAGTTAACAATATATAAATCAATTACAAATAGCCTCATCCTTTTTTTAATGGTTCCAATAACTGTGAGTATATGATCATTAAGTATTTTCTTCACAAGAGGTACAGCTGTGCATTGTTATATTGCGACCAGATCCAAAAATATGCTCACAGAGTTGTAGAACAACATCATAAAGACTATTCGAAACTATAGGGAGCCTACATGACGCTATTTTAGTAGCCATCGAGTAGTGGTCAGGTGAATATCGTACTCATTATCGGACCAATTCCCTTCGCTCACCACCGCTTACTCCCACATCTGTACAACGACAAGAGCCGTCAGACCATTTTGTCCCTCCCTGTATATGGTGCCCTTAAGGTTATGTTCCAAAGTAAACTTCCATCTTACTCGTATTGTACATTTTGGCATCACACAATGCTAGAATTTTTAACCCGTATTTATTCGGTTAAGACGGAATATACTGACGAAAGTCACACTTTCCTCGAAATCCTGCAAGCATCTCCTCCACTATCACAAATTCTGAATGGTAACCGGTATGACAATAGGCAACAAAATGATCAAAAACATCGCGTACAGGAACCAATTTATCTGCTGTCCTTCGCATTGCGCGAGTCTCTTTGCTATCAAATCTTACACAACGAATTAGGAATCTAAATCTATGCAGCGAAATGGTGAAACGAAATATTTCTACACCAGATCCATCAGTATTCCACAAATCTTCGTCATTCCGACGATTTGCATGATAGATAGCAGCCATATAAATTAGCCCAACGAATGCACGAATTTCAATTCGATTAGTTGGGAGTTGTATTTCTTCTTCGAGCAAATTTGTTAGCAACAAATTTAATGTACTCGTTGGTGCATTTCACGATGATATTGATAATCTCGTCATTGAAAAAATGCTCCCATATTCCCAGTGGCCCTCACAAGTTTTTTGTTGCTAAAGTAGAACAAGGCAAACGTCTGACAATATTCTTTTGCTGTGTTTTAGCTGTTTTAGGTATTGAAGCAAACTTCCTCCAAACGCGTGACTTTATCCTTTTCGAAAAACGACAATGTCTTGCTGTGATTTTCTTCTATTACTTGCTCATCGTGAGAAATATCCTACTCAGATTTACCGTTGTTAAGTTGCTGTTCTACATATTCCTATTCATCTTCATCTGACTGATCGTCGTACGCGATTCCTTGGCTTTCATTGTCGCTCATAACTTCTAATAACATTTGTTGCAGGCGTTTCTGCTTTTTTTGGTAAGCTTATTGCATAATTTAGAATAAAAGCACGGAAAAGTAATCTCACAATCAAAGTTACAGGACAATAAGAAAGCACCAGTCTCTCACATCGCGGGACTATATGATTATGGTATAATTACCATTTACAACTCATATCAGTACTGATCTTCCATCACAACTAATTGAGAAGATACTTACATGGATTTTTAGAATAGTGCTGAAAAAAAGTGTATCGTCGGTTTCACAGATTGGGCACGGCTAATGGAACAATTGTTGCTACAACTACAATTGTTACAATGGACTTAATCTAGAATTAAATTTAACAGGCATTGGTGCAATTGGGCATAATATATCTTGGTACAAAATACGATAGCATATTAATTTTAGCAGTTTATATACAACTAATGATGAATTGAAAAAAATGTATGCCACTGGAACGGGTTTTACCCTAGAAATTTTTTTTGGGTACATTACAATAGCTTGAGATGTGTGCTATCTGATAGGGTGTAATTTTAAAAAAAATTGGATCCATTCATAAAAAGAGAATCTATATCAGGTTCTTCTAGCCATTTCAACTGAGAAATTGCTAGTTTTCTACAAACTTCTTCTATTTAATATTACAACCGTTTAAATTACAAATTTACAATTTCTTATTTTGTGGGACATTGACTCGTCTTAAATTTCAAATATTATCTTTATGCTTGCAGGTAACCTCATAAACATGATTATATGATTAACTTCAAGTCTGTTGTGATGTCAGACAATTTACATTTCCTTGTTTTAAATAAATAAAATAAATCATGATAAAAATAACTTTTATTTATAACTAAAAACAATGACAAATCAAATCATGATAAAATATATTTTGAATATCTTTCTAACTTATTATTCTATTCCCTATCTAAATCTATTTTTCTTCTTTTAATTTTTCGCTTTACACCTTTATTTTCTTCATGTTTTCTTTTCTTTGTTTCCTTTTTCTTTTCATGGTTTTTTATTTTCTTCTTTGCATGGAGTTCAGGATTAGTAATAGCTAATTGATTCCTCTCTCGTTTTCGAACACCTTTTTTGTTCGATATGTGCTTTTCTAATAATAATATTGTTTCAGCATATTTTTCCAATCCTATCTTTTTTTTAATTAATTTACTAACTTCTTTTGCTAAATGTCTAAGAGAGGAATTATTCTCCTCTACAGTTGCAATTTCTCGTACCAAAGGTGCCAATAAATGATACAACACCTTACTTACATTTCTTTCTTCCAAAGCTAGCACAATACCAGCAATCCATTTAAATACTTCATGCCTCAATGTTGTGATTGAGGGTGTTTCTACAATTTCTGTATTGACTATTTTGCGCATTCTTTTTGTTAACCATAACAAATTAACTTTAACATCAGTTTTATCAAAAGGAACATTCTGTATAACTCGTGCAATAAATACTAAATTTTTAATGATTTGTTCCCCAAATTCATTGTTTGCAATACCAGGTTGTAGCTGAGCACATAAATCTAAAGTAAGTGATTTAACGTTATTCATGGGATCACTATAAAGATAACCACTTTCTTCCTTTTTGTTGGATATTAATAAGTCTTCTAAGTGATTAACATCTAAAGAAGATAATACAAAACCTAAAACTTGAGCTGCAGATAGCCTAACCCATTCATGTGGGTAAGTAAGTAAATTTTGAATATACACTGATAAATTATCTAAATCATCTGTTTGATTTAGAAATGAAGGACAATGCAAACATAATTTCAATAGCAACTGTAGCACTTGAAATAAATGATGGTCTTTACTCCTATCCAATTCCGATGAATTTTCTAATATACTATTCTGTTTTAATGACACAAAACGTCCTGGTGTATGATTTTCATTTCCGATACCAAATTGTATTAAAATTTCAGGAACTAATATAGCAATTCTACTTTCAAATGTAGTTTTCTCCACAGAAACCAGTATACCACATAGCTGAGCAGCTAAGCGTTGGTGATTTATCTATGGTACAAAAATATTTAATTAAAATGTTATAAAATAAAAGCTTGGTAACATTTTTAATATCAACCTTGAATACAAGCAGTCCTAGGCTTTCGTATTTAATTGATTATGAAAGATGAAATATACAAAAGTAAGCAATGTTAAAATATGTAAAAGTATGGAAAATACGGAAAACATGGAGAGAAAAAACGGAAAAGTTCGGAAAACAGAAAACTTGTAAATTTTAAATATGAAATAGCAAATTGTGCAAAAATCAAAGACCGCTTGTAATTATGTTTTAATAATGTTTAATATACATGACGACCCTAAACAACCCTGAAAGATGTCAAAGCATGATTTCTGATTTATTCTAGAACAAAATATTCATAAGATCATGTTCTAAACAGTCCTAGTTTTCAAGTTTTTTTCAAAAAATTTCGAAAATTATTTTAAGTATGAAAAGACAAAATATTGGTTAGCTCAAATTCTTTTTGGCGATGTTAGTGGCGTAACTAGCAAAATCAACCAATGATCTACACATTTTGACCTATCCAGTAAAATCTGAATAAAAATTGTCTCTTACATTTTTGTCATACTACAAACCGTTTTTGTGGGGGGGGGGCTACACACCAGCAAATACAGTATTGTTTGTATGGCGACTCTCAAATAAGTTATTAAAAATTCGTGTAATTTTCACCTATTCCTTATTTTAAATATTGTTAAATAGCTTATTTTGTTTTAAACCTAACTCCTGTAAATTTTATGTCTGAGAATAAGCCAAAGGAATCACCCCTTGAGAACTTTTATAGTTGTTTACAACCCACTCTGTATGTTTAAAATAATTTACCTTTTTTTCGTGAAGCCATAAAATAATTATATCAAATAATGGATCACGATCTGCCTTTGTCAATCTTTTCAACATCACTGTTAAACAAGTAGCCACCATTTTTCGACATGATGGCACATCATCATTTATTAAACGAGCTCCTAAAGTAACAAATAACATTCCACTGCTTTGCTTTAATATACTCTAAAAAAAAAAACTTAAATATTATAACCATCAAAAAACTACACACTTACCAATGGAAATGCGTTTATTAAATTTTGAATCATGTCAATGGCAGATTCTCTTCCAGTTTGTAATTCATAATTCAGTTGTGAAACATAAAATGCAATATATTTTTCCAATTTTTTGCCTAACGGATAATCCATAATAAAATGTTGAAAAGTTATGCGAGCTTGTAATCGTGTATTTGGTAATTCTGAAGTAATACTAAGTTCAGCAACTTTCATCACAATTTCATATATTTCTGGTAACACTAATTTCCTTGAAATAATTGCTTTGATTAAAACAAATGCTGTGGCTTGTCTGTCATGATCGTACAAGTCTTGTTCTGCATACAAAAGCAAAATTTTTAATCTTTCTGAATCTATTGTGTAATATTTTACGTCACGCATTAAAGTTGCTGTAGTCTACAAAATATAAATTCAAATTAACCTTATGTACTTAATGTTTTAAATTTGATTTTCACAAACCTTAAAAGCAGTCATAATTAATTCGAAATTATCTCCTTTGCTTGCACCAGCCGATCCATACTTATGTAAAATTTCAAAAATTAATTTTACTATTTCTTCAATGTTTTTTTCCAATGATGGCAACTCATATTTCAGACTCCATGTAAAACACTGCAGGGCCAATGTACTTAACTAAAATATATTTAATCTAAAGATGAAAGTAACGTTATATAGGAAAATGATTACCTTCACATGCTGAGAACTAAGACAGTCTTTAAAAACGATAATAAATGGATCTAGGTATGGTTTATACATATCATTTCTTAATTTGTCTCGTTTTAGTAAGAAATAACATACTCTTAAACCAAATTCAGTTAGAACATGAATATTAGTTTTCATGGATGATTTCATAATTTTATTTTTTGCACCTAATCTTCCTGAAGGAGCAGCAGGGATAATAAAACAATCTTGTTTTGATTTTTCCAACCTAGCTGTTTCATTTTCTTGATTAGGTGGCTCTTTAGATGTTAGCAGTTCACTTGTACTTTGAACAGAAATTCCATATGCAAACTTTAACAATGATTCTATTTCCACAAACTGATTGTCAATTAAACCCAAAGCAATATGTTTTAAACACTCCTGACATTTATTAATAACTTTAAAAGAATGTGATGACGTTAGCACATCCTTAATTGGCATCAACAAATCCACAAGAGATTTATCAGTAACATATTGCCCCAAAATTTGTAAAGTATCAAAACTCTTGGTAGATTTAGCTTCTGATGTTTTCCTTCCTATTTTATAAATTTCCTTTTCATCGGCTACATATCCGAATAAATCTGCTTTACAAAGCTATAAAAAACATGAAAAGATTAGAGGTAAAACCGTCTAACTGCATTTTTAGGTCAAAATGGAAAATATTACGCATTTTACTAAGTAGTTCAAACTTTCAAATTCAAATGATTATCTGATTTTTGTGCTACCAATGATCGAGAAAAAAAGTGAGCAGAACTTAAAATTCCTTTATTGCTAAAACCAACCAAGTGTGCTTAGGTCAATAAGAAAAAACAGAACATAGAAGAAAGTAAATACTTTTAGTGCTGTATTTTTCTTTTTTCAAAAGCAAAGAAAAAACGAATTTTTTTGTGTTTTTCTTGTTTAATTATTATTTTTAATGACGCCGTATGAAATAAATTATGTTATCAAATTTAACCTACGTGCTCAAAATAATTTTTAAAAATAAGAAAACTGTATAGGTTTAAGGGTCGTTTACATCCAATTAACGTACGGAAATTAAGAAGCTTAGCAAAAGTGATTGGTGCAATTTTTCCAAACAAAAGTAATATGTCTAATCAATTTTGTCAAACTTGTTAATTTCCGTACGTTAATTTAATTCAATTGGATATAAACGCCCCTTTATACTTCAAAAGTAATCTTTTGTCACTTAAGCAGTTTCAGCTCTACTGTGATTCATTTATTAAACCATATTTTGTAAGAATAATCGAGTTCTGGCGGGTCGCCGCTCAAAATTAGAGAATTAAGAAAAACAATTCGGACGGCGCCAGTTTTGGAATCGAACCGCCTCACATCATCACAAAGGTCTTTCAGTGGTGAGTATTTTTTGTAAATTCCACTTTGTTATAAAGTCATTCGTTAAAAAGTTTATTTTTAAAAAAAAATAAAGTCTAATAATGTAGAACATTTAAAACGAAAAATTAGTATTGTTAAAATGAAACTAGTAAACGTTGTAATTTGTGTAGGTAACTCTGGTAATTATGTTGAGTAATTGTCAAAATAATTGACTTTTTTATGCATTTTTGTATTGTTTCTGTGTATGCCTCAAAATAAATCAATATGTTAGAAATGATTACGAAATTATAATAACATGATCTTAACCAAAATAAATTAACACCTGTCATAACTTTTTAACAAATGTTGCACAGAAGTTGAGCTTGTAAAAAATACTCACTACTGAAAGACCTTTATGGGGTATGTTGATTTAAAAAAAATTGTAGCGTCATCCAAATTAAATTTTTATTTCCTGTTTAGTTTTGAGCGACAACCTGGCAGAATTCAATACTTATTACAAAATATAGTTTCCATTCCCCCCTGATATACAAAACAGCCTGAATATATTTTCTTATTGTTACATATTCTTTAAAACCAACATTTTAAAAAATGTGCATTGTATTCCCTATAAATCATATTTACCAAACTATAAATTTAAACAGAGAATCACAAGCCCATTGCTGTGTTTTAATAAACTTATTACGCAAAGTAAAAGTTTAGATCTCATTTTTATCAGTTGTGGCTAACTGCTCATTTTAATTAAATAAATACAAACAATACTTACATCTGTTACTGTGAGAAGGACTTTATCAATGTCATTACGTTTATACAACATTTTCAGTGAAGATAATACAGCATGTGCGGTATATACCAGAACATGAACTTGAAATCCTTTTGATAGAAGGGAAGTCATAATTCCCAATAAGAAATTTAAATATTCCGGGCCTAATGAAATCATGATCTTTTGTAAAGTTTCTCTAGCCATCCTTCTAACACTTTCAAGTTGTGATTTTAAGAATGTACACAATTTTGTAAGTACTCTGAAAACAAAATTTTGTAATTTTTTTGTATCTAAAATATATTATTATTTTGATTTCTTTTAAACTGCTAAAATTTTTATAAAGATTTCGAAAACATTTACAGAATAATAGTATAGTGTTTGTGCATGGGTTGGGTATATTTTTTGTTATAAAAACCTGTAGTTATAGGTATATGTAACTTGAAACATTAATATACAAACAATAAAAAATGCGCTTTCCTTTGTAATTATATAAACAGATCCTTATTAAATGGGAAAACTCCATTCGCAAACACTCTACAACATTAAACAAAGTTATTTAAACCAAACAAAAACAAGAAACTCTTAGCTATAATGTATGTATGTACAGAGTAGTCCTAAATATCCTCAAAATATTTTAAGGGATGATTCTTAGGCTTATGCGAAGACAAAAAATTCATATAAGCATATATCCTAGTGTGTTAAATATTTCAAAAAAATAAGCTCCGCCGAATAATTTCGAAAATGTATCAAGATAAATTTCTGAAGTTTTGAAATGATTTTAATGTTTCAGGGTATATATTTTTTGGTTAGCTTCTATTTTACTAGTGATGTCAGTATCGTAGATATGGATATGAAGGTTCCAAATTTGTTAGAAAAAACATTGAACGATTCCCATCCCTGAACATTTCAATTTTTTTTAGAATATTCAATAAATTCTGAACAAAAATTACCTCTTGCGTTTATGTCCTACTGCAAACCGTTTTTTAAGAAAAACACGAATCAATGAATACATGGATTATTTTTATTCGTTCTAACATAATCTATTCACTTACCGATTCGATTTGTTTTTATAGTGGTCATGCAAATCATCATAAACATTCTTGTAATTTTCAGTTATTGCTTATTTTAAAGGATTATATTTTTCTCAAATACACCTTACTTTGTTTTAGGCCTTTAAAACCCTGTATCAGAAAACCTCGACCGTTTAGGACATAATAATGTTCACATAAACTTTGTCATAGAATAAGCCAAAGAATCAGCCCTTAAAATCTTTCAGTGATCTTTAAGGCCACCTGCATAGTGCAATTTTCTTAAATTAAAATGACTTCGTAAATTACATGTTAATTATAGTAATCGCATTATAAGTTGGAGTTTTGCGAACACAATATAATATAATATTCAAGATATGAACTGAATCAATTCAAATCAGTCCCGGGCGTTCACCCTCGCAAAACTCCATTTCATTTTGCAATATGTTTACCTATTTAAATTTGCTTCCAATATTGCTTTTGGTAATTTTTGCAATAATTTAACTACAGCTAATGAAATTGGTAATTTTAGAAGATCATCATCTTCAGTATTTATATGTTTACGATTTACTTTATGAGAAGTTTCATACTGTGTTAACTCTGCTAACACTTTTTGAAGTTGCGGCAACAACACAATCTATAAAAAAAATAATCACTTATTACAAAAACTAATAAGTACAATAAGAAAAATCACCTGAATGGTATGTAGTACTCTATTAGCCGTTGATTTACACAAAATGTTAATTTTTTCATTTTCGTTGCACTGTGCACCATTCAATTCCGCACCAACATCCTGTTCCGGAAAATCATCCAAAATATCTTGCAGTTGCTGTTCAATAATAATTTCGGTTTCATTTTCATTATTAATTAAACTCTCTGCTTCTTCTGTATTAATAATTGTAGTACTTTCATCAGTTACATAAGCTTTGCTTAGATCAAAATGAAATGCATTAAGAATGCGCACCAAAAGCTTCACCAACTGTTTTTGATATTCATTTTTATGTTGTAGTTTATTCAAATAATATTTTAACACATTTTCATATTGATGCCAAGGTAAAATTTGACAAACCACTCCTATAGCCTCCACAGCTGCATCAACTAAACTGTTTTTGGAGGCATACTTCTCTGAACAAAGATATGTGGATACTAATGGCAAAACAAACTGTGTCAAAGTTCTTACAGTCGGTTTGACTGTTTCTGTTTTTATAACTTCACAGAATTTTAGAAGCGCTCTAGTCTGTCTATGCAACTGCAAATGTGTTAAATTTTCAAAGAAATCTACTTCTAAATCATTTTTATTGGTCAATTTATGCAAATCACTTAAAATAATATGAGCTGCTGGACATTCTCTAGCAAAATATCCTAACAGTAATATGCATTCATTACGAACATCATTATTCTTATTTCCCATTCCACTTCTTAATAAATTTAATAGAGTAGCATCTACAATGTATGTTTTAACTTCTTGAGAATGTCCATGAATGGATATTAAAGTAGGTGCCAAACTTTGCAAGCAATAAATAGCATTATCTCGTAAAGCTAGATCATTTTCTTGAATAAAATAATAGCAATTGTACATTAGTAAAATTCCCATTTCTAAACTAATCATTTTGCTGTCTATCAGTAACTGTACTTCTTTAAACGCATCCTGACGAATTTGAAAATCTGGTTGATCTATCCATTTCAGATCATATGCATTTAATTGTTGCATCAGCAATGCTGTTGTTTTAAAACTATCACATTTAGTGGCAATTATATGTAGGATCTGACACATAATTTTTCTTGCCGACACAAATTTAACATCTCCAAATAAAGGAGACAATTGTCTCAATAACTTTTGTGGCTCATCCATTTTTTGTAATAAATTATGTAAAATAGTAACAAGGTGCAATAAAGTCTCTTCATTTGCTCCAATCCGACACTTTCTCAAGGTTATTGGTAACAATAACTCTAATATTGCATTACAAGTCTTTGTTTCATAAATAAGTTCTGACACACGAGACATTATAAACATATCTGTTTTATTGATAGTTTTTATTTTAACTAATTTTTTTCTAAATTTTTCCAAAATAGTTGGAATATGTTGTAATAGTATACAACTTCCGTAGTTTAATTCTTTTACTGTGAGTTGATTAATAATATCTTCAGGAATGGGTAGTACATTTTCAGCTAATATATTTTTGTTTGAAACATCTTCATCTATTTTTAAAGTTAACAATTTTTCAATAATGCCGGTTATACTGTTAATAACAGAAAAATGGCATTTGTCGTTTAGATATAATTTCATTATGTGCATCAATGGATAACAACTTGCATCATCTTCTTGATATTTAATGAGAAGTGGAAAATATTTAGGATTTGATGACCACTGAATAAACAATTTTAATAATGCTGTGGGGCTGTATATTCCTTCTACGTTCAGTTTATCCAAGTAGGGCCAAACAAAGTTATTATAAATAACATTAATTTCTTCAATAGTCCATGGAAAATTTTCAAAAGATTCAAAATATTTTTCTAAAATATTTATACATAACACTCGAATATTTCTAAGAATTGGAAGGTATCCTGCATGTACTTGAGAATTTTGAGAATAAGCACTTTTAAGAAAAGCACCAACAATAAATAAAATCTTTAGTAAAAATCTTTGAGTGTCAATATCCATTAAGCCACCAAAACGATCCAAAACAATGTTTACTAAGTTTATAGTACTTTGCAAACGTTTTGGGGGAATAAATTTTTCTAAATCAAAGTTTTTATAAATAATTGCAACCATAGCTTCAGAATCATCCTGCATATGTGGAATATAATATCTAAACGACATTTTCACAAAATGAAGCATCTCTTCTTTCGTGCACCCCGCAATAAATTTTAAAACCAAGTTTCTGCGTAACTGACTAGATGATTTCCCCCCAGTTCGCAATCCCGTTTTCATAAACATCTTACTGTAGACTATTTTAAAAACAAGTGGAATTAAATCCATTCTGTGTTCATTTTGTAAAATGGAACTATCTGTATCTATTCTAAAAGTAGCTAATTCATTTTTGAAGTTGCTTTCATTAATAAGATTATACAAATGATCTTTGTATGGTATTAAATACTTGGGTTTATAAGTCATGATACAATCTAATGCAGCTTTTTGTACTGCGGAGTTTTTGTATGCTAGTAAGTCCAAATAAATCTTGTATAGTTCTTGTTCCCGATACATAGATTGTGGACTTTTTACTTTTGAGAATACAGATAAAATCTGTAGAAGAGTCCTGAAAAATAATTTATAAATAAATCATTAAAAAATTGCATTCTAATGTTAATTGAAGATGAAGGTGTTATATCACAATTTTATTTTTTCTTGTAATGTATCTACTATTTGCATGAAAGGAATAAAAAATTTAGTAAAAAAAACTTTGGCGTGAATTTTGCATAAAAGGTAAATTTTGTGACATCACACCTTAATCTACTCACATCTTAAATTATTGCAATGTTAAATAATTTATTATTGTTATATTACAGTCAAATTTTCATAACTCGAACTTCTGAGTGTTCTTATGTTAATTCAGACCATGTGGTGCACCGACTATTGTTTTCCTATAGCTCGCAGTGTTTCCGCTACATTCTGAAGGGTCATTATGGAAGTTTAACTGCATGTTATTATAAAGATGCCTTCAACACGGAGTACAGTGACACCCTAACTTACACGAACTCGGAGTTACGCGATTTGAATTTTTACTCCCCTCTTTCAACCCTCACCCATGATAAGCTTGGTGGATTTGTGCCACAACATAAACTTTCAATTCTGAAGGGTCTATTTTTAAAAATTTTGTAATATAGACAGATTTGTAGTTGATTGATTGAAAAAACGGTTGCTTGTTACGAAACTCATTATGAAACCCCCACCTGCTTCAAGTGAAGCTACAGTTGTATGCCATTATTTTGATAATTAATTTTTGGATCACTACCTTCTTCGCGAAAGCTCCCGTTAACCCTACAGTGTAAATCGGATTTTTAATACCAATCGTACAAGCCATCACGTGTTTACTGGCTGTAAAGCACGTGGAAAAATTGTTTCTCCGTGGAACAGCATATAGCAAAGGTTTATATAAATTGATACCCCAACTTATGTCATCGTCGCCGGTCTCACATATCGCGTAACTTCACTGTATTTAAATAAAGTAAATATATACAATTCAAAATTGTTAAACTGTACATTCACGTGAAATTTCAATTAACTTTTGCAATAATTTAAAAACTAGTGATTGATTGATTTACCTTAAATTCATTTTTTTTGGTGAAGTAGTCATAGATGCTTTAGGTTCTTTACTAAAAGTAGAATTACTGTTAATCACTTCTGCTCGAGCATTTTCCGCAACATCTAAGTTTTGTTTAATATTCCAAATTAAAGCAATTTCTGCACTTGACTTTGTATATTCTTCCCTAGAACATAAAAACACTATAATTTAAAAAAATTGAATATGTAAAAAACAAAAAAGAAACTGTGTACAGGATATAGTGTCAATTTTTACAACTTTTCTCCGTAGAATTTTGTAAAAAAAATCATAATTTTTTGCCCCCTAATTTGACCATCAGTCGTTTCTTGTTGTTATGACATGCACAATATAATTTATATTCTATTTATATTTATATTATATTCAGTGGTCACAATTGAAGGGCTCTAAGCAAAAAGTACCCAAGTCACTTTTTCATATTTCATATTTTCAGATTTGATGTTTCATTGTTTTGATTTTGAATGATCTTTTTTACTAAAGTAACTAATCTTTAGTAAAAAAAGATCAGTCAAAATAAAAACAATGTGTTTTCCAGATCAAACTGAAACATCAAATCTCAAATATCACAGAATATGAAAAGTAACTTAGGTACTTCTTGCATAGAGCCCTTCAATTGTACTTTGCTTGATTATTAACACACCTTGAATACGTAACCAGAAGTTTGGCTACTGTTTCTGCAAGTTTACAAAACTCCATCTGGGGGCACACTACATTCTTCTCAAAGTGGCGTACCTTATTGAAGGTGCAGTCGCTTCTCTCTGATGGCTGTAATGTATGCATTTAAGTGATCTGCAGGCATAGAGGACCTACTGTTTCATGTTGAATCCAAACCACGAAAATGCAAGCATTTCATTTTTTATTAACTTAGAGAAGTTTATTAGACAAAATACCGCGGTGGTTTGCCATGCCTTTCAAGGAGAGACGATTATGATATCATTAAGATGTTGTTATCACCAACAATTTATTGAACCCAGGATATTTTTGATTAACAAGCTGCGCACAAATAGCTGAGCTACCACCGTCACACTGTATACAGCACAAATATTTTTTGACAATTTTTTTAATATTGTAGATGCATTTGAAAAAGGTAGTGAAAAGTTAATCCAACAGATTCGAGACATCTTGTATTGTGATTATTTATATTATTTTTCTTTGCACATACAATTATTATTGTAATGTAATGGTGGGTCTTCACTTGAGCAATTCACGCCGAGCATGAGTACAATGCAAAAACAACCCTAACGCTATCTGCCACTTGTCGGTGCTTGCATGTGCGATTTGCGTGTTCGGAGTGAATTGTTCAAGTGAAGACCCACCCATAAGGTTTCTTTCTTTTATTCTTTACAAGAATTTGTTTATAAGCTTCCATATTGTCAAGGATGGCATTTCAAACATTTGATTTAATAATTTTATTTAATTAGTACAGAAGTTTTTAATGGAATCTTAAAATTTAAATTTTCTGATTTTTAATGGTCTGCTGTTTAAAAATGTACTTATATATGACTATTAGCAGAAATATAAATTTTTGTAGCCATCAGAGGAATACCATTTTTTATATGCTTGCTCTGTTAACCCTGAACAATCTATTTTTTCGAAACTATCGCCAGCAGCAACGGTATTTTACAATAACACAATAACAACACATAGGAACTAATTTCCCAGAATATTATGGTTTGCGCTTCTACAGTGACATTGATCCTTATGAGAATACTTTATTGTCGCAAATATGGAGGCATTTGATCTTCCTGGAATATGATGGCATTCGAAAGTTATGGGTTAATATAAAACATTCATTGTAAAACAATATTTTGGACCTCATGATTTTGTCCACTGTGCACTATACAACACAACTAAATATAAATACTTACTCCATAAACTGTAAGAAGAGATTAGATACATCTCTAGTTCTTGCCTCTGCAATATCAGCAAATAACAGCATTGCTTTCCACAACAAAAAACGATAATTTAGAAAGTCCGGCTTTGACTCCATTTTATATGTAGCTTCATATAGTTCTTTTATAACATTGCAGTTATTGTCAAAAGTATCTACATTAGGTTCCGATATTGCTTTAATATTTACAACTACTCCTTTTAATTCGTCAGAAAATGTTTTCCAAAAAATGTCAATATTTAGACCATGAGCATGTGATGCTATAAGTTTTGTAATTGGCTCCCATAATAATTGAAAATTTATATATAATGTACCACATAAATAGGTAAGTGGTAAAGTTTTGAATTCAGTATCTTGACACATTTTCATTTGTGATTTTTGGAAATCAAATTTCTCCAATAACTTGAGTTGATCCCGGAAAGTTTGTACTTGGGTGGGTATAAGTTCCACATTATAACAACTACTAAATATTTTCCATTCCTCATTAGATGTTGATAATTCAGCAATTTGTTCTATATACTCAAATAGTGAATAAATATGTGTTGTTAAAAGCCGTACCTGTAAACAAATATGTTTGTAGTTTTTCAATTTAATTTATTGTGATGTTACTAATTTAAATTAATTTAAACTTTCATATGTACAGTAGAACTCCAATTATCCGAATCGATTGGGACCGAACCCTATACGGATGATCAAATATTCAGATAATTGGATAATTTTCGAACTAAACAGTAAAACACACACACAAAACAATGAGAATACATAACAAGTGCAGTTGTACAGTCGCGTGATTCATCGACTACATATGCGCTGACACTACACATTTTTTCTGTCTAGTGAATATTGTTTTTTGACACATTGTGTCTTTTAAAAAGTTATATGTTTCATTTTTGTCCCCCTAAAACCAGTTCGGATAATTGGCAATCCGGATAACTGGAGTGCAGATGATTGGAGTTTTACTGTACAGGTTTTACTATTGTAGATAGGTTATTTCACATACCTTCTAAATTATCAATAGTTTACTGTATTAGTATACAACGAAACATTTTAAAAGTCAGTATTTTAGGTATAACATTAAAAATTCTTAGTTCAAATATTGTTGAATAAAAAATTACTTCATAAAAAAGTTACTACATAATTTTCATTAATTCATACTTACTTCATGATACGGTGAGCTACAATTTCTTTCCAAAATTTTGTGTAGCTTCAATAATAAAGTCCATGTAATAATCCCGTTATCATCTTTAAATTTAGTTAAATATAAATCTAATATTTTTAAAGATGTGATAAACTCTTGATTTGTTGTGAATGGTAAAACAGTGTCAACAATTAAATCCACATCTTCGCTTATTATATTTCCATTTATATGAAAGACACATTCTAGTGTATTTAATAACAAAAATAATTCTTGTTTTAGAACATTATTAGGAATTTCACCTTCCTTCGATTTGATAGAATAGCAAATCAAATTTATAAGTTTTTGCAACTTTCTAGTTACAGTCTTTTCATCGGTAAGATAAATATGTGGCAAACAGATTAAAACATACATATATTTGGTGAAGTTGCCAAACATTTCTTCCACTGTATCAATATTTAAACAGTCCATGAAAATATGTTGCATTTTTAAATTATCATCGTTTGAAGCAATAAGTGGATATTTTTTCCATAGATTAAAATTTATGCCGCCAAGTGCTAATGAAGATTTTGTTAAAACTATTTTTGAAAGAGTTGAAAAAAACTCTAAATTTAGAGAGCTGTTCACACATTCTTTTAAGAACTTTGGCAATATTAGAGCTTCAAACAGTGAACATTTACAGACAATTTCAACAAAATGTATCAGCACATTTTGATTAGAAACAGATAATGATTTCGTTATTAAGCTGCTAGCTTGTTCTTGAGTAATTCCAATTTCTTTTAATAAAAGTAATAACGCCACAATTTCAATAATTGTAAATATAAGAGGTTTAGAAAGATTTGATAAGGACATGATTTCTAATATTTCTTCTACAAGAACTCCAGAAGAATGCAAAAACTTTCCATTTCGATACTCCAATGTTTGTTTGATGAGCTTTAAGACAGATTGAATATTTTTTTCAACATCTTCAATCTCTGAATTCCATAATTCTCTTAACTTCGTTAATAACAAAATATAATTTTGCCATAATAAATCACATCTTTGTGGTTGAATATTAATTAAAATATTAGCCACAATTTGTTCAACAATTTTGAAATAAATTTTTTGAGATAAATTTTTATCAAGTAAGGCATTCAAATAGAATGGCAATACTGAAGTCGCACAACTGTGAAACTGTCCATCAATTCCGTTAATGACTTCAAATAATAGTTTGCCACAACCTGTGATGCCCTGTTAAAATTATGAAAATTGTTTAAAAAATTAATTAATACAATATGTACTTACATCATGGGTACTTTTAACAGATTTCAATATCAACTTCAAAAAGGCACTTTTATCTTTTACTTTTCTTGCGACAAACGCAAAGCTTTCAGCAGCGAAATTATTTATATAAGCAGGTTTATCATCAGAAAGTAAAGGTAAAAGATTTTTAAATACAACATTAATATCTTTTGTTAATGGTCTCCACAGAAATTTAAAAAGAAAAGCTAAGCAAGTAAATGTCCATTCAAGTTGTTCCACATCTTTTTTATTCAATAAATCAATTAAAATCTGTAGAAGGTCAGGATAATATTCGTAAAAATATTGTCTCAAATCTTTAGCTAATGCAACAACCAACCTGTAATAGTTTAAAAATTACTAGACCTCTACTATTGTCACGGCTTCCTTGATAATGCAAGACTGACATTTGTATCCGGCCTGAAGCATTTTTAGCTCAAGCGTTATTTTTCTGATTTATTGTAAAGGGCCACAAAAGACAATTTCAAAAATAGTCATTGGTCGGAAAGAAATCAAGAGCTTATGATTAATCTTTGTTTACAGATATTAATTACAAAGATAAATTGAACCAATAGCAATGTAGATTAGAAAGTTTCTAAAACGCTCGACAGATCCAAAGGAAATTTTATAACGCAGAGAATTTCCAAATGTGACTAACCATACAGAGACGTTAGTTTTCTGAATCAAGGAAGCCGCGATTATTGTACTTACTCTAACAGGGGTTGGAGATATAAAATATCTCTGTTTTGCAGATGTTTGAAAAGAATTTGTATTACTTGTTCCTTATTTAGTATCAATTGTGCAAGTGTAATTACTTCATTTGGATGAATTTCTTTCTTAAAAGCTGCATATCCTTCTGTTAAATTAAGTGTGTTCCACTTTTGAATGCACTGATAAAAGAAACACTCATTTTCATCTGTGACAGCTTCATACTCGTGAACCACAAGATGAAAAATATCTACGTCAACATAACCTATACGTTCCGAAAACGGTTGGAACTGAAATTGTAAAAATTTTAGTTAAATAGTAATTTCGTAGGCACTTTTTCTACAACAAACTGAATGCAATATAACCTTAATTTTAATTACTCGTACTTGATAACATTTTAATATTCACCTTAAATGTGTTTGATTCTTTATGTCTGGTTGATTTGTTTTTCATTGTGAATTATCAAAATCTCATTCAATTAACGAAGACCGAACATTATCTTAACCTCGCCGTACATAAAACTTCAACAAACACGTGCACTCATAATTATATCACTAGAATACACGTTACTACACATAGAATGAAAGTCCCTAATATTGTCAGTTAGTACCGTCACTTTGAAAAAGTATTTGTATAGTTATAAATAGTTTCAGACAGTGCAATCAGGTATTTTTTTACAACAAATAATATTTAATTGGTGTTTTTAATGAGCTACTATTAATTAATGTATATTTTTGAACTAAATTGTTTTCCTTCGCGAAACAAATTATGCATAATACTAGCAGTTCGACCCGTCTTCCCCGCGTATATGACTGATGTACGGTTCTGCAAGACACACAGCTCAAATCCAATTATTTTTGCAAATCCTAAAAGGGATGATTGTACCTTAGATAAACCTTAAGAAACCGCACGATACACAAAAAAATCTTTTTAAATTATTATTTAATGTTAAATTATTGTAGTCAGAACTATTAAAAACTATTTGGTAAAAATCTAATGTAAAAAAAATTGTTTTAGAATATACTCATTAAGACATTTACAATTACCGTGTGACGTCACAGGGCTAGACCCAAGCGACCGCCTTATCTTTTACGTGCAAAAAAGCTACTCGCTTCGCACAATGATTTATCTACCTAAAAATAATATTTTTAATGCTTAATTTATATGAGACTATGTAAATGTTTGCGCTAAAGACGATAAACGAATCAGAATTTTGATACAATTTAGTTTTTTTTTTAAATATTAAATAAGAACGGCGCCCCGACTGTGCGTTCCGTTACTATTTTATCTAATTGTGCGTAAAGTTTGGCTAAAGATATTCTGCGTTTATGACTGTCTTCTACAATACTATAAGTGATCCGTCCATAAAAGTAGGTAAGCCGTAATAATCAATATCCGCAAAAATGCCCAGGGCTGTATTTGGTAAATTTTTATAAATTTCTTGATGCTTAGATATAAATATGATATAAACGGTTAAACATTAAACCTCTTCTAATAACTAGGTAGGTATGTGGGGTTATTAATTAACTTAGGTACTTGATGAATTCCGTATAAGTGCATTTTCTATGACCTTTTACGCTCGTCGTACGGTCCTGAAGTATCTACGAAAATATTTTTTAAAGCAACGAGGTTTGTGGCACCCTGCAGTGAACCCACATTATCATCAGTAAAAGTTGATTGCGATTTAAAGTCGTAAATGCAGAATAACTCAGAGTTATTTGCAACAGTAGCCACAAGAACATCGCCGACCAGTTTTTGGGTGCAGTGAACCAACGGGACATAGTTGTCCTAATAGAGAAAAATCGCCGAAACAATTTGCATTTTGGTCAGAATTTTGTAAAAGAAAATCATTTCAACCAGGACAAAATGCAAGAATTTGCAATAAACATTTTTAAGAAAATGATTTAGACGAATCGTTCTAAGAAAAATTTTTTTACCAAATTCAAAAGAACCTTGTTTAAAAAAAAGTGCTGTGCCATCAGTACATATGGCTTCAAAAAAAAAAATCTCGTGCATCAAGGACCTCCAACGTAATCCAGACAAACCATACAACCGAAATAGAAAATCTATTTATTAATCAGGCTAATGAAAACAAAAAATTGTGCAATTGGTATTCAGTGTGAATTAGGTAAAGAAACTATAAAAAACAATGACGACCGAAACTTTTGCGCTTCATTTCAAAACGTCCCTTTTTACGTCTGTTAATTTACATTCGGTTACTTAATAAACGTGTAGTGTCGTTCATTTACGTAACAAAAAAATTATCTAATGCGGTAGAAATAACCTTTAGAAGCGCGTAAAAATGGTACGAATCACCGCGTCGTGTCATCGCATTTAAAAAACTAGACACTATATTAAAATTTTGGTTGCACTACTATCGTCTTCAGTACAAAAAAAAAACAGTCTAAATACTCATAACAAAATTTCGAAAATATTGTTTAAAGGTAGGTAAATGATCGTGTGAAGCGAACAATTTTTGCACGTATAAGATAGGGCGCTGCAGTGAGCTCAACCCAGTGACGTCACGCGCCTATTTTAAATTTATTATAACTCATTAAATAACCTGAGTAGAAACAAAATACATGTATAATTTTTCTTAGAATTAAGCGTACTTTTAAATTAAACGAACTTATTTTTTGTGTATTGTGGCCCTTTAAACGTCAAACTTTTTTTCTGTTTCTTATCTTATAGGGTTGTTACCCGTCCTAATCTGTAACTCAGTTAATTGTGATTTTTATTTCGATTTTTGGCAGCGTTGCTTGACGTTTGTGAAATTTTTGCCGCCACCTTTTATTAATGTGTCAGTCAATCAACAAATGACGTTATTATGGTTAACGCGTTATACACAGGTCTGGGCTTTTCTTATATGTAGATAATGCAAAGCTTTTTTGAATTTATTGCAAATTACTTTATAATTTTTGTTTCTTGTTACCACATATTCAGTTAACATATTCATTGTTGATACAATTAATTTCAGTGCCGTGCTTAGAAAAAAGGCAGTAACCACAAAAGCATTTTTTCCTCGCGGGTGGGTACATGCTCCATTTTTACCTTGTAATAGGATGAGACTGTTTTTTGCTTTATAAGTAAATTACGTACGAATAACTTTTACTGTTTTTTTCCACTGTAAAGAAAATAGATCATGGTTAGACGAATCCAGTGACATCCATATCGTAAATTTCATATTTTTGTAGTTACAGCCTTCTTCCTAAGCACGACAGTAAAGTATGTACATTTGTTATTTTTTTTCAAGTGTTAAGTGTCATTATAAAAGCGCATTTGTCAAATTTGTAAATAAAAATAAAATTGTTATTGCCAATAGTTTGGAAGTCATCCATCTGTCCCTTCAATTCCATTCTAATTTATGACAAAAATCTCAGCGGCAATTTAATTGTCTTCATATTTTAATAAATTTGAATTTCTTTGTTTTCCTGACTTATTATTCTATAACTCGAATCTTTTGTAACTCGAAATCAAGTAAATAACGTCATTCAAAGTGACCCGGTTTGTTTGTTTTTAATTTGCCTACATTGTTATAAAATCAATATGTACTAGATATTTATGATCATTGTGTTAATAATAATACAAGATCATCAAACTATTATAATCATTTTTTACCAGTTCACAATATTACTTGCTACCAAATTACTGAATGGCAAAACAAGAAAATGTAATCCAGCGTATTCTTAAAATGACATGACTAGTGGTTCTACTAAATGAAGTACCTACTTAAGAAATTTAAACAGTTTGGTAAATTTGTACTATCTCATTATTTTGACTTTGAAAATCAGAATCTTATTTGTATTATAGTTTTTAATAGGATGACAAATAGAACTGCATTGTGCAAATTAGTCCACTCGTATTGTTCACTAATTTAATTTTTCAATTTTTTATAGGTTCAAATCATGGAGAGAAATCAAGAAATGGTATCTGAAATTCAGTTAATATCTCCCCAAAGAATCTACTTCGATGAAATTGTTGCTAATGAAGCTGAAGAAGTAATAAATCAATCCGAAAATATTGTAGAAAGAGATAACATGGTGGAACAAAGACAAAATTCCGTTAGGTATAGAAGAAGTGATACTGCACAAATGCGACAGGCTGCACAAAGTGAATTAGAGAGTTTAATAAAGGAAAAGGTACATTTTAAAAAAATCTTGAAAGTTTATTTTAACTGTTCCAAATGGTAAACTGTGCCTATTGAAATTTAAAATTACAATTTAACCTCGGCAATCCGCACATGCGTTAATCCAGACTTCCAGTAATCCAAACTGCGTCTCCAGAAATATATACCTCCATAATCCGAACAGTTTCGACAAGTCTAATCATTAATTTTGCTGAATCGGCTTCATTCATTGTTCACACAATTTGTTTTTTTAGTGATTATGCCTTTAAAACTTAGAGGTGTCGAGTGAAACAAACCACAATTAAAGAATTTGCTATGTTTAAGTGATATATTATATGCCAGTAATCCGAACGAATCGCTAATCCGAACATAGCCCAATCCCAAATAATATGTATTCCATGAAAGAATGGAACGTTTAGTACTTCTCACGCCCTCTCCGTGTGATCCACTGCTCTGCTGACTACCATAAAACGAAACGAGATTGGGCTGGCAGTTTGTGTATATTATAGTGTAAACAAGAGTTCTCGCGAAAAAGGTTATTCAAGGTGCATAATGCCCCAAATGTATAATAACCTACAGAAATTCAAATTGGTATCAAGACGGGTTAATCACGCGGCTACGTTATTCAGTGGGTACCGGCATTCATTACATGTAGTTCGGATTAATGAGGTATTCTTTATTTTCATTATTTATCAGTTTTGGGAACATTTTGTTAATTCCTAGCATAATTTAGTAAAGTATTTACCTAATCTCATATTATTACATCACTAATTTTTGTAATGCCCTTACAAAAATGAAATCTGATTGATTTATAAAAGTCATCAACTGAATAACAAATTTACAAATTGATAAATGACTTTCAGAACAAAATTGAGACAAAAAGTAATTCCATGGAAGAAGAACTCAAAGAAACTTCCAAAGGATATAATTTCGTGCAAAATTATATTAAATCCTTAAAATCGTGTAATAACACTTTGGAAGAGGAACTTCAAAAAACTTGCGTTCAGCAAAAGCAAACCGAAAACGAATGGATGACTACTAATGAAATTGTAGAAGTAGCAAAATCTTTCTTAAATATGTTTGAAGAAAGAATTGAAACAGCAGTAAAAGAAAAGAATCGATTTGAATTACAAGTAAGCAGTAGTTTTCTTGAAATAAAAAAGCTTAAAAAAGAAATGACTAATAAAATTAAAGAATGTGGTCAAACTATATCTGCTGTTAACAGTTCTTTTGTCAATGTTCTATACAATAATCAAGAAATTCAAGAACTACCGCAATTAATATTGGAATCGAATAATTCTTTGAATATATATAATAATCAGCTTAATAATAAAACAAATAAAATAAAGGACTTGGAAAATCTATACTTAAGTAAAGTTGATGAACTGAAGCAGTTATCAAAAGAAACAGAAACAATTCGAAAAAATTTGACAGAAACTGAAACAGAAATACAAGAAATTCGAAATAATAACATTTTTCAAGAAAAGCAGCTTCAAGAAGAGTTGGAGAAAATCACAACTTCAAATGAAAATAGCAAACACAGGTCAGAACATGAAAACATGAATTTAATCAAAATTTATACAATTGAACTATTTCATTTGTTGTTAATTCTTAGGGTAGTTAGAAATCAAATAGTCACCCTTATTTGCAATCATTTATTGTCTTTAAACATTATAATTTTCTATTATACCATATTAATAACGTTACAAATACTTTTGGATAGGTAGTGCTTTTAAATAGGCAGGTAGTTCACAAAATACACTGAAATACATTTAAACTCTCAACCAGCAGAGCTGCCTGAGAATATCGACCAATTGGTACAGTCATTCCCGATCTCATGAACTTTGACACAGAAACCAAAACTTGTTCCACGATATTACAAACAGTTTTCTATAGTTTTATAGCTTTGTATTAACCAATATGACCATATTGTTGTAACGTTTATTCATTTATGTCCGCTCCTGTGTAAAATTACAGCAAGATTGCATAATCTGACAACATTGCAGATATGTTGTATCAATATTCTGGCAATATTTCTCATAATGATGCAAATATGTTGTAGCAGTATTTTGATAGTATTTCTCATAACGTAGCAATAGCCTGCCAAAATTATAATGGAATATGTGCAATAACCGAAGTCAAATTTCTAAATGTTCGTTGTGAGAAAATGCTAAAAATCTTTCAGTTTTCAAAACGTTTTTATGGTTAAACTAAAATTTAAAAAAGAATGGTCGTGAATATGAGTAAAAACGGTAAAAACTCTTATTCACAACCGTTTTTCACCTATTTCGCTGCATTTTATGGAAAAACGAAAATGAACGTTTTGTTGCTGTGCACATCTAGTTTCCAATTCTGTTTTTAAAATTTAAATCGGATAACTACAGGAGCATCCAGCCCTCCGCGAAAATATCGCAGAAAAAAATTGAAATGGTGATTGTGCAATAACCGACAGAATCGGGGTTTTGCACACATAAAGCACATATATATAGCTATCTGTGCACAAAGTTTCAGTTTTGAAAATTAAAAAATGTCGGAATTGTGAATTTTTTAAGAAAACACTGAATTTTCCAGGTTTTCTCCGGTTCTAATTATTCGATCGAGACATTCGACTTCTCATTCCCTTCGTGATTTAATTCTCTACAATTCGTCTATTAACAATATTAAGATTGCTTCATTAGTTACCATTTTGCAAGCAAAGAACTAAAAAAACGCGATTTTTTCTTGTAAATTGTTTATAACAAATTCAAAATTTTGGTCCGCGAGTGGGAAATTATGCAGAATTCACCTACTAACTGTCCTTTATGTAATCGCACAGTCGGTTTCCGGATAATATTTATGGCAAATTATGACATTTATTTTGCTCTGTTGCTTGGCCTACAGAAGCAATCAATTAAGTATCAATTTTTCTTAATTTTTCTTTTTGTTATTCAGGCATTCCAGTTTGGTTGATAAACACGTTATTGTTCAAAATGCGTTGGAAGCAGATTGGAAGAAGAAAGATGAATTGGAGATCTATCACAACTCATTAAAATCGGAATTGTGTACATTAAAGGAAGACGTCATCAAAAAACATAATGTGGTGATTGAAATTCAAAGAACATGTCATAAAGCGTCACATTTGGCACAAACAGAACATCAATACGTCATTGATGAAATAACCAAAATTGAAAGAGAAACTGCTATTATTCTTGAAGAATCTGTGACAACTGAAACTGTAAGTATGCTATTTTGCTTACATTATTACATCATAGAAAACGGCTACAGCAAAATTAAAAAGAAACTTTTTTTTAAATTTCAGTTCTGCAACATTAATTTGGGCAGTATTTGTAATGTATTGTCAACCTATAAACTCTCATTCAATTCATTCATGGGTTTGTTCTTCGCACATATGATGATACTAACATTCAATTCAAGGGACCCTAAAAGCTGAATGACCTCAAACTAATTAACGCCTTTCAATATTTAAGGGTTATTAAAACTAATAAATAAAATATAAAATTTAAAATAACAAAAACAACAAAAACATTTTCGTGGCCCAAATTATATACCGGTTCAGTCCACTTAAAAACGCCATAGGGCAAAACACGCGTTAAATTTATTAAAATAAAATAAAATATTACGTAGTAGTAATTACCGCGTTGTGGTAAAATAAACGAAACATATAATATGTAACGCTGTTTAACTTAATTGTTAATGTGTGTAAAAAAAATAATAATTTTGAAATGTAGCAATATATAAAAAGTTATGGTAATAAGGAGAAAGAATCATCAATAACGCAAGTTATTACAATATTTTTATGAAAATGTGCCTACCGTTTGTGAGGCTACGAATATCTAATCAGTTTTCAAGTTGGGGCATTATGCAATTTCCAAACGCATTCAGACTCGAAAGTCTAATACCGATGCTTGAAAATTTGCTTTAATATCTTGATTATATGTACTATAAAAATAGTCAAATTTAAATAATAAGAATTGTTGTTTATGAACCACAATACAGGGTGCGCACTTTTCCGGCGGTTTAATCAATGTGCTGCTCAAAGGTGAGCTTCTGATCCACGATGATACGAAGGTACTGAAGCAATTGGAAATTCTTATTCTTACAGATCAAATCAGTACAAGATAAACAAAAACTAAAGAAGGCGTTAAAAATTTCTACCTAGAACGCCCAAGCGTCTTATGGACTAAATTCACAAGACGCTGCACAGGCGTCCTATACAGAATGTCTGTAACATGTTCTCACAAAAAAAAGCAATTGATGGGCGTAAGGCAGGTTTATTCTGTCCTATATCCATCTATTTCGGAAATTTTCATTCAGCTAAAATCGTATGGGTGCTGCGTAATACAGAGCGTCATTTAATTGAAACAACATATTCAAAACCCGTAATTTTCTATTTCGTTGTTCAAGAAATTTAATAAAGTTCACGATTCAAATGGTTAAGGATCAATTAAGCGGTTACTTAAAGCCACGGCCCACAAGTTAACACAAAAACAATGTTGGTGGACGAATGTAAATTTTTCAACGCACAATAGTGTGCATTATGTTGATTGATGTAACCACTTTTCCTAAATGTAGCTTCATTATTGATATTGCAAATATTAAAAGAACCATTTAGTGCATCATTAGAAATTTTAAAACTACGACGGGCCCCAAATAAAAATCTTTTTCTAGAAAACCTTAAAAAGTAAACATTTTAGAAATACGATCATAGGTTCACGGGCTTCATGCGTCCCTTCGCGAAGGGTAGTTTCGAACGATTTCAAACCGTAGCTAAAATAGTTTGAAAATGCTCCTCAAACAAAGCTATTATTTTTTGCATACATATAAGATTGTCGGCCTCAGTATGTAAATGCAACTGCTTAAAATCAAGATAATTGATAATGTATTGAATATATTTTCTTTTCTTTGTAACTTTGTATTTTTGCAAATAATTTATTATCGTACTTAATTGTTACAGCACTGCAAGGAATTAATAAAAAAACAGGAACAAATTCAAGAAGACATTATGAAATTGACAAATTCCATTGATATGCTTACATCTAACTGTACTGAAATTGAAAGGAAAACGTTACAATACAGGCAAAATCATGAAAGTGTTAATAACGAACTAAATAAAATTATAGCAAAAGATCATGAATTGTATGTGCAATTGTCTGAGTCAAAGAACCAATTACTAAAACAAAAACAATCTTGCTTAGAAGAGTTATCTCAAATGAATTTACAAAAACAGAAAGCAACTGAAAATTATAATAATAAAATCAGTACTTTACATGAAAGATCGAATATGTATAAATCAGAATTACAAGAATTTCAAAAACAACAAACATTTAAAAACAAAATGGAGATAAATGAATTGATTTTAAAACAACAACAATTAAAAAATGAAATAAGTTCAATTTCATCTCAAGAAATTTCATTAACTGATCAAATAAACAAACAAATTAACAAACGTGATAGTTTGATAGCAAAGAACAGTCAACCACGTCAGAAACAAGATTATATTAAAGAAAATCAACGTAGCAAGTCGGATCATTTAGGTGATAATGTAGGTAACACCATAACAAAAGAAGATATTTTGGAAGTTAAATCTACTGGAATTTTAAAAATCCCAACGATGCAAAAAACTCCTAAAAAAGTTTCATTTTCTAAGACAATTGATATTGATTCAATAAGTGATATCAGCAATGACAGTGTATCTAGCAAACATTTTCAAGAACAGTTGCCCGGTTTACAGGTGAGCTTTATTAATTAATTTTGCTATAAACACAGAAGACAAAACAATCAGAAAACCAACACAATGTGGACACCTTTGACCTTTATAAGATCGCGGCGACCATGTTCGTAGGGTACATATCGCAAGTAGCCTAAAGACAGAACCGAACTTACTACAATGTAAAAGTTAAGTATTATTTTTAATTACTTCGCGTATTTTCCTTTAAATTTTTGTTTCAAAATTTTCTCAAAACAGGCTACAACTATAAATTTATAAATCATAAAAATTGAGCAACAGTGTAATGGTATGTGCACTAAACGGTGCAAACTTTTAAAATGCATGGGAATTAACATTCTGATTGTTTCTTCTTCTGTGCTATAAATTTAAGTTTTAGTGAAATCTCATAGAATTCCGTAAATAATTACATTTGTTGTAAGCAAATTAGTTGTATGTACGTTTGTGCATTTTTTAAATTGTGTCAAAAATTCTAATAAATATTAAATATATACACCGTGATTCACGTAACTTTCCGAGGCAAACGCCCAATGCACACAACCCAATATTAAAAAATCACAACATCCTATAATACAAAAAACATATATGTATTTAAATTTGCAAAATCTATTCAAACGATGAATGAGTGGATATGATCATAAATGCAGTTGTTGCAGTCAGAATATACTGACATCGTTACCCTGAATGTAAACACCTAACTAAGGTAGATCACCAGGAGGATTTATTAAGATTCGTCAGCAATGAGGAAAAATTTTCGAATAATAGAGCAGTTAAACGCCAGAACTGCCGTTATTAAAATTCTCGCTGCATACGACAAAGCCATTTTCAGATCGTCTTTTCAATCAATGCGTGGTGCGGCATAGTAGACGATTACATTATTGGTCCCTATTGTATTGAAAATAATTTAATCGGTGATATTTAAATTTCTTAAAGAACATTTTACCAACACTTTTGGAAGATATGCCCTTAAAAAATCATTAAATTATCTTCACATAGTTTTCGTTTTTATAACTTTTGTATTTATTTTTAATTAATTAAAACAGTTTCAATACATTTTGCAAATTTAAACTGTCAGTTTGACAATTATTTCTGTCAGGAGTTTTCAAAAATATGAAATTTAAATATACGTTTTTTGTATCTAGAATGTTGTGATTTTTGAATATTGGGTTGCGTGCATTGGGCGTGTTCCTCGGAAAGTTACGTGAATCACGGTGTATGTAGAACTTATGCATAAATAATTACATGTAGTTAATGATAATGATAGAATTAATCCAGAATAAATATATTGGATAGTTCAACACCTTTCAACATTGTTCAAAATTTGGCAATTTCACAGTTTAGGTGTATCATGACGAGCTTGATATTGATATTGATTACGATAATATCAAGTAAGAACTAAAACGGTGATTTTAATTTAGTTGGAGTAGGCACAGTCGAGAACTAAAATTCCAGAATTTCAAAGTTTCATAGAAACTGCTTCCCCATAAAATTCTAGCTCGTTGTGACACGCCTGTATGTACTGAATTTAATTCTATTGTATACAGGCATTTACATAACAATCTAATTTCTTTTCAGAGAAAAACCAGCAGTGAATTATTTGATGAATTATTAAGAAATTCGCCACCACAACGTTTAAAGGATAATTAACGCTGCAGTCCCAATGCCCAACTGAAGAAAACATAATTTCTTTATTTAATTGAATTTGACACTTGAGTTATTAAGTTTGATTTGTTAACAGTTTAACAATAATAAAGTTTATTTCTGAGTATATTGCTGAGTTTAGTTTTAGCTGTTAGACAGTTGGACTGTTTTGCAATAAAACCAAATACATGAATTCTTGGCAAAATCCCCAAACAACAAAGTTCTAATCCACAAATAAAAATATTTGTATTAGATGATTAAATTATACCTCCATTATAAGGAATTGTATTTATGTACGACAGAGAATCTTATCAAGAGGGTTAAATTTTATGCCAAATCGGATCTTGAGTTCTTCTTGAACTTATATACTGGTCCACTGCTGAACATGAGCCTCTCTTGTTTGATTCCACAATCCATCCATCCAATTTGTGTAGATTCATGTAATATCATTGGAACATCTGGCTGTACTTCTGTAAACGTCTTGCCATTCTATGATGAATTAAGTACACTTGTTATCAGTTATTCATTTTAGAACTGCTACTTTATCTTCTTCTAGGTAACTCCATATTTGATATAATCTTTGTGCTTCTTTTATTTTTTAAAATGACCTCATTCGTCAGTGTTAGTAGGGTTTGTGAGTACCTGGTTAAATACCTTGCTTTTGAAGTGGATTGATATAGGTTTGACTTAAATATGCATCTTATGCCTTATGCTCAGCGAAAAGATGAATATAAAACTATATAGACCGTATAGCAGCATGTAAATTTGATGATAAAGACGCTCTAGCTTCGCTGTTGTGTTTTTAATACTCATCAAATTTATACTCTTTTAAGTTGCTATGCAACAAGTTATCGTAAATTAATCGATAAATTCAATGCTCTTATGGTATTACTAGCGATAATTCAAACGATTTATTAGGAAACAAAATTATGTTTCTTGGAAACACCCCGAGTCCGTAGAACGAGTGATGTTACCTTCAGCAACAAAATTCAATTTGCTGAACTCGGCTCAGAGCACCTACAGTTCCTAAACATGCTTATAGTAACTGAAACTAACTAACCCACCCTCAAATCGATAAAAAAATGAGTCAACATTAATGTATTTATTTTATTCTGTTAGTATTTCAATTTTTTCTGAAGTATCTTTTTCAATGTCTTTTAAAAGATTTAAATTAGTTTCTTCTACAATTAATGGGTCTGATTTAGTTGACTCAACTATATTAGATATTTGCCAATCCTCTTGAATTAGCATACTAAAATCATCCTCCTTTTCCAGTGACTTTATACCACCAATAGACTCTTTAGTACCTGCACTGCCAACTCTTATTAATATGTTGTCAATGTGGCTGTCTGTTTTTTTATACTTTAAAGATTCCATTACTGATAACACGCAACTTGCTGCATCAACATCTTCATCTGGTACATCTACAATAAATGTTATTGGGTATTTTTGAAATGATTCTTCCAAACTTACGACTTGGTGATAATAAAACCCGTAAATTAGAATTTTTCAGTTCTGACTCATCAATCTCCAATAAATGGCCCGTCATACGTTCCACTTCTTCTGGTGCAATTTGTTTAACAGAGTCAACTATAGGCCTATCAAAATCATATGAGAAAGATTCCGTTTCTGGTTCTGCTTCTTCTATTTTTGTTATAGATACTCTTGATGGTAGTATAGATAATAGTGGGGGCCGTCTGGGAAGATGTTCCATACGTCTATAAATTGCTTCGTGAGCCACTTTTAAGTGATTCTTTTGGCGTTTCTTAATTCGTTCCCTTATTAGTGTTTTCTCGACTTCAGGTAACACAAATTGATGAATCAATTCTGCAACTAATTCTTCTTCTTCACGGTATGTCATGCTGTTGTAAATGCATAAAATAAAGTCACGTACAATTAATAATACACATACTTGTCGATGGTTTCATATGCATCATCATCTATTTTTTCTGCTACTTTTTTTACATATTCTTCCGATTCTAGGGAAGAAGCAAAATCCATTCCTTCAGCAACAATATCTTGTAAATATAAGTCCACAGTGTCTTGATCGACTTTAACTACCTAAATTCACTTTTAATAAATATTTTCATTTCTAAAACACGGTACCTGTTTGAACATTTCATCATGTTCCAATCGTCGACGCATTTCTGTTTGTCGACGGCCAGCTTCTGCCGCTTCTCGTAAATGACGTTCTCTCTCAGCCATCAAGCATAAAGCATGAGCTTTTCTTTCATCTAAGAGCCTGCGCAATTCTTTATTCAAGAAATCAAGTAATGTGCCAATTGTGGTTCCTTGCAGGCGATTCAGAGCTTCCAACAATTTATGACCCTGAAACTATGCGTTGCAGCAAACTACATTTAAGAAAAAGAGTTTGTACATTTCGTAAGCAAACTGCTTCTCCTCGCTGCTGAGACATGACTTCAAGTCGTTCCTCAAATTTCTTAAGCCTCTCCTCTTCTTGCAATGCATGTGTGCTTCTTAATTCTTTGATTAATTCTCGACAGCGATCGCGCCCTTCAAATATCTGAGAAAAAATTGAAGGTTGTCGATAATAACTTAACTCACAAGCATTTGTGAAGCACGACCACGTAGTATGCTCTCAATAAGAACAGACGCTTGATGAACTGATTCATCCCATTCTGCGATCCCTTCTACTTCAGGTGTTGGTGGAGGCGATTCTGGAGGAATAACTCGAGTTCTCAAGGTACAAGATCTTCTTGTAGTTTTATGAAGGTCTAATATGTCCATTATATTGAAAATATTTAAACTATAACTAGATTGGAAATAATTTACGTACTTTTAAGTTCTTCATGTAAAAGTTTTAGAACTGGAGTTGTCCAATTAGTCTCACGCATGCACAAACGAGTACCTGATAACTTTATGCAACAACAGTCTTTTATTTGAGTTGCTTCATCTAACCAACGTGGAAGAGTGCTGAAATTTTCAACACCAATAAATTGTGCACGATAGTTTTTCAATTTCTCATCAATAACTTGGTGCCAACGTTTTGGGTGTTCTCCATGTCTCATCACTGGGCCATAAAGTTCTGACTTGCGATCAGCATGTTCCTCAACAATATTAACTGGATGATATTTTGTTCTTATTCCTCTATGTTTCCATTCTAGTTTTCGTAACGCTCTTTCAGTATTATGTCTCAGTTTTGCTAGTTTCTCATTTTTTTCTGCTTGTTTCATGTCATAAAACATTTTCATTTTTGCTTCTGTTCTACATTTCGATTTTTCATGTAATTCATTTAGCATTTTCTCAAGCAATTCCATGCGTAAATCCTGAATATCTTGAATTTCTTGATCTCGAAAAGCCCATTCATCACGTTCCATTGCTTCTATCATGCTTCGACGTTTTTCTAAACTAGCATTGTCTGTAATTGGAGGCAAGCGTTTTTCCCATTCACGTTTCATTCGTGCCCTTTCTATTAATTGAACTTCATGAACACCTGCTGGTAATCCACTACCCCATTTTAAAAAATCCAACATCAAAATTTCAGGATCACTACCATCCATTACTTCATAAGGAGGTTCCCAAGGTGAAGTTTGTGCAGATGATTCTCGATACTGTGTTTGAATTTTTCTATTACGTTTCCTTTTTACACAGCAAACAGATGGTTTGCGAGGAGTCGGATGCAATATTAAAGTAGGAACAACAGCTGGTATATTTAGAATAGGACTGAAAAGTGTCCATTTTACTAAAGTATTAATTTGATACCTGCAATTTTACCAGGAAAAATACCTAAAGCGATCAGCACCTTCGATATTTAAGGGTTTAACGTCTTGAAGCCTCTGACAGTTTTCATTGGCACTGTAGGGTGCAATAGTAGTTGATGTTCTCATTACTAATTGTTGCCTTGGATGATTTGGTAAATCCGAAAACATGCTAGGAAATACCGGACAAATGGCCTGTAAAAAATTTATTATTCCAAAGTTCATAAAATGGTCATCAACGTTACAAATTTTGCAGTTGACATTTTTGCTACCATTGCTGCTTTATAATGATCTTTTGGACCAGAGACCACAAATAAGGGATCTGTAATTTTGTCACTGTAGTTATATGAATTGCTTTGTCATTAAAATTTCTTACCATATAAGTAATCATTGGGACGAGCAATAACATTTTTACAACACAACATTGTGTTAATACCGTTTTAGAATTTAATGTTGATGGAAGATTTGCATTCGAAGCTGTCAATAAAATTGTCATGGATACTATAAAGGTCAATAAGGATTATTGATTTAAAACTGGTACACAGACATTCTAAACATAACTTTATTTATAAAAATTCTATAACATACATCTTATAACATAAATTAGTTGAGAAACGCCAACTATACAGGCATTCCACAAAGAAAATGCAATAATATAACAAAATAGTTGCAATCACAGATGAAATGTTTATAAATAATATTAAATTAAGTTATATTGATTCCAACTAAATCAAATTAAATCGTATTTACGTTTACCAAATGGTATGATTCTGGAAACTCCTGTATAAGAGATTGTCCTTTGTGCTTAAAGAATTACTTTACATTTTTCTTTGGAAAATGGTATAAAATAAATATAAATATGCAATATTATATGTTTAACTATGTGTTTTAAACACACCATCTTCCAATCGTCCCAAATAGGATGACCAACTTTGTTGTTGGGGACTCAAGAATTTGGCACATCTTTCACCTTTTTTTAATATGTCACATGTACATTCAATTTGAAATCGATATACGGTCATTTGACCTAAACTTAATTGTGCCACATGATTTAGGTACGAATTTTTTAGTTCGTCCTTACTGAAACTTAATTTTTTTTCATTCATAAGTGCACCTCGTTCTTCAATACATTTTTTCATAAATATATCTTCCAATGGTGCTTTATCTCCTTTGTACAATTCATCTACGATAAAAATACGAATTTAAAAAATCGTGGTACTGTAGCATTTACCTTTCGAGTTAAGTGCATTCCTAATTTTTTCACTTATGCATTTTACATCAACATCTAATAAAACTAATGCACCATTTTGTGGTGGTAACCAGTATGTTACAAGCACTAAATCAATTGAATTCACACTCGAATTCAGTGATTTAACGAGAGCACCTAAAATAAAATTATACTCATAACAATTTTTGACTTGTGTTCTAAAATTTACCTATTGTGGTTAATCGAGGTATTCCGTAAACAGTATTATTAACAGAACGTGTTACTCTCCAATAATGAAGTTCTTTATCAATATGCTCTTTTTCAGATTCTAAATCCCACAAATTTTCTGATAAATTTAAACTAGCTTTTCGTTCTTGATCAATAACCTTCTTAATCTCTTCATTTTCTCTTATTCGATCTTCATGCGATTTTAAATCCCTTTGTTCAAACTTTGACTTTCTTAACAGACTTTCACGATTTTTAAAATAAGTATCACGTAAAATATCACTTGGAAGATTGTTTAAATCATGAAGAAGACGATTATGAGACATCCGAATATTTTTATAATCATAAATTCCATATTTCGGATTATTTAATGATTTTTTCTTGAAATTCTTTTCAGTAGTTGTACCACCATCATCATTATTATTTGATTTACTGCGTGGATCCCGATTTGAATTTTCAATATTTTCATTTAAAAGAAGTTTATTTTGATTAAACGGACTTTCAAAATTATCCATGTATGTATTATAATCGGCATCAACATCTTCAATGGGAAAGTTCGATTGATATTGAGGTAGTCGCCATGATTCACTGGACTGGTCATAATCAGTATTATATTTTGGTTGTTCCTGCATTTTACACTTATTATATCTACTAACATAATTAAATACTCTTACATAATCGGTGTTCTTTACCGCTTTATTATCAGGTTTCATAAATTCACGAACTAAGCCTCTTCCATCATCTTTATGCCGAAAATTAGATCCATCTTTATATTTGATGTTTCGTAATGGTTCATAATCATGTTGAAATTCATCAGTACTGCTTTCAGTTTCACTGGATTGCTGTTGCACATTTGGATGTTCCTTTAAATATTCTTTTGCTTCTTCCATTAGTGGCCTTGCATTATTAAACTCAATTAATGACGCATTTTCTAGAAAATATTGTTATTTTATGTCAATAAATAAAATTAAGATTATTTACCAGAATTGTAAATTTCAACTCCAGGAGGTGTAAGAAATTGATTCAATGCATATAACTTTGCCACCATTGATGAATTAAATCTTAATTTACATAAATCTGCTCGGGCTTGTTCTTTTAAAGTACTTCCTGCAAAAATGGAACAGATTAAAAATACGAAACTGTTTAATTATGCAAACCTGGAAGAAATTCAAATGTATCTTGTCGACCTTCAAAATTTTTACACTCAGCGATCCAGAAAAGATATGAATCAAAACCATAACTTTCCATTGCTAAATTTAAGCCACTAATTTGAGAACCAACACTGTCTATTATCGGTTTATTATTAATTGGTTTACCAGTTTTTCCATCAATAATCCAAGTCTAAAAATTAAAAACAATATGATTGAGTTTAAAAAATGAATTTAAAAGCTGTACATACTTGTGAATAGTAATATGTTGGAAAACTAGGCCCAATTTGGTATTTGATTAAAAAATCAGTAACATTATCACTATTAAAATAACCTGGAGTAGGGATGCTCAAGGTTTCTGAATTTGGAATTGTAAAATTCCATATTTGTTTAAAAGTTTTACCATCAATTGCAATTAAAGTTGAATTAAAAGTTGCTGCTACTATATCAACTTGTTGATCACCTGTAATGTCAACCAGCACGGCAGGTGAGAGTATTCCTTTAAATGAATCTTGATAAAGTATTTTAAGCGTCTAAAAATTAAAAGGAGAGATAACATTAAGTTGGTAAGTTTATCAACTCCATACCATATTATCATTGATTAAACTTTGTAGTGGTATGAGACTAAAATTACCAGGGGTACTAGGAGTTCCTGTGCCAAAAAGAACCGAGTAATTTCCATCAACATGTAAAAATAGCTGAGGAACATCATACGTATCTATTCCTGCTGGAAGAGATATTTTATGTAACTCTTCACCATTGTGACCAGAAATAATCAACAAACAGCTACTAGTGACGTGGTCTGAAAGCATATCTGTTTGTTACATCTCCATGTACTATACTACACTATTCTACCTTTTCGTGATATGTGTGAAACCAGTATATCTGCAATGTTATCATTATTTTGATCTGGAATAAAATTACCACTGTACACATCCATAGTTAATAGCCCTTCTTTGTTTTGATCATTATATTGCCAAATGAGAGTCCCATTTTTTGCATTTATAGTACAGAGTATCTTGAAAATTGACAAAAATTATCATATATTTTAGTTAGCTATTAAAAACATACCCCTTTTCTTCCTGTTATTAAACAATCTGAAATGTTGTCACTATTTATATCAACTGTACACGATACAGTAAAAACAGCATAAGGCAGCCATAATTTCCACAAGGTATTTCCATCTGCACCATTTAAAGCTATAACTCCACCTTGACATGGAGGTGTTTTATTCATGAACATTGGGCAAAATAATTCGGGATGTAATATATTGTCTTCACCTAAATGATAAGTTTTTAATTTATTCTTATTAATTATTCATATAATGTAGGAAAAAGTATTATTGGTTTTTAGTAAGAATGAAACTGCTCAATTTTGGTCTAGTTAAAGTATTCTTATTTACCAAAATAATATCTATTGTTCCATTATCTAACATTCTAAAAGTTTTTCCTATCTCGACGTTCAACCAATTTGATTTTAAATTAGAATACAATTATCAAATATTTTTTTAAATTCCTGACATTGTGGATGAATTAAGAAATCGCATAATTTATAACTCCCACATGAAAAAATTTGCCACCCCTATCCTGGACATTTTCGTAACCGTACATTACTGTAACCCAATCTATAACTTATCGCAAGTCGTAAATAAAACAACAGTTTCCTCTGAGAAGAATTTTCCTTGGATAATGTTTAGAATAAGAGTCTAGGCCCTAAAAACCGTAAATTGCAGCTCAATAAAAACCCTATTTTTTAACAAGTTATTAATAGTATACAACATCATGAGGGACAGAAGTTAACACATAAAGTGCCATGTGAGATCAACATGGTCTCACAAAATATTGGGCTCAATTGTCTTAGCTGTGTGATATCTATGTGATCTCCAGAGTTAAACTATTGAATTTAACCAGATGAGACCACATTGGTCTCAGCAATGAATGTAAGACATATGAAAACATGTACAGTTCGGCATAGCAGTCCCAAAAACGCATTTGGCCCTAAATTCTAATTTACTTTACGTGTTAATAATTTAATTCCGAAGACGAAATTTTATTGCCTGAGCTTGCAAAGGCCATAATCACACGAGGGGTTAAATGACACGCTATTGTATAAATTCCCGAATCATATTTTTAATATAAAAACTGCTTTTTAGCAAATCGATTTTTTAACGAAAGACTTTGTAAATTAAATATGAAGTAGATAACTAATGTAACTTATTTAAAAAAAAACTATTCAAACTCAATTCGAGTTTTACAAAACCATAAAATAAATATTTATTTAAAGGAATTAAATTTATTATATTTCCATCATAATTATATTACTCTAACCAGGGATTAAATTTATTACTCACTCTAATCAGAGATTAAATATGCAATTTTAGTATTCAGAAAACGGGAGTAAAATCACAATTTAAATCCGATAGGGCATAGTAGTACATTATACACTAACGTTGAGGGCTAAGTTTAGATTGTGAAGCGTGAAGCGAAGGCTATAAGACTTCTCTACAGTGGTGTATATATCATTTTTCATGCTACTAGTAATATTTGAATTTAAAAAAGTATTTATTTTAAATTATCAGAAAAATCATTTTTTTACCTTAGTTAATAATATAAAATTATTTACGTAATTGAACAAATGGTAGAGAAATTAAATTTCACAGCATTCTTATAATATAACAAAGTAGTATGCTGTGTTACTAGTAGTGGAGAAAATTTATTATATCCCTATAATAAGGAATCAAATTTATTATATCACTATGTTGCTATAGATTCATAATAATAAATCACTATAATCAATTATAACCTAATCTTTGATAATTGCAAATCCATAGCAAGAAGATTCAGTGTATACCTTTATAAACTAATGCAACAATAGACACTGCTTCAACTTTGAGGCTCTATAATTTTAAAACTAGCCAAAATGGAACCAAAAAATTTCTTCATTAACGTGCAATTTAATTTTTTCCCCCTTTTGGTAGATCACCCTGTATATGTTATGAACATTACCAATTACAATTTTAAGTTAATTCTAGAATTTTGTTTTTAAACTCAATTATGAGAAATCAAATGAATTATTGTGATAATGCTTACCTATACCAAATCCAATAACAACATCTTCAATTCCATCCTGATTAATATCTATTGTTCTAACAGCAGATTCTGTGATAAGTTTAGGAAAATTTACAGACCATAAATTTGTAACTTTAAAATCACTACAAGGCAATAGCTTTTCAGATTCTTTATTTGAAGTTGCTCGTGTTATTATCCAATCTCGTAATTTATCTAGTGGTAAAGGGAACATCGATACAAGTACGACTACTGAAATTATGAGACCTAAAAACAAAATATTATCGGAAATATTTTATATATTTTCTAAAATTCATTGATGGTGGTTTTTGTTTGTATGTAAATTGCACCTTTCTGAACAAGTAATTAAATGTGTTATCTTATCTAAACCAAAAAAATAATACTTAATGAACAAATATTTATTAACACATCAAAGTAAAAGTAATAAATATACTGATTAAACGCTAAAACCAAACCAACATCAATGTTCTCATACCTAAAAACAATATGAGAAAGAGTAATAGCATTAAAGCAATTGTGTTGATTTACCTATTAAAATAGTAAGAGCAACAAGGCCATAACAACAGGGTTTACACATTGCTCCACAAGGAGGTCTTGCTTTTAATTTGGTTGTTATATTGGATCTTCCAAGTTTTCTTCTCGGAGCCATTAATGGTCTTTTAACCGCAACATCTTCAAACTGCAACAAAATATAATTAATTATTAAAATAAAACCATAAAGAACCTACCTTGTAGCCATTTTTTCCATCTCTTATAAATACTTCATCTTCAACATCGCTTAAATCATCTTCATCTAATGAAACACTTTCTCGTATTTCACCCCCTAAATTCATTCCTGCATATGTTGCCATTATACAACTAAAAATAACTTCTCACCAACATGCATTCTTTAATTACAAATTACTTACAACTGTATTAAACAATAATTTTTAACACAATAGTTTACTTTAGATTAAACACTAGCAACACAATCGTACTATAAACATATGTTCTATATGTTACACTGCACATGAGCGCAATTATTGATTTTGACTCGAGTTACAAAATTAGTTAATACAAGAATTTTGGTGGGTATTTAAAAACACAACTTTCACATTTTAAAGAAATTCTTTATGTATCAAGTGGTAATAATTACAAATTACATCTTAACAAATTTCATTTTAGTAATGTAATAATATTAATGTTTTCCATTTTATGACATGCTGCAATTAAATTATGATAAGTTTGAAATCAATATATTTAGCAAAGTAAGTACCTTTCAATCAAACTGGCTCTCATAGAAGTAGCAATGGATGTTGGTGCAGATTCATTAAGACGAAATACTGACTCAATAACTGTTAGTTCAGTAGATGTTGTATCCATTCCGGCAAAGGCACACCAGTCATTTACGACCATACCAGCTCCTACTACTTCACTACCTCTATTGACAGTACCTGCCTAAATACATTGGTATATAGTTAAAAAAAAAATAAAAGTAAAAGCACAAATTTGACTAATTATACAATCCTATAAAATTTAATCGCTTCATTTTGGCAGAAGATAAATACTATCACACAAAAATTATACACATTACTTGTTTTTTTGCTGATAAATAAACGTGGAAATTCTATAAATTTTAAACAATCAATCTAAACGAAACCCGACAGGTAGTATAATAGTGATTGAAAATATTGGATCAAAATAGGATAAAAAAATATGGGTTATTTAAAAAAAGTGACGATGGAGTTATTACTTTGACAAGAATTTGTTTCTTGTACATAAAAATGTTATGTCAAAAGTTAGTATTTTTGTTTCAATGTTTTATTTCCTTTAATTCAAAAGATAATGAAAGGGGGGGACTTTTTTACACATACACTGTATATAATTATATGAGCTAGTGGGAGGAAAAGTGGTATAACTCAAAAATTGTTGACTTTTAGTTATAGCACTTTTTCAGTTCTTTAAGTTGAAAACTATTAACTGACCAAGTGATTTAAGTGTATTTCAACTATTTTCCAAAAGAGAACATCATCAGTGCGAAGTCAAAACCTCGTAATTTATGATAAACTGACATGCAAAACTCAATTTTTCTGAAAAAAAATTATGACATACCACTTTTCCTCTCAACGGCTCATATGTCGCAGGCAAATAGTTACTTCAGGCAAATAGTATTCATTTTATAAAAAAAAAACATTTATATTCAGTTAAACCTTTTCCTTATACATAGTTGTCATAACTATAAGGAAAAGGTTTAACTCAATCCAAAAGGTTTCTTTTTATAAAATGATTACTATTTGCCTGGTCAAAAGCTATTTACTTGCGATATATAAGGTAATACTGGGCAACATTGACACGGTGGTTTTTCAAATAACACATCCAGTTCTCGTATATTGATATAAAATGTCGTATCGCTGTTTCTACAATTTCATTTAGGGTTCCGCCATTTAGTAGAAATAACTGAAAAGTTGTTTGCAACTGATGGATTTCTACAGTCATTGTAATTGACAACTGACAAAAACCAGTGTCAATGATACACTACGCTTAGCAAACATTTACTTATAACACAGTTTATATGTACTGTCAATTTTAGCCCACGTCAAATATTTAAAAAAAACTTTATATAATTCTGTAAACTGAAATGTAATCTCCAAACTAATACCTAATATATTAGTTTACCCAAAGCCAGGTTTGCAAATTTTTAGTGACGAAAAATAAGTAAGAAAAATTTTTTTTTCTAAACGACACGTTTAAAAGAATTTTTACCTGGCATTACCTTACATATGTTAGTGGAAAATTGTAAATTTAGTCGTTTTATAAAACGCCTAGTGTTTTCTAAATGACTGGGCAGATTATAAAATATAGAATGAATGGAGAATTTAACTATAAGGAAAAAGTTTAACTCAATATAAAAGGTCTAACAATTCTTCAGTCCCTTATTCAGCTAATACAATTTGCCACCGACATATATTTGTTAGTGATTTTTAAATTTTTGCGGGACACTTTCTCGAAGTGTCGCTGAACACAGGTTAAGAAGCACTGGGCTAAAGAACTACTATTTTCTGAAAAAAATCCTTAGACAGGTTAATTTTAATTCATAAACACATACTCTTATATCAAATTCAATTTTCAGCCATTATTTGTTGCATGATTTTTGCAGCCCATTCATTTCTCAAAATGATGGTATAAAAATTGAATATTTTTTAAATAAAAAGTTTGTCTTGTAGTTCATAAAAAATTACGATACATACTACTAATGGAACTTGCAGCAAAGAGGATAATTCTTCTTGATCGGTAACACTTGTACTGGGATGAACAAGACCACCTTGATTACTTAATACACAATAAGAACCAACCAAGACGTTATTAGCAATAGTATGTCTAAACACTTCAACTTGCAATACATCTGCAATAATTTCTTCAGTTTCCTAAAATGTGTTATAATTTTAATTTCAAGTAATTTAAGTGCAACATCAACTGACCCTATCTAAATCGGGATGCACAAGGGCTACATAATCGTTGCATGCAATCACATTGCCCAGTGCAGAAAGTCGTTCTTCTATTCTCTGTACTTTTATGGATTCCGGTAAAGCATTTCGAATGTGCTGTAGTTCAGTATCAAAAGTTGAGTTTGGTACAAGAAGTCCATTTTTATTGCCAACGCACATTCTTCCAATTATTCGACATCCTGATACTGACAAATGAACTACAGGTATTGTGTCTGCTAATTCGCCTTCAAAAGTGCTAAAAATATTGAAAAGTACAAAAAAAAATTAAATTTTGTTTAAGTTTATACCTGTAAAAATTTTCTGACCCCCCTATTGCTACTAAACAATAGGCATTTGTTAATTTCGCGAAAACGCCAATTTCATTATTATTTTCAAACTGAACACGGAAAGCCATTTTAATGTAAAATTTATTATAACGGTAATATTTCACAATTTGTACAAAAACACGTTCTTATAAATTTTAACCTATTCGCGATTCACACCACACCAAGGGGGCAGCACATCTACAATACCCCCACTTGGCACCACGAACAGTGCACCCGCCGGCTCGGATCAGGAACTAAAAGTAGCGCAGAAATGCACCAGGTTTGCGTCTATGCAGAAACCAAGAGAGAAAGGGAAACTGAGAGACAAAAACACCATTTCTCTCTGAGTCACCACAAGGATGACCGTTCTATATTTTTTTATTATTGCTGCATTTTCACTGATAGGATGGTATTACTCATTTTCTTTAACTTTTTCACTGATGAGATTATTATTGATTTACCATTAGAATAAAAAGGACATGGACCAAGGTAATAGGGTAGGTAGTAGATAGTGAGGTAAAGTGGACACCTTAACCCTGCAGTGGGCGCGCAGCGGTACTCAGTACCGCAAATTACGTTTTTTGTTTGTTCTACACGCGATTCTAGTCGTACATAAATGTTGGCTCGTGTATGTGTCTTTGACCTATCCCACTAAAATCCACTCCACCCTTTTTTTTATTGAATTCATCTGTTAGTAGCAATCGGTCATTCCCTGAAGGGATCCCAGATTGTGGTATTGAGTACCGCTGCGCGTCCTAATATGTAAATAAAATTCCTAAATAAAATAGTTACGAAATTACACTATGGTCTCTTTTTATGCGGATTTGAAGTAATACGATTTGTAATTTCAAGAAAATTTTATGATTGTACAGGGTGTCCCATCACTTGTGGCCACCCCTAAAATTGAGCTTTAATTGAAAGCTATGAATTTGAAATTTGGTGCACGTATGACTCTGGTATAAGGCTAGAAATTTCCGGTTTTAAATGGTAATTGTCGGCGTTAGTTTTCGAGAAAAAAAAATAAAAACTGAGTTTTTATAAAAATACTATCTCCCAATTTTGTCAAATTTCACTTTTTAGGATCAGTATTATTGAGACAAAGATGTTCAAAGTAAAAAAAAAATCCAAAAGCTGTAATTAGCCTAAAATTCCCTAATATTCGAATCTTAACCGTAAATATAATGATTTATGAGCCTAACGATCCTCAAGAGGCTGTCCGCAAGTCAAGTACAATTTAAATTTATGGCATTGTAAAAATTTGTCAGTGTCTAGTGAAAACCAGGCGAAGTGAACGTCAGTAGCGTACCGAAATCGAACCATTTTACATTCTTGTAGATTTCTAAAATTTTTGTAAGTCTTCTAATAAATTACGATTATGAGAACGAACATGATTTAAAATCTGGATGTTGAATTATTTTTTTTAAGTCGAAGAGGACTTATTACATTTTGAATTAATCTTTCGTTAGAACCTGTTCAAAAGCATGTTTTATCCATAAATATTTAATGACTTTATTGCTAAAGTAACTGGTATCTCAAATGATCTATCCTTTTTCAGAACCGCACTGAAAATATTGTAAACGAAAAATATTAATAAAAGTAACGCTTACCGCATGCAGTTTATTATAAGTGATGTTCAAAGTGGTGTCCATCCCGTTCTATGCACATTTGAAGTCTTCGCTCAAATGACGCTTGAACAGTGGCCGCTTTATTTTAATTATTTAACGTTTGAAAAGCATTAACTATCCGTGCTTGCATATCGTCTCTAGTGGTGGGTGCAGTTCGATAAACTATTTCTTTGACGGCGCCCCATAAAAAGAAATCCATTGGCGTCAAATCAGGAGAGCGCGCCGGCCAAGGAATTGGACCTCCACGTCCAATCCATCGAAAAGGGTAGTGTGTATCCACCGAGTTTCTTGCAACTTGGGCAAAATGAGGTGGAGCCCCATCTTGCTGCAACCACATATTTGGAATAACGTTTAGAGGGATATCTTCTAATAGATTGTCAAGGTGGTTTTCTATAAATTCTGCGTAAATTTGTCCATTCAAGTGACGGTCAAAAAAGAAGGGACCTACTAATCGATTATTGATTATTCCCCCCCAAACATTAATGGACCAGTAGTTTTGAATTCGCTGCTCTCGCATTCAGCGGGGATTAACTGGTGACCAGTAGTGAAGATTGTGTTTATTAACTTGCCCACTACTCTTAAATGAGCATTCATCTGTAAATAACACATTTCTAAAAAAGTGTAGATCCTCACGGAGCTTTCCATTAGCCCATTGGCAAAAATTTACGCGGCTTTCGAAATCTCGATCATGCAGTTGCTGATGTAACTCTATGTGGTAAGGATGATATTTGTGCTTTTTTAATATCCTCCCTACTGAAGATCGACTAATTCCCGTGTCTTCACTGATTTCCCTAATGCTCAATTGGGGATTATTATCGGCGAGATTTAAAACTGCAGCTTGATTGACTTCATGCGTGACCGTGGGATTCACTGTCGTTTTTTCTTTGCCCTTTAAATTTCCGTTTTGTTTCAAGGAATCAACAAGTCTTTGAAATATTTTTCTTTCTGGCGCAACTCTTTGAGGTTAACGCTCGGCGTAAATTTGAGCAGCTTGAACAGAATTTTGCCGTGCTTCTCCGTAAATTAATATCATATCAGTCTTTTCTTCGAAGGTAAAGGTAACCGGCATTATAAACGAAAACTAATTAAAACACACGGAAATAAAACACAGATAAACACTTTTTGGACAAAGTTACTCTTCAAAAGCTGAAGTTGAACTGAAAGCAAAAGTAATACACCCACCCTACGTTTATAACTGACAGTCGATTTTTACGACTACCTACGTTTACTATTGAAAAATGCAATTCCGAAGCAACTTTAGCAATAAAGTCATTAAATATTTATGAATGAAACGTGCTTTCGAACAGGTTCTCACGAAAAATTCAACCAGTACGACAACAATAATCCGTGAAACTAATTTCCAAATTTACGGGGATGACAAAGTGAGTCTCGAACGAGTTCCGAAATCATTCAGTGCGATATTCATCAGCCCGTTATTCAAAATCTTTCGCATTCAATTTTGAACTCAAACATTAATTCAAAATGTAATAAGTCCTCTTCGACTTAAAAAAAATAATTCAACATCCAGACTTTAAATCATGTTCGTTCTCATAATCGTAATTTATTAGAAGACCTACAAAAATTTTAGAAATCTGCAAGAATGTAAAATGGTTCGATTTAGGTACGCTACTGACGTTCACTTCGCCTGGTTTCCACTCGACATTGACAAATTTTTACAATGCCATAAATTTAAATTGTACTTGACTTGCGGACAGACTCTTGAGGATCGTTAGGCCCATAAATCATTATATTTACGGTTAAGATTTGAATATAAGGGAATTTTAGGCTAATTACAGCTTTTGGATTTATTTTTTTACTTTGAACATCTTTGTCTCAATAATACTGATCCTAAAAAGTGAAATTTGACAAAATTGGGAGATAGTATTTTTATAAAAAATCAGTTTTTATTTTTTTTCTCGAAAACTAACGCCGACAATTAACATTTAAAACCGGAAATTTCTAGCCTTATACCAGAGTCATACGTGCACCAAATTTCAAATTCATAGCTTTCAATTAAAGCTCAATTTTGGGGGTGGCCACAAGTGATGGGACACCCTGTACAATGATTAATGGTATTAGATTAAAAATGGATTTTACCAATATCGATAAACATGTCAAAAGTAAGTGATAATTACTCTAAATTTCGAAGACCTTTTTATTCTTGGTTGTCCTATTTTCGATGCAGAAATTCCTACATTCATTTCTAAAAAATTGATTCATTCTCTTTACTTTCTTCAAATCTATGTAAAATTAATCCTCATATTAGTTTATTTTTACTCCGCCATTGTTTTTGGATACCTAATTTCACTTATAATCTTAGATGTTGTCCTTTTTGGAAATTTTGAAAATGAGTGTCTTGAATTAGATAATATTGTTATTTTTTCTTTGGAAAATATTTTGAATATTAAATTTACAATAAGATCTTGGACTCAAACCAAATTACCAATCCGTTTTGAAGGATTAGGTATAAGGTCTATAATTGATATTTCCTCGCCTGCCTTTTTGTCTTCTATATTTTGAACTTATTAGTAGTAGAACTACAGGGCTACGGGAACAGCGGCGAATTAAATTGATTCGCGGATTTGATTCGCGGATTAATTGATCGACGCCATCTTTAATTACAATCCTTTAATCACAGATGTAATTATAACCGTTTAATCGCAGATGTAATTACAACCCTTTAATCACAAATGTAATTGTCCTAATTACCGCGTAATTGATCTGATTGCCCTAATTACAGTGTAATTGATCTAATTACAGAGTAATTGATCTGATTGCCCTGATTACAATTTTAATCACAGATCTGATTAGAACCCTTTAATCAATTACTCTGATTGTCCTAATTACGATGCCAGCTCAGGCGTCTCCACTTCTGCGCATCATCTATCTCCCTCTTACACATGGTTGAACACACCATCTCCCTCGCACACATTGCATAAGCGTAACAGACAATAATTTTCACGTTAGAATGTTTGGCGCCACACAGCCGTTGAACTTCTCGCTCTCACCTTTCTCGCTCTAGCCGAGAAATTTAAAAGTTGAAAAAATGTTCGCCATAAGTGAGTTTCGAACCCCAATCACGGGCTACAGCAGGTAGTTCCAGTACCTCTGAGCTACCAAGCACCCTTACTTAAGCATGTATTTAATTGTTATATAATAGGCATGCCTCTTTGTAAAAGTGGAAATCTGCAAACCGATAGAGTGTAATTTTTACAGAGCGCGTTTTGTAAAAGTAATGCGATTGTGGGGTATGTGAAAAATAAACTGGGATAATTTTACAATGTTTTTATTCATACATACATAAAAAAATCATATAAATTTACAATAATCGCAATTTTGAATCATCGGTGGAGGTTCATCGATTTCGGTTCTACCGCCAGTGTTGTAATGGGTTAAACATCTTCGGCAATCGGCAACATCCTTATCCAATTGGAACTTTAGAGGTAATTTATCCCAGATGAAATGGATGCTATGTGATGCGAGCTTGATGAGGAAATCCTTCGGCAAACAGGCGATATCTTCGGCTTCCATACTAGCCAAATTCTCAGTTTCAAAGTAGATTTGAATCGATCGTTCCATGGACGGTGCACTGTCATCGTTTGTATACCACACTTTTAACGATTTCACTGTTTTAGTAGCACAATTAAGCTTCGAAGCACCAACATGATGTGTACAAGGCGCCATATTATCACACAATTTGTTCAACTGTCTCCTTCACCAGGTCGTATGGAATATCACCAGAGCTCCATGAAAGTCCATGATGATTACGTTCCAACCACAAATTAGTAGATTTGTATTTGGTAGGTAGTTCATCCCATGGAAACGGCGGTTCGAAGAAAAAATTCACAGGCTCAGCCGTTTTATCATCAGCCGAGATCACAGCAAATTCTTTCAATATAAATTCGTTGTGATGTGTTTTGAAACACTGAATATCGACAATAACCTCCGCCATGTATAACAACTTCGAAGTGACTGAAGCACAAACCCCGATTACATTAGCTTCCTAACCCCACCACTAACTGCGTTGTATTCAATTATGCGATCGTGAAGAATTAGACAATAAGCGGCCGTTGCAGCTGGGAAATTGTTTGCAGATTCAAACTCAATGCGCACATCGACAGGTCCTGACTTGAGAGCCTCATTCTGTTTCGAACAATCGATTACAATTAAGGGTGTGTATTTGAGAAAATCGCCTTTATTCACCAACGGCTCAGAGTCCTTGCCATAATATGTACTTTGAAAATTTGCATACATCTCATATAATAGGGCGTATTGATTATGATCAATGTTGAGATTTAGTTGGTTATAGGGATAACACTGTGAGTTTAAGAAAAGTTTAACATCTTTGACATTGCAGTGATCGAAACGGCTGACATTCACATCACTCTTATTTTTGCGTGCGGTTTGAAAACCGAGAATGACGTAGCGCGGTTTCTCCAATTGTGAAGATGTCTTTACAGGCCAAACTTGTTTGTCTGCACATGGAAGTAGAGGATACTCATACAACTCCCAAGTTCGGAAGCTCATGGAGATGGGCTCATCTTTGGTGATAAAGTTGAGTAATTGAACTTTTTGATGATCTGATGGCTTGATGTATGGCACCAACCACTCCAATTTCATTATTTTGATTTTAAAATCTTCAGCTGCAGATTGCACAACAGCATTTGCATCGCTGTTCGCCCGCGTCAAAATCAATTCATGTTTAGAATTAATGATGATTCGACGGTGGTCTTCCGCGAAACCCAATATCAATTTCAGAGGTATTGATACGTCAAAGTAGCCGGCATCATTAATTAATTTTTCAGCATCTTTATCAATATCGAACCAGCCGGCGTTCTCGAGCATGGGTTTCTGGCCTGGGCTTAGAGACACACAACCTTTCATGAAACTCGTGAGTCCGACATTCTTGCAGCGGTCAATCTCAATCGCATTCAATTAATAGCGTATTTCATCAAAGAGGTGGCAGATGGCGTTGTTGACTAAAGTTGTCCTTTGAACTGCTGTTTCACCATCGGTCTTGGTTAATTTACCAGATATGTATAACGAACTCCTGCTCGGTAACAAACACAAATCTTGATGTTGGATGGCTATGCGAATCTCATCGCTGTTGTTGAAAGTTGACGATGCGTAGGGCTGATGTGTATGACTCTCACAATGAGCGATGGATTCATCATAAACAACCGGCGCGTGAATCATTAAGATCTCCCCCTCCATGGTTGAAAACAAATAATTAATGTGCAGCAGCAGAATCGGTCTTTAATTTTCCTCCAAAAGGATTCACTTTGAAACCCAGACTCTTCAGAAGCTCGATGTTTTGACGTGTTATCACTTTGGGTGATACACGCTGACTGACTTGATTCGGGCATGGTGATTCAATTTTATAACCCTGCCCAATTTTAGCATTATATACAATAACCATTTTTATGATGATGATGATGATGACTTGACGTGAAGTCGTATAGTTATAATTTCACCACGAAAATATACCAAGTTCCCGTCCTGATCGACCAATCGGAGCTGCAGATGATGTATTACTCGCACTGTGATCGGTAGATAAATGACGTTTGTCGGAACTTCCACAATCTTATAACCCGGTGGGACGACTGGGAAAAACTCATGGATTGTGTGCACTTTGCGTTCATTGATGTATGCACCTGCGGTGATGTTGCATTCAACCCTGAGGGCGTTTACCTTCAGAATGGTTACAGGAATGTTCGATATGTGAACTACGTTTGGTTTAAGAATTTGCGGTGTAAAACCCAAAAGGTTAGCTATGGAATTAGCACGTTCAAAGTTTATCTCACGATTACACATAATTTCACTATGAAGTGTATTGTTGTTGGGTCTGATATTGATGTTGACAGTTTGATCAATCAGAGCCTCTCGTATAAATTTCTCGATATCTTCTAGCTCATAACTACCCGTGGGTAAAGTGATTTCTTGATCGCCGATGTAAAACATGTTGTTCCCATCGTCTATATTGGGAATCGAGTTAAATGTTAGCAGTTCTACCAACCCCAAGGTGTATGTATTAAGTGGCGAGAGTTCGATTGGTGGAAACTATTGAACCTCGAGCACTGATGATGCACCCGACACTGTTAACGTAAACGAATCCATTACGATTGTGATTTCCAATACTAACATGCCAACCTTTTATAGGAGTCCGCATAGGAACTTGAGACACAAGTGTCCACAATTATATGTGTCATAGTCTTGATATTGAATATAATTATATTTGACGCTACCAACGCCGAGATATGTGATTAGATCCCTAGGTGGTTGAAGATTTCCGAAACTGTCAAAGTAAATGACGTTATCACCAATCTTTTTATATGCAACCCAATGTGTTCCAGACCCATCAGCGTCATCTAGATTAACTATTGCCGACTCGAATTTTCGAGGACCGCTCTTGGGTAAGTCATTCCGCATGTAGACTCCGCGAAAATGTGGAATTTTCAACTTTTTAGCATATTTAAGTATATCGATATCGGTCAACACCCTGCGTGGTAGCTTCTCAATTAGTTTTTTGGAGTCAGATAAAGTCCCAGCCCCTGTCTGTATGGTTTCAAATAGAGGCCTTTTCCCAAAGCTATAGATTCCATCGTTTTATTGTGACGATGAGTCTCCGATAGTTCTCGCTTGGCGGCGCCAGCATCATTCACAGCTTTAACAACTCCAGCAACGCCACCTGTCAACGCGCCGGCGGCACTAAGGCCCGCAAAGATTGGTACGAGAAATGGTAGAAAACCTCCAGTTTTTGTTGGGATTGGAAGAATACGCGGTGATCGCACATTGCATTTTCCACCAGCCTCTTTAACAGCTTTTCGAGCGCCTAGCAGTGCCGATTTGACTGCAATTTTGGCATCTCTGCTTGGCAGCATTGCCAACCTGGCAGCGTTAACAATCTTCCGCAATGCAGCGGAGGACTTCTTCTTCTTTTTCTTCAGACCCATACCGAATTTTGTTTTAGCCTTCATGATATTTGTTACAGCCCAAGCAGCTGCTTTCTCACCAACACTTGAGTCTTTGGCTAAAACACGCTTCCAAGCTTTCTCAATCAGTATTTGGTCGGCAACTCTCCTAGCATCCGAGTTTTCACGATCTTTAGAATAGGCAATGTCGTGTTCTTTACACGCTGCGTCTAGCGGGTTAATACCCGGATCTCCTCGTGCAAGTCTTTTTGTCAATTTTGTGCCAGGTCCGCAGTACTGATAACCGGGTATATGAAGCTCCACCGGTAGTTTGTTTATAATACTGTTTACAACCCCCTTGCCGCGAGGACGATGTTTTTTCACGCCAACTGGTTTACACCCCATCGATGTGTGCGTAAGCATCGCTGATGTATGACTGAGGAACAAACACTAATAAAGCCGGTATTTATGGTTTCTCAATCAGTCATGGCTCAAATTAGCTACGAGGAGCAGTCCTGCAGATTACCCATGCTGAATTTCGATGGCCTTGTGCAACAGACTAGTTCAAATAAAGAGAAACGTCACGGCGAATTATTACCGAATAGTGTGCGTGCAATATTTTGCGGCCCATCCAATTGTGGCAAGACCAACGCTCTACTGACCTTGCTAACACACCCGAACGGGTTAAGATTTGAAAATGTGTATGTCTACTCAAAATCACTCAATCAGCCAAAATATCAAATTTTAACGCAATTACTCGCACCTGTGGATGGACTCAAGTATTTCCCATTCAGCGAACATGAACAAGTGGTTGGACCAGATGATGCGCACCCCAATTCAATAATGATCTTTGATGATGTCGCATGCGAGAAGCAAGAAAATATCCGAGCATTCTTCTGTATGGGCCGCCATAAAACAGTCGATTGCTTCTACTTATGCCAGACATATGCACGCATTCCTAAGCATCTAGTTCGTGATAATGCCAACCTATTAGTACTGTTTAAACAGGACGATATGAATCTCAAACATGTTTATGAGGATCATGTTAATACCGATATGACTTATGCGAATTTTCGAGAATTATGTTCAGCATGTTGGAGTGACAAGCATGGATTTCTGGTAATCGATAAAGATAGCGAACTCAATGAGGGGCGGTATAGAAAGGGTTTCGACTGCTATATGAAGACGATCTAAATTGATGATGTGCACAGTAGCGTTTTGAATGTGATGGCATCAACATGCAGAAATTTCAAGAGCATGCTGATGTTCTCCATCAAATCGCTAAAGCTAGCGATGCGATTCGGAAAAAGTATAAAATGATCAAATTGGGTAGAGAGACTGCTGAAAGGGTTATGAGTGAAGCGCTTAAACCTGTGGTGGTTCCTCTACAGCAGCTCGTGAATAACCATATTAAAACTGAAATCAAGACTGAGATGGAAGATGCTCCTGTGAAAAAAGATGTGGACCCCTATGCTGATGATGATTCGCTCACACAATATCTAAGAATGTTAGCGAAAAAAAAATAAAAAGAAATTGGATACTACGTATGGTGTGCGCAAACTCGCCAATGATCGTATGATGATTGGTGATTCACAGATTCGTTTTGAAAATAGTTTCATTTATGTGGGCGACAGGAAGTATCAGAAAACCAAAGGGCTGATTGAATTATTGTTTAAAAAGTCACCAGCTACTGACTTTGTGAGTCACGATGATGCACGAATTTACGGTCAAATCGTTACCGCAACAAATGCACACCGACAACGCTACAGCATAAATCAAAACATTCGCAAAGATAAAAGTTTGAAATTTCAAAATTTTATTGAAACGATTGACACCACAAAGCATGAAGGGAGTGGTATACTACCAGAATTCATGATTGCTCGAAAGGGAGAACGGGCGCATTACACATACTGGGATAATCCTAATGAATTAATTGATCGTCTGCGCATGCTCCTAGCATCACAAGCTGCTGGAAATCCGAGTCATTCAAATGAAATCATATCGATTATCGAGGAGTTACGTGAAGCAGGCTACATTAGTCATTCCTAAGATGAGTGTTGATGTGTTTGGACGTCAGTTAAACAAAAACACCAGCATACGCGGTACTCCCGGGATTGGATTCCAATTGACTGCCGATGGAGATTTTAACACGCAAAATAGAAGATTGCGAAACTTGGCTGAACCCCTGGAGAGCAACGATGCCGCAACCCTCAACACTGTGTTGAGTTTAATGCATAATACAATTGCAACTATAACTCAGAACATGGTTCCTGTTTATAGCGATATCAATGCGAATAGGGAAAAGATTGAAACTCTTCAGTCTGACATACAAAATAGCTTAGCGCAACAAGTTACAACCAACGATATAAATCATGGACTCATAACAAGCATTTCAAATGCCATTCATGAATTACAAGATAGTTTCAAAAAACTGGCCGCAACCAATGCAGACCTCCAAAAGCGCATGACTGAAGTTTCCGAGCGATATTAATGGATTGTTCATACACGATAAGAAGCACAATCAACCTTCAAAAGCATATGACAGAAGTTTCTGAGCTTACTATGAGTTATGATCGAAGACTGAAAGCATTGGAGTGGCAATGCAGAAATTAGCGGTTGTTGAGGAACTTCATAAACCGGCTCGAAGAAATTATAAACGTCGTAAATTTGACATTCGCGGCTTGGATGAAACATGGCAGGCTGATCTTGTTGACATGACAGCTTATGCCGATGTCAATAATGGTCACAAGTTCATGCTTACAGTTATTGACATATTTTCAAAATTTGCTTGGGCAGCGCCCTCTAGAAGTAAGAATGGAGAAGATATTGCTGCAGCAATGGAGTCGATACTCGCAAGGGGGCGCATACCGAAAAATTTACATGTTGATGGCGGCAAAGAATTTTATAATTCGAAATTTATGGCACTCATGCAGCAACACGATATTCAGTTATAATACAATGAGTAATCAAAGATTGTCGAATATTTTTATGAATGGTCATTCGCTTTATGAACACCATGAGTGCGCAGCACGAATGGTGTTCGCAAGCGTAATGACCATGAATAAAAATATTGTACAATTTTTGACTACGAATTGTATTCAACAGACTATTCAATTCACCAAATCAATGATTAAAATAAAATATTTCAAAAGCTAGTTCGCAAATTTGGGTTACACATTATTTTATTTTCATAGCAACCGGTAAAAAAATGTTGTTATTTTATTTTTTTCTGACAGCAGTGTTTCACGAGTTAATTAATTTATAGGTACCAATTATTGCCATTTTGCTATTTACGTGTTATTTGCAATGGAAAGTGTGTACAAAAGATTTGAAGAGACATCTGATGCAGAAATCAAGGTAGATATGGGACGAATCGTGCGGGAAGATACACGGAAGTCACGAGAGTCGGTACGGCGTCAGTTTTCTCAGTTTTTGGAAGAAAAAGGCTACTCTTTGACATCATCTACCACATCTGCAGAGTTAAATATTATTCTGAAGAGTTGGGCTGTCAATATGCGGAAGAGAGATGGGTCGGAATAGAAGGAAGGTGTGGTTAAGCATATATGGAACAGTACTGCGAAAATGATGCAAGAAATGTATTTCAATAAGTGGAACATTGAAATTAACCCATTTAGTAAAGCTGCATTCAAAACATCGAGAAAGGCCAGAGATGCTACTAGACGAAAATTGCAGGCGCTTCAAATTGCTCAGTTAATTTTGTGATAAAGTCATAATTTCCTTAAATAAAAATAATAATCAAGTTACTTTAAAATACTCACTGCAACCACTAGTGGAATATCCAGTTATATTTTCACTAATGAAATACTCGCTGGAATTTTCTGTTGTTAAGATACGAAAGTAAATATCTGCTATTTTATTGGCTAATATTTGAAAAATGATTTGGTAAATTGAATAGTCACTGTTACTACAATTAAAAATACCAACCCGCCGACATACAATCTAAGTGATTATGAAGACAGACCTATTAAGGGTGGATTCTATGAAGAGGAAAATAGGACGCAAACGAAACTTAGCATTTTGTTAAATGAATATAAAAGAAACAAATTGTCCCAATATTTCGGAGGAACTGAAACTTTGCAGTCCAAATTACTGTTCTTCTTGGAGAACACATGTCTGGCATATCGGTACTAAATGCTCCAAGCACATACATTTTGGGCATTTCTGGCATTTGTATTTCGATTTTCTATTTTTCATGCTGCAGCAATAATAACATCTTCCATAGATTGGGGTTTTCGGATTAGGATCAGAAATGTTATAAGAATACGTAGTTTAATAGTTTTCGAAACGCCGGTACTAGTAACTTGATTTTTAATATGCTCCTCAACTAGCTGGTGTCCAAGAAGTTCTAAAAATTTTCTTCTTAGAATTTTTTCTTTCGGGTTATTATGTTTATATACATATAATGTATGAATTGATACCAGCCACATTCAGTAAACCATACAGAATCACCATTGGCCATCGTCGAGTGTTGCGTGCACAATTATAAGTTGCACATAACTTGTCCACCGTGTCCACACCACCCTTGGTGCGATTATAGTCCATTATGATTTCAGGTTTACCCGTTTCCTTGTCGATATCATCATCGTGGTGCATTGTAGATAGGACAAACACATTTTTATTTTTATTTGGAATGCATAAAACTAAAGTGCATTTTTCTTGAAATGCGAACATGGTGGATTTTTCAGGTCTTCTCATTTTCATTTCTGGTGGTATTTGGGGTTTGCTTTTTCTAATAGTACCGATTATTGTCAACTGATATTCGTTGAGCAGTTTATAAGCTAAGTCATTGCTTGTAAAAAAATTGTCAAATGTGACATTACGTTTGAACCAAATATAGGTTCGCATAACCTCGGAACCAGAGAGAGATATGACCTGTCTAAGTTGTATGGGCCGGGTGGTTGCTTTCCAAGATATGTTTCTAATTTAGCTACGTAAAACATTTTAGCGTCTACTAAAGCATATACTTTTATCCCGTATTTATTGGGTTTGGATGGAATATAGACTCTAAAACAGCAGCCTCCTCTAAAACCCCAGAGCATTTCGTCAACTGTTGTATACTGCGACAATGAAAAATATTTCGGTAAAATTTTATTGAAATCATCAAAAACTTCCCTTATTGGTGACAATTTGTCATATTTAGCTCTTTCTGCTCTTGTGGTTTTATCGTCAAAGCGCATAGCTTGAGTTAAGAACCTTTCTAAGAAGAAGAAGAATCTTTCTAATGACATTGTTAACCGAAAAATATCTACTTCCAAGCAGCCATTAGTCCTAAACAAATCCGCGATATTTTGGCGATTACTTCTTTTCATGCCTGCAATGTAAAGAAGTCCAAGCAGAGCTTTAATTTCATTAACGTCCGTAAGTCTTACAGTCTTATTCTCCTTAGGATATTGTTGTAATTCAATGTAATACATATTTGTGTAGCGAACATTTTTTTCTAAAATGTTGTCGCTAAAAAATAAAGTCCATATCTCAAGTGGGGATTTTTTCCCTTTAGCTGCGCCTTTTACGCCTGGAAGTATGGTTACAATGTTGACAGCACGTGTCCGCACATTTGGTGTTCCCTCCACATGCTTTCGCCAGGAGGTAGTACCATCACTTCCAACAAAATGAGATTTACGAAATTTTTTACGTTTCGGTTGAGTAGCTTGTGCATCTTCGTATGTCTTGTTCAATATTTGAATTATAATCCTGAATTCCAACTTCATCTTCCACACTACTATCACTATCCTCAGCCGCTTCTGAATTACTTTCATCTACATCGACAAGTATTTTCTGTATACTTCCTCACCAGTGCAGGCAGCCATTTTTTATATACTGATGGAAAAGTGAAAATATTACACCTAACGAAACAGTATAGAACTTATTTCAACAACTGAATAATTATAACTAAACTAGCAGCAACGCAATGAGTTGATAAAATATTGTTTAGTTGCAAGAAACATTTCCAAGAATAATCTCGAATAAAATAATATATTAATGCTAGCAAAGCACCGTTGATTAAGGTAAATATAGACCCAACAAACACGATCTGCTGGTTTATCGTCGGCCGAGTGCTGGCACTGCTGGCACTGCTGGCAAAGTGTTGGCATAGAAATGAGTCGTCTAACCGACGCACGGCCAGCGCTTGCATTTTACTGTTACCAATGAAGATATATTAGCAGCGATGTTAAAGCATTGGTTCATCGCCGGTTTTATGTGTATTTTACGCACTGTTGGCAATTCACTGGGCCAACGCTAGGAGATATGTGAAAACTTGATTTTTATTACGCATTCAAATGAAGATACCTATATCATACAGTATATCGCCATAATGCTGCCTTATTATTTTTTTAAATCTTAACATTTACTTTCTTATAAAAATTAAAAAGTTAATAAGTACATACTTTAAAAAAGTATCTACTTAAAGGGGCACAATACACAAAAAATAAGTTCGTTTAATTTAAAAGTACGTTTAATTCTAAGAAAAATGGCATATGTATTTTGTTTCTACTCAGATTATTTAATGAGTTATAATTAATTGAAAATCGGCCCGTGACGTCACTGAGCCGAGCTGCCCGTAGCAGCAAAAATTGCTCGCTTTACACGATCATTTACCTACCTTTAAACAATGTTTTCGAAATTTTGTTACGAGTATTTAGACTGTTTTTTTGTACTGAAGACGATAATGCAACCAAAATTTTAATATAGTGTCTAGTTTTAAAAAAAATATATTAAATGCGATGACACGACGCGGTCATTCGTACCATTTTTACGCGCTTCTAAAGGTTATTTCTACCGCCCAGACAGAGGTCATAAAATAATTATTTTCAAGACGCCTGACCGTCGTGGAGTTTTGAATGTTTTGAATGTTTAGTTAACAATAGTATTCTAGTATTTACTGCTAAATTGGTTGGTTGCACTTATAAATTTAATTTTTAATTATGACAACTCCTTATTTATTTGAACCTGAATACATAGATGACGACGAAGTTGATACTTTTTTTGAACCTAGTAGTGTAAACATAAATTACGAAAATCGAAGTGGAATTTGTAATTAGTGTAAATGTGAAAAAAGTGTGTCTATGCCAACAGATGAAGAGTCTGTCAAGAATATGATTATATAAAACATTTAATTGGTAATAATACATGCATTACACAAAATAATTTGTTTGAAAAATTGGTTATTGACAAAGACGTTTTAAATATATCACGTCATAAACCCAACTTCCTGTAGCTTTCGAAAAATGTGACCCAATTCATATGTTTTTTTATTGAGCCAATATGTACCTTCTTTTTTTTAAACAAGGTTCTTTTGAAAATTTTTTCTTGGAACACACGATTAGTCTAAATCACTTTCTAAAAAATGTTTATTGCAAATTCTTGCATTTTGTCCTGGTTGAAATGATTGCCTTTTACAAAATTCTGACCAAAATGCAAATCGTTTCGGCGATTTTTCTCTATTAGGAAAACGATGTCCCGTTGGTTCGCTGCATCCAAAAACTGGTCGGCGATGTTCTGGTGGCTACTGTTGCAAATAACTCGGAGTTATTCTGCATTTACGACTTTAAATCACAATCAACTTTTACTGATGATAATGAGGGTTCACTGCAGGGTGCAACAAACCTTGTTGCTTTTATGGACGGATCACTTATAGTATTGTAAAAGGCACAGTCATAAACTTAGCCGAACTTTACGCACAATTAGATAAAATAGGAACGGAACGCACAGTCGGGGCGCTGTTCTTATTTAATATTTAAAAAAATAACTAAACACCGTATTGAAATTCTGATTCTTTTATCGCCTTTGGCAAAACCATTCACAAAGTCTCATATAAATTAAGCATTAAAAATATAATTTTTAGATAGATGAATCGTTGTGCGAAGCGAGTAACTTTTGCACGTGAGAGATACGGAGTTTCGGTGAGGTCGGCTCAGTGACGTCACAAGCAATTCTAAAAAGTCTTAATATCTTCTAAAACAATTTTTTTTTTTACATTTGAGTTTTATCAAATAGTTTTTAATAGTTCTGACTACAATAATTTAACATTAAATAATAATTTTAAAAAAAAAGTTTTTTGTGTAATGTGCTCCTTTAAGGGGGAAATACTGCCGTAAATTTATAATATTATGCACTAACCATTATACAGTGAGGACGCGTGGGTTGGAATAAATTCATTTAAAATTCATGGGTTTGGTTTTTGGAAAAACGCTCGGACACGTCGATTTTTGTTTCTAAAACTGCATCTTTTTTGGTATTTATAATTTTAAGATCGTCTTTTGTTTTCGCACTATGACGTCATCAATATTTTTTTTAAATTGCACCGTATATTTTTCTTAACGAATCTGGATGCAGCGCATTTTTCTGAGTACAGAAATGTCAAATTCGTATGACCTTGATGAGGAAAGTTTTCGAAATAATCCGTCCTAAAGTTTCAAAAATTTATGATAAAATTATTAGAGTAGACCACTAATAATATCATCAAGGAAGCGCTGGAAATCGAGCAAAACATTCAATTTCGTGTTTATTTTTCCAGTTTATTGAAGTAGACTTTAGATTTCAGATAACCCCATAGATAAAAATCTAATGGGGTTCAATCTGAAGACCTAGCTGGCCATTTGATAAAACGTTTCCTTCCGATCCATCTATTTGGGAAAATATTATGAAGGTATTCTCGTACTGTTCTCGAATAGTGTGGGGGCGCTCCATCCTGTTGGAACTATATTGAATCTGCCGGTATATTTAGATTTTCATTATTCAGGTACAGTGCACTGACACTGGGTATTATGCCATTTTGTAGTAAGTCTAAATATTTTTCAGAATTAAGTGTTCCCTCAATAAAAAAGGACCCAAAATTGAGGTACCCACAATTCCGGCCCAAACGTTTACTTTCTAAGGTAATTGTGTATGACTTTCCATTCTCCAATGTGGGTTTTCTGGTGCCCAATATCGAAAATTTTGCCTGTTTACCGAACCATTCAAACAAAATATTGCCTCGTCGGAAAAAACTATCTTACGTAAAAATTCCGGGTTGGCATTGCATCTATCCATCATTATTTCGCAAAATTCTAATCTAATAAGTTCCTGAAGAAAATGTACTTTGTGTGGGTGCCATTTGTTCTTGTGTAAATATTTTAGAACAGACTGACTGTTCTGCAGCAAAACATTCAATTGTGTACTTTCTGATTGTAGGCTTCTCCGGGTACTTATCATTGAACAATTCGCAAACTTCAGCTTGTGTTCGAGTATTATCGTTATATCCTACCATCATCAACATTTCTATTCGTTGTTTCTCAGTTAAACGCGCCATTCTTCAAGCCTTGAAACTGTACTGGACAAGTGTCAACAATCAAAAAAACAAAATAAACACACAATTGAATGTTTTGCTAGATTTCCAGCGCTTCCTTGATGATATTATTAGTGGTCTACTCTAACAATTTTATCATAAATTTTTGAAACTTTAGGACTGATTATTTCGAAAACATTCCTCTTCAAGGTCATACGAATTTGACATTTCCGTACTCAGAAAAATGCGCTGCATCCAAATTCGTGAACAAAAATATAGAGTGCAATTTAAAAAAATTATTGATGACGTCATATTGCGAAAACAAAAGACGATCGTAAAAGTATGAATATTAAAAAAGATGCAGTTTTAAAAACAAAAATCGACGTGTTCGAGCGTTTTTCCAATAACCAAACCCATGAATTTTAAATGAATTTATTCCAACCCACGCGTCCTCACTGTATAATCGAGTGAAGTAAACAGTAATTTGTTAATTAAAGTTGAATTGAAGTATCCGACATAAAAAGAAATGTTTTTATAAAATATTTCTATTTATCACGTTTGTTATTTATGGCAAATACTGATTGTCAGTACCTTCATGCATGTTATTTATATGAACCTATGTTTTTAAATACACATTGCCTAAATTCCAGGCTTTTAAAAGTAATTATAGTGTTAGCGCCGCTGATAGCACCGCGGCGGAGCCCGTCCTTCGTTCTTAAGTAACGTCGCCCTCAAGTGACTTGCGCAAGGCGGTTCCTGTTCGACTATCGAAGCAAGGGTGTAACCCGCACTTCGTCATAGACGACCTGGAAATTAGCCCGCTTTGTGGAGCTTTTTTGTTTAATTGTTTTTGAGTTTTGATCAAACAGTTATAAAAAGAAAGATGTTTATCGTTGAATTAACGTAATTTTATTTTTCTGTGAAGTTAAAGTATTTGATTAATAAATTTAGTGTTGTAAAGTGTGAAATTAGTGACTATTGTGTGCCACACCCTTTTTTGGAGTCGTCTCGTTTATTGTTTTACGATAAATTCAATAAAACTCCAACAGCAGCGGTGGGATTGAATCTGGCTTCACTTCAAGTTGGTAATGCAACTATTGCAACAATAGAGGAATTATTATCCGAGTTCGTGAAGGCAATGAAGGCTGGTCAAACTTCCGTGCAGATGTAGATGTTATACAAACGTAGATCTATCAGGTGGTGGACGCCCACATGTGCTTCGGGTTCTAAAAGTACCTGAAGTGTCCCTCTCCCAAAATTACCCTTAAGGTCCATAGAAAACATTTAAGTCAGTTACTTACAATAGCTCAAAGTTTCAACATCATAAAAACACTAGTGCATAATTTAGCTTTATTGCGTATATAGTATTAATAAATCATACAATCAGAAAAGGTGTCTCATTTGGAGAATCTAAGCAAAAAGAGAAACAGCCAGGCAATTCGGCCTATACATTTCATGGTCCTTCGGAGTCGAATATCAACCTTGTCAATTGCAATCAGACACTACAGCGACGAATCAACAAAGTCATTGCAATTAGACAACTAAATCAACAAACAAATCAACAAATCAATTGCTACTGAGCAATAAAACGCAATCAAATCAAGAAAACATCTGGAAGTCGACGTCGCTTGGGTTCAAACTACGCACCGTTCAGAAGTGCAGCGGGTAAGTACAATTCAATTTATCCCGTCACAAAACCCTTTCCCAACGGCAAGCTTCGCATTTGGAAACAATAATCACATTTATAATGCAAGACTCTAATGAGCAATACCAACGCCATCTTTATTTACAAGCCGTGAAGCCATGCTTGGCAACACCGCATTAATGCACAGAAGTAGGCCGGGTATCATTGCACGTCGGTTGCAATCGAAACTTATTAAAAAATAACTAACATGAAATGATCCATACTACATCATTATTCTGATAGTATTAAGAAATAAAACAAAAGTTAGTAAGGGCAGGAAATTTTATTTTGTGGTATTTATTAAACATTAAATGACATTATTTACAAATAACATATTTTTAACGTTTATTCTTCTCTTTTGTTAGCGTAGCTAATTTCCTTTTTTTCTCTAAATTTTTAGTGCCATTTGTTTCTTTTGAATATTTTGTGTAGTTATTCAACAGAATATTTGCAAAAACAGAATACAATGTTTTAAACAATCTAGAAACATCGTTGCCACACAGACAATGTAATTCAAATTGTTAAAAAAAGTTATTGGAATTTAAGCTTAACTGTGTCAGTTGAATTAAAATGCCTTTTTGACAGGAAGATTGCAAAAATTTTGTTTCCCACACGCTATTAGCTACAATATATTCTAACAAAGCATACATATCAAAGAAAACACACTTAACATGGTAACTTGGTACACTTAAGCCACCTCGCTGTAAAAAGTCAAAATATTCGTTGCAAACATTACTGCCGCGTCCTTCCTCAAATAAAAAAACACAGGCAGTACATTCCAGTTTTTTGCAAACAGATCGTGCTCCATAGCCACAAACATATATGCAGCTTGATTCCTCGATTTCACATAATTCAAGATAATTTAAAGTTATTGTTAGATTTATGGAGGAAAAATACCACCTCCCAGCGGTCCCGAATCACATTTATCAATCGATCAACCCAAAATGTATTTATTTAAGAAAAACTATATACAGATTTACAACGAAACTTAAACTTTATTTAATGCGAGCATCAACTCTGTTCACAGCCATTCTAACACCGACTGCGCACTTCCTACTTCCTTTACTACTCACACTCTTACTATACAATAGGTGTCGCTAGTGTTACATATAAATTTACATATATTTCACACGCCACCTTAAATTTATATTTCAGTTCAAAATTAATATTAACAACTAACTATTTTACAATTAACATATTTATATTACAGTTCAAAACTAATATTATCAATTAACTACTTTATATTTAACATGTTTCTAAATTTTTCAAACTTGTTTCGACCTAACGACTTAGTAAAAATATCCGCAATATTGTCTTCAGAATTTACTTTTACAATTTCTATTTCACCATTAACACAATTTTCATTTACAAAGTGGTAATGTGTTTCTATATATTTTGATTTTTTCGTAAAATTACCAAATTTTGCTATATTTATCGCACCAGAATTATCTTCATAAATTTGAATAGGATTATAAATTTGAATATTAAAATCAAGCAAAACATCTCTTATTACTTTTAATTCACTCACACACTCTGATAACGCTACAAACTCGGCTGATGTGGAGGATTTTGTTACACTATTTTGTTTTTTTGATTTCCAATAGATTACGTTCCCATTGAATTTGATTACATATCCAGTTGTTGATTTTCTATCTACTATATCTCCTGCCCAATCTGCATCTACATAGCAATCTATAATTTCGGCATTTAAATTTTTACTGAAATGTAACTTTAAATTTTTTGTTAAAATTAAATATTTTAGTACTCTTAAAGCATATTTAAAGTGACACTCATCATAACAATTTTGGAATCGACTTAAATAGTTCACACTAAAGCTTATATCAGGCCTAGTACCTGAGCTGATATACAAAAGTGCTCCAATTAAATTTCTATATTTAATTTGGTCACATGCTAATTTTGCGGGTTCTATTTTCAAATTTTGCTCCATTGGAGTAGCATACAACTTAGAATAAACAATGTCATATTTTTTTTCTAAAGATAAGATATAATCTCTTTGATCTAGAGTCATTTTTCCTTGAATACAATCATAATTAACATTAATACCTAAATAAGTTTTTATTTTTCCCAAATCCTTCATCTGAAATTTTTTTAAAAATAAATTCTTAACGAAATTTATTTTTGTATTATCTTTACAACATATAAGTAAATCATCTACAAATAGAATTAGGTAAACATTATTTGTATTTTCCTTGTTATTTAATATATATAAACAACAGTCATTTTCACTTCTTTTAAAGCCTAAGCTTTTCAAATAAATATCAAAGCATTCATACCAAGCTCTTGGGCTTTCTCTCAATCCATACAAAGCTTTGTCCAATTTTAGTACCCTATCTGTACCATCTTCATAACCTTGTGGCTGTTTTACATAAACTTCTGATTTAACTTTACCGTTCAAAAAAGCTGTCTCTACATCCATTTGTTCAATATCTAAACCGTTTTGACAACAATATGACAATAAAATTTTTAAAGTTTGCATTCTCGCCACTGGAGAGTAAATATCATCAATTAAGTCATTCTGTTGATATCCTCTTACTACTAGTCTAGCTTTATAAATATCATCATTCTTTTTTGTATAAACCCATTTTACATCTAAAATCTTTTTACAATTCGGTTTATTCACAACCATCCAAGTTCTATTTTTATTTAAACAACTCATTTCTTTATTCATCGCTTTTATCCAATTTTCAGAATCATTACTCTTAATAGCATCGCTATAAGAAATAGGATTTTCTGCATTAACAAAATTTACATAAACAACATTATTATATACAGATTCCTCATTAAATCTTTCAGGTTTCCTCTTATTCCTGGTTGACCTTCTCAACTCTAAATCCTCATTTTCATCATCTAAATTTTTATCCATCTTATCGTGTATATTTATATAATCTTTATTACTATTTAAACTTTCTCTTATATCACAAGCCCCTCTTGACTCGTCTGTAGGACCTATATAATTTGTACCTTCTTCAATTATATCTACATGTCTTGATACAATTACCCTGTTATTTACTAGAACTCTATAGCCAACATTTTCATAACCTAACAAAATACCTAAATCTGCTTTTCTATCCCATTTTGAATTTCTTCTTTGTTCAGGCACTCTGACAAACACTTTACTTCCATAAATTCTTAAATGCTCTATATTAGGTTTTTCTTTAAACATTATTTCATAGGGTGTTTTATCCTTTTCTACCGTATTTGCAATAATTCGATTCTTAAGATAAGCTGCTGTTCTAACCACTTCAGGCCAGAATCTATTATCAACCTTAGCCTCTGACAGTAAACATCTAGACATATCCATAATGTCTCGGTTGTATTTTTCTGCTGTACCATTCAATTCATGAACATATGGTGGACAAGGTTCAATAGATATACCTTTTTCCCTAGCAAAATTATATATGTCTCTATTTACATACTCCTTGCCATTATCACACCTCAGTCTTTTTACCCTTTTTCCTGTCTTATTTTCAACTAAATTTACATAGTCAACAAAACAATTACATACTTCATTCTTGGCTTTAATAAGATAAACTTTAGCTACTTTACTGTAATCATCAATGAAAGTTAAAAAATATTTTTCACCATTTATACCAATAGTACTATGTGGTCCATTCAAATCTGTATGAACTATTTCTAATATTTCCTCCGCTCTTCTCCTTTCATTCTTAAATGGCAAATTATGCATTTTATTTTGCAAACATATTTCACACTTAAAGTACTCAGAATCTAAATTTTTTGGTAAACCTTCCAGCATTTGTTTTTCACACATTGTTTTTAGATAGTTAATATTTACATGTCCCATTGTTCTATGTAATTTTTCTTTTACAGGTAATCTACCATTCATTAACAGATTTGCTTCTCTTGCTATAATTTCACTTGTCATATGATATAAATCATTATTCTTAATAGCTAAAGCAGTTAAATTTCCATTTAAATCATAAATTTTTGACATGTTTCCTACTGATACAATTCTATTAGCTTTAGTTACTTTTCCATAACTAATTAAATTTCTGTCCATATCTTTGACATAAAGAACATTTTTCATTTTATTAACTTTACTATTCCCATACACATTAAATTTATGCAAAATATTTCCTACTTTCGTTGCCTTTAAAAAACGACCATCTCCGATTTTTACATTTATCGGTTCTTTAAGTTCTACAAATTCATAAAAATATTTGTCATTATTCACGATATGTTCAGAGCAACCGCTATCAAGTAACCAATTTACTTTACCGATACAACTGTTTACTTCAACATTCGATTGTCCTAAACCGGACCTAACCTCAATTTCCGTATTAAAATTACTCGCTTTACCATCTTCGTTTCGATGTCCTTCTTGTCCTTGATTTTGCTGCCAACCGCCACCTCGACGATATTGACTCCAACCACGACTAGCTCCTCGGCTGCCACTGCCGCTACGGTGATCCCAGTGTTGTTGGTGCTGCTGACGCCCCCCTCTGGATTTCCATGAATTTCCGCTTGACCTTGTACTCGTACATTGGGCCTTAAAATGTCCTTGTTTACCGCACTTGTAACACACTTTGTTATTTCTTCTTTCTGTTTTAAATGCACTTGAACTGCTTTTGTTTCCTTCTTCGTTTTCTTTTAATTCAACCATTTTAATCTTATTTTTCACATATTCGACAGTCTGATCCGCTTCTTTTAGTACATCTATTAAATCCCCAACATAACTCAACGAACTCGGGAGCATCTTGATCATGTAACTTAATTTTTCTTTTTCAACTATCGTTGCTCCTGCGCTTTTCAAGTCATTTATTAATTTCTCAAATTCGGTGAAAAACACACTCGAATTCTCAAAATCTTTTAACTTCATTTTTTCCAATTTGTTTCGAATACATATTTGAAGTGCAGTTGATTCCTTCAAATACATTTCATCAAATTTTTCTATTATTTTATAAGCACTATCAATGTCCTTCACAAATTGCAGCTGATCATTCGAAATTCCACTGTAAATTATATTTATCGCTTTCAAATTTTTTTCTTCCCAATCAAGCTCTTTTTCTTTCGTTTGTCGTTCTTTCACTACTACAATCTCACATTTTTTTAACTTCAAAATCATTGTAATTCTCCTTTTCCAACACTCATATTCTTTACCGTCGAACACCGGAATTCTAATCTCATCGGCCATTTTAATTTTCTTAAACTATTCTTATCTTAAATACTCAACTAATCCCGTTATATTTTTCTTGCAATTATTTTTAAAAATAACTTTTCGCTCGGCACTTCCTTAACAGATCAACAACTTTAAATACTTCTCCGGCACCCAAAAGAAACTCACTTAATATTAATTAGATAAAGGAAACCACGAGGCGATCATGTTAGACAAATGTAACCACGGAGCTATGCTACCATGTTAGATTTATGGAGGAAAAATACCACCTCCCAGCGGTCCCAAATCACATTTATCAATCGATCAACCCAAAATGTATTTATTTAAGAAAAACTATATACAGATTTACAACGAAACTTAAACTTTATTTAATGCGAGCATCAACTCTGTTCACAGCCATTCTAACACCGACTGCGCACTTCCTACTTCCTTTACTACTCACACTCTTACTATACAATAGGTGTCGCTAGTGTTACATATAAATTTACATATATTTCACAGTTATAATGGGGCAAAATTGATCAATGTCAACATTATATAAATTTGATTCAGTACTTTCATTAGCAAAGTTGCTAAAGCATGCTTCTTCTTTATTGATCATTTTCAAAATATGTCTTATTCGTAATTTGTTTTCTGATTCAATTACTTGCCTAACTGATACATTATAGTTTGATCCAGATAGTCGTCTGTACATTCCAAACCTTTTCTCTAACTTGTCTGTTTGAAATTTCCCCAAGAGTACATATGAAACATTAAATTTTGTTACAGCATCGTTAGCAATTTTACATAACACTTGAGATGCTCTTCTTATTGCTTCAAATGTGTCGGAGCTTAAGCCAGCTTTGTCCTTGAAAGACTGCCATGCTTCTATCCAAGACAAAAAACGTTTCAAAAACAATAACTTTTCATCCTCAATACTACAAACTGGTCCTGCCCATTCATTTCTTTTTATTTTTCCTACGATAGGGTTTTTAGAATTTACAATATCCCACCAGATGCGAAAAATTTGTAAAAAATTTGCAGTATCTGTACATTTTTCTTCCGTTTGTAAAGCAGCAATAGTTGACATATGAAAAACATTATCCACTAACAAAACGTTTTGTCTCTCTAAATTCGAGGGATACAAAGTTTTATAACTCAACTTATATGCTTTTTTAATTAACTTATTTTGCTCGTCCTTTAAAAATAGTCGCAAATGTTCGAAACATGCATACCGTTTTATTGTATAATTTTCAAAATCAGGATATATTAAAGTGTGAAAAGTATCTTTTTTGTTCAACCAGTTATTCCTAACATTTTTAAAAATGTGAACAGTGTCATACGATAGGTAAGTATTAATATCAGGGATGCATTGATTTGGCATAGATTCGTTTGAAGAAATTAAAGTGAACATATTCTGATTTATTCTATTGTTATCAGTTAGTATCGCAACTATAGGAAAACCACATTTTTGAACAAATTCAATTACCTCATTAACGAGTATCTTTAACTGATCTCCTGTTGTGTTATTCACAGGAACTAGTCGAATAACTTCACTAAAATTACCAAAAGCAGAAGAGATCATAAAAGTTTCAATAGTTTTTGCCAGATCCTTAGCATTATTTTCTGAACTGCCAACAATTCCATTGGCTTTAAAATCTAACTTAGATTTCACATAAATTTCATCAATTTGTAATATTGTATATTTTTCTCGAACAGTCAAGTTTTTGGAAATTTGTTTCAAATAGTGACTTGTATTTGAAAGATTTTTGTCTGGTTTTACATTAAATCTAGAAGATATTTGTTGTAAATATCGTTTACTAGGCAGCAGCAAATGATCTTGTAAGAGCATGTAACAAGACAATGAATATGAATAAGCCATAAATGCAAACAAAATAGTTGCTGGGGAATATTTTCATCTTTTTAACAATATCATGTTTAACTGATCAATTAAAAGTTCCAATTGTTTTTTATGTTGATAGTCTTCCATTTCTTCAGCTTTTTCGTTACACATAACTAAATTTTCATACGACTTTTGCAAGAAAAATTCAAAAGATCAAGTCCTTAAATTGTGTTGACTTACGTTGGCATACCTAACTAATATATTTTCAAGTTGCGACCATCGAGATAATTTTAAATCACAAGGGAGAATCCAGTTCAAATCGTGAGCAGAAATTTCTTCTTTTCCAATAAAGAGTTTTAATGTTAAATCACTTTTCACAAGAACACTACATAAAATTTCGGCGGCACTTAACTCAGTTTCACTTTCAGAAGAACTATTAGAACACTCAATATTTAATAAATACAGCCAAACACCAAAGTTGCTCTTAATTTTAAAGTTCCACTTTGTTTCACTGTTTATACCATTTAGTTTTGTTTGAAAAGTGTCAAGAAAATTTGTAAAGTCATTTATAATATCAGATTTTACATTTTCTTCAATTTTTCCAGCTTCTTTTGATTGCAACGCTTTCCTTCTTACTTCAGGGTCTTTTCGTCTAACTACTGTTGAAGTTGAAGACAGATAAACTGGAAGATTTTGAAAAATTGTGGGTACAGCGTCTTCCTTTAATTTTGGGTGTGCTAATAGCAACGTAGTAACAGTTGACCGTTTTTGTATATCTGATCTAATATAACATCATTTTCGTTAAAATGTTTTATACAAACAGATGAATACTTCGTAGGCCGCCAATTTTTCCTCGGGATAGCTCGAAGCCATTTCTTTTTCGTTTCTTCATCTTTTGGAAATGAAAACGTAGTAACTGCAGCTTGCCCCTTTACGGATACACTTTCGTAATTCGATTTGCAGCTTGGGACACAACATTTTCTAGTCATCTAAAAAGTTTTCATGTGAAAAGCATGAACCAAAGGTTAAATGTACTTACTTTTTATATTGTCGAATATCAAATTATTGAGTTAAATATTCTGATAAATACACACAGGTTTGGAAATACCACAACTATCTAACGTTAACTGCACTTTATAACAATATCAACAACAACTCAATGATGCAATACTGAACTGAAGAACGCAAAATGTCCGCCTAGCAACACTGCTGCCAAATTTCTTAGTTCACGGCTTGTAAAATAAAGATGGCGTTGGCAATACGCGACTTTAAATCGCAAGCGCGGCCACATTAAGGCAAAATTAACGCGGTTCAACAATTATTTATCAGAACATGAAACGAACGTTGATGTGTCCGTACTCAAACAACGGTTTGAGGGGGTCAGGTTACTTTTAAAAGATTTTGAGGAAATCCAACTCAGTCTCGAGGCGCTGCAAGCAGATTACGATCATGAAGAAGAGACGGTAGCGTTTGAAAATTTATATTATGAGGCGTCGGGACGCGCCGCTAAATTAATCGAATCCGCAAACGTCATTGGACGATCGACATCATCGACGCCAATATCAATTCAATCAAACGCGGACGCGCTCGGCAGCCAAATCAAGCTACCAACGATCAAGTTGCCAGAATTCGCAGGGTCATACGACACGTGGTTAAATTTTTACGACACTTTTAACTCACTTATACATGACAACACAGCAATAACAGACATTCAAAAGTTCCACTATTTACGGTCATCGTTGAAAGGCGAGGCAACAGCGGTCATTCAGTCGCTAGAAGTGTCCGCAATAAATTACCAAGTGGCATGGACGCTTCTAAAAGATCGTTTCGAAAACAAGCCCCTAATAGTTCAAAAACACGTGCAAAACATCTTTGAATTGCAGACAATGACGAAGGAATCCCACACTGATTTACGACAGTTGACCGATAACTTACAAAAAAACTTACGCATTTTAAAGACGTTAGGACAACCAACCGAACATTGGGACGCTTTGCTAATTCATTTAATTACCTCTAAATTAGACGTCAAAACGAGACGAGACTGGGAAACTGCAAAACCATTTGGCAAAACCCCGACTATGGACGAAATGTCAAAATTCTTGAACGCTAAATGTCAAGTGCTCGAGTCGATTGCTCCGAGCAAGCAAATCCAAAAAGATCGGAAAACAGCGGTGCATGTAGGGATCAACGACAAACCAATGTGTCCTTTGTGCAAGGGCATCCATCCTTTGTATCAATGTGACACATTTATTAAACTCGCTCCAGATGCTCGAATGAACGAGGTCAAAAGATTGAATTTGTGCACCAATTGTTTTCGAGCAGGTCATTTTGCCCCGCGCTGCTTTTCAGGCGCTTGTAAAAAATGCAATCGACGACACAATAGCATGTTACACATTAACAAGTCGATGGCTACTGATGAACAAACACAAGGCACCAGTGCAGACACAACGGTGGTTGCAGTGGCAAAACAATGTTTAATTACAGTCGCATCTCAGGTATTATTATCAACGGCGGTAGTCGACATGTTTGACATGAATGGCTATCCGCAGCAATGCAGAGTCCTCCTTGATTCAGGCTCACAATCATGTTTTATAACTAAATCATTTTCTAGTCGTTTAGGAATAAGACACAAAAACACACAAATACAAGTGACTGGTATCAATCAGTCACAAATCCAGACGACAAATTCAATTCAGGCAGTCATGAAATCGCGTTTTAACCGATTCCAAGCATCTATCGAATGTTTAGTCATAGACAGAATAACAGACAGATTACCAACTGTCACATTTGACAAGTCATCAATTCACATACCGACGAACTTACGATTAGCTGACCCCGATTTTAACATCTCCTCAGACATCGACGCTTTAATTGGCGCCGAACACTTTTGGGACATTCTGTGCATAGGGCAAATCAAACTAGGGAAACATCTGCCAATTCTCCAAAAAACACAACTCGGTTGGGTTTTAAGCGGTTCTGTTAACAAATCACTTCCACCCTCATCAGTATCGGCATGTCATCTATCAATGACAGACATTGACAGTAACCTCACCAAATTTTGGGAGATTGAGCAATGCCACAAAAACAATACATTTAGCCCAGAAGAGAAAACGTGTGAGCAACAGTTCACGCAAACATACACACGTAAGGAAGACGGTAGATTTGTCGTGACGTTGCCAATAAAAATAGATGCGCCCTCACTGGGCGAATCTAAGTCAATAGCGTTAAAACGCTTGCATTCCCTAGAAAAGCGGTTATCGCGAGACGTACAGTTACGTCATCAATACATCAATTTTATGAAAGAGTATCTGGAATTAGGCCACATGAAATTAATTCCAGACGCTGAATGTCACATTCGCAACTATTCAAGTTTTTATATGCCGCATCACGCGGTCGTCAAAGAAAGCAGCGTCACAACAAAGGTGCGTGTAGTATTCGACGGTTCATGCAAATCGTCAAACGGCGTTTCGTTAAACGACACTCTCATGGTGGGTCCGACAATCCAACAAGACCTCTTTTCAATTGTCACACGATTTCGCACTCATCAGTATGCATTCACTGCTGACATTACTAAGATGTACCGACAAGTACTAGTTAACTCGCACCAAACGCAATTGCAACGCATCTTATGGCGCGAAAATACATGTGACCCTGTTCAAACGTACGAATTAACAACAGTAACCTACGGAACCGCATCGGCACCATACCTCGCGGTCAAAACATTGAACCAATTAGCAGTTTTAGAACAGAATCAATTTCCCATCGGTTCCAAGATCGTTCAGCGCGACTTTTATGTTGATGACTTGTTAACCGGTGCAGATAACATTGCTGATCTAAAACAAATTCGCAACGAGGTAACAACGTTATTAAAGTTAGGAGGTTTTCAATTAAGCAAATGGTCCTCGAATGTACAGTCATTCCCAAGCATAGCCACAGTCAATATCGGATTAAATCATGATAATCCACAAAGCGTAAAGACCCTTGGGCTACAATGGAACACGAATTCAGACTCCTTTCATTACGCAATTGCGCCAGTTCAAGAAAAACATCGCATTACGAAAAGAACGATACTGTCAAGCGTTGCACAAATTTTTGACCCCTTAGGCCTGCTCGGTCCAATTATAATAACCGCGAAAATTATAATGCAATCCCTGTGGCAACTGAAATTAAGTTGGGATGAATCAGTCCCACTCAGCATCCATACTACATGGTCGCAGTGGCTCATACAACTCAATTCAGTGAATCAAATCACAATTCCGAGACACGTGCTCAGCACAAATCATGCATGCATACAACTGCACGGCTTTTCAGACGCATCACAAACTGCATACGGTGCAAGCATTTATTTGCGAACCAGCGACAGTCACAACAATCACACCGCAAAATTACTGTGCGCTAAATCGCGAGTCGCACCCTTGAAAACCATTTCCTTGCCGCGTCTAGAGCTCTGTGCAGCGTTGTTATTAGCAAAATTAACGAACAAAGTTGCAAAAATCTTAAATATTCAATTACATTCCAGTCATTACTGGACAGACTCATCAATAGTCTTGTCTTGGATCACATCGGTATCAAGCCACCATAAAACATTCGTGGCAAACCGCATCACAGAGATCCAAGAGCTAACAGACGCAGCAATGTGGAAGCATGTAAGCACTAAATGCAATCCCGCAGACCTGCTATCTCGCGGCGCTGGTGCCGAAATATTAGCAAACTCAGATTTGTGGTGGCATGGCCCAAGTTGGTTGACACTTGACATGACTGACTGGCCCATTACACAAATGACAATTCCAACACAAGACATACTTGAACTACGCAAACCCATCTGTTGTGCGTCGACAATAAATAATGAATTTGCAACGGCACTCTTTGAAAGGTACTCATCCTATACAAAACTACAACGAGTGGTCGCATACTGCAACCGATTCATAAAAAATATACGAAACGAGCATGACACACGGACGGTCGGACCACTGACAGTAGACGAACTAGAAGGTGCTACCCTGAACCTTATACGTTTAGCGCAGTTACAGACGTTCGCACAAGAAATCACCGATCTCACGGCAGGGCGACCAATCAAACAAAATAGTCGTCTACTGACTCTTAGCCCGTTCTTAGATTGTAACAAATGTATAAGAGTAGGAGGTCAATTGAAACATTCGCAGTCTACATTCAATCAAAAACATCCGTTATTGCTTCCACCACATCATACATTAACCAAATTAATCATCACATATGAACACATAAATTCATTGCATTCGGGAGCTCAAGGCGTATTAAACAAATTACGACTAAAATATTGGCCCATGTCCGGACGTAGCACAATCCGACAACTCATACGCAAATGCATAAAATGCTTTAGAGTGCGACCGGTAAACGTACAACCTCAAATGGGTGAACTGCCCGAACATCGCGTAACGCCATCGCGCCCATTTTCAATTTCAGGCGTAGATTATGCGGGTCCCTTCAGCCTGAAAGAAGGCCACACACGACGATCCCGAATAATCAAGGCGTATTTATGTTTGTTCGTTTGTTTTGCAACTAAGGCTGTACATTTAGAAATGGTAAGCAGCCTAACAACGGATGCATTTCTAGCCGCACTCAAACGTTTTATCGCCCGACGCGGCATATGTAGCCAAGTTTATTCGGACAACGCCACAACGTTTGTTGGTGCTGATCGAGAATTAATCAAGGTAGCAAAGCTACTCGGCAACACCGAGCAGCCAAATAAATTTCAGGGATTTTTAAATTCAAACGCAATAAATTGGCATTTCATACCCGCAAGATCACCCCACTTTGGGGGATTATGGGAAAGTGGAATTAAGTCGGCCAAGGGCCACATAAAAAGAGTAGCAAGCGAAAGCGCGTTAACGTTTGAGGAAATGGCCACCCTGCTTGCGCAAATCGAAGCTTTGCATGAACTCACGACCTCTCACACCGCTTTCCAATGACCCTAACGACCTTAATCCATTAACACCCGCGCACTTTCTGATCGGTGAATCGCTCCACTCACCGCCAGAAGCTTCGATAACGGACATCCAAATGAACAAACTATCGCGGTTCCAACGAGTACAGCAACTTCTACAACACTTTTGGAAGCGATGGTCAAGGGAATACCTGTCATCTCTACAGCAGCGTTCAAAATGGAATAAACGCCCACAGGATGACATCAGAACCGGCACACTAGTGATCCTCCGCGACGACAATCTACCACCGCTAAAATGGCAGTTAGCCAGAGTGTTAACAGTGCACAAAGGCAGTGACGGGGTAGTGAGGGTAGTAACGGTGACGACTGGAAAGACCACAACAAAACGCGCAGTGTCAAAGGTGTGTGTGTTACCAATTAATGATAATTAATGAACAAAAATCACGCAATGACTTTCATTCTTTGAAAGAGGTCAACCCTTTCAAGGCGGGCGGCATGGACGCGCACATGTGCTTCGGGTTCTAAAAGTACCTGAAGTGTCCCTCTCCCAAAATTACCCTTAAGGTCCATAGAAAACATTTAAGTCAGTTACTTACAATAGCTCAAAGTTTCAACATCATAAAAACACTAGTGCATAATTTAGCTTTATTGCGTATATAGTATTAATAAATCATACAATCAGAAAAGGTGTCTCATTTGGAGAATCTAAGCAAAAAGAGAAACAGCCAGGCAATTCGGCCTACACAGGTGGTAACAAAATTAAACAGGAATTTAAGTGGTAGAACACTCAATGGTAAGAGTTGATCATATTTTTTATTTAATCAAAAAAAAAATGGCTCGAAAATTGGTATCCGTCGCGTCGTCTCGAAATTTAAACCAGATGGCCCGGTAAGCGGCAAGATATCGAGTCCCGAGTGGTCGCCCGGTCCTTCTCAGATGCATTTAAGAAAAAGAAACGGCTGACCGTAAAACACACCCCAGTTTGTATGCAAGGCCAAATTTCCAGGTATCGAACCGAAAACTTGGGATTTGTTTTAAAACGGGACATGTGTAAGAAAGTTGTTTTATAAAACAAAACATTGCAAACAAAAAGAGAGACGAAATGTTAATTGTTTAATGAGTCAAAGTATGTCCAAATTAAAATTGATAATCACTTTATTTAGGCATTAATGATACAGACGCGAACGTTCATTAACGTGAAACAATTTTTTTTCTGAAAGATTTAAGTCCAAAATTTTAACACTTGAGAGAACAATAAGTTATAGCAGCTTATGTTTTGTTAACCAAACATAAATTTACGGACAATTACAAATCAGCGTGCTCATTTTAACGCCTAAACCAGAGTTCGTAAGGACTGGCCGAGCGCTATTCGAAAGATACAGTTCGTTCCGCAAGTCTACAAACATTGTTGAACTGAATAAAATTTAAAACGATGCGATAACTGTGTCTTATCTGTCGATGTGTTTATTTTGATCCACAGGGATAGTAAATGCAAGCCATCAAAACCAAATTTTAATTTCTGGGTCTCTATGAAGTTGGAGGACGTTATGAATTAAAGCGAGTAAGTGGTACGTAAGCAACGCATTGTTAATGCGGCGAAAGAACAACTTCACCAGTGGCCCACCGATTTAATTGATTTGCAGGAGTGTTTTGTAAGGCAAATTTTGATACAGGTATGTGATCTGATGAGTTAGTATTGTTGTTTTTTTTTTGTTGTCTACCTATGGGTTCTGCATAATTCCATAGGTAGCTGAATTGTTGTTTTGCTGAATTGCTGCGGGCAATTGGTGATTTGTTGAAATTGCTGCGGGCAATTGTTGATCTGTTGAAATTGCTGCGGGCAATTGTTGATCTGTTGAATTGCTGGGGCAATCGTTGATTTGTTGAAATTGCTGCGGGCAATTGTTGATCTGTTGAAATTGCTGCGGGCAATTGTTGATTTGTTGAAATTGCTGCGGGCAATTGTTGATCTGTTGAATTGCTGCGGGCAATCGTTGATCTGTTGAAATTGCTGCGGGCAATTGTTGATCTGTTGAAATTGCTGCGGGCAATTGTTGATCTGTTGAAATTGCTGCGGGCAATTGTTTTGAACGATTTAGAGGTACAGCATTGTCCCCTTGGTAATTTGTTTTTGTTGTAGCTACATCCTCAACGTTTTGGATTATTTTCCTACTGTTGACGAAGGAACCCAGGGATGCTCCGAGAGCGTAGCATCCGTCAGGAGGGCCGTGTTAGCGCCGCTGATAGCACCGCGGCGGAGCCCGTCCTTCGTTCTTAAGTAACGTCGCCCTCAAGTGACTTGCGCAAGGCGGTTCCTGTTCGACTATCGAAGCAAGGGTGTAACCCGCACTTCGTCATAGACGACCTGGAAATTAGCCCGCTTTGTGGAGCTTTTTTGTTTAATTGTTTTTGAGTTTTGATCAATCAGTTATAAAAAGAAAGATGTTTATCGTTGAATTAACGTAATTTTATTTTTCTGTGAAGTTAAAGTATTTGATTAATAAATTTAGTGTTGTAAAGTGTGAAATTAGTGACTATTGTGTGCCACACCCTTTTTTGGAGTCGTCTCGTTTATTGTTTTACGATAAATTCGATAAAACTCTAACAATAGTATAAAAAGTGTTGAGTTTTTCCGATAGATCTTGTGACATTGAACGCATTGTGTTTACAAAGAATACCGTCATTACGCAGTTACTGCCATTTCTATATAGACCGACTGGTCCTTCGAGATAATCAGGATTGTATTGGCCCAAATGTTTTTCCCAAAGCCACAATTTCTATACATATTTATTCTGTATTCTGTAAAATTGGAAAAAATGCCAAATGATGTGATAAGAAACTTCGTTTGTTGTAATTAAATTTGGTAAATGTCTTGTTAACAATTTTGCATAGAAATAAATTTTTAACATTAAGGACTGCCCTGAACTTCGGAATTTGTCTCAGGCGCTTGCCGTTTAGTGTCATTTAAGTAGGGTAGGTAAAAACGGATGCGCCGATTTCGGAGAATCTACACTGTAAATGTTCAGATTTGTGTGGTGTTATTATTGGACAAAAAACTGGTAAAGTGTTGTTTATAGGCGAACGAAATAAATATTGTTGTGTATGTTCTCGTACCAAAACACTGAACCGCCATACCATGTTTTAAAAACTGGAGCAAGTCGTCTACAGGAATGGAATCTGATATTCATTACTAATTTCATTTTTTTTTGTTGCATTGTAATATATTAGAAAGTTATTTAATGTTTCATTCTTCTAGGTTTATCTATGTATTTAATATAATTTGTTAACGTAATTTCTGATCAATTTTTGTATAAAAAAAAACTATTTATAAGCAAAACTTTCAAATCAGTGTTATTAAATGTTACTAATATAACAATAAACAAAAAATAATTACATTTTGTTTTACTGTGCCATTTTTTTAGTTATATTTTATCATTGCTAAACAAACTATAATGGGTAGTTTAAGATTAGTAGTTTACTGTTAAAATAATCAAAATGAATCCGCTGCAACCAACACCGTCATTATTGTTAATTTAAAGAATGCAAAAGCAAGTGAGATAAATCAACGCAAGCGAAGCCGCTGGTAACTCGTCGCTTCAATACATATTATCGCACCTCGGCTGCAAGAGTGGTAGAACTCAAAATAACAAGTTTAGTGTAAATTGAAAAAGTATTCGATTTTCTTCTGTCAAAATCCACAATTTTTTTCTGTTAAAATTCATAATTTGGTACACAATTGTTTAGGTTACCATGTGCTATTTTTTAAATTATAAGAGTGCGGTAGAAATTATATTAATACATTTTTGGGGACAAAAATATTTTAAAATTTTTTAGTTGTCTTGCAGCCGAGGTGCGATTTGTTCAATATCCGTTAGAAACGAATTGGATATTGAACTCCATGCATTATAAGCATTGAGTTCAGTATCCGTAGCGTGGCGTTACTGCCGAAATAGAAAGGCCTTTCCGAATAACAGTGTAGTTGTAAGTTTCAACGTGAACGAAAATAAACATCTGGCATTCTTTATCCCATAATGGTTAAACATCCCTAAAACTTTCCTACAAACCGTGCGATGTTTCTTTTTCTAATGCGTTCGGTTCATTTGTGATTTACTTGACCTCGACGATGTGGCTTGACCAAAAATTGTTTAGTGCCCCTTCAACTAATTCTTTTCCCTAGTAACCAACCTTCATTCTGCACACATATGTTGAAAAATTATCTGAAAAATACAGTCTTTCAGCCGCACCGGCTAGATACTGTAATGTACCTCCTTCATACCTATAATTCTTTTTACATTTTATGTTACAATTCTTAATTTTAATTTTAATTGATTTAATTTTATTTTCCTTTGTTGTAAAAATGAATCATGCCACCATTCATCTATTAAATTTCCATTCAACCTTTGCGTAAGATATTGATAATGTTGTATTTACTGTCTGACTATTGAGTATTAATTTATTTGATTAAGGATATGTTATAAATAAGACAACACGTAAAAACGAGTCATTCAATATATTCATTCATTCAATTCTACGCAATTCGTTGATTAATCTCGAAACAATTATATTCTGTATTTTAGTTAGTACATATGTTTAATTATTAATAAACAAGTAAAGGAAATGTTCAATTCTTATTCCACATCTACGAAATCTAAAAACTAGTGCGACAAGCCTTAAAGAAAATTCCCGGTCCATCACAAAATTGGTGTCAGGAGTGTGCGATTTTCGATCAAGAGGTCAAACAAGAAAAGAAATTTGGCTGATCAACGAATCCATCGAATCCAAGATTTACAAAGAAGTCGACATCTTAAGCGGCTGATCAAAGATTCAACAGGACAACTACCGGAATCAGGCAGCATGAAGTTCATTATTTTAGTTTTGTAAGTTCATCCACTTTTTATAAATTGTACTATAACTCGAAATTTAAATTGTTTTTTACGCATTTTGTTCATAATGCCGAACGAAACGGTAACACCAACGATAGGTTTAGAGCTAGCAGAAAAAAATGCTAATCAAATTTGATGGTACTAAATCTAAATTTTACGAATTCATTGACAATTGCGATAAAGCCATGTCATTAATTTCTGACATACAAAAGCCAATCCTCCTTATCATCATTGAATCAAAAATCATTGATAAAGCTAGAATGCATATTAGAAACCGCAGTTTCGCAAATTGGTCTGACTTAAAAAATTTTCTATTCGATATCTATTCTGAAAAGCGCAATGTCAGTCAATGGCAACTAGAGTTAAATTCTTGTAAGCAAAATCCCGGAGAAGACGTTATAAAATATTCAAGTAAAATAGAAAATTGTTACATAAGATTAGTGAATTCCCTAGACAATTCACTCAGTAGAGAAGCTAGGAGCGCGTGCGTTGATTTGTTAAAAATTCAAACGTTAAATGTTTTCATAGCAGGTCTCAACAAAGATTTAAATTTACTAGTTAAATGTCAAAAACCAGATTCATTAGAAAATGCAGTTGCTCTAGCACTATCTGAAGAGCACGAATTAAAATCTAGAGGGGAGATAGCAAAATTCCAAAATATACATAAATCTTTTAATAAAATTTGCCGTATATGCAATAAATCAGGGCACATAGCACCTAATTGCTATTTTAATAAAACCAACACATTCAAAACAAATACTATTCGTCATATCAGTAACAACCCAAAATTATTTCCTTCGAAAGAAAATCCCGATACACCTAATCAAGGTCCTAAAGTGTGCAATTATTGCAAAAAATTCGGGCACTTAATAACAAAATGCCGAAAACGACAGTATAATAACTCCAGGCGGCAAAATTCAAACCAGAGTACACAAGTCGCTTCCAATCAAACTAATAACACGCGAACTTTCACTGCAAGTACTTTAAACTTCTCAAATCCCCGACCAGCGGCCATGCCGGGGAGCTCACACGCAATACAGGCCGAATTTCAGTAATCCATCAAAATGCAATAACCACTTTTGTTAAAATCACATCAAACCAAACGAATCCAAATACTGCAACCTACTTGCTTGATACAGGTGCAGATCTTTCCTTAATAAAAATTTCTAAATTAATTTCAGATGTGGTTTGTTTTGATGATAAACTCATAACACTCAAAGTTATTGACCAAAATGTAACCCCAAATTCAACCATTTGTTATTTTAACAATGAGCTAATTCTCGATCGTACCTATAGTCATGTATTTCATTGTGTCAAAGATGATTTCCCAATTCCATTTGATGGTATAATTGGAAATGACTTTCTCAAGAAAACCAAGGCTTATATTGATTATACTAACGATCAATTAATTATTAATGATTACGCGATACCACTAATTCACTACCAAGTACCGATTATTAGTACAAGAAGTGACTGTATTAAAGCAATCGTCAAGCAAGAACGATCAGAACCTAATATTCACAAAGTTCAAAATTTCACTACACTTCGAAATCATACGCAAACTTACAACCACTTAGATTCTAAATTTTCTCAAAATTCTAATTTAACGCAAATTTCTAAATCTATTGAAAATCAAAACCTTATTCAAAATCGTAATCTAAATTCTAACTCTAGCCAAAACCAAAATTCAAACTCAATTCAAATTCCTAAATCTATTAAAAATCCTAACTCTATTCAAAATCTTAATTCGATTATTATAAAGCCAAGATGTGAAACACTAGTTTCTATCGACATTTCGAATCCTTCTATTACTGAGGGCATTGTACCAAATTTAAAAATACTAAATGGCGTTTATCTTTGTTCCAGTATAGTTAAAGTAATGCCAAATTCAAGAGCCTTAACAACGATTCTCAATACCACAGAAAAATCTGTCAAAATTTCAAAGATTCAAGTTCAATTAGATCCGATCGAAAAGGATAATCTAGGAATCAATGTCAATCATATTTCACAAAACCAATCGCAAAATTCGAAATCTGAACGTCTAACCAACATCACTAATCTCTTACGAACATCCCATTTAAATAAAGAAGAACTAGAATCATTAATTTCCATATGTCACGAGCATAATAAAATATTTTACCTAGAAGGAGATAATCTAACTTACACTAACTCAATTGTTCATAATATACCTACGAATTCCCAAATTCCCATTAGTAGTAAAACTTATCGTTATCCTGAAGCGCATAAATCAGAGGTAGAGAAACAAATTAATCAAATGTATGATCAAAACATTATCCAGGATTCGAACTCTCCCTGGAATTCACCAGTCTGGGTAGTAGCTAAAAAACTAGATTCATCCGGTAAGCAAAAATGGCGCATTGTAATTGACTATAGAAAATTAAATGACGTAACAATAGGAGATTCCTATCCTTTACCGAATATTTCTGAGATCCTAGACCAACTTGGTCACTCCAAATACTTTACCACCCTCGACTTAACTTCTGGTTTCCACCAAATAAAATTAGATCCACAGGATGCAGCCAAGACAGCTTTCACAGTTCCTTTAGGATATTATCAATTCAACCGAATGCCTTTTGGATTAAAAAATGCCCCAGCGACATTCCAAAGGTTAATGAATAATGTTTTAGCGGGTCTCCAAGGAAGCCGTTGTTTTGTTTATCTAGACGACATCGTAATTTATGCAGATAATTTACTAAATCATAATAGAAAGTTAAAAGAAGTCTTTAATCGTCTCGAGCAACATAATTTAAAAATTCTACCAGACAAATGCGAGTTTTTACGTCGCGAGGTCATGTACTTAGGTCACTTAATCACTGAAAACGGTGTTAGACCAGATCCAGCAAAAACTTCCGCCGTACAGAATTTTCCAGTTCCTAAATCTCCTAAAGATATAAAATCATTCTTAGGTTTAACGGGTTATTATCGTAGATTCATATCAGATTTTAGCAAAATTACTCAACTGTTAACAAAGCTATTAAAAAAGGATAGTATTTTTGACTGGACTAGTACACAACAAGAATCTTTTGAATTATTAAAGAATAAACTTAGTACATCTCCAATTTTACAATATCCAGATTTTACGCAAACTTTTAATTTAACGACAGATGCCAGTAATTTCACAATTGGCGCAGTTTTATCTCAAGGTAATGTCCCCAACGACTTACCAATAGCTTTTGCCAGTAGGACTTTCAATCGAGCAGAATCAAACTATAGTACTACAGAACGCGAACTTTTAGCAATAATCTGGGCAGTTAAACATTTTAGACCGTACTTGTATGGGAAGAAATTTACTATTTATACTGACCACAGGCCTTTAACTTGGTTATTTAACGTTAAAGATCCAGGTTCACGATTAGTCAGATGGCGCCTCACGTTAGAGGAATATGACTATGAAATTTTCTATAAACCAGGCAAATTAAATGCAGGTGCCGACGCACTCAGTAGGATCCCAAACGACTTACAAATTCCAAAAATTCAAATTATCCAAATTCCTGAAACGTACCACAATTTTTTAAAAGAAATCGACTCTCATGTTATCATTAACAACAACATTACCGAACATAACGATTCACTTTTAACAATTAATGACAACATAGCTCATTGCGTATCACTAGATCTTGAAATGAGCAAAGGTTTAGCTAAGGAAATCAAAGGGAAACACGACCATACAGAAACCTTAAAAAATCAAAACTTAGAGTTACATCATGTTGGCGTGGTTAAAGAAAATCACAAGTTCATTTATTATTTAATAACAAAATTAAACTATTGGGAAAAACCTTCTTATGAAGATCTTTTTCTAACATTAGTCAATCTACGAAACCATCTCATTACCAATAATCAAGTTTCGATTAGTTTTCCTAAATTAGGTTGCGGATATGATAGACTAAAATGGCACAAAGTACGAACCATGATAAGATACATATTCAAAAACACTAACATCCAAGTTAAAATTTACCATAATACGATCATAAATCCTAGTCCTGAAGAAATTCAGACAATTTTGATAGAGAATCATTCTAACCCATCTGCTGGTCACTCAGGGTTTCATAGAACGTATTCAAAAATTAAGCAACACTACAATTGGCCAAACATGAAACGGGATGTCAAACAATTTATAAAATATTGCGAATCTTGTCAAAGAAATAAATTAGTTAGACAGAAAAACAGAAAGCCAATGGAAATAACAACTACATCAACGAAACCTTTCGAGCGAATTGCTTTAGATATAGTAGGACCCTTAACTCTTACCGAAAACGGTAATAAATACATCTTAACTTTACAAGACGATTTATCTAAATATTCACAAGCTTATGCGATTCCTACACACGACGCTACTATCATTGCTAAATCTTTAGTTAATAATTTTATATGTAAATTCGGAATACCAGATTCAATATTAACAGATCAAGGTAAAGATTTTACATCAAACTTGCTCAAAGAAATTTCTAAGTTATTCAAAATCAAACAAATCCATTGTACAGCTTATCGACCACAAACCAACGGTGCTCTGGAACGTAGTCATGCAACTCTTGCTGACTACCTTAAACATTATATTAAAGATGGCCAGACCGATTGGGATTCGTGGATCGATTTTGCCATGTTTTCCTATAATACTACCACACATACTTCAACTAAAATTACACCACACGAATTAGTTTTTGGTAACAAACCAACACTTCCGAACTCTATCACTAAAACACCCGAATTCAAATACACTTACGACAATTATTTAGATGATTTAAAATTAAGACTACAAAGGTCTCATGAATTAGCTAGAAATCACATCATCAATTCAAAAGGGAAAAACAAGGAAATATATGACAAAAAAATGAAGAACGTAGTTTTTAGAGTAAACGACAAAGTTTACCTTTTAAACGAACAATCCAAATTAAATTTGTCAAGGAAATTAACCCCAAATTATTCAGGTCCCTACAAAGTTATTGAAATAAATTCACCAGTGAATTGTACTATTTTAATAAAGAACCGGAAAAAGATAGTACACACAAATAGGTTAAAACATGCTTTTGTTACAGGATCTCAACACCCTTGTTAGAAGAACATTTTTCATTGCTAATTTTAATGTGCAACGAATTAAACGCGGAATACAATGAACTAATTAATACAATATTATTTGCTAAACACAACATATTACACCCATCAGTCATATCACCAACTCAGTTAATCGAAGAATTAAGAAAAACAACATCACACTTACCGTTAGATACAACTTATCCTATTCAATCTATATAAATAAAAATGAAATATGGTGTGTTGGTAACGCCATAACTTCAGAACTGGTCGACAGATTTGGCTAATTCTTTAAGTAAAATTTTAGTAATACTTCGAGCCAGGTTATGACGGAAAGATATTTTTTAAAAGTTGCCTTTAAAATTTTAAGAAATTGTAAAAATCAAACTGGGACCAAGGCTAAATATAGTTCGACATTTGACAACTGTCATTCTCAATTGTAAATAAACCATGCGGTTATAGTGGAGTCATTCAGTTATTTAATTTCAGTTCAATATTGTGATTCTGTTGTGATATTCGAATTTAAATGCTTGCAGTTTCCAGTGCGGCTTGCATTCGCAATGACAATAAACAAATTACAAGGGCAGTCATTGAGCGTTTGCGGCATTAACCTACAAAATCCATAGCTTCGTGCATTGTCAATTGTATGTCGCCTGTCCCCGGGGTGGAAACCATCAGTTTTGTTTATTTACGCGCCAGACAACACAACTAAAGGTCATGTATCACAAAGCATTACAATAAACAAAATGGTGTTTGAAATTTGGACAGGACGTCTGTCGGGTCAGCTAGCTTTACGATATAGTCAGGTCAAACATGATACATGGGCCAGAGGAACCGTAAATCACAATTGGCCTTGCATGAAAGACGCCAGCTGTAGCAACAGATACCCACGATCCTTACTGACGGATACCTTCGGTATCGACGAAGGTCTACATCTGATAGTGGTTTCTTCATTGATACCAACGGTATGCAACTGGACAACCGCTGGGTGGTACCACTAATGCAGTTTACAAGGAAGTACTAAATTAGTTTAATTGAAACTTCAATTTTTTTTTTAGAAATCCAACATTACTGGATTTAATAGTTTAGTGTTAAACAAAACTAATTTAGGATCACTTCAACAACATACGATCGCACTGAACAGATTCGAACACCCACCATCGATAAATGGCAACTGAGGCAAGCTGTCGGCGGTTCAGACTAATTTTTCTCAATTCGATAGATATGTGGCGCTTGGGAAACTCGACAATTTATGAAATTCATGATGACATGCGTGCAGATTATTTAAAATATCTTGAAGAGATGAAACCTCAATTAATATCGTGCGCTATTAGCAACATGAAAGCGGATAGATAAACTATGATTAAAAAGAGGTGCTGTGTCCCACTGAAGTGATTCTCGCAAACAAACGGGAAGAACGCATGTTGATTGTAATAAAAATCGCCATTCAAAATAATTGTAAGGTCGTAGTGTTTCTTTCTTTCTTTTGTTAAGCGTTAGTTATTTTTTGAGAGCCTCATAACATCAATAAGCATCAATCAGTTATTTTAATTGTTTTTATGTTCAGTTGTGTTCAAACTTTTACTTGCGAAATTATAAGTTCGAGAACTTTTTGTTAATTTTCAATTTGGCAATATGTTCGAGGTGTCTGGAAATGGTCAATTTAAGTTTGTTTTCTGAATCCTATATTTTCAGTGACAGTACGTAAATTCAGAACGAGTTATAATCTTTTCGTATTTTGTTCATTTCCAAATTAATTTTATAAGATTATTAATTTCCGAGACATTTTCAACTTTTTAAACTTAGCATTTGGTTAACGAAATGGCTGGCCCTTCTACGTAAAGCGATGTGTTGCGTCTCTGTAGCGGAAATCGTTTTCTAGCATATTATATTGTCTGGCATTGCATTAAACGAGCACAAAACACGATGTTGCTCGGTTAACACAATTTATTATTTACATACCTAAATATTAACGATACTAAAAGTTATTTCAATGGTGGTCACGAGTAATGTATATCAGCGCCGACAACGTTAACTTAAACCAAAAACAAAATGGTGATAAGTAACAGTTGAACTTTGAAAAATAAAACTATTATGTGGAAGAAACGCATTTACACTAGCTACTGATTCACTGGCATGATGTTGATGTTCCAGACCGTATTTGCACGAAAGAAGAAAAATAAGTAATGAGAAAAAACATTTCTTCATGTTCACAAGAACAGAAAACTTGAAAGTAAAAAAAATGAACCACTGCGCTGTACAGTTGGATTTAAAATATTTAAAAAAAAAGAAGTTTTGGTTCCACTATCGTCTTCAGTAAAAAAAGAGAAAACACTCGGCTTTTATTTAGATTCATTTGGATGGCGGCTTTTGTTGCAATCGACATGGCGTTCTTGGAGTACAAATTCTTGGCGAGAATCACTTGAGTGGGACACCGCACGTCTTTTTAATCGCAGCATATCTATCTGCTTTGTTGCTAACAGCGCACAATACTCATTGAGGCTTCAAAGTTGTTTACACCTCTTCAAGCTCTTCTAAATTATCTACGGGCATTTCAGCAAGACTCTCATAACACCGAAGGTGGTCTATGTAATTATTAAATCTATATAAAAGAAAAGTTGACTGACTGATGATCAACGCACAGCTCATACCGTTTAAGCTAGAAACGTTGAATGTACAATTATCTATTTAAATTAAAAAAATGGAAATTTTCGAAAAACTTAAAGTGCTCTTTATTGAAATTTGGACATGACAATGTCTGTCGGGTCAGCTATAGTTAATAAAGTGTACTTTTCGACAATTTAAATACTTAAACATAAATAAATCAGCTGCAAATACACGTTTTTTTACTATTAGACTGACTATTTCTTTCTGTGCGTATGTATTTATGGATGTAGCTTATAGATTCGGAAACCGCTGAACCGATTTTGATGAAATTTTAAGGAATACTCTAACATAACCTGGAGAGTGTTCCTGTAAAGTTTGGTGCCGATCGGTGGGTGGGTGGGGGGGAAGTGTCCCAAAGTCACCAAATTTTGAACACAAGTGCATCTTAGTAGGGGGGACTTAGTTTGATGCCGAACGTGGAGTGGGGGGGTCCATACAAAAATCGCACGGGGGGGATCACTGAAACTTATTTTCGCATAGAAAACAGTGTCCTACAGCCACCAAATTTTGTACACAAGTACATCTTATTGTTAGTAGGGGGCTTTCAGGAAAACTCTAAGTTTGATGCCGATCGGAAGGGGGTGGGGGTTATCGCAAAACAAGATTTTTGCGTAGAAAAAAGTGTCCTAAAGGCATCAAATTTTGTACACAAGTGCATCTTAGTAGGGGGGTCTTAGTTTGATGCCGGTCGGAGGGAGATTACCCCAAAAAGAATTTCGCACAGAAAGAAGTATCCCACAGCTACCAAATTTTGTATACAAGTGAATGTTAGTGGGGGGCCTTAGTTTGATGGCGGGGGGGGGGGGAATTCTGCACAGAGAAACATCCTACAGCCACCAAATTTTGTACACAAGTGCAACGTAGTGGGGATGGGGCTTATCACCCAATCATTTTTTCGCATAGAAAGAAGTGTCCTCCGGCCACCAAATTTTGTATACAAGTACATTTTGGTAGGAGGGTATCATCGAAACAGATTCTAGCATAGAAAGCTACAGCTATCAAATTTTGTACACAAGACAATCGTATTTGGGGGGGGGAACAGATTTTCGCGTAGAAAGAAGTGACCCACAGCCACCAATTTTGTACACAAGTGCATCTTAATGGGGGGGGGCTATCGCCCAAACAGATTTTCGCATGAAAAGAAGTATCCTACAGCCACCAAATTTTGTACACCGAGCGAAGCCGGGCACTTCAGCTAGTTAGATAATAAAAATGCTTGTTACGGTGCTGTCTACGAATCATTAATTAATTTTCAAATTCGCGCGGAAGTCAATTTCTCTCTCTCGACAAGCGGGGAATCTTAAGGTCGTTGAGGTCAGTGCGCGGAGTTCGTCAAAAATTGAAAGTGCGCGAACATCAAAAAGTGAGCGGAGAACCTGACTGGGTGTGTTGAAGGATGGTCACGCGTGGATTCAGCGTCGACAAGTTCATGTTTTCCTAAAGGAAATTCTCAGTGCAAGTAGTGAAAAATATGGTGCCGTAAATAACTGCCGGTCCACCGGGATACCAGCAGTCCAGGCGATCTACACGGATGACTTCTCCAGTACGGGATAAATGAGGAAAAGCCGCCAGCGTATGGAGCCGTGTCGATGTTGTAGTTAAGTTGACCGTATTGATATTTGTCGAATTTGATGCTTTCGTGTAATTGAAACATTTCTTGTATTTAATGTTATTCGAGCATTTGTGATGCATTGTTGCAAATTGATGGCTTTCAGCCTTTTGGGTACCCTAACTTTTTAATTTAACTTTATCAGTATTTGTAAATTGTTTAATCACTTAACTAGTCAATACACTTGTTATCTTGTTCGTGATTGTTTCTGTAACCCCATTGTCGAGAGAGAATTCTGCTTTGTCTCCTCTCGAGATATTTCGACCACCCCAAAGCAGTGGCGCCCTAACAACCTCCGGAGAAGAATGAGAGAACGCTTCCCACATAACCTCGAGGATTAAATTTCAACCTACCCCTCGCCGACTTGAGCTTAGCCAAGCAAATATATCTACGCGGCCGGGAAACCCGTAGCAATATTTTGGCGCCCAACGTGGAACCCTTAGTATTTTGTAGCTCGGGGTTGCGTTCGAGGTTGTTCTCTCTCTTTCACATTGTATCAGGTGGTCGAATTTTTGGGTCACGATTTTGTCTAGTTAAGCCACGGAAACCGGTCCGTTATCGTTATCGGACCAGTTTGTTATCGGGTGTTAAAAATTTGTGTTTAAAAATTTGCGACAGTGCCGTAGGAAATCAATTTTAGCTTAGGATTTTTATTAGCACAGTAAAGGGGCAGGTTCTTTTTGTTGGTTGTTAAGTGTACTACTAGGTACTTGCTATAGGGGAACACTTTTGGTGTATTATAGCGGTTAGGTTTTTTAAGAGTACTAGTAGGTACGTGTTATAGTGGAGTATAGTGTAGCGTAGTGTAGTGGAGAATATTGGTTGTTGAATTAGATCGTATTCGGTTATTGTATTAATCTTTCATGGCACGGTTTAAATTGAGATCTGGTATGTTATTTGCATGATGTAGTGCCTGTAAGTCCATGTTACGAACCCACGGGGTTGTTACGGATTGAACTTCATGATTGGGAACTCTGGTAGTTTTTTTTTGTTTTTTTTGAGATTTGGGTAGGAGTATTGTGATATACTGAGTGGATAGTAGTATTGCGATATACTGAGTGGATAGTAGTATTGTGATATACTGTGTTTTATGCGACCATGTTCCAAGACCTCTGAGCTTGCGGAGCCATGTCACAAAACCTCTGGGGCGGCATAAAAGGATTTTTTTTTAGAGTTTGTAGGTAGAGAATTTTGAGGTTATCCGTAGATTGAAGTAGGGTTTCGAGATTATACAATACTTTTAAGCATGCAAATTTAAATCTTCACGTTGTCCTTCGTCTTAATTGTATAAGTGTGAGTTCCGTGTCATCATTTTTAGTATGAACGGAAATAATTGTTAGTTATATCCCGGCTTTCCCCCAAACCGTTCGTTTTTTTATTGAAGTAGAATTCAATACCTACTTGTAAGAATGGGGCACGTAGGCACACGTGGTAGAACGCAATGCTTTATAGGTCATATCATCTTGACATGGATTTATATCCGGCTTTCCCCAAACCGTTCGGTTTTTTATTGAAGTAGAATTCAATACCTACTTGTAAGAATGGGGCACGTAGGCACACGTGGTAGAACGCAATGCTTTATAGGTCATATCATCTTGACATGGATTTATTCCGGCTTTCCCCAAACCGTTCGGTTGTTGACGGTAGAATCCGTTGATCTACTTGTAAGAATGGGGCACGTAGGCACACGTGGTAGAACGCAATGCTTTATAGGTCATATCATCTTGACATGGATTTATATTCGGCTTTCCCCAAACCGTTCGGTTTTTTATTGAAGTAGAATTCAATACCTACTTGTAAGAATGGGGCACGTAGGCACACGTGGTAGAACGCAATGCTTTATAGGTCATATCATCTTGACATGGATTTATTCCGGCTTTCCCCAAACCGTTCGGTTATTGACGGTAGAATCCGTTGATCTACTTGTAAGAATGGGGCACGTAGGCACACGTGGTAGAACGCAATGCTTTATAGCTCATATCATCTTGACATGGATTTATATCCGGCTTTCCCCAAACCGTTCGGTTGTTGACGGTAGAATCCGTTGATCTACTTGTAAGAATGGGGCACGTAGGCACACGTGGTAGAACGCAATGCTTTATAGCTCATATCATCTTGACATGGATTTCTATCCGGCTTTCCCCAAACCGTTCGGTTGTTGACGGTAGAATCCGTTGATCTACTTGTAAGAATGGGACACGTAGGCACACGTGGTAGAACGCAATGCTTTATAGCTCATATCATCTTGACATGGATTTATATCCGGCTTTCCCCAAACCGTTCGGTTGTTGACGGTAGAATCCGTTGATCTACTTGTAAGAATAGGGCACGTAGGCACACGTGGTAGAACGCAATGCTTTATAGGTCATATCATCTTGACATGGATTTATATTCGGCTTTCCCAATCCGTTCGATTGTTATCAAAGGTCGATGTGATAAGCTACTTGTAAGAATGGGGCACGTAGACGTACGTGGTAGAACACAATGTTTTAGGTCTTAACATCCGGACATAGTTTTTATGAATCATTCGTACCCCGAGGTGTCGTGACTCTTCTTGTGGGAAACTTGCAAAGAGCTGATCTCGTGACGCTCGGCGCACCCTCTCGAAGATACGCGCCTCGTCGAGTGTTGTACTTAGAGTGTTCAGACTTTGGATAGAACTAGTGAGTATGTGTGAGTGTGAATGCGAAGTAAGCAGGGTAGTCCTCGGGTGAAACAGCTCAACGGGAGCGACGGTATTTGGATTTACTCACCCAGGACGATGTAGGTTGTAAATTTTGGTTCGTGGAACAGATTTCAACTATCGGCTTGCCGGATTTGTAGCCCTGGCTTATTACTTCGAATAGTATGAATGTGATCTCGGATGTAACAGTAACACAAAATGGATTTGACGGGTTTATGATAGTAGATAGGTAGTGGTTACTGCTAAGGACCAATAGGGTCGCTAGGTTCAGGATTTCAGTAGTAGTATCCGCAGGTGCCAGAGTTGTGGGTAGTGGAATTTACCTCTAGCACCATATCGACGTTGTCGGATTTTAGCCTACACATTTAACCATAACATGATTTGACTTTTGAAAAAAAAGTCGGGGACAAATATTTAGTTGGTAGGCAGGAGAGGCCTAGTTGTTGTTCTTTCACCCATGGTAGGTGGAAAGTAAATTGATTTATTGATTTGATTGAGATTTCTTTTGAGGGCGATCCCTTCGAGGGACGATTTTAAGTTTTAGGCTTTAAGCCGAATTATTCTGGACGTGACGATTTTGCTCTTCAAGCTAATTAGGGAAAAAGGAATTGTTTTCTCGTATAATATGAGTCGTCGTTGGTGTCTATAAACTAACAGGGGTTGGGAGTCATCCTTGGTCATGATGACCGGGGAAGGCTTGTTTTTTTTGGGGGGTTGGATGTAAATAGGGTTGTCACTGTATAGTAGATTTAGGATATGGATAGTTTAGGTCTAGCGATAGTAGGATTGTCGAGGAATCCTGACTTCATCAGAATTCCTCGTAGGGAGAAAAGGGGGAATTTGTTACGGTGCTGTCTACGAATCATTAATTAATTTTCAAATTCGCGCGGAAGTCAATTTCTCTCTCTCGACAAGCGGGGAATCTTAAGGTCGTTGAGGTCAGTGCGCGGAGTTCGTCAAAAATTGAAAGTGCGCGAACATCAAAAAGTGAGCGGAGAACCTGACTGGGTGTGTTGAAGGATGGTCACGCGTGGATTCAGCGTCGACAAGTTCATGTTTTCCTAAAGGGAATTCTCAGTGCAAGTAGTGAAAAATATGGTGCCGTAAATAACTGCCGGTCCACCGGGATACCAGCAGTCCAGGCGATCTACACGGATGACTTCTCCAGTACGGGATAAATGAGGAAAAGCCGCCAGCGTATGGAGCCGTGTCGATGTTGTAGTTAAGTTGACCGTATTGATATTTGTCGAATTTGATGCTTTCGTGTAATTGAAACATTTCTTGTATTTAATGTTATTCGAGCATTTGTGATGCATTGTTGCAAATTGATGGCTTTCAGCCTTTTGGGTACCCTAACTTTTTAATTTAACTTTATCAGTATTTGTAAATTGTTTAATCACTTAACTAGTCAATACACTTGTTATCTTGTTCGTGATTGTTTCTGTAACCCCATTGTCGAGAGAGAATTCTGCTTTGTCTCCTCTCGAGATATTTCGACCACCCCAAAGCAGTGGCGCCCTAACAACCTCCGGAGAAGAATGAGAGAACGCTTCCCACATAACCTCGAGGATTAAATTTCAACCTACCCCTCGCCGACTTGAGCTTAGCCAAGCAAATATATCTACGCGGCCGGGAAACCCGTAGCATGCTTATATTTTATTAGATTTAATCGCTCTTCAAGCACATTACTACGATCGCACTTTGATTTATATAATAGAAATACCTTTAGTATCATTAACGAGTTTCATCCTATACGAATTAATTCCACTACCAATCCAACATCAAAGCAACACTTATATGTTCATTTTACCTTCAACAAAATACATCGCCATTTCTCAATCAAAAACCCAATACGTAACGATGAACGAATTAACTAGCTGTCATAAGCTACCAGATGAAACTTATGTTTGTAAAACGCATGAACCATTATATTCAATTCATGTGAAACCAATCTGTGAAACCGAAATTTTATATGCAACCACAATACCGGACTCTTGCGATAAAAGAATTTCCCATGTCAAGAATGAAATTTGGCATAGATTATTCAAAGCCAATACTTGGTTATTTGTCCTCCCTAGAATTACAGAAATTACAATAAATTGTAAAAATTTACAAATTTTCGATATTAAGCTTAACGGAACAGGGCAGTTTAATCTTGACGCTTCTTGTAAAGCTTATACCAGCTCCACGATTTTAACAGCAACAAATACTTTTCAAAGTAAATATTCTTCATTCATCCCATCTTTCGGAATCATTGATGAATGTTGTATAAACCAACAGAAGTCGATTAATGTTTCGGCTTTGACTCTAGGAAAGGTACACGTAACAAATTTAGATTTAGATGATTTAAACGTAGCAAGTCATAAATTAGACAACCTACAGAAATTATCTGATGATCTGTCTCATCACCATATCATCCAACAAAAAATATCAATTTTCAGTTACATAGTTAGCATTATCATTTGTATTGTAATTTTATACTTAGGATACAAACTTTTTAAATATTGTTATTACCGTAGATTAAATTCACATGATCATTCTCATGAACATAGGTCAAGTTTAGGATGCAATAGCATAACAAATTGTATAACTTTTACACTGCAAAAGAAAAAAAGAGTTACACCTCCAGAAGTTGCACTCCAATTGGATACGATGAACCAAGGTAGTACATCATCGGCAGAGATCGAAAGAAATATCGACTCTAACGCAACACCGTCGCTACGACGAAGCCCCAGGGTTCCACGGCTTCGAGATAACTTTTAGTTTTCTTCATAAGTTATCTCTTTTCCAAGGGGAAAGGTGTAATGTACCTCCTTCATACCTATAATTTTTTTTACATTTTATGTTACAATTCTTTACTATATTTTAATTGATTTAATTTTATTTTCCTTTGTTGTAAAAATGAATCATGCCACCATTCATCTATTAAATTTCCATTCAACCTTTGCGTAAGATATTGATAATGTTGTATTTACTGTCTGACTATTGAGTATTAATTTATTTGATTAAGGATATGTTATAAATAAGACAACACGTAAAAACGAGTCATTCAATATATTCATTCATTCAATTCTACGCAATTCGTTGATTAATCTCGAAACAATTATATTCTGTATTTTAGTTAGTACATATGTTTAATTATTAATAAATAAGTAAAGGAAATGTTCAATTCTTATTCCACATCTACGAAATCTAAAAACTAGTGCGACAAGCCTTAAAGAAAATTCCGGGTCCATCACAATACAGTCGAAAACAATAACGAGTGCTAAACTTCTAATTTAAATTTAATAATACAGACTTTGTAGTTTTACTTGTGAAACGTGCGTATGGGTAGTTGTATCTCAAATACTTCATGCAAGAGAAAAAAAGTACGATTTTGTATACCAGTGATGTATTATTATTGTAATTTTTCTATTTTTTAATTGTAAATTTGTTTAAATAATTAATTATTGTATTATCGCTTTCATTTAATTTTCTGTAGATATGTTTCGTTATCAATCATCAGTAAAATACCTAATTTATTATGTATTATTTAAGTGTTTTCAATAATGGAAAGTTTCATTCCTGGGTTATTATTATGTTCTCTGAATCTTGTGTAAAAATTTCTACCCGTTGTTAAGTGCCTTTAAACTTGGTATCAATGTTTAAGCTGATAATGATTCATGTACTTGCAGTTCAATTTCCAATGATTGATTTATTTGTTAGGAAACAACCAAGGTCCGTATTTAATTTAATATGATCATTAGACTTTAAAACAATTACATTTTCAAAATTAGAATATATAAAGGACATTCGTTGTTACAAACAGCACAGTCAGTCAAGCACAGTCAAGATCAGTCAGTCAAGAGCAGTCAGTCAAGCTCAGTCAATTCCAGTCAAACTCTGTCAAAATTCAACTAAGTTCAGTTTAACTTAAATCAAAATCCATTAGTTAAGTCTTAATTATATATTATTGTAATTTGTGTTAAATATTAATGTTTTAAAATAATAAAGTAGTTTAAAATTTAAACTATTAAATTATTAAACCAAGTGAAGTGAAATAGTTTGGAGAACCATCCGTCGATCCGTCAGGTACACAACACCGTTTGTCGAATATATTTCATATCACATGTACCACAATTTAATGTATAAACTCCATTATACCTGTATTGTATCTAATTCTATATTGAAATTGGTTTTTGTCATAGGAATTGTATAAAGTTTGTGTATTAAATATCGAAATGCAGTTATTTCATGTCGATAAGGGTGGTTTGAAATAGCATGTATTATATGATCCGGTTGTGTTGGTTTTCTATGTATACATATATTATGAAGTAAATGATCATTGTATTTTGTAATAGTTATGTCCAAAAAATTTATTATATTGTTCACTTCTGTTTCCATAGTGAATTGTATATTTTGTTGTATTGGATTTAAGTATTTTAAAATTTCACTTGGATCATTATTTTCGGTTATAATAAACGTATCATCTACATATCTAATCCATTGTATGTATAACTTGGTACTTCGTTTATGGGACTACGTAATTTGCTGACCAGAAAAGAAAAGATGCTACCGGAGCAAATAAAAAAGACAAATTATTGAAATTATGTATAAGAGAGTATTATGCTAATATCTCTTTGCTACCACCGAAAACAACCCCACATCCCTAAAGTTAAGGGTAGTTCTCTCTAGCAAATTTAGAACAAAATGGTGCTACCGCTGAAACAAATTAAGTTTAACTCTTCAAATCTAGTGTCCTAGGTCAATGCTTCATTAGCAACTTGCTACCATTACAATTTAATCATAAACCCTCATTTTAAGGGTTGTTCTCTCTTGTAAATTTTGATTAAAAATGCGCTACCGGAGTTATTACTTCAGTTTAATACTTCAAATTCGGGGAATGAGATTAGAATATCATAAGCTAACTGCTACCACTGAAAATCGCCCTTAATCCGTATTCGTAAGGGGTGTTCTCTCTTGTAAATTTTAATTCAAAATGTGCTACCGCAGTTATTACTTTGGTGTAATACTTCAAATTGGGCATAAGAGATTAATTCATCATAACCTAACTGCTACCACTGAAAATCGCCCTTAAACCCTATTCGTAAGAGGTGTTCTCTCTTGTAAATTTTAATTCAAAATGTGCTACCGGAGTTATTACTTTGGTGTAATACTTCAAATTGGGCATAAGAGATTAATTCATCATAACCTAACTGCTACCACTGAAAATCGCCCTTAAACCCTATTCGTAGGAGGTGTTCTCTCTTGTAAATTTTAATTCAAAATGTGCTACCGGAGTTATTACTTTGGTGTAATACTTTAAATTGGGCATAAGAGAGATTAATTCATCATAAGCTAACTGCTACCACTGAAAATCGCCCTTACACTCTATTCGTAAGGGGTGTTCTCTCTTGTAAATTTTAATTCAAAATGTGCTACCGGAGTTATTACTTTGGTGTAATACTTCAAATTGGGCATAAGAGATTAATTCATCATAACCTAACTGCTACCACTGAAAATCGCCCTTAAACCCTATTCGTAAGAGGTGTTCTCTCTTGTAAATTTTAATTCAAAATGTGCTACCGGAGTTATTACTTTGGTGTAATACTTCAAATTGGGCATAAGAGATTAATTCATCATAACCTAACTGCTACCACTGAAAATCGCCCTTAAACCCTATTCGTAGGAGGTGTCCTCTCTTGTAAATTTTAATTCAAAATGTGCTACCGGAGTTATTACTTTGGTGTAATACTTCAAATTGGGCATAAGAGAGATTAATTCATCATAAGCTAACTGCTACCACTGAAAATCGCCCTTACACTCTATTCGTAAGGGGTGTTCTCTCTTGTAAATTTTAATTCAAAATGTGCTACCGGAGTTATTACTTTGGTGTAATACTTCAAATTGGGCATAAGAGATTAATTCATCATAACCTAACTGCTACCACTGAAAATCGCCCTTAAACCCTATTCGTAAGAGGTGTTCTCTCTTGTAAATTTTAATTCAAAATGTGCTACCGGAGTTATTACTTTGGTGTAATAGTTCAAATTGGGCATAAGAGAGATTAATTCATCATAAGCTAACTGCTACCACTGAAAATCGCCCTTACACTCTATTCGTAAGGGGTGTTCTCTCTTGTAAATTTTAAGTCAAAATGTGCTACCGGAGTTATTACTTTGGTTAATAACTTCAAATTAGGTGTATGGGATCAGTACACCATAAGCTCACTGCTACCACTGAAAACCGCCATTCAACCCTCTTCATAAGGGGTGTTCTCTCTTGTAAATTTTAATTCAAAATATACTACCGGAGTTATTACTTTGGTTAAAATCTTCAAATTAGTTGTATGAGATTAGTACACCATAAGCTCACTGCTACCACTAAAAACTGCCATTCAATCCTCTTTATAAGGGCTGTTCTTTCTTGCATATTTTTAATTAAAAATGTGCTGCCGGAGAAATTACTTTGGTTTAATACTTCAAATTGGGTGTATGAGATTAATACATTATAAGGTAACTGGTAGCACTGAAAATCGCTATTCAACCCTCTTCATAAGGGTTGTTTTCTTTTTTTTTGAAAGTTAAAATGTGCTATCAATCTTCAAATTGCTGGCTAACATAAATATATTGCAGCTGTATCATAAATTCTATATATTTTGATTGAACAATAATCGGTTATAATACTGCAGCTGCGATATACCATAAATTCAAAATTTTTCAAATAAGCAATTAGTTAGTAATAACATTACTTCCATATCACAGAATATTTTAAAATCGCTTATTCACACCCGCGCAGTTAAACAGTCAAAGACGTTTATAGTGTGACTTATTAGTGGGATTTAAAAATTCTGCAACATATTTTCTGTAAAAGTTCATCGTAATCGTAATAGTTGAAGAGCCCGTGACCGCCAGATTTACGTCATAGTATAAGGGCCGAAAATTTTTCTACGTAAGTACCCTACAATGAGTAAGAACGATCGGCTGTTATAAACTTTCAGTGCGGTGGCTTTTATAAATAACAGGTAGCAAAGATGCATAAAATTGGTGCACAATAACGTCGTAATATAAAACGTTATTTTTTGATATGTTCAACGGGATACTATTCCCTGGTAACTACGATAAACATTTTAAAATGAAAAGTTTTTGAACTTTAGAATCTGCTTTTATAGGCAATAAATCTAATGACTATAAATTAGAAGCTCTACTGGTACAAAAAATGTAATTTTCAGTGGTAGCAGATAGTCGAAAATGTATTATATTCATGTGATGGACCCGGAATTTTCTTTAAGGCTTGTCGCACTAGTTTTTAGATTTCGTAGATGTGGAATAAGAATTGAACATTTCCTTTACTTATTTATTAATAATTAAACATATGTACTAACTAAAATACAGAATATAATTGTTTCGAGATTAATCAACGAATTGCGTAGAATTGAATGAATGAATATATTGAATGACTCGTTTTTACGTGTTGTCTTATTTATAACATATCCTTAATCAAATAAATTAATACTCAATAGTCAGACAGTAAATACAACATTATCAATATCTTACGCAAAGGTTGAATGGAAATTTAATAGATGAATGGTGGCATGATTCATTTTTACAACAAAGGAAAATAAAATTAAATCAATTAAAATATAGTAAAGAATTGTAACATAAAATGTAAAAAGAATTATAGGTATGAAGGAGGTACATTACATTCATATACCTAACCGAAACACACACACACATTTTAATTAATTTACGAGAGAGAACAACCCTTATAAAGAGGATTGAGTGGCGGTTTTCAATGATAGCAGTTAGTTTATGATGTATTAATCTCATACACCCAATTTGAAGTATTAAATCAAAGTAATAACTCCGGTAGCACATTTGTAATTCTAATTTACAAGAGAGAACACCCCTTACGAAGAGGGTTGAATGGCAGTTTTCAGTAGTAGCAGTTATGCCCAATTTGAAGTATTGCACCAAAGTAATAACTCCGGTAGCACATTTTGAATTAAAATTTACAAGAGAGAACACCCCTTACGAATAGGGTTTAAGGGCGGTTTTTAGTAGTGGCAGTTAGCTTATGATGTTCTAATCTCATTCACCGAATTTTAAGTATTAAACTGAAGTAATAACTCCGGTAGCACATTTTTAATAATAATTTACAAGAGAGAACACCCCTTATGAAGAGGATTGAATGGCGGTTTTCAGTGGTAGCAGTTAGCTTATGATGTTCTAATCTCATTCACCGAATTTTAAGTATTAAACTGAAGTAATAACTCCGGTAGCACATTTTTAATAATAATTTACAAGAGAGAACACCCCTTATGAAGAGGATTGAATGGCGGTTTTCAGTGGTAGCAGTTAGCTTATAGTGTACTAATCTCATACACCTAATTTGAAGTTATTAACCAAATTAATAACCGGTAGCATTATTTAATTAAAATTTTCAAGAGAGAACACCCTTTATGAAGAGGGTTGAATGGTAGTGTTCAGTGGTAGCAGTTAGCTTATGGTGAATTAATCTCTTATGCCCAATTTGAAGTATTACACCAAAGTAATAACTCCGGTAGCACATTTTTAATAATAATTTACAAGAGAGAACACCCCTTATGAAGAGGGTTGAATGGCGGTTTTCAGTGGTAGCAGTTAGCTTATGATATTCTAATCTCATTCACCGAATTTGAAGTATTAAACTGAAGTAATAACTCCGGTAACACATTTTTAATCAAAATTTACAAGAGAGAACAACCCTTATGAAGAGGGTTGAAGGGTAGTTTTCGGTGGTAGCAGTATACCAGGGCTACAATATTCTTATACACCAAATTTGATGAATTAAACTTTATTGTTTACCTTGGTAGCATTAATTTCATATTGACAGTCTGCAAATTATTTTGTCCCTTCGTTTATAGTGTATGCATAAAATTTAAAATGAATAAATATTATATTATTATATAATTACATTAATTTAATTTGTATCCCCGCCCCCCTCAATTACCGATAACAGTTACTAAATTTATTATGGTTCAATGCTGGCCGAACGTCGGCAAATCGTGCCGGCACCAGCTATCGGCCGCTGTGTCACCTCGATGCTGGGCCAACGTCGATTGCCAGCGTTGGCCCACCACTTTGGGTTTGGCAAGGAGGTACTGGTTCGGTAAAGGGCCGATACAGGCGTGTTTGTTGGGGAGTTACAAACGAACTTAGCCAATTATATAACTAATAGACTAACATCGGTCTGTGAGACCGAAAGCGTTTATAACTTAAGAACTGTTCAACGCTCAACTCTGACAACTTGAGGGTAACTGACTTTATTTGAGATCGAAAGGTACTGAACACGGCAGAAATTTGCCTCAAAGGGAAAAAATGCTTGGCAAAAATCGTAAATGTCGGTCTCTGAGACCGTATTGTTAGCTGCGGAAGGTTAACAGCCCTGTATATGAAATAAAACTTCATTACAAACTAATGCAGGACCCAGATTGTTTTACTTACTTTCATGGCGTTCAAATTTAGTACGTTACAGAAATAGGCAAATAACACTGAAAACCTGAAACTGACGATTACTTAATACGTCATAATTGAAGTTTCCGATACGGAATTATGACGTTCCAATACGGATTTATGACGTCACATGTGTATCGTGTTCTAACTTTTGACTGATTTTGACAATTATATGGTCTGCAACGATCTAATAAATACCTAGATGCGCTGTAGAGAGAGAGCGATGGTCCACAACATTAGAGTCAGACAGCAAACGCTGATCAGCTGATGTTTGGCAAAACATTGAAGCCGGTGCGTTTATTATACGAAGTTTTTGCACTTTGTAATCTTATTTTACAATTATTTCATAACCGTTTACTAGTGAATATTGTGATATATGATTTGTATTTTTAGTGTAGTAGTTTAGTGCAGTGTAGTGTTGTTTTTGTGTTCAAATACAATATTAATCAAGGTATTTTTAGTACTACAGCTTACAATATATATTAACCATCCTTGCAGCATACATATTTAATCTTTGTTTATAGTAGACATATAGGTAGGTATTAATTTCTTAAGATGGTTATTTCTTGTTCTGCGTATGGTTGTACAAACAGGCATAAAAAAGGTGGAAATATATCTTTTCATGGGTAAGTAGCAAATAATTGCAATATTAGTAAAGAAAAAATTATCAGTACCTTTAATGGATTTTAGTTTTCTATCAGATCAATCATTGTGCCAGAGATGGATAACTGCTATGAAGAGAGACAAGTTCAAACCTTCTAAATGTTCAAAATTGTGTTCAGAACATTTTGAAGGCGGTGATTTTGTATACAACTTTGGTCGGAAAACTTTAAAATCTGGTGCAATTCCTTCTGTATTTAAGTTTCCCATACATTTATTAAAAACGCAACCAAAAAAAAGATCTGCTAGACTACGGAAGGAGTCAAAACCAGAAATAGCGGCTGACAGGTTTGTATACTGTATCATAAGTCCTTATTTGAGAAGTAATTAATTAATACAGCTTGGTAGCTTCATCATCAACTGATCTATCAAAACAATTTGCTGAAACATCTCAAGAACCACTGTCATGTGAAGAAACTGCTTTGGTGCCTGAACCATCGACATTCCTACTCTCGGTAACGGAAAGTAGAAAAAGGTAAAGCACTGTTTAAATGTTTACACAAAACTGAAAGTTGGTTTTTGTTTAGAAAAAGAAGTCAACCAGTTTATATGGGCGACTTCAGAGAGGAGCATTTGGATAACCCAAAAAAAGCAAAGTTGATGTGGAGTATTGCAAAGAATACAATAAATAGACAAACGAAAACAATAGCACATTTATACAAAAAAGTATACAGGCTGCAGAAGAAAATCAAATCATTGAATGATTTAGTAGATCATTTAAAGAATAGTAACAAAATTTCTTTAGACTGCCATTCATTCCTTCAGGTTTGAAAATTTGTAACAACAAGGGTTATACATATTGTATATAAATCATTGCAGCATGAATGTAGGTAGGTTATTAATTGCAAAACTACTAATTATGCATATTTTTGTATAGACCATTTAAGTTTGAAATTGCTTCGCTTTGCATGATTGTAGAAATAAGATCAACAGAAAGAAATTTGATTTTTCAGTGTTTGGGAAAATTTGGAAGTTTTTATTATGATTTTATGTTAGTTTTTTTTTTAGGAATGTATTCCAGATTCTTAGAAACAGCTGCTGCTACGTCAGATGAAATTAACAACTGAACGGAAATTTCCTCCAGAATTGAAGGCATTTGCTCTTACTTTACATTTTTATTCAAGCTCTGCTTATGAGTATGTAAGAAATACTTTTGGTAAATGTTTACCTCACCCCAACACCATCAGAAAATGGTACTCTTCAGTTGATGGCTCGCCTGGATACACTTCAGAATCTTTGAATGCCATAAAAGTTAAATCTGATGAACTTAAAAAAGAAGGGAAACAATTAATTTGTTCACTTATTATGGACGAGATGTCTATAAGGCAGCATGTAGACTGGAATGGTTCAAGAAGTCTGGGTTATGTCAACTTTGGAGTTGACATTCAAAGTGATTCTCTGCCTTTAGCAAAGGAAGCATTGGTATTTTTGATTGTAGGGGTCAATTGCAGATGGAAAATACCAGTAGATTACTTTTTAATAAATTCCATAACAGCTGAGGAGAAAGCTAATTTAGTAAAGGGTTGCTTACTCATGCTGCACAAGGCTGGAGTAAAAATTATTTCTTTAACATTTGATGGTGCAGCTACTAATTGGTCAATGGCATCTTGTTTAGGTGCAGATTTAAATCTTCAAACAATAAAAACATTTTTTTTGCACCCTCAAACACAAGAGGAAATTTTCATTATTCTCGATCCGTGCCATGTAATAAAATTGTTATGAAATGCTTTAGAAGACTGGGGTGCATTTTTGGATAATAACAATAAAAAAATTTTATGGCAGCATTTCAAAGATTTAGTGCAACTTCAAGAAAGTGAAGGACTACATTTAGCAACTAAAATTAGAAGAAGGCACATCCAATATCAAAATGAAAAAATGAAAGTGAAATTAGCAGTACAGGTGTTTAGTTCGAGTGTTGCTGATGCCTTGGAATACTGCAATGAAGATTTAAAACTTCCTCAGTTTGTCAAATCAGATGCAACTGTAACTTTTTGTCGCACTGTAGATAAACTTTTTGATACTTTTAGTACCCGTAATTCATTAAGTAAACATATATTTCGGAAATCACTCTCAGAAAAAAATCTGCCCTTTATAAAATCATTTTTTGAAGAAACAAAAAGTTATATATCTGAGTTGAAAACTTTGGAGGGTGAGAAGTTGGTATCTAGCAGACGCAAAAGAGGTTTTGTTGGACTATTGATTAATATGTTATCAATCGAAGGTATTGTTCAAAAATACATTGTTGAGAAACAAGATTTCCCTTACTTGTTAACATACAAGCTTAGTCAGGACCACATTGAAACTTTTTTTTGTGCTATTAGATCTAAAGGAGGATTCAATAACAACCCCACTGCTTTACAGTTTGAAGCAGCTTATAAAAGACTTCTCATTCATGCAGAAATTGGGTCAAAGTTATCAGCAAATTGCTTGCCTCAAGATGATACCTATATATTAAATATTTCTTCTGCCAATAAAAAAACAATTAATGTTTCAAATGCCAATGTTGACAGTTTAGGCGACATTGAAAACATTGAATTTCATAATGTTCTTTTTAATGATGTTCATTTCCAATATAGTATTGATGTTGTTTCATACATAAGCGGCTTCATAGTCAGAAAATTGAAAAAGAAAATAAATTGTGTTGAATGTTGTTCTCAATTAGAGACCAACATTTCATTTTCAAAACTGTTAATTAGAAAGGATAGAGGCGGATTAATTAGACCTTCTGCTGATGTGGTTACTCTCTGCAAAATAGCCGAAACTGTTTTTAGAAATCACACAAATTTTTGTAGTGGAAATATCATTTTACAACTTACGCATTTAGCTAAAAAACGCCTTAACATTTCAAATCTTTTTCAAAATTTAAATAGTCATATCTTAGATCAAGACCCCCTCAATAATCATTTGCTGCAATTAATAAATTTAGTATTAAAACATTATTTTACACTCCGCTTGCATCACAAAAATATGGAAATCAATGAAGTGAAAGAGAGAATACGTCATAAATACTCGAAATTAATAATATTTCAACATCAATAAATATTTATACAATCTATTCATCTATTCATTTTCATGTACTCGCAGTATAATTTATTACCTCGTTCTTCCCAATCTAAATTTTTGAAATGATTTCCTCTATTTTTACTTCTTATATCTCTATTAATATTACTAATAATATAAATAGGGTATAGATAAATCATCAGTATGTACTGTTTTGTTGTATTTATTGTATATTTTTAATATGTGTAAGGGTATTTTGAAGACAACCACTAACCGAATCCAGTTTTTTGTTTTTAGAGGAGGCGCTTATCAACGCAATTGGAAAGGTTGAGTCCTAAAAATAAGGAAGTTGCATATAATTTTTGTAAAGAGTCAGGCACTTTATGTATTTGTGATTATTGTATGATAATTATATTTTATAGGAATTATTATTGAGTAATTATTTATGACCAACTCATCATATCTTTTACATTTGCTATCGCGTTTTATTTATTTCATTCGTTTTATTATTATATCAAACGCATATCTTGTGAAAAATCATGTTTTGGATTAAGATTTAAATGCAAGTTAAATAGGAAGCAAACGCAAGTTGCCAAATGTCACGTGGTATCAAAGTTGTGCTCCTTGTCGTTCTTGGAACTTTTCCGTTCTTGCCTTCTCTCTCTAATGTTAACGACCTCCAATACACAGCTTAGATACGGTACGCTCCATCTAGTTATTTATTAGATCGTTGATGGTCTGTGAGTTACATAACCTAGAAAGACGTAATAAATTTATTTCAAAAACTGTTAAAATGAAATTCGCGTTACTGAAAAGGTAATAGTCTTTCCAAAGGAAAGTGTTGATTGGAACTTCTATTAAAAAGAGTATATTAGCAAATTAAATGAATCCTTTTTACGAGTTTTTTCAACGAAATCATGCTTTAGCCAAAATCGAATATGCCCATTGTACTAAATCGCCAAACTTGACGTTAGAAGATTTTGATTTATCAGATCTTCCTGAAATCCTTTTAAATTGCCGAGAACTTCACACATTGTTTTTAGCGAGAAACAAAATTAAGGAATTGCCATGCAATTTACATCATTTGAAGAATTTACATACTTTAGCCGTTGATTACAACAATCTCAATAAATTTCCATCTGCATTGAAAGAATTAAATCACTTGAGAACCTTAAATATTAGTCACAATCCAATAAAAGATTTAACGTGTGACATTGGAAGTTTAACAGATTTGGAATCATTGTGGTGTAATAGTTGTTGTTTAACAAGTCTTCCTGAAGAAATAGGTTTGCTGGAGAATTTAGACACATTAGGAGCTCGAAATAACCAAATCGCAGAACTGCCCAATGGAATGTGCAATTTAGGGAAATTGAGGTAAGATCATTTTTGGTTTTATGTACTTACTAAATCTTAAGTTTTCAGGTGGCTTACATTAGAAAATAATAAATTATTGTCAGTACCAGAAAATTTTAGTAAAATGCAGCAATTAATTCATGTTAATCTTAATAACAACAATTTTAGTTATATACCATCAGAATTATCAAATTTGAAGAAGTTACGATACTTGATGTTACAAAGTAATGAATTGTCATCTCTAAGTTGTTTCCTCTTAGGGCGATTAAAACATGTGCATAAAATTGTTCTCAATAATAATCCAATCATAACAGCACAGGAAGTACTTAAGGTGAGTTATTAAAAGTAGTTTTTGTTTCAGTTTTCATATTGTACTTTCTAGAATTTCAGTAATGTTGTAATGCCAGGCATAGAATATGAAGCACCGATTGAAGAAGATGGATCAGATATTGATTCTAGTTCAGAAGACTGGGAAGAAAGTATTGATAGTTCAGAATTGGATTTTGCAAGTACTGAATCAGAAACTGACGAAGAAGAAATTTTTGGTGATTATTTGCCTAAACTATCAAAATACCTCATTACATACTAAATATTACAATGACCGTTTTGAATACAATTTTTGTGCAAAGAAAGCTGATATATGAATGTGATGTTATTTTTAGTATGAAATTAAAATATAAAAATTTTATTTGTTTGCCTTAAAGTGGCGGAAGCTCAATGTTAAGTCTTGATAAGAAGAGTTTCACGATTATCTTACACATTTATTGAGACAATGGTTTCAAATATTTTATTGAAATCAGTCAAACTACATTTGAGCCGAATGATGTATCAAGAACGAAAAAATGTATGGTAACTTCATAAAAAAAATAATTTTGAGTTGCAAAATTATCCTACACTGATGTGCAGTAAAATCGCATACACTTCAAAAATCAAATAGCACAATTTTTACGGTTTTTCTTATGAGAAATTGTGTTACTTGATTTTCAAAGTGTAGGTATACGATTTTACTGAACGTGATTGTAATGCGTTCTAATTTATTTTAGTCTTGAGATTGTGTTTTCTGCAATCTGAACTATTAGCACCAAATTCATAGGTATGACTTGCGGTATACCTGACTATTACAAAATGTAACAGAGTAAACGGAAGTTCTCGAGAAAGAGGTTACTGAAGGTGACTAACGCCCCAAATCTAAAATAACCAATAGAAACTCAAACCCTTATCGTCACACGTTGATCATACTTTGACCTTACTATGTAGCTTGAAAATACAGTTAACTGCCACAGATAGATTCTCATTTCGTTTGCTGTTTAAGAAGTATATCGACCAAATTGTCACTTGATAATTTTTTCCTTTCCACTGTCGATACATATTTTTATATTAAGAATATGGTTTCCGATAAATGACGTACGGAAAATGAATTAGCCTGACATTCAGATTTGCTTATTACTTTATGTAAATCCAAGGACTACCATGTCTGTCATATTGAACACGGGTGTGTAATTTATTTTATACTATTTTGGTCTAAGTCTTAAAAAGTCTTACTAATAAAAATTTCTCAACCGCTGCGCAATAATTAAATGGGATTAAGTGAAAGGTTGTACGTGAATACATCAAAAAGGAATACGATCGAGTACGAAGATGAAAGTGAAAAGAATTGCTATGTAGAACCTTTTATGCAATACTACTGACCACTGCTAAGTAAATGTTGTTTCCTAGATTTAATCGAATTTTATGGAGTAAAAGGTAGGACGGTTATTTAAACGTTTCTAATAGATAGAACAAATAAACCACAAAATTTAATATGGGTATGTTTTAAAATATCCAATTGTAGTATAATTAAAAATAAAATCATTTATCACATTAAAAACAATGTTTTGTTAGTGTGTGTAATCATTAAAACGTGCGCTAACGATGAAAAACGCCATAATTATTATTTTTGGACTGGCAAGTTTTGGAATAGTATGGCTTGACGCAAAAGAACGTGAAGTTCGTATAAAAATTTGTGTGGCTGACATTTCATTATTTTTACTATTTCAGAATGTTGTTGCTACTAATATAACTTATAATCCATGAGGTTATAACAGTATTATATTATAGTAGGTATATTACATAAGTGTCCAGACTAAATATATTCAACTTCTTGTCACAATGAAGTAAGTGTGGGTATTTGACCAAAATCTGTTTAAAATTAGGTAATTATTTTCCTTTTAGATGCGCTTTCCCAAACAACAAGTTTCCAAATTGTTGTGAAAGAATGATTTGCCATCGAGCAAATTCTGCAATTCTTATTACACCAAAGGAGCATAGATATAACTTTTCACAATGCACCTTGTTTCATCCAGGGCCGGATTTAGACTTGATAAGACCCTAAGCTATTTGAGATATATTTGAGATATGGGGCCCTTTACAAGTCCAGATATTATATGTCAGTGCCAAATATGAAGTAGGGGCCCTAAGTTATAGCTTGTGTAGCTTATACATAAATCCTGCTCTGGTTTAATCTAAATGGTAATTTAGTGTGTTTAATTGTATTGGTTTACTCCCAAGCAGTAGAGTCTAGATAGTCTGGACCTAAGGGTTGGAACGACTGATTCCTTTCGCCTTGAAGTTCAATTCACATTATATGCAACCTCTCTGTTGGTCTGTTATACGCTTCCCAAGGGTTATTTCTAGCACTTTGGATAATTTTGTTTGAAAAAAAAGCAATGACACTTTCCTATTAATAAAATCGAGTTCTTTACTAAAAAAATATAGTTTCTTGTTTCAAATTCAAAAAAGTTTTGACTGTGTAGTTTTAAATTTCATGTTGCCGTGTTTTATAGGTAATGTTCGCGCGCTTTTCTGCTGTTTCTACGATCGATTCGCCACCTATGGTAGATTATCTCATACTCCCACCACGTGTGCGCCGATGTGGTTCCAGTCAATTCTTGTAGAGTATGTTAATCCTAATTAGTTATGCAACTTAAATTACAGTTTTCAATTGCAAATTATAATATTATTTTTAAACCTTTACTAATCCTTATTGAAAAAACAAATTTATTTTATAATTTGCTTGTTTAAATAGTGTTCATAATTTTAAATTAGTATTTGAAATTATATTATCTTAGATCAAAAAGTGAAGTTAGCGTATGAGTTTACCACAGTGAAATCTTGAAAAACAATATTTTTAAGTTAGTGATGGAGATACAAGAATTTACAGATATTTGTCGAACCTGTTTATCAAAAAATTCAGACATGCAAACTATTTTTCAATCCACATTGGGAGAAATGCTTTTAGAATGTGCTTCTATACAGGTAAGTCAACAATTTTGTACAATAACGCTTGTAAAATATTGTATTTTTAGGTGCAAATAGGCGATGGACTTCCAAATTTAATATGTTCACAGTGTGTTAATCAGGTAACCAGTGCTTGCTCTTTTAAAAAGCAGTGCCAAAAAAGTGATTCCATATTACGAAATTCATTATTAAAACACAAAAATGATTCAGATCTTAATGAAATTGAAATGATTGATGTAAAGCATGAAAATGGTCTACAAGGAACTGAAATAAAGCAGATATCTTCACCTATCAGAAAAAAATCTAAAAGATTGAATAGAAGCAATTTTAAACAAGATGAGATTGAAGGTTTGTTATTTTTAATTCAATTTTACTTTATTATCATCTAACTGTACACATTGATTTCAGAAAATACACAAGATAATTTAAATACAACCGTATGTAATGTGTGTGGTCAAATATTGCAAGATATAACTGAAGAAACTCACATAAATGCATGTCATCGACCCAGCCAACATTTGTGTTGCATTTGCAAAAAGGAGTATAAAGATGTTAAACTTCTTAAACGTCATCTTCGTGTTCACCGATTAGAAAAACGTCATGTATGCATTACCTGTAATAAACGATTCTATAGCACAAATGATTTGATGATTCATCAGCGAGTTCATACTGGGGAGAAGCCCTTAGTATGTACAGTGTGCACAAAAGCATTTTCTGATCCTCGGGGGCTCAACAGTCACATGAAAATTCATACTGGGATTAAACCTTATACTTGCAATATTTGTGGAAAGAGTTTTGCCCATTCATTTGTATTATCAACACACATGCGAACTCATACAGCTGAACGACCATACGTGTGTTCAACTTGTGGAAAAACGTTTGTTTATGCACACAATTTAGCAATTCATATTCGATCCCATACTGGAGAACGACCATATTCTTGTGCGCAATGCTCGAAAGCATTTAGTTCAAGTTCTACGTTAACTGCACATATGATGACTCATACAGGAGAAAAACGGTAAAGTGTCCGTCTCAGAACTAACTAATTTTCTTATTTTATTTTTAATTTATTTTCTTTCGGAAAACTGTTAGTCTTGTTTTTAATGTTTGTAACAATGCAAATTATACATTATATACATATCCAAATATTTTTATGGTGTAATAGGTGTAACACTTTCTTTTGTTAGTTTGGCACATGTGCAAGTCGCTTTTGCACGAAATTCTAGGGGTGTTCAGGTAGGTCCACTTGCGAAACCGAACATCTAAATGGCACATAACAGTTAATCATACTTATTGCCTATTACCGAAAAAGTAAAGATTTTTAAAATGTCATTGTATTTGGTGATAACGTTAACATCGGTGTGAATTGGTAGAAATCGGGTAAAAGGATAGGTACAGCCTTATACGATAAAAATAGCATTCATTAATTAATATCAACATAAGGTAAACATAAGTTAAATAAGAAATTTTAAATTAAGTAAGTACAATAATGGTAGTCACGGAAAGCTTGTGAAACAACTTGTTACAAGTATTGTAATGCATGTATCACGTAACTACACTAAATGTATTATTTAGTTGTAGCCACATAAACTAAAAATTATAATTATTTGTTTACAGATTTGTATGTAGTACTTGTGGAAAAAAGGTGGCACGCTCAGGAGATCTTGCCATTCATATGAGGACACATACTGGAGAACGTCCGTATGCTTGTGCTCTTTGTCCAAAACGATATAGAATGTCTTGTCACCTTACTGCACATATGCGATCACACACGGGTAAGAATATAATTGTAGAAATTAAAAACTAATTGGTATTTATAGGCGAGAAGAATTTTATATGTAGCGTGTGTGGGAAAGCGTTTGGTGATGCTCGTGTGCTTCGCTCGCATATGACCACACATACTGGAGAGAAGCCACATGCCTGCATTATTTGCGGTAGAACTTTTGCCCACTATAGTGCATTATCAAGCCATCGCAAAACACACATTCATGCACAGACTTCAACAATTGATGGTTATGAAATAACTAATTAGGCATAATTTATAGTATCATATATTTTTGGTAAACTTATAAAACTACATCACAATAAAAATAATTGAAGTTGTTCGAAATGTTATAATTCAGTACTGAATGATTCATCGATGCCATCACCTGTATTAATTGTTGCATTTATAGGATTGCTCCATAAGTTAAGATTATGAACAAATAGTGCCACCAAATTAAGCACAACTTTGGAATTAAACAGCGATATAATGGTTAAGATGAGAAGAAATACGATATCTAAAGATGAATGAAGGATTATGCATAAAAGATTAATTATAATTAGCGGTTTAAAGGATACGTATCATTACTCGTTCCCATTTTTCAACCATATATAATTCAGTCACTAACAAATAACGAAAAACCCAGTAACTAAAGAAATTGTTTAAAGATTTCATTGCAAGTGGCCTTTTAACTTATAAATGTTTAATTTGATCTATCACTCCCGAATGAACAATGTTTTGCCACGCACATGCGCTTATTTACGTCAATAGAGAAGTGGCTTTGTTAATTTCATATTGGTAACAGTCTGGGTAACAGTTGGCACGTTATTCAATTACAGTGAAACCTCAATGAGCCAAAAAATAAATACGGAAAGACACAACTATAATTCATTTATTAATTCGAGAATTAAAAAAAAAGAAATTACACTAGAACATTTCTGGTAAATATTTTTTGGCGGCAAGTTTGAATTTTACTATTTTTAATTCATAAAATTATATTACATTGTAGATTATATTAAAACAACATTTGTATTTCAAATATAACACATATTGGTAAATAGTTAGGAAAATTACATACAAATAATTTATATTCATGGTTATTTCGTGCTTTGAACATACCCAGGGTAAATCAGCAACAACAGTGCATTGGACGACAATTATTTTCCAAACTAGCGGCGTTCACAGTGGCGTTAATTAAAAGAGGTTGTTGGTTTATTGGAGAAAAAACCGTACAGTTAAAAATAAAAACATTTGATTTTAGTGAATTTAGTAGATTTTAGTACATAATAATGTAATGATTCCTGTTTTTTTTTCTTTATAGATAAAAATGATATCTCTTTTATTATACCTATAATTTTCCAAATCAAATTTTTATATATTATTATAAAAAGTTTTGGAAGATTTTATTAAAGATTCGAATAGTGTAACTTTTTCGAGCTTTTCTTTGCTGCTAATGCAAGTAAGCGTTTTAAAATATGATAATTTGCAATTTCTGCAATATTTGTTGTCTATTCATTAATCAAAGCGTTCAACAATATTTATTTTCGGTTTGTTGACTTTTGCTGACTACGTTAAACGCAGGTATTCGCTATCTTGCATTGAATTTTTTGTGTTTTTCATATTTATATTAGCGATGCAATTAGAGAGTTATAGCAAGACGTATTTTTGCATTGTCGTAATACTTTAATTTTACATTTCCAGCCAAAATGAAAAAATACGTCTTACTATAATTCTCTATTTTCTTCGAGTTTACAGTATCAGGGGAAAGATCTGTAAAATGACATAGTCGTTAAAATAACCTATCCTACATTTCTTTACATTTAAGAGGCCAGCTGCTACTGTTCTTAAGGCTGTGTTATAGTGAACACCGGCGTCTGAATTAATCCATTCAGAAATATTAATTATATAGTGGCCGAAACTTCTGTCAGCGTCACTGTCGAAAATTTAAAGTTGGCTTTTTTAGTTTATTTCCATTTCCCTTTGCCATATTTCTTGAGCTACCAATGTCTTGCACTTATACTCACAAATTTAGCAAATAATAACAACATTTGTTTGCAATTCCGAGTATTCACAAAAGTCTAATTCCCCACTCAGGGAGAATATTATGACAGCCGACACCGCCTTTGCGATGTTGTGTTTTCGGAATCCGTAAAAATTAAACGGTTTACAGTTTCTCGGTAGTATGCAAATATCTTGCTGGAATTAGATATTTTTTCGAACTTTTTTGTTCAACTAAAGAAATAAAACTATGAAGCATAGTGGTGAAATTACGACTATTATAATTGAGGACCTTGGTGCAAAAAGGGGATAAGTCATTATTGTCCCAATATCGAAGTATGTATTCCATTTGAATGTATTGTAAATTAGGTGTCGTTTGATGTAAAAAT